>CM074721.1:370114649-371474649 GCA_037306005.1 Rhinophrynus dorsalis
CCATACAATGTATTCCAGTCCATCTGAGGTACAGGATCAAATTGGGATACACAGAGTCGAACAATCAGGAACAGACTGTTTCTAATCTGTCTGACTTTCAGTAAGAAACGATACACCACTCTGTGTTAAAGAAGGGTCTTTCATTTTCATCAACACAACAGATGAATTTATTTGAGTGAGATAAAGACATTAATCATTTTGCCATAAAACTCTATATTCATAAGAACTTTGCTCAACAGCAAAGAATGGGGAAAATTAGTAAAACAGATCTTGAAAATGTAGCAACATTAATATAATTGTTGGAAGACAATTATGAAACGATAACTAATATAACCGGACCTTTTACTGGACTGAAAAGGAATACTAGCTTTACTCCACAACCTAATACTTCAGCAGATGTACAATTATTTACTGAACTAGTAATAAAATATATTGAAATCCTCTCTAATCATATGCGGAAGTCATGTCCTATTCCTAGAAACATCAGCTTTAATGAAAACAAGGCTATAAAGGAATTGGCCAATAATTCAAGTTCAGTAATCAAACTGTCCAAGAAAGGAAACAATGTTGTAATTATGAAGACTGAAGATTATGAAACAGAGTGTTTAAGAAAATAAGAGAGACATCCTGTTAAAAAAATAATTGCACAAGATTCAACTTAATCAATCACTATTGAATTAAAATCTATTCTAAGTGAAGGCTTTGACCAAGGTCTTATCAGTAAACAAGAATTTGAATTCCTATTAGTCAGAAAATACTATAATTCCAATGTTCTATACAATCCCCAAGGTACATAATAATAGAAATAAACCTCCAGGCAGACCAATAGTGTCTGGAATTGGATAGTAGCATTTATACTGACAACATTTTGAGACCATTTGTTTATACTTTACCATCTTTCATTAGATATTCCCTTGATGCTATAAAACAGAAGGAATACATTTATAGGAAAATCATTATTTAATGAGCCTTGATGTGGAATCCTATATATTAGCATTCTACACCATGTAGGCATTGATACCTTCAATTACATTTTACATACTAGGGGTCTATAATTTCAGTTTCATAACTTAAATATTACTCAAATATGTCTTGACACATAATTACTTTGTATTTAATAACAATTATAATCATCAGATTTGTGGAACGAAAATGGGGAGTACCTGTGCCCCAACGTATGCATTTATATTTAGGCTGGTGAGAGGCTAAAGTAATGTTTAAAGAGGAAATTGAACAATACACCAGACATGATATATTACTAATTTGAACAGGTCCCATAGATGTATTTAATGACTGTATCCCTAATCAATACTAACACTATTCATCATAAAGTCACCAGTGAAATTAATAAAAACAACATTTCTTTTTTGGACATTTTAATAGTCAAAAACCCAGAAGGAATTATTGAAACATCAGTATTCAGAAAACAGACAGCTACATTTTGTTTAATTAAAGGCATTCCAATTGGTCAATACCTAAGGATTCGTAGACTCTGCACAACAATAACAGATTTTGAAATAGAGGCAAAAAAATTACAGGAAAAATTTCTAGCAAGAGGCTATAGCAAAGAAAGTCTGAAGAGAGCATATAAAAGAGCTCTGGAATCCAATAGAGAACAACTTTTAAATCCTTTACCAAAAGAGAAAACGACTAATCAAATAAGACTTATAAGCAGGTACAATGCACAATAAACACGTCACGGTACCCAGGATAAATGAAGTAAAGGCACAGTATATGTATTGTAAAGCCACCTTTATTGAAAATAATCAGAAATGAATGCCAGTGCCCACACAACCCCAGACCCAGAACTAATCTCAGGTCTACCACCCAGAGCTGCACGCTGTGCTGAGCAATGGAGAAGTGCAAAGTCCCACAATGGAGATCCTGTAGACAAGGCTAGTGTCAACAGAGGAATTGCAACCAGAGGCAACAGGAAGCAAGCAAGACTGAGTAGTGAGCTCTGGTGTGAGTGGTAAGGCCACCGGGGACCGCACGTAGCGAGTAATCAGCCAGAGTCACAGGTCAGAACCGAATCGGTAGTCAGACAAGCCAGGGACTACATGGAGTGAGTTAGTCAACCAGAGCCACCGGTCAGAACCAGCCAGACAAGCCGGGGACTACAAGAGCAAGTTAGTCAGCCAGAGCCACAGGTCAGAACCGAGTCGATAGTCAGACAAGCCAGGGACTACGAGGAGCGAGGTAGTCAGCCAGAGCCACAGGTCAGAACCAATGTGGGTAGTCAGACAAGCCAGGGTCATACACGGAGCGAGTAATCAGACAGGCACGGGTCACAAAGATACACAAGAGCAGCAAACAGAAACACCACGTAAGGGCCATGATTACTAGGCCTGAGGAGTTTATGAAGGAGCAGCTCACAGCAGGAATCAATTAGGCAAATGAGACTAGGCCCATAAACAAGCACATGTACCCACGCCCCTACTAGTGACAACAGAATGCGGAAGTAGCCGGCTATCATGCCGGCCAACATCACTACAGAGTAATGAAGCAAAGGCTCACATGCCTCTAAGGGAGACTGTGATAACACAATTCTAATTGAGCATTGGCACATCCTGAGATCCGACAAAGATTTAGCAAAAGTTCTTGCTCCCAATCCATCTATTACCTATAATTTGAAATAATTTGAATGACATGCTTGTTCATATTCATTTTTCTAAAATCCAGCCAAGAAGGGATAATTGGTTAAAACATCTTTAAAAAGTACATATCATTGTGGCTCATATCAAGCATGCACTTAAATTAGTAAAGAAAATTCCTTCACCAACCAGGATGGTTAAAAAAAAAATACTAACTATTACGGTTAGTTAACTGTAAGACGAATGATATATCTCATTGAGTGTATATGTGTAAAGCTTTACGTTGGTAAATTGAAAAGATAACTGAAACTGTGAATGCTGGAACATATTGGTGACATTAGGAACCGTTGTGAAAAACCACTGTCACGCCATGTTCTAGACTACCACAATGGAGATATCACAGCCATTAAATTTAAAGGACTTCAAAATGTAAAACCATCCATAAGGAATGGAGATCTGGATTGCAAGCTTCTTTGTCAAGTAGCAAAGTGGATCTACATGTTGGGAACTACAAGTCCCAATGGGTTAAATTAAGTTTATACGTTCAATCCTTTCATTAAAGATTAATCCCTTCATATATGCTTCTCATTTACATTATTTGAAATTCTAATCATGAGCATATAGCTATTAAATAATATACATGTAATCTATAGCTACTACCGCGTGTCTCCTAATATTTTATATACACACTAGTATTGAAGGCCTGTGTGCACGTGCCAAAGTGCCACCCCGCAGCCTTGGCTGCTGCCCCGGAGCCGGGAGCGGAGACAGGAGGTGTGGCGCTCCCTGCTCCAGATCAGCTTTGCTGCCACTCTAACTGGAGGCCAGTGTGTTTGGCCAGTCTCTACTGTGCATGACTGCATCATTCTGGCAGTCTCTACTGCACATTCGCGTGTTACGCACTGAGGGAGCGACGCATTCTAACAAATTATATATGTTGATAAGATTTATATTGTAGGTTTCTTAAATGATCATTTTAAGAGAATGAACGGTATAACGTCGGTAAATACCCCCTCCCCCTAAAAAAAAAAAAAAAATTAAGGTATAAAAATAACCTGCCCAAGGATCATTTACACTATAGCCCATGATGAAGTTGCATCGAGTGATGAAACGCTTTGGGAGAAGCCTCACCAACACATTGATTGAAGCATGGCAAACTTGTTGACTGATTTATATACATTGGTAGATAATACCACAGACTTATTTAGTGGAACACCGTAATAGGCAGTCCAAGAGGGACTTAATGTAGGGAGTCACTGCCGGGTCTTTATCTGAACAAGAGCTAACATATCTTATGTGCACATTACTATTATACTGTTCTAATCATTGTGCGCATTAGATTTCAATATTTTTTGGTTTCTCTTTCGTGTGATATGGAACACAGGTACCATGGGGCAAAACACAGTGTCTTAATTTTTTTTATAATTTTTATTATTTTCCTTTTAGATATGGGGCTGTATTATCACCCATTAGGTGGGTTACCATTACTAGGCTGAGAAGCTGCTAATGAATAGAGTAGAAAATTCCAGAGTTTTCTGAGATTTACATACTTTAGAAGGTGTGGAAAAAATAATACATTTTTCATCAGGGTCACATTTGGAAACATTCATGCACACCAGGCTGGGGTTAGAAAGGCAAGTGAATCCTGATTTTATGCGGTAATAGTCTTCTTTCCAAAATTTGGTGTTTTATAAAAGGAAGTAAATACTAAACCATAAGCATTTTCTAGTGTAACACAGAAAGAAACACAATCCCAGGCATTTTCTTGGAATTTCAATTTAAAAAGAACCATTTTGTGAATTTTGGGTAAAATGTCTGTCATGTAAGGGTAAAGCCACAAACTAATGGTATATGTTGAATGTAAAGCATTAGCTGTAAGAAGGAGTATGACATATATGGGTTGTTCAAAGAAAAAAACAAAACTTTTCGTTTGCATGTAAAATTCAGAAAAAGTCTGAAAATATGCTTAGCGGCTGCTCTGATATTCCTTTTTCTTCCCACTTGGAATATTGTTTACTAGTGTAAAAGCCCATGTACACAGGCCACGGTTCGGAACCCTTTGAATGCCAGAGGGGTATGCAACGCATTGCTTTGCAATGCGTTGTGTACCCCTCTGGCACTCAAAGGGTTAAGCAGCTGCTACCTCACTGCTCCAAGCAATGCAGTCTTGCGTCGCCTCACTCACACGATGCAATCATGCGCTGTAGAAACTGCTTATCGCACACAGTCTCTACTGCGCATGTCAGCTTCTGACAAACATCCTAGCTAATTATTATATAGGATTTCTCATTGATGAGTAGCCAAGCAGTCCTGTTATTCCATCACCCTCTCTTTCTCCCCACCCTTCTCTCTTCCCACTTATCTCTCCCATCTATCTTTTTTGTTATGTTGCTTTCCTTACCCACAATTTTTTTAAATATATATATAAATCACCAGTTTGAGTTCAGTTCCTGATTATTATCAATTATGGAACCATGGCTTTGAACTACCTATAGTCATGTGCTAATATTCATAACAGTGAACTGTAATAATTCAATGATGATATGTTGTTGGAACTGTACTCCATTGTATTCCATACCTGTCTGTATTTTCATTTTACTTGTAAATAAAAATCATAATAAAAATAAACATGCTTTGTACTGGGGAATGAAATTACTGAAAAGAGCGGTGAAGTGGTTAAAGTTTCTTCAGTTACAGGAAAAATGTGTATAAATATAAGATAGTTATTTAACTCCTTGACGCCCTGTGACGTACATGTACGTCCCGAGCTGATGTCCCTAAAGGACAAAGGACGTACATGTATGTCATGGAATTCCAAATCCCACGCGGCTGCACGCCGTTCAGGGAGTCCAGAATCAATTAAGAAAAAGAAAATGTACCATGGGCGTTAAGTTCCGGCCACTTGTGTGCACGAGGCCTGTCAATAAGGGGTTAATGTAGTTTTGAAAACTATAAACAAAAAAAAAAATGTAGCTGTTGCAGGGTCTCTTTCAAAGGAGCTATGCTAACCACTGTTCCGCTTCTTGAACCTGTGTTATGTAATAGTGTTTTCAATAAGTAGAGCAGCGATTGAAAACTCTTCTCCACAGCAGGCCTCAATGCTTGAAATAAATTAAAATTAAACAAATAGATTCATATAATTCTATATTAATTGTTTTCCCTTCTCTCCCTGTGCCTTTGATTCCTCCAAAGATGGTTGTGGGGATATATGGAAAAAGAAGCAGGTTTTTAAAGAAACAGTAATGTCCCAGAAAAAATATTTATCATTTTGTAGTTATTAAAAAGTTGAACTAAATGCAAAAACACCCACTATGGTTTGAGAGATATTCACTGTCAAAATTCCCCCTCCCTCCCCTTTCCCCGACGTCAGCACTGTGCTGACTGCAGGGGAATCCTGTCCAGGGACCAACTGGCGACTCTGCAGCAGAGCCGCAATCGCGTTATTTAAAAAGAATAACTTAATTGGAAAGATCTACAAAGTGTGCCTGGTTTGCAAGCACGCTTTGTAGACAATTCCAATGAAGTAATTTGTTTTAAATAACGCGGTTGCGGCTCTGCTGCAGAGCCTCCTCGTGTCGGCCGACACGGACAGGAAAGGGCAAACTTTCAATGTGAATATCTTTCAAACCATAGCGGTTTGAGGGATAGGGTTTTTTGCATATAGCTGAACTTTTTAAGCACTACAAAATGATAAATATTTTTTTCTGGGACATTACTAACACTTTAAATTGTTTAAATTTGAAGGGTCAGAATATAAAGAATGCAATAGACTGCAAACAAGCAATTAAGCTAGCTAAAATTGAAAATAAGAAAAGCATTAAACTGTGAAAAATTTAAATTGATATTGGCCCCCTTAAAACTGAGACAGGTGAATTAATTAGTAAGGATAATGCAACGGCTGTTAAAAGTAAAAAAAAAAAAAAAAAAAAAATGTTCCTGTATATACAAAGAAAGCAACACTGGCAAGCATTGCCCAAACAGAAAATAACAGAGTTTCCTCAAAAATGTACATGGCTTACTAAGGGCAAAGTCCAAAAAGACTGGAAAAGATTATAGTGAAAGATTATAGTGAATAAAGCGTCTCGACCTGATGGCATACATCCAGGGGTACTTAAAGAAGCAGTAAACTTTTTTATGAAAAAAACTTTTACAGAGCATTTCCTGCTGAATAAAACAAGGGTATTCCTATCGCTGTCAGATGTTTTATTCAAAATTTATAGCAGTTCAAATAATCAGGAAGTGAATTTACTGTGTTTACTTCCTGATAGTTATAACTGACAGGAAGTGACAGGCAGTTTCTGTCACATTCTATGGAGAACTGTATGTCTGTGACTTTTCTGACTTTCCTCTCCATTAGAATCTAACAGGAAATCTAATTAGAATTTGACCACTAGAGGGCACTGCTAATGTAAAAAACCACGGGTTTAAACTGTAATAACTCTGGAAATTTAAATCTCTCAGCAGTGGGAGTACCCTTATTCTACTCAATAGGAAAATCCCTACAATATATATTTTTTCATAAAAAAAGTTTACTGCTCCTTTAAGGAGCTTAGTTCAATAGTAGCAAGACCATTATACTTATTATTTATTGATTCACTTTCATCAGGCATCTGATTTCCTCTGATTGTATTCAGTCTCTCCTGTTGCTCCAGGGAGCCCCAATTCACATGTTGTGATTTCAATGTCCTAAGAGCATATGTGAGTATATACCTTGGAAGCGACCATGTCATGGAGCATTGGAAAGGTTAAGGAACAGAGTGGGGGCCTACTTCATAATGCATTACATACCATTACAGTCTTTAAAGGGTTAAGAATTGAATGTTTGTATAATTTGGATTTGTGATTAAGACAGTTTTTTTATTTATTGTTGCAGGTGGCCAATGGCAATCGCAATGCTGTCCTCCAAAAGAGTTAATGTTTCTCCATTGGTTACTCACCGTTTCCCTCTAGAAAAGGCTCTTGAGGCCTTTGAAACAACAAAGAAAGGCCTGGGAGTGAAAGTAATGCTGAAGTGTGATGCGAATGATCAAAATCCATGATCTGATCGTTTAACCGTGATATTGAATGGCATTGCTTTATGATTATATTGTCCTTTGCTTTTTTTGTGAATTGGAATCTGATCACATACCTGGGTTAAGAATGAAACTAATAGATGAATTTTCTGAGGCTAATGTACTAAAAATAATTGAAGTAAATCTGTAGTAAGCCATCTGCACAATATAGTGCAAATAAAAATACCAAACATTTCTGTTTCTGTATCACACTATATGTATCCTACTACTGATCAAAATATTTGTTAAAGCGGAACTTTCACCCCCTATAAAGTCACCCTCCAATAATTATGCATATGGCGACTAGCTTCATAATAGTGCTATTATCTCTCATAAGTACCCAGTTCTGAACTAATCCTTATTCTTCGGAGACTGACTGCCAGGCTTCTTGCTTTAAAGCCATCTGCGCGCCTGCGCCATCAGTCCCTTCCGGTGCCTTAAAGGGATAGTAATACTTCATTTTAACTTTATTTTATTTTGTAAGCATTAAAAAAACATGAAGAATGATATAAGTCTTATCTCTGAAACCTTTATGGTTTAAGAGATATTCACAAACAAAGTATCCCCCCCCTGTTCAACCAGATCAGAAGGGAGATGCCCAGGTAGACTGCAGAGAGGGACAATCTTGAATTAAGATAATGTAAAAAGCTGAAAAACTTGTCAAGGGGGGAAGGGCTTTCATTGTTTTCATACAAAGAAAATTGTCCCCTTCTGTTATCTGTACTGTCATACAACCAGACTCACATCTGAGAAGAGATGGCTTACACTAGGTAAAAGGGGCAGGGAGGGGAACTTTGCTTGTGAATATCTCATAAACCATAAAGGTTTGAGAGATAAGACTTATATCATTCTTCATGTTTTTTTAATGCCTACAAAATAAAATAAAGTTAAAACGAAGTATTACTATCCCTAACATGCAATGCCTCCTAGAGGAGACTTGGATGGACAGCACAGGTGCACCTAAGCCAAGATGTCTGCGTGCAAACCTGGCTTCTGTTCTCCAAAGAATAAGGATTACTTCAGAACTGGGTACTTATGAGAGACAATAGCACTGTTATGAAGCTAGTCGCTATATGCCTAATTATTGGAGGGTGACTTTATACAGGGTGAAAGTTTTGCTTTAAATCTGTAACAGTTGTTTCATTAGGTACAGGATTTCAATGTTGATAGCCTTTCACTGTTACAGGGGGATGCAATGCAAATCCATGTGGCAGTGAAAGGGTTACATAAGGGCATCTCTTTAGCAATGACATCTTAATGCATACTGACAATATGCCATTGACACAAATAAAATGCAAGATTGCCAGACTGGCCTCTTATCAACCTTTAGTGCCTCTCCCCCCATGGAATCCCATGAACTTAATCATATTATAATTGCACAATTTAATTCAGAAATTTGTTAAGATAATTGAAACATGTATCAGTTAACCCTTTGAGCTCAAGACAGATAAGCAACACATTTCTCAGCAATGTGTTGCTTACTCAGCTGGCACTCAAAGAGCTGGGTGAGGGCTGGTGCTGTTCTTGGTGATGAAGTCTCTCTGCATTTTCACCACTCTCCCTGCCTGATATTCTTATCCCTAATTCTTAGTGCAAATGCACAGTTTCATATTCTCCATCGCAAAGTGATCTCTTAAAATTGCCAGGCACACTTCACCATAAGATCAGCCTTTACTGTATCTCCTGCCTGGTATTCAGCCAGTTATTCTGTTATAGTGGGAGAAGTGAGGCACTGATAACAATTTTCCATCGAATGTTAAAGTAACAGTTCCATCACTTGCTCTCAGTTTGAACTGTTACAGCTTTTGAATAAAACAGCTACCAGCAGTAGGAATGCTCTTGTTTCAATCATCAGGAAAAGCCCTATAACATAGGTTTTTACCAAAATGAGTGTATTGCCTCTTTAAGCACAGGTAGATCAAACAACTGCTGAGACACTGATTTCCTACATATTATTATGCATGTATTTTCTGAAAACGTGAACTTTCGTTGTACGATTAGAAGTAACATTAGGATACCCTTCCAGAAGGGACATATTCAGAGAGTTAAACATTTGAATGCCACAGGTATATGCAGTGCATTGCAGAGTAATGCGTTGAACATCCCTATGGCACTGAAGGGGTTAAAAGTTTTGCTTAAGTCACTGCCAATTTCAGTTTGCTATTGTGCAGTTGATGCTGCAGAATTGTTGTTGTTTTGCATGTGTCTTTATTCATGAATCTGTAGTCCAATTACCTCATCAGTTTGTAAGCTAAATATACCTACATGCTAGGCCATGCTGTAGAATAATGCATTCTCAGGGTGATAGTTAACCCCTTGAAAGTTAGTCTTAACAATGCATCTGATGGTTAACCAGTTGAGTGCCAGAGGGATATGCAACTCATTTCTTCGCAATGCATTTCTTACCTCTCTGGCACTCAAAGGGTTAATAGACTGCTACTTGATAGGATCTCTTGCAGCACAGAGTAAAGCAACACTGATATACCACTTGCTCTTATACAAAAGAGCAGGTTGTAACAAGTATCCATATACAGTATATGTAATGGTTTCTATATTTTCATACAGGTGAACTGTATTTAGTGGGACACTGACAACTAATAATGCACTTTTCTTTATCCAAGCAATAATTCCTTATGGCAACTATTAACCCTTTGCGTGCCAGAGGGATACGCAACTCATTGTAAGTAAATGCATTGAGCACCATCATGGCACTCAAAGAGTTAAATGTTTGCAATAGAGTATGGTCAGAAGAACAAGGAACGTGGTATAGACTTTGCTAAGTGACAGTCAACTGAGAACTTGATGTATGTTTATATTAAAGCTGCATATGACTTAATTTTGAGCCATCAAGTTAGTCACACATTGCTTAACAATGCCTTGTTTGTATTGCCTTCTGGTATTCAGAAGGTTAAATTAAATCTGGTTAGAAAACGCATCCCCACCTACAAGAAGGGGTATAACTTGTGGTAACTGACATGAACTCAAATCATCTGTGATGTTGATGAAGTGTTAACAGAATAGATTTCATAATGAACCATAATCTCAGGGATTCACTTTATAAAACATGTGCCTAGGTAAGATGAAGTACTGTAATTCTCTTCTGCAATTTCACTGCAATTATTCAAAGGATAATTATTGTGGTCTGATTGAAATAAAGTGCAACCTGCAATCTCAAGTGCTGTTGTCTATGTATAATGTGAATCTGTGCCTTTAACAATAGTTCTCAAACTGAGTTTTGTAGAAAAAGTTCAAGGGGTTCCATGGAACAAATTGGTTGGTAAAGGAACAAGGCTAGATAGCTAAGCTGATTTACTAGACACAAATGGATCTATTCTGGAACATACTAACTTTGCCATAGGTTAGGAATTTAAAAAAAATGATTTAAAAAGGGTTTTAACTCCTTTAATGCTAGAGAGAGTTTCAATATATTGCTTTGCATTGTTGTATCAACCTTTTATTTTTATTCGGAAAACTTTCTGTTGTAGCCCACATTACTTCCCCCACTCACTGATACACTTGACCATAGGGGAGGTATATAGTGCATTGCTGAGCAATGTCAGTGAATGGGGAGGTAATGATGAACTACGAGGATGTCCCTACATGGGGCTGGATTCTATTGAAGGTGATAAATGTTAACACTGGTTTTATCAAACATTTTCCTTTTGAAGTCTATGGAGAAAACTGGAGATAAAAGCAGTGATAACATTAGCACATGCAATAGAATCCAGCCCAAGGTATGCTGCAATTAGCATAATCAAAAAATTGGCTAATAAGACAAAGAGGTGATTTTGAAGGTTCTTTCAAAATTACCAAAGTTGTTTTTAGGTGATAGTGTACTTTCAAAACATAAGTAAATGCTTGTTAAAAAATAAAAAATAGAAATTGTTGAGTTTTTTCTGCAGACTAAAACAAGGGTGGTCCCACTGGTGACAGCTGCTGTATTCAAAAGTTATAACAGTACAAACAATCAGTAAATGATGATGCTGTTACTATCACATTCTATGAAGAACTGTAGCCAGTGACTCACTTCTCCAGTGTAAACTGTAATAACATTAGAAGGAAGCATCTCTCAGCAGGGAGAGCTGTACAATTTTTGTTTGTTTATTCCTTAAGAACGGTTTACCATACCTTTAAGTTACTGGTACCAAATAGCATTCAAATTAATTTCACATTGATACCTTAAAGGAGATCTATCGTTTGTTATACATCGTATATAATGAAAAGTGTATACATCAAAAAAAAAAAAAAAAAAAAACAGCTTCCGGGCAGACTGCGGTTAAATGATCTGTACCGCAGTCTGCTGCTCTGCCTCCGCTCCCCTCCCTCTATCCAGCCTCCTCCAATAACAGAGGCTTTCTGTCTGTAAATTTCTGTCTGTCTCATTGGCAGAGATCGATTTCTGGCCAATGAGAGCGCTTCAGCTTACAGACAGCCTCTTTCATCGGAGGAGGCTGGATCTAGAGAGGCAGAGTGGCAGCCTGCTGCACAGATCAGCTGTCCGCAGTCTGCGCAGAAGTAGATACAGGGCTGGGTTTATTTTTTAATTTCGCCAAACAAGCGTTTGTTTGTTTTTTTATTTATGCACTGTTCATTATATACAATATATAACAAAACGATTTAGGCAAAGATGTAAAGGGGTGATAGATCCTCTTTAAACTCCTTTGGTGCAAGAGAGCTGTGCCAGATGCATTGATTGTTAGAGCTCCAGTTACATCTGAAGGGCTCCATCAGTAAAACATCTGAGAACTACTTGCATATAATTTTGAGAGAAGAAATTCAAGGATAGAAGGATAGAACATTTCTTCTGAGATAAAGGACACTGTAGGAATGGTTGTGGACATACAACCCATATGTATAAAAGTAGAGTGGGGCAATTCTAGGGCATACCAACTGTGCAACAGGGAAAAAATGACACTTCCCATTGATCTAAATGGGGCATTTAACACTTTGGGGATTATATGCTAAGAGGTGATAAAGTGGAGATGACTTCTCCAGTGATATCACTTTTCCCATTCCTATGTTATTCTATACAGCCTATTCACTAAGGTCTCCAAATCTAGAGAAATGTTAGTGCATTGACTCCATAGAATAACATAGGAATGGGAGAAGTGATATCACTGGAGAAGTCATCTCTACTTTATCACACTTTAATGCATAACACCCATTGAATGTTAAATTGTTCAGAAATATCAACCTTTTTCATTCACCTGGCATGATGTGACAAATGCATTACTGATGTCCGTTTCACATAAAAGTAGGCTAATTGTCTATAAATTTTGCAAAACACTTATATATCTGGTGTAAGGTAGAGTTAATGCTAAATGTATCTAAAATCATGATAAAGTTACCCCAAACCACTTGATATGTTCTTCTATAAGACAGCTGATGATTAAATTGTAGATATGACATCTCTGCAGGCCAAGGGGATAAATTCCATTTTGTTTAATAATGGGAGTGCATTACACATCCTATATAATAATTTGCCAAATTTGTTTGTCAAAAGCCATCATGCACAGTAGAGACGGGTGCGCACGATGCATTCATGCACAGTACAGACTGCCCACGCCACGGCCGATAAAGGAGCGAGGTCCGAATACAGACTGTAGTCCTCTCTGCGCGGCGCGGGCAGTCTCTACTGTGCATGACTGGCACTGTGGCTCTTCAACTAGTATGACTATAAAATTACATAGAGCTGAGGGGATGATGGTATACTGCTTGGTGTACTTTTCTAACCCTTTGAGTGTCACAGGTGTGTGTAGCGCACATCCCTGTGGCACTCAGAGGGTTAAGGGAGTGATGCTGTTCATGGTGTTTAAAGGATCCACTGCCCTGTCTACTGCTGGCAAAGTGTAAGGGAGGGCATCCTTTACACTTCACCAGCAGTATGACAAACATCCATACTTATGATTGATTGAGGGCTGTTACTGCATAGGAAACCACAGGGAGATCCCAGCATTGCCAACCTCAAGCAGGTGATGTTGGGACTATTGAAGCTTAGTGCACGTGGTGAATAGCCACATTAACATATAAACTCACCCACATATTTCCATATGGAAATAATCCACTGTCGATGTGTTAAGTAAAAATTTGTAAACCTGTTGAAGGCGTGACGGATTGATGACGATGTGGCCAGATTATTGTTGGATTGATGGGGATATGATGTCGAAGACACATTAGTGCATACTGGGGTTGTTCGCCATCCTGAGCCCTCATTCACCTTTAGTGCATCTACCCCAAGAAGTTACAAACTCAATTTAATTCAACAGGATTTTTTATTTGTTCCCTATTTTGTAGTTTACTCCAGAATCACCCCAGTTTGCTTTTATAAATGTGAGCAAAAGAGGAGCAATTCTAGAGCAAACGCTACATCATAAATGAGAAATAAGTATTCACAGAACTTTGATTACAGGGGGCTGTTAATCCCCATATCTCTAGACAGTGGCTGATTTTCCAGATGTAGGGAGTTTCCTCTGAAACTCTGTCCATTTCTGTCCCTTTCCACCCTGTTCCTCTCTCTTATCCTTCTTCCCCACCCAGTTCCTCCCACTTCCTGCCAACTTTTATGAGGCACCTATTATGCCCCAGACCTTTTACAGTGATTCACATCAATTATATCCCCCAGCAGCACCAGAAGAGAACAGATTGTCTCCAGGTATGTTAACCCCTTGAATGTTAGAGAGGTCTCCACTTCATTGTGAAGCTATTAAGGCTATATTAATATCCCTAACTGTACTGAAGGGGAAAACAAAATAAACCAGGAAAGTGTGCTTGGAAGAAGGCATTTTATTACAGATTGAAAACATAATATAAATACACTTTAAAACAAAGAGAAAATATCTAGACATATTGGTATATTGTATCTGCAAAATTATAACAACTCTGTACAGGTATTTGCAATGCTTGCTTTAACCCCTTGCTTGCTATAGATCTATCCAACATTTGCAAAGCAATGCACTGTGTACATCACTAGCATCCAAGGAGTTAATTAACGCATGATTAGTGGACTTGTCCTAAGACTGAGGCATTGGGGAAAACTGTTACATTTGTCATTAGTCAAGACCTGAGGTTCCAGTCCAGTCTTCCTCACCATTAGTCCATGGGGCACAGCAACAGATCAGTTTTTTAGGATATCCCTGTTTAATTCAGGTGGGTAATCCGTTCAGTCACTTTAATTGAGCTACATGTTCTTAATCTGTGATATCATGAAATCTTGACTTTGTGGTGTGTCCTGAGTTCCAAAACTGAGAATCATGGCTATAGACATATTGACAGTGTAGATTATCAGGATCACTTCACATGACCGCACAATGAGAATTATTAGACCTAGTAGATCTGTCACAATAACTCAATTCACTGATTGACCCATTTCATTCATCAGATGAGATCCTAACACCCTAAACCAATGTGTCCCGAGGACTAAAGTTGTGAAACCACTGAACTAACCCATTATATCGCTATTACATAAATCTAAATTATATACAATAGATATGAAAACATAAACATCTGAATACGTGGCATCTACAGTATTAATAGTACTATGGCATATCACTGTATAGGAGCATGGGAACAAATGCATTTGCACTCTCAGAATTCAATGTAAGTATTTTTATACAATTAAATAAAATTACAGTGAAGCCGTCGCAACACAAACATTTCCCTCAATATAACACTCTAAGCCCCGCTCGTAATTCCCAATCTTAAAACTTTTATTGATGTGGAATACATAGGATAATGCATAGTACTATACTAAAAGTGAAGCTGGCACCTTATGAAAATATTTTTCTAACCATTTTTAAATGTAAAATATATAATGATTTTCAATGTAGAATATTTTAAAATGTTTTCACATATATTAATATAATAAGGCTATGTTCCAGTCATTGATGTCAATGTATAAGTTATTTATTTCTACCCCACACACATTATCTTGCATGCAGGTTACACGTAAACCTTAAAAGTTTTCATAGTGATGAACAAAATATGACTTGTCCCTTTTGTTAAGCTTTCGACAAGCATTCTCTACATTTTTTGTCATTCCAGGAGGCCCACAGCTAAACACACCAATTTTCTTCACCTTTAGGAAATGAAAACATATTTCGTTAGGAACATGTGTTAGTACAATATTGAGAAATTGCATTTAATCATTTTAGTGCAGAAGAGAGACAGGTGTAACTCCTCCACTAAATGTCCTTAAAGGTACAGTAATGTTTCACAATAAAAGCAACTCCAGATCCAGTGCTTATCTGTATAACTAGGTGGGGTAGAACATGTTTAACAGAGGGGCACGGGGAGGGAACAGTAGCAACAGTGTGGTACAGGGAGATGTGGGTTTCCAAAATGGCACAGGCAAGAGTGAGCAAAGGGTAGAAAGTCTGGCACAAAGAAGCAAGAGAGTGGCACAGGTAAGCGAAAATCAATATAGCGGGATATTATAGTGGAACGGGAGCAAGAAAAAGGGAAGCAAAAATTGGGAAAAGGGGAGCAAGGGAAGGCCAGAGAGAAGAAAGAAAGGAGTGCAGGAAAGCAAGAGGAGCATAGAGGAGAAAGAGTGGAATTGGGATAAAAAGGGCACAGGAGAATGAGAAGATCCCATGGAATAAGGCCAGTGACAGTACAGAGCACTGAGGATAAGGAGAAGAAAGGCAAGCGTGTGAAAGCAACAGAGAGGCAGAGGTTAGTGAGACTGACAGCAGTCAGTGGTATGAGTGCCTACGTGCGCTAGCTAATCAGGTAAAGAGAATTGCTAAAACTCAGGTGGACTACATTTAGTTCAGAGGATGAATGTTGGACACCTATGCTGTATGACAGGAACATTTAGTGCTTAACAGTCCTCCTGTATATAGGGAAATATGTTGAAACTTGGCATATGCCTAGCTTTTTTTTTAACCCTCTGAGCGCCAGATCAATGCATTGTGTACCTCTCTGGCAGTCAGAGGGTAAAATGAATGATCACACGGTTAGTGGCAAAGAGCGCCATTGGATAGAGTACTTTCTCTTCTACTTTACTGTGGCTTTCATTCACTTCACAGAGGGCCTTATGCACTAAAGAAACGAGGTGCAGTTCCGGAGCAAACCAACTGCACCATAGGGGACACATGAAAATTCCCCAAAACTCCCATTGACATTATATGGTCCTTTTAACCTCTTGAATTTCAGAGACATATCCAACATATTACTTCACAATGTGTTGTAGACCTCTAGAATTCAAGGGGTTAAAAATCCCCATTTAATTCAATGGGAAGTTTTATATGTTCCCTGTGATGCACTTGGCTGGTTCCTCCCTATTATGTGCATAAGGCCCAAACTTCTTATAAACTGTGAGGTTTTGGTCCGGTAGGGACGCGTATCAAATACATTAGATAAAGATGTGGAGACTGATGTATTAACCCTTTCAGTGCCAGAGGAGTGCTCACTGCATTGCAAGGGTTAAGAAAAATAAGCGAGGGTCATTTCTCCCCCAAAATGTTACATTGTCACTGCTGTAAAAAATGGCCTATGTGCCCGTTATTAATCAACATGAGCCTCTCCTCCCTCTTGTCTTGTACTAAGAAAAAGTGCATCACAGGGAACACATACAAATTCCCATTTGTTTAAATAGTTCATTTAAAGGGGGTTAGTAATGTCCAATAATATATTTATGTTGTAGATTTTAAAAAAATAAGTTATGTGGAGCAAATTCCATCTCTCAAACCTTAATGGTCTGAGAGATATTCACATTATAGTTTCCCCCTCCCTCCCCTTTCCCTGATGTCAGCTGTAAAGCTGACAGAAGGAGATCCATGTCGTCCAACATTAGGCGGCTCTTCAGCAGAGCCGAAATAGCGTTATTTAAAAATAACTACTTCATTGGAAAGGTCTACAAAGTGTGCTTGCAAACCAGGCACACTTTGTAGACTGTTCCAATGAAGTAATTCTTTTTAAAGATGGCTATTTCGGCTCTGCTGAAGAGCCGCCAGCAGGTCTCAGGACCGAGATCTCCTGCTGTCAGTGGAGCTCTGACATCAGGGAAAGGGGAAGGAGGGGGGAACTTTAGATGCGAGTATCTCTCAGACCATAAAGTTTTGAGAGATGGGATTTGCTCCACATAATTTTTTTTTTTTTTAAATCTACAACCAATATACATTTATTATTTGGACTTTTTTATTTTTTAGAATTTTAGACATTTAAAGCACCATCAAAAGGACATTTACCATGTTATAAAGGCAGCTGACTTCATAAAAAAAAAAAAAAAGCCGAGGGCTTCTCTGTGCACCCCCAAAATGGCTAGTATCAACTGTTTTGTGGGGCAGAAAACTGCCTCTGCATATCTGTCCCTCTTTCCCACCCTCATGTCTCACTTTTTAGGAGGTTAGACTGTGTGGTGTGTATATAGGTGTATCATTCTGCTCCACAGCAATAAAACTCACATTAATGTTTGTTTAAACATCAGTATATGTGTTTATAAAATTAGTCTGTGTAAATAAAATACTTTGGTCTGTTATATGTCATTTATTAGTGTAACAGATCAAGCTTCCGTTACAATTAGGTTACACAAGAAGGTGTCAACATATCATGAAATGGCCAAAAAATTATCTGCAATGCCCCACCCACCAGCCATGCCCCCAACAACACCACCTAAAACACAAGTGTCCCTCTTTGGCAATTTGAAATGTTGGGAGGTATGTTCTGTCAGCAGGAACAAAATCTGAAAGTGTGTAGCTCTCAGCATGAGCAGCCCACATAGACCTTCTGTGTCTGCTTTCAGGCTTGATACAGAGGGTCTATGGAGACCTAAATCATCCTGTGCTATGCAGTACAAATGTATTGGGGGTCTCCATTCAGCTCCTCATTCTACTCCCCTGTTGGTGTGCCAGGGCTCATAATGTAACCCTGGCTTCATTAACAGGTCTGCATTCAGGGGAACCGACCTGCAGATAGGATAACTATCTGATGATATTTGCCCTTTAACCCTTTCAGTGCAAGAGATATATCCAATGCATTGTGTTGCACTTGAAGGATTCAATAAATGGCAGACTTTATCCCTGTGTTATTGGGTTTGCCCCAGAATGCACTTCTCCACCTTACTACATCAGCTCCTTTTTTATCATGTAAAATAGTGGCATATATAGCAAATAATGCTTGTGCTCCAGAGCAACTCAAGATATGCTCTTTGATGCATAGTCATAAAGATAAGGGGGCTAATTATGAAGCAAACCAGCTACACCTTAGGGAACCAATAAAAATTCCCTTTTATTTAAATGTTTTCCAACACATTGCTCTGCATTGTTCTTTAGAATCCAGTGGTTTTCTTTATATATTGTGTGCAGTTGTTTTGCCCCAGATACATATGCCTCTTTGACACATGTACAGTACAATAATAGAAGGTATAACTATATCTCTGCTCCCTCGGTATGGTACATAATGGCAATATACTGTGCAGTAACAAAGAGCAGCACCAATTAGAATTAGTTAAAGGCTACTCACCTCAGGATGGACCTCCAGTAGTGAATTGAAGAAACCCACAAAGGGGGGTCTTCCAAAATGTGTAACTGAGCGCAGACCAGTTAACAGACTCTGGTTTCGTACTTTCTGGAAGTGTCGTTCACAAATGTACTAGAATATAGAAAAGCGATATGCAATGATTCTTCATATTAATGGCTTGAATATCTATAGCTTGAAACAGTGGAGGAAGAGGATTTATATGACAGAAGCTTTTTACATTTGTTAAAGGATATTTTGAAAGCTTTTTTCAGAAAGAGAAATACTAGCTGAAGAGGACATAATCTAGAACTGGAAGGTGGAAGACTCAGAAGTAATGTGTATAAATATTACTGAAAGAGTGAGAGACTCCTTGAAAGCATCCCAACAGATGTAGAATGGACCAATATGCAGAAACGCCTGGGATGGCCAGAGGTCTATCCAGAGAACTATGTTAGATTGTGTATTTTATTTTGATAGAAAAATATGCAAACTGAGTGGGCCAGCTGAGTTTTATCTGCCATCAAAATCTATGCTTTATGTTTCTAAATCAATTTCTTAACATTACTTGCCTATCTTTAGGTAGGGTGACAGACCTCACCTGGGGACACATAGAAAATAGGCTTATTTCAGGACTGCACTGAAATCACAGCAACCCTGCAGTATGCATTTTTCATATGTGTCCCCGGTTAAGGTTATGTTATAAAACCTCATGTAAACCAGATTATGCATATTTTAAGTGTCTGCTTCCTCCTTGGAGGTTGGTTAATCTTTTACAATATTAAAGGCATTGATTATCGGTAATTACTGCTCTGCAAGTGAATACAATCACTATAATGGGCTCCATTTGTCTTTCATTACCAGGAAATGGATTGATAGAGAAATCTGCTTTGTAACTTGTTCTCTATACAGTCACTTTTTAATTACAATTCACCCCGTTACATTAGTGTTCACAGTAAAGTGGGTACTCATAAAGCTAAAATAACCCCTAGCACTGCTGAAGCAGAACACTTTTACCTGTATGATCACTTGACATTTCATAGCGCGACCTGAGAATCTTGTGCTGTCATGCAGTGTGAGATTCACAGGTCGCCATTTTTATGCTGGTGACATGGTAAATACACAATGTGGTCCCAAGCTCTTTTGCATGTGACCTTCTAAAAGGATACCGTCTACACCAGTGGTTCTCAACCCATGCCAACAGGGCCCACAAACAGGCCGGGTTTTGTGGATTTCCTTGTTAGACAGCAGGTGAGTTAATCAGATTGGCTGACCCGCTGCTCTCTGTTCTAGCAGGGAAGTCCACAGGTCCTTGCCTGTTAGACAGCCCTGAAGGCATGGGTTCAGAGTCGCTGCTCTATATTCTGCTAGCACTAGATTCATTTTTATTGAAGTATATTAACCCCTTGGATGCTAGAGATAGCAGGCCTCTAAGTGATTAATATGACTATGCTTATTTCATTTTGCACTAAGGGCCAAATGTTCAAAAGAAAAATTGAGGCATTCTGGGGAGAACCATTCATTCTATAGCAGTGGTTCTCAACCTGTGCTCTCAGTGGCTACTAACAGGCCAGGATTTGAGAATTTCCTTTTAAGAGCACAGGGGAGTTAATCAATATGACTGAGCCTCTGATCAACACACTTGTGTTCTAGCAGGGAAATTCTTAAGTCCTGGCCTGTTAGTGGCCACTGAGGGCATGGGTTGAGAACCTCTGCTCTGTAGGGGGCAAACAAAAATGTCCATTGATTTAAATGGGGATTTGAGCCCCTTGAATGCTAGAGAAATTTGTGGCGTTTTTAATTCTCCCCCTACAGTGCATGGTTTACCCCAGAACTCCTCCCCCTTTTTTTTTTTTTTTTTTTTTTTTTTTTTTTACAGCTCTAAGAGATAAGGAAAGTATTATGTTACCAGCATGGTTGTGCGGAAGTCAAACTTTTCTGCCAGTTGTGTTATATATATGTGGACTGACAGGAGTTCTCTTTGGTCATTCTCCTCCACTTCTCGAATTATATCGGTCAGCCACTCAAACTGGCGCTGAGTGCGTGTAACCCATATGAAATAAACCTAAATGGGAACAATACCACTTATTCAAGAATTTTTTATCTTTAAAGTACATTAAGATTCAATAAAAAGCATAACAAATTAATTAATACATCATGATGTAAACTGTGAAAGAAAGAAGGGGGGTTATGCACTAAAACGTGATAAAGAGGTGAAAAAGCAGAGAATACTTCTCCAGTGACATAATTTCTTCAGTTCCTATGTTATTCTATAGAGCCTATTCACTATGATCTCCAAAGCTGGAGAAATCTTAGTGCATTGGCTCCTTAGAATAACATAGGAACTGGAGAAGCGATATCACTGCAGAAGTTATCTCCATTATATCACCTCTTTATGATGCCATATTGAATCTCCCCCAAGGTACGTAATATGGAACATTGTCATTTTCTGAAGTATTGAAAATGTGGAGTATTGAAATTAATAACAATATTTTTCACTGGATGAAGAAACAAACCTTACAGGATCCTTCCACTTGCCCAAAGAAGAACCTTTGTGGTTTTAAAGCTTTTTATTTAAGTATTTGTTGGACCAATTAAATGTATTATACTATAAATTTCTTATGTTAACACAATAAGGAAGGACTCTACCTAGTTGATCTATGACAGATACAAGAAATTGCCTCCAAACACTAATACTGGAGGTGAATGCATTATATATATCACTGAACCTTCCATGTGGTCATTCCATCTTCAGAAGAAACAAGGGGCATTCAATGCACAGTGTACATGGGCCACCTGTGTACTTAGCTTTTACTGGGGATACATGTATTCACTCTCTTATATTTAGGGGAAGTTTCAATCCCCTGTCCTTCAGTTTGATCTCATAGTACTCTTTGTGCTCTGGTCCACTCCAGCATGAAAATAGTTAAAGCATATGAATGGGAATGAGATGTCAGTACAAAAGAAGTAAGGTATTCCACAACTGTTTTCAGTATACACATTCTACAATAAGGTAAGAAGTAACTTGGACAAGGTTATTGATGTTGATGTGGTATATTTGGATTTTGCAAAAGCCTTTGCTACTGTGCCTCACAACAGGTTATTGTATAAATTAAAAGGCTTTGGTTAGGGAGGAGATATCTGTGCATGGATAGAGAACTGGTTAAATGATAGGTGGCATGGAGTTGTTGTAAATGGATCTTTTCAAGTTGGTCTAAAGTTGAAAATGGGGTGCCACATGGGTTCAGTACTGGGCTCAATGCTTTTAACTTGGTTATTAATTATCTAGAAGTGGGTATTGAAAGTTATGTTTCAATCTTTGCTGATGACACTGAGCTGTGTAAGGAAACACATGCAGAGCAGGATGTAATTTGGGATGCAGAAACAAACATGCTACAAATACACTAAATGGGAAAGTAAATGAATCCTTGTTAGAAAGATTTAGGAGTACTGATATATGATAGACTTTACAGCAGTGGGCTTCAAAAGCCGATTGGTACTATCCTGCATAAAAAGGGTTATAGATGCAGGAAATAGTGATATAATACTACCTCTATATAAATCCTTAGTAAAGCATCATCTAGAATATAGAGTACAGTTTTGGTATAAAACTGATAAAAACACTGTAGGATTTGAGTTATGAAGAGAGACTAACCAAACTGGGCTTTTATACACTGGAAAAGAGATGTCTAAGGGGTGATATGATTACCATTTACAGATATGTTTGATGTCAAGACAAAGAACTATCTAAGAAACTATTTATTCAAAGACCTGACCAAAAACAAGAGGTCATCCATTAAGACTAGAGGAAAGGCTCTTTTGACTAAAACAAAGCCATGGATATTTTTACATTAAGGGAAGATACTTTTTGCTTTTACAAAATGGATACTTTTCCAGCTCAGAAAAATACAGATAATTATGACAGTTGGTTTTCAACCAGATTGAATGTTGATCCAGGGAAATATCCGACTGCCTTTTGCAGGCCACACATATTTACATAAACTTTTTCCCTTCTAAAGTTTTTGATTCACATTTTGTTAAACATTATACACTTACTTTCTTGCAATGGATCCTTGAATTAACAGACGATTTAAAGACCAGATCTTTGAGAATTGAAGCAAAAGGAGTGACCCCAATACCTCCTCCAACTAGAACAGAGACTTCAAACTTATTCCACTCCTGGTGCCCCTCTCCAAACGGTCCATCCAGGTAAAGCTAAAAACAGTGGTTGCAATTATTATAAATGCATGCAAATAGTAGCTACAGCACTTAAACGAGATTATAGACACACACTTTACAGATGTGATAATATACTCTGTTTGTGTGCCAGAACTGGGGAATACCATGTAGCAGAGGAAGATATTTCTCACCTATCTGACACCTAAAGTGAACTCAGTTAACGTTGCTGTTAGAAAATGTATATTTGCTATCCAGTGCATTGTTCTTTATCCTGGTTAAATGGCTACGAATTATTACATAGAGGGGGCAAACCCTGGAATTTCAGAGGGTTTTTTCAAAAATTAAATTAATTTGCCATTATAATACCTTGGACTATCATACCCATCGTCCTCAGCTGGCTGTTGGAAATTTAAGTGAGCATAAGGAAAAAACCTGAAAAACCTGTCAAAGGAGGGGGCAAGGTTTTCCTTATGCTCACAGTAAGAAGATTGTCCCTTCTTGTGAGCTGTCTGGTCCGAAGACCAAATTCCACAGCTGAGGAGAGTTGGATTACACTAGGTAAAAGGGGTGGGAGGGGACAATTTATCATTCAACTACTCTTGAACTACAACTCTGACAGTATTGAAATAACACTCTCCATGACCCAAATACTATGAAGATTAGTTGGAGCTGCTGTTTCTGTGAAACATTACTATCCTTTTACTACAGGTATTATCAATGTGATAGTCACATGAAAAAAGAACTTTTGATCACTGATGTAGCTGTTCACAAAAACATCAGCTCAAATTAATCTTCATAGTATTTGAGCCACAGAGAGTGTTATTTCAATACTGTCAGAGTTGTAGTTCAAGAGTAATTGAATGATAAACTTTCCCCCTCCCACCCCTTTTACCTAGTGTAAGCCACCTCCCCTCAGATGTGGAATCTGGTCCACAGACCAGACAGCTCACAGAAAGGGACAATTTTCTTACTGTGAGAACAATGAAAGCCCTGCTCCCATTGACAGGGTTTTCATGTTTTTCCCTTATCTTAATTGAAGATTGTCCCTCTCTGCAATCCTCTTTGACACCACCCTGCTCATCTGAGCTGAGCAAAGTTAAAAGGGGCAGGAGGGGGATATTTTATCATTCAATCACTCTTGAACTACAACTCTGACAGTACTGAAATAACACTCTACATGGCCCAAATACTATGAAGATTAATTGGAGCTGCTTTTATTATGAAACATTACTATCACTTTAAAGCTGCAGTGCAATGTATTGCAAATTCCTCTGGCACTCAATACAGGTCACCGGTAAGATGCAGTAGAGAAGATCTACATGCCGACCTGTGAGCCACTGAGCAGGGAGTACGCATGGCTGTTGCAATGCTCATCACAATGTCCAATTGATGGCATGCCCATGAGGGTGTCAAGCACTGTTGTATGGTATATATGGGCTACCTCATCTCTCTAGTTGTGGGATAACCTAGGTAATATATGAAAATGAAGGTTTGTAAAACAGATGAGTGGAATGTGGCAGTATCAGTGTGCAGGAAGGGTTAGAGGGAACATAATCATAAATGTGACTAATGTTGACATAATTATCACCTTTAAAGATTAGAGTATTTTGCAATCAGTAATAATAATAGTAGTGCTTTGCTAATATATCAAATGAATGCTACATGTATATGAAGTAGATTTTCTAATATGAAGCAGTACACTTGTATTTAAAATAAGTAGTTATTCAGCCATGTTAAATGTGTGTTTTCCTTCATCATCTCTTTCCACTGCTCTCTGGAAATGTACAAAATAAATATAATACCTTTGGTAATGTCATCTCTTCCATAATATGAGCGGAGTAAAGCTCTCTCAGACGAGTTGTCCATGGGCCCACTGCTCTTATATGCAAACTTAATGAGTCCTCATGTGGGGCAGAAGTTAGTGTAAAAGGGTGGTATTCATTAGTGCCAAGATCCAAGCAGGCAATTCTTACCCACTGACCAGATTTATAATCAAACTCACTTGGGCGTTGGAACTTCAGGTGAACTACATCTGAAAAAATAAATATAATGGCTAGTTACTTGACACATATCTGTAAATATAAGGATCCACAAGGCTTATTCTATAACAGGGGTAGCAAAGTTTGTTCCTCAAGGGCTGCAAACAGGCTAGGATTTAAGAATATCTCTTCTTAAACACAAGTTAGTTAATCAGTGACTTTCAGTTTGACTCATTTGCATGTCCTCAATTAAGGGAATCCTTAAATCCTAGCTTGTTTCCAGCTATGAGGACCTAACTTTCACATTCCTGTTCCATAGCTATGTTCTATTTTAATAGCATTATCTAAATATTACCTTACTAGTTGGACCCATCATGTTATCTTTTTGTACATGATAGAATGTTGTTGCCTCTTCCTTTGCCTGACTGACATTGTGTACTATTGTGAAGTCTGTTATCTAAAGTATGAAAGATTACCGTACTGTAGCGTGCTTATTCCTGCATCCCAAATGCATAGTATTATCTTGATTGAATCATTTGCCTTTATCTGCCCAATTTGCCTAGGTAGGTGTTCTTCATACAGTAATCAGGTATATCTTTCTATGTATTTTGTGCATTATATCTGCATTTTCATGTATATAGTGATCTCTGTTAAAATATGTCACAACACCTCACAATAAACAATGGGCTTCAATAGTCCTAACTTGCTCATACAGGTCACTTGTGTTTATCATATTACAAAGTGAAAGATATACCTGACTGAATAATAAGGGACACATACCTATGTAAGTCATTCTGTTAAAAAATCCAGACTCCCCAAATAACCACAGTTTAATTGATTTCAACTATAAAATTGTCATACCTGAAGGAAGTTTTTGTACTTCTAGAACATTTATCTCACTCTTTTTCCTGCTCAAACTGATCAGTTTGTCTCCTACATAAATAATGGCAGGGGCAATGAAAAATATGTGAAATCGTGGTTGTTGGATCAGAGCGAAACTGCCATGGATTATAATCTGTAAAAATAATACCAGAAATGTAAAAGTAGAGAATTCATATGATCCAATATATGATGTTCAATTAACTAAAGTATGGCAAATTAAAGCAGCATTGCATAGAAACATCTAATAAACACATTAATTAATAATTCTCAATGTCTCGAATGAATAGTTATGACACTATACGTTTTCCACAACTACAAAATGGTAGTTAATAGTTTACTATGGAGAAATTCTGGTATGAAATATCTGTGTATATCAGCCAATGTCTTCTTAACGTGACTCTTATTACATCAGTCTATTGCTGTGGTAAATTTCTTAGATCTCTACATTCCCATATCTATTGCCCACTTTATACAATATTATTGTGTAGCAGCACAAATTGCTCTTATAATTCAGACATTTACAGTTGTTGCAGATTCTCTCAGATGGACTATTTATATTAACAGTATGTTGCACAACCCTCTAGTCCTGAAGGGGTAAAGTGTGATTATAGCAAGTTTTGCTTTTTAAAGACAGAAATGTAGTTATCTGGTGTATCGCCAGTGTCGATATATACCTGCATTTCAGATACCTCTAACAGGACATATCGTCAGGATTTCTCACCCTGAGCACAAATGAATCAACTGGGGGGGGGGGTGTCAGCTATTTTAGTAAACGAACCTATTCTAAACTAAGGAAATGCTAACAGCATGGCCTGTTAGTGGTCTCTGAGGATAAGGCTGTTCACCACTGTTCTAACCCAATAATCATGATACTGTATATCACATTTTACTGGCATACTACCAAATTATTTCTTTAGTTTAAATACTGTAGAGAAATACACTATCTTTGTAATATACGTACTGCTTACCAAAATATAAAAGACGACATAGAGATGGTGTGTGATCCAAAAACCACGGAAACTGACACGTCGAAAATGAAGACAGGAGAACACATACATAAGAGCCATGACTGCTAGAAGAAGGACCCCGGTCAAGCCTGGAAATGTCAGAAGATGGAGTCATTAAGATACAACTGAGAGGTCGAAACTGAAGAAATAACGTAATAAATAATAATGCTAATCACTAGGGACTCTAAATTCATGGACAGTTCATACTGCAGATTTTTTTTTTTAAGGGAAATTCAATTATTCCAGCAGAATCAGAATATTTTGCCTTGTGCTTTATTTGCGATTGTCAAAACAATGAAAATGTTTATTTCTGTGTCATCCAATATAGCTTATAGGTACTTCTGGGGAGGTGACAGCTCCTCCCAGTAGGCTGGTACAATTCTTCAAAGATGTGCAGGGGTGGAGCCTGCCCCTCCTCCATAGCAGGAATAGTCAAAGAAGTAGGGAGAAGGCAATAAACAGTGCATGCTCAAATAACAGAGAACAGAAATACAATTCTAATTTTTATTGGTAATGTAGTCAGTCCTGTTTTTTTTTTTTTTTTTTCACTCAAATCAGAGATTTTTTTTTTTTTTTTTTGGGATAATGATAGCATTGCACTCTTCCTAAAATTGTTGACATTATTTTTAGCATAAAAAGTTAATATTTCTTATTTATTTTCTAGCTATTGGCATAATATTAAACTGACACTTTATTTTACCACAGCAGCAATTTTAATCGAATATGAAAATAATTTTAAATTGCCTTTACTCCTTGTATTTTAAGAATAAAAACACATAAAAAACTAAAAAAGGATTTGTTGTAGTCTGTATCTGCTGGGTCACTCTTTTATTATTAAAGAACAAATCTAATTTAGGTGTTTCACTATAATATGAAAAATTATCAGTTTTGTCTTATCTTAATAGTTTTATAAAAACATATTTTTGTAAAATTATTTTAATAATATTTTTTATTAATTTTTTATGTTCTAGTTTAAAATCTCATGTACACGGGCCACAGTGCCACCCAGCAGCCTTGGCTGGTGCCCGGAGCCTCTCTGCTCACTGCCCGCACTGCAGTCATCCGCAATACAGAGTACCCGAATGCACTGCAGCTAATACGGAGCAGGGCGCTCCGAATTCAGACTGTAGTCCTCTCTGCGCACATTCCTGGGACCAAACATCCTAGGGAATTATTATATAGGATGTCTTACATCTGTAGTTTGATTTCCATATACCATGGGTAGGCAACAACTGACATTACATCTGTTGGAAACTGCATCTCCCATCATTCCCAACCAGCTGGATGAGATAGATGGGAGTTATACGGAGCAATGCAAGAAACATGCACATGTGCTAAAGATATTTTTCCTGCACAGATAGATATTGCACATGTTCTAATCCAGAAAGCCATATACCGAAAGTTTCTTGAATTGCGCATAAAAAACGTAGCTTTTACAATAACATTTCACAGTTGTATAAAATTGTTCACAATAGAACATTAGGCACATTCACTATTCCACTCAGATTTGTTAATCCTGACCATGCCCACAAAAAATATGTGCATCTGTTAGCTAATTTTGATTTTTCATGAGCAATTTAACAAAATCATGTGCAAATGTATTCATTAGTGGTTTTCACACTGGAGATAGTGATTGCGAATGTTTTCTTCATCCTGCCAATAGTCTCCAACAACTGAAGAGCAAACGTTGGCCTATGCCTGCCATATACCATTTCCTGTATTTTTATCTAATCTTACATTTTAGTGACAGTGCAAAGTACTGACACAGCAGGGAGACTCCTGGTGCATGCCAACAAGAACTCATTTTCAAACACTCTTAGCATTGCTCATATATGCAGATAAATTGTTACCTATACATAAAGGGAATAACAATCTGTACAAGGAAGCAAAGAAACTCGCTTCCATGTAACATAAATCTAATGGTTTATTATGTATCTTTAATGCATTCATATACCTGTGACCTACAGTATATTTCCACTGAAGCAATAACTATTTTCTGTTAACGCTAGAGAAAATCAATGTTGTATTCACTTGAAATTGAAAATTAGCAAGGTTTTACTAATGCTTACCAGGCACAGACTCAAAGAACCACCAATAGTATTTGGGTGGAAATTCAGATCTAAGGAAATGAAATGAAACAAGAAAAATCAGCAGCAATGTTAACAAATGCTTTTGGAAAATATATGAAGCAGGGCTCAAAACAGCATAACAGCAACATGTGATTTTTCTATTCCCCATGATCATTGATAATAATATTTCTATATTTTGTAAACTAGTGTATATTAGTACTATGGTTATCAAATTGTGTTCTGTTTAACTCTTGGGTTCTGTAAAGGAGTAAAAGCGATTTCACAGAACACATTTTAGTAAAGGTGGTCCATGAAACAGGATGGTGTCCTATTGAAATCTCACCCTCTAGGGCAAGATCATAATGTCACTCTAATCAAAAAGGGGACATCAGAATGTTGCCCGCATCAACAGGGCGACATTCTGATGTCACACTCGTAAGAGTCTCTGACTAGAGGGTGACATTTCAGTAGGATACCCCAATGTGGCATATAACTTATTTTGCAGAAAAGCTGCTCCTAGTTATTAAGAGAATCCAGCACCTATGCATGGGTGTGATTCCCATGGACAGGCCAGCAGCTTGCACTGGCACCCAGGGCTCCTATAGTCAGTGGGAAGGGGGTGTAGACACACTGTATAGTGTGTGAGTTGTGCTTGGCCCTTAAATAATTAAGATGGGTTCTGGGAATGAGCACTGACACTTAATTCTTTGAGTGGCACAGGAGTACGCAATGCATTGCCCTTAAGCGACTGAAGCAGTACCTTCTGTGGCAGGTAGAGGCGGTCAGTGGTGTCCAGAACAAGTTACATGTTGCTGTAGTGTACTGAAATGTGGAAGAGACAGTCACCTCTCAGTCTCCTCTCAGGTCCCCTCTCAGGTCTCAGTCTCCTCTCAGCGCAAGACAAGCAGACCAGAGAGGAGACTAAGACGTGGGTCTGAAGGAGACTTTGAGTTGACTGTCTTCACCACATCCCATTACCCTACAGTGACTGGTAATGTGTTCTGGACACCACTGACTGCCTCCACCTGCCACAGAAGGTACTGCTTTGGTCACTTAACCCTTTGAGTGCTGGAGGGTAAGCAACCCAGAATCCATCTTAACTGTTTAAGTGCACTCTTATCCTATATAATAATTCACTAGGATGATTGTCAGAAGCTGTCATGCGCAGTAGAGACTGCCCCCACTGCAGTCATGTGCAGTACAGACTTCCTGAACGTGCCGCGGCTGATACGGAGAGCAGTGATACGAATTCGGACCGGAGTCCTCTCTGCGCACCTTCCTGGGACCGCTTGGTGAGCAGAGAGGCTCTGGGCACCAGCCGAGGCTGCTGGATGGCACTGTGGTCCGTGTACATGGGCTTTTAAACTAGTATGCATATAATTGTGTGCATTAATCTAAAAAATATTGGGACAGAGCAGTTATTTAAATGGTTTTCCATATAGGCACTCAGTACTTCAAATGCCTCATCTCAGAACGTCTACATGGCGGCCTTTAAGCGGGCGATATTCTGATGTCGAAACAGGACTAGGGTAGCAGACAATGAAGCTGGTGTACTTAGGAATTTTTGTGTCCTAATAGATTTATAAAATGTACGTATCCACTTAAATGCTATAAAGATCGCCAAAGTATTTCTTCTCAGTTCGGAAATAATTCAGTGATCCTTATCATGCAAATAAGTGATTGGACTCCATTCAGGTTTTTATTATGCCAACTTTTTCCCCAGTTCCAAACCTTGTGCTCATGTTTCATATATGTCCCCCTTCCCTTTAGATTGCAAGCTCTAATTAGCAAGGCTTCAGTGCTAGTTCTGCTAGTTTTTGTCTCTGTCATTTTGTGAATATTACTTACTAGTTGAAGAACCCATGTACACAGGCCACAGTGTCGGCCAGTCGTACTGCAGTCATGCACAGTAGAGACTGCCCGTGAAGCGGCTGATACGGAGCGCGGTGCTCCGAATTCAGACCGTGGTCCTCTCTACCCAACCACGGTCTGAATTCGGAGCTGCCCGCTCCATATCAGCCGCATCATGTGCAGTCTCTACTGCGCATGACTGCATTGTGGCAAACTTTTAACAAATTATTATATAGGTTACTTACAAATGTACTGCACTGTGAAATATGATGGTAGTTGAGAGTAATCATTGAAAGCCAGAGGAGTACACAGTGCCTTGCATGCTCTTCTGATCCCCAATGGGTTGAATGTATTTGGAGAAGAACATAATCCAGATGATTGTGTTAAAATAATAAGGCTGATGAACTAAAAAGAAATTCTAGAGAAAACCAATCACACCACAAGGGACAGATAAACATTAAATGCTAGTAGTAAGATAAGAATACTGGATGGTATCCAACAGGATGGCATTGAAGGGGTTAAATATTCCATTAATCAAAGACATTTTTATTTCTCTCCTATGGTACAGTTAGTTTTCCCCAGGATTTTGCCAGATTCCTTAATGCATGAGCTTCCTTATGTATTTTTATAACCAATACTGCATTTCAATTCTGATCTATTGGTTTGTAACAATTATACTACTACATACCCATCATCAATGAATACTTCAGGGAAGAGACAGCTGAGGATACTGATAGGGGTTTTACTGAGGATGAAGACATTGACTAAATGACCAAGAGTATGCACAACTAAAAACAGAAATAGAAAGAAGATATTATATTACCATAGAAATGCCCACATTTACATAGTTTCCTTTTTATTGACACATAAAAGGTAATATGTACTAAGTAGGTGCAAAATTAAAAACCTTAGCGAAAGCATTTTATTTCTCCTGTTTGTAAATATAGTTGGGTACATACAAATGAGCTTAGGTTGTGTGAAATGTAGGCATACATCTCATCTGAATATTAATACAAGAAAAGCATCTGTATTATATGTGTAAGTACTTTCAGACAACAAATAAAATGGGACGATGTACTAAGGTTCTATACTGTGGCGTTGTGTGTCTGGCAATGTATGGGAAGCACATCACCATACGCAATACAAATTAAGCAGGAAAGGGGAGGGGGAAAAGCAAGGTTGGGAAGCAGAGGGGAAGTTCTCGGACTTCAGGGTTGTCATACTGCCAGTGATGTGTATGGGAGGGCATCCCATACACATTGCCAACAGAATGACAAGCCTACATTCTTTTGATTGACTGAGGGCTGTTATTGCATAGGAAGCTATACGGGGATCCCAACATTGCTAACCTCATACAGCTGATGTTGGGTCTTGAACTCTGACAGCAGATGCAGCTATTAGACCTTAGTGCATGTGGAAAACTCCTACATTAACATATAAACACACCCAGATGCATACGACAATGACTCATTAACCTGCATTTCCATATGGAAATGAGCCATTGTTGATGTGTTCGGTGCAAAATCATAAACCTGTCCATGATATGACAGATTAGGGTGTATTGGTGGAGGATTGAAGAGGATTTGATGGCAAAAACACATTAGCATGGGCGGATTGTCCTATCGGGGGATCGGACACCCAGTGGGCCACTAGATCATGGGCTGGTTGGAGAGATCAAAGGCTCTCACTTGACTGTCCCACAATAGTTTAAAGTAGAGGTCTGTGCTGCCACCGGCACAGGAACTCTCTGTGACAGCCCTCGCATTCCTTGCTAAAGCAGAGCACCAGGATATGACATAATATCCTGGAGCCTGCACTCCCATGCCACAGAGGGACCACAAGGGGGCAATGAGAGGGACGTTGGTGCTGGAAGCTGCACGGATGTCTCACTCCCCACACTGGACCAGCAGAGAATGCAAGAGAGGAGGAAGAGACACATAGCTAACTAGATGTGTTGAGAGGCAGAGGAAAAGAGGAGAATACTAGATGGAGAGTGAGGTGGGTAGAGGAAAGGCAGGGGACTGAGGAGGTCTGACTGAGCAATATTAGGGAGGAGGGGGAAGCAATGGGAGAGAGTGGAGGGGTGCAGGGAAGAGGGGATGAAATAGACTGGGTGACAGAGGAAGCAGCAAATTGGAGTGTAGGAAGAAAGTGAAAGGGAGTAATAGGCTGAGAATGTGAGTGTAGAAAAGAGCTGGGGAAGAGAGAGTGGAGGAAAGGGGGTGGGAGTTGCTAGGGTTGTATTTAACCCTATGAGTGCCAAGGCTATTTTAAAAAAATATGCCCGGGCTGGTATTTCCCTACAATCCGCCCCTGCATATTGGTGATGTGCCTTTGACACATATCTGACACAATATCACCATCTTAAGCCCTTATTGAACCTTAGTGCATCAAACCCTTCAGTGTATCAGTGCAAATATAATAAATATGCAAATAGTTACCAAATCAAGAGAGAGAGAAATAGTCTTAGGCACCTACTGCTGTGAAAATTCAGAATTTATATTGTAGCAATGAATTACTTGTAATGAACAGGAAACAGATTAACAAATTACAAAATAATGGAGCACTTCCAGCCAACTTCTGTTTAGTGCAGAACCACACATTTTATCAAGGCATGATTAGCAATAAATGCAACAGACACTTTGCTTTCTAGACTGTTAATGTGTTTGAACTGGTTTTGAGTCCACCTATTGCTGTATTCCCTACTGTAGGAGGCTGAAAATTGGAACGTACTAGGAGATGAAGAAAAACCTTAATAACAAACATCGCTCTCCCATGTACTTGTAGATCTAATCTGGATCTCCACCAAGATCTTCTTTTATATGTATATACTTCTGAACTTTGATCTTAGGAAAGTCTAAACAGTAGTTCTGATTGCACAGATAAAATATGTTCACCTCTCATGCAATATATTTATGTAGACTGGAAAAGGTTAGGTGAATAAAGAACCTGGCCTGAGGCATGTATTTGTTCAACAGATGTTAATGCCAGTCATAGAGTACAGGGATAAAGTATATGCTTCGGCACCACAAATCCATATTGGCAAACTGAATGTATAATTCATTAGGCCACTTTGTTCTCCAGTGTAATTATACATAATTACACTACTGATCATTGTGATATGTTTAAAGAACTAAATTGGATAACAATCAAATCTAAATGTAACTTTCACCTTTCTTGTCTAGTTTATAAACTTTCTTGTCTTCTTTATAATCACTTCTCTGGAAAGCTATCAGATTGCCTGAGCAATATGCTCACCCCAGCTCTCAGTCATAACTATAACCTCTGCTCCAATGCTAGCAACTCACTGAGTATTCCACACTAGAAGGAAGCTGGTCGATCTGCCTTCCAAAAGTCTGGAATAACCTACCCGAAAAAATTGGATCTTCTCCCAGTCTAAAATCCCTTAAATATATATATTCTCTCTCGCTCTATCTGTTTAAATATGTAACTTTGTACTTCAAAGCGGAAGTACCATGTCACAAAATGTTTAGCTTAACTAAGTCCCTTTCTGGCGACTAGCTGCTTAGTAGCGCTAGTCGCCAGAATTATTATCTGATTTAATAGATATATGCTTTATTCCCCAGCTGTCAGTAGAACGGATCGCGGACATCTTGCCAGAATGACGTCCGCACTCCTGCTCTGTCAGTCCCAGCTGGAGCCGGCCGGCTCCTAGCAACGCCTCCTAGACCCGCTGGGACTGACAGCGCAGGCGCACGGACGTCATTCTGGCAAGATGTCCGCGCTCCGTGCTACTGACAGCTGGGGAATAAAGCCTATATCTATTAAATCAGGTAATAATTCTGGAGACTAGCGCTACTAAGCAGCTAGTCGCCAGAAGGGGACTTAGTTAAGCTAAAGATTTTGTGACATGGTACTTCTGCTTTAAAAGTTCTTGGGACATACTTGAAAATGAGAGAAATCTCAATATATTCTTCCTGGTAAAATACTTGCTAAATAAATAATATTTTATGGTAGATTTGCTCCATAGTGCTTATAGTGTAAGCCATCTCTTCTCAGATGTGAATTTGGTTGTAAGACCAGACAGATAACAGAAGGGGACAATCTTCTTTGTATGAAAAGAATGAAATCCCTGCCCCCCTTGACAAGTTTTTCAGCTTTTTCCCTTATCTTAATTGAAGATTGTCCCTCTCTGCAGTCTACCTGGGCATCTCCCTTCTGATTTGGCTGAACAGGGGGGGGGATACTTTGCTTGTGAATATGTCTTAAACCATAAAGGTCTGAGAGATAAGACTTATATCATTCTTCATGTTTTTTTAATGCCTACAAAATAAAATAAAGATAAAACGAAGTATTACTATCCCTTTAAATGATTAATATTACCATATTCAGTGGGCAGAGTTTGTGTTCTGTGATCAGACTGGCAACTGACTGAAGATGTTATCTCTTCAACAAACGCCAAAGGGCAAAATTCAATGGGGGGGCATTAGGATTGTTGTCCATTGTAAGGGAAGTGGGGTGTTATGAATAATAGGTGTTACTTCTCCTTTAAAGTGATCCTTCATCTGTATCACTTCGTTTTATACAGAGCCAGATCATCCATTATGGCAACCAAGGAAACTGCATAGGGCCCATGGCAATATGAAGCAACCTAGCTGCAAGTGATGAGAGGCCAGCATCATGCAGTTGCTCCCACTTCCATTGAGCCATAATGCCAGTACCTGGTAGCAGTATTCTGTGTCAGAAGCACCGGATCAAGGGATGTGTGGCCCTGAATTGGTACCTTGCCTAGGACCCCATGGAGCCTTTATCTATCTCTGATTGTATATGAAACTGGCTCTGTTATTCCAAAAACTATAATCACTCAAATAACTGTTGTATTTGTAGCTTTACCTTTATGTAATCAGATTATAATAATACTGGCCTGATCACCCTCTACTATGTGAAACAATAAATATAATTTGCAAATATTTAATCAGATTATAGTATTTATATTCTGTAATAATGCTATATTAACATAAAAAAATCTGAACACTGATGAACCTACTTGCGAGAACAAGAGCAGTTACGGCGATCAAACGGTGGAAGTCTACTGCAGCATCAAAAGGGATGTATCTGTTCAAGAATGTCTCTCGGAGGAATGTTATTAGATTTCTGCACATGGTCAGAAGGATATAGGAGAACATAAATGAGATGCTAGCAGCAGAACCTCTAGACATTATGATTCCGATGAATGTGGTATCGGAAATACCACTTGATGGAGTACCAAAGCCATAATCTGCAATTGAAAAAAAATGACCTGAAATGTAAAGCATAAGACACAGAACAGGGAATGTTCAAAAAATATTGAGCTCTTGCTAGAATTGATTTTTTAGTGCTGCATCTGCTTAAAGGAGCAGTAAACATTTTTTATGAAAAAATATTTATTGTACATTGTTTCCTGTTGAGTAAAATGATGGCATTCTTACTGCTGAGAGATGCATATTTCCAGAATTATTACTGTTTAATCCCATGTTTTTTACATTAGCAGTGCCCCCTAGTGGTCAAATTCTAATTAGATACGCTGTTAGATTCTAATGGAGAGGAAAGTCAGTGACTTACAGTTTTTCACAAAATGTGATACAGACTGCCGAGTTACTTCCTATCAGATAGAACATTCAGGAAGGTAAATACAGTAAATTCACTTCCTGATTATTTGAACTGTTATATGATTTGAATAAAACTACTGACAGCAGTGGGAATGCCCTTGTTTTACTCAGCAGGAAAAGCTCTAGAATATATTTTTTCTTAAAAAAAGTTAACTGCTGCTTTAATGCCTGCGAACCATTTGAGTGCCTGAGGGGTATGCAACACGTTGCTTCGCAATGCCTTGCATTACCCCTCTGGTATGTGAAGAGTTAAAACTGACTGCTGAAACAGCCCTGTTTGTACTTCTTGCACCAATGGAGGACAATATGGAAGTGCAGGGGCATTATGGGGGCATTCTGTTCCTCTGCTCCTTTTCTCTCACTATGAACTAACAAGGCCCAGAGGACATCAAAATAAAATCCTTCATTTATTTCTCGATTTACCTACAATTGCCTGATAATCCTAATGGTTCTTATGAATTTTGTCCATGTGTCTTTGTTCAAAGAAAACTCAGTCCTGGATGCAATGTCCACAGAAAGGCAGACATGACCATCACTGACAGTATTATCCTGGTGAGGCAGGAAGAGTGCATGCTTAAAGGGTACCATTTGCAGCTGGTAGAGTTTTGTCCTGTGATCCTGTTAGCAACTGTCATGTGCGCCTTGATGTATACAACATCTAGAACTAACTGAAGATGTTATCTCTTACAAAAGGCACAAGAGCAAAGATAAAAGGGGACATAATGATTTTCTGGTCATAGTAAAGTAAGTGGGGGTTATTTTTAGGAGGTGGTTTTTCTCCTTTGAGTGAGGGTGTGTCGGTCAATAACCCTTTGAGTGTCAGAGGGGTACAGAACGCATTGTTCTGCAATGAATTCTGTACCCCTCTGGCACTCGAAGGGTTAAGCAGCTGTACAGCCAGTACATTCTCCACAGACCAGCCGCTATGACATGAACCGCGCTGTCATATTTGCACATTCTCTCCAGCAAAGGTGATGTACTATGAAGAACTAGAAAAATGCTCATGAAAAAGAATTGCACCATAGGTGGAAAATAAAAAAGAAAACCTAACTTGATTATATTAAGCTTTTTAAATAGAGATGGGCAAAAAGTTTGAATTTTTGTTTCTTCACAGGAAATTTCATGAAAAAACACAATTCTCACTTTTTCAACAAAGTTTCCCACACATTGAAAATCCAAAAATTCAGCTTTTTTGATAACCCCAGTAAATTTTCTGAGAGAACTTATTTGCTTTGCCTAATAATTCTTGATGCTATACAGCGGTTCTATGGTTATCGGTGCTGGGACTCCTGGGAAGTCAGTATGTGTGTGTTTTCTGGCTACGAGTGTTGTGGGATAAAGCTGGGGGTTCTATGTGCTTCTATGGCTAATGTGGGACAATGCTGGAATGGTGAGCAATGGGAGCCCTCCAGCCACATCCATACTACAACTCCCATCATTTCCTACCAAATGAATGCTGACAAGTGACAAGGTATGTGTGCTTATCTGGCTGCACCATAGTACAGAAATAAAAATTCCCAATGATTTCATCCATGTTTTCAAACAGTATTAGAGAAGTCTTCAAAATATTTCTTAAAAGTCCCATTTAAGGAGGAATTTGAGGGGGTGTTCATTGGTTCTCTGTGGTTCAGCTGGTTTGCTCCTGAATTACACTTCTTTAGTTTATTGACTATGACACATAGGGCCTTATACTTAACCGTTGCATGTCAGAGGGATATGCAAAACATTGATTTGCAATGCATTGCGAACCCATCTGGCACTCGCAGGGTTAAAGGTAAAGTGGAGAAATTTTGGGGGAACCATCTGTGCCATAGGGTACAAATAAAATTTCCCGAAACTCCCAATGATTTAAACAAGGCGTTTAACCCCAGAATGCCAGCGATTATTCCAATCATTGTAAATCTCTCATTTAAATTACTGGGAATTTGTTTCCTATTGTGCAGTTAGTTTGCTCCCATTTGGCATCCTATATAATAATTTGCTAATGAATGTTTGTCAGAAGCTGTTATGCGCAGTACAGACGACTGCACGCGGTGCAGTCATAGGCAGTACAGACTGCCCGCGCCAGCGCTGATAATGGAGCAGGCCGCTCCAAATTCAGACTGTAGTCTTCTCTGGGTCTGAATTCTGAGCACCCCGCTCCATTATCAGCCGTGGTACGAGCAGTCTCTACTGTGCATGACTGCACTGTGGCCGTTGCTGCCTGGCACTGTGGCCCGTGTACACTGGCTGTTCAACTAGTTATACATAAAGCTCATAGATTGACTAACAAATCTGAAGCAAAGTGTTTATTTAGGGAGTTTCTCTATGCCATGGTCCTGACTCATAAGAACATTACGGTAAATGATTTATTTAACCATGCTTTGGCAAAGGGTGATCAAAGCATTTCTTCACAATGCATTGCAGTCGCACACCCTTTTGTCATAACCCGTTGATTGACAGAAAGGTATCCAGCACGTTGCATCGCAATGAGTTGGCTACCTGTTGGGAACTCAAAGGGTTAAAGTGTTACTCTATTCTGTAAGCCATGCTACTTTCTACATCACTTTATTAAATGTGAATCTCAGGCCATTCAGCTGCATTAGTTCATATCATAACATGCCAAAATCAAGTAATAGGTATTGCTATAGTCATTACCAATAAAGGTGATATCAGTTACAACAGCCACAATAAGAAGGAAAAATACTCACAATATGCTCTTTCAGCAAACAGACCAAGTGATATACCATAAAATATAACCAAACAAACAATATGACGTCTGTAGTTTTCAATTAAGCGCTTGAATTGTTGAATTTTTTGTCGGACTTTGCTTGACTCATATTTTGCTCTCTTTGCTTCTGTGTATATTGCTGGCTGCTGGAGCTGGTATGTACTCCTGTTTACAACATAAAAATTGTTAGAATGGTCAGTGAGGGCAGTGGAAAGGACATGCATGAAGACAAGCACGAAATGTGGATAAAGTGACAATCAACCTCCTTTTTGACTTTACATATATAAATGTACTAGTTTTAAAGCTCGTGTACACGGGCCAACACTGGCAGCGCTGCAGTCATGCGCAGTAGTAACTGCCCAATCATGCCGTGGCTGACACGGAGCGGAGCACTCCGAATTCAGACCGTATTCCTCTCTGCGCACCTTCCTGCGACCAAGTGGTCCCAGGAAGGTGTGCAGAGAGGACTCCAGTCTGAATTCGGAGCACCCTGATACGTATCAGCCGCGACGTGGGCAGTCTGTACTGTGCATGATGGCTTCTGACAAACATCCTTAGAGAATTATAATATAGGATATGTATATACATGCATATACCTTTTTCTTTATCTTCAAAAAAGTAATGGCCATCTTTCTAACGCTGAACAATATTGAGAATTATGACTGTTGGTTTCAGATCGGATAGGATCCAGGGAAATATCTGGCCTTTTGGAGTTAGGAAAGATTTTTTTTTTTTTACCCAGTTGAGACTTAAATGGAAATGGCTTCTACAGGTTTTTTTTCCTCCTCTGGATCAATAGAGGTGATGTGGCATGAGCTAAACCTGATGGACATATGTCTTTTGCTACTTTTTTATTTACACTTTTATGACTCTGACAGGAAGGTCCCTGGATCTGTTTCCAGAAAGCTTTTTGTCAGGAACTATGAAAGCAGTGATACAATGTTGCACTATCCCTGTAGTAGAAAGCCTGTCTCCACTACTGCATTAAAAAAGCACTCAATGCTGCAGGGATAGAGTAACATTGTATCACATGGCAGAAAGCTCTCTGGAAACAGACAGTGAGCTCTGTCAGGGACATTAACCCTTTGAGTGCCATAGGCAATGTGAAAGACAATAGTCGAAAAGGTATTTGATTATGACTTTATTCCTATTTTGCAGATCAGTGAATCAAAGTTGATGATAATGGGGGAAACAAACAAACAAATAAACAGTAACCCTTTGAGTGCCAGAGCGTTACTCAATTCATTGTGTTGCAATTTGTTGGATACCTCTCTGGCACTCAAAGGGTTAATGTATTTGGTTCAACCTTTGCGTATTGTTGACACAGAGGAATGAAAAAAAAAAATTCCTTCCTGACTCCAAAATGACAGATTCATGTTCTCCCTGTTTTGACACTTTAAGGTCCAGAGGTGGCGTTCAACAAACTGTGAAAGGGCTAACATAAATACTCCCCTAAATATCCAGGGTCATATGGACATTCTACAAAGATATATGTTTTGTAACATTTGTATTTGTAGTGGTGCTTGAGCTACTGTTATTTGGTTTGCTTGCATCAACAAAGCCAGCGAGGGAAAGAGTGCAGTGTATTTAAGTAACCCATCCACTTCATGGTGGGGCTGTTGTTAGTATAGTCTATGGGTAATGGTGGCAGACACCAGTAGCAACAGTCCCTCCTCAAACTGTAAAAACAAAAAGACTTGCGTAGAAACGTTTGAACCCAGTATTTCCCAGCAATTGGTATACCGAATATTTAACCCCATGAATGGTAGACATTTCCATCATATTTTAAAGCAATGCATTGTTGATGCTTCTAGCATCCAAGGGGTTAAATATTAATCAATATAGCATTAAATGGCCAATTAAATACCTTCATACAACAAATATATTTGAAGGGATAGTAATGTTTCACAAAAAGGCAGCTTCAATTAATCTTCATAGTATTTGGGATATGGAGAGTGTTATTTCAATACTGTCAGAGCTGTAGGTCAAGAGTAATTGAATGATAAAGTATCCCCTCCCCATTTTAGTGATATAACACTGCTCACCTTAGAGCAGCAAGACTGTTCGGATGGAGGAAAAATCTTCAGTGAGCATAAGGAAAAACCTGTCAAGGGGAGCAGGGTTTTCATTGTTCTCACAGTAAGAAGAGTATCCCTTGCTCTGAGCTGTCTGGTCAAGGAACCAGATTCCACATCTGAGAGGAGGCAGCTTACACTAGAAAAAAAGGGGAGGGAGAGGGATACTTCAATTACTCTGCTAGTATTGAAATAACACTCTCCATGGCCCAAATTACAATAAGATTAATTTGAGCTGCTGTTTTGTGAAACATTACTATCCCTTTAAGGTTACCAGATCATTCCTTTAAAAAGGGGCATTGAACAATGCACGTTGCTGGGTTGCAGAGATTATTACTGGACTGCAGTTGATAGTAGGTAGCCATACAGCATTTTATTTTTATATATGTCTCTTTTAAAAGGATGATCTGGCAAACCCAATGTTTCCTTGAAAAATTTAACAGTTTCAGGACCAGAGAGTTATGCAACACAATGCTTTGCACACACCCCTAGTATCCAAAAGGTTAAAATAGAAATACTTACTTTTTTCCTATCCTCTGTCGAAGCTCTTGTCCTGATTCCATGTTGTTTTGGATAACATTTCTAAACAGCAAAGAAATTACAAATTAGTGGTAGAAGTCTCTCTGGTATTTGACATTCAAAAAGTACAGTCACCTTTCTAAACCAACTAAAAAGTTTATATACTTTAAAAGGTGAGCTGTTAATGTCTATCCTGTTCTTAAATGATATAGTGTAGTCATTTTTAAAATGACAGTATCAGTGTAAAGATTAAATCTGAAGTGAAATTCCCAGAGAACCCTGAATGAAAGTCTTTAATCCCTTGCTTGCCACAGAGGTCCTAATGCATTGCCTCACATTGTGTTGGAGATATTTTTAGCATAGAAGTGGTTAACAGTCAGTTTTAAATACAGCTGAATGCTAGATAGTTCTGATAACAGAAAATTAAACATTTGCGTACCAGAGAGGTATCCATTCCAATTCATTGCAACACAATGCATTGGAAACCTCTCTGGCACTCAAAGGTTTAAAACAGTAGGCCAATTAGGTAAGTTACCAGGAAGTTGTGTTGGTTTTTTTTCCCTGGCAGGGTGCTTGATTACAGTGAATATTACAAGAGAAATATAATAAATACATTATTGTTGACATAAGTGTTCCAGTCTTTCATAAGTCCACTGGTGGTCACAGAACCACATATACGCACTCTGACATCCCAGAAGACCCACTGTCCAGGAAACAGATTACTTACAGTTGTTCTGTGAAACCCCTTGAACATCTGCAGGACACCCTGGAGTTCAGTGGAAGTCAATTTAAGAACTATGTAAGTAGTGTATAGATGACCTTTCATCTTACCTCAATTAAATATACATAAAACAGGGAACAATTCTCATGGTGTTTAATGGGATAGTGATATTTCACAAATACAGCAGCTCCAAATAATCTTCATAGTATTTGGGATATGGAGAGGGTTATTTCAATACTGTCAGAGTTGTAGTTCAAGAGTAATTGAATGATAAAGTATCCCCTCCCGGCCCTTTTACCTAGTGTCAGCCACCTCCCCTCAGATGTGGAATCTGGTCCTGGGACCAGACAGAGCACAGCAAGGGACAGTTTTCTTACTGTGAGCGTAAGGAAAACCCTTTCACCTTGACAGGTTTTTCAGGTTTTTTATTATGCTCACTGAAGATTATTCCTCTCTGTGATCCGTCTGGACAGTCTTGCTACTCTGAGGTGAGCAGTGTTACATCAGTAAAAGAGGCGGGAGAGGGATACTTTATCATTCAGTTACTCTTGAACTACAACTCTGACAGTATTGAAATAAAACTCTCCATGGCCCAAATACTATGAAGATTAATTGGAGCTGCTTTTATTGTGAAACATTACTATCCCTTTATTCATGTTTTTGCATCAGAAAGAAAACACCATCAATCCTCCCAGCTCCAAAATCCCCTGTCTTTGTCTCTAAGACTCCATCATACATACGCCTTTAAAACTGCATTCTTCAGACCTCTGCCCATTATCCTTACTCCTCTCTCCTCTAAACATCTCTTATCAATTCAAAATCCAAGGCAATTCCTTAATTCCTGCTCTAACACATAAAAGCCTGTGAAATAAATGTTCATGTGGATCTGCATTTCATTTTCATTGTTTTTGTGAAAACAGAGAAGCACAGAAGTGAATATTCACTAAGAATAAAGAAAAACATAGCATATGCTTTTTCTTAAGCTAATCACTGCCCTGGAATATTACTATTACATAGTTACATAGTTGACAAGGCTGAAAAAAGACATGCGTCCATCAAATCTAGCCCATGCCAAAACACCCCTGTTTATCCAGAGGAAGGAAAAAAAAAAAAAAAAACCCACTGACATCATTTTCAGCCCCAAATGGGTAAAAAATTCCTTCCTGACTCCAAATGGCAGTCGGATAGTTCTCTGGATCAACAACCAATCTGCATTGAATCCATTTGTCATAATTATCAATATTGTTTTGTGCCAGATAGGTATCCATTGTGTTTTTGAAAGCGGTTATAGTATCTGCAAGCACAACATCCATAGGCAAAGAATTCTAAAGATTTACCGTGCTTACTGTAAAAAATCCCTGCCTTTGTTTTAGTCAAAAGAGCATTTTCTCTAGTCTTAAGGGATGATCTCTCATTCTTAGCTCAGCATAAATAATTCATTTGGATAGTTCTATGTATTGACCTTGAATAAATTTGTAAATGGCAATCATATCACCCCTTAGATGTCTCTTCTCTATTGTAAACAAACCCAGTTTGGCTAGGCTCTCTTTATAACTCAGATTATCCAATCCCTTTATCAGTTTTTCTGTACGTCTCTGCACTTTTTCCAGTTCAATAATGTAATTTTTAAGGACTGGTGCCCAAAACAGCTCAAATGCATAACCTTACATTTATCTACTTTAAATGTCATCTGCCACTTCACTCAGTTTATCTAAATCCTTCTGCAGATAAAAAACATCCAGCCCTGTATATATTTCCTTGTACAGCTTGGTGTCATTAGCTCTCTAGTGTCATTACAAAGAAGAACTGGCTATTTGCATATAGAGCTCACTCCACCCACGGAATGCAGGGCAATTAGGCCATTTTGGGTCTCATTAGTGAGGTGTAGATGGGTTATCTGGGCACTGAGAGGAAGGTATGTGTGTCTGGTTTACCCCTCACCCTTAGGGAGACAATCTAGGGTTTGAAAAAAGGGAACCACAGAAGAGGAGATGCCAAATGTCACTCTATATTTCATTTTCAATGAATATTAACTTCTATGCTTCTCTTTTTTTAAAGGGATTGTACACTAGACTGTTAAACTGTGGTACTACTCAGCGATGTATAGCCAAAGAAACAAGCAAATGCGATGTTTTTGTTTCTTCTCAGTGAGCATTCACTTCTGTGGCTCTCTTTTTGTGGAATACCCCAAATGTATCCAAACATTTTTGAGGAGGTAGTTGATGGATGAAAGATACTTGATAGAAGAAGGAGGAACATTTAGAGCTGGGAGGAGTAAGATCTCTAGGAGGCTGAATGAATGAAAGGGGCTTGGAGAAGGATGTTGTGGAGAAGGAAGTCTCCGAGTCTCATCATGAATATGTAGTGCAGTTTCGATTAACAGACAAAGATTTTTCAGCTATATACAACTGCAGTAATTGCATGAACACAATTCATATACATAGTCAATATATAAGAAATTGGTAAGGACTCCCAACTGGTAAGCAAATGCCCAGGTGCACAATCCCTATATGTGACTAGATGAAGTCAAAATAATGGGCAGCACCCGTGGATCTTGACTAATAAGTTTATTACAAAGATAAAGTGGCAACATTTTTGCCACTTTATCTTTGTAATACATTTATTAGTCAAGTCCATTATTTTGACACACACACTCATATATATATATATATATACACTTTATTTTTAGTACCAAAGGGGGTATGCATTAGGTACCTCTCTGACATGTTTAAACCACTGCTAGATCAAGACAAAATATAAGGCAGCAGGCCTTGTTAATACCTTAGATGCTTGACCAAATGCGGCTCTTCAGCAGTGTCGCTATAACGATACCTAAAAATAAATACTTCATCTGAAAGGTCTATAAAGTGTGCTTGCAAACCAGGCACACATTGTAGACTGTTCTGATGAAGTATTTATTTTTAAGTATCGCTATGTTAGCACTGCTGAAGAGCCACCGCCTTATCCAGGAAGCAGAATCTGCTTCTGACAGCTTTACAGCTCGTCAAGCAGAAAGGGGAGGGAGCGGAGAACTTTATTTTCCTATATCTCTCAAACCAAAAAGGTCTGAAAGATACGAATAAGTGCAAGTACTATATTTTAATTGTATCTACCATATAGTTAATACTTTTTTTTCTGACATTACTATCCCTTTGAGCACGATTTGCACTTGCTTCTTCACACATTAAATGGACTGGATTGTCATATGTGTCCCCACCAGTAGGGCCTATTCAGCTGCCTACTTTGTCTTTTAGTTAAAACAGAATTGGTCCCTCATTTGATGTGTGATATTTCGATGGTATTTCTGGTGTTATTAAGTATATACATTACCCATTAGCTTTCCTCTGGTCACTTCTGGATACGAATGAAACTCTGCTGTCCTTGTTATTCTTGGTGACTGCAGGAAGTTCTACTCCTTTAAATGAAAAGAAAAACATAAATATGTACAAAATATTTAAAGCTTTAAAGCTTTGAATTAATGTCTTCATCAGGTATATTACATTGTTTTTCAAACACCTTCTATAGGCCACTGGAACTCAGCCACTGTGCAGTGCACTTTGGGATGCCATATGGACATCCACATAATGTGGCCCTGTATTCTTCGAAGACTTATCCAAGATATGTTCAGTCTAGTCATTCTAATTGTGAGACTCAGGAATAACTATATTTATGTATTAGTAGTACCCATCATTATGCCCTTGACAAATGACATGAAATATGCCAGGAATGGCGTGTAAATTCCCAATTATGTTTCAGCGATGTGTTGCGTACCCCTCTGGCGATCAAAGGGTTAAGTCTTTGAGAGCTCTCAGAGGGTTAAATTAAAGAGAATTATCTAAAGCCAGTTAAATATCAGACAGAAATGCAAACCATGACAAATGGCTGTAAACAGCAAAAATATATATTTTTTTGTTTGTTTGTTTTTTTCCTCACCTTTAACCCTTTGACTGCCAGAGAGGTCTTCAACTCATTGCAAAGCAACATGTTGGATACCCCTCTGGCACTCAAAGAGTTAATGCGTTCAGTGCTACAGAGGTCTCCAACACATTGAGGCTGAGCTAAAGAGATGTTTGTACAAATCAGCTTGCACCATTGGGTACAAATTAAAATTCCCCAAATTCCTATTGATTTAAACCCTTGAATGTTAGAGACCTATAGACCACTGATACCAATTGAAGTAAGTAAAGATAACATACAAATCCACCAAAGGAGCTCATTTTCTGCCTTGGGACATTTATTCCATACTTATGTGCCTGAGCTTTGGGATATGCACTAGAGCGGTGTTTCTCAGTCTTGTTTTGCTCATGGTGTCCCTACCATGCTGTTTGGAAGTGTCTGGGAACCCCTTACATCTTATCCTAAATAATAATTCACTAATGTATGTTTGTCAGAAGCTGTCATGCGCAGTACAGAAGACTACACACGATGCAGTCATGCACAGTACACACTGCCCGCGCCATGGCTGATAATGGAGTCGGGCACTCCGAATTCAGACCGTAGTCCTCTCTGTGCACTACGGTCTGAATTCGGAGTGCCTCGCTCCGTATCAGCCGTGGCGCTGGCAGTCTCTACTGTGCATGACTGCACTGCGGCTGTAGCTGCCTGGCACTGTGTCCCGTGTATACAGGCTGTTCAAGTAGTAGATCAACATTCAAGGAGTTATGGAGGGTACCAATACATACCTATATTGTTATTTTAGGTCTCTCAATCAGAATAACAAAGACAAACATATTGTGCATAATAATTTCCATAAATATACAATTAAAACTCAGCATTCACATTTTTGTCAAAGCCGTTATAAAAAAGAAGGGGTTCCTTAAGTGAATGTCCATGGCAGAGCAAAGTGCCATGGCACCCTGGTTGAGGATTACCGCAGTAGAGTATTTAATAACTTTAGCACATACTGGTGTACACACTGCCATTGTTAGTGGCATTATCACCTAAATGTAATGGGGTTCATACCCTTTTAAAACACTGAAAGCTCCCGCGAGCAGGGCCCTTTTTTTTTCCATGTTTCATTTTCTATTTAAATTAATATCTCTGTATGTCTATTCCCTCTTGTACACAGCTGTGGAATAAGTTGCCACTATTTAAATAAAGTACAATAATAATTCTAATATCATGTACTCCTAGTCAGAATATGTAACAATGATTTCTTAGGTGCATAAAGCCCAATCAATATTATACATACACTTTTCTTATTCATCTGAAGGTAGCTGTGCATGACCATTTGATTCCTTTGTGATAAGGGAGATGTGAGGTATGATTTGGTTAAACAAATGAAATATAAGAGTATCACAGTTTATGGTTTTATCAGTTTTAAGAGGCCTGATAAAGTGGATACTTTTAACTTTTATTTGAATGATATTAGAACTTTATCACCAAAGCAAAAAAAAAAAAAAAATAAAAAAATAGAAATGCTGTCTATGAGTTCAGTATATAACATTTTTTCAGCCCTTTTCATTTTTTGGTCATCATGTCCCTTTAAGACTCTCTAAAAAGATAGCCCAAAATGCCTTCACTATGGCATGGGCAGGGAAAAGGGGTAAAGTTGCTCGACATTTTTCTCACATTGTTAAACAAGGGGTAGTGGACAAGAATACCCCAAAATGCCAATACACCACTTGGTTCATGTGTTGCTTAGGGGATAGTTTTCAGTGTAAAGGTTAATAGAGTGATGTTAGGCAGAAGCAGTACTAGTAATTGGATTAATTTGCCCGCTTTAGCTTGGACTCATATTGGTATACCCCCTTGTGTGTCAGAACTGGAGCAAACCATCTGTACCTTAGGGGGAAAATAAACATACCCTTTATGTAATGGGATCAAAAGGCCCGTTTAATAGAATTAATTAAACATTTATTTGTTTATAACTTATAGTGCAGTTGGTCTGCACAGAATTGTCAGATTTCTTAGTACTACTATCTCTATGTGAATCATCCAGTAGGTTAACAGAAACATAATGGGGTGAATATATGACAATGATTCCATTTTAAATCAGGCTCTGAAATCAGTCTTTAGTCCCAAACTGCTTAATGTCAAGTTACTAAGCTACTTACCCCTGAATTACTCTCCTTAACACCAAACATCACTTATGCCATGGGGAGGACAATTGGAAAGTCAGGGTGTTCCTTTCCTCTACACCTTGTCCAATGCAAACATTAAAAAATGCTTAGAAGTAGGCTGACCATATTCTCTTGAGACAAAAACAGGATGGGGTGTGGGAAAGATGGACAGTGGGACTCCGTCACTCCGAGTCCGATCGTAAGCTGCAAACCTCGAGAAAGGGTTTGCTCTGTCTCTTACTAGCGGTGTTCTCTCTCTCTGGCCAAAAAGCCTGCCCCTGAAGTAAATCGGAACTTCCTCTCTTCATCACTCACACTAGTGGTTTTACTGTATTTACTGTTCGCATTGATTACCATAGTCTTATGACTAGTCGTCATATCACTGTTTACAAGTGATATGAAGAGGGCAAAATTTACATTTGTATTAAAAAGACGGGACGGTCTGGAAATATGAAAAAACGGTACTGTCCCTTTTAAAATGTTCAGCCTACTTAGAAGATATGATGTGATTATCACCATTTCCCTGTGCATGTTATAAGAGAGGAGTAAGGAGCTTCCTGGACTTAAAGTCTAGCGGAGACTGACCCCCATATGCACTATAGTATATATAGCACTGTAGTGCATTCCCTGAAGTGCAACACTATGAATTTGTACATTCACCCAAATGGTTATTAGAAATGTAATATAAAGTATATTAGTTAACAGTAAGGCTTTTTCCATGGAATCTTTTTAATTTGTTAGTTTCCATTAAGTTTTACATTTTATATATATATAAGCAGTATTATTATTTGGTTTACTTTTATGGACTTTATACATGATTAGAAGTACGATAGTAAAGAACAGTTGGGCAATCAGGAAGTCAGCCTCTAAATATGATTTTTTTATTGTATTATTATTGTTGTATTTCCTTAACATGTATTGCACCTACAAAGTATTTACTTAATTATGAAATAAGTGACTTTTTATTTACTCACTATCTAAAAATCTTATAACAACAGTAAAACACACAACATTTAAAACCTGGTGTTCTTTTGTTCATGGGAATTTCTGCAATGATGTTCCTGGGTTTACAGAGCAAGAAAGTATTCGAATGAGGAAGACATCTATAACCTCTTAGCTGCTAAGCCATTTAACCTCATTGCACCGTGTGCCAAGCATGCCATCATCCTTTTGCTTCTCTTTATTGTCAACTTAATATTTTAGGCATTTTACTGTGAATAACCAACACATTATTTGCCATTGTTTCTGCAGACCCTGCACTTTTTATATGCTCTCTAATACACCTAAGAAAATATGTCTAGAAAAGGAAAAGGGAATGATAAATAACTGACAGTTTTTTCTGTTTTTTCACTAGAAAAAGCTTATAGTTCTATGTTTAGTACTATTAACCTTTCTAAAATATCAAAAGTTATGGTTTTTAGATCTTGTCTTTCCTATAAAAATCTGAAACCGAAAAAAAAAAATAAGAAACACTTTTTTTTACTTTTCATCCTTCTGCATTTCAGGCACATATTAAGTGTAAATAAAATTTACTTATATACCCTATGACTGTACAAAAAAAATACAGTTTTCTTTTTTTTTACATTTTCCCCACTCACATACTGATATATTTAAAAGCAATGGCATTTTCTACTGCACACAGTATCTACTGCCATCCTTAATAAAATGGCACTCTATTGTTATGAAATTACATATGGTTGTGGTGACAAAAGCACAAATAATCTACCACAAAACCTGCTATTTTGTTTTCAAATATGTTCTGTGTCTACTTAAATGGTTGTAATAACTACAGACATGAAGAAAAAGAAGACAGGGCATACAATTTTGGGAAATAAATATCCAGATGCATGAGTGGGTCACTAGCCTTCACACTCTTAGCTAGTGTTCAAAATGTTTTCAGAAATTACACTTAAGGGAAATGCTATACATATTAGATACCTAATAAAACCTATTTAAACTACCATCACCCTGTTTTCAGTGCTTAGTTTTCTGGCTCCTGCTTCTGCTACTTTGGTACTCCTCTGAGTGATTTCTGGTATTTGACCTGGCCTGTTCCTGACACGTGTCTCTGTTGCAGCCTGCCTTGGCCTCAGATTGATGGACTTTGTATCTTAGCCTCCTGTCTTGACCTCTGGCCTACCCGTGATGTTGCAGAGAACTCCAACTTTTCTTTGACTACACTCTTCTTCGTTACTGTTTCTACCTTGCCACCTCTGCTACACCTTATCCTGCAAGTGGTATCCTTCTTATTCTGGCCATGGCTCTGGCTGTAGCAAGGATAGTCTCACAGTTGACACCATTCTCAAGTTTCACTCTCAAGTACTGCTCCAAAGCCACTGTTTACAAATAGGTGTTTCACGATACTAGGTAACCTTTCTTATCAAGGGGTTTCTTGCTATCAAAACTAATTCTATTCCCTGATGACACATTAGGATTCCCAGTTATGTCCTCATTTGAAAGAGGTTAATGAAGTTATGCAACATCCTACTATGAAGTGTTGGGGGGTACGGAGCTATTTTTCCTCCCTCTCTCATTCATTTATATATGAAAATGTATGTAGAAAGCATTACGAAGCAATGAGTTGTACAATCCATTAGTCTTTACAAGGTTAAAATAAATCAGCATTGAAGATGCTTCCTGGGTGTGCTTCATTTTTTTGCAAGCTGAAGATGCCCTAAAGTGATATAAAGGAGAGACACATTCTCCAGTGAGAAAGCTTCCAAGTCCTTTGGCGTTCTACTGAGCCAATTAACTACATCTCTCCAAACTGAGAAAGAGGCTCTATAGAACAACAGAGGAAACTATTTTATACATTATATATGACATAATAATATAGAACATTAGGCAAGGTATATCTATTTCATTACAATGCTGGATCTGATGAACATTGGGCTGTGACAAGACTTCCAGCAAGCCAGGTCACCTTTTTATGGTGGATTATTGTCCTGCTGGTCTCAAGTAAAGGTACAGGGTCATCAAACTGCTTTGACAGGGCTAAAAATCACCTGTTATAACAGAACATATTGCCTTGGTTCAAAGAACCTTCGGATTTCTATTATTTAATTTTTTATTTAAATAATGGTAGAGCAATATTAACAACATTTAAAAGTAACACCTCCTAATAATAACCCACTACTTACTTTACTTTGGAAAGAAAAAAACTAATGATCCATATGAATTCCACCCTTGTTCCATTTTTCAAGAGATAACATCTTCAATCAGTCATGGATGTCATGTCCATGGAGGCAGACATGACAGTCTCTAGTAGGATTACAGAACAGAAACTCCACTCAATGAACATGGTAATCTTACACATCTAAGGGAGTGTGCAGCACATTGCTTTACAATGTTTTGACCACTACTGTGGTCCTTAGCCCTTTCATTGACAGAGAGGTACGCAATGCATTGCAAAGCAATCCTCTGCGTACCACATGGCACTGAAAGGGTTAAAGGGTTAGGTAGGCTCATGCAGCTACTTCAGTTTGAAAAAAAAAAACGATTGAAGATGTTATGTCTGGAACAAAGCCACAAGGGAAAACTTGGCAGAGGACAGATTTTGTGGCCATAGAACAGTAAGTGTGTGTGTGGGGGGGGAAGGTGTTAATATTAGAAGGTGATAGTTCTTTAACAAATCCTAACCTTTTGGATAGAGTGTTGTAAGACTCAGAACATTTGTATGGTCCTTAAACAGATGGTAGAATTCCTCCCAGGTGATCTCTTGTTTGGACTGAAATCCAGCCTCACTGAACATGCTCTCAATTACATTTTCTGTTTGATCTTTTGAAAGGAAGTTGGATATTTCATTAAAAGATCTGAAAAACAATATATATATATAATTAGATTAATGTAGATACATCTTTCTTTAGTTCATGATTTTTTCTTAGAGTTGGTGCTGTGTAATATGGCACCTTCCTGCACTGGGGACAACAGACATCTAGAACCATAATAACTCCATGAATACTAGACAGAACACCAGTACATTGCATTACAATGTGTTGGAGACTTCATTGAATTAAATTATTTTATTAATTTTGAATTCATGTCCCCATTGTGAATCATATCTAACAAATGATTTCACCTAATGATGCTTTCCATTCATGTTGTTCAGCCATTTCATTCTGTTGGAAAGAGTCATATTCATGGATTATTAGACATGTGCAAGACCTGAATTTCCCAACTGACAAAGTAGACAATTGCCTGGTGCTGCAGGTTCTGAGGGGTACTTTAGCTGTGCTGACCGGTGCCACATTCTGAATTGTGGTTGTGGGCAGAACAGTCATAGTGCTTCTGGTTTATGGTGGACTGTTTATTTACAAGTTTACAGATCCCTCTGCTGAAGATAATTTAACCCTTTCGATGTTAGAGAGGTGGTAGATCAGATAGGGTTGCCTGATCTCAGAGGGTTTAACTAGAACCTACTGGGCCTGGGTTGAAATCCCAGGCAGCTGCTCCACGCCTCCCTCCTCCAACCTTATTTAATGTTCTGGAATGTGTCTGAATCATACACCAACCCACACCCAATTTGCAGTTCAGCACTAAACGATATAAAACAGCTTCATGTGACAGGGAGAGGTAAAGAGGAAAAATAAATTTGTTTGCAGATCCAGGGAGCTGCTGCATATAATTCATGACCCACATCACAGGCTGACAGTTAACCCTTTAATTTCCAAAGGTGTATCTAACACATTGCGTTTGCAATACATTGGACACCTCTCTTGAGCTCAAGGGTTAAAGCAGAACTTTCAGATCATACTAAGTCACCGCATACCTTCCAACATTTCAAATTGCCAAAGAGGGACACTTGTGTTTTAGGGGGTGTTACTGGGGGTGTGGCTGGTGGGTGGGATGTTACCGGGAAATTTTAGGCTATTTCATGACCTCTTGATACCTCCTTGTGTAACCTAATAAATGATTTATAACAAGACCAAAGTGTTTTATTTACACAGACTAACTTGTAAACACATATACTGACGTTTAAACAAACACTAATGAGAGTTTTATTACTATAGAGCAATATGATACATTTATATATACACCACAAAGTCTGGTCTAAAAAGAGGGACATCAGGGTAGAAAAGAGGGACAGGGGGATTTGGGTCTAAAAGAGGGACTGTCCCTCCTAAAGAGGGACACTTGGGAGGTATGTCACCGTGCATTCATTAAACACATGGCAACTAGCTTGGAAATAGATGTCTGACCCTTAAAAAATAGCAGAGTGTAAAGGAATCCTTCCCATTTGGGGACTGATGGGCAGGTTAGTGCAGTCCACGCGCCTGCACCGTCAGTCCCTTCCAGTAAACTTATGGCGAGCTGCAGTACTACTCAGTGGAGACCGGGACTGACAGTGCAGGCTCGCAGACAAGATGTCTGCGTTGTAGCCTGGGTTCCAGTCTCCAAATGGGAAGGATTACTTTACACTCTGCTTTTTTAAAACATGGCGACTTAGTAAGATCTGAAAATTCTGCTTAAATAAAGAAAATAGAATGGGCTCATCAGCCCCATTTTTATCTTAATGACTTAATGACTTAGCTCTGTGTGATGATGTCAGTGGCTGCCTGCCATGACAGGAAACTAGTCAGATTGTACGGGGTCAGGTGACAGATCAGAACCAATGGGCTCCTTGGATGTCAGGCCCTATTACTACTGTACCCTCTGCACCCCCTGTAACTATTTCATGCATATTTAATACAAAAGTAAAAATACTTTTTTTTATTTGGTTTCATTGCAAGTTATTATTTTAAATAATTTGAAATGAAAATAAATACTCATTTTTATTACTAAAAATAATGGACACATTCACAAAATGTAAATGTTGCAGTAATATGAAAACAATGTCCATTGTGCTTTTTGTGTGACCTGGTATTTTCCTTCTTTGCAGTGATTGATTATCCTATATAATAATTTGCTAAAATGTGTGTAACAACACAGTCATGCGCAGTAGAGACTGATGCGCGTGCTGCAGTCATGCGCAATAGAGACTGCCCATGCCGCGGCTCAGCCGTGACGCGTGCAGTTTCTACTGCGCATGACTGCCTGACGACTGGCTGGCAGTGGCACTGTGGCCCGTGTAACAGGCTCTTCAACTAGTTTATTTATAAATTGGCCTAAAAGACAAAGTTTGATAACACCACTAAAGATGCATATTCATACACTACTGATTTCTTATTGTGCTTAGAACCAGGTCTAAGACAATGCTGTAACATGTATATACCTGAGCATTTTGGAGAATTCTTCCTTTGAAAGTAATCCATTTTCATTTGCATCATGCATGGAAAATATAAATTTCAATTTATCTTCTGCAGTACCTACAGAACAAGATAGTTTATAACCACATGAAGCCATTAAAATATTATCAATTTAAGTATTAAGTATATGACTATATAGTGTGCTTGTACTACATCAGTAAAGCATGTATTTATTCCATGAGCGTCATCAAATAGGTAAATGTTATTGAAGTAAATATCTGTGATCAGAGAAATAAAAATGGCGTAATTTACCATTAATACACTATACTATACAGGTCTGCCATGAGGCAAGCAATTAAATAGAAACCTAGTGTGCTATGTTTTGATCATAGTATACTCGCATAGTTAAGTTCCAAAGTAAGCTCTGTGGTAAATACAAGTTTTCAAAGTCTTATAACTTTGCAAGGGAACAATGTGCATGAAACCCCTGCAAATTTCATAAAAAGCAGGCATGGAGATTGTGAGATGAATAGAGGCAAAATAAATTAATGTTTCTCATATTTAAGATATTGCCATCATACTTTTTCCATCAAACCTGCATCAAGATTTACTGAATGGATTGATAGCACATATATTAAATAAAGAGTATGGAGGGCCAGTTGCTTCATTTTAAAGTACAAAAAATGGTACTTCAGTTCCTAATATATTTACTTTTAAAGTTTTGAAATTACAGTTCTATACATGTGCAGTTTATTACAGTTCTATACATGTGCAGTTTATTACATATAGATAGTTATTCTCGATTGTGAACAGCAGAGAGCTACTGTATTTGATCGATGAGTGAATTGAAAATGGAAGCATGAGTTCTATCAATCAAACACTGTAGGATGAACTAATATAATATATTAGGGCCTCCTTTGTTTGATACAACGATACAGGGTTTCATGTGTTTGATTATACATTACTGTGTTTTAACACACTCACAGATCTTGACTATGATTACACAGATTGCTTAATTACTAAATTCACTGGGGATCAATATATCGATCCCTCCACAGAACCTCTGTGAAGCCTTAACAGTACATTTTAATTTATCCATATTTTTATCAATCTAGAATTGCCCACAGGCATTCATCAGTAGTGTCTTAGCACATGATGTATCAAATCTAAAAGTAGAGCGTATAATCTAAACTACATTAACATTGCTTTTGTTTTCAAGTTTGCTTTTGAAGATTTATAATAAACATATCATTTTAAAAGACTTTTTCCTGCACTGTGAATCAGTTTTCAGAATTAGACATACCTTTTATTAAGGTAAACAATATATGGCAGAATTCTCTAAAAGACAAGTATCCATTTTTGTCCTTGTCTGCCAGAGAGAACATGGATTCCACAAACATGGCATCTTGGTTTAACCCCAGTGATTCTGCAAACTCCTCTCTGGATAGTTCACACTTCTGTACATCTTCAATTTTCTGTCTGGATATAGAGCCTGCATCCGCCTTATTGATTTCAAGTACCTAGATCATCACAGGTTAGTAAACATTTTGGTATCTGACAGGAAATGCTAGCAACCTTAATAATAGTATTATTACTGGTGGCTAGTGATGTGGGAAAGCATGTTGGATAGAGAGTCTACTGTGAATGGCTCTTTCCAAACTAGATAGTAGTTCACTGCTGGAAATTAATTTAAAACAGCCAGTGAAAGACTAATTCATTTTGTAATTGTGATACTCATTCTACCTGCAGGGGGGATAGAGCCTTTTTTGCGTACCCCTCTGGCATTCAATGAGTTAATCCTTTAGTGCCAGAGAGCAGGGGAAGGCTGGCCTGGGGGGCAGTTGCCCCCTGTGCTGGTCACATGTCTGGGCTGCTGGGCCACTTCCTCAATCACCCACATGCTGCTGTAAATGGAGCCACACAAGTGATGCCAGAGCTACAATCCAAACGGAGCTATACTGTAGCATAACCCATTTCCCTTGTAAGCTCTACAGTATCACTAATGTACGTAACCATTTGAGTTATACCTTCCTGGCACTCAAACGGTTAAATTATATGCTCTGTAATATCAGTAGTGTAGCCCCATTTTAACTGTAAGCTATGTAGTATCACTCACCTTACTTTGCAACATTAAGGCCAAATTTAAAGCTAAGAAAAGGGGGGGGGGGCTGGGACAGTGGGCTCAAACAATAGTAGAAATGGGCCACTTGATTGTATTTGCCCCCCCGGCCACAAGTTGCCAGCCCTCCCCTGCAGAGAGGTATCCAACGCATTGTGTTGCAATGTGTTGGATACCTGTCAGGCACTCAAGGGATTAACAGTCAGCGAGGCTGATATACTAAGAATTTCTAAAAGACCTGAATCAATGTGGGATAAGCCAGCTGGACCATAGTTTATTTAATATGAACTTTGAACCCCTAAGAAGCTGAACATTTCTCTAATGCATTGGTTTGTATTCTTAGGTTTCAAGGGAATAAAAGTAGGGGAGGGCTGTCAACATGTAGTCTTGGGGGGGGGGCATTTACAATCAAGTGGCACGTTTCTACTATCATTCCACTGCCCCAGCCCACCCCTTTTGTTAATTTTAAAATTAGTATTAATGTTGTGAAAATGGTATTAATATTGTGAAATTTGTTTTAATGGTGTGAAGTAAGGCAAGTGCTACCACAGAGCTTAAAATTGAAATGGGGTTATACATCTGATACTACAGAACTTACAATTTAAGTAAAGCTACACTAGTGGTACCATGGCACTTCCAGGGGAAGTAAGTTATGCTACTAGTGTAGCTCCATTTGGATTGTAGCTCTATGGTATCATTTGTGTAGCACCATTTCAATTATAAGTTATGTGGTATTACTAGTGTAGCTACATTTACAGCAGCAAGCGAGAGACTCAGTGAGGTAGTGGCCCGCCAACACAGACATATAACAGGAGGCAATTGCCCCCTTCCCCCCAGGCCAGCCCTCCCCAGCTAAAAGTCCCATTTAAATAATTGGAGATTATTATTTGTTTTCTTTGATGCAGCTGGTTAATTCCAGTATTGTTCTAGTCCTTATTAAAGTTATTGTATATACTTTTCAGAGGAAAAGGTGTGTGTTAAATTGTAAAATATTAGCGTACTTTACAATACACTCCTGCTCACTTCATTGAACATCTCTCTGGCACTGCATAATTGCACTGACAATTGCACTAATAAAGTGCAACTCAGTGAATTTCTATGTAAAAACAAGCACTTCTACTATACAATTATATACAACAATACATCTCTAATACAGATCAAAATCCACAAAATAAACTGCATTGTTTCACTTCCTACTTTTTACCTTCAGTATGTTAGTAACACTGCTGACTGTCCGCAGAGTTCCTGCACCTGTCTCTCATTGTATACATCAGTCATTGACTGGCATTATCATAGATAACATTAATCATGATAAGTTCATTTTGGTCTTTATATCATGACCAACAGCCAGAAAACACATTGCATTGGTTCATTTCTAATTTTGAATTCCAGCATGCTAGTGATGTTGCTGACGGTGCAGGGAGTTCCAGCACCAGGGCTAGATACAGGTATATATATGTGTCCTTAGAATGCATGAGTTCATTAAATAGGCCCTTTGTGGGCTGCAAACTGTAATCTTAAAATAACTGAGATCTGATGTCATACCTTACCTCTGGCTTTATCCTCCATTCCTTAGTCTCTTTCTTACTTCTCTGTGATTTATTCCTCAGTCTACTGTACACTTTTCCTTTCTAACTTCCTTCATGCTCCTTCCCACTTGTCAACCCCCTGCCTCCTTCTCCCTCTGTCTTAGTCCATTAATATTCACTTTATTTTCCTTTTGCTCAGTATCCAGGCCATTCCTACCTTTTATTCACTGCTCAATTCCTAGTCATGTGTCCCCAGCATCTCTGGGGAACTTGAATCATGCATTCACATTTCACTCCCTTGCTTCCTGCTTACTTCACCCCTTCTTGATCAGCTTCCTAACCTCCCCCTTCCTTCTCAATTCTTTCTTTGTCCCCTATCCCTCTTCTTTTTCAACTCTCATAATGCAAAGCCTCCTGCATCCTTTTTCTATTCACCACAGTCTGTCTTATTTTCCTAAACGATGAGAGTTGGTACCGCCTTAGCCGTACAAATACAGAAGGCAAATATAGTCAAGTTGATACCTTATTGGCTAACAAATCAGATTTAGAATGCAAGCTCAGGTTTCTTCCTCCAAAATCTGCTTAGTTAGCCAATAAATGTATCAACGTGACTATATCTGCCTCCTTTTCCTAGTCACCTCTTCATAATTTCTCTACCTTCCTCTTTCATCTCCCCTCTTTATCATTTCAAAGCTTCCTGCTTCCTTTACCCCTCTGACTCATATCCTTCCTCCCTCTCTCTCTCTGCCTCAGTTTTACCTCTTTAACTTCCTACTCTGTTCTGGCTCCGTTTCCTGTCTTATTCAACATGGGGCTTTCTCCTTCCTTCTCCCCTGAGCTCAGTACCCAAACTTTGGCTCAGTTCCCATCTGCCATGCCCTTCAGACTTCTCTCCTTTAACTCCTTCCACTACCTCCTGCAAATCCTCAGATAGAGCAAATTCCAGTACTCCCAATTCCTTCTGTATTCCAACTCAGCTCTCCCACCTCTAAAGAATATCCAAATTAACCCATCCTTTTTGTGCAGTTGGAATTCTATACAGATGCAAATATTTCAATGTTTAAAGACTTACATGAGAAAGCGAATGACGGAAAAAGGTCTCCAGCATCTCCCTTCTCTGTTTTTTTGTAAAGGATTCTTTTAGCAAATCTGTTTCTTTCAATTCTGAAAAAGTGGGAACAATTGCACTTCCCTGAAATAAATCCTTAAATTGTTGGATGAAGGTATTTCGATCTCTGTTTTGTTTGAACAGGAGCACCTGGATTGGTGGAAACAGACAAGAAAAATACATTCTAAGTGCAGCATGCAGACATTTACTACAGTTTTGAATTCTATATTCTATATATCCTATAATTATTACCATTATAAAAAGAGAACTAGTACCCTCATAATAATAACCCCCAACTTACCACGTTATGGCCAGAAAATCCTAATGGCCCCTATGATTTTTTAATTGTATCAGGAGATAACATTTTCAATCAATTCTGGTCGTCATATCCATGGAAGCAGATATGACACTTGCTAGAAGGATCACAACACAAACTCTTCCCACTGCATATGGTAACCTTAAGTCTTTAAGCATCAGAGTGGTGTATAACACATTACTTTATAATGTTTTATATTCCTCCTCTGGTCCTTAAAGGGTTAAATAGGTTCATGTGCCCTGCCTGCTTCAGACTGAAGAAACTGTCATGTCCGCCTCCAAAGACATGATATGCAGGACTGACTGAAGATGATATCTTTTGAACAAAGGCACAATGGCAACGTCAATAGGGGCAATTACAGTTTTCTGGTCAAAGTAATGTAATGGGGGGGGGGTTAATGTTAGGAGGTGCTAGTTCTCTTTTACCCATGCAGTCATTGCACTTCCATGCTGTTTTAACCCCTTGAGTGATAGAGATGCCTGAGTTTCATTATTTTGCAACATGTTGGAAACTTCTATAGCAGTGGTTCTCAGTCTTTTTTTGTTCAGGGCACCCCTAACAAGTAATCTAGAACATTCGGGGCACCCCTGACATATTTAATGTACTTTATCAAGGGCATGAGAGGGGTACAAAACATAAATATACTGTTATTATTAGGTCTTTTAATCATACTAACAAAACTAAACATATTGTGCATAACAATTTCTATAAATCTGTATTTAAAAATCCATTTTTGTTAGTCTTCATAGAAAACATGGGGCACCCTAAGCTGATGTCCGTGGCACACCAAAGTGCCATGGCGCCCTGGTTGAGAATCACTGTTCTATAGCATAGTCTTAGGAATCTGTATATTTTTCCTTATGATGCAGTTGTTTTGTCGCGGATATGCTTCACTTTGTATTTATATATAAGTCCTACAGTAGTTACTATTGTCATATGAAATTTTTGTGTGATACGTTTCTCAAAACGTTATTATAAAAAGAAAAATTTGACAAAACAAAACAAAAAAAAAACAAATAGCAAAAGATTTCACTAGAGTTACTGTTTTGATGTTTTGCTGTGTCGTTCGTGTCATTCTCCATTTGCCCTTTATATCTCTGTGACCTGCAGGGCAGTGTGACATCAACACATCATTCACTGCTTCTGGCAGAGGAAACAGCATTGCTGACCTTTCCATGGAAGCCCCTTGTTGCAGAATTTTTTGATAATGGGCTCAAAATGAAAGGATATAAATATCACATAAGTGCTGAGTGAATCACTGATGTTAGCAAGCCCTGCAGATCATGGATTTATGAAGGGAAAACATAGGTGGAATGGAAGAGTTTTAAGCTATAGGAACTGTTCGGTAACCTAACTATGGTTAGAAAATCCCTACTCTTGACCCTGTACTGCACCTTTTTATGTAATTGCTTCTTAAAAAAGTTTTATTTTAAAGAGACAATTAATGGAGAGATGCTGCTGTGTGATATAACAAAGAAAGGGGGGATATTTTATCATTCAATTACTCTTGAACTACAGCTCTGACAGAATTGAACTAACACTCTCCATGGCCCAAATACTATGAATATTAATTGGAGCTGCTTTTATTGTGAAACATTACTATCCCTTTAATGTTTTGTGCTGTGCTTATTGAGAGATAGGAGCGAAACTCAGTCACTTGAATGTGATTATTGCCCAGTGTGCTTGTACACATAAAGACTGTTGTTTTATGTCAGCCCATTCACAGATCACCCTGGACAATCAATGGAAGCCTTGGAAAAGGCAGCAATATCTGCTTCCTCATGACATATGTGAGACTATATTTTGCACCTCAAAAAACAAACAGAATTTTTATAGATGCTAGCATGAAGTAGAGGGTAGGCTATTTTAGTGTTTAAAACCCCACTTAAGTTGTAGGTGTTAGTGTTCCTTTCACTGCAAAATTGCCACTCTCGGCAACGCTAAATGAAGAGATCTTTACAAAGTGGTGAAAGACACTGGGGTTAATGCACCATGGAGATTTCACCCTAAATCAGGAGATAGAATTGAGTTTTATTCTCGACACCCGCTGAATGTCAATTTACTATGCTACATATGCCAAAATTCTTCCCTTTAACATTTCCTAAACCAAGGGGAGGCCAATGGTACATTCGGTTGGCATTTTGGGGTGTTCCGTTTCGTCATGTCTTGTTTAAAGCAATGTATTAAATCTTTTAGTGCATTGTGTACCCTTTGGCATTCAAAGGGTTAAACAAGAAATTTCTGGCGTGTACACTCATCTTTGCATGGTATGGGCCTTGCGTATGAGGCTTGTTGACATTAATCTAATGACTGTCCACCAACATGCACTATAATAATCACTCACTGACATACATACCTGGAAGGGCAGCCACTAGTTAAAGAAGAAAAAAGTGGGGCTTCTTTGGTGACTGATGAACTAAAACGAACTGGGCCAATTCTTATTATGCCATAGGGGGGCAAATAAAATATTATTTTGATTTAAATAGGGGCTTTTAACTCCTTCAGTGCTAAAGATGTCTCCAAGGCACTGCTTTGTGATGTATAAGCATAAACCTTGTTTATGTTTTAGTTCGGTTTGCCAGATCATCCCATTAAAAGAAGACACATATGAAAAATAGGCTATGTGCTATCAAAGAAAAGTAAAGCAATCATAGGGATACAAACTGCACCATAGGGGACAAATCAAAAATCCCATTGGTTTAGATGGAGTTTTTAAACCATTAAATGATAGTGGGATATCCAAAGCATTGCTCTCTAGTATGCAAGGAGTTAAAAAGCTCTTGTTAATTAACCCTGTGATTGCCAGAGAGGTAGCCAACACATTGCAACACAATGGCACTCAGAGTGCTAACTAAATGGTAATTTGGGAACTTGTTATTTGTCCCCTGGAATTTTGTTGGATTGCCCCAGAATGGCACCACTTTCTTTATGCATATAAGCCTAATCCAGTTCATGTATATATCGCCCCACTGAAACTGTAACTCTTTTAAGTACCAAAAGGGCGTGAACACTAGTCCCGCACTGAAAGAGTTAAAAGAGTAATTAAAACTGGCCAAGGCTGACAATTCCTCCGACGTGCCCCATTCCCCTCCCCCCTGCTTCCCATCTCCCCATATCATTTTTTTCCCTCTCCCTTCATCTGTCTCTTAGATTATATGTGACTAAGCTAGGCCCTCTCCTGCAATACTCCAAAGCTCTCTCGCTCTCCTCCACAAGGTTCATCATGGATTCTGGTTGGTCCAAATCACACTCGGCAAGTTCCTGATCATACTTACTTTAATTATTTGATCCATTGTCTCAGGATCTTAAGCTGTAATGATATTTATCATTCTTTTTTCTCTGTTCATCCACAAGCTTACTAGTTTTCAAACATGTCATATTCAGCCATGCTCATATGTATTTACATCAGGTTTTATTTTGTCAATAAAGCTTTTAAAACAATAAAACAAACAAACAAAAAAAAACTGGCCAGGGCTACATGGTGCACCTGTGACTCTAATACAGCTCAGAAGAAAGAGTGCTTTTTCACTCATTCAGGGCTGGTTTGCACACCTCTGCACTTTCCAATGCACTGTATACCTTTCTGGTCCTTAAAGGGTTAAAATATCCTTTTTATATAATAATTTGCTAAAATGTGTGTAACGACGCAGTCATGTGCAGTAGAGACTGCTGCACGTGCTGCAGTCATGCGCAGTAGAGCCTGTGCCAGCCTGTCGCGGGGCAGTCATGCACAGTAGAGACTGTCAGTGACGAGGCTGATACAGTGCCAGCCGGTCACGGTGCAGTCATGCTCAGTAGAGACTGTCAGTGACGAGGCTGATACAGGGCGGGGCTCTCCGAAGGAGCATCCAGCTCTGTATCAGCCACGGTGCGGGCAGTCTCTACTGTGCATGACTGCCCCGCGACAGGCTGGCAGTGGCACTGTGGCCCGTGTAACGGGCTCTTCAACTAGTACTATATAATATATACAATCTGCTGTGATATAAGGCTAATGCTTGTGTTTCCAGTCAGGCATGTGCAAACTGATGCATCATTTCCTTCTTTGTGTATGTCTTAAGAATGTGTTCTAGTAAAGGAGCAATAAACTTTTTAAATAAGATTATATGTTTTTTGACTTTTACTGCTGAGTAAAAGAAGGGTACTTACAAATGGTATTTCACATTCAAAAGTTATTACAGATCAAACTTATTTTTGTTACATTAAACTGCAAGGGTACTTACAATTGGGATTTCACATTCAGAAGTTATTACAGATCAAACTCATTTTTGTTACATTAAACTGCAATTTACTCAGAAGGAAAGGGCTTTTAAAATGTTTTCATAAAAAATGTACTGTTCCTTTAAATACAAACCGACATAAACAGACATGGAAATGTATCATGATCTGCCTTGTGCAGCCCATCTAAGTAGCTGTACAGCCAATTCAATAGTCAGAAACAGAAACCTGACACCTGTGGAGCTGAGACTTGGACTTCTTTTGCACCGGCTGCCTGTGCAGAGTCCTACTGACAACGATATATCAAGTCAAATCTTGATGGTTCCAGTCTATGAGAAGAGCACTGCCACAAGTGAAGGTCAAGACTTCATTCTAGGGCTTCAGCTGTTTAGTCCTGCCTCCCTGCCAGCCCCGGTGCTCAGTTTACTGAAAGGAACTATACTGAGGCTGCTAGATCTAGGACTAAGAACTGAGGCCATATTTAAAAAAGCAAACCAGAGTAAACCAACTGCAGCATAGGGGCCAAGTAAAAGTTCCTGTTAAATTAAAGTATGCTTTTTATCCTTTGAATGCCAGAGAGGACTCTGATACTGAGGAAATGTGGAAATACATAGGGCCTTATATATAAAGATACAATGATGCAGTTCTGGGGCAAACCAACCTTCCTATTGATATAAATTAAGGCTTTTAACCCTTTGAATACTGGAGACGTCTCCAGGCATTGCAAAGCAATGTGTTGGAGATCTCCTTAGCATTCATGGGGTTACAAACCTCATTTAAATTTATGGGGGTTTGGGGCACATTTAGTCATTTAACCCTTTAAGTACCAGAGGGGTATGCAACACACTGCAGAGCAATCCGTTGTGTACCTCTCTGGTACTCAAAAGGTTAAATCAGTGTGATATTGTGTACAATGTTTTCGACCCCTAAACCTTATAGTGCAAAAGGTTTGTGTCAGAATTCCTCCATTTTGTTTTTATTAGTAAGGGCCATAGGGTTTTGTGTATAAAGGCAAATTGTGTCATTCTGGGCAAACTAACATCACCACAGCAGGCACATTATCAACATTTCCATTGATTTATATGAACAGTAACAAGGAGAAGGGGGCGTTTCAATACGATGCCAAGCAAATATTTATGTAGCTCACCACATAATACCCACACCCTACATATTGAGCTGTTCGAATATCTGTGAAGAATCAGTTATCCCTTTGAGTGCTAGAGAGGTATCCAATGCATGTAGAATCCTCTACATGCTTCATTGATGTAGTCATTTTTTGATTTGTAGCCAACCGGGAATGTGAGTATAATTATTCTACATACCGTTTTTTTCTATCTATTGATTTGTATGGGACATTTAACCCCTTGAATAGAAGCAATACCTCCAATGCATTGCTACACAATGTTTTGGAGACCTCTCTGGCATTCAAGGAGTTAAATGTTCATGAATCCAAAACAAAAATCGAGTTGCTACAGTTGCCAAATATACATTTCTTGAGCATTGAACGATATACACTCACCCGGCCTCAAAGGCCCACGTGGACCCGGCTGCAACTCCCATCAACCCCTGGCACGGGTTTCACCAAACAAGAAGACACAGGCTGGGAGTGCTCAAACGGATCCACTCATCTTTATGTGCCAAATATTCAATCAGGATTATAAAATAATTGACTTTATTTTGAAAGATAAAATCTCCAACATTAAATGAACAGTGGGCGGGTTGACCTGCTGTACCCGTGCCACTGTTCATTTAATGTTGGAGATTTTATCTTTCAAAATAAAGTCAATTATTTTATAATCCTGATTGAATATTTGGCACATAAAGATGAGTGGATCCGTTTGAGCACTCCCAGCCTGTGTCTTCTTGTTAAATGTCCATGGTCCATTTTGTATGTCGCAATATTATACCGCTTTTATATATATATAGGGCATGTTCTTAGAGATAAAGATAAATAGTGCTTTCAGTTTTGGTTCTGTAACAATTACTTACCAAATCATACTCTTTTGGGATCTTTATAAGAACAGCTTTGTTACCATCATTGTTGGATAAGACAACTTCCACCTTTGACTGTTTTTTTAAGTTGATAATTCTGGTTTTAGTCATTCTTGCATCAAGAACTTTGAGTATTTGATTTGGGTGGAGCTGAATCAAAACGTCTTGACTTGGTTCATCAGGCCCACACCATTCACAGGCTGTAAAAAGTAACAACATTTACAAAATAATCCAAGGTCCCTATGTTCAAAGAGATAACGATAACAAATTGTGGTATGAAAGTCAAAAATAAGTCATTGAATGCATGAACAACATTTTCTATAGAGTATACAACAAAAATCTAATAATGTCCGTTGTGTACGACACAAACCCAGAATTGACGGGCAAAGGGACGGGGCAAGGGCATGGCTAAACTATTCTCCAGTGTCATATAGAGGAAAAGAAAATTTCTCATAACTAATGACAAAAAAATGTCTTTCAAAAGACAACATTTGTAAGTTAAGAAAAAAGTGAAGGGAATGTGTTCTGAATGTGAGAATTTTTGTCTTTAGTTAAGACATTTTTGTCATTAGTTAAGACATTTATGTCATCTCATACAACAATTTCATTCAGGACAAATGACATATTTCCAATCACAATGACACTCTCTGAAAATATTAATGATCCCAACCGACACTGAACTTTGAAAAGTTGTTACAATCGACAAAAGCTATTTCACTACTTCTTTGAACATATGGCCCTTAGTTCATAAAGGAATTTTTAACACTGAGTTAAACCCAGTGCAGATGATCAGGCTCACTGAAACATTTGTGCATTAAGGAAAGCAACAATGTATCTACATGCTTTCCTATGCGGCTGCCATGCAGTTGCTTATATGGATGATTTAATCAATGTGTTGCTCATCACAATGATCTAATCAATGGCCAGACCATGTAGGTGTCTGCCAATAATGTTTGGCTGGTGCCCACTAGTGACTGGATCACCTGAGGAGCTCAGGGACAATGTAGTATGCAACACATTCAAATCGCTTCTGTGAAATTAGTCTAACTTAAACAACACTAACATAGTATTAATTAATTAAAATGCTTGCTAAACACAACCATTGTTTAGAGCAGGTAAAAGTTGGTCACAGTCTTTTTTCACACCAACAAATGAACAAGCAATTCGGCAACACTAAATTAAAAAACCCTCTGATGGATTTTTTGACCCAAATATCATTATGTTAATAAAGCTACATATGTTTTGAATATATATTAATTCATTGACTCACCTATGTTTGTTGCACTATGGGCCATATTCAGTAAGCTAATAAGGCGCAATTCTGGAGAAAAACAAGCATCATAAGGGACAAATGAAAACTACACATTCATTTTAATCCCTAGAATGCTAGCGGGGGCTCCTATGCAATGCTTTGCAATGAATTGGAGACCTCTCTAGCATTCACAGGTTCAAAATGAACATTTAAATCAATGGTGATTTAATTCATTGTCATTTGTCCCATATGATACAGTTAATTTGCCCCAGAACTGCACCTCTTTAGCTTGTTGAAATTACCTCTGTAACACCAGTAAGCATTAACATTGTAACTTACATCTTTTTGCATGCCTCTCAACATTTCAAATGGTCAGAGAGGGGCCCTTTTGTTTTAGGTGGTGTTGCCGGGGGCATGACTGGTGGGCGGGGTATTACCGTGAATTTTGAGGTGATTTCATGAACGATTAACACCTCTTTGTGGAACTGAATAAATTATTTAGATTTTAGAACAAGACCAAAGTATTTTACTTACAAGATTTATTTATAAACACCTATATTGAACTTTAAACAAACATTAACCCCTTAATGACCGCACAGCCGGCAGTTAAGGACCATACAGCTTTTTTTTTCTTCTTGATTCAGATTCAGGGGGACCACTGAATTCCATTACCTGTCTAAAGAGGGACACTTGGGAGCTAGGGCTTTGTTATATTTTGCACTGGCTAGATTTTTCTGTATGCCATTTTCCTAGCAGCAAATGACCTGTTGTAATACCAGGGATGCAAACCGTTAGTAGATTTTGTGACAGCTAGTACACATTTGCAAAAAATTGTGTGGTTTCTGCAAAAAGGTTGTGGTTTCTGTAAAAGTTCACAGAAAAGTAGCAGTGAAAAAAAATGTCTGCAGTTTGTTCTGGAATTCATAGTAAAATATTTTCGGGGGTTGGCAACCATGGGTACTACAAACAGTTGCTGTTTTACTAAAAAGAACTGGGACAAACCAACTTAGGGACAAATATATATTCCAATTGATTTCAAAAGGACTTTTAACTTCTTGAATGCATTATTGACCTTTCTAGCATCCAAGAGGTTAAAAGTACCATTTAAATAATTTAAAGTTTAGGAAAATGTGTATTCATCCCCTGTGTTGCAGTCAGTTATTTACAGCTATAGTTTATGATAGTTAGCTTTATTTATTTCTCAGTTTATGCAGCGTAGTGTGCCAGATACTAACATGCCATTCTCACTCCCAAATGTCACTTCCTACCAGGAAATACTGTTTAATTTGCATAAACTGAAAATAAAGCTAAATACTAGTGATGAGCGAGCATGCTCGGCCGAAGCTCGGTTCGGCTCGAGCATCGCTCTGCTCGGCACGTGGCGGTACTCGTACGAGTACCGCATGTGCTCGCCCGCCATGTTCGGGTCTCCTCCCCGCACGTTTCGCAGCTGCTGCGCAGCCAACAAACGTACGGGGAGGCTCTGACATCAGTGTAATGCCAGCAGCCATGTTGGCTGCTGGCATTACACTGATTGGCTGGCCAGAACCCGTGATCGGGTGCTGTATAGCACCCGACGCGCGAGTTCGGCTCATTCTTAGCCAGGGAGAGATGCGCTTAGGCAGGGAAAGTCAGTGTAGGGAGAATAAAATTGTTGAAACTCTTTCAAGACCCAAAAGTCCTTTTTAGGACTGTTGTGTGTGGGGGCAGCATTTATATTTTGTTTGGGGGGGCACAATTTCCTTTTTTTTGTGGGGGGGGATATTTGTAAGGTGACATATAATACTAGATGCACAGGAAGTCAGTGTAGGGAGAATAAAATTGTTGAAACTCTTTCAAGACCCAAAAGTCCTTTTTAGGACTGTTGTGTGTGGGGGCAGCATTTAATTTTTTTTGGGGGTGGCAGAATTTCATTTTTTTGTGGGGGGGGACATGTTCTAAGGTGACATTGTACTAGGTGCACAGGGACAAATATTTCACAGTGCAGTGACAAGCTGACATATTCTGTTAGGTGCACAGGGCCAATGATTTTACAACGCAGCGACAAAAAGGGCCATTTTAAACGTGTGCCTAGCCATAGATTATTGTCACATTCTGTTTAGTGTGCAAATTCACAAATTAACGTCACATATTCCGTTCACTGTGCCTAGCCGCAGATTAGCGGCACATTCTGTTTCGTGTGCCTAGCCGCAGATTAGCGTCACATTCTGTTTCGTGTGCCTAGCCGCAGATTAGCGTCACATATTGTTTAGTGTGCCTAGCCGCAGATTAGCGTCACATTCTGTTTCGTGTGCCTAGCCACAGATTACCGGCATATATTCCGTTTAATATAAAGAAGGCGGGTAAAAAGGGACGGGGAAGTGGACGTGATCCTGATAGTTCAGGGCGCGGGTCAGGACGCGTAGAAACTGTGCCTGGTGCCAGAGCACAAGAAAGAAAGACATCCACCATACCTAGCTTCATGTCTCAGTTTACAGGGCGTCGCAGGACATCACTCTCGAGGTCAGACCACTGCGAACAGGTGGTCGGTTGGATTTCAGCTGATACTGCTTCCAGTCGGTTAAGCACCACCCTGTCTTCCACCAAGTCCACTCTCACTAGCCAAGAGTCTGGTCAACATAATCCTCACCCTGATCATCCTTCCTCCCACCATAGAGGGTCTGGCCAAAGAAGTGATCCCACACTGGGATATAGTGAGGAGGTCTTCTCATCACCAATCCCTGATTTGAACCTCTCTCCAAGCACGCTTGCAGAGGAACATGAGATCTTGTGCCCTGATTCACAACCTCTAGAGGGTACCCAATCACAAGAAGATGACAGAGGGGAACGGCATTTAAGGTCAAAGGAAGTGGATGATGATGATGAGACACAGTTGCCATCAAATCAACCACAATTACTGTCTCAAGACCTTGATGAGGAGGATGATACACAGTTGTCAATGACTGAGGATGTGGTGGGATCAAGAAATGAGGAGGATGATCAGAGTGAGGAAGTGGAGGAGGACTTGGTGGACGATGAGGTCACTGACCCCACCTGGGAAGGTGGAAAGCCGAGCGATGACAGCAGTCCTGAGGGTGAGCCATCTGCAGCACAGGCTGGAAGAGTCAGTGGTGTGGCTAAAGAAAGAAGGCGGACCGCACCAAACCGGCCCGCAAATGTTCCACGGAGCACCCCCTTGCGTAAATCTCCCTTGCCAAGGGCTAGGTGTTCCGCGGTATGGCGTTTTTTTAAGGAAAGTGCGGACGACAAAAGAATTGTAGTTTGCAACCTGTGCCACACCAGAATGAGCCGAGGCATGAACACTAGCAACCTCACCACCACCAGCATGATCCGACACATGGCATCCAAGCACCGTAATAAGTGGGAGGAACACCCCTGATCGCAATCTGTGTCTGCAGGCCACACCACTGCCTCCTCTTCCCCTGTTTTCGGTGCCGGCCAATCGCCTGTCGAAGGCGCAGGCCCGCATACCTCCCGCCCTGCACCTGTACCATCTGAAGCACCATCAGCGACCACATCCACTTCCATGTCCCAGCGCAGCGTCCAAATGTCGTTACCCCAGGCATTTGAGCGCAAGCGAAAATACCCAGCCACCCACCCACAGGCCATAGCACTAACCTCACACCTTTCCAAATTACTGGCCATCGAAATGCTGCCATTTAGGCTTGTGGACACTGAGTCCTTCCGCAGCCTGATGGCAGCAGCTGTCCCTCGGTACGCAGTCCCCAGCCGCCACTACTTTTCCCGGTGTGCCGTCCCCGCCTTACACCACCATGTGTCCCTTAACATCACCCGTGCCCTGACCAACGCAGTTACTGGGAAGGTCCACTTAACGACTGACACATGGACAAGTGCTTGTGGCCAGGGACGCTACATTTCCCTGACGGCACACTGGGTGAATGTCGTGGAGGCTGGGAGCGACTCGGACCCTGGGATGGCACAGGTGCTACCCACGCCGAGGATTGCGGGCCCTACCTCCATCAGGGTTTCCGCCAGCACCTACGTTATTGGCTCCTCCTCCTCCGTTTCCACCTCCGAATTCTCTGCGCGAAGCGCCACTCACCCATCAGCCGGTAGCTGGAAGCAGTGTAGCACTGCAGTGGGGAAGCGTCAACAGGCCGTGCTGAAGCTGATCTGCCTTGGGGACAAACAGCACACGGCCTCAGAGCTGTTGCAGGGGATTAGTCACCAGACCGAGCAGTGGCTCTCGCCACTCAACCTGCAACCAGGCATGGTTGTGTGTGATAATGGGCGTAACTTGGTGGCGGCTTTGGAGCTCGGCAAGCTCACACACGTACCATGCCTAGCGCATGTATTTAATTTAGTGGTTCAGCGATTTCTAAAAACCTACCCCAATTTGCATGATCTCTTGACGAAGGTGCGCCGCGTGTGTGCACATTTCCGTAAGTCATCTACAGCTTCAGCCGGCCTGTTGACGCTGCAGCAGCGCTTACAATTGCCAGCTCACCGGCTGCTGTGTGACGTGAGCACGCACTGGAACTCCACCTTCCACATGTTGGCCCGGCTTTGTGAGCAGCAGAGGGCAGTAGTGGAGTACCAGCTGTTACACGGTCGTCGCCTCTCCGTTCAACTTCCTGTAATCAGAAGTGAGAAGTGGGAATGGATGTCAGACCTCTGTGAGGTTTTACGCAATTTTGAGGAATCGACACAGATGGTGAGCGGCGATAACGCTATTATCAGTGTAACCATCCCACTTCTGTGTCTACTGAAACGCTCGCTGCTCACAATTAAAACCGACGCTTTGCATGTGGAAGAGGTGGAAATGGGGGAGGAAGAGCTTACACAAGGTGATAGCCAGAGCACCCTCACTTCGTCTTCTCAGCGACAATTGGAGGAGGCGGAGGAGGAGGAGGAGGAGGAAGACACGGTTGCCTCCGCTACAGAGGGTAGCCATGGAACTTTATTTCCATCTCTTCAGTGTGGGTGGGCAGAAGAGGAGGAAGAGGATGAGGAGATTGAGAGTCATCCTCCTGGTGAGGACAGCGAAATCTTGCCTGTTGGTACTCTTGCACACATGGCTGACTTTATGTTAGGCTGCCTTTCCCGTGACCCACGCGTTATACGCATTTTAGACAACACGGATTACTGGGTGTTCACCCTTCTGGACCCCAGCTACAAAGAGAATTTCTCATCTCTCATTCCTCCGGTGGAGAGGACAAGCAAAATGGTGCAATACCAGAAGGTTCTTGTCGAAAAATTGCTCCAAAATTTTCCATCTGACAACGCTGGCGGCAGAGTACGTGCTACCTTGGCCAACCGAGAAGGGGAGAAAAGGGGAGCACACAGCAGTTCCGACAAAGGCAGGGCAACACTCTCCAAGGCGTGGGACACCTTCATGACACCCCGCCAGCACCCTCACCCTGATGCGCGGCCTAGTGTCACAAGGAGGGAAAAGTTTTGGAAGATGGTGAAGGAGTACGTAGCAGACCGTGTCAGCGTCCTCACTGATCCCTCTGTGCCTTACAACTACTGGGTGTCCAAGCTGGACACGTGGTATGAACTGGCACTCTACGCCTTGGAGGTGCTGGCCTGCCCTGCCGCCAGCGTTCTGTCTGAGCGGGTATTTAGTGCTGCTGGTGGCATCATAACAGATAAGCGTATCCGCCTTTCCACCGAAAATGCTGATAGGTTGACACTTATAAAAATGAACAAGGCCTGGATTTCCCCTGACTTCTCCACTCCACTGGAGGAAAGCCCCGGGTGAACATAAAGTCACTTTAGATATGTTATTTACAATGATGGGAATACTCTGTATTCCCATTCACCCCTTCCACCCAAAAAACGGGTATATGGTTGACTCTTAATCTTCTCATCCTCCTCTTCCATATGCCCTGTGATATAATTTTTATATAGGGCCAGCTCACCAGCGGGCCCTGTGATATAATTTTTATATAGGGCCAGCTCACCAGCGGGCCCTGTTTGACAATTTTTGTATAGGTCAGCTCACCAGCGGGCCTTCTCATATAATGTTTTATTGGGTCAGCTCTCTAGCGGGCCCTCTCATATAATGTTTTATAGCGTCAGCTCACTAGCGGGCCTTCGCATATAATGTTTAGGATGGTCAGCTCCGCAGCAGACCCTCACCCATAATGTTTTAGATGGTCGGCTCAGCAGCAGACCCTCATTCCTAATGTTTTAGATGGTCAGCTTAGCGGCATGCCCTCGCCCCTAATGTTTTAGAGGGTCACCAGCAGGCCATTAATCCTAATTTTTCAAGGGTGTGTATGATGCCCTGCTTTATGTGTAATAAAGGGTGTATTGGAGTGACATTTCAGTCTAATTTTTGGCAGCCCTTTCACTTAGTGCATAGGCTTTATGAGTGTTGGACCACTACCTGAACTATTGTACGACAATGTATCGGAGTGCCTCAGGTCCTCCCATTGAATTAAATAGGGCTGGGGTGTTCGACAGAGCAGAAGGTAGTTCTTGGCTTCATCCACTAAGTCACTTCGTCACTTTTACTCAATGGATCAGACCCCACTGTTCCGACTATAAATTTTGGACTTAACAAGGGCAAACGGACATGTTGTTAAACCTGTGGTAGCTGCGGCCTCCGTTCCTGAATGCTGTACCTTACCCGGGCCATAACCACGTTGAACACCTGCTTTACGCTGCGCACGTTTCCCTCTTAATCATGGCCCCAGTTCCGAAAAATCGATGACATTTTTTGCAGAATTTGCAGATGATATACAAGTAAATATACAGCAAATACTGTTTGGTAACAATTTTTCGCCTAAAATCGTTTTTATCTTCCTTTTTGTGTGTTTTACGGTCAGTCTGTAAAAATGGCGTACTACGGGCGAAACATCGTTCCCAACAGCGACGTTGGAGTCCAAGATGCATCCAGACATCCTCCCTATGCTGTCCCTGAACCATTTCTGTGGTGTTTCCATCATTTTCTGACCTTTTCCTATGAACCAGGCACCCTCCCCTCATCAGAGCAGGGGGTGCCTGGTGTAATGCTCGAGTCCTCCCATTGACTTCAATGGGGCTCGGGTGCTCGGCCGAGCACTCGAGCCTCCGGGGGCGCTCGGCCAGAGCACCCGAACACCCGAGCATCGGGGTGCTCGATCATCACTACTAAATACCTCATAAACTATAGTTTTAAAAAGAGAATGGCTAACAAAAATATAGAAGCCCTTTCCAAATCATCTAAGCACTGTAAAGCTTTAGTTTCTTTAATTAAAGTAATAAAGTAATAGAACAGTTCAAATGTATCTTGGAGGCCCCATGCTTTGAAACAATATAAATACGGACAGATATAACCATGCTAAATTCTCCTTATGTACATTTTTCCGAACAACATTTTTTCCTATTTTACCATTAATATTACCTGGGAAACCTTCTATGTTATTCACGGTAACACGGCCAGTGTTATTATTATTATTTTCCTTTTGGATTTTGTTGAACGTTCTCTTCCGTGTTCTTGCAACCAAGAAAGCAATGAGAAAGCTCACTGGAGGAATAGAAATTGTGGTCTATGAATGTATGAGTTAGTAATGTACAGCCTAAATAACATTAGAATATGCCCTTATAATCATAATTAACTCAAAGTATAGCATGCATAATTTATATATCTTATTTCTATAGGAAGGGGCAGGAAATTAAAATAACAATTATAGTTGTAAATCATGAAAAAAGAATGTTACATCACTTTGTATTAACATATATTATGAATGAAGATCTTGTTCCTTAACCCTTTGAGTGCCAGAGGGGTAGGCAACGAATTTCTTTGCAATGCCTTGCGTATCCATCTGGCACTCAAAGGGTTAAAGACTAGAGGGGTGTACAACACATCGCTTTGGTGAACATATAAGGAGGAAATCCCATTCACATGCAGATTTCATCCATTTTCAGTTTTTGCTGTCTTGTCTGCATTCTGTGTTAACAGAAATACTACACTAAACTAATCCACAACATCTATCGCTGTCTCTTCCAAAAGCTTCCTCTCACTCCATACATTCACCACAAGCTTTTGCTGCGCACTTCAAAGACAAAGTGGAATATATTCACAATCAGATTAGTATTTGTCTATCAGCTTCAGAAATATCTCTCCCTAAACTCCCTTCATCCTATTTTGATCACTTTACGCCAGTAACAAACGCAGAAGTTTCTCAACTTCTCCTATCTACCCACATCACTACCTGCTCCTTGGACCCTATGTCCTCCTACTTACTTAAACCACTTGCGCAATCTTTACACCTTTAAGGTGTCTTCTCCTAAATAACCAAATTCCTTGACTATAACACTTTTTGGAACCTTTGCCGGCTGGATTCCAGTGTGGACACTCAACTGAGTCAGTCCTCTGTAAAATGGCTAATGATCTCAGAACTGCACAGTCCAAGGGCCACTTCTACATACTCATACTACTTGACTTATCCTCTGCCTTTGATACAGTTATCCATTCTCTTCTTGCTCAAATTCTCCACAGTCTTTGCTTCTGTAATCAAAATGCTTCATGGTTTCCCTCCTACCTCTCACAACGTTCCTTTTTTGTATCTTCTGGCAATAACTTCTTCTCTACAGCCCCTCTGTCTATGGGGGTGCCTTAAGGCCCCATTCTGGGTCCTTTACTTTTCTCCCTGTACATCCTTTCATTGGGTGAATTTATTAATTTATCTTCAAGTATCATCTATATGCTGATGATACCCAAATGTATATGCCCACTCCTGAACTTTCGCCTCGAATTATGTTACAAATTACAGACTGCCTCTTGGCCATCTCCTCTGGATGACTCACTATTGTCTTAAGATAAACATGTCTACAACCAAACCTCTAATTTTCCCTCCAAGATCTCACTCAACACTTAGCTTCTTCATTACGGTTGATGGAATTGACATTCATGCAGTCAGCTCAGCATGCTGCCTAGTGGCCATATTTGATTCTTTCCTTCACCACTCACATTCAATTCTTGGCTGGAACTCTTGTTTCTACTTCCACAATATTGCTAAAATCCACCCATCCCTGTCCCACAAAACTACTAAAATTCTGGCGCATGCCCTCAGTCTATCATGCTTAGACTATAGCAATATACTACTAACTGGCCTCCTTACATCCCATTTTTCCTCTATGCAATCTGTCCTTAGCTTAACTGCACGTATATCACGACACTCTCTCCAAAAACTTAACCTGCTCACATAATTTCCAGATATCACACATGGCTCCCAATTCAGCACTGTATAACATTCAAAGTCCTTCTTACCTTTAAAGCTCTCCACGATGCTGCCCCCTTACATCTCTTTCCTCACATCTGCTTATGCTTCCCCTTTTCCATCTCAAACCTTTTCCGCTTTCCACTTCTTACCTCTAGAATGCCATATGTCTCTCTCTACATCTAAAAATATCCCCCTTGTTCTTTAAATCTACCCTGAAATCCTATCTTCTGAATCACTAGCACCAAGCACCGCCTTTTCTCAAAATGAATACTTTAACTCACAAAACTTTGCACCCTCATGCCCTGCTGTTTGTCTCTGCATTCCTACTGTTTCTATGATTTCAACATTTATTTTATCCCAACATATTTATTGTAACATAATACTACTGTAAGGTGCTGCTTACAGACATACATACATACATATACTGCAAAAACATGGTAAATTGTTTTTAAATTACATCTAAAATGATCAAGGCATAATGGGGGAAAAGAGCAGTAAAGAAACTGAGAATGTCCATGGGTTTGGAATTATTTTCCAGCCTAAGATTCTTGAGCTAAATATTAACATAAAAGTGTAGGTATGTTTGAAAAGTATACAGAATGTCCATACCCAGAGGAAAACAGCAGAGGGCAACGATGGTAATGCCAAAGCCAGCAGCACATCCTTCAAAGTAGTCAGTGATAGTAAGAGGCACACATGTTTCTAAATCGTTAGACGTTAGTTGCTTTGGTTGAGGGCATGGGTCTCCTATGAATATTGAATAGAGACCATCAAGTTATTCTTAAAGTTCCACATACAATGTCACATATAAAGGTACTGTGTAATTATTCATGGGCTTTCTCTCAAATTAAAGTACATGTTATCACAAACAACACTATTACCCCTTTTAGTGGCAGAGGTATCCAAAGCAATGCAACTCCAGAGCTGAAAGTGTTAAGTTTGTGCTTTACTTTGTTCAAGGTTATAGGAACAAATAATGGAAATCTTTATGGGTGTATGGGTAAAGGGATAGTAACACTTAATATGTTAAAAATATATATTTTTTAGCATATAAGGTTTATCCTTCTGAGTACAACAAGCATACTCCCACAGCTAAGTGGTGATTTATTCAAAAGTTATTACCGCTCAAACTTGAATTTGTTAGGTGCAGTATATAAATGGTCTGAAATTTTGTAGTGGCACTGTTGCTACATCATCGTATGGAGGTATATGGTCAATTGACCAGAACTTTCCATAGGATGAGGCATCAACAGCACCACTGTATAATTTCAGACCATTGAGATATTGCACCTAAAAAAATCAAGTCTGAGCTGCAATACCTTTTGAATAAATCACCTCTCAGTAGTGGGAGTACTCTTTTGGTACTCAGTAGGATAAACCTTATAATATAAATTTTAATAGAAATTAAGTGTTGCTATCCCCTTAATCCCATTGATTTCAGTAGGGTTAAATGTCAGACTTGCAAGTATGTAGTCACATCATAAATCATGTATGCTTCCACATACACATACATCATCACACATATACATATGCAATCATGTATGCAAACACATGCCTACCTGAAATCACTTTTAGGGAGATATCTATTTCTTTTTTTCTTTTTGTTGCTTAAGATGATTTATTTCCTGGCTTGCATGTTTAGGCAGCCAGGCGCTAACTCTGCTTGAACATGGATAGCAGACTGAGAAAGAAAATACTGGGTCAAATGTATGAATTCACCAGTACAACTCCTCTAATGCCAGTGACTGCCTTTCGTGGTATACACTAGAGCAGGGCTGTCCAAGTTCAGGTCTCAAGGGCCACCAACAGGCCAGGATGTAAGGATTTCCCTGATTAAGCACAGGTGTGTTAATCAGTAGTTCATTCATTGTGATTGACTCACCTGTGTTTAATCAGTAAAATCCTAAAATTCTGGCCTGCTGGTGGCCCTTGAGGACTGAACTTGGACAGCCCTGTACAAGAGCATATGAATGCTGTAGTGAATAATATCAGAAAATCTCTGCCGTCATTAGAACTTTAATCAGGGGAGGGTTGGCAACTGTACCCTGGGGGGCAAGCACAATCAAGTTACCTACTACTACTACCATTCCAGCCCACCTCCTTTTGCTAATTTTAAAACTGGCATTAATGATGTGAAGTAAGGAAATTAAACCACTTAGCTTACAACTGAAATGGTGGTACCCTAGTAATAGTACAGAGCTTACAATTGAAAGGGGGCTATATTATTGATACCAAAAGGTTTACAGTTTAAGTAAATCTACATTAGTGGTACCATGGAGCATAAAAGGGAAATTAGTTATGCTACTTGTATAGTACAATTTGGATTGTAGCTTCGTGGTATCACTTGTGCAGCTCCATTTCAGTTGTAAACTCTGTGGTATCCCTAGTGTAGTTTCATTCACAGCAGCAATCAGGAGATTAAGTGAGGCAGTGGCCCACCAGCCCAGATATATGGATGGCCCAGGGGGAAATTGCCCTCCTGCCCCCCCAGGCCAGCCCTTCCCTGACTTTAATCCAAACAAGCCCTGTACTCCTGCACCATAGCATGTGCAGGGAAACTGTGTATTTCCACCATTTTCTCTACTCTAAATTTAGTGCATAACCTTAAATAAGGCATAGAGAAAAGGAATACCCTGAAACTTCCACAACTGCCCATTGTCCTCTCTGTGTAGGGGAGGAATTTTGGCATGAGTAGGTTAACAAATTCATTAGACAGTTGTAGGGGTAAAACTTATATTCCAACACCATTTGAGCGCCAGAGGGATATCCAAAGCAATGCAGAGCAATGTGTTGATGCCCCTCTGGCACTTAAATGGTTAAGCTCAGCAGTGCTCCCTCTAAGGTGAGTGCCAACGACCAACCCAGCACTGAAACTGTTAAATCAGTAACTGTAACTGGTGCTAACATCTTGGAGAGCCCTGACACTGGCTGTGTGTTTATTAACATGGAAGCCAGCAAGGTCTCCAATGTATTGCTATGCATTGCATTGCACCTGCTCTAGCATTAAAGGGGCAGACATTCAGGGGAAGAACCCAGTGCACTGTGGAATAAGCAAAGAGAGGAGCTTGCTAGGAAGCAAGAAAGTTCAACTTATGCTAATGAATTGTTCAGCCAGCTCCTCTCTTTCCACAGTGTAGAGTATAATGATATGTTTGTGTGTGTATGTGAGAAATTGTTTGTCTAACTCTGAGTGTGTTTGTGTATATGCACATTTGCACAAAACGTCAGGGACGTCAGAGCTCTGGGATATGTGGCACAGCCTGCATAATTAACTCTATGGGTGCCAGAGGGATACACAGCACACTGCTTTGCAATGCCTTGCTTACCCCTTTGGCACTCAAAGGGTTAACAGCTTTCCAGTCATGAAACTGCCTCACATCTCCATCTGAGGCTGCACCAAAGGGGTAAATTAATTGGAGGGGCAGGAATAGTCATGAAAATCCCATTAATATGGATGGTCTCACAGAGGAAAGGATTTTTTCGAGTTACATTTTGTAATAATTTTAACATCTCAGCCACAATATTTTGTATGTTCTGAAAACAATGTTTGAAAACGGTTCTGAAATGGATGAAAACGAACCCCCTCACCTTCATTCCAGATAAAGACATTTGCTTGAAAGTTATTTCTTTCTTCATCGGTGACATCAACCAGCACATCACGGAACTTGGTTTTCTTAATTGCATCTATTTCTTCCTTTGTAAATAAACTTCATTCAAGACAAAGTAAAATAGAGAAGCAATGTGTTAGGGATGTCTGTAGCATTCCAGAGGTTAAAGTGGAATTATCACCCTATATAAATTTCCCCCACAATAATTAGGCATATGGAGATTAGCTTCTTAACAGCGATATTATCGGGCACAAGTACCAAGCTCTATTTTTCACTAACGTGATCTCGGCTCTGCTGCAGAGCCACATGATGAAAGTCAGACTGGATATACCTGCAGTCAGTACAACGTTGACTTCAGGGGGGAGCTTTGCCTTCGGTTCATCTCTCACACCATAAAGGTTTGAGAGATGAACCAGGGGGCTATTAAATTATTTTACAAATATCTTCAATATGGGAGATAGTAATAATAAAGTATTACTATCCCTTTAAGGTAACAGAAAGGGATTGACAGCATAGGCTCGCAGATGGCACTAAAGTAAGAAGCCTGGCCGTCAGTCTAAGAAAAAGAAGGATTGCTTCAGATCGTGGTACTTTTGTACGACAATAGCACTGCTAAGAAGCCAATCGCTATATGCCTAATTATTGTGGGGGACTTTATATAGGGTGATAGTTCCGCTTTAAATGCTCCATTTAAATCAAAATACATTTTATTGGTTACCTATGCCTCAGTTGGCTTTCCCTAGAATTAATTTAGTTCCTATGTATACATCACCAGCTGCAGCAAGGCTGATGTACTAAGAGAAATTGGTCCAATTATGAAGCAAACCAACAGCACCATGGGGTTAAACAGAAATGTCCATAATACCAATGTATCTATTAAAGAAGACTTTTAGCCCTTAGAATACTAAGATGCTATCAATTGCATTGCTTCATAGTTCACCAGAGATGTATCTAGTGTACAAGGGGTTAAATTCCCCATTTAAATCATGGAAATGTTTATTTGTTCCCTATGGTACAGATGGTTTACCCAAGAAATGCTCTAGTTATTCTTAGTAAATTAGCCTTATTAGGGCTGGAAGTTCAAAAGAAAAGTGGAGGGGGGAGATTCACTAAGCGGTGATAAAGAGGTAATAAAGCGGAGATGACTACTCCAGTTTATCACTTCTCCAGTTCCTATGTTACTCTATAGAGCCTATGCACTAAGATCTCCAAAGCTGAGAACATCTTAGGGCATAGGCTCCATAGAATAACACAGAACTGGAGAAGTGATAAAGTGGAGAAGTTATCTATACTATATCACCTCTTTAACACCTCATAGTGAATCTCCCCCCAGGAGTTCTAGGGCAAAATATTTGCACTATAGGGGAGAAGTAAACATTCTCATTGATGTAAATGTGAATTTTAACCCCTTGTATGCTGGAGATCTCTTTAGCAATCAAGGGGTTAATGTCCACATTTAACCCTTTGAGTGCCAGAGGGGTATGGAATGCATTACAAATCAGTGCATTCCGTAACCCTCTGGCACTCAAAGGGTTAAATCAATGGGAATTTTTGGAATATTCAGTTCTCCCCTCTAATGCAAATAGTTTGCCCTAGAACGCCTCCACTTTTCTTTTGAACTTACTGCCCTTAGTGTCATATATATCACATGCAGTAATCTGAGTATAATTTACCCACATTCATTCCCTGTATATTCAACCCCTAAGATCAGAAGTATTATACATAAAATGCAGTATCAACAGGTGAAAAAGAACAGGATTTTAGTATAATAGTAGCTTAAAATTTACAATAAAAGAAAATGCCCTAACCACTAATCTTGTCCTATACTCCCTATATGTGTATTTATTCATTGTAAGTGCTTCGGAATGTAGAAGCTGTTATAGAGAGAGACTGAAAAGACTGTATTCTATCTAAGTTGATGAAGAACCAACTATATAGAGCCTCACTTACTATACTATGGTCAGAAAGTCCTAATGGTCTTTCTGCATTTTGCCTTTGTGTCTTTGTTGCAGGCACAACATCTTCAGTACTGGATGTAATGTCCTTGGAGGTGAACATAGAAAAACAAAGAGTGTGATGAATGCACACTCATGACAAGTGAACATGGCTGAAACAGGTCTACTTAAATGTTTAAGGACCAGTGTGGTGCACAATGCATTGCAAGGCAGTGAATTGCACATTTCTTTACAATACATTGCTCACATCCCCTGGTCTGTAATGGATTATGATTACCATGTGAAGTGAGAAGAGTTTGAGTCATGTCTGCCTCCAGGGAGAACATCCAGGATATATTGCAGATATTATCTCTCGAGCAAAGACACAAGCGCAAAATTCATAGGAACATTTGGATTTTATATCTATAGTAAGTTCAGCTTATGGTGGTTTTATTAGGAGGTGTTATTTCTCCTGTAATTGTACTTTTGACATGTAAGTAGTTTTGGGCCGTCACATACCCATTCTTCTCATTTTCAAACCAAAAACGGTCCCCATCTCTTAGCTGCTGAAATTGTTCCAGGATGATGTTGGATATAAGGTCACCAGGGCTCCCATCAATCTTTAACATGGCTCCTGGAATCAGCTCCAGCTTCCCAATGTCATCACCGTATAATGATGCAAGCTATTAAAAATAAAGTAGCTTAAAATGAAAGTATTCATACTAATGTCTTAGTTTAGAATAGCTACTACTGGGGGGGGGGGGTACGGGGAGTGGCTGGAGGGAGAGAAAAAGTGAGGCTGATGTACCAAGAAATGGAACAATGCTAGAGCAAACTAACTACACAACACAGACAATTAACAATTTCCACTATACATCTAGAAATGTCTCCAATACATATAAAATAAATGTGTTGGAGACCTCACTAACATTTAAGGGTTTAAACACACAATTTAAATTATTGGGGATGGTTATTTGTCCAATATGGTGCAGTTGGTTTGCTCCATTATTGCTCTTGCTTTCTTAGTAAATCAGCCTCAGTGTCATTAATTGCCCAGAATATATGGTATTGGAGTAGAAATTCTACTCCTTTACATGAAAATGTTTCATATATTTTGTTCTTACATTGCTCATGGTCTCAAAATCTATTCATATTTTGGTGGTAATTCATTTATTTACTCCTTAAGCAAATAGTATAAGACAATTGTAATAACACGCAGTATGTTGACAGCTATAGGGGCAAGGATCTCCAGACTTAAATCTCACTGATAACTCTCTGTTACCCCTACAGGGCAAGTAGACATCAGATCCTCCCTTGGTGCTTATGGGAGAGGAAGCAGAATTGCTGCCCTCTCCATTGAAGCATTGGGTCTGTGAATCCACCATCAGTGTGGGCTTCTATGGAGAGCATAGGAATCTCCCATAAGAATGAGGAGCTGAAGGTACCCAGCTCTATAGATCTCCATGGCCTGCAAGGGTAATGGGTGGGTAACAGACAGTGGGTGAGAGTAAGTTTCCATAGATATGAGCACAGTTCCTGTCTTTAATATTCTCCCCCTTTTATGTGACACCTGGCAGGTTTTGGGAAATTATTTTTATTACCCATTTTAAAGAGGTAGTCTCTCTTTATTTTGACTTTACATATTATGCAAGTGCATAAGTATATAGTTTTCATCTTCATCTCTCTCTCTCTTTCTATATATATATATATATATATATTGATGTATGTATATATATATATATATATATATATATATCAATTATATATATATATATATATATATATATATATATATATAGAGAGAGAGAGATAGATAGATAGATAGATAGATAGATAGATAGATAGATAGATAGATAGATATACTAATAAATGTCAAATTTAGCATCTGATATTTTTGCACGGTATACAGATAAAATACTAACCTTTTCAGCAATTTGACTGTTCTTGATGTCTTCCCATTTCTGGAGAGGCTGAAGCTTGTAGTATTCCAGCATTTTATTGTAGGTAGGTAGGCCATAATCTCTTCCACGCTGGATGCTAGCAGCCATTAAATCTGTACGGGAGTATTTAATTTGCCCATACCAGAAATCTGTATGCAAAAAAAAATCTATTTTGTATTCCAAGAGCGTTTTGGAAATCAGATCACCTTTACATTAATACATTTACTATCCTTCCTAAGGTTTGTATCAACATTTTTAAAGACAAAAGTCATAGTCAAGTAAAATAAAAAACAAATGTATTTTAAAGATCTGATAAAATCTCTCATAAGTAACATGTAATATTTTCTCTCTTCAATGTCACAGGCCAAAATTAACAATATTGAAATATACTGGATTTTGAAGCGCCTGCTAACATGAGAAGCCATTATATTTTTTAGAAAGATATCAACATAGTTCACTTTGCCAATTATTGAATGATATTGGACTCTAGCTGAAACTTTCTTTGAGAACTTCCTTTAATTCCCAGGGATCCTGTTCAATTTCATTCATAGGATATGATCTCATTAGAATGTTTTGTTCAAGTTGAGAATTTTCTTTCAGACATAAAACATTTAAATTATGAAAGCATTAACTGTAAATTCCACTAGTATTGACATTTTGTATCTGCTTTTATATTTTATATTGTTTGCTAATGTTAACCACATACTTTTTACCAATTTATAACCCCATTGAATCTACTATGCTATTTACTAATTATAATAATATAGATTTTATTTCTCATACCAAGAGAAATATATTTAAAATCAAGATGAACGTTTTTAACAAAGAAAAAACTATTGGATCTCACTTTTTAAGTATGCTGAATATGAGATATGTTATATAGGCTTGGTGAATATAAATCATACCATTCACAGTAACATAGTAACAGACATATACAACTGGTATAAAATAGCATTATATTTCAGATTAATTTAGCTGCTTTATAGCTGGTATGTTAAAGGGAGTTATATCTATATGAAGAAGTGGTAATTAATATGGCCTATGTGCAGTGTTTTAAATGATTTTGTCTAACAGATTCCCATTCGAGTCTATGGAGATAAAACCCTTGATAAAATTATCAACTGCACTAGAATTCAAGCTTTGTTAGAAGGACTTACTTAGACCTGGATTACATTAGAGCCAAATTTGGCTCTCAGCACGGCATTTGTTTTTCTGCAAATTATTACATTACCTGATACACTTGAAGTTTTACTCCCAAATAAGCCTTATTTGAATAGGAAATTCCGCAGAATCTTGAGGGCTAACACATTATCCCAAAAGCCCAAAGACTGAGTCCTGAAATATCCTGAACCAGTCAATAATGAGAAGGGATGCGGGGGTGGGGGTTATGCCCTGTTCCCTTGCACCTGAGTCAGGTAGGGTTAACCAAGGGCACATAAGTCTTCTCAGGCCCCTGTTTGACCCTCTCACAGATCATTTTTTTCAATTTGACTTGTTAGTGTCACAAGCCTTGAGGAATCACAGAAAATGTGTATCAATTTGCTTTGTCAGCAAGGCATCAGAGCTAATTTTTATGAACTCGGCTTATTAGCATCACAAGCCCTGAGGAATCAGTGGTTTCTAGGACTTAGGCCCCCCAAAATTGTTTTTTTTCATATGCTTACTGTTTTTTGTTTTTTTTTAAAAGACCAAGCCCTGAGAAAAAAAATTCCCTACTGGCCTAGTGCCAGCAGGTCATGTTATGGTGGCCAGTGCCAAATTCCCCGGTGTCATTGGGGCATTTGCAACGGCTGAGTTGTTTAGACAGCTCCAAGGGAAAGGTTTCAACAACAGCAGTGATATGGGTAATGGATGATCATGGTTCCACTTGCCACTACTAGCTCCTGTGATGCTCATAAGGCAGTAACAACACCACAACTACCCTCCGCCACTTCAGGTATATGTGGAGAAAAGAAGTTGGCCAAATAATATTTCTCCACATGCCCCTCCTCCAAAATCATGGGTATGTTGTTAGAATATATATTTTTCCCTTGAGAGCAGGAGCTATGCCTCTCAACAGCAACTTTAATGTGCACAGAGTGTGTGGTAAATAAGGGAAGGACTGAGAACAATGGGCACATCGGCACTCACATCAAACACCTGGTACAACTCTAACCAAACACCATGATGCTTAGGCTTCCCAATGTAAAATCATCCTACCAGAAACCAAGTACTGATGCTGTCAATATGCCCCTTTCCATTCTGCAATAAGGACACGTGACAACTTGCAGTTTAATAAAAATGATGAACCCTTCCTGCCCCCACCTTAGAGGGTTCTGTGGGAGGGAATCTCCTCAGATGCTGCTTGATGCCCTGCTTGCCTCTTGATGCCCTCCACCACACTGCCATGTGTCAGAGCTCCACACAGTGTGCAATGGGTGGACACGAACTGCACATCCTGACATCTACTGAATGGCTATCATCTGGTGGGGAAGGTGGCCATGGTGGTCTGTGGCACACTAGCCTGCTCCTCAGCATCCTGCTGCACTTGCAACTTAGCAACAACAGTAGAAAGCTCTGCAATTTCCAAAATCTCACTGTTGGTGTTGATTCCCATGCCCATCTCCCATTCCTTCTCGGTTTGGGCTAAAAAGGCCATTCATGTCTCTTCCACCCCAGCTTCTCCACCATCATAATCACCACCACCAGTTACTCCTTGTTGCTGCTGCTCTATTACAGATGTCTCGCTGGTTGGAGGTAATGAGAAATATGACAGAGGATCCCCTACTCTCACACCTTGCATCTCTTGTTGAGCTGAAGAAGGCAAACTGGCAGCATTAGCAGCGGGTACAGGCAGCTGAACCTTTCGGTGCTCATGATAATTCTTCAGGATCATGTTCCACCTGGACAATGCAGTGGGGGTAATTGGACTCTCAGGGTCAGGGGAATGTTATGGGCTCCCTTGACCGATAGTCTGGCCACTCTGCATTACTTCCCCTACCACTTCAGCATCAGTAGGAGGATCTACTGTGGAAATGCTAGTTCCACCAGCTGCTTCACCATCATTATTATTACTAACACCAGCCACATCAATTTCACTCTCTGAGTCTTCCTCCTTACAACTAGTATGTCACTCCCTCCCTCAATCCTAACACTCTGAGTCTGAGGTTGCTGGATCTTCTTAGTAGTAGTAGTAGTGGCAGGACTGACTGGGCATGGCAATTGTGACTTTGGGTCCCCTACTGTCACACTTGGCATCATCTCCCCCCCCCCCTTCCTGAGAATCACAAGACACCCTGGCAGGTGCAGCAGTGGCAGAAATTGCAACACTGGCAGCAGGCACAGGTAGCTGACCTGTCCTGCTCACACTACTACCCTCTTCTTCCTCTACCTGTGAGAAATTTCTCCAAGATCCCTAGGGGTGATATAGGGAGACTGGCCATAATTGGGTCTGGGGAATCAGGGCATCCAGACCCTTTAATGTTGGTAGTAGTCACTTCCTTCAGATTCACTGGATGCATAATGGTTCTTCCAGCTCATCCTTTTATTAGTATTGCAGTTGCTCATAGTGATAGCACACACTATGACCCTCTACTACCTCAATTTTTCGCAATTTTGCACAGCACCAGTCTCCCACACTCTCTCTCTCTCTCCCTCCCTCTGTAGCTGCTTGTATTGTGCATCACTTTCTGGAAAACATCACATTTTTATAGAAAAAGATGAAAAACATGTAATTAAAGGGGCAAAAGGTTTGTAGCCATAGAAAAAACAGTGACTTTTTTGGCAATGGGCAAAAATGGTAGAGATTTTAATCAATTTATTTAAAGCAGATTTTCCCACAAAAAAAGCTGAAAAGCATGTGGTTTTTACTGATTTTTTTTAATGGGAACACAATGGGACCTTTCACCCACCCCTAGTTTCTTACTCCTCTCTTCTTCATCTGTATTCTGCTTTCAAAGCTGAAGGAAAGACATCATCAAATTAAATCAACAAATTAAATTCAAAACCAAGGTACTTCTGCTTTTGTGTGAGTAGGGGAAGAAGGCTAGAGCAGGATGAAGCCATATTAAACTCAATAGGAGCTCCCGCATTTAATAAACAGAGAAGAATGCATATTGCTCTTTTATAGCAACCTTACTGCTTCACATGTCCAGGGATAAAGTATGCCCTGGAAATCTACCTACCAAATTGCTTTCTACGGAAAAAGTGTGTTGTAAAGTCATAAACATACAATAACCATTTCCTTAGCGAGTGGACAGTACAGGAGATGGTTGGAAGATATTTTCCTTTTGCAATTAATATGTGGGCTAAAGACCATATATTATTTTGGTTTGCTATTTATTTCCCAGTTCAAAGACCCCTTCCAAGGCCAATTATTTATCGATATAGCATCTATAAACCCAATGCTAATTTTTATTAACACTTTCCTCTCCCGTAGGAGTGTGTGTGTGTAGGGGGGAAGTTCAGAGGTTCCTCCATTTCTTTAAAATCTATGGACCCAATATTAATTTAATGCATTTTGAAAAAATCCCATAATTTATTTTATTTCCAGTGAATAATAGTAAAGTAATATGAGATCAAAGACCCCATATTATTTTTTATTCAAAAGCACTTATTTTTTGTTAAATTCATCCAATGAGTGAACAAATTTTCCTTTCTTTGATTAAAAATAAATAATATGAGATCTTATGACCCATATTATTTATAAATACGCTCAATCCTGATGAGATCATTAAGAATCTATGGAGGATAATGTTTTACCCACAATTCTGGGTTTAAATGAAAATTAAGTGTTATATGCTTTTCTATTACCCCTAAGTTGCTTGTTAGGCTGGAACACACTGCTTCACAATGCGTTCCAAGCCAATCTAACAATTCAGGGATTCCTTCTATGTCATGTTCCACTGAGATATCTGACTGACTTTTGGAGTCAGGAAGGATCTGTTTTACTATTTGAGGCTTAAATGAAGATATTTCTATCAGAGGGTTTGTTGTTTTCCTCTGGTGCAACAAGTGTGATATGGTATAGGCCGAATACATTTAGACATCTTTTTACATCCTAATCGACTAGTTGGGGGAAATCTTGGAATTTGTTTATTTATGTCAATGTAAGTTAACCACTCAATTGCCAGAGAGTTGGCAACACATTTCCTAGAAATGCATTATGAACCTTATGGACTTTATGTGTTTGGGAGCACTGAAGGATATAGGGTTCAGGCAAAGAACTAGGCTCATGCACCATCTCCCCAAATGAGTCAACCTGAACCACAGTCATGCCTTGGACCTTTGACTATGAATTAGTTAAAAAAATAATTGTTTTTGTGATAGGGGGCCCATTGCCCCCGGACAAATATTTTCGTGATTGGGGCCCATAAAAATGTTTGCTCTGCAGCTCACCAATGATGAAAGCTTTAGATTGGAATCCTTCAACCAGTCCTTTATGCATATTTAATTACATTTTTGTATTGAATCTCCAATTACCTATGTATTATCTTCATTTTAGTCTGCCCATAGTCCACATATCATCACAAGTGCTAATATGATTCATTATTCTTTAGCCACAATTCCCTTTATCTCATTATAAACCAAATGTAGCAAGTACTAGACTACAACAAGGACCAAATCTGAAAAAGTCATGAGATCATTAATTTGTTTCTTTATATTTGATTCCATCTGACAGATTTTTTTAAATTTTACTGTGGGGTAATCTGTGTCTGGTATGAAAAAAGTGGTTGGTGATGATTACAATATGTAGAAAATAACCATGCATGAAATAAAGAGGGACACCCATTTGAAGTCACAAGTAAAGGTAGAATTGCCTGGAGGTTATATCTGGAGAATGCTAATTCACAACCTGATCATCTTCTAGTGTGGTTTGGTAGAGCAATGCTGGCTGGTTTTAGCTTTGGATTGCTCAGCAATGCACATGTGGAAAATAGATGTAGACTGTCAAATGGTTGACTGCAGCTCCAGACATCCATTGTAAAACATAATGCTGATAAATTAGAATACTGTTTAAAGGGATAGTAATGTTTCATAATAAAAGCAGCTCCAATTAATTTTCATAGTATTTGGACCATGAAGAGTGTTATTTCAGCACTGTCAGAGTTGCAGTTCTAGGTTAAATTAATGATAAAGTATACCCTCCTGCCCCTTTTACTGATGTAAAACTGCTCACCTCAGAGCAGCAGGGTCGTGTCCAAATGGATTTCAGAGAGGGACAATCTTCAATTAACATAAGGCAAAAACCTGAAAAACCTGTCAATGGGGGCTGGACTTTCATTGTTCTCACAGTAAGAAGATTGTCCCTTGCTGTGAGCTGTCTGGTCTGTGGACCAGATTCCACATCTGAGGGGAGGTGGCTTGCACTAGGTAAAAGGGATGGGAGGGGGAAACTTTATCATTCAATTACTCTTCAACTACAACTCTGACAGTATTGAAATAACACTCTCTATGGCTCAAATACTATGAAGATTAATTGGAGCCGGTGTTTTTGTAAAACATTACTATCCCTTTAAAGATTCATAACTAGGATATGCCTTCCTGTTACAATACCTGTTCTTACTGTGTTCATTTCTTTCTTTTTACAACATGCACATAATACCTTTTAAATCTGTGACCATTATGTTGTCTTCTTTTTCAGCTATTTGTGAAGCCATACCCAGCAACAGCTCATTCATTTTGGTGAAGTTCTGCAGGTTGGGGTTCTAAAGCAATGGTAAAAAAGGGGGAGATTTAAGAAATATAAGCCATGTACCTTTATTATTGTACTGAAAATGTAAAGTGTACTATAGAGCTTAGAGGAAAAAATAATATAGAAATCATATTTAATTTAAATAAATATAATTATTTTTATGATAAAGATATATATATACATTTTAAAAATATAAATGTTGCTTAAATGCACTTACAGTATTTGAATTATAGAAAATGAAAGGCTAATTAACTAAATGTTTGTTAGAAAAAAATGAAAGCTGACAGTATAAGTAAATGTATATGTAATGTGATATTTACAATACATAGCCAAGGAAATCCTGTATTGTCTATTTACCTCCTCATTGTTCCACTGTAATATAGCTCTGCTTATCTGTTTTGTAAATATAATTCTGATTTTTCCATCATATTGCCAAAGGACGATGGCTTGGAAATTATTCTTTCTTAGTTTGTCATTAACTACCTTAACATTAACTATTACTACTACCTTTACTCTACTTTTCAAGTTGTCATTTTTTTAAGCTTTCTGCTTCCATTATCCCTGACATTCTAACCTCTCTGTTCCAGTAGTTGTTACACAATCGAAGAGCTGGCCACTCCCGACCATCTGAACCAGTAATGTTTTGAAAACGACACTCTTTATCTCTGCATTAAAAAAAAAAGACGATAGTTATTTGAAATTCAGAAAATAACTTTTCAAGGATGAATATGGATTGTCACCCATCTGTAATTCATTAAATGTAATATTTATCAGAAATTAAGTTAATAACATACTACAATAAAAAAAATCGGCTTGACTAAACCCTAAGATCGGAATTAATTATGAAGTTTCATTTAGAAGAACACTTTCCACAATAACTCCCTTTTTATTGTATTAGTGATACTTTGATGTAAGGTGTAATGTTCTTTTCCCTGCAGTCCATTTATATTGCGGGCCATTTGCAAAGATAGGTTATATCAAATATTAAAAGAATGACTATTACATCAGTGTGATCTATAATATCCTCCTTATATAATAATTTGCTAAAATGAGTGTAACAACGCAGTCATGCGCAGTAGAGACTGCCCGCACAGCGGCTGATACAGAGCTGGACGCTGTATCAGCCGGACTCTGTATCAGCTGCGGTGCGGGCAGTCTCTACTTTGCATGACTGCCCCACGATTGGCTGGCAGTGGCACTGTGGTCTGTGTAACGGGCTCTTCAACTAGTCTTTAATAAAATAATAAAATATATTTCATAACAGTTTTACTAATGAGCATTGTCCTATCCTGTAATATATGTATATCCTATATAATAATTTGCTAATTCCTGTGTAACGCCTCGACATGCGCAGTAGACACTGTTGCGTGTGCTCCAGCTCTGTATCAGCCGTGGCGCGGGCATATATATATATATATATATATATATATAGATATAGATATATATAGAAAGAGAGAGAGAGGCATAAATAAAGATCTGCTGTATGTTTGATTACCTTAAGTAAACTCCTGAAGGCATCATGGTATATATCATCTGTGCTGTTAATGCCAAAAACTCAGGGGAGATACTTGGATCCACATATTGTTGGTAACCTTAATTAAATGTAACATGTACAATTTAGATATCATGATATTTATCTAATAGGTCAATATGTACAAAATTCTGTCCCAAAAGGGCTGGTCGTGTTGTTTGTTTATTCTAAATCTGATTCTTATATGTTACTGTGGTTTTCACAAAATGCATGGAATATTAAAAAATTGGTATTCCTTTTATATTAATATGATTTTTTAATCTCCACGTTTTGCTCAAACTTTATTTAATAAAAAAAAAAATCACAAGACTATTTAAAAGGAATAAAAAGAAAGATAAGCAGTGCTCAATTTTTTTTTTTCATGGGATTGACTAAGAAATTAACCAGAAATTGAAGGTCGATTATTACTTCATAATTACAATGACTGACATGGTTGGGGACACAAAATTGTAGTCTATTATATACAATAGATAGTTTTCAAGCTATTTTACGTTTTGCTACATCAGATCATGTACACAACATTAAATGTATGCTTGATTGCTAAATAAATAAGGCTGATTGTTGTGTTTCATTATTGGCCATATTTAATTCAATTCAGTTTTCTTGGTGGGACTTACTGTCCTAGGGCTGTAAACTGCCCCTAGACCTGAGTATAGGCAAACATTAATGAGACAAAAATATACATAAATACCTTTATAATCTGACACCGTTCTATTCAAAAACACAGGAAGCCATTCGTAAAAGGCAATATTCTAGAAGAAAAGCAAAAAAATACTAAATCAACAATCCATATACAGTACCAAGAAATCCATTAATGTGTTTAAAATATGTTGATATTTAATGGTGCTATTATTTGACATAATTCTAATTATTAACTAGTACTGCTATTAGCATCTTTATTGTTATATAACAGTGGTGTTTATGCCCCTCCTCTAAGAGGAACAATACTTATGAGAATTGAGAATTATTTCTCAGTACTTGCTGGTAGTCCCTCATAGAGCAGTGTCTGTCTGTCTGTCTGTCTCTCTAATATATGCTGTGTTCTATTTGTATTAATCTCCAGTTTAGTATGTTTAGAGTTCACACTTCTTTATTAAAGCAAATTAGACACTGTAAAAAGATAGATCCCAAACAGGCATATCAGTCACCGACTACATCAAGGCTTGGAAATAAATTATATACTTAATTAGAATGTTTGAAAAAACTGAGCCAAATCATTAACCCTTTGAATGCCAGGGGTATGCAAAGTATTGCAATGCAATGCATTGCATACCCCTCTAGCACTCAAAGGGTTAAAGCACCCCTTTATAATTTAGTAATAGATCCCCCATTTGATGAATAAGTCAGATATGCCCTCCTTTGTACAATATATACACAAACCTGGTAAACAGCAATCACCCATTTCCTGGCATGTTGAAACAGCGCTTCATCAGACCAGCCAGGATTCTTTTCTGCAAAGGTTTGTGCCTTAAAATTGTGGTAGCGGAACCAAACAATGCTTTCAGCTTGAAGGAATGGACTTTCGTTGGCCATGGCATTGCCGAATCCTAGGATCAAAATATATATAATTGTTTTAATTTAACCACAAAAAGAAAATTCACATAGAAACAGACTTAGTAAAACATAATAGTTGTCCTTTAAACAAATGAGCAATAAGTTAGGGCTATTCACACCATTTAGTGCGTGAGTGGATCAACTGTTGACTTCAGTTCACATCATCTTCAGTCAGATAATATGTGAATGTGGATAATGGAAAGTTTAATCCAATATTGTTTGTAGAGCCACAGATTGCCCACAACACATTCATTTTTATTATAGAAGGTATTGTAAAATAACGCCAAATAGTGATCCATACTATCAATTTACACAATTTTTTATCTCCAAAGACCGTCAAAAAGATACATCAAGCATTCATGTATCTGCTCATTTGTTATGGCAAACAATAAAGACAAGAAATTCCCATCACGTTAAAGGACTGTTAATGTTAAAGTAATGGATACAAGGCAGTTTGTTGAGCCTAACATTTGACTTGTATTATCAAAATAAAAAATATACAAATCAGTTGATCCAGATGAAGTTTATTCAAGAGTACTGAAATAGCTTAGTTTTGTGCTTGTGGCACCTTTAGCTAACCTTTTTAACTAATCACTGTTGATATGGCTATTTCTAGTTGACTGGAAATTATCAGTGTAGTGAAACCTCACAGAAGGGCAAGAAGGAGGACTCTGGCAATGACAGCGCTATGACTGACATCATTAATTTTTAAAAAGATGGAAAAACTTCTGAAAGCAATACTTGTTGCATATCTAAAGCCTAATAACTTGCAAGCTCCATGGCAGCGTGGCTTTATAAAAGGAAGATCTTGCCAAATAAATCTAGTTTATTTCTATTATGTTACTCATGTGATTGGACGGCATCAACAGTAGATGTAGATTATTTGGATTTTATAGACATTTTTAAACTGTCTCACATAGTTGGATTTCCCTTTAAATAGAGAAGGAAATAGTCTAGGGATGTCTAATTGAATGGGGGTGATTCATTGTCTTGGTCACATCATACAGTGTTTGTTTTCAGTACAATCCCAATGGCCCTGCTGAAGACACTTTATCCTGGTTTATGGTGGTCACATTATTAGTATATCTCTTTATAGAGTTTATTTAATCCCTTAGATGATAGAGATGATAGAGAAAATTTTAAAGCATTATGCAAAGTACATCATTGAGGTGTGGCCACAGGTCAGGTTAAGGACACATAGGATAATTTTCCTACCTCAGATAGTTTACCTGAGATGTAACTCTAGGTCTGAATATGATTAACAATTAGCTTGATAGTGCAATGCCCAGCACATTGCAGTCCAATACATTAGGCACCCCACTACATCTCACATTTTTAGATTTTTTTTGATGATCAGAAAGAAGATAGCATATTATTTATTTCCAGAGGCCACAAGAATTGCAGCATTAGGTATCAAGATGGCACATTGGCATGCGAAGTAAAATTTAGTATGACAAATATATATCTGAGAAATTGCTTACTTACTGTGTTTGACAATATTTTAAATAAGGCCTAGCTGCAAATTATTGCTGAATTTTTGTTTATAACATTGAATCCCATCAAACCTATATAATGTAAATTAGAAAGTAGCCAAGACATACATGTATTTATTCCTGTAGTTAGCAATACAGAGTGCAGTTTATTGTGAAAATATTGTTGGGATTATCAAAATCAGATAAAATCAACAGAAGCTTAGTAATACATTATAGTTGTAACCTGAAACATTTGCCACAACTGTTATGGGGTGAGAGTAATATATATATATATATATATATATATATATATATATATACACAACAAGCAGAGGGTTGGAGGCACTTGCTCTACGAGTAATTAATACCCAGGTGCACAATCCTCAAGCAAAGTAATGAACATAGGGGCAAATGTAGATCATGACACAAAACAATCTTGAAACTCACCATATAATCCTTGAACTCCTGTTTGTCCGGTGGAAGGATCTGGTATCCTCCACATGGGTACACTGCCTTTTGCAGGTCTAGGAAGGTGTTCATTTGGTCCAGAAGCCAGCTTTCCTCCAGAGAAACTTCTCAAGGCATCACACCAAGAATGAGAATTACCATATATGGAGCTGCCATCAATCCATGAAGTTACTGAGTTAACCTGAGAATAAAATATATAACTTTAGAAGACTAGAACTAGTAAGAATCAATTAATTTCATATTTGTTTTGATGCCCAACTATCATCTACACAATCTGTATAATTTGATATAACTTGTGGATCAACTATCAGCTTCCCCAGACATATAGTCTTGCTGGATGCTCTCATTGGAAAAAGCTCCAAGATTGTCTCCATGTCTAAACCTGGAGCCAATTTATTCACAGTTGCTTGTATGCCCTTGTCCAAGATGGGGTATGTGATATGGGGCGTGTGCCTAGGCAGGAGCATTTGTGCTGACTGGATGCTATCTATTTTTCCTGCTTTGTAGGTCCTTGCATTTCTTGCAATAGCAAGGCATATTTATGGGTTTTCATACTGTATGTTTTGCTTGACTTTGATTTTTTACAGATTTAGCCTTGAATTGTTACATTGATTACTTCTTCCTATTGAAGCACACTTGCCTTTGTCTTCAGCCTGCCTATGACCTGTAAATGTCACCCTGACCTTCCTTTTGCTCTTCGATTCTTGCTCAATCAGTCCCACACATTCCATCTGCATCTGCCTTGTGTTGTGACTCCATATCCATCTTAGGGATGAGTAAAGTCACCATTGGCTCACTGGAAGTTAGCAAGATTGCAATGGCATTGATAGGCAATGGACAATGTGGTGGAAATATTTTGTAATTCTGTGGATTTCAACTTTCAGCAGCCAATTTACAAACACAGCAACAAATATGTCTTTAAACTCAAAGACATATGAGTACTTCATATCTTGCTAACTTATTAAATTGCTAACTTATGCATTCTGCACCAAAATCAGTATTATATGGTGTTGCGTTTCCACTAACATATGATCGCAAAATGGAAACTTAACTTTTATAGTATGAGTATTATAAGGCACACAATACTAGCTGCACCAAGCAAAATCAAAAACCCTTCACCCTGTATAACATAATAAAATATTGATATATTAACTGATATATTTAATGTTAAAATTAAAGCCGAATTTTTTGTTTTAGATGTAACTGAATTATATATCAAAATAACTAGGTCCTGCTCTGGTTTCCCCAGTATGCAGGTTGATTATTTTGGATCGAAGGGTGAAATGTTGTCCCAGAAATAAATGGTTCTGGGCTACAGAGCACTAAACTACACTAGAGTTTGCAAGATTGAATGCTTTGAGTGACAGATAGTTATCTAACACCTTGCAATGCGATGTGTTGAATGCACTCAAAGGGATAAAAATAATATTAATGAACTTCTTATTTATGATAATCTTATACATATTTTTAACACAGCAGGATTAAGTTATTAGGATCTAGCCTCCATGAATAACTTATACAGTTCTTACTAAGTTTGACACTTCCTTACTATCAGTGGATTAACCAAGGCAATTACACTCTGGACCAGCTTTACTCAGTTTTGTTACTTAATTGCAACCCTCAGTTGGAAGGATAATGTTAATATGTTTACCTATTTTAAGTCCTATATAGCCCTACATTGTTTTGTTATTTTCACATTAAAAAAACAAAAAAATAAATCAATAAAAGTATTGAAAAAATATTACACATAAAATAGCAGCAACCAGCTAATTAATTTAATTTAGACTGCATAAAATTTAAATAGAAAATATTATGTTTTTCAGTGGAGAAATTGACTGTAATTGAAAGAAGCATAAAGTCTGGAATCCTTGGTTCACCACTTTCCCAACTGAAGGGATCCAGTCCATGTACTTATTAATTATGGAAATAATCAATTACAAAATACAAGCTCTCCTCCATATACCACATGTCCCTAACTTATCTAGATGAATCACATATCCCCTTCTCCTAATTTTCTCTCCTTAAACTCCCTTGTCCTTTGTTCATGCCTTATACTCCAACTTTACTTCCTTCAGATCAAACCTGCTTGCTTTTTTGGCTATTACATGATTACTTTTCCAGCTATATGATTGATTATTTTTTATGCTGACATATGATATAAACTTTGATGAAACAAAAGGTGTGTCTAATGAAATAATAGCTGTTTAAACATTCAAGCCACTTTATGAATACATTTTAATCATATGATTCTGGAAATGGCGAATAGAACAGGTTTCTTCTGATTGGTTATGGTGGAGCTTTCTGTGTTAGTTGAATTCCATAGCATTCTTTATGATATATATGATGTATATTTTTAGAGAACAATTAAACTAAGCTCTCTGTACATTTTATGTCACCAGAAGGCAGATGTTATAATTATGAAACATTTCTGTAGATCAAGCAAATGTTTACTTGCCTGTTCTCTTGGACTGTTGGGGCTTCTTCCTGTACTTTTATCCCATTTACCCCTTTGGAAGGGAAGAACAAGATTGCTTTTGTTCATGGGATCAAAAATTGGATCTCCAGAAGGAATTTGAATATTCAGAAATTCAGCTGGGCAAGCTGGATTTTGTGCAGACACTATTTCTGAGAGTACATGGTAACCTGAGAAATACCCACAAGAAAAGTTAAATGTTTAAAATGTTTGTTAAGGCTGAGTAATCCACAATATGATGAAATCAAGTGCAAAAGTGACAATAATTATGTGATATTTCCTTTTCTATACAGTTCCTTTTCATGTCATGGTATATATATCTTGGAGTAGAAGATATGCTGATCAATAATATGTTATTAGTGTGTAGTTTCTCCACTTATTACACTTCTAAAGGTAATATTAGGTGGTCTGTCTGGTAGAAAGTCAAGTTGGAGACTTTTCTACGAACCAAGGGGTTAATTTTTTCATATGATTTACTATTTTTTGCTGTACAATTGTTCCAAATGTGCATTTATACATAAGCCCCATTGTTACAAACTGAGTGTTTGTTGGTTAAAAGTATTTTATGAAATATAAACAAATGTATTCAGATAGACTAGTTTGCAGATTTTATCAGTGCATAAAAGCCATTGTATATATAGAGGGATTTGAAATGGTTCACTTACTTCCCAGTATTACAGAACATTCATTGGGACATATTCATCAACGTCATTAAGTACATTCTTAAGAAATCAGTGTTTCTTTTTGCAAGAGAAAATGTAAAAAATAACATTGGCAAAGACAGTTACATAGGTACATACTACATTGGGTTGAAAAAAGACACATATATTATGTTCAACCTTTGCCACAGTATAACCAAAACATAAAAAGTATATAAGCCTTCCAGACTCCTGAATTGGTATTACTCTGTTTACCAGGATTTCTTCTTTACATACTAATATGCAGTATAACCCTGTATGTTCCCTTCTGCTAGAAATGTATCTAAACTTATTTTAAATGTTTCCATTGTATCTGCCATTGCCACATGCTTGAGCAAGGATTTCCACAATTTAACAGAACTCCCCCTCCTTTGCTGAAGTTGAAACCTCCTTTCCTCTATTTATTTGATCAGGCCTTGGAATAAAAAGCTCACTAGAGAGATCTTTGTAGTCAAGCTTTCTCTAGACTAAGTAAACAAAGTTTGTCATACTTTAAGTTCTTTATTCCCTTAATCAATTTTGTTGCTGTACTCTCTCCAGTTCTAGAACATCCTTTTTTCGCACTGGTGCCCAAAACTGCAACGATTAGTACAGTGGCAAAATGATGCTATCTATGCTTGATTCAATACCTCTTTATATGCAAGACAGGACTTTGCTTGTGCTGTTTGACAATGGTCACTGTTTCCAAGTTCTAAGTTTTCAAGGACTCCCAGATCTTTCTGTAGCTATGAGTCTCCTAAATGATTTCATAAGTAGCGTTGAGATTTTTTCTTCCCAAATGCATAACTTTACATTTTCCACATTAAACTTCATACACCATTTGTTTGCCAAGTGTGCTATTTTATGTAAATCCCTCTGTAGAGAACAAACATCCTGCTCTAAATACATTACCCTGCATAATATAGTGTCATCTGAAAATATTTAAATGTTGCCTTCCATATTTCCAGGTCATTTATATATTTCCTGGTCACTTACAAACATGTTAAAAAGCAGCAGTCCAAGACCTGAACCATAATGTACTCCACTCAACTTTTTACTGTACTGGAGAATTATCTATTTATAACAACACACTGTTCTTTTTCTTTCAGGCACTTTTCTACTCAATTGAAAAGATTATTTCCTAGCCCTGATTTCCTTATTTTATACCCCAGACTCCTGTGTGGCACTGTATCAAATGCCTTTGTAGAAAACTAGATATACTAAATCTACTGCTTTACCATTATCGAGTTAGCTACTTACTTCTTTATAGAAGCTCAAAAGATCTGTTTGGCATAAAACCATGTTGATTACAGCTAGTAATCTTATTTTCCAAAGTGTAATCCATCATTTAAAACTTTATTATCCCTTCTAGTAGTTTCCTTAGTACTAAGGTCAATCCTGTAGGTCTATAATTCCCAGATTCTGGTTTAGTTCCCTTCTTAAACAAAGGCACTACACTGTCTTGTGACACTGAACCCATGGAAAGAGAGTCTTTAAAGATTACAAAGAGTGGTCTTGCTAACACTGTACTGAGTTCCTGAAGAACTGGATCTATAAATCTGGATGTATACATCTGGATCATGTGCTTTGTCTTTGTCTTAATATTGTCCAATCTCCCATTGACCTCTTCTTGTGTTGCCCAATATCTGATAATGGTGTGGTTTTACTTGCTATTTTTTGGGTCTCTTCTACCATTTATTGTTCTTTGGTATATAACAATGCAAAGAAAGTATTCAAAACATCAGCCTTTCCTTATTCTCCCTAATCAACTCACCAATCTCATTTTTAAAAGGTCCAGTGCACTCCCTCTTAAGATTCTTGGTATTTATGTATTTGAAAACAACATTTCTGGATTAGTCCTACTCTACCTTGCAATCCTTGTTACACTTATAGAATAAAAATAGAAATGGGTAACTCTGAACGGATGGTAATAATCATGGTTACTTTCAATAGACCCTACATCATCCCCGATTGCCATCTATTTTTGTTCTATAAGTATTGTATTTGAGATCTGTGACATCACCATTTACACTGCTATAACACTTAGTAGACCTGTTGTTTTTCATAAATTTTAATCTTTGTTATACTGCCTGTATTTCAAGAAAAATCTATCTGTTCCTTCAGATTTAAATAGTTTAAATACCTTTTTTCCTTGACATTTCATTCATTGCATTTGTATTTAGCCACATTGTTTGTGTTATATTCCTTTTGCCTTTTTTTCTCCAAGGGAGTATACTGTTAACATATTTCTGCAGCCTAAATTTAAATTCTGACCATTTTTTCTATGCATATTTTCCTTTAAATAATTTATCCCAGACTATGTGTTGCATTGATGCTGTTAATATTTTAAAGTTAGCCTTTTTGAAATTAAGAGTCTTGATTGAAGCTGTACAGATGACCTCAGATGAAACCTACTGTGATCACTGTTTCCCAACTGTTCACCTACCTTAATATTGGACACCATGTCTATGTTATCTGTTATCACTAGGTCCAATACGTGGTGATTTTTTGTTGGCACTTCCACCATTTTTTATAAGTAGTTATGCCTAAGCATGATCACAAACATGCTTCCCTTAGCACTCTGACAGGGCTCAGTTATTCAGTTTACATCTGGATAGTTAAAAATTCCCATAAATATAGTATGACCAAGATTTGCAGCCTTTTTAATTTGTAATAAAGTTAGGCCTCTACATTCTCATCAATCTTTGGTGGTTTGTAGCATGTACCACAAACACATTTTTTATCTTACCTTTTACACCACAGTTAGCTTCAATTTCACCCACAAGGATTCCACATTATCTCCAGTTTCCTCACAAATATCTCCCCTTAAAGGGGAACCATCACCCCTATACAGGTTTGGCTAAAAAGTAACTTTATAGAGCGAATAGCTGGAATACTAGTGTAATTTTCTTTGTTTAATTCGTTGTTTGGCCGGAATTAAATGTTTAAAGATGATCCTGTGCCTTCCTTCTGGCCAATGAGGATGCTCCAGCTTCCAAAAAGAAAGCCTCCATCATCAGCTGAATCCAAACGCTATGTGGTAGGGGTGCAGAGGAAGATTGACTGACTGCAGTGCAGAGCTGTACCCACAGTCTGTCCGGAAGGAAAGCACAAGATCATCTTTAAACATTTAATTTTTACTAAATAACAAATTTAAAAAATTACACTAGTATTTCAGATAGTCGCTCTATAAAATTACTTTTTAGCCAGACTTGTATAGGGGTGATAGCTTCACTTTAAACTTGGATTTAGATCTAACTTCTAATAGAGGCACACAACCCCCCTTGTCTGTCTCTCCTACAGGAAATAGCCCTCAATATTTACTGCCCAATCAGATGTATCATCCCACCATGTTTCATGTCTTGTGAAAGCATGTTTTGTATGAAAACCAAACTTACAAAATCCTTTGGCTTATCCCCGTTTCATAGGACATTCAGTCATTATGATGGTCATGTAAAAATGAAAATGTGTCATTTTTCAATTGTGTTATATGCTTGATTAATTAGATTCCATAGTAAATAATACAACATATTCCCCCTGTAACATCATGTGAAATATCTAGTATGTCTATTGTCTTACCAAAAAATATTCCCAACACTGTTAGATTCCGAGTTGATGGAAAACCTGACTCTCCTTGCATCGCATTACTAATTTTCCGTGGGTTTGGAAACTGTGGTTCTTCTGCCACTTGATAAACTCCATCAGCATAAGTGGCTGGGATGAGACGTAAGAGTCTAGAACCTTGTAACATACAATTACAGGAAATTATTATTACATTTTTGTAAAGTCATGTTAGCTTTTAATCACAAATAAAGTTTTCTGTTCCATGTTTCCTGTGTGAATACAATCTTGTTTTTGATGGCTGCATATCCTCCTCACCTTGCTAAAGTAACGTTTTCTGACATTGTTTTACTCATTAGCTGTAAACAATAGAATGGCGTAGTATGACAAAGGTTCCCATTAAAGGCACAGTGGCACAGATTGGGGTCAAAGAGAATACATGACTGAAAGGCCCCTCTATAAAGCAACACCAGCTTATGGTTTAGGTAAAATAATATAATTGTAGAAAGCAGGAAAATGAAGGAAAATTAAGGAAAGAAATGTGATGCAACATTTGTGGTTCATGTTATAAGTGCACTTTTCCCGATACTTGTGTTTAACCCAATACTGTGGATACCTCTCTGCCACTCAGAGGGTTAACAGGACTTACATAGGAATGTGTGCTATAGACTGCACTTAGGAATATTCATTTAAGTTTTTTTTTTTACATTTGAACTCTGCTGTTGTCTGTAGCTGGTCAAGGCATTTTACTGTCTTTCTCTGGTATACGCCATTCTTAAGGGATCATTCATGGGTGGTGCTTTCTTTCTGTGGCTGTTTTGCTATTCTCAAACTGCAGACTTTAAATGGGGAAAATACAGCCAACTGCAAAAATAATCCAGACGTGTAAAAAAGATGTATCTGATTGATGTATGAAAGACACCAGCCTAGGTAAGTCCTTGTGTTATATGAAGAGTACCTTCTTGTACAGGTATAATTCCTCTTTAAAGACTAGGTTTTTCACTAATGGAATTTTGTATGAATATCAAAGTATGTGGAACATTTGTAAAATACATTTAGTACTTAGCACAAAACATTGACAAAGCATTAAACTATTCACATGAACTGTGTATTCTTAAAGGCATGTGATTTTATCATGATCACAGCGACTCTAAATCTAGTAAAAAAATTACCTTGATCTCATGGTAGTTTTTCACTACTGGGCATGAGTAAAGGAAACATTTTGCTTTCACATGCCCAGCATTGATACAGGGGTTTAGCTTCACCAACCCTGCTGCCTTTGTCATGGCCCATAGGTTCTAAGGCATTGTAATCTATATACTAGTGTTGCATCTGTGTATCACCTATGTCCTAAGGCAGCTATCTGTAATGATTGTTCTCCCATTTATGCCATTTTCTCCAAGGGAAATACAGTAGGTAAATGTATGGGCATTCTCTTCCACTGCACCTTGTTTAACACTATATACTAATAACGGACAGAGGAAATCAGTATAAAATGGTTCATATCCTATTTTGTAATTGTAAAAGAATATATATATATATTTGTGGCAGAAAACTTATTATTTTTTTTTTTGCAATGATCTTTAGAAAATCATATTCAGAGATGAAGAAAACATAAGCAGTAAAGATGATTTTTTAAACAACAAACAACAAATTAAAGTAACTGAATCCCTTGAGGACCAAGGCATTGACCACCTCTCTGGTCATCAAGGGATTAACCATTTGAGTGCATCGTAATGCGTTGGCTACTCTGGAACTCAGAGTGTTAAAGGAACACTAACACCAAAAGATGAAAAAGGTTGAGATAAATTTAAAGGGAAAGTAAAGTTTAATTTTAAGTTTCTTTAATATTGAAGGTATTAAAAAAAAAAAGAATTAGATCAGTGTAAGTCTTGTCTCTTAAACCTTTATGGTTTGAGCTATATAACTGGTTAAAGATCCCCCTACAGGCTGTTTTAGAGAAGTCTGCCCTCCAGCTGACAGCAGCAGATTCCAATCCTGGGACCAGCCGGCGGCTCTTCTGCAGAGCTGAAATCATGCTATTTAGAAATAAATACCTCATTGGAATGGTCTACAAAGTGTGCTTGGTTTGCAAGCACACTTTGTAGACCATTACAATGAAGTATTTGTTTCTAATTAGCGCGATTTCTGCTCTGCTGTAGAGCCACTGTTCGGTCAAATATCCGGAATCTGCTGTTGTCAGATAGAGCGCTGTCATGTTACACATGCATGGTTTGCTTTTTTATTCTGTTTGTCCCTTTCCTCTCCCCTTCTTCCTGTCTTCAGTATTGCTCCTCCCCTCTTCACTCACTTGCTTCTCATCCTCCATTCCAGTCACATCTTAGCTGCTTACCTCCTTACAGCATAACCTTTTGACCTATCCATCTGTTCATCAGTGTATGGTTTGCAGTTTAAATAAACTCCTTCACAATCTACAAGGTGTCTTTTGGATTGAGTCACTGTCAGCCAATTCACCTAGGACTGAAGGTTACCGCTATCTCATCACAACTGTAAGTTACAGAGATCACACTTTCAGTGCTTAGACTGGAGAGGCAGAACAGTCAAAAGATTGGTGAGGGGATCTTAGAAGATCAGACAAATATCTTGTAAAGGATCTTTGCTAGCTAAGCATGTATACTGAGATGTATATGGACACTGGATTATAGCAGCAAACAGTGCAGACTGCATCCTCCAGCCAGCAGTGAGTCTCAGCTCAGGATTCATCTGTTATAGCTCAGTTTATTGTAAGAACTGTCCATACAACTGTTATACATCAGCTTCTATACAGTCTGTGTATTACCACATGCATTTCTTCTACCTACAAGTGAATGTAAGCCCTGTATGCTGACCTCTCTGGCTCCTCTCACCACTGGTTGCCTAGGAAACCTGATCCCCTGGCCAGAACTTTGATACATTTCTATGCAAACACACTACTGTGTAATTTAACCCTCTGCTTGTCATCACAATGCAATCTGAAGAACCTAAACTTCTTCCAGAACAGGAGTTAGATCCTACAAGCCCCATAAAACAAAAGCGTTTAACAAAACCAACTTGGAAGATTCAACAAAACTATGAAGCTGACAGAGAGGAACTCCTGTGTAACCTCAAACACTTATGGTCCAGGACTATTGAATGCATGTCAGCTCTGTCTCACCCTACACGTGAGGTACTGCACCTAGAAGACCTAGTTAACCAATTGAATGCTGCTTATAAGAACTATCAAAGACTGTCTGCCAAATATGCTGATCTCTTAAAGCGGTACAACACAGAAGATTCCTTACAAGAATTAAAGGAATGGAATGAGCTCAATCTTGCAAGAGATGATTTAGTATTACAAACAAAAACAAAGGCAGAAGTAAAAATCGCACATCTCCATGAATCCAGATCCCATCTCTCCACATCTTCTAGGCGCTCCACAAGATCTTCCAGATCCTCACTATCAAAATCTTCTACACTCAGCCAGCAACTCATCAAAGCCCGTGCTGATGCAGAAGCGTCTAAAATCCAGGCAGCTTTCGCCCAAGAGAAAGCAGAGATGGAAGCTGAAGCTGCAAAGAAGAAAGCAGAGATGGAAGCTGAAGCTGCAAAGAAAAAAGCAGAGATGGAAGCTGAAGCTGCAAAGAAGAAAGCAGAGATGGAAGCTGAAGCTGCAAAGAAGAAAGCAGAGATGGAAGCTGAAGCTGCAAAGAAGAAAGCAGAGATGGAAGCTGAAGCTGCAAGGAAGAAAGCAGAGATGGAAGTTTTGGAAAAACAATGTGAGCATGCCAAAGACATGGCAAGACTGAGAGTCTTAGAGCAGGCTGCTAGTGACAATGAGAAATCTTGGAGTAGTAGTCACTCTGTTATATCGTACACTTCAGAACTCCATCACTCTGTCATAGCACCCAAGGCACTCAACCAAGGAGTTTTCTCTGCACCTACTGAACTTACTCAAGCAGCGGAAACTGGCATGGACAGAAAAGACTTTCTACCTTCTTATGGCACTAACCAGTTACCTCTTAGCACACCCACTACTATACAGCTACAAACCAACACACCCTTGGACTGTAAGCCAGATCCAGTGTTGAACGTCTTAGCACCATCTTATGTTCCAAAGTCACTTAACATCAGTGTACCGGTAACTGCAACTAACTCTGTTCCACCTACAACCGTATACCCAAAGTCTGAAAGCACAGACATGTCACAGTTTGCTAAATATATGCTTCGCAGAGAACTCACTAGGACAGGCCTCACCACGTTTGATGACAAACCTGAAAATTACAGAGGCTGGAAATTCACCTTTAAGGCCACCATCAGCGAGCTAGACATCACCGCTGCAGAAGAACTGGATCTGCTCATCAGGTGGCTAGGTCCACAGTCTGCTGAACGTATCAAAAGACTCAAGACCGTTTATACTTCCAACCCTGCTGCAGGTCTTGATGCTGCTTGGGACAGACTTGAACGTAGCTTTGGCAGCTCTGAGGCCATCGAAGATGCTTTATTTAAAAGGTTGCAAGGCTTCCCAAGAATTACAGCTAAAGAAAATCTGAAGCTTCAAGAACTCAGTGATCTTCTACTAGAGCTTCAACTTGCTAAAGCTGATAGCCTCTTACCAGGACTCAGTTACCTCGACACCCCTCGTGGAATTAATCCAATTGTCCTTAAGCTACCATATAGCATTCAAGAAAAATGGGTTAGTCGGGGATCAACTTACAAGAAAAAACATGGAGTTGCCTTTCCTCCCCTTTCCTTCTTCTGTGACTTCATAAAGGAAATCGCGGACTCTAAGAATGACCCAAGTTTCTTCTACAGCGACTGTAATCCACTCAATTCACCTTCTCCAGGACTTGCAAACGCATGTATAACACACAGAGGCCGCAGGGGCCCAGTATCAGTGAAAAGGACTGATGTCCAACCTGCACCCGCTAAGGTTCTTCAAAAGACTGGGCAAAGCAAGAAACTTGAGGATCCAAATCGCCAATGTCCCATACATAACAAGCCACATCCACTTAAGAAATGCATCGGCTTTAGAAAGAAACCTCTACAAGAACGTAAGGAACTTTTAAAGGAATTTGGAATTTGTTTCAGATGCTGTGCCTCCACAGAACACCTTGCAAAGGACTGTAAGGCTAACATTAAATGCATGGAATGTGGTAGCGACAACCACGTGCAAGCCCTTCATCTGTACCAACAAAGCTCTACTCCATCCACAGACATCCCTCCTGTGGCAAAGCATGGCGGGGAGCACACTGAACAAGCAGCTACCTCCACACCAGTATTCTCTACATGCACGGAAGTCTGTGAGGAAGGACTTTGTGAGAAATCCTGTGCGAAGATATGCTTGGTTCGTGTATATTTTAAGGGCCAACCTGAAAAGGCCATAAGACTGTATACCATTCTCGACGATCAGAGTAACCGATCTCTTGCAAGCACAAGGTTCTTTGATCTGTTGGGCATAGCAGGAGATGCTCTACCTTATACCCTCGGTACTTGTGCAGGCATTACAGAAGTCTTGGGTAGAAGAGCCAGTGGCCTCATAGTTGCTCCACTTAATAGCAACAAAGAAATACCTTTGCCGACTATCATCGAGTGTAATCAGATCCCAACTAACAAGGATGAGATTCCCACTCCTGAAGCTGCCCTGCACCATTCTCACTTGAAGGACATAGCTGACCAAATACCAGCCTTTGATGAAAATGCTGATATCCTGCTGTTACTTGGGAGAGACATTCTTAGAGTGCATAAGGTTCGCCAGCAAATCAACGGCCCACATGATGCACCTTACGCCCAGCGTCTGGATCTAGGCTGGGTTATCATAGGCAACGTCTGCCTTAGCAACGTCAAGAAACCATTTTCAGTCTCTTCCTTTAAAACACACGTTCTGCCAAATGGGCGCATTACTTGTTTCCCACAACGACAACATCGCTACAGTGTCAAAGAAAAGCTGTGTAACAAAGGTACACAAGAACGCATCATACTTGATGACAGCAAAGCATTTGTCTTTCGGGATGACAACTTCGGTAGCACAGTGTTTGAAGTGACCACAAGAGACAATGAATTGGCAGCCACAATGGAAAACAAGGAATTCTTGAAAACAATGAGTAAAGAGTTCTACCAAGACGATTCCAACAGCTGGGTGGCACCACTACCATTTCGCACCCCAAGGAAGAGGATTCCAAACAATATGCAATATGCAAATTCACGGTTCATCTCTTTAGAGCGCAGCCTAAACCGGAAACCGGAGATGAAGAAACATTTCGTTGACTTCATGCAGAAGGTATTTGAGAGAGATCATGCCGAGCCTGCACCCCCTCTTACACATGGAGAAGAATGCTGGTACCTACCGTGTTTTGGCGTCTACCATCCTCGCAAACCTGACCAAATTAGGGTGGTCTTCGACTCAAGTGCTCGTTATGAAGGCGTTTCTCTCAATGACAATCTTCTCACTGGGCCTAACCTGAACAACAACCTCCTAGGAGTCTTACTCCGCTTTAGACAAGAGCCAATTGCTATTATGGCCGACATCCAACAAATGTTTCATTGTTTCATCGTCCGGGAAGACAATAGAAACTTCCTCAGGTTCCGATGGTACCGCAATAATGATGTCAATGATGAGGTTGTAGACTATCGGATGAAAGTTCATGTGTTTGGTAATAGTCCCTCACCGGCAGTTGCCATTTTTGGATGGAGGAAGACAGCCCAAATAGGCGAACAAGAGTTCGGGTCTGATGCACGTCAGTTTGTGGAAAGGAACTTCTACGTAGACGACGGTCTCAAGTCTCTACCTACGGAGGAAGAAGCCATTGACCTTCTCACCAGAACTCAGAACATGCTTGCTACAGCCAACCTCCGACTACACAAAATCATCTCCAACAGCAATGAGGTTATGAGAGCATTTCCTTCTGATGATCACGCCATCAGTGCTAAGGAGTTCCAACTAGGGTCTGACCTTACCCTCACTCAACGCAGCCTTGGGTTGCTATGGAATGTTAAACAAGATGTGTTCACATTTCAGACATCAGTCTGTGACAAGCCCTTCACAAAACGTGGAGTACTGTCCGCAGTAAACAGTATCTACGATCCCTTGGGATTTATTACACCCTTTACTATTCAGGGCAAGATATTACTCAGACAACTTACTTCGGAGAACACTGACTGGGTCACCCCTTTACCCAAAGAGAAACAACAAAGGTGGGAATCCTGGAAGCAGTCTCTTCAGGCATTGGAACAGTTTAAAATATCACGTTCTTACACTCTTGTGTCTATGAAGAATGCCACTAGATTAGAGATCCATGTCTTCTCTGACGCATCCATGGAAGCTATAGCTGCTGTAGCCTATCTCCGAGTTGTAAACTCCCACTGTGAAACCAGTGTGGGATTTGTCATGGGCAAGGCAAAGCTAACTCCAAAACCTGCACATACTATTCCAAGGCTAGAACTCTGTGCAGCCGTGTTAGCTGTTGAAATTGCTGAGCTTATAAAGCAAGAAATAGACTTCCATATTGACTCCTTTGACTTTTACACAGACAGCAGAATTGTGCTAGGATACATACACAATCAAACAAGACAATTCCATGTGTATGTTGGCAATCGAGTGGAACGCATTAGGAAATTCTCCATTCCAGCACAATGGCACTATGTGCCCACTGATCTTAACCCTGCCGACCTAGGCAGTCGTGCAATACCTGCTAATGCTTTTCTGGATACATCGTGGATATCTCCACCAGTACTCTTGTATGAGAAATTCTTCTCAAGCACTGTAAAGTCTACCTTTGAACTTATCTATCCGGATGCAGATAACGAAATCAAGACCACTGCAGTTACTCTTAATACCTCCGTTGAGGCAAAGGTAAAACTAAAAACCCACCATTTTGAACGTTTTTCTAAGTGGTCTTCTGCCGTACGAGCTACTGCACGTCTTATTCATGTTGCCCATCACTTTGCAAACAGCGGTGACACTAATCAAGAGTGTCGTAAATGGCATATCTGTAAAGGGCCCCCCACAATTGCAGAGATTATTAAGGCCGAAAGACTCATCATTCAACGGGTCCAACATCTTGTTAATGCGTTTTGGAGCCGTTGGAAAATGGAGTACCTTTGCAATCTTCAAGGTCGACGGAAATGGCAAGTTAGCAAACCCGACCTGCAAGCCGGGGACGTAGTTCTCCTCAAAGAAACGGATGCTCATCGTAACAATTGGCCTAAGGGTCTTATTACAAAGACTATTCCAAGTAATGATGGCAAGGTGCGGAAAGTAGAAGTTAAGGTAGTGAAAGAAGGTTCTGCAAGGCACTACTTTAGACCCATAAACGAGCTGGTACTTCTTCTGCCTAAAAAGGAAGATGAACTCCTCCCACCGACCTGATGCCAAGAGAGATGTTTCAGAAAAGAGACATTATTATATATGGACTTAACTAACGTTAATATTGTTATTAGAAATCATAGATTTCAACGGGGAGTGTCATGTTACACATGCATGGTTTGCTTTTTTATTCTGTTTGTCCCTTTCCTCTCCCCTTCTTCCTGTCTTCAGTATTGCTCCTCCCCTCTTCACTCACTTGCTTCTCATCCTCCATTCCAGTCACATCTTAGCTGCTTACCTCCTTACAGCATAATCTTTTGACCTATCGATCTGTTCATCAGTGTATGGTTTGCAGTTTAAATAAACTCCTTCACAATCTACAAGGTGTCTTTTGGATTGAGTCACTGTCAGCCAATTCACCTAGGACTGAAGGTTACCGCTATCTCATCACAACTGTAAGTTACAGAGATCACACTTTCAGTGCTTAGACTGGAGAGGCAGAACAAGCGCTAACTTCTCAGAAACAGTCTGGAGAGGGGAACTTTAGCCAGTTATATCTCTCAAACAATAAAAGTTTGAGAAATAGACTTACGTCAATGTAATTCTTTTTTTAATGCCTTCATTATTAAAGAAACTTAAAATGAAACATTACTATCACTTTAAATATCACCTTCTACAGCTAGCATATGTAAACATTATTCATATGTTTTAATGTGTGTGTATTTACACTGAGAGATAAGTCAGTGTCAGTTAATTGATTGTGATTAGTGCCCACTGCTCTTGTATTCAGAAAGGTTGTTATCTTATATCAGTTCTGATAATCCCGTACAATCAATAGGAGCTCTGGAACCCTAGAAAAGGCAGGAATGTCTGCTCCCATATGCAGTACAGTCTATTTAAATGTATACAACCCCAGTTCATTTTTAGATGTTAGTGTTCCTTTAATAGTTCTGGCATCAAAAGTTTTAAGAGCAGATACAGGCATTCTTTCATGAAAAAATTATGTGCACTGGTCCTGGGCGTAGCCAGATAGATAACAAAGACATGCCAGCCAGCCAGACAGACTTGGCAGCTTGTGTTTATTGCCCAATAGGTCTCAAAGTGTGTTCAAATCAGTATGTCTTTAACCCTTTGAGTGCCAGAGGGGTATGCAATGCATTTGCTTCATTTTTTAATTAAGAGTGTATCCAGATATTCGGGAGATCCCCCAGCAGGACGGTTGTGTTCCAGCTTGCTCAAAGCTGGCTGTTTGGACTACAAGCAGGCTTATGCTTGTATGTAAGTAAAATTTCTGTTGTATTAGTTATTGGCTGATACATGTGAGATTTAAGCAAGCTCCCCCAGTTTGTGTTTGTGTTTCTACCTCCAATGAATGTCTGACCTATATGTGTGGCAGTCATAATAATAATAGGCGTGGTGCATACGTGGGCCAGCCATCAGACACACCACTCCTGCTTCCAACTGGTGGTGGAAAACAGGAGAGGTGAGTGGACATACAAGGGTGACGGAACTGTTGCATGTGTGCTTCAACAGTAATTTTGTCCATGCGAATGAGGTATTAACGCTTTGAGCGCCAGCGGGGTATCCAATTCATTGCAACGCAATGCATTGGATCCCTCTGGCACTCAAAGGGTTAACAGTTTATCTCACAGTGTGCTTTTATTCCTGTGATTTGATGTGTTTACTTTCTGAGTATTGCATCATTCGGGATTTTCCTTTATCCTTATGAATCTCTAATTTATTCTAAAGACTTTACCGTTCTGTATTTATTTCTTTCCCTTGTGTAAACTCAAGGCTATGGCCAACTCCATGTTGCTTTTCATTCTTTTTGTTTTGGTTCTGCCCTTACCTTACATTTATTTTCTAAGTAATTTGATAAACCCACTCATAAAACAATATTCAGCTCATTATGATTAGATTGCAGGTATCAGTGTTATCCTTCTGTTTGCCTCACAGATTTCTAATGAAGTCTATATTTATATAAAACTAGTTATAATGGAATCCTTGCCAGCATCCGAATAGCATCCAATTTCTTACTAAACTACTTTACCATAACATCCAAAACTAAATCATTTATATTATCTTTTGGAATCACAGTCTTATTATCACAATTGCTGATAAAGATCTGAGGTGGTTTCATCATCTTCACCTACCGGGGGTACCTGTACTGTGATGTGCCAGGTTATTGTACCAACCATCATATCGCTGAACCTCCCAATCAACGTTATTTTGTGCACCTGTAAGTAACAACACAAAGAAGATAACAAACTTTTATAACCATGAGACCATAAGCATTCTCGTCATTCCAGCTCAGTTTGTATGGCTCTTGCTGTTCTGAGCTAAACTATTCAGACTCAAATGGCACTGATTTTTTTCAAGTATCTTAACCTACTGTATGCTAAAATAAACTTTCAAATATATTGATTTGCAATGTGTTTATGAAGTCTTTCACATCCAGGATATTAAAGTAATAGCAATCCATTCATCTGTCTACTTTCAGGGCTCTATCGGTGGTACCACTAAATTCTCACTATAGAGAAAACCAATCTTAGCATTTTACTAAGAATTATCCTTAACTTTTTGAGTGCCAGAGGGGTACCCGCAATGTGTTGCACACCTGTCTGGCACTCAAAGGGTTAAGTCATGGCAGGTGGCGATAACATCAGGTCTTATTTATAAATGAGTAAGGGTATCATTTTAAATATGGCATTAGAAATCTGATGTTAATACCCGGAACACTTAAAGGGATAATAATACTTAATTATTACTAATCCCTATATTAAAGACATATTAAACATAAATATATTGCCCCCAGTGTCATCTCTCAAACCTTTATGGTTTGAGAGATAATTGCTCCTAAAGTTACCCTCTCCCTCCCCCTTCCGCGAAATCAGCGTTATAGCTGACTGAAGGGAAAACCGGTCTTACGATCATCAGGCGGCTCTGCAGCAGTGCAAACCAAGCACATGTAGAAGACCATTTCAGTGAAAGATTTCTTTTTTATGAACTCAATCTTGGCTGTGCTGGAGAGCCGCCTGAAAGTCGTACGGCAGGCTTCCCTGTAGTCAGGGAGAGGGCGACTTTAGGATTGATTATTTCTCAAACCATAAAGGTTTGAGAGATGACACTGGGGGCAATATTTTTATTTTTAATATGTCTTTAATATAGGGATTAGTAATAATTAAGTATTACTATCCCTTTAAGAACAGTCTATACTTGACTCTGGTGAAAATTATGTTGCTAAATTCACCAACTATTCCGTTGCTTTTCCAGAAACACTATAATGTCTCGTTAAGACTTACAAAATTGGTACAACCTTCTTTTTAAATGCCAACCTTCAGTTTTACGCCAGTTTTCATAATGCAAAGGACCTTATATATAAAACAAATTGGAGCAATCCAAACTATCTGTACCACAGGGAACACAGAAAAATTTCCATTCAAGTGAGGATTTTAACCAGCTGAGAGGTCTCTCAAGATATTGTGAAGCAATATGTTGGAGACCTCTTTAGCATTCGAAGGGTTTTCTTTTCATCTTCACCTATTTTTTTATACTATACTGCTCCGAAAAATAAAGGGAACACTAAGATTACACATCCTAGATCCGAATGAATGAACTGACAACAAAATCACACAAAAATTCTCAATGGAAATCAAATTTATCAACCCATGGAGGTCTGGATATGGAGTCACACTCAAAATCAAAATGGAAAACCACACTACAGGCTGATCCAACTTTGATGTAATGTCCTTAAAACAAGTCAAAATGAGGCTCAGTAGTGTTTGTGGCCTCCACGTGCCCGTATGACCTCCCTACAATGCCTGGGCATGCTCTTGATGAGGTTGCGGATGGTCTCCTGAGGGATGTCCTCCCAGACCTGGACTAAAGCATCCGCCAACTCCTGGATAGTCTGTGGTGCAACGTGGCGTTTGTGGATGGAGCAAGACATGATGTCCAGTGCTCAATCGGATTCAGGTCTGGGGAACGGGCGGGCCAGTCCATAGCATCAATGCCTTCCTCTTGCAGGAACTGCTGACACAGTCCAGCCACATGAGGTATAGCACTGTCTTCCATTAGGAGGAACCCAGGGCCAACCGCACCAGCATATGGTCTCACAACGGGTCTGAGGATCTCATCTCGGTACCTAATGGCAGTCAGGCTACCTCTGGCAAGCACATGGAGGGCTGTGCGGCCCCCCCAAAGAAATGCCACCCCACACCATTACTGACCCACCGCCAAACCGGTCATGCTGGAGGATGTTGCAGGCAGCAGAACGTTCTCCATGGTGTCTCCAGACTCTGTCACATCTGTCACATGTGCTCAGTGTGAACCTGCTTTCATCTGTGAAGAGCACAGGGCACCAGTGTCGTATTTGCCAATCTTGGTGTTCTCTGGCAAATGCCAAACGTCCTGCACCGTGTTGGGCTGTAAGCACAACTCCCACCTGTGGACATCGGGCCCTCATACCACCCTCATGGAGTCTGTTTCTGACCGTTTGAGTGGACACATGCACATTTGTGGCCTGCTGGAGGTCATTTTGCAGGGCTCTGGCAGTGCTCCTCCTGCTCCTCCTTGCACAAAGGCGGAGATAGCGGTCCTGCTGCTGGTTTGTTGCCCTCCTACGGCCTCCTCCACGTCTCCTGATGTACTGGCCTGTCTCCTGGTAGCGCCTCCATGCTCTGGACACTATGCTGACAGACACAGCAAACCTTCTTGCCACAGCTCGCATTGATGTGCCATCCTGGATGAGCTGCACTACCTGAGCCACCTATGTGGGTTGTAGACTCCGTCTCATGCTACCACTACAGTGAAAGCACCGCCAGCATTCAGAAGTGACCAAAACATCAGCTAGGAAGCAGAGGAACTAAGAAGTGGTCTGTGGTCACCACCTGCACAACCACTCCTTTATTGGCGGTGTCTTGCTAATTGCCTATAATTTCCACCTGTTGTTTGTTCCATTTGCACAACAGCATGTGAAATTGATTGTCAATCAGTGTTGCTTCCTGAGTGGACAGTGTGATTTCACAGAAGTGTGATTGACTTCGAGTTACATTGTGTTGTTTAAGTGTTCCCTTTAGTTTTTGGAGCAGTTTATATCCCTGACAGTCAGCTACCTGGATCTCAGTTCCAGAGTTTTCTGGTTGATAGAACATTACAGAAGGATGTAATATGATATTAGAGTATCCCTGCAGCACTGAATGGTCAGTGTGCTTTCTTGTTTACATTATGTCGTTTTTAAATTGTGTCTGCTTTCTGCTCTCTGTAAACAGATCCAGGCAGGGCCGGATTTTCCATAAGGCAGAGTAGGAATCTGCCTACATGAGCACCCTACAGAGGGGCACCAGCCATTGCAATCGATATATTTTATTTTTATTGTTTTATTTAATTAATTTTTTAAGTTGCATGGCATGCGGCACTGCGCTGCCCGCCGTATGGTAAGGTCTGTGCCTCATAGACATGTAGCTGCTGAGCTCCCCCGGCTCTTTAGTAATGCAGAGCACTGGGAGAACATCTCCCATCGCTCTGCATTACTAAAGAGAAGACCGCGTGGGAGCTCCAGTAGCTACAGGTCTGTACAGAAGCACAGATCTCTACTGTCGCTGGACCACCAGGGAGGTAGGAAATGGACAGGGGGAGAGAATGTGAGGTCTAATGTGGAGCTGATGGGGGAAATGTGGAGCTGATGGGGGCAAAGTAGAGCTGATGGGGGCAATGTGGAGCTGATGGGGGCAAAGTAGAGCTGATGGGGGCAATGTAGAGCTGATGGGGGGCAATGTGGAGTTGATGGGGGCAATATGGAGGTGTTGGGTGCAATGTTGAGATGATGGGGCAATATGAGGGCAATGTCTCATTGACTGGAATAGAATATTTTCAGGAAAAAACACAGAAGGTAAGTGGAATGCCTTCAAAATAACATTGCAAAAATAAACATATAAATGTATCCCCTTTGGAAACAAACACAAAAGAAGCAAATTAAAACCAATGCGGCTAACCAGTAAATTAATTCAAGAAATAAATAACAAGAAAGTGCCATTTAAAGCGGAACTACCACCCAATAATAAGATAGCATCACATCATTGCCCATCTGGCGACTAGCTGCTCAATAGCGCTAGTCGACAGAATTCTTACAGGATTAAAGAGAAATCTCTATTCTTCATGGACTGACAGCAAGACAGAGCGCGGACATCTTGCCCTAGTGATGTCCACGCGGCTGGATCTAGGAGGCGTTGCTAGGAGCCGGCCAGCTCCAAAAGGGACTGACAGCACAGGCGCGTGGACGTCACTAGGGCAAGATGTCCACACTCCATCTTGCTGTGAGTCCATGAAGAACAGAGATTTTTCTTTAATCCGGTAAGAATTCTGACGACTAGCGCTACTGAGCAGCTAGTCGCCAGATGGGCAATGATGTGATGCTATCTTATTGTTGGGTGGTAGTTCTGCTTTAAACATTATAAAGCTGAGGGATCAGCAGAGGAATTTGCAGAATACCATAATGCCAACAAAACCTGTAAAAAGGCGATTAAATTAGCTAGACTGGAGAATGAAAAAAATATTGCTAAGGAAAGCAAGAACAACCCAAAAAAATTCTATAAATACATTAATTGCAAAAAATTAAAGTCTGACAATGTTGGGTCCTTGTTATCTGAAACAGGTGAGATGGTCAGTGGGGACAGAGAGAAAGCAGATAGTTTAAATAATTTCTTTTCTTCTGTTTTTACCAAGGAAGACCCAATGGACAAGAACCTGCAAACTACTTTTACAGAACAGTCACAGCAAGCATGGGATTGGCTAACACAAGGAAAAGTGTTAAAACAATTGAATGGTGTTAAGGTAGACAAAGCCCTGGGGCCGGATGGTATACACCCATGGGTACTTAAAGAGCTAAGCCAGGCCCTGGCCAGACCGTTACTTTTGAATTTCAGGGATTCTTTAATTTCAGTTATGGTGCCCATGGACTGGTGTAAAGCAGATGTGGTTCCCATATTTAAAAAGGGATCAAAATCCCAGCCAGGAAATTACAGACCTGTAAGCTTGACATCTGTGGTAGGGAAGTTGTTTGAAGGGTTGCTAAAAGAATATATTCAAGAATTCAGCTTGAACAGGTTTATCATTAGCAGGAGCCAACATGGCTTTGTGAAAGACAGGTCTTGTCAAACTAACTTGATTGCATTTTAAGAAAAAGTGAGTAAAAATATAGATGTGGGTGCGGCGATTGATGTGATCTATTTGAACTTTGCCAAGGCATTTGATAAGATTCCACACAAGAGGTTACTGTACAAATTGAATGAAATAGGCTTAGGGGAAAACGTTTGTGTGTGGATTGGAAACTGGCAGAAAGATAGAATGCAAAGAATGGTGGTAAATGGGAAGTTCTCCAATTGGACAAACGTGATAAGTGGGGTACCTCAGGGATCTGTTCTGGGTCCTCTTCTTTTTAATCTGTTTATTAATGATCTCCCAGAGATATTAGTATGCCTCTTTACAGGTCCATGATAAGGCCCCACATAGAATATGCTGTTCAGTTCTGGGCCCTTTCTGAAAAAGGATATTATGGAACTAGAGAAAGTGCAATGGAGGGCTACAAAACTAGTAAGGGGAATGGAAAATTTTAGTTATGAAGAAAGACTAGAAAAGTTAAACTTGTACACACTAGAGAAACTGCGTCTTAGAGGGGATATGATAACACTATATAAATATGTTCAGGGCCCATGCAAAGGGCTCTCCAAAGACCTTTCATTAAAAGAACAGTACAAAGGACAAGGGGCCACCCACTTAGACTTGAGGAAGGGAGATTTCATCTACAGCAGCGGAAGGGTTTCTTTACGGTAAGGTATGGAATTCACTGTCTGAGGAGGTGGTGCTATCGAATACATTAGATGCCTTTAAAAAAGGCCTGGATACTTATTTAAAAGAGCAGAGTATAGAGGGCTGTGTACATTAGTATTGGGATTAATATTTAGTTAGTGCTTGTTGATCCAAGGAGAAATCTGATCAAGAATCAAGAAGGAATATTTTCTCCCCCATTCAATGCAGAATTTGAAATTGATGTATTGAGGGTTTTTTTTGCCTTCTTTTGGATCAACAATGGTAAACAGGAATAGGAAAAGGGTTGGACTGGATGGACACAAGCCTTTTTTCAACCTAAATTACTATTTTACTATGTTACTATGTTATATGCCAGCTAAAAGATATTAAGCTTCCTACAATTTATGTGACTTCAATTGAGCTTTTAATCCCTTGAATAATAGATAGGTCTTCAACACATTGCTTCAGATGTCCGGACACCATTAGTGGCTAAATGCCCTATTTAAATCAAGGGATGCAGTTGGCTTGTCCCAAAATTAGTTGTGGAGGATGCACAAAGGTCTGATATAGAGGTGATAAAATGGAGATGGTTTCCCAGTAAGATAATCTCACCTGTACCTATGATATTCTATAGAATCTATGCACTAAAATCTCTTAGGTAAGAGATATCACAGTGCATCGACTCCTTAGAATATGGTAGGACAAGGAGAGTTTATCACACTGGACAAGTCATCTCTGCTTTATCATCTCTGTATCACACCTTTGTGCATAACCCCCCAATGCTTTTCAGAATATCAGCTTCATAGTCTTGTCATCCATGAACCAACATACCATTATTTCAGTGATGGATAGTAAATATATAATATGGTAACTTAAAAGGAGATGAAGGGTTACGAATGAATAAAATGTATACCTTTCACAACAAGTAGATATCTGGAGTAAAAGATTATGTGACTGATTAAAAATAGCTGTTAGCTTTACCTACCCACAAAGATCCATATACAAGACCCAAAGATGAGAAGTTTCCAGATCATTGCTTCCTTTATTGCAGTGTAAGATATCTAAAACAAACCACAATAGATATTAAAGTATAAATCTAAAAACCTCTTTATAACATGGCGATAAATCTATCAGGGTAGAAGCAAAAGTAAAGTATTTTATCAGAAAGCACTAACTATGATAGTGGTTCCAATAAAGTCTCCTTCCTTCCAAGGATGGACTTCTGAAAACCATGACTGCTGAATTTACATATAATAACCAGTTTTTCAGTGCATGCTCTGTTGCATCAAAATGCTTTGTTGTGCAATTCAGGAAATACTAAGATGTAAAATGTAATTGTTTCACATGGATAGCCTGTAGCTGTACGTTAAATCTAAATTAACAATGGGCATATGTAAAATATATAATAAAAATGCATCACATCCAGATATTCCTATTACTAATAATATTATTAGACATTGTTCCTTCAAGCACTTCCTGAAAATCTCACTTAACCTTAGTTATTAAAGGAGAAGTAACTTCCTCAACTTCCTCCAGGCATTATCTCTCATTGTGCACACTAGTTTCATTCTAATACTTAGTCATAATGTTTCTCCCTTATACACAACACTGAGGTTCACTATTTTCATGGAACACATCCCTATAAAAACTGCATCAAATGATCACATCCTATGAAGTACACCTTATGTCCTTTGAGTATGGTATTTATCAGTATAGCCATTCGTGTGTCCATGTCTCTTGCCCCTTGAAATGTTTGTCTAATAGCAGGAAAAAGTACAAAGTTATGATAAGATCTTGATATAAGCTGCCCAGGGATTGGAAACAATCATGTTTTAATAAGCCTTCTATGAAATAGTCGACGTGTGCTTACACATCTTTTCTGCTATCATAGGTCTCCATTTTACAAGGGTATGGCTGGAATACGTTTCGTTTAAATGTTATGAAAGCTCAAACTTTTCTGCGGTTTACTATTTTAGTCACCAGGTAACATTTTTGATATTGCTTTCTATAGAGAGCTTTAGTCTAAGACTCACATCTCGAACAGTAGAAAAAAAAAATGCTTTCCACTGGGTACCAGCTGGCACTGTCTACTATACTTTATTAGAAAAAAAGAATAATCTATATAAAAAGTGGAAATGCTCTTTTTTACTGAACAGGAAAGCTTCTATATATTATTTGTCCATGTGAAAAACTATAAATTAAATAAGGCACGGTTTGCTGGCTGATTGCCTGGATTTCATTTTCTGTGATGTTATGTCATTCTGCAGTTGCAACAGTAGACACAGGTTAATTCTACTGTAGATATCCTATATAATAATTCGCTAAGGATGTTTGTCAGAAGCCGTCATGCACAGTAGAGACTGCCCGAGCGCACAGAATGCTGGGAGCACAGAATGCTGGGAGGTGTATGAATGCTGGGAGCACGGAATGCTGGGAGGTGTAGGAATGCTTGGAGCATGGAGTGCTGAGAGCACAGAATGCTGGGAGTTCTGTGCTGGGAGCATTCTGTTCTTTTGGCCAGTCTCTACAGTGCATGACTGCATCGGCGGCAGGACGCAGATCAGGACTGGCCTCTTAACTAGTGTTGAGCGAGCACCCCGATGCTCGGGAGCTCGGGTGCTCTGACCGAGCACCCCCTGAGGCTCGAGTGCTCGGCCGAGCACCCGAGCCCCATTGAAATGAATGGGGCGACACGAGCATTACACCAGGCACCCCCTGCTCTGATGAGGGGAGGGTGCCTGGTCAATGCCCCCCTTCATCTCCGCTATGCCCCATTCATCTCCGAATGCCCCCTTCATCTCCGCAATGTCCCCCTTCATCTCCGCTATGCCCCCTTCATCTCCGCTATGCCCCTCTTCCACAATGTCCCCCTTCATCTCCGCTATGCCCCTCTTCCACAATGTCCCCCTTCATCTCCGCTATGCCCCTCTTCCACAATGTCCCCCTTCATCTCCTCTATGCCATAGAGGAGATGAAGGGGGACATTGTGGAAGAGGGGCATAGCGGAGATGAAGGGAGACATTGTGGAAGAGGGGCATAGAGGAGATGAAGGGGGACATTGTGGAAGAGGGGCATAGCGGAGATGAAGGGGGACATTGTGGAAGAGGGGCATAGACTCTATGCCCCTCTTCCACAATGTCCCCCTTCATCTCCGCTATGCCCCTCTTCCACAATGTCCCCCTTCATCTCCGCAATGCCCCCTTCATCTCCGCAATGCCCCCGTACCTCCAGTCCCTGGTGGTCCAGCGGAGCGTCTTCAGATCTATGCCTCTTCCGGCACAGATCCCCGCCACCCGAACATGGCGGGCGAGCACATGGCGGTACTCGACGAGTACCGCCATGTGCCGAGCAGAGCGATGCTCGAGCCGATCCGAGCATCGGCCGAGCACGCTCGCTCAACACTACTCTTAACCCTTTGAGTGCCAGAGGGGTACGTAACGCATTGCATACCCCTCTGGCACTCAAAGGGTTAACACCACCCGGACCTTGGCCAGTGTACCCAGGCTTTTACACTAGTAATTTTATCTTTAGATATTGTCTACTAGAGTTTCACCCCCTCAATCCTTTGTGTCTGAGGGAGATATACAATCCTTTGCAATGCAATGCGTTGGATACCTTTCTGGTGATCAGAGTGTTAAAATGAAAATTCTCAGTGAGATACTGACTGATTCCAGCAGGAAATTATGATGTGCTTGATTTTTAATTACTGTGAAGTTCACATTCCACACTGAAGAAGAATTAGAACAATTCTGGGGGAAACCAGCTGAACTATACGGGACAAATACAAATCCCATTGATTTAATATTGATTTTAGTTCCTTTAAACCTTTGAGTGCCAGAGGGGTACACAACGCATTCCTCTGCAATGTTTCATAACCCTCTAGCAGTGAGTTTGTTCCAGAATCACTCCATTTTTGTTTAGTACGTCAACCTCAAAGTGTTTTAAACACTATTATAGGAAATAAAACCCATTCAATGCCAGAGGTGTTTCCAACCCATTTCTTTACAATGCATTGATGATGTTGTTGGCATCCACTGGGATAAATTACTGGCCTTTTGATTCAGAAACTACCGAACCACAAAAGGAGTGCAAATTAGTAGTATGTTTTATTTGAATTTTATGCTGAAATGACAAACTAGTGTTCCTTCATCAGGCATGTTTGAAAGAGACCTAAATTGTCTTGAAAGCTTGCATTCTAAAGCTACTTTGCCTTTAAATGTATCACCTTTACTCTACAAGTCTCCTGCTTTTTCTACAGCAAGCAAAGCCCCACCTTTTAATTGTATGTTGTTCAGTATTCATTTAACTGAGTCAGATGCCTGTCCTGTACTGAACCAGACAAAATGTCAGTTGAAACAAAACAAAATCTTTAATAACGGTGTACAGGAAATGTCAGCTGACATTAAAAAGGAAATTGTCATTAAAAATTAGTGCAGCTAGTGTAAAATACATGCAAAATAAGTTCACCTTTTCAGGAAATGTTAATTGTGTGTAGCTCAGTTGAAATTTATGATTTCTTCATTGGCATTAATGCATGTTTCACATTTCCCTACAAGACCACTACAGTGAAGTTTTGGGTAATAACACTTGCTAATACCCCGAAGTGTACACCAAAAACACAAGGGCTTTTCATCCGAGTGTATAAAATTGTGGTCGGGGCTTCCAGTGGAGCTTGAGGAGGTAAATGGATAAGGTAATGTTTGTGAAGCCCATGGGCTTATCCAGGTCCAAGGAAAGATACAAGGTCAACCTGACTAGAGATCTCATCTTGTAATCTGGTAAAGAAAAAGTGGGTAATACTGGGTAAGGGGTGGGGGGCTTGCATCATAATTAACCCAGTGGGAAGGCCTGCTGCCTGGTATTTGTAGGCTTGCAGACCCTCCCACAAATCCAGGAAATGCCTTCCATTTATCTCCTTCATGGCAATAATCATAATACTGCTCACCGGAAGCTAATATTGTTATCAGTCATAAATATCAACTATGCATTTCTGGCTAGCATATGGACAGGTGATAGAGTGTTATGGTCAAGAAAATGCATTCAAAGGATGATGATTCAGTTGTAGGGATAGATAAAAATTCCCAGAGCAGAAACAAAATGGCAGAAAATAGCAGTTTTGGCATTCTGAGGGGATTTTCATTTAGCCATTTAGCTGTGTGTCCTCAGATGTACTATTTGCATGTTGAAGGCTTTGCTTGTAATAGCTTGTAAATAAAGTCTGCTCTCATGTTAATAAATCATGATAATTGCTTCTTAAATCAATGGGAATTGGGTAGATTTGTAGTTGTCCCCTCTAACACAGATCAGTTGCTCCAAAACTGTCCATATTTTTTTTTCTTCATATTGCTCTAAGAATTTAATTAAACCAATACTGTTAGTCAAACCTGTTAGCACATCAATTCCTTTGCATTTAGAAATGTATTGACAATTAAATTGTGTGTGAGATTCAGACTTGCTGTACTCTGACACCCCACAAAAGTGAAAAAAGTGAAGTGAAAAAGAGTGAGATGCCAAGAGAGAAAGAGTGAGCCAGAAATGGCTGACACAGTGTTGTCTGTCTCATTGTTTCTTTATTGTCCTCTCTTGTTTTCTTGCTCTTTCTCACTGCAATCATTTTTTTTCTCAGTCTCTCTCTGTGTCACTCAACACAGTTTTAACTCTTTTAGTGTCAGAGAGGTATACAACGCATTGCAGAGCAAGCAGTACATACCCCTCTGGCACTGACAGGGTTAATAACCCCTGAGCCCCCAGGCAGAATTGTGAATGGAGACCCCACAAATACATTTTAAGATTTTGTATCCTTAACCCCTTAAGGACTAGATGATGTGCTATGACCGTCACCAGTCCTTATACCCTTAAGGACTGGTGACAGTCATAGCACGTCATGTACTATCAGGATTTCTACTGGGAGCGCTGTAATCAAAAATGAGGCCTAAAATTGGCCGCTCCAAGACTGGAGCACTTAACAGGTCACATGTACCGGCAGGTCAACAAGGATCAAAGCGGTCCTTAAGGGAAGGTAACCTCCCTGGACGGCTGGTCTTTAAGGGGTTAAGTTTAGTTGTAGCCTTCCTTCTCCTTTCTTTGAATTTGTTGGGAAATCATTCACATTTACATATTGTGCACCCAGAACTGCCTCACTCCTCAATGGCCATCTGACCAAAGGATTAAATTGATTTTTTTCCTGTACAAATAGGACTGTTGTAAGTTCACAGTGAGGCCCCCTAAGAATGGCAGACCCTAGTGAATGCCCAAATACGCCCATGAAGTAAAATGCCCCTGCTGTCATTCGCACTTTCTTGCACTGTCTTTCTTATATATTTTTGTTATCTGTCTCTCACTCTCTTTATCCCTGTCTCTCTCACTCTCTTGCTCCCTCTCATCCACACCTGGTCTTTTTTATTATTGTTTCACTCACTTCCTCTATTTCACTCTTTCTTTCTACCTCACTTGTCCATTCTTCATCTTAGCCTCCAACTCCAGCAGCTACGCTTCTGGGTATTCTCTAGAACATGTGACTGTTACTGCCAGACTAAACCTACAACTGCTCCCAATTGCAGTCCGGCAGGAAATGGAGAGCCTCATGTTGCCCATTTCTGCCCTAGTACCCATTTCTGCTCCAGTGTCATGCCAGCAAGTTATAAGTGCTTCCCCAGTAGCAGGCACAGAGAACTAGTGTAAAATTACACAATTTCCTCTGCTCCTGTTTTCAAACAGTATTTATTATACAAAGAGCAATTGGATGAACAGTATGAGTGTACAGGATAACTTTACTTAATAGATAACAGTACTGCATATGGTATAGGCATTGGGGAGTAATTGATGCAACAGATAGATCCAAAATGGAAACAAAATCCTCATGATTTTTTCAGATCTAGCAATGATTATTATATATGCCTAAGCTAGGGCACACATTCACTTATTGATATAGAGCGCAGGATTGATCTTTTTCTTTGCACTTGCACTTTGGGTTTCGGCCTGATAATTGGGGGTTATGGAGAACCCTCTCTTTCTTTCCTTGCTGCCACGTACGTCAATTAATCCATCTCTTCTAATTTATACACTACATGTATTCACACGTATTCACTGTGGTTAATTTAACACTGTAAGCTTTTTTAATATGTTAATTGAGGATATCCTGAAAACATGCACTGTTGGGAAGGCAGCTGAGGACAGGATTGATCACCACTGTCTTACAACATCCCCTGTAAAATTAGCACATTGAATTAAGTATGACAGATTCACTTTAAAATAGCACATATGAAGTATAAGCTGAAGTCTTCTCCATTCTGTGGAAGCTATCAGCATATTTCCTACATTTTGTCCACTGATTATGCTTCATCACTGTGTTTTCAATGTAACGTTGCCAATGATTCATCCTAACTACTCCAGTAGCCAAAATCGTGATGTCACACAGTAGCTTTTACATCCTCTTCCTAAGAAAGGCTGGGCCATTCTGATAGTCATAATTAGTTAACCTTGGAACAAACATTTTCAGAATGGTTGACAACCATTTGTTATCCATAACTTTCTTCCAATAAAATGTAAATACAATCTGTGGGCTGGCGATGACTCATGCATTCATATTTTTTTTTAAATATTTCTTTCCTTTAGGATTCCCACAATTGCAACACTCTTTCAAGATTAATAAACTCTTATCTCCTAGAGGAACAGAGGTGGAGCAATGAATATTTTCGCAGTACGTTGCTCGCCCCTCAAGTCCTCAGAGGGTTAAAATTGCTATGTACAGTTTTGAAATAAAACATTAACCCCTTAACTACCACCCGATTCGATGCACTGGTGGTCAATGTATTCTGGTATAGCACAGCAGCATGCAGCCATGCTGCTATCCCAGAATTCAATGACGTCAGGACCGTCAACGGTCCTTAAGTGCCGGGACCAGCGTGATGGTCCTGGCACGTCATGAGTAGTTAAAGAATATGAACCAAGCCCCCAATATTTATAAAAGTAAACTGGAGTTGTTTTGGAGTTAACCAACTGTATCATAGGGGCAAATAAAAATGTGTACATTTCCACGCACAAGAATTGAACTTTTTAACCCTTTAAATGCTAGAGAGAGGTTAAAAACCCAGTTTAATTTAATAGGAATTTGTCTTGTCCCCTGTTATGCTGTTGGTTTTCTCTAATTTGCTTTTATAAATATGGGGCATAGTGCTTTTTTAAAGAATATGAACCAAGCCCCAAATATTTATAAAAGTAAACTGGAGTTGTTTTGGCGTTAACCAACTGTATCATAGGGGCAAATAAAAACTTGTACATTTCCACTCACAAGAATTGAACTTTTTAACCCATTAAATACTAGAGAGAGGTTAAAAACCCAGTTTAATTTAATAGGAATTTGTCTTGTCCCCTGTTGTGCTGTTGCTTTTCTCTAATTTGCTTTTATAAATATGGGGCCTAGTGCTTTTTTATTTACTCTTGGTAGACAGTTCTGGGTACAAGTATAGGGTGTGTACCTTCCAAAATTACTTCAGAAATCATTGTTTCTGTGGGAATATTTCAACACTTTTAAGTTTTACCATAACTATGTTGATACTGACTAAAACAGCAATATACTTTTCTTACAAAAAGAGAGAAAAGTCTTCTTAAACCTTTTTCCATTGACTGAAATGGGGTTTTTAACCCCTGAATGCTGGTGAGGTATGCAATTTATTGTGAATTAATGCTGTGGACACACTTCTACATTCAACAGCTTAAAAGCCCTATTATAGTTGGAGTCTGTGGAAAATTAGTTTCAAACTTATGGTGCACTTGGTTTTCTACAAATTACCCATTTTTGGCTTGATGATGAATATGGCTCATAAAGTCTTACTTAAAGGGATAGTAATACTTCATTTTAACTTTATTTTATTTTGTAGGCATTAAAAAAACATGAAGAATGATATAAGTCTTATCTCTGAAACCTTTATGGTTTAAGAGATATTTACAAACAAAGTATCCCCCCCCCTGTTCAACCAGATCAGAAGGGAGATGCCCAGGTAGACTGCAGAGAGGGACAATCTTTAATTAAGATAATGGAAAAAGCTGAAAAACTTGTCAAGGGGGGAAGGGCTTTCATTGTTTTCATACAAAGAAAATTGTCCCCTTCTGTTATCTGTACTGTCATACAACCAGACTCACATCTGAGAAGAGATGGCTTACACTAGGTAAAAGGGGCGGGGAGGGGAACTTTGCTTGTGAATATCTCATAAACCATAAAGGTTTGAGAGATAAGACTTATATCATTCTTCATGTTTTTTAATGCCTACAAAATAAAATAAAGTTAAAACGAAGTATTACTATCCCTTTAAGCGTTATGTGTAAGCATATATGTATATTTACTCCCATTAGTTAACATTGCTACTCAAGCTTTAGTATATATAGACCTTAGTCAGTTAAAGTTTCTAAAGAATATTCTTTTGCGAGTTTCAATTGTATTGCTGCAAAAACAATTGTAACAATATTTTCCACATAAAATATATGTTTTCTATCACCAGTCAAACCCAAAATGTTATTGGGTAGAAAAAAATTAAAAGATATGTAAAAATTGTATCATGTTTGCTAATAACAATGGAGAATTTAAAGCATGAAAAACGTCTAGCCAAACTTGGCTTATTTACTCTTGAAAAAAGACACCTAAGAGGGGATCTTGTTACATTGTATGCAAGGTCAATATAAGGACCTCTCTGGTGAGCTTTTCAGTCCAAGGCCAGATCAAATAACTAGAGGCTTCAGACGAAGGATTTTTTTTTTAAAGTAAGGTCTGTTAAATTGTGGAATTATTTTCCCAAGTATGTGGTAATGGCAGATACAATGGATACATTTAAGAGAAGCTTAGATGCATTTCTAGCAGTCCTGACAGTGAGGTGGGTATACTAAGAGGAACTGGAGGAACTATGGGGGCAAACCATCTGCACTATAGGAGAAAAATACAACCCCTCTGGCACTTAAAGGGTTAAGCCTTTCAATTGTATAGAGGTCAGTACAATGCAGACCTCTCTAGAACACAAGGGGTTAAAGCCCTAATTTAAAAAAATGGGAGTGGGGACATTTTATTTGTCCCTTATCATACATTTCAGTCTCATAATGAGGCCAGTGGGGCAATTCTGGGCAAACCAACTGCACCATAGGGACTGAATATAAATGCCCAATGTTCCAATGAATTTGAGACCTTTCTACCATGCAAGGGTTATCACTTTTTAGGAGGGATAGGGTTAATAAAAGCAGTGGAGGATTTGCCTATATGTAAGGCATGCCTTAAAGGGATAGTAATACTTTGATTTAAAAAAGTCTAATATTGTAGCTATTAACTATAGAAGTAGAATAAGCTGCTTTCCATTTCTCAAAACGTAATAGTTTTTGCATTTGTAGCATTTAAAGTTCCCCATCCCTCCACTTTCTCATACGTCAGCTTTCTAGCTGACTGAGGCAGATCCTGGGACTGGCGAAGGCTCTTCAGCAGAGCCGAAATTGTGACATTAATGAAGAAATACTTCATTGGAACAGTCTACAAAGTGTGCTTGGTTTGCAAGCACACTATGTAGACAGTTCCAATTAAGTATTACTTCATAAATGTCATGATTGTGGCTCTGCTGAAGAGCCTCCGCTGGTCCCGGGACCAGGATCTGCTTCTGTCAGCTACAACGCTGATGTATGAGAAAGTGGAGGGATGGGGAACATTAATTGCTATGAATGCAAAAACTATAACGTTTTGAGAAATGGGAAGTAGCTTATTCTACTTCTATAGTAAATAGCTACAATATTAGACATTTTTAAATCAACATATTACTATCCCTTTAAAACCTAGTATAAGGATCCAATGAGAATGTGGAGGCCTTTTGGGTTAAAAAAACACTGGGGGCATACATAATACAAACAAACAAGAAAAAGGAGCAGCTCCATTGTGAATAGTCCACACATATAGGGTACAGAGCAACAAACACTCAGTAAAACAATGATTTGCGTTGCTGCTAAATAACGTTCCTATTAACTGTCAGTTACTCGATACAAAGTTGATCTGTATAACTACAGGCTGTCATGGTCGACAAAGCTGCATCTTGAGCAGCAAAATGCATGCCATATACATATAGTTATACTTTTTATTATACGGAGGAACGGCTACCTCTATTTTATTTAGTTTTATTTTCTTTTATTTTACTCTATTTTACCAGCGGTCCAGTGAGGTTACCTTCCCTTAAGGACCGCTTTGATCCTTGTTGACCTGCCGGCCTTGTTTTTGATTACAGCAATCCCAGTAGAAATCCTGGTAGTACATGACGTGCTATGACTGTCACCGGTGCTTAAGGGTATCAGGACTGGTGACGGTCATAGCACATCATCTAGTCCTTAAGGGGTTAAGGAAAAACAATTCATACCTATGTAGTACAGAACAATACTGAAAATTATGACAGATGGCTTCAATGCAGATAGGTTTTTGATCCGGAGAACTATTTGACCTTTGGAGTCAGGAAGGAATGTTTTACCCACTGAGGCCTCAATTTGAAATAGCTTCAATTTTTATTTTTTTTTTATCCTTGGACTGGATCAACAGAGGTGGTTTGGCATGGCTAGACTTGATGGACGCATGTCTTTTTTCAGCCTGCTCAACTATGTTAGTATGTTATTATGTAACAAACTTATAAAGGGATTGGAGGATCTGAGTTATGAAGAGAGACTAGCCAAACTGCTTTTGTTTATATTAGAAAAGGGACATCTAAGGGGTGATATGATTACAATTTGAAACTCTATTTGAGGTCAATACAAAGAACTTTCTAGGGAACTATTTACTCAAAGAGTTAAGCAAAAAACAAGAAGACAGCCATTAAGACTAGAGAAAAGGCATTTTCAATTAAAACAAATGCAGGGATTTTTTACAGTAAGGGTGGTAAAGCTATGGAATTATTTGCCTCAGGATGCTTGGCTTGCAGATGCTATAGTTGCTTTCAAAAATGTAATGGATGCCTTTCTAGCTCAGAACAATATTTACATTATGATTGGTTGTTTCATAGCAGATAAGAAGTTGATTCAGGGAAATTGGCATGTGCTAAACTTGATGGACACATGTCTTTTCAGCCTCATTGACTATGTTACTATGAGCCTATGCACACAGATGTTACGGTTTGAGAGATCTTAGCATATAAAGTCCATAGATTAACATAATTTTACATAGGAATTTAAGCTACGTAGAATAACAAAGGAATGTAATGGTATATCACACTGGAGAGTTTATTTCAATGATATAACTATGTTATCTCACCTTAGTGCATTTTCCCAAGGGTAGGTACACGAAGGAGTGATAAAGATAAGATATAATCTCCAGTAAAATAGACCAATTCATGTTATCTTTAAATACTTTAGAATAACACAGTAATTGGAGAGTTCATCTCAATGAACTGCTACCAAAATGTCACCCTTGGAATGACTTGCAGATTATGTGTATGTTCTTTACATGATAATATTACAACAAATATACAATCATTATAACATGATATATAATTCAGCATCTTGCCATAAGTCAGTTTTAACTCTTTCACTGCTAGAGAGGTATCCAATTCCTTGTTACTCAATGTGTTGGATAACTCTCCAGCACTCAAATAGTTAAACATTTTTCTCAGTTGCGTCATGAACAATTTGCATATCAAAACAAATACACTATCGATTCTTTTTCAGAATATCTTTTTTTAACCCCTTAATGTCCAGTAACATGACAGGACCCTCACTGGTGTCCTTGCCTAAATGACCTATGACAGTCCTGGCACCTCACGTATTTTGTGCTCACAAGCACTAGCGAGGTCTGCAGTTGACGTCTCCAAGACCGGAACGGGCACTATCAGATCCCCATTCTGTGTGATCAGTCACATGTGCTGGTGCACTGATCAACTTCAAAGTAGTCCTTAAGGCGTTAAGCATCAAGGATTTAACACCTTGAATGCCAGAGAGATTTTCAACTCACAGCTTCAAAATATATACATTCTAGCATTAAATGTTATAGTAATGAAACATTTATCTCCTTCAGGAAGATATAAATAAGATTGTGTGCAACCTCTCTGGTCCTCATGGGGTTAATATGCATTTCTAAAATGATGTATTTTATCATAGGAATATTGTTTCAACTTATAGGAATGAAACATTTAACCCCTTGAGGAGAAAATAAGATTGGAAATGTGTTGTCCTCAAGGGGTTAATATGAAGGATGCTTGTGCCTCATCTGGCCTTTAGAGGGTTAAAGTGACAGTCAGCCACCTTTTGGGCTTTACGTGTTGTGAAAGCTTGGAATATAAAGTGAAAGTACATATATATTGTGTTTAATTTTTCCATCTTTAGCTGTTCTTTTTTTATGACCTCTGATGGTGAGCTGAATTTCTGTTTCTGGAGAGCTTTCTGTCAGGGACTGTGAAAGCAGAGCAAGCATAACAATGTTGCTGTATCCCTGCAGCAGAATCACCTGCATGCACTGCACTCTGTGCTGCAGGGTTAGTGCAACACTATATCACTGTCCCTGCTTTCACAGTCCTTAACAGGAAGATCTTTGGAAACTGAAATTCAGGGTGGTCCATGTCAAGGACATACAAGCGTAAAATAAAGAAAGTGAAGATGATAAAACAAATACAAACTATTAGCAATCTGATCTTACACTTTATGTGTTTGCTGAATATGGAAAGTCAAAACTGAGGTAGACTATCACTTTAAGCTGCCCTCATGTGGTCACAAAGAGAAAGAAAAAATGCGAACATTCATGTAATTTTATATAAGCGATGAACACACAGTAAATAAAAATGTTACTCTACCAGAAAGTAACATTGTTTGCTGTAATATTGTCCCTGCAAAAGTCTCTGTCAAAAACAATAATTGAACTTAAGAGTTGACGCCACAGTTCTACAAGCTACTAATGTAAACATCTTAACTGTAGAGACAATACATCTTCAGATGTAAATGGAGCAAAAATAAGCACTATTCTATATCACTTTTAGGGATCAGACTTACCTGTTCTAGCAGAGAAAATATCTGCTGTGACCTTCCTTCTGCACTGCTGCTCAGACAAGATGTTTGTGTATATGTGACTTTTTAAAGGAAGTAGCTCATTGATAACTCATATATTGGGCTGGGTTAAACTGCAAACTAATTTAAATAAATTTCCCTACGCATAGGAATTGAGATACATAAAATGTGATTAGTGATGTGATTTGTGGGTTGGCCAGGTGCCAGATTTCTTTGTTATTTGATGTGACGTAAAAAATGTCAGAAGCCTAGAGTACTTAAGATGCCATTCAAGTTCTTATAAACCCACTGGCCTGTTGCGATTCATGCACACTTTGCTGCAAGATCTGCTTTACAGAGGTAGGTTTTTTGTGTGGAAAAATACATGTATTGGAATTTTCTTAACATATTGAAAAATGTTTTATGTCAACGAATAAGTCTAGCCTGTGATATCTGGTAAATGAATCATTTATTTCAATTTTATTCCTCCTTCTTGAACATTTTATACTGTCAAATCTGTTTGCGTTTTTATTTATTTGTTATTAAATTTGGTTATTAACTGTCGTTTTCTTGCTAAAATACTTCTGATATAAGTTTGATTTTCCATTTTTCCCCCCTAAAATATTAATTAACACTGTAAATCTATTTAGTAAAACAAATAGTACAAACTCCAGGTGCTGAATTTCTGCAACAACAGTAATTAGATAACAATAAATGTGTAATCATAAATATTCTCACAGTTATATTGCAGTTTATGTTTAGTCTGTATCTACAAAATAGATTTCATTGAAAATTGTAAGCAAACTTTCCACAAATTAGAAATTGTTTAGCAATTACACTTTTGCCCTTTTTTCTATTTTTGTAGATTATCATAATGTAGATCAGGTTTGCTATATCATTTTGGCTGAAACAATGGGGCTAAAGTATCAAGGAGAACATTATATATATATAGATAAAGAAAAGATACACAGTGGCATTCATTAATTGATAATCACAGTAGCAATAGATGCACGTCCCATATAATAAAGGGCATATAGATATACTCAGCCTAGGATGATCCTCAGACCAAGGAGACAGCACTCAGCAGGTAGGATGAATAGTGAGTTTATTTCAATCCATGCCATGCGGCATGGATTAAAATAAACTCACTATTCATCCTACCTGCTGAGTGCTGTCTCCTTGGTCCGAGGATCATCCTAGACTGAGTACCTCTCTCTCTCTCTCTCTCTCTCTCTATATATATATATATATATATATATATGCTGAGGTGATGTTATAACTAGTGAACCTTTCAATTCCTGTGATTCATGCACCATAGAGGACATATAAAAAAAAAAAATACTCATTGATTTAACCCTTTCAGTCCCAGAGGGGTATCCAAAGCATGGCAATGCAATGCGATGGATACCCACCTTACGCTCAAAGGGTTAAACAGTGGAAAAGCAAAGCTTCAGAGACTTCACTAGCATTCATAAGGTGGCGTTTAAATCCATGGGAATTTGGGAAATATTTATTTGACCCCCCCCCCATCAAAGGGCTGTTGGTTCCATCCAGAATTGCACTAGTTTTTCTATGTATATCAGCCTCAGAGATTTATTAATTCCACAAATATCATGAAAATGTTACATGTTCCAAACAAATTCTGGAGGAATAGATTAAAAAACAGACATTAATGCTATTTTTATAAATGTGCTATAGTATGCTTATTAACATTTTACCAAATTAATAATGCTGCTACTGTTACTATTAATAATATTAATAATAGTAAAGGTCTGTTTAAGAGCAAACATTAAAAACAACAGTATTCCTTCTCAAAAACACTATATGTACATTTTTTCCATGATTCATCACATTCGACATAGTGTAAAACAGTGGTGAGAATCATTAGGCCTTTCAGTTGCTGCCAAGACTACAACTTCCATCAGAAATGATGGGATTTGTGGTCTGGCAGCAGCTGGAGGTTCTGATGCTGCCTATCACTGGTGTAGAGGAATTTAAAAAAAGCATATTGCGGTACCATGCAGTATTCCCTCTAAGGTGAATAACTGTGATCAAACCAACACTGAAAAAAAAGTTAAAAAAGTAATTAAAACTGGGAAGATAAGCTATGGAATTCTTTGCCTTGGGATGTTGTACTTGCAAATGCAACTGCTTTCAAAAAAGCAATTAATACCTATCTAGCACAGAACAATATTGAAAATTATGACAGATGGCTTCAAAGCAGATAGGATGTTGATCCAGTGAACTATCTGACTGCCACTTGGAGTCAGGAAGGAATTTTTTTACCCACTTGGGGCTAAATTAGAAATTGCTCCAGAGGGTTTTTTTTTCCTTCCTCTGGACCAACAGGGGTGTTTTTCGCATGGTCTGGACTTGATGGACACATGTCTTTTTTCAGCCTCATCAACTATGTTACTATGTAAGTGCTACCTGGGGCATTTGTTATTCCAATACTATTCTACATAAACACTCTTCTTTAAAGGGATAGTAATACTTCGTTTTATCTTTATTTTATTTTGTAGGCATTAAAAAAACATGAAGAATGATATAAGTCTTATCTCTCAAACCTTTATGGTTTGAGGGATATTCACAAGCAAAGTTTACCCCTCCCACCCCTTTTACCTAGTGTAAGCCATCTCTTCTCAGATGTGGATTGCAGTCCATAGACCAGAGAGGGACAATATTCTTCCTGTCAGAACAATAAAAGCCCTGCCCACCTTGATAAGCTTTTCAGCTTTTTCCTTTATCTTAATTGAAGGTTGTCCCTCTCTGCAGTCTACCTGGGCACCTCCCTTCTGGTTTGGCCGAGCAGTGTTATATCAGTAAAAGGGGAGGGAGGGGGACACTTTGTCATTGAATTACTCTTGAACTATAACGCTGACAGTATTGAAATAACAGTCTCCAAAGTCCAAATACTATGATGATTAATTAGAGCTACTTTCATTATGAAACATTACTATCCCTTTAATGATTACAGTCATGGATCATTCACCAGCACTGACCTTAGAGGAACATTGGTATAAGGGGTGTCCCTGTAACTATGACATTTTATTTTGAGTTCTAATATGAATGAGTGCACAATGTGAAGAACATGGTGCCTAAACTGGTGTTAGTCTATTGTACATCAAAAGGGGACACCAAATACTTGGTAGGAATGATATCCTTTGCAGTTAAAATGTGGTACAGAAAATATAGGCAAATGAACTATGAGTATTACACAATAATATTTAGATAGTAAACTAAAACTAAACTGATCCATTAATACAGCTAAAAATATCTTCACTTAGAACTGCTAAGAGAAGATGAATCATGTAATAGTATAGATATAACCCAGTTGGCTCTGAATCAAGGTAACGCTGTAAAAGCATTTCCTCATTCCTTCAATGAAAGTAGGTATAATGTAAAGTACCTAGATGATAAACTACTGCACATTGCCCAGATTTGCTTTAATGGGAAGAACATAAAATACAGAAAATAGCCTACTGTACTTTACATAAATGTAATGATTTACTATATATAGCACAGCATAATTATGGTATAAGATCATTTCCATTTTAATTTGACTTATAGGGTTACCGGAAAAAGTTATATATTAATAAATAAATAAAAAGAAATATAGATAGTTAATTTTGGAAGAACTTTCAAAATCACTTATATTCATGTTAGACTTTTAATTTAAAGTAAAAGTTTATTAGATATTTAGGTTTATTTTTCAGCTTATGTAAATGAGGGTACATCTGGCCCAGGGACATTTTGATGCACAGACATACCCGATGTTGACTTCGGGCCTCCTCCTTCAGGGAATCTCAGCTTTGGTTCTCAGAAGTCCCAGTTTTACAGAAAGGAGACAATTTAATCCTTAGATGGCCAGAGAGGAATGAGGCTGTACAACACATAAATGTGGCTACTTTTACATCAAATAGAAAGGAAAGAAAATTAAAGCTATAGCTAAATGTAAGATCAAGGGAGAAGCATTGGAATGGGAATTACTTAATATTTTAGCTGTTGATGATTACCGGCTGATTCCAAAAAGTTTCCCCACAGACTTCAGTAGGAATCTCTGAAATAAAGCCTGTAATGACATCAATCCACTGTTATGATACTGTCACTTTATTCCTTCTCTCGTAAAAAATATTTTCATCATTATGATATATATAAATATATATATATATATCCTTTATATATATATAGCTTGTATGTATAAATATATACTCAGACTGGGTGTTCAGATTGAGACAGCGCACTGCAATGAAGAATGGTATGGAACAACAATTTATTCCAAAGACGTCATCATAATGAAAATATTTTCGGTCCCAAATGGACCTTCCTTAGGGTCTGAGGAAGGTCCATTTGGGGACCAAAAACAATTTCTGTTATGAAGACATTTTTGGAGTAAATGATGTGTTAGTATGCACTAAGGTGTGATAAATAGGTGAAAAATCAGAGATGACTTCTCCAGTGATATCACTTCTCCAAGTCCTATGTTATTCTGTTGAGTCAATGCACTAAGATTTCCCCACCTTTGGAGATCTTAGTGCATAGGGTTCATAGAATAACATAGGAACTGGAGAACTGATATCACCAGAGAAGTAGTCTCTGCTTTAACATCTTTTTAGAACCTCTCCATCATGCCTTAGTGCATAACCTCCAATGAGTTAAAAGGGGGAACTAACAAGTCAAGACCAATAGTCTGGTCAGCAATTATATAAAGTATGATGTGTTGTCCTGGAAGTCTTGATGCATCTTCCTCTCACATACCTTCCTGGGTCCCTTGGAATTCTGATGAATATCTGATGACAGCCCCTTTTGTATAATTATCAGCATTTCATCATAACTAGCATCTTTATACCACATTCAGTATATTTGAATGCAATGCTACATAGGTTGAATCCTCCCCCTGGAAAACAGAATAATGAATTAATGTCATCAAATCTAAGTTTGAAATTCAGTGTCTGCTTTCTGTGACAATGGACAGTTCATTTACAATCTGGATACTAACCCTCTGAGTACCAGGAGGTATACAAAACATTGTATTACATATCTCCCTGGCACTCAAGGGTTAAGGTATTTATGACATCCATCTTACCTTCAGTGCACTACATTCAACACTGAAGATATTGTTAGATTTAGCAACATTTTATTTTCTATTTTGGTAACCTCTTTTGGCATTCAAGAGGCTAAGTATTATTATTATTATAAAGTATGCACAATAACTACTTAAATTATAATGTATATAATGTACTTTTTTTTTTTTTTTGCAGGTTGAAATTCTGGGTTCAATAAAATGACTTTCTATGATGGCACATTTCCATTTTATTCCCATGGAAGGAAGCCATGGGTCTTTAATGTGGATCACATTATAATAATTATCGTTTTTTTGGTTTTTGCTTTGGCTTTCTTTCTCATTTTGCCAGGAATCAGAGGCAGAGCAGTAAGTAGTTTATAAATGTATATAGAATAATATTGTATAGAGTTTATTATACATTGTTACACTGTCTTGAAGAAGGGAGTTTTGAACGCATGATTCATTATTGCCACAACAACGTTAGATGTATATAGAGAAATACTATATGGATGTCATTACAAATTGTTACACAGTCCTGAAGAAGAGGTTGAAAAGCCTACAATATTATTCTTACATCATCGGTTATAGGTGTATATAGAGAACTAATGTACAGCCATAATTACAAATTGTTACACAGTCCTGAAGAAGAGTTTTGAAAGCTTACAATATTATTGTTACGTCATCGGTTATAGATGTATATAGAGAACTACTGTATAGCCATTACTACAAATTGTTACTCTGTCCTGAAGAAGGGAGTTCTGAAAGCTTACAATATTATTGTTACATCATCAGTTATAGATGTATATTGAAAAATACTGTATGGACTTCATTACAAATATGGACTTCATTACAAATTGTTATACAGTCCTGAAGAAGGGAGTTTCGAAAGCTTACAATATTATAGTTGGCTATACGTTAGTTTGGAAAGCTTACAATATTATTGTTACATCATCAGTTCCAGGTGTATATAGAAAACCACTGTATAGCCATTATTACAAATTGTTACATTGTCCTGAAGAAGGGAGTTTGGAAAGCCTACAATATTATCGTTACATCATCGGTTACGGATGTATATAGAAAACTACTGTATAGCCATTATTACAAATTGTTACTCTTTCCTGAAGAAGGATGTTAGGAGAGCTTGCAATAGTGTGACCACAGCATTTACCTCTGCTACAGACAATCTCACCAAAAGTAATCAACTAATGAAATGACAGATATATTGTTAACATGATGAGCTATTATTAGGAAATTACATTTCTTTAGATCTGCGAAGTCATTGTGCTATTTCTAGTCTTGGTACAGCCAACTTCCCTGTCTACTTAATGTATAAGTATTAGCACAAGTATAACGAGGATGTTTCCTGTAATCAACAAGCATTTCCTCTTTCAGAGGTGTTTAGTAAATAGGATGTGTAATTATTACCTTTGGCATAAATGCATGTTTTAATTATCTTAATTATTGTACATTGTTAAATTGGTTAAGATTGTTAACTTGGTAAGGTATGTATGATTGGGGCTTAACCCTTTGGATATTTGGCAGGTCTCCAATGCACTAATTTGTAATGCCTTGATAACATCTCAAACATCCATGTTAAAAAGTTTCATTTATAGCATACGGGGGTGCAAGTAAAGGATGAGTCCAATCTCCAAAAAAGTACTAATTTGAATCCAAAAAGAAGCACATTGTGGCAAGATGTATCTTGGAAATGCTAAAAAGTAAAGTCCTCATAAAATTAGCATATATATATATATACATGATATATATTGAAATGAACAGCTGAAAACGTTATAGAAGCTAATATACAAAAAACTGGCGCAATGTTCCAGCAACCCAACTGGTTCAAAAGGGTCAAAGAAAAACTTCCCATATTCCAATCGATTTAAATAGGGATTTTAACCCTTGAATGTTATAGACCTCTTGTGCACTGGGAAGATCTTGCTAGCATTCAAGGGATTAACCCTTTGAGTACCAGAGGGGTACACAACGCATTGCAAAGCAATGCGTTGCGCACCCCTTTGGCACTCGAAAGCTGAAAAAGCCCATTTAAAGGAATAGTAATACCTAAAGCTGATCTAGGGTTATATCAACTTGATTGACTTCTTCTTTGAAACAGCATTCTATAAAGAATATCTATTCATTTTCTAAAGTCTAAAATCTAATACATGTACAATGAGGGAGTAGCCATTTTTGCCTTTTCCAGGACTACCTGAGTCCCATCAACAATGTTGATAGGTATCTGAGAAAGGCTAATGCAGGGCTGTGTAGTAATCTCAATATATTACCTGCTGTAGCCCTTATCTCTCTTTACAAACAGCACAATCAAAATAAAGCAAACATTGTCTAACTAGGACAGCTTAAAAAAGCAAAGTTTATGGTCATATATTAGGGACTGAACATAAAATAACTATATATATATATATATATATATATATATTTTTTTTTTTTTTTTATTTTTTTTTTATACAAATGCTAGCTGTAAGTTCCTGATATTTAAAGAAGTGTCAACCAATTTCATTTCATGTTAGTGTTCTCTTAAATCAAAGGCAATGTTTATTTGGTAAAGTTGCCCCAGAATGGTCCAGTAATATATTTGCCTCATTGCAATCACAAGCAGACGCCCCCCCCCCCAAACACACTATTTTGCACCTTGTTGATACATGGCTTCCTATTGTTATATTCTAATGAGAACAATCTTTATTCACTTGTTTATCATTCCATCAGCCTTCACATGCACATAAAGTAAAGGCTCTGAGAGGGATATGAGTCATTCTGTAATACATGCCTAGTCAAGCATTCTTATATAATTTATATCTGAACAATCTATAATGCATTTTTTAATTAAGTGTTTGAACTGCACTTAAAATACAGACAGTCTATTAAGTACTTTACATCTTTTACTAACAGGATATAAATAATCTATACCTCTGCTCTCCTGACTGTTTCCTAAGAAACAAAAATAGAAGGAGAAGCAAAAAGTTGGCACTCACCCATTTAAAGGCTTTTTTTGTAATGTAGGAACACCCCCTACCTCTATGTATGACTTGAAACTATAGCTTACAAGCTTAATAATAAAGTTATTTTAAAAGGGTGAGTGCTGGCTTTATGTTTTTTTTCTATTATTGCTTCATCATATAACTCATTCATTATGAGTGGAGGACAAAGCACCAAGAGGTTGAGACACACAGAAAGGATGATGTCCATGTAATGCAGATATATATATATATATATATATATATATATATATATATATATATACTGATTGTTTGAATTAGCCTTACTCATGCCCGTATGCTACTGGACTGCTGCAGAACCTCTTGGGACAACAAAGTTCTAATGGGCTGTGTAGCCAGTTGACTGCTTCTATATGTGAAGACTGCTGAAAAATGCAATAAATAATCCAGCATTGAGGCTGATATACTAAGACAATGTCCCTGCTTGAGCACAGGAAATCAAAATGGCTGAACCTCTGGTTAACTCACCTGCATTCAACCGTGGAAATCATTAAGTCCTGCCCTGTTTGTGTGTCTTGACAGGTTGAGAACCACTGTTTTAGACTGAAGAAACATTTTTATTTCAGATTAAATACAATAGTTTGACATTGCAATTAGAGGTGAGCAGAATTTGAATGTCATTGGGAATGTGCGAACCTGCTTTTTCTGACATCACAATTGCATTTTTTCAGGAAGTCTTACTGGTTAAAATGTTTTGTTCATCACTAGTTGCAATTATTAAGACTGCATTTTTAGCCTTTTGAAATTCTGTCCTTTATAGTTAATGTAATTAATAATTTAATAATTTATTTACAGAGACTATCTTGGGCATGCAGAATTATAACAAGCCTATTTATTGGATCAGTAATTGTTGGTAAGATTTTTTTTTTCATTAAGCTTTACTAAATGTAATTTCATCCCATTTTCCTTTGCATGTAGTTTTTTCTACATTTTTCCACCATCTAGCACTCTGCTGGTTAATATTATACAACAGGGCTGTCCAAGTTCAGTCCTCAAGGGCCACCAACAGACCAGGATGTAAGGATGTTTCTGATTTAGCACAGGTAAATTAATCAGTGGAGCATTCATTTTGATTAACTCACCTGTGCTTAATCAGGGAAATTATTACATCCTGGCCTATTAGTGGCCCCTGAGGACAGAACTTGGACAGCCCTGTTGTACAGCATAGACTATACCTGTGTGGTAGTTTATTTTCCTTTGACTGCAAAATAGAGGCCTAACACACAATGCATTTAACACAGACATAATAGTTTTTCTTATATATTTCAAATCATTTTACAAGCCACTTGTAAAATAATAATCTTTGAGACCAAAGGTGGACAACATGTGGCTCACTAGCTGTTCTGGCTGAGTATAATGAGTGTTTCAACAACTTCAAAAGTTGCTTGCACTTACTACAGAAAAATAATTTTATAGACGCAGGTTTCACTTATATGCTACCTCCTAGTGCAGGGCTGTCCAAGTTCAGTCCTCAAGGGCCACCAACAGGCCAGGATGTAAGGATTCCCCTGATTAAGCATAGGTGACTTAATCAGTGGCTCATTCATTTTGATTGGCTCACCTGTGCTCAGGCAGGGAAACCCTTAAATCCTGAACTGTTTGTGGCCCTTGAGGCCTGAACTTGGACAGCTCTGTTCTAGGCCATGGGTAAACATGTCAAACATGACCCCAGAGAAGACATTGATTGCTCCTCAACAAGTTATCTATTAGTGAAACAATTTTTCTTAATATTCCCGAACTCCTAGTCAAGAGTCTGCATTCTTCTGAGTAAAACACAATATGAGGTAGAGTGGAAAGGAAGTTGCTACCACTAACCAGCTGAAAAACAGCGCATCCATTTTCAAATATGGTCTATCAAGGTATAGAAATGTTTGGATATATATCTGTGAATGTTACATCTTACTTTGTAATATAAATCAAATTTGCTTTTAGTAGCAGTGGCAACAAGACAAAAGAGAGGCAAACATAGCTATGTGTATCACTTCGGTTAGCAGTTTAACCCTTTGAGTGCCAGAGAGGTACGCAACACATTGCAAAGCAAAAAATGCGTATCCCTCTGGCACTCAAAGGGTTAAGGACCAGAGGGGTACCTTATACAATGCAAATCCATGTGTTACACACTCCTCTGATCCTTAAAAGGTTTATTGATTGAACTTCATATGAACAGACAGCATGATGAATAGACGATTACTGCAAAAACATGTTGCTACGTATATTCTTACATATGACTTCTCATTTTTGCAGTGGTTAACTTCACCACAGACTGGGAGGTGGGATCAATCAATGCAACAACTACATATAAATCTTTCAGTAATGCTGTGGTAAATGCTGACATTGGACTACACGTTGGGCTTAATGGTATTAATATCACTCTGAAAGGTAGGAAAAATTCACATTCCAATGTGTTATATGTAGATCTGGATGTCCTATTAGGCAGAGTAGGCAACTGTCTAAGGCACCTAATTGTGAGTAGCTCCTCACAGGCTTTGGTTTGTGGGCATGACTAACCTGTCGTTCAAACCTGCATTCTCATTTTGCTACGGAAGATGTCAGTGGAAAAGGTCTAACTGTGTGAATTGCTTCAAAATGCACAGGATTCAAACTGATAAAATCCATGTTAAAAGCAATGTGAAATTTCATTCTTCTCTTCCCATGATACAATTGATTTTTTCCAGAATAGCACCTCACTAGTGCCTTTCACAGAGAGGAAATATCCTAAATTTATCATACTTATCCTACCAAAAAGCAGTCCATCCACAAAGTGCCAGACAATTCCTGGCTGAACAAGAGAAGTAGTCAACCCCAGATGTACGTTTCAGCCTTGTTGGGCCTCGTCAGTGAGGTGCAAGTGATCTCTCTAGGCACTGTGAGCAAGGGGTCCACATCTGGATTACCCTGTTACCCTTAGGGTAATTTGCTTATGCAAAGAGCTAGTCAGAGATGCTCAACTAGGAACAAATCTGCCCTCAAATTGACGAGGCTCTATAGGATAAGTATCCTACCCAGGGTGCAATCTGTTTTAGCTCACTAGTGCCTGTCACAGAGAGAAAATATCCTAAAGCATATCATACTGATCCTACCAAAAGGCAGTCCAGCCACGAAGTGCCAGACCTCTGTAGTATTTAAGGGGTTAAAATGCCATGCAGATTAATGGGGATTTTGAGTTCATCTCTAGTGTAGTTAGATTGGACTAGCAGTTACTATTTTAGATAAGCTTTAAAAAAAAATGCAAGAACAAGAAATTAAAAAGAGACACTCCTTGCTCAATATCTTCAATAAAAAAAATCCCCCACACCACCACCACCAGTTGGATACTACTACATAATACATGGCTGGGACTACACTTAGGTGTGCAGCATCTCTAAGACTACGGGGAATTTTAAACTGCTTACATGAATCTTCCTCCAAATGTAATAAAAAAGCTGCTCACCCAAAAAACTCCCCTCATGAAACAAAGCATAAAAGATAAAAAGAAAAACAAAGTGGGTGATATAGTGCCTTATCACACTAAATAATGAAACAATAATACTTAAATAAATTGCACTCACATTTAATTATGGCTCTACAATAGACTTAAGCATATACACAGCAATCACAGCTTGCAGATAAATTCATGCTATCTCTGCTTGGGCTCATTGAAGGACTGATCTTCCGTCTCCAAAGCAAGATGAACCACTGTTGTACAATATCTTTATTATTAAAATCACTTAAAATCAATTTTAAATAAATTGATTCCCACGTGACTAAGTGTTTTGTAGCATAGCACTCTGCTTTATTAAGATTGTGGTTACAGGAAAAGCTTTTTTAATACTTATTTAAGTAATATTGTTTCATTATTTAGTGTGATAAGGCACTATTGGCACCCCTTTGTTTTTATTTTTGCCTTTTAATAAATAAATAATGACACTATACTAATGCTGTATACATCCCATACACATTTGCTGCTACATAGGCATATGCCATAGATAAATGAATGCGCTGTGGACATTATAAATACCCCACATAACCTAAAGGCACATTCACATTCCATACTATAAAGACACAGAGGAAATATACTTTGCAGCATCTTTCAGAGATGTTCTGAAAAGCTTAGTCAGAGCTGATGATTGGGTTCTTCAGTGAACATTCTCCCAAACTGACCATAGACAGCGTCGCCTAAGATTTTTCAGTCATTGGCAACATGATAAAAAACAATGAAGCATAAAAACGCACTCTGGAAACAGCCAGATTATTCGATCGGTTAAGTGGGTGTTATTAACCAATCAGATCAAATCTGTTAAATCAGACTGACACAAAGTATCCTCCTGCTTAAAGGGAATTAAATTAACCCTTTATAGTCATTAAAAAATATGTTAAAAGGCAATATAAATAGATTATCAGAAGGCAACAAACAGACATGAGGTATTTAAATGGTCAATGGAGTTCACTCAAGTTTATATACCGAACAATATACATTTATACATACAAACCAAAATTAAAACCAATAAAGATAATAGTGGGAGAATGGTATAGATTTCACCATGAGGATAAATAATTGATGTCAGCATAAGATTGGAGTGGCACAAAATGTTGGTTTGGTTCATAATTTGCATGTTCCTGCCTTCTCTGTGCAGGAAATTGACCTAATATTCCCCACTGTTAGGGGACGGAATTTGTCATTGAAACTGTCACAGAAAGAGGTTTCGGCATTTTTACCTTGAATAGCTGTGGACCTGGAGATCTTAAGAAAGATTAGGATGTTATTCTTTATGTTTGATGAGCTTCTAGTTATTCAGAAGGCCAACAGAGTAAAATTATACCTTTATTGGCTGAGTGGCTTTGGATGCAAGCTTTCAAGACAACTAGGTCTCTTCTTCAGGTATAATATGAAGGTATTATTTCTACTCTACTAGTCTCCTGTATGTTCTATGGCTAACACGGTTCCACAATTTACCCATATAGTTACACAGGTTCAATTAACATTCTCCTGACTATTTTATATGGAGTGACTAGTTTAGCCTAAAGATTACGATAATCAATGTATTTATCCTCACAGTTATTTCTATTCCATTTCTTCTGCTGTTATCTTTTATGGTTTTCATTTTGATTTGTAAGTATATGTGTATATTGTTCAGTGTATAAAATCGGGTGAACTCTATTGGCTGTTTAAATAGCACATGCCTGTTGCCTCCATATGGTCTTTTCCTGACTAAAGGTGATCATTGCCTTTTAACATGTCTTTTTAATGACTATGAAGGGGTAATTTAATCCCTTTTATGCAGGAGAATACTTGTGTCATATCCTCATTTTGCAAATTTGAACTGATTGATTAATGACACAATTGGTTTTATTTAGCATTTTGCTTAAATGACCTAGGGAAGTAGCTCTTGAATGAAGTTTATGATTAAGAACTGCTGGTGTGAAATTAGTTTTATTCCCTACCCTGGTGTCTGTTTATACTTCAATAAACTTTTCTTACTCATTGAAGAAGCTGGCTGTTTCCAGAGTTCTGTTTTATGCTTCACTAGTGTAAAAGCCAGTGTACACGGGCCATGGTCCAGGTGATGTTAACCATTTGAGCGGCAGAGGTGAAAGCAACACATTGCTTTGCAATACTCATTAAGAAGCCAGTCCTGCTCTGCGTCCTGCCGCCGACGCAGTCATGCACTGTAGAGGCTGGCCGAAAGCACAGAATGCTCCCAGAACTCCCAGCATTCTGTGTGTTTGGGCAGTCTATACTGTGCATGACGGCTTCTGACAAACATCCTAGCCAATTATTATATAGGATTGTATCTTTGTAGGGGAGGTAACCCTGTTGACCTGCACCAGGCATATTCAGTGTGTGGAAGTGAGTGCATTCATTTTTATGTGACTGTCAATGTGTTTATCAGTGTCACCACTTCTTTGCTTGCTCTAAAACATGATCTGAAAGCCATAAGTGTGAGGGACGCATTATTTTTTTTGTTCATAACAATGGTTAGTTATAGCTTGTCAACTTATTTATTGATCAGTCATTGACACTACTGATATATGAAAGACATCTATTCTTGAACCGAATGGTATTGACAAACATGGGATTAGGTCTTACTGGTCTCTATTTTATATGTGCTAGTTAATTTGCTGTAGAAATCTATTAAATCTCACTCAGGCTACGCCCTGGGGTCATACAGGCCTCATTTGGCCCACGGGCAACATGTTGGTCACCTATGCCCTAAGAACTAGCCATTCCTAAAAGATTGTTTAGCAATAACCCTGAATTATTTTGTGGCTTTCATCTGCTGCCAAGGTAATAAAAATGCATATAATAGCCAATGAGAATACACAATTAAATATTGTATTTTGCTTTTATAGGAAACCCTATACATCAGATAAATGAAACAATAAATTACAATGAGCAATTTGTCTGGCAAATTGGAGCCAGTTACCAAGAATATTACAATGAAGGACTGAAAAAAGGCCTCCCTAACCCTATCCTTTATGTCGCAGAAAAATTCACTCAGCATGATCCATGTGGCTTGTTCGGCCAGTATAGAATTTCTAGTCATTATGCATCAGCTTGCATGTGGTAAGTAACAATGACTATTATTATCTAGGACGTCAAATATTTTTCAGAACAAAAGCTTGTGCAAAATAAGAGCCTTTTTAAAATATTTTATTTTAATGAACATTTTTAGCAGTATTACAAAAAATACAGGGAGTACAGAACCAAGGCACGAGCAATAATATTTCTCACTAAAGCTATTAGAGCTACATGTGTACTTCCAAGTTCTTTGTCTACAATCAAAAGGTTATAGGTGACCTGGAGCATCCTATTGATGAGCTCAAGCATTAACATATTCCATTGAACTTAGAAGATTTGTTTTTTATTTATTTTTTTTTTTCTTTCAATGTTTGCATTGCTACATATACCCAAAGGTCTTTATCTTCTTTGGGCTGAGTGAGGTTTTTGCTGCATTGTTTGCAAGGACTTTCAAAGTAACATTTAGAGAGACCATTAACCCTTTGAGTCCTGGAGGGGTATGCAACGCATTGCTTTGCAATGTGTTGTGTACCCCTCTGGCACTCAAATGGTTAAAGTTGTGGACTTCTTTGCCTTGGGAATAAAATACTGTGGATGCCTTCAAAGAAGTATCTGATAACGTTTAAGCTTAGAACAATATTGAGAATTATGACAGTTGGTTTCAAAGCAGACAGGATGTTTTCCAAGGAAACATTGCACCATAGGAGTCAGCATAAATGTTTGGGGGGGAGGGCAAAGCCATAATTTGACCCCCAGGCCAGCCAACCCAGCAGCTATGTTTAAATGGACAGAGCAAGTGTGTAGGGGGGACAAGTGCTTCCACTTGCCCAACCTTTGGACACCAATGTATCCAATTGCCATTTGGAGTCAGAAATGAATTTTTTTACCCACTTGGGGATTAAATGGAAGTTACTTCAATAGTTGTTTTTTTGACTATGTCTGCATCAACAAACGTGATATGGCAACAGCTTAACTTGATAGATGCAAGTTTTGTTTCACCCTTATCAACTATCTTACTGTGTTACAATTGTTTTGCACCATATTTACTAAATCTTTATCTTGATACATATGCCTCAGTAGGCTTTACGTTTCAAAGAATTGTAGATTCAGTCAGAGGAAAATCAACTGCACCATAAAAAAGAAAAACGTACACATTCAACACATTGTGAAACAATGTTTTGGAGGCCTCTCTGACCCCAAGTATTAAAGTCCCATTTAAATCAATGGGAATTTGAGGATTTTTTTTATTTCTCCCCTCTAGTAAAAGTATTTTGCCCCAGAATTGCTCCAATTTTTAATTTGACATTACACCTTTTGTCTTGATATAATGATGACTTATCACCAAAGTCTCCTGATGTTCTATATGTAATAATTGTGTTACTAAGGCAATATAATCCTACTAACACTTTGCATGCTTGATAGGGCTTGAACACATTTCTATGTCATGCACTGAAAGCCTTCCAGCATCCAAAGGGTTAACTGTAATTGGTTTACATATTACAAAGAATGTTTTTTTTATATAGCTTTTCAACCAGGATGATCCAACTTATCCTTATTGTCTATAAAATGTCTGTGCAAACTGTGAGACTTTCTTTATTATTTTATTGACTTCCTTTTACTGTACTTCCCTTGTCTCTCTTTTCTTTCTTATCACTAGGGCAAGCACATATTTGTACAAGCAGAGCCCCTTATATTAGACTCAATGACTCATACTGTATAAGAATAAAGACAATCCCTGATTGACGAATGCATGCTCACTCAGAGCCACACTATAGCTATAGACATGATTAGATTAGAGTAAAAGGATGCACACACACTTACAGGAAAGAAACCTGCATCTTAAAGTGTGTATTGTCCAACTACTTTTCATTTGTAGATTAATCTTTATTCACTGGTGTATATATCTAAAGTAGAAAACACTACCTGGAAACAATTGTTTTATAAAACCACTTTATATGGCCTATACGGCCATAGAGCAGTAGCAATATGCCACAATATGTGCATAGCCAGGATACCAACTGAGCATAATGTGTTTAAAAGGAGAAATACATAGATTCCTATGTTTATGTACTGATCACCATTATTCTCCTAGTACTTATAGTTTTTCAAAATTATCCACAGATGAGTGGGATCACAACATGAAAAGCAGTGGACTGAGTTTGATTTTTTCAAAATTATGTACCCCAGGATCAGCATGTTGCTAATTGTATGTCCACAAGTTCATGTATAATGCAAGTTGGTACAGCTACATGGGTCAATGAGAAGGGTTAAACTTTATGGATTCATGACTTGTTTCAACCTTATCAACTATCTTACTATGTTTAACTCAACCCCATCAACTTGCATAGGAAAACATATTTGCATGACATATCCTCTTACTTGTGCCTTGATAAATGAATGGGTAAAAGGCATTAATAAGTATGCAAATGTATACAAACAGATACATGTTAAGGTATTTCCCTAAAAGAAATAACAAAAACAGGTGAATAATAAGTAAACAAAAAAAGTCTGTGCATCAAATCCTAAACTTTACCAATAAATAACCTTACTATCCTATATAATAATTCGCTAAATTGTGTGTAACGCCGCGACATGCGCAGTAGACACTGCTGCGCGTGCTGCAGTCATGCGCAGTAGAGACTGCCCGCGCCACTGCTGATACAGCTGTGTATCAGTCGTGGCGCGGTCAGTCTCTACTGCGTGCCACTGCCCAGCGACCGGGTGGCAGTGGCACTGTGGCCCGTGTAACGGGCTGTTCAACTAGTAGATAATAAACAGTGAGGTTTAATTACATTTTTGTGGTGAGACTAGGCAAGTCTCTAGCTACCTCAGATATTAAATAAACATGAAATTAGTATAATACAAACAAAGCAGTGATACTGACTTACCTCTGCTTTGAGTTAGCCCCTGTGAGGGAAGTGAGGGAGGTATCTTCCCTAATTACAACTAGCAACTGTGTACAGGGAGCTACCAACCAAGAAGAAGTGGGGAGTGAAAACCTCCCCAAACATACACAAAAATATATACACAAATTATTGGCAAGGTCAAGCTAGTTTATCAATAGTATTCAAATAGTTACATATATGTGTAGACAGGAGAGCATCAAGAACTATATTTTGGCTAGAAGTATAAAAAAAAGTATGAGCATAAAATCCTGACCTTTTCCAATATCCTATGACTTACCATCCTATAATATAAAAGGCCAGATGTATGTTTGTCCGATGCAGTCATGCACAGTAGAGACTGGATGCAGTCATGCGCAGTAAAGACTGCCCGAGCGCACAGAATGCTGGCCCATGTACACAGGCTTTTACACTAGTACGTAATAAACAGTGAGGTTTAGCTATATGTTTGTGGCCAAACCATGATATGCTTGCCTGACTCCTGACTCATCACTGCGCCTCCTATCTGCCTAAAATCTGAAGCTACCATGTATAATAATGCAATTAAAAGCAGTGATAACATCTTACCTCTGCTGCTAGCAAAACCCTTATAAAGCAATTAAGGGAGATATTTATACCATCCCTAATTATACTTAGTGCCTGTGTATAGGGTGCTACTATCCAAGATGAAAGCAAGAACAACAACCTCCCAAAAATACATGTAAATAAAATACACAGATTCTTGGTGAGCTTAAGCTAGCTTATCAATGATATTCAAATAGTCACATATATGTGTAGTCAAGAGACTATTAACCCTTTCAGTGCCAGAGGGGTAGGGAATGCATTGCTCCGCAATGCAAATCAAGCACACATAGAAGACCTTTTAAGTGAATGATTTCTTTTTTATTAATGAGATCGAGGTTCAGCTGCAGAGCCACCAGATGATCGTACGTCAGACTTCCCCTGCAGTCAGCTGCAACTCTGACTTCAGGGAAAGGGGAGGGAGAGAGGAACTTTGCAAGTGAATGTCTCTCAAACCATAAAGGTTTGAGAGATATAACTGGGGGCAAATAATTTATTTTCCTACAAGACTGGGATTAGTAATTTTCAAGTATTACTATCCCTTTAAACATGAATTGTGACATAGAGTGTAAAGTAGATGAGAATGCAGATGAGTAAAATAGACAATCTGAATCCCATATATACATTTAAACTTTAATTATTTGGATATTATTTATGTATGTTTGCAGCCCACAGTGCAATATAGGCTTCATCAGCCAGTCTACTACCATTGGGCGATTCCCCACATTCACTTCATAAGTACCCTCGACTCCATGTAATACTATAGCTCTGCTCTAGATACCTCCTGAAGATTTCTGCAAGAGGACCTTTTAAGCATCTAAGTAGTTGCATTTTTATCAGTAAAACAAGACTGTCCCTGTGTTGGTATATGGTGGATTAACAAGTCTAATACACCAAACCTAAAAAATAATAATCATCCTGAACTCTCCAGAATAAAAAAAATAAATTTTGCCCTAGTTAAGGGTGACAGTGCACATTTAAAATTATAACTGATGCTTTAACCTTTACCAAGGTTATGTTTGAGCAATTTCTTGACACCAAACCAATTGTTACAATTTATTTTCCTGGTTCAGATCATCAGGGGAATTTAATACAAATTTTGCCAGGTATGACTAAGAATTTAATTAGTAATTAGTATATCAGCATTTAGAAAACGAATGAGAAACTCTACTTCAAATGGAATACTTCTCACAAAAAGTATTTTTATATGCACACAATCTGCATTCACATCAGACCTACATTACATCTCTTCCATTCACTTCAATGGGATTGAAAGCTTGACTTTGACTTTTGTTAAAAAATTTAAAAATGTGTCAAGTGCAAGCAGAATATCAGAAAAAAATGAAGATACACCACAGATCTTTCACCCTTGTATTCTTTCCCATCCTCCCCCTGCCTTTCTTGGTTTCATTTTTTTTCATTGAAGTGTTTACCATTCTAATGCATCATTATCCACTCTAAGTTATGTGCACATACATGCCTTTTATATATTTATGTACTACAGTGCAAGGGATGTCATTCACTAGAAGTACTTGTAAATTGCATACTTGGCAATAATGATCAGTGTCAAACAGTAGTAACAAAAGCAAACAAAATACTATTCTGTATGAAAGGGGATATTAATACAAGAGTGAAGAGAATTATTTTACCAGTCTATAAATTGTTAGTAAGGCCTCAACTAGAATATGCAGTGCAGTTTGGGATACCTGTTCGTAAAAATCATATTCTAGATTTGGAGAAAGTGCAGAGGAGTGCAACAATTAGTAAGGGACTGGATGAATTTAAGTATGAAGACTGTTTAGACAAGCTTTGTTTATTTACTCTAGAGAAAGGACATTTGAGAGGGGATCTTATTACAATGTACAAGTATACGCTGTTAAAGAAACTTTTCATTTCGAGGACTAGGAGCTGCCTGTTAAGATAAGCTGAAAGGATGTTCCAACTTCAGAAATGGAATGGGTGTTTTACAGTAAGGTCTGTTAAATTGTGGACCTCTTTGTCTAGTGATGTGGTGATGGTAGAGACAATGGATTCATTTAAGAGAAGATTAGATACATGTCTAGCAGAATGGGATATAAAGGGTTATACTAGGTGTTTGTAGATAAAACAGGAAGTTATGAAAAATAGACTAACACCCATCTAGGAGTCAGGAAGAAGTAGGTAATTCTTGTTTTCTGGGATATATTGTGGTAAAGGTTGAACTTGATGGACTTATGTCTTTTCTCAACAAAATATACTATGCAACCATATATAACTTTGTTATTATACCATTTAAATTGTTGTAAATGTACTTTTGTTGTAATCCATTAAGGACCATGCGTGCAAAGTAATTTGTTGCACTCTCCTTTGGTCCTTAAAGGGTAAATACAATTTTTAAAACCAAAATGAAAATAGGGGGACAGATGGCAGGAAATGCATTGCATCACAATGGATTGCACATGTACCTGATGCTCAAACAATTAAATGATTAATGATTTAAACAATTCATTAACCTATTGATATTGTATTCTATATAAATGATTAATGATTGAAACAATTCATTAACCTAGTGATATTGTATTATATATTTCAGGGTGGCATTTTGCTGTTGGATTACCTGCAATATCCTGTTCTCAATGCCAGTTTTCATATATGGAGCTTACATGATCTTGGTGACTGGAGCCTTCATCATCTTTTCACTAATTTCCTTCTCAACTGTGAGATCTGTATCCCTTTGTAATATACAATTTGGGACAGATACTCTGAAAACTAATTTTGGAGGGTCTTTTTGGCTCAGTCTTGCGACTGGTGAGTTACAGAAAAATAATGGTCAATATAATGTCCACACTGATCCTGATGTAATTATAGGAACTACAACAATTCTAGGACAAATGTCCTACATCATGGGAACATTTAAAAGTCCCATTAAATTAAATTAGGAGAAATTTTATTTAGGAATTTGTATTTTTATCTGTCCCCATGGTAACATTGATTTGGTCCTGAATATCTTTTCTTTTACTTTTTTCTCACAGCCCTTTACTCTGTCAACCACACCCACTATTGGTTAATGCAGAAAGGGCACTTGAATGTACTTTGGCATCATAAGCAGACTGTAATTGAAAATACTAGTGAAGCAGCTAGGCTGATGTATTAACCAACTGCGCTATTGGTAACAAATAGCATTCCCATAATTCCCATTGATTTAATAGGACTTTTAACACATTGAATACCATAGAGATTTCCCAGCATTCCAGGGGGAGAGTCACTAAGTTGTGATAAAGAGGTGATAAAGTGGAGATGACTTCTTCAGTGATAACACTTCTCCAGTTCATATGTTATTCTATGGAGCCTATGCGCTAAGATTTCTCCAACTCTGGAGATCTTAGTGCATAGGCTCCATAGAATAACACAGGAACTGGAGAATTGTTATCAATGAAGAAGTCGTCTCCTATCACCTCTTTATCACACCTTAGTGCATAACCCCCATTGTCTGTGACAAAATACTAGGGGGAGATTCACTAAGTGACAATAAAGAGGTGATAAAGAGGAGATTTCTTCAGTGTTGAAGATCTTAGTGAATAGTCTCCATAGAATAACATAGGAATTGGAGAATTGATAAACTGGAGAAGTCATCTCCTCTTTATCACCACTTAGTGAATCTCCCCCCAGGTGTTCAAAGCACCATTTAAGTCGAGTTGAATTACTATTTGTTCCCCATGGTACAGTTGGTTTGCACCATAATTGCACCTCCTTAGTGTATCAGTCTCTGTGGAGCAGAGAAAGGGAACCATTTCTTATTTTTGTAGTTTTATTCCCTCTTTAGTAAGGAATGAGATTCCCTGGCTAAAACAAGTATCATGTGCAAAGATGAGTGAATTCTTCTATAAGCCCTTTGGATGTTAAATGTCTCTAATGAATTTCTTTGACCTGTATCCTAAGAACAGGTTTCTCATAATTTGTTTAACTTTTAGTGCCAGAGGGGTACGAAACGCATTGTAGAGCAAAGCGTTCCATACCCATCTGGCACTCAAAGGGTTAACAGAAGGCTTTTCTTAAAGGGATAGTAATGATTCATAGTAAAAGCAGCTCTAATTAATCATCATAGTATTTGGACTTTGGAGAGTGTTATATCAATACTGTCAGACCTGTAGTTCAAGAGTAATTCAATGACAAAGTATCCCCCTCCCGCCCCTTTTACTGATGTAACACTGCTCAGTCAGAGCAGAAGGGAGGTGCCCAGTTAGATTGCAGAGAGGGACAATCTTCAATTAAGATGAGGGAAAAACCTGAAAAACTTGTCAAGGGGGTCAGGGCCTTTCATTGTTCTCATAGGAAGAAGATTGTCCCCTTCTGTTATCTATCTGGTCTATGTACTGGATTCCACATCTGAGAAGAGGTGGCTTACAATAGGTAAAAGGGGCGGGCGGGGAAACTTTGCTTGTGAATATCTCTCAAACCAGAATGGTTTGAGAGATAAGACTTATATCGTTCTTCATGTTTTTTTAATGCCTACAAAATAAAATAAAGATAATAGAATTATTACTATCCCTTTAAGTAGGTGTCCTTTAACAATCGTGATATATCCACAATATATCCATATACCTGATAGTTTTGCATTTTATCTCTATTCTGTACTGCAAATTATCTCAGTTTATTATCTGATAAAGACTTAATTTTAGTATACTGAAGTCTATTGTGCATTGTGAGGTTGGATGTTATTGACTAGCAGATATTATATATATAGTTACATAGTTACATAGTAGCTTTGGTTGATGGTTGAAAAAAAGATATGCGTCCATCAAGTTCAACCCTTTTCCTATTCCTGTTTTCCGTTGTTGATTCAAAAGAAGCCCCCCCCCCAATAGAGCAGTTATATAGGAAGGAGACTGTATAATGCAAAAGGGAGGAATAGATATAAAACTATGGTTTGAAGGACCTAAGAAAGTCCTTCTTCAAAGAAATTAAGAGAGTCTTATAACTGGAGAATAAACATATTTGAGTTCTCCAGTTGTTTTAGTCTTTCCCACACCTGCAGGAAATCTATACTGTGGGTTCACAACCCTTTCGGTAAAGTAAATCTTTGTAGCAATCCCATAGTATGCAACATACGTTATTTGCCATTTCTGACCTAACCATTTCCTTCTGTTTCATGTGTTATTTTAGACACACATTTACACAGTGTCCTTTTGCTTCTTTCTAGGTCTTCTTTGCTTTTTAGTTGGAATAATGTTAATTGCGTTAGATGCATGTTTTCCTGATAAACTGAAGGTTTTCTTTAACACAATTGAAGAGGATGAAGAGGAAAGAGAAACAGAACTTTACATTAACCAACACTATTCAAGTAATATAACACTTCAACAACTGGATGTATAATTACCATGAGAGAAGTCAATGGGATACTTGTTCTATTAAAAGCAAAGGCTCACATTGAATGGGAAGAATAACTTTTGATCTCAAACACTCCATATCTTCCAGCATATTAATGAAGCATATGGAATATTTCAGTAGATATGTTACTGAGGATGCTTCAAATGGAAGGCTCGGTCCATAACATTACTGTGTGAAGTAGCCCAGTTCAGAGGGCTGTATCATCTTAGAATGAATGTAAACTAGTGGAAGGTTAGCAATAATAATAATGTTTATAAAATAGATATTTGTATTCTGTGTTTATACATATTTGTATTCTGTGTTTGAATATTAATGTTAATTTAAATAAACAATTTTGTTTTTCTACAAAAATTCCAGTATATAAAATTATATGGCAAATGTGAACTGAACGTTTCAACCCTGTGATGATATGCAATGATTGGATAGCTCTTTAGCAACCAAAAGTGGTTAATGAAGATTTCCACCTTGTGGCTGGCCCCAAGTGTTATACTGGTCACAGGGACAGTGATAGTTAATGATGATTCCAAACATGGGACTGATACCAAATGTTATACTGGTCACAGGGGCAGTAATGGTTAAGGATGATTCCAAACATGGGACTGATGCCAAGTGTTATACTGGTTACTGGGACAGTACAGGACATGTAGTAGGACATGATAATGTTTATTGGCAAAGCATACATTTTTAATGTTTTAGAGATTTGTGAAAAAGAAGAGACATCTGTAGTATAAAAACTGATGAAACAAAATTTATTGCAGGACTGACTTATTACTTAAAATCATAGTCTACAGAGGCTAATTTCTTGAATGCAAATAGTTGTGAAGACAAAGAGCTTTCAAAACATAATTGATCCTTCTTGAAGACGCATGAAACAAGCAGAATCTTCTTGATAAATATTTCCTGTGTGCCTTAGAGGGTAACCTTTATTCTTCAGGTCATTCAGGTGTATTTTGCACCTCAGCAACAAATCCATCTCTCTGTTTCAGAATGATCATTAGACAGAGCAAAAACATAGGTTGAGCTTAAATGACACTGAAGTCAGGAGGATTTTCTAAAGGGAAGGTGCCAGGTCACCTCATTCTTAAGAGTAAATATGGGGTACTCCCCATTAGGTCTTATGTAATCTAGATAAAAAAAGAAGGGGGTCATCAACCAGCCATGGCCAGAATGAAAATCAGCCCAGACTATAGTGATACGCAGCATCCCATAACTCAGCCATGGTGGTCACAGGAACAAAAATTACATTTGTGACATTAGCAGCTAAATGATAAATGTATCTCACAGTGTCATATACATAATATACAGATACTGAGCTATGTTAGAAATCTGACATTTTAATATAATGAAAGGATTTCACTGGAAGCTATGCATCTAGATCATTAAGACATGAATATGTCCAAAGAAAGTTGGGATTAATACAAAAACTGTAACAAAAACTTTATTTGAGTTCATTTTTCAAATAATAATTAATTTTTATGTAGTTACAATTAATGTGTTGCACAGAATGTTTTTTTGTGCTTTTTGTGCAGTTGTTATTTCTGAGCTAGCTAGTGTCAATCATATATGAAATTTTCTAGCATCCTCTTTAAATTATATGTTAAGTGGCGTTGCTGGGAATGAGTACAGGGCTCCTGATAATGTTATCTTGTTAATGCGCCACCACCACAGAATATGATAAGCAAGTTCTAATCTATCATGAGCCAATTGCATTTTAGGTGCCCTTATAAGAGATATTTCCCTTTAGATTGCCTTCATGACAATTTTGCCTAGCAGGAATGTCCATCCTGGTTAGTAATGTAGCTGTAGCAGAGGACTATTGCATAAATACTTGCACTCTAATCAGCTTGGTACACAGTACCATTACTTTCCAAGTGACTGGTTCAGTATTATCTACTATGATGTATTAGAGACCACTGAACGTTACTTTGGTTTTGAGGTAGAGCTATCAAACCATACAACCATGCTGACCTAGTCCTATCCTCGGGGACACCTTACAGGCCACCTCTTTAGGTTTTCCCTGCTCGTGTACAGTCACTCAGTCATTTAATTAACTCACCTGTACTCAAACATGGAAATCATATAGCCTCAGACATTTATGCTCCCCTGAGGACATGGATGGAAATCTCTGGATTATACAATAGGAATTTACATTAATACCAATTATGCAACAGATTAGAGCAGGAGAAGAACCTGCAGGACCTGAACTACTGTTGGACTACAACTACATTTTCTCCTCCAATCCAGGGTTAGGCAACCTGTCTTTTCCAGATGCTGTTGGACTACAATTCCCATCATTCTCAGTCAGCCTATGAGTTAACCCTTTGAGTGCCAGAGGGGCACGCAACACATTGCAAAGCAATGAGTTGCGTACTCCTCTGGCACTCAAAGGGTTAAAGGAAACTCTGGCTATAACTAGGTTATGAATTCGGTTGGGCCATGTGCCTAATGACCCATTCGGTTCAGTGATTATTTTAATTAATTTATAGTACTTTATGGGAACATATGTTTCCATGTCATCTTCCCATTTACAGAAATGTACATAAAAGCATCTGTATATTTTCATTTCATCTATGAGGAATACTGTTAATACCCTGAATGGAATTAGAATATGCAAAATAACTTAAATTGCTATAAAACTATTTCAAATAATAAAGACAATAAATTACCAATGTTACTGAACATATATATTATACTTTGTTTTACATAAAAAGGGCAGACAATATCAGATAATTTGACACAATACTTCTAGGTAGGAGGATTTTCTCAGCATTCACAAGGCTCCTCAACATCATTTGCTGTTGCTATAGGCAATGTTACACCAGGAGAAATGTTCTCATAGTTCCCGGTACTGGTCAGAGGCCTGCACTGGAACTGGGGGGGGGGGGGGGGGTAAAAGTGTTACACAGATAGTTTAGACAGGCCCAGAATTATCTCAGGTGCCCCTAGACAAGACATCACTGGGTGTCCCTATTCATGCCCATGGCAAACTCACTATCCCATTCCTGCACTGGGGGGAAGGCTGATAGAAAGGGGTTAAATTAAAAGCATTAAGATGGGAGGTTGCTGGGTGAGTGTGTGGATAAGACATGCATGATCTGGTGCATGTATTTAGCCATAAGCTTCATCTGCAGCAGGACTAAGCCAATGGGCTATGTGCAATGTTGAGGCATTCTCTCAATGCACATGAAAATGAATCATGCAATATTGAAGAAACATTAAGATATCCCTTTGTAGAGCATGTGATTGCTCCATAGCCTATCACATCTCACATATGTTCTTTCAGTGCTGCTGGTGGTTGACCAGGGCATATATTTTTGATGAAATGAGGCCACCAAAGAGTAGAGGTAGGTAAATAAACTATAGAAGTTTTGGGCGGATTCATAGACTCATACTGCTTTACAACACATTATTCTCCCTTCTGACAATCTATGAGATGCATACTCTATGTTGCATTTATATTTTGTTAAGAGATTGGGATGACGAATATATACATGTGGGTCTCCACCTCATTGCGTTCACACTAACCATCAGGTTTTTTCTCCTACCAACAGACATCCTAAGGATTCCTTTGCTTTCTTGTGAACACAGCTACTTTCTATTACCCTATGCAAGGACAGCTAGAACATTAACGGCATGTGGGGTTCCACTGCTTTGCACACACATAGATTACCATGGTTCTTCTCTATTAATGCAGTTTTGGGTAACAATCATTGACTAATGCTATATGAATAACTTCTCGTCTGAACTTTTTTTTTAATACAATAAAAAATAAGAAAAAAAATAACAATTATTACATTGCAATGCATTTCTACCTCTCTGGTACTCATAGGGTTAATTATACAATACATATACAAGGAGAACATGTCGAAAAAAAATTGGAGAAGAAACAATGTTGAATTCCAATGGAGAAAGAAAGTCATGGGAGCATTATAAGTCAAGTTTTAAAGGGGGGAGTTAAAATGTTGAATGCAAACAATATTTGTCGAATTAAAATGGTGAAAGAAAGCACTATAAGTCGAATTTCAAAGGAGGGATTAATATGTCGAAGGGGGGACACTCTATGTCGGATTTCTATGATGTATACTGTATTCTGCACTGCTTTTGTTAGAACAACGATGGCTTTGAAACATTGTTGTGGCTTCTACACCTCAACTCTAAGGCGCAGGATTACCGACAGAAAATGTAACCACAAAACAGGTGGTAATACTGAGCGTGGGTAATAGAAAGCTACTTGCACATTATTTTTAGTTGTTTTCTATGGGCTTTTTTTTGACTGGTTGTGCATATAATTACCGCTGATTTTGTTTTCACAAGTCAGGTAATAGGATACTAAAACCTGACTTAAAAAACACAACTCCTGTTTTTTTTAACGTTGGTAATAGAATAGAGCCCCTGAAGTTTCCTGAGTATTGATGGTAACCAGTTATTCTCTGCATGTGTTTTGTGAAGGGAGAAAGGGGAGGTAAAATGAATGAATGATCAAAAAAATTGGTATAGACTGATGCACAACAGAGACAGACAGGCAGGTGACACAAATCCCTACCAGAGATGGCTGTTCCTCTACTGGGGGTGACCAAGTGAGTGACAGATACTTTATGGACATACATCATACATTCAAGACAATAAGACAGGTAAAACCTGACATACTCTGAGTACTTACACTAACTTCTACATCCATAAGACATATATTGAGGTGGGGTGGTGCTACAGCCTGAAACAACTTTTGTTTTATCCTTTATTGAAACAACTGTTGTGCAGTTTGTTTTATCCTTTATTGAAAGCCGTTGATTCTGAATCTAACAGTTCTATCCTCATATAATACTATACTTTGTCTACTTTATACTTGTACTGTGTAGATATGGGTGAAAAAACACTTTTATTTTTGCTGGGATATCCAGGGAAACTTCACAATTAGCTGCTTTTTCCATGTGAATTCCAACTAACAGCAAATACATAGAATTTCTTGTTATTAAGAACAATGATTTTCCAGAGACTTTAAGAATTCCCATTGTCATATATAAAAAACCTTGAACTTTGCAGATTGTTGTGTGGTTGTAGATTACTAGTAGACAAAGATAGAGGTGACAGAAAGAAAGATAAAAAAATAAAGTTTGAATACTGGTGCTTACTGGAATATGAGCTATAGGACTAGGAGGGATGCTTCTGATATGGCAAAATCCACAGGCAGCAGCAACATTGGGAGCCCACTCAGCCCTGAAGACACTTCTGCCACCCCCACAACATCCCTAGGGACCTCGGGAAATATTTTAAAAAACACAATATTAGATGTGGCTATGAGAAATCACACTTGTCACCATCAAGAGAGGAGAAAGACACTGGTAGTGATAATTCTGAGGGTGGAGAATAAGATAGTATGAAGGCTTTCTTGACTCAAACCAGTGATGGATGGAAGAAAGACATGCAGATATTAATGGGTATTACCACCAGCAGTGACATTATGGTGTTAACTGATTTACTTCCAGCTGCTTAGTGTGAACATCTTATGTCACAGCAAGATTATAAGTCTAGTGTTTCTACCCTTCCCATCTGCATTGGTAGAAGTGGGAGTAGTGGTGACAGACATGGGACAAGTGGTGGTGGAAATTGTTGTTAGTATGCCTCCTAGAAATAATATTGTTGAGGCAGCAGCAGCAGCACCACAAGACATTGCAAATGCATCATGTCAACAACATCTTTATTCAGCTACTTCCACCCTGAAATCATAGGTGTGGGATTATTTTTCTTCGGGGGCAGAAACTGTGCAATCAATTTCAGAGGCAATGTGCACAATGTGTGACAAGGTTGTTAAGATGGGAAAGGAGGAGTCACACTTTAGCTCATCTGCCCAAATAAAGCATATGTAGTATAACCAATCCAAGGTGTATGTCAAACATGTTGAACCATCTCCCAGGAAAAAAATGCTGCTGTCACTGCGCCTCTTGTCCATCCCTATCAACAACAACAACATGTGTGAGAATCCCATGCAAAAATGCATGAGACAAGTACAACCTTCTACCAGCCTGAAACATCAACCACAATGACAATAACACATTACAGTCATCATATTGTGCAATGGTTCAGGGCTGGGAAAATATCCCTGTTATCTTCCTGGCCCACTCAGTGTCCTCCATGGGACATCCAGTATTACTAACAGACAGTGAATCTGCAGATGAGAGAATCTGACAATACGTATCTACGCATTGCACATCATGTGCTAGAATGAGCACACATGGCAATGTTGTGGAGACAAATAAAAAGCAGGGAATTAGGAACCATCCAGCAGAATATGCTGAGCTCACAGCAGGGAAAGAAAATTATGTTTATTGAGTATTGCGAGCCATGGGAAGTGTCAGTTACCCAGCACCCGCCCACTGCCTATTATTTTGTGAAAAGGACAAAGGCCATAGTGATTGAGAGCACCCGATTTCTTTGGGGATGGTTTAACATTCTGAACTTAAATCTCATAATGGTTGTCATGGTATTTGTGATTAACGAGAGCAGATGTGCCAGGTGTGATCCCAGTCCTTCCTTTCCGTCACAATTTTTCACACAGTATACATTGCAGTACTTGACAACTGCACAGTCCCACCCCATGGAAAATATTCCAACACTCTGTTATTGCTACATATGTCACTACTGTCTCATGACTCAGTCTCACCTTATCAAAGATGATCATGACGTGCTCTGAAAATAGTTGTTGTTTCTGACACTGCTGAGGTATAAACATTTCTGCTTATTTTCTTTGCACTATGATTTTCTTTAGTCTTTTCTACTCTAATTTTCTCTCTTTCATCCTCCACAATGCAATCGTCCATTTGATCTATAAGGAATTCTGCACATTCTTTCACAGAATCCGACTCCTCAGAGTGCTTCAGCTCATGCATTATCGGAAATTCAGAAATATTATATATAAAGCAGAGATCTAGTGATGTAGCAAGAACAAATTCCTCACTGCATTTACTGGAGACTCTGCAAAGACCCTGCTCACAACATACTAACATGTCATTCACAACACTAACTGGTTAATGCCAGTGTTATTATTTTTGTAAGGTTCATTCATCAGCCATGCTCTTTATTTTTGCTGTAGTGGAGGCATCTCATTGATTCCTGCACTAGCATGATTAACCAGCATGGTGGCTTTCTCAAAAGGCTTCTGCAGCTCACAAAAGTCACATAAAAGGCTTCTACTGACTAGGTGGCAAAGAAGCCCCTCCAAAGTCTTCCTGTTATGCACTGTATAAATATAATGGCTTTGTTCTACCCATACAAACATTCTAGCATGTACAGTTTCAAGCTGGTGATGGGGCAGGTGGTTAAACTCTTCTATGGAATACAATGCATTGTGAACACTATACGACTAGCTAAAATGTGCACACATTTTGTGGGCACTATTTAGCAGTTTTTGGAGAGTTCTGTATTCTGAGCTGCCTCCAACTATACGTATACATCCAAAGCTTTGTCAGTCCCCTGTGGCTCCTCCTACCCCCAACCTAATCTGGTTGGGGGAGATACCCTCAGCATGTCTCTTTGGCATGTCATGGAAGAGGCTGTATTCCCTCGCGCTCCACACAATGCGCTTCCTCGCCCTCGTCAGCCTACCGAACATCATCTAAAGGCTATTGGGGTCTGAGACTCCGGTGAAGGGCACTGTACTGCACCTTGGTGCCCAGGCACACTGGGGATTTGAGTTGAAGAGTGATACATGGCGCTCTGAACACAGGTGAGTACAGAACCATTTCATGGACTGTCAGCCACGTGTCCATTATGTGACAAGGGGGAGTCTGTGTTTCATATTGATTTCTCATGCAGCTGACTGCAGCCTCTCTTAGCATTTCTGAGGGGCCTCCTCCTGAGTTTTGGCTGCACTTTTCCTCTCACCTTTATCTTTTTTTGGGTGCACAGTTCCAGAACAGTAGGGATGAGGCCCTCCTTGTTAACCTGGCACAGGGTAGGATGAACATCTATGTGACCAGCAAGCACGTGCTGGCAAGGGATGCTCCAGTGAAGACCGAAGAGATGTTCTGGGCACTTGTGTGCTCCCGTATAACAGACAATTCCCCCAATCCCTTGCCACTGGGATAGTTTCAGCTTTTACCTTCAAGTGGACCTTAAATGGGGTATACTGCTCAGTTCCCCCCATATGGATATTTTTCATCTGGATTCCATGAGGAATGGTTTATGGAAATGGGTGAAACAGGGTACATATACCATATCTTCTATTCTCAATGCAGCTATTATATTGGAGCCATTGTCAGCAGACATAAAGCCAGCTTTCACAGAGTGTTGTACAAGCCATTCATCTAACACCTGCTGTCAATGATGAGACACGTGCAGCTTTGTGGGATGTCTTTCAAAGCTCTGCATGTACAGAGTGGCATGCCAATAGTATTGGCTACCATGTTGCTATCCTTTATGTCTGGCAATGACCTGTTGCTGCTGCATGCTGCTACCAAGTGATTAGTGACAGTCTTATAGTCTCTTTTATAGTACTCTGGCCACTTGTCTACATATCTGCCATCAGGTGAACTTTATTGCTATATGATGTTTACTGCCCCTTGTCTACCACATTAACCACCTGCTTGTAAAATTCTGTTGCAGCCATCTTTGGAAAATACCTGTAGCTTGGGATATGCCAGCAGATGCAACACTTTACATTAATTTTTTTTAAAACCACTGTTTTCAACAAAACAATAGGGCAGCACTACTACATTTTGGCAGTTTCTTCATTCTACGGCCATACTTTTGGATTATGTTTGTGCTATTTTTATGTTCTTTGTAATAACTCAGTAAGTGGGGGTTGGCAGCACACAGAAGAAGAACTGCTTATGTTAATTTCTGTATCAACATAACTAGTGGCAGTGGAGGTGGTAGCAGCAATTGTGGAAACTCTGTGACTCTTGTCATCTCCTCCAACTAACTTAGAGGCATACTTCTCTGCATATGGGTGTTATTGTAAGAAAATGTCCCACTCTCTGAGACAGCCACAACACTATTTTTATGTGGCCCCTACACTATTAGGAGTGCTTCTACTGTTGTTAGTTGTTACATGTCGCATGTGCAGCTGCAGATTGGTCTCTCAATCAGACTTGAAGTTGTGCTTCAAGAGGGATCTCTATGAAGATTAGCCTAGATGGGATCCTGATTTCTCCCTGCACAAACTTTTTACACAGACAACTGATAGAAAAATGTTTAGCTTTTAGCTCAGGAGTAAAGTATCTCCTTGTAATAGACTGATGGATTAGTGAGGGGCTACTATTATTATAAGTCTTAGATGTTGCACTTGTACTAGCTGTAGGTATTAATGATGTTATACTTCCAACAGCAGCAGAATCACTCATCATAACTAAAGATGTGGATGGTGATGATGACCTGTGCCGCTGATTACAAAACTGACCTCCAAGAGCCTGCATGAGGTGGTGCACAGCCTGGGGGGATACAGCAGGACAAAAAGGTTGCCCAGGATTTGAACTCCCTGTCCAAGGAGGCAGCAGTGCCAGTGGATGCATGGAAAAGTTTTTCCATTTCATAAATATGGAACAGGTGGTGTTTCCAATCAGATACCACTGCGCATCCAGAAGCCCTTGCCTCATGCTTGGTAGGGGAGTATGAGGGTACATGCATTATGTCTAGGTTTTTTTTTTATTCCAGACAAACCTCACCAACAACCTTTGGAGGGATCGGAGATGCAAGGTAGGAATAAGGTTAGGAAGGGAAAATTTTAGGTAAGATCATCATCTTTATGAGGTAAGAACGGTCGAGCCAGGAGAGAAATAAGGGAGTCCAGATGTCCAAGTCAGTCTAGATCTGAGGTGTTAGGGGGAGAGCTTGGCCACGCTCAAGTGATGCTGTTTAGGGAGGGTGAAGTGGATGCCTAGGTATTTAATAGAGTGATGCTTCCAAGGGAAAGGATAATCTTCCTGAATTTTTGCAACCTGATCAGGTGGAACCGTAATGTTCAATACTTTGGATTTGGAATAGTTAATCCTGGAGAAGGAGATCAAACTGTACTGAGAGAGGTGGGAGACCAGGTTCAAGAGAGACGAAACAGGGTTGGTGAGGAAGACCAGGACATCGTCTTGCTTTACTTCTCAAGGTCCAACAGAAATACCTGAGACAGTGGTAGTATGTCGGATGAGGCATAACAAGGGCTCGAGGATGAGAATGAAGATAATAGGGGAAAGGGGGCAACCTTGATGCCTTCCATTAGAAATGGAGAAAGGGGAGGAAAGGACTCTGTTAGCAAGAACACTGGCAGTGGGGCTAGAATATAATGACTGAACAGTGCTGCATGCTCTGAGGCAAAAAACAAATCCAGCAGAGGACTACAGTCATGTACTTCCAAATCACCCTGTCAAAAGCTTTCTCATCTAGGGATGGAGCAGAGTGGAAGTTTGCTTCTCCAGAGCAAAACTAAGGATAGAAATTCCTTTTAAAACATTGTCACCCTTAGGCATGAACCCTGTCTGGTCAGGCCCAATGAGTAAGGATAAGAAAAGCTGGACCCTGATAGCCTGAATCCTGGCAAACAACTTCACGTCTGTATTTAACAGGGAGATGGGATGATAACTACTGTAAAAGGAGGCATCCTTGTCTGGTTTAAAAGTAACAGTGATATGTACCCTAAGGAATGAGGATGCCACAGGAAGCCCACTAGGATGGAGTTGAAGGTGTCAACTAGGTGGGGGTATAAGGGCCGAAGAAAAAAAATTATAATAGGTCAAAGGGAGGCCATCAGGTCCTGTAGGAAATTACCTCCTCAGTAATGATGGGGCTCTCAGGTTTTAGTATTTTTTTTGTCAGGCAATAGACGGGGAAGGGGGGGTGTTATCTAGGGAAAGAAATTCCTGGATGCAAGAAGTCAGCGATGACAGGCCTTGTGACTGGGAATCAGGGGAATGGATTTTATACAGATCTAGGAAGAAAGAGTGAAAGGCTTCTGCAATATCCGGGAAAGAGTGAGCTGTCTCTCCATGCTTGCCAGAGGAATACAGGATATCTTCTGGGCATGCTGTAATAAACAAGAGCACTCAAGACAGTAGATTACAGCTTTTGATTGACAGCTAATGAAATCATGTATAATATGATATTTGCCAAATATGTCTGTAATGCCCTTTACAGGAGTCATGTGCTGAAATGCATTGCAATGTCCACATCGGTGTGATCCCGAAACAGTTGATTTCTTCTGAACTTGTAGATGACTATGAACAAGTTTGTCTCTCAAGTTGGGTGCCCTTTTGCAAGACATAGAGACTCTATCTCCCAAAATTTCTTGAAGATCAACGTCACATAATAGTATGGGCCAATGGTTATTGAGAATTCTCTTCAAATTTTCCCATTGGCAATTGAATGTCAAGATAAAAAGTATTTTTGATTCACTATTTGAAGTTTTTGGATCGTATAGGAGATGTGTTCTTGAATTGTATGGGGCTCTCTTATAGGCCTTTTTAATCACTGTACTGCTGTATCCTCTTTGAATAAACCTTTCTTTGAGATCCTCTGATCTATGTTTAAAATCATCTATAGCGCTGCAGTTTCTTCGCAGGGGCAGAAATTCACTCACTGGAATATTATTTTTCATAATTTTGGGGTGGTGACTTGTGTAGTGTAATAGGCTATTCGTAGCCTTTGGTTTCCTGTAGAGATCAGTCATAACTGTGTTGTCGCTACTTCTCTTAATAGAGATGTCCAGAAAATCTATTTTGTCATAACTGCAAGTCATGGTGAGTTTAAGATTCATGATATTGTCATTAAGTCTGTCAATGAAAGCAGTTAGTAATTCTTGCGATCCATCCCATATGATGAAAAGGTTGTCTACGTAGCGTAGCCACATGAGCACATGTGAAGTGTAATGGTCATGGTGCTCTGAAAAACAATTGTCTCCTCCCACCAACTGAAGTAGAGGTTGGCATATGTGGGGGGGCACATGCACTCCCCATCGCTGTACCCTGGGTTTAGAGATAAAAATGATCTTTGAAAACAAAGAAATTTTTCTTCAAGACAAAAGTCAAAAGATCTATTATAAATTGCCTCACTGAATGTGGCAACCTTATTTAAAAAATACCTAACTGCTTGTAGACCAAATGTGACATCGATAGATGTATATAGTGACTCAACGTCACACGTTACTAATAGTGTCTCAGAGGTGATAGGGAGAAATTCTATCTGGAGATAATATCTCCTGTGTCCATAAGAGCTTAGAGTATATACATGTGATCTCAGAACATAAGCAATATATTGACTGACTCTCTCATTCAAACTACCATAACCAGATATGATCGGTCTACCTGGTGGTACCTTATCATCTTTATGTACCTTAGGTAGTAAGTACAGAGTTGGTGTTCTGGGAAAGGGGACCTGTAGAAATTTTAACTCTTGTTGTGTTACAAGAGATTGTCCATGAGACTCAGTGATGAATCTATCATAATGATTTTTGAGATCATTGGTGGGATCATTGAACAGTCTCCTGTAACACTTCCTATCATTTCGTTGTTTCATTGCCTCTGCAGTGTACATTTCAAGTAGCCAAATGACAATATTACCACCTTTATCAGATGGTTTTATGATAACATCTTCCCATTTTTTGATATCTAAGAGGGCTTGATTTTTGACTTTAGTCAGATTCCTATTGAGAGTAACATCTGGTAAATCAAGTATATCTTTGGACACCAGATTAGTGAATATCTGTGCTGCTGGACATACATTCGTAGGTGGTATGAATGTAGATTTAATTCTTGGTGGTGGTAGCATTTTGAATCTGGTATTTTCATTAATGAGACTCAACAGACTATCTAAATCAGCATCATCTGTAGGAGGTAGTGATTCCATTTCATCACTTCTAAACCTATACTTTTCTTTGAACAATTTATGCGGCAAAAATTTCCGCATAATCAGCAGTCAATGATAGTCTCAAATTTGTTCAAACTATTTGACAGAGAAAAACTTAGTCCTTGTGAGAGAAGTCCTTTTTGGATATCTGTCAGTATATAATCAGAAAGGTTGATAATCTGTAGACTGCATGTGTTCATCATATTATTACTTATGTGGGTGCTCGGTCCGTTTGTAGGCCCACCGGTCCCAGTTTCACAATTTCCTTGAGACCTTGTCTGGTTGGTTTTTTGGGTTTTTGTTTCGTCATGGGCGTCTCTTCCCCCTTAAAAAAGGTAACGGTTGGGCTCTATCTGTGGCCAAATCAGTATCAAATTGTCCTGATTCTGATAATGAGGATTCACTAAGATATTTGTCAAGATCTGCCTTGTTGGTATATCTGGGTCTTCTCTTATTCCAAAAATATATATTTTCTTTCTCATCATCCCCTGAGTCTCTATCAAATTTTTTATTTTTCTTTTCCAGGAGTTCTATCTCAAAATCATCTAATTCTTTATTAAGTCTTTCAAGATCTTTCTTGATACGATCTGTACTCTCAAAAGTTTTGACCTGATCTTCTAGTTCTTTAATTTCTTGGTCTAGATTACTGATGATTAGGGTTTCATAGTCAATATTTAAGAATTCCAATGCATCTTTCCATTTTTTTTTAAAACTGGCTTCAGTGAAGTTGTAGGTGGGTAACAAAGGAATTCTTAGGCCTTTAGGTAAATAGTTTTCTTCTTTCTATTTGAGAAAAATTAATTTGCTCAACCAACTATGAGTATGTTTGTACTGAGCATCTTTCAATTCTCTAAATACAGTATCCCATTTTTTGCCACCATTGATACTAGATGTTGGTTCTTTGGTACTGAAATCCTCTTGTGCTTTGTTTTCCCACTTAGTTTGTCTCTCTGAGTTGGTAACAAAAACGTCCATCTGCATCAATTGGGGATTACAGGTGCAGTGAGAGAAAAAATCACTAAGAGAGTGACAAATATATATATACTGTATACACAAAGGATTCACACAAACATAAGGGTAGGCACTCACCAGAGGTGCTACAGGGGAAACTTGGAATATACAGTAGAGAGAGGGGGAAGAAAGAAAGATAACCCTGCTATAGAGACTCTAGCATGGTTTGAATACATTGTTTGTGTGTGTGTGTGTGTGTGTGTGTGTGTGTGTATGTGTGTGTGTGTGTGTGTGTGTGTGTGTGTGTGTGTGTGTGTGTGTGTGTGGGAGGGGGTGTATTTAATTATCATTGAAATTAATGAAATGACAAAGACAGAGGTGTAACAAAAATGCTGTAAACTCTTTTGAGGGGACCCCATACCACGCTGGAACATAAAGAGCCACTGGTAGTTGCAGAGTGGCACAAGAGTGGATAACATAATTTTGCCACTGTACAAATCATTGGTAAGAAACTATGCAGTATACAGTAGAGAGAGGGCAAAGAAAGAAAGATAACCCTGCTGTATAACACTCTCAGTTGGAGTCTAATACCTCTAATGCGTAAAGTGTCATTACATATAAAATGTAACTTTTATTAAATGAAATAAAATATCATCAAAAGTTACTGGGGCTGATCCGACTTGCCACTAATAAAAAGAAAATAATACATGAACACACTAAATGATCAAAACACATGAAAAAAAGTCTCTTGAGGTATGTCTCTATAAGCTTGGCACATCTAGCCACTGGGATTTTTGCCCATTCTTCAAGGCAAAACTGCTCCATCTCCTTCAATTTGGATGGGTCTTTACGTCATACCACAGATTGGATTGAGGTCCGGGCTTTGACTAGGCCATTCTAAGACATTTAAGTGTTTCCCCTTAAACCACTCGGGTGTTGCTTTAGAAGTATGCTTAGGGTCATTGTCCTGCTGGAAGGTAAACCTCTGCCCCAGTCTCAAATCTCTGGAAGACCGAAACAGGTTTCCATCAAAAATTTCCCTGTATTTAGCTATATTTAGCTCCATCCATCATTCTTCAAATCTGACCTGTTTCCCAGTCCCTGCTGATGAAAAACATCCCCACATCATGATGCTGGCACCGCCATGCTTCACTGTGGGGATGGATGTTGTCGGGGTGATGAGAGGTGTTGGGTTTGCGCCAAAAAGATCAAAGATCAATTTTAGTCTAATCTGACCAGAGTAACTTCTTCCATATGTTTGGGGAGTCTCCCACATGCCTTTTGGCAAACAGCAAACATGTTTGCTTATTTTTTTCTTTAAGCAATGGCTTTCTTATGGCCACTCTTCTGTGAAGCCCAGCTCTGTGGAGTATATGGCTTAAAGTGGTCCTATGGACAGATACTCCAATCTCCGCTGTGATGCTTTGCAGCTTCTTCAGGGTTATCTTTGGTCTCTTTGTTGCCTCTTTGATTAATGCCCTCTGTGCCTGGTCCATGAGTTTTGGTGGGCGGCCCTCTCTTGGCAGGTTTGTTGTGGTGCCATATTCTTTCCATTTTTTAATAATGGATTTAATGGTGCTCAGTGGGATGTTCAAAGTTTGGGATATTTTTTTATAACCCAACCCTGATCTGTACTTCTTCACAACATTGTCCCTGAGCTGTTTGAAGAACTCCTTGGTCTTCATGCTGCCGCTTGCTTGGTGGTGTTGCAGACTCTGGAGCCTTTCAGAACAGGTGTACATATATACTGAGATCATGTGACAGATAATGTGACACTTAGATTGCACACAGGTGGACTTTATTTAAATACAGTAATTATGTGACTTCTGAAGGTAATTGGTTGCACCAGATATTATTTAGGGGTCTCATAGCAAAGGGGGTGAATACGTATGCACGCACCCCTTTTCCATGTTTTATTTTTATAATTTTTTTAAAAACGTTATTTTCTTCATTTCACTTACCAATTTGGACTATTTTGTGTATGCCCATATGAAATCCAAATTAAAATCCATTTTAATTCAGGTTGTAATGCAACAAAACAGGGAAAATGCCAATGGGGTGAATACTTTTGCAAGGTACTGTAAGTCTCTTTCTGCTCATAAATCAGAGCAGAAGAATAGAATTGCCACAACTGAAGGGTACAAAATGCATAACTATACAGTTTGTGTTTGTTCTCACAATCAGAATAATAAAATATAAACATAATTCGATATATATACATTTGCAGCTCAACATTCCCATTTCTGTCAAAGTCTTTGTAGAAAAAAGGGTACCCTGTGGATGTCTCCCTGGTGGAGAACAACTGACTTAGTAAGTGATCAGAACACTACCTGCTAATCACAATCGAATAGTTCAGTGTAAGTTTGACCTGTAGTATCTTGAATGAAAAATCTCCTAGCACTACACATATTTTACGCTACAGAAAAAAAACTATTATGTTTTTTATAAAAACGTTTACTGATCATTTAATATGTAACATCTGTGTAATATGCACATTTAAGCATGTGGAATGTAGCATGTAATTATTATTTGTTATTAGTGTCTTTATTTAACCCCTTAACGACCCTTGACCGTCATAGTACGTCATGGATAGATCTGACTTAACGACCCATGACTCTGCTATTACAGTTTTAACTACCGTAAATCTCGGGTATAATACGCACAATTTTACCCCTCTTCACCTTATGTGAAGTGGGGGATGCGTATTATACCAGAGAGATTTTTGCCGAATAAAAAAAATATATATATTAGAGCTGCAGCTACCCTCCCACCGTCCCCCGGCGCAATCCAACGTGAAAATAAGACTTACTTGGTGATATAGCTTAAGCCATTCAAGTGCAACATGTGTAAAAGCTCCCACCTATCTTCGCTGCAGGCAGCATGCTTGCATTTGCCGCCCGCTTCCTTCAATGGGTTTTCAGGACCTTCCGCCTACAGCCAATGGTCATGCCCTGTGAGAATCTCAAGGTCCTCACAGGACAATAGCGCAGGAGGAAGGTCTTGGTAGTCCATTGAAGGAAGCGGGCGGCAAATGCAAGAATGCCGCCCGCAAGGAAGATGAGAGGGAGCTTTTTCACATGTAGCACTTGAATGGCTTGAGCTATGTCACCAAGTAAGTCTTATTTTAATGTCGGATTGCGCCGGGGGACGGAGGAGGGTAGCTGGCAGCTTTAATATTTTTTTGTAGTAAGGGGGAAAACAAGGGTGCGTATTATACATAGGCACTCTTGTTTTCCCCTAAAATCTTGGGTACAATATACACCTGCGTATTATACACAGGTGCGTATTATACCTGAGATTTTACGGTATATTTTTTTTACATTAACAATGTCCTCTAGTAGTCAGACTCCAATTAGTTACTCTGTTGCATTACATACTAACATAGTAACATAGTTGATGAGGCTGAAAAAAACATGCATCCATTCCATAAGTTTACTGCCCTTACTGCATTCTCTAGGAGAGACGAGAAGACGAGTCACTGACAAACTGTTCTAGATAGAATGTGATAGAAACTGCTGAGCCATGCTGTCAGAACTTTCAGGAAGTAATAGCCACTGTAACTTACTTCCTGACAGTCTGAGCAATTAAAACATTTGACTAAAACAACTGACAAGCAGTGGGAGTGCCTAGGCAGAAAAAAAACTATAACATATAGGTTTTCATCAAAAAGTTTACTGCTCCTTTAAGTTATAGAACAATGGATGCTGTGCAGTTCCTGAAAAGGGTCACACAAGAAGTAAATGCTAATATTTATTAATATGATAGGAGTAAAATCAATAAATGCAAAGCAATGTGCTAGAGATCCCAGTGTTGCTCAAAGGGTAAATGGCACACAACATTGTCCTAAGTTCTTATTGAATGTATAGTTTTATAAAGCTAACAGGTGTACTTAGAGCTTTACAGTTTATATTTAGTATAGGGGGGATTCAATAAGTGCAGTAATCAAGTAGTTATACAGACAAATATCATAAGGATTAGAATAGGTATACATACATTAGGAGAGGTGGTCCCTGCCCTGTAGAGCTTACTATATATATATATATATATATATATATATATATATATATATATATATATATATATATATATAATGAGTGATACACAGATACAATGAGGTAGAATGCAATTTATGACAAATTACATCTGCAATAAGGTTTACATATTATGGTAGTGCTGCATTTAAAATATATTCTTTTAGCTTGGATTTGAAGTTGTTGATGGGTGAGGTTTGGTGAACGCTGGGGGTAGGGAGTTGTAGAGGTAGTGAGCAGCAAGGGAAAAGATTTCCGTCATGAAACATCAATAGAGTTTAGAGGAACAGAAAGCCGTCCACTCTGCGCGCGGCATAGAGGACGTGCAGGTATATGGCAGATATCAATGATGAAAAATAGGATGGGGACAAGTGTTGGAGAGCATTGAAGGTAATGAGGGGGATTTTGAACATTATACATTGCTTTATGGCAGGCTCGAAATGCTTCACCATGGAATAACTCCAGGCAGCATGCAGAAAATGAGGCAGGTAGTGAGTGATTATATCTTTATGAAGACACGTTAACCGTTTGAGTGCCAGATATAGTCACTCACTACCTGTCACATTTTCTCTGAGCTGCCTGGAATTATTCCATGGTGAAACGTCTCAAGCTCGCCCTCTAAGGGTAAAGTGAATAGGAAAAAATATGTCTAAGATGTGTGACTGTAGACTTCTGCAAATGTACAGTTTGTGATCAGTCATGGCCTCAGCTCATTCTATGCAACCATAAGCTATGCTCCCTGCCGCATTATCATGCTGGAAGAAGGGACATTGCTGGAGATCCTATCAGTGAGGTCGGTGATGTACTCGGCTCTTTTGTTGAAGGCTGTGTCAAGAGCTCCTCACAGAACAGCCAGCAACTGCCTAAGAGCTTAAACCCATCTTCTGCTTATGCTCCGTTTAAGAAGGAGACATGAGAATCTTGCGCTTATATGTAGGGCAAGATTCTCATGTTCCTTTTTTCAACCAGGCGACATACTGAATGCGGCGTGTAGATGCGCAACCTTTAATATGCAACCATTTAAAAGTGAACCCAGAACAGAGCCTTGAGACACTCCTACTGAGAGTATTGCTGCATTATCTATCTCCCTGTCTTCTTTGGATGGTTCAGGGGTGGGCTGGTTTGGGGATGATGAGAAATGTAATCTCTAACTGCTGGAGAACCAAAGGTTTTATACCACTGTACCAGTTTAACCACTTGAGGTCCAGATGATTCCCAAAAGGGTAACAGGACTCTATAACCTATTATTATTATTATTATTATTATTCTTTATTTATATAGCGCCAACTAATTCCGCAGCGCTGTACAATTGGGGAATAGACATACAGAGGTATTAAATAGTACAATCAGATGTGTAGAACAGGAGGATCAGAGGGCCCTGCTCGTGAGAGCTTACAGTCTAGAGGAACCTATAACAACATTCATTATTTGAAAGCGCTTTGAAGGTCACCTATGAATTGCATTAACCATTTTTTATTTAGAAAGCTATTTTTGAGTTATTTAGATTTATAGAATATGCTAATTAACCCTTTGAGTGCAAGAAGTTTACACAAAGCATTGCAAAGCAATGTGTTGTATACTCCTCTGGCACTCAAAGGGTTTAAGCATGTCATGCAGGATCTTCCTGTCTTAGCCCTACATTATCTCCCCCATTCACTGACACTGCATGTACCACATCTCCTAGCACTGAAAGGGTTAAGTGTCAGAGAGTGGGAGAAGAAATGTAAGGGAAAGCAGAAATGCCTGCATGACTTGCCTTAATTAGCATAATATATATCCTATATAATAATTCTCTAAATAGTGTGTAACGCCGCGACATGCGCAGTAGAGACTGCCCGCACCGCGGTGGATACTCTCTCGGAGCGTCCAGCTCTGTATCAGCTGTGGCGCAGCCAGTCTCTACTGCGCGTGACTGCCCCGTGACCGGGTGGCAGTGGCACTGTGGCCCGTGTAACAGGCTGTTCAACTAGTATCTAAATAACTCAATCTATTTTCTAAGTAAAAATGACAAATACAACATATATATGTGATTTTGAAAGTGCTTTTAAAATTACCAGCATTGTCTATAATTGATAGTGTTCATTTACATTTTTCCTCAGTATAAACTACAGGTCCCTGAGAGAAGATCAAATGGTTCGATCATGATTAAACAGGCACCTTGTTTCATCAGAAGCAAATATCAAATGTCACTGAGTCAGAGGTATGTCATGTAAAAGCAATTCTGCTGAGCCAGGAAACAAGCTTTCAAATACGGAAAAGAATCAGAACTCAAAACAATAAGCATATGCTGTAGTGGATAAAGAAGTTGATTATGATGGGGAAATTCACAGTGTTACTAAGTTACATACTTAGTTGTAACAATGGATTTCCCCAGAATCCCAGTAGGTCAATATAATACTGCTTCCATATCTATGTCAGCTGACCCAGATTTCCAGGGACAGTCCCTGGTTTTGGCTTCCTGATGTCCCTGGTTTTCAAATTGAGATTTAACCCCATATTTTAGGTGCTTGTCATAAAATTGTTCTGTTAGGGTTAGGTAATGCCTGGTTGGGAATGGTAGGAGTTGTAACTTCCATCAGCTGGAATGCAAAAGGTTGCCTCGCTCTGAGCTTACCAACAGTTGTTAATACTATCAGTGTATATGATTGTGTGCAGTTTTTTCATGTGGTAATGTATATTCAGTTGTGCAAAGCTCTTAAAGGAATAGATGTACAAAACAATAGTGAAGAGCAAGCAAGTCCCACTGATTTAAAGGGATAGCCACGGCAGAATAAAAATGCAGCTCCAATTGATCCTCATATAACGAGGATCATGTAGTGCTGTGTTTCAATAGTTTATGTTTTGTAGTTCAAGAGTAAACAAATTCTAAAGGATCCCCCTCCCTCCCCTTTTACTAGGGATGGGCGAAAATATTCACCTCAAACTGAAATCGGTGAATAATGGCACTTCCCGCTTGGCGAATAATTTCCAGTTTTTCTGCTTTTTCCTGCTTTTTTCACCTAGCTCATTGTGCATTGAAATCAATGGGAAGAAAAATGTTTCCCCACCAGTTTTCTCTAGTTTTCTAAAGCCATATAAAAGGCTGTCAGGCTCTCACAGCATTCCATTCTGTGTTTGTGAGGAGAGAGCAGCACGTTGTTTGAGCTAGAGAAGATAAGGGAATTGAAGTTTAGTTTAGGGAATCTTTTAGGTAGGACATTTGTTCTCTGTATTAGGAGAGTCAGTGGGCACTGTGGGGAGAGGAAGGGAGGAAGGAGGTTGACCCCAAATACCCCAAAATTCCATATGACTGACAGGCAAGGCACAGGCAGCTGGGGACCTATTTGCTTGCTGATCTTGCTGGTATTGTCTCTGTGCTGGGTGGGGAAGTCTGGGGAAAGACGTTGTTGATTTTTTGTTTTTCAGTTATAGTTTTTTTTGGACAGACTATGATAAGACAGTGTGGTCAACTTAAAAAAATAAAATAAAAAAATTAAAAAACAATAAAGAAATATCAAAGAACTAAATATATTAGGTGGCAGACAGCTAACTGGTCTAAGGCAAGACATCATACTCCATCAGTTGTGTTGTGTACTGTAGAGTAAAAACGCACAAAGAACAGGGGGAGGGGGAAGGGACATGACAGTAAAGTGGTAGTTCAAAAACTGACTGCAGCAATGGTTGCTACAGAGTGTGCAATAAATAATGTTGATGCTTCTCCTCCAAGGGAGGATGTAGTTTGTCAAGGTCCCAGCAAAACCTCCAGCACCACCAATGCCAGTAGAAATAAAGAACCATATAAGAAGACCAATAATAAGAACACTGAAGATGACAACAAGTTGCATTCAAGGGTTGATGATGACAATATCATAATAGAGGAATATGTAGCAGCTGGTAGTAGAGAAGTTTGTTACAGTAAAAGTAAAAAGAAATTGTTTGAGACCTTTAAAAGCTTAGAGGAATATATGGGTAGTGGGCAAGAATTGGCAGGTGATGCTGATGCTGCTGAGGATGACCTAATGATGACTGATGATGATGCAGATCTAGAATATATCCCTCACACCCTTCTCTTGTCCAGATACAGAAGAAGCAGAGAGTGAGGATGATGAAATGCCAACAAAGTTAGCAGAAAGGCAAAGGCTGAATCTTCCACCACTTAAAAGGAGCGCTGTGTCTGTCTATAAACTGTTTGAGAAAACCATTGGAAAGTCTGACCCTGGACAAGCAAAGATGTCAAAAAGTACACAGTCAGTCACTCTATCAGTCATCATCATCGCCTCTTCAAAGTCCAAGTTCCATTCAGCCACACACACACACCTGTGTTGAGTACCCAGCAGCAGCAACAACAACAGCAAGACAGGTTATTAACATCCACAATGTTAGATATGACGAGTGCCTCTGCTGCTGTAAGTGATGCACCTTTGACACCTAGTAGTAGTAGCAGCAGAATTGCATCAACATCTAGCCCCAGTAGTAGTAGCAGCAGCGCCTCAGGAACCACTCAGTCCATGAAGTCCACAGTATGGAAATACTTCACTCAGGATCCTCAAGCTAAGCGTGTTGCTATCTGTCTGTGCAAAAAGCATGTGGGTTTTTTTTTGCTGAGACCCTGACAAACTGCATCCTTCCTTGCAGTAGAAGGATCATCATAATTGATTGCACACGCTGCAGCAACCATTGCTGCAGTCAGTTTTTGAACTACTACTTTACTCTCATATCCCTGCACTGCTCCACCCCTCCCCCTTTCCCTTCCCCTTGTACATCTTCTGGAAATTACGCAACTTTTACTGTACGGTACACAACACAATTGATGGAGCTTTATGATGCTTTGCCAAAGCCCAGTCAGCTGTCTGTACTGTCACCTAATATATTTAGTTCTTTATTCTTTTTTATTTATTTATTTCTTTTTTTAAGTTATCCACCCTGTTGTCTTATCACAGTCTGTCCCCAAAAAATTATAACTGAAAAACAAAATCAACAACGTCTTTCCCCAGACTTCCCCACCCAGCACAGAGATAATAACAGCAAGATCAGCAAGCAAATAGGTCCCTAGCTGCCTGTGTCTTGCCAGTCAGTCACATGGAATTTTGGAGTACTTGGGGACAACCTCCTACCTCCCTTCTTATCCCCAGAGTGCCCCACTGACTCTCCTAATAGAGAGAACAAATGTCCTACCTAAAAGATTCCCTAAACTAAACTTTAATTCTCCTATCTCCTCTAGCTCAGAAAATGTATTGCTCTCTCCTCTCACAAACATAAAATGGCATGCTGTGAGAGCCTGAGAGCCTTTTATATTGGTTGTAGAAAGCTTTCATGTGGTAGAGAAATATTTTTATTCCCATTGATTTCAATGGGCAAAAAAGGCAGGAAAAAGCAGAAAAACAGCACTTTTCAAGGGAAATTATTTGCCAAGCGAAAAGAGCCATTATTCACCAATTACTGTTTGAGGTGAAAATTTTTGCCCATCCCTACAGACAAAGCAATGTGTGTGGCAAGCATTGACACGTACTGCAGTGGAAACCCTCAATTGTCCTCCAGCAATCATTGCATCTGAGAGGGTTTTCATTGCAGCTGGTTACATTGTCAATGACCGCAGGACACGGCTATCAAACAACAATGTATCAGGTAGCAGAAGCCACACAGAACAGACAAAGCCAGGACAAACATAGTAACAGCAGCATAGATGAAGAGGTGGAGGAGGGATGTGAAGAAGGGTTGCCACCATCTACCCCACTTGGGACCACTGCTATGAGCGACAAGTAATGTGTGTCAATAATCTGAGAAGAAGGATAGCGATTTGATGCAAACATGACAATGGTAAATAGTATGTACACATACACAAATCACACCATACCAGTCCCCCACCACCACTACTATATACATCTGCCACATTATAGATTGTACTTTATTTTTGTTATTAATTGATATCATCATCATGAATGTGTGCCAGTGTCACTTAAGAAGGAAGTTAGTGTTGTGGGCACTCTGCATGCTAACACATTTTTCAAGGCATATGTTCCTCACAACTTTGACTTTCAGTCACTTATTTATAAACTACAGCCCTCAGAAGAAATAATATTCTAGTGGGAAATGTAGTACACAAAGGAAATATAGGCAAAAAATTGTTAAAATAGGTGAAAAGGAGGAAAATTTAGCATTGGCAAAAAGTAGAAAACCTTTGTGAAAAAAAGAGAAAAATCGGTCAGTTTTTGTGAAAATTCATGCAGGAAATTTTTCCCACTTTTCGCCCACCCCAACCTTTTGCTTAAGTCATGCTACCGCTCTGAGCTGGCCCTCGGCAAGGGACAATCTCCATCCCCTAAGTATAAGGAAAACACTGCCCCCTTTGACAAAGGAGGGCGGGATTTTCCTTATGCTCAATGAAGATTGTCCCTCTCTGCGCTCCATCCAGCCAGCTCAGAGAGGTAGCATGACTTAAAGTGATAGTAATACATGAAATTACATACATTTAATTTGGTAGATATTTAGAAAATAAATTAATTGTGCTGTTTCCAAGCTCCCAAACCTTTATGGTTTGGGAGATATCAGTCTGCAAAGTTCCCCCTTCTCTCCCCTTGTGCTGATGTCAGCTTTCTAATTTAGAGACTGAGATCCCAATCCATAGACCGTCCTGCAGCTCTTCAGCAGAGCCGTGATCTGGGAGATTTGGGAGATCAGAAACGGCACAATTAATTTATTTTTTAAATATGTACCGAATTAAATGTATGTAATTTCATATATTACTATCACTTTAAGTAAAGGGGAGGAGGATCTTTTAGAATTGATTTACTTTTGAACTACAAAACAAGCGATTGAATTGCAGTGATAATGATTCTCTTTATATGAGGATCAATGAGTTGCATTTTTATTCTGCCATGACGATCCCTTTTAATTTGAATTTAATCCATTGAAATACTAGAGAGCCAATGCATTACAAAAGTATTCTGTTGGCACCACAACAACCATAACTGTACTATAGACCACTGATGACATCCAGTCACGTGGATGCCTAAGGGGAAAGGCATCTATGTTTTTACAGTGTTGGCAAGTACGCCTCCATTTTGTCAGATTAGTTATCCAATACATTATTCACTTTTTCCCACACCCAGCTTGCAAGGAAATGGCGGTTGTAGTTAACCAGCTAATACAAATCTGTGAACGAAGATATAGCAATTATCAATGAAGGTTGCCCAGCAACAGTATGAAGTAAAATAAAACATAATGTATTACACTTTATCAGTGGTTGAGACACACCTATACAAAGTAGCTGGAGAGTGGAAACCTGAAGTTCACTGGCTGTAGAGGACTATAACTCCCAGGATTCCAAGCTAGCCATTGGTTTGCTGGAAATGAGAACTATAGTCCTCCACAGCTGTAGGGCCTCTGGTTGCCCACCTCTGCAGTAAAACGGTTAACTTTTAAAACACTGCACACAAAACAGGGTGCGAAGTCCCAGCACTATAAACATGTCGCTGTGATTAAAAGGGTGACATCAGAATCTCTCCCCTTCCAGAAAAGCGCAAGATTCTCATGTCGCCGGTATTAAATAGCACATACAGTACTTTATTCTATTGAAGTCCGAATATAACCCCAGATTTACAGGCTTCATTGTAAAGTAAGCAATAACAGTGCCCACCTGATTCATGGAGATGAGCAAACTGCATTGTTAACCCTTGCGTGCTCCACACTGCCCTCTCATCCTGCATGCTGTTTTGTGTGCAATGTTTTAAAAGAATACCCAGTAAAACAAAGGTTAGAATTACACAGATTTTACAGGTTGTTACTTATTTGTCAGTTTATGTAAATGAGCTAGTACTGGCTAACAAGGATTCACAGCTGGAATGCGGAGCAGAGTGGAATGTTAGTATCTGATGGGCAGACCTGCATTAACTGACAACAAATAATGCTAAATAATGGTACAAATAATTACAAGTTTTTTTTTTTAAACAAAAATGGCATGCATAAATATAGGTACTTTTGAACACTTTTCAAAAATCACATATTAGTTACAAAATGGACATAAAATACAATAATGTGCACAAAAGGAACCCACAACTGTTTTGGCATTTAGACTGTAGGAAGGACCACTGCACCAACACTTTTTTGGTGACAATTTTCAAATATCGGAAGGTATTTAAGGAAAGAATGCTTAATGTTCTCTTTATACCTGATGAAGGAAAGTCAAAATCCCCCCAAAAGCTGTATACTGTGACCTGCACTTCTCCCATACTGCATTTGTATGCAATTCTTTTTTAATTAGTGTAAACCAAAGGTCGGCTACATAAACATGAAGAGGAGGGGCACTGGATAGCTCTTTGGCACCCAAAAGGTTAAATTATGAGGAATCTTAATTTATTCTGGTGTAAATACTAGAACTGGGAGAGAGATCTAGAAGGAAGTTTAACCTTTTGAGTGCCAGAGGGGTACACAACAAATTGCTTTGCAATGCTTTGCACACACCTCTGGCACTCAGAGGGTTAATATACCTTCCTGCCTACCAGAACAATTATACAGCAAACCAACAGAACAAGAGGGGGAGAAATAAACACTTCCCACATTCGAGTGATCTACAAGGGGCTTTTAACCCGTTAAATGCTATCAAGGTCTACAATTTTTTGCAGCCGAATGGATCTGAGAACATTCTAATACTGAATGGTTTAAAAGTTCCTTTTAACTCGGTGTGGGTTGTTATTTGTCCCCTATGGTGCAGTTGGTTTGCCCTAGACTTGTTCCAGTTCTGCTTAGGACATTAGTCTGTGTTTCCCCTTTACACTTCAGATCATTTTCCTTTTATTCAGACTATGAATGGACTGGTTTTTCCTGAATCACAGTTCATTTCATACGCTTACCATAGTATCCAAAAGGTGTTTTGCAATGGTTGCCATAGCTAGATTTCCCAATAGGCACAGTAGGTACCAAAACCCACATTCTAAATGGTGGGTGTGGCAGAGCAATGTCAGTGTCTGTGCAGTAGCTTGTATGTTCCGCTATAAGTTATTATTTAATCCCTTAGATGCTAGAGAGATACATTGGAGATTTCTCTAGCAACCAAAGGGTTATAGCTTTTTTGTCCTTGCTTGTTACAGGCCAAGAGTATTTTTTGTGCCAGGAAATAGTGGATGGAACTGGGGGCGTGGTCATGTGAGGAATGTGTGTGTGTGGCCATGGGCTGAGCTAGAGTGCCTTCCCTAGAGGCACCTGGAATGTAAATCCAGCCCTGATGAGGGCAATTAGATGAGGGCAACGGATGCATTGACACGTTAAAGGTTTCCGAGCAGTGAAGCTGTAGAAGTGTAGATTAATTATTTGTAAACTTTGGTAACATGTATTTTAAAGAATTCATAAATCATTTAATTTATCATATTATTAGAATAATAATAATCGATAAATAATATGGGCTGGATTCCATTGCATTTATTAACTTTGTTATGGGTTTTATCTACAAATGTTCACATATATTTTGAAAGGGATCTTTGAAATAGAACCGTTGATAGCATTTATCCCTCACAGTGGAATACAATGGTTCCCACATATTCAAAGATGTGTCAATTGTATAATACATTATTGAAACAAACACAAGCAATCAATTGCTCACACTTAAGAGCCAATTATATCTAAAAATATAAAGCACATTGCACAGTGAAGAAATCCTGCAGATCATTGCTTCATCATTGTTACACGGCATTATTATTTTGCAGAGGAATCATTACTAAATTTGGCATTTTACTACATGACATAAGCATGAGAAAGGGGGCTCCTCCCATGACTCCTCCCATTGTGTGATCTACTCAGAAACGAATTGCCTTATGTATGAAAGAAAAGTGGTGCAATTAACTACATGATATAGGCTTGAGAAAGGGGGCTCCTTCCATGACTCCTCCCATTGTGCGATCTACTCAGAATCAAATTGCCTTATGTATGAAAGAAAAGTGGTGCATACATGATATAGGCTTGAGAAAGGGGGCTCCTCCCATGACTCCTCTCATTGTGCTATCTACTCAGAAGCAAATTGGCTTATGTATGAAAGAAAATTGGCGCAATTTACTACATGACATACGCTTGAGAAAGGGATCAGTCACCCACTACCCGTATCTCCCCCCACTTTGTGATCTACACAGAACAAATTAAATGAATCCTGTGCAATTCTGAGGCAAACCATACCTAGAAATAAAAATTCTCCTTGATTTAAATGGTGATTTTAACCCCGTCAAGGTTTAAATTGACTTAGAATCCTCTACAGTGCTTTTGGTATGCTCCAAGATTCAACTACTTTCCTTTTATACAAAAGATACAATTACCTTTTGCACTAAAGGTCAATACGGGGTTCCTTGGTAATCTTCTGTCCCTGCTTGAAAATGTGAGTCAAGCAAAAGGAATTAACATTAAGGAATTAAAAATCCTTTTATTGACTTGTAGAATACAAGAGTTATTCCCATCTTACAGCACACCAGTAAAAATGTTACTGAACCTTTCTTCCCCCCAACCTTATCAAATTTATCAAATAAAAAAAATTGCTTTTAACAAACCAACAATAATTAACAGCTACTGTAGTCAATCATCAAGCAGGAAAGCCACACTAACTTTCCTGTTAGAAATATGTAATAGACTGGGCCTGTATTTGTGGGAGGGGCCGGTAGCACTAGAAATACTGGCCCAATCCACTCTATCAAGGCTCGAGATCATTTGAGCTACACCACAATTGTTCTACCTTCAGTCAGACTAAGCATCTGAAAGCACGCTAGAACCAGAAAGTTAGTATGGTAACGTTCACTAGTTCAAGTTTCAATAATCATCCTGTAAGCATCCTTCAGTCACAGATAACTAACCCATTACAAATCTCCGTTCCGGCCATTTCAGTTGTTACCGTCAGACCCGATTACACAGCGATATACACTTCACCTCGTTGCATGGCAGTAACGTTACAGTCTAAACTATCCGGACCTAGTCACTCCCAAGCATGTAACACATCTATTAGGTCAGTACTTCCGGCAAGGCAAAGGCAGACAAGTAAATTACTACCCCACTTACCATATAAATACTTTGTTCCCATTATCATCGTTACTGATGTCAGGCTTCTACAACATGGCCCAAAGTTAGCACCATATCTTTACGCCGCAGCTTCACACAGCTCACGTAAACTAGACAATATCGGCGGCAAGTTCTAAAACATAAAGCCACAGTCAATATCGAAACAATTCGCATCATTTTCCACATTACAGATCATCAAACTAGCACCACACATTCACTGTTACAAACCTCGAATCCGCTTTACTTTACTCCTCTCCTTCTTGGGAATTAGCTTTGTACACAAAAACACGTTATTCTAGGTCCCATCTCTGACATCATACCAAGGCTGAACAGTAGATGGTGACAAACATCCTTCTAGCCTATGGGTCACCACACAGGGTCTTAAATCATAATCCTCTATCCAACCACATTAGCGACCAACAAGTATACTCTCTAGCACGTATAATATAATTGTAAATTATATTACAGTGTCTCAATCACTCCCTCCTTTCATACTATACGATATCTCCCGTCATATATCAACTGTAAAGACTACATATCACAAACAAGAGCTTAAATCCATAATCATGCGACCATCAAGCCATTTCACATCACCAAATCCATTTTTTCTACTAATTTTCTCAATCATTTCATCCTCTCCACCCCTCCAACCCAGCTCAAACCATCAAAATCTATGTATAAAAAGAACCATAATGCCAAACAAAACTCAACATTAAGAGAAATCCATCAAATTTAAAGGTAACTTTCTCTACTTCTTTTTCTCCTCCGCTTCCATAAATTGTGTACTATTTAGCATACTTCACCTTTTTGAAGTTTTCACCATATTCCTTCACCACCTATTGGGTCAGTATCTCTCTGTCAGTTTTCTTTTTACCTCCCTTTTTTTTTTTTTTTTACCGTTCACTTCTTCACTCTCATAAATAAAAAAGGAAAAAAAATCCCACTCTTTAACTATGAACCTCCCAAACCCTATTTTAATTGCTCTAAAAGCAGCCTATCCACTTCAATGGTCGATGAAATCAATTGAGTACTTAGGAGTTCTGTTAACTCCTATGCTAAATCTCATTTTCCCTTCCAACTACCGAAATCTTATTTGTTCGATCAAGAGGGATTTTCTCACGTGGAAGTCTCTTTATATCTCTTGGATAAGAAATATCAATGTAATCAAAATGTGTATACGCCCGAGATTCTTGTACCTTTTTCAGACCTTACCTATCCGGATACCGGCCTCCTTTTGGTCAGATGTCTCACAACTCATATCATACTTCCTCTGGGGAGGCAAACGTCCTAGAATTGGACCGCATACGCTACGAAGAAGAGCTGAGGATGGAGGACTTGGTTTACCTGATATTAGGAATTATTACCTCGGCACTGTGTTAGCTTCTATTCCGGATTGGAACACTAATCTTACTAACAAACTGTGAGTCACTATAGAGAGAAGACATTCCTATCATCTTGATCCACTGAAGGAATCATTACTACTTAAGGAGGTGAGGATCTCCTCGCTCTCCTTCAACCCTCTAGTGCGAAATGTTCTCTCTTGTTAGTCTGCAATCCCCACTGCTTCTCGTCTTCTCCACTTCCCTTCTTCATGGTCTCCGCTTTTCCTTGAATGTGAATACCCCTATACCCTCTTGAGATCCCAATTTCCAAATTGGTCCAAGTTAAAGGACCTTTGTATGTTGGACATTTATGAGAATGGTATAATCAAGGATTTCCCCTCGCTACAATCTAGCCTCCATCTTCCACCACGAGAAATCTGGAATCATCTCAGGATTAACGGCTTGCTTTCTTCTAGGGGACTTAGATTTAAATTCTCCAGAGCTCTTTCCCCATTTGAGAAATAACTAACTGCCCATAACAAAACTGGGAGATTTTTGGGTTCCATTTATCAGCTTCTTTCCAAGTCCAATGGCTCCTCTAAACCGAACTATGCTGCAGCATTGGAAGCCGATCTAGGCCAGGAACTGTCATTGACCGAATGGAAGGGTATATGGCGGGGTACCAAAAGGTCCTCTATATCAGCCCAAATGATTGAAATGAACTATAAACTGCTCTTTTGATGGTACTATACCCCTCAAAGACTCCATGGCTTTGATTCTAGGGTGTCTAATATCTGCTGGAGGTGTGGGAGGGCGCCGGGTACTTTACTACACATATGGTGGGATTGCCCAGGGATTTCAAATTTTTGGAACTCGTGTCTAACGCATATCAATAAGAGTTTGCATATTTCTCTCCCTAAAGATCCTTGGCAAGTACTTTTATATAAGGATCGCCCATCTGTTCCTAAAGCACATTAACTAATACTATATACAATGTTGAATGCAGCTAAGGCTTTAATTCCCCTTCACTGGAAGTCGAATCTTCCTCCTTCAGTGAGCGCTTGGTATGATAAAGTGGTGGAACATGTTCTTTTTTTTAAAAATTGCATGGAAACGCAAGAATCTAGATTTTTGACCCTTGGAATTCAATAATTCTGAAGCTATTTCTCCTACATTATTGCCTCCAGGATTGTCCCAGGTCCGTGTCCCCGATCCTCCTTCTCCTCTTCCTCTTTCTCTGTTCTCTACTTCCTTATATCTGTTCTGTTTTCAGTAATCTTTACCTTATCCCAGATTCTTCCTTTGTCTCTAATTTTCTTTCTCCTCTTCCTCCTCCTTTACACTGAACCATTAAACCTGGATTCTTCACAGATTTGTTATTCTCTGAAGTATACTGATTGTGTTACAGCACATCTCACTACGTATCAGTCTGTACTGTCCTTTTTGCGTTGACTGATTTGTGCACGCAACCAAAGTATGTGCCTTGTTATTCTGTCATATATTTTATATCCTGTGGAGTTTCTTCAATAAAAATTATTTGCACAATAAGGAAAAAAAAACTAATCTCCTTTTTCTACCTTACTTCCTCACCCAGTAGAATTAGCTTAAGTTAATCACTGGGAGATTTTTGGGTTCCATTTATCAGCTTCTTTCCAAGTCCAATGGCTCCTCTAAACCGAACTATGCTGCAGCATGGGAAGCCGATCTAGGACAGGAACTGTCATTGACCGAATGGAAGGGTATATGGCGGGGTACCAAAGGTCCTCTATATCAGCCCAAATGATTGAAATGAACTATAAACTGCTCTTTTGATGGTACTATACCCCTCAAAGACTCCATGGCTTTGATTCTAGGGTGTCTAATATCTGCTGGAGGTGTGGGAGGGCGCCGGGTACTTTACTACACATATGGTGGGATTGCCCAGGGATTTCAAATTTTTGGAACTCGTGTCTAACGCATATCAATAAGAGTTTGCATATTTCTCTCCCTAAAGATCCTTGGCAAGTACTTTTATATAAGGATCTCCCATCTGTTCCTAAAGCACATTAACTAATACTATATACAATGTTGAATGCAGCTAAGGCTTTAATTCCCCTTCACTGGAAGTCGAATCTTCCTCCTTCAGTGAGCGCTTGGTATGATAAAGTTGTGGAACATGTTCTTTTTTTTAAAAATTGCATGGAAACGCAAGAATCTAGATTTTTGACCCTTGGAATTCAATAATTCTGAAACTATTTCTCCTACATTATTGCCTCCAGGATTGTCCCAGGTCCGTGTCCCCGATCCTCCTTCTCCTCTTCTTCTTTCTCTGTTCTCCACTTCCTTATATCTGTTCTGTTTTCAGTAATCTTTACCTTATCCCAGATTCTTCCTTTATCTCTAATTTTCTTTCTCCTCTTCCTCCTCCTTTACACTGAACCATTAAACCTGGATTCTTCACAGATTTGTTATTATCTGAAGTATACTGATTGTGTTACAGCACATCTCACTATGTATCAGTCTGTACTGTCCTTTTTGCATTGACTGATTTGTGCACACAACCAAAGTATGTGCCTTGTTATTCTGTCATGTATTGTATATCCTGTGGAGTTTCTTCAATAAAAATTATTTGCACAAAAAGGAAAAAAAAACTAATCTCCTTTTTGTACCTTACTTCCTCACCCAGTAGAATTAGCTTAAGTTAATCACGTCAAAATCTATACCAACAGACCTGCACTCAAATTCAAAAGAACCCACCCCACCTTCCACTCCATCACAGAACCTCAAAGATCAAGAATCCCTAACATGAGGGAATAGACTGTGGCTAAATTAACAGCCGAACTGAACCATCAAAACATCCCTTTCCCCTTTTCTGCCTCCTATTTCCCACTACTGCAAGGCTTTTACCATCTATTCGCAGTTTACCTATATCCCCAAGATCAGACCAGTCACAGCCTCAAAACTCTGAACTACTCACATTCGACAATCTCACCACCATCACCAAACTACTAACTGATCTCCACTCTACTGTTTCAGTCATCCAGGCTAGAGTGGTTAGCTTGTAAAACGCCTCACTCCCCCATCAATCATCACCATCACTTACAGCATCCCCCCAGCCAGATACATCCTTCAATCCCTCCCCTCTCTTCACACCAGCTCAATTAAGTCACAGATTTTCAAGAAGGGTTTAATACAGGAATTTTAGCTTGCCTAGCCATGTCATTACAATGCCCCAACCTTCAATCCGCACTGAACGATCCAGACACTGTCACCTAGCTCTTTCAAGAAGAATTAAGTCATGGATTCCTCATCAGCCCCATCCAGGCACCCCATTCCCCATATGGTGCATAAATCCAATTGAGATAGCCTCCAAAAATGTTTCCAATAAAAAACTCCTAATAGACCTATCAGCAAATCATTCCTCTCTTATACCTAGCATCAACTTTCTCATTCCCTCAGAAGAATTTACACCACAATATATTAACATTGACAACACCATCTCACTCATTTCACAAGCAGGCCAGGGTTGTCTGAATCAGACATACAACACACTTTCAAACTCCTCCCAGTCAACCCAGCACTCTGGCACCTACAAGGTATCCACTGGCAAAACTAATTTTACTTCATCACTAGTCTCACATTTGGCTCCAAGAGTAGCCCAAAAATATTTGATCTTTTTGCGGAAACCCTCTGCTGGCTGCTCTTGAACCACTGTCAATGCCTTTCAGTCATACACTACCTGGACGACTTTCTTATAATCGACCCCCCACATCAGTTCCTTCTAGCCTTAACAAACTACTATCACTATTCAATTCACTTAACATCCCTGTGGCATCTAATAAAACCATAGGTCCTTCAACTACTATAGAATATCTAGGCATCACTATCAACTCCACCCTACAAGAAATCAGTCTCCCAATCACTAAACAAAAGCACATTCAGTCAGTCATCCATCACCACTCCATCCACTCTGAAATAACCAAAGCAGAACTCCAGTCACTCATAGGTCACCTAAACTTAGCAATGAAAGTCATCCCTCAGTGCAGACCATTTATCTCTCACCTCCTCACCTTACTCAAACAAACTCCCCAGGCTCACTCTATAATTCACATTGACCAATCTGCCTCTGTCGACCTTAGAATGTGTTCTAATTTCCTCCTACACTGGAACGGCAGAATGATGTTTCCCCACAAATATACCCTTTTTCACGAACCATACACACAGATGCAGCAGCATCTAAAGGTTGCACAGCAATTTGGGGTTCTGAGTGGTTCTCCACAAAATGACCAGCTCAAGTACACACACTAAATCAATTCTCAAACACCTCTTCTCTTTTCCAGAGCACTATGGGGTCACCTATGGTCAGGCCAAACCATCTCAGATAATCAAGCCACTTCTCAAATCTTATCAAAAGGCTGTTCTTCCTTCCCCAACATCATGATCTTCCTTAGAAAACTCACCTGGCTTTCCATATATTACAAATTCTTCCTACACACTTCTTTCGTTCCAGGCCACCTCAATAAATCAGTTGACGCCCTCTCACGTTTCAACTTACAGGACTTCTTCAGCAACAACACTACAGCTAACCCAATACCAACACAGATTCCATCGTTCACAGGCCTCATCATTCTATAAATCAACTACGTATGACAGCATCTTCAATCATGGACCAAGCCCTAGCCACTAACACCAAGCGAACTTACACTAAAGCATGGAAAACATTGCTTTCATTTTTAATACATACCAGAATCAATAACCTCCACGACCCAAACACAATCCTGGTTTTTACCACACACTGCCCCTCCATCCTGAAATTAGCCCCCCCCCCCACCATCAAAACCTACTTGGCTGCCATCCAACATTTCCTTGCACTTAAATCCCCCCTCGAACCATCCAACAACTCATACTATAACGTCAAAATGTTCAAAAGAATCATGAAATTACCAAACATTCCCTCCACGATACACAAACCCATTACAGGCCCCATTTTTCAAAACTTTTATTCACAACTCGCTAAATCATCTGACACATTACATAACAAAGTTCTCCTGGCAGTAAACAGCCTAACCTTCTTTGGCTTTTTAAGACCAAGTGAATTCCTGGCTAAATGTATTTCAGCAAAACCATTCACTAAAGATCAACTTATACATATATCAAACCACTATGTACTTTTCTTATCCTATTCTAAAACTGACCAACTCAAACAAGGCTGTTACATACTTATTTATCCAACTCAGGATCAATTCTGCCCTTATACACCACTCACACACACCTTTCCAAATTTATCACACTCAAACCAAAGTCCCCTACTTCCAACCAAATCCGGACCGTTAACCATGGCAACTTTCAGTAAACACCTCCGCAACTGTCTCATACATTAGGCCTTAACCCATTACACTTCTCAGGTCATTCTTTCAGAATCGGAGCTGCTTCAGCAGCTTCCAAGAACCAAGTACCTCCCTACATTATACAAAAACTTGGTCGTTGCAAATCTTCCTGTTTCACCAGAAATATCCCAGAAACCACTCAAGAAATACACTCAGCTCTCTCATGTCTCACTTACTAATTGTCAACTTTTCACAAAATTAATAAAGCTTTGAGTCATACCTTTTGGCCTCTAATTGGCTTGCCTCGTCATACTATCTACCAGGCTTTAGTAAGTCAAGGTTAAGCCACACTTCTTATCAATACACTTCCGTGGCTATAGGCCCCTAATAGGCTGGGCCTGTTTTTGTGGGAGAGGCCGGTAGCACCGGCCCAATCCACTCTATCGGGGCTCGAGATCATTTGAGCCCCACCTCAGTCACCCATCCTTATAACAAACACTTTATTAGGCAGCCCTCTAATTGGCTTGCCTCGTCGTACTTTCTAACAGGCTTTACTAAGCCAAGATTAAGCCACACTTCTTATAAATACACTTCTGCGGCTATAGGCCCGACCACAAATTCTTTTTTTTAATTTTTTTCCCATTTCAAAGCTTTATTGAAAAATTCCGTAGTATAACATGAGAGAATGACAAGATAAAATAAAAGAGCATAATAAGTGGAACAACAATTACAATAGACATAGATCCTTATTATCACAAGTCTTGCAAACGACCTATATTCAGATCAATAACAATGCTAGAGAGGGAAATAATGGGGAGAAGAAGGGAAGGGGAAGTGTTAGTTGAGATCTAATGGAGACGTTCCATGTTATAAAGTTCTTCAATTTTCTGGAGCCACCTAGCAATAGGAGGAGGAGTAACTTCACGCCAATACAGGGGTATAAGAGATTTTACCAGGGTGAGAATAGAATGAACTGTAGGCCAAAGCCCGAAGGCGTAGAAAAAGAAAAATGAGATATGACATACTAAGGGGTCGAATGGTACACAAACCTGAAGTAGTTTGAGTATTTGGTCCACAACGGCTAACCAGAATGGTTGGACCAGAGAGCAAGCCCACCAAATATGTGGCATCGAACTGACATCAGCGTGGCATCTTCAGGACTCTTTGGAAGTGGAATTATTTATGCGGTGAAGCCGCAGTGGTGTCATATACCAACAGGATATGACTTTATAATTCAGAAGACACATCTTGGAGTCCCTAGCCTGAATGTTGCAGTTCAAAATTTGTTTCCAACTGACAAGGTCTTGCGTAACGGATAACTCCTTGTACCATTCGCTTAGAAAGTAAGGCTGAGTGCCACATGAAAGATCTTTCAGCAGAGAGTGACAGAATGAGAGGGGCCAGAAACATTGCAGGGTTTTCTTGAGAACACATTTGAACTTAGTAAGAGCCCTATCACAATTCCCTCTGGTGGATTCAGAGAAGAAGCAGTGTCGGACCTGAAGCAAAATCCACCATGGAGTCAGAGCAGGACCCAATTTCTGTCTGAGAACATCAAATGGCAAAAATGAGCTATCGAGTGACAGAGATTCTAGGGTATCCAAGCCTGATACTTTCCAGCCTGCAAATGTGGAATTCGAGGTATAGAGAGGGAAGGAAGGAGAACCTATTAGTGAACAGAGTGGCGAGGGTGAAGGGGTGAGATGATGAGTATCATTTAGGGATCGCCATACAGTCAAAATATGTCCAAGAATGATATGGTCAAAAAAGATTTCGGAATAAGTCTAGGCAGAGACCATAAGAGTTGAGTTAAAGAATATTTACACAGACAAGTATGTAATGTGTTAGTTCACCTCCTGGGATTAGATGGTATGAAATCGAAAACTTTTTAAAGAACGGATGCTTGGTAATAGCGGAATGTGTCTGGGAAGTTTAATCCCCCATTCAACGGGTCTCTGGATAGGAGGTCGTTACGGATCCTAGGTCTTTTATTGGCCCAAATGAAGGACACAAAAAGGGAATGCAGTTGTTTCAGCCACTTAGCATGAATGTGTATTGGAAGAGCATTAAATGTGTATAAAACTCTAGGTAAGATGACCATTTTCAAGAGATTATCTCTACCTAACCAATATAGAAATAGGCCTCTCCTCTGATCTAGATCTAACTGAATAGCCCTGATCAAAGGAGACATATTGTCTTCAACTAGAGAATCTAAGTCCGACGAGAGAGACATGCAGAGATAAGGTATCTGGGAAGGAGACCAATGAAAGGGGTACAGCTGTTGCAAGGCTGTTACTGAGTCTCTGTCAAGGTAAATATTTAGGATCTCAGATTTAGAATAGTTAATTTTTGCTTGGGACAAAGTAGAAAATGATGGATTAGATGTGGTAAGGTGGACATGGGATCAGTAAGGAAGAAAAGGGTGTCTTTCATCTTCTAAGAGTTTGACTCTCTGGGTGAGGTGCATTAGATTCTCTGTTAGGGCAGCTATTTCAGACCTAAAAGTCATCTTCAAGTCCTCCGAGTAAATCCTCCGGTCATCTTTAGAGACGAGGCTTTGCAGCAGAATGGTACGCATATTTTTCGTCAGTGGAGAGTTGTCCGAGTTCTCCGCGTACATAGCCATGGCTGTATTGCCTGGAGTCTCAAGCGAGATGTCAGTCAGGGCTTCCGTATCTGAAGACTGAGAGGATGGTGATGACGCAGGAGGCTTTGGCTCGCTGGTAGGCCCTTGTAGAAGAAAGTTGCTTATAGTAGTAGATTTGACCGTTTTCTTATTCAGTCTCCCCCTCATTCACCTCAATTAACTATGAACAGTGTTTGTAATCCTATTTAACAAGCAATATGAGGCTAGTAAATGCAAAGTAAGGCTCACATCAGAGGAGCTCACCAAAGATACATCTCACTCCATTGCCGTCCAGGCCATGCCCCCACAAATTATTTTCTTATAACCAGGTTTATTTCCCAGAAATAATATTTCCATTTTAGAAAGTAGTTTAACATAGTGCATTGAAACTGGAAGTAATCAGTGCCTTACTGTGTTTGTATAAAACACACTTAGTATAATTAATACTATATTTGGAACATTATTGAGCTTGAGGACAAGAGAGGTGTGTGCTCGTGGCTCGCTTCTCTGGTCTTTCAGGGATTAAAGTTGCTTAGCTGCTGTGGAGCTCCAGTAGCCTGTCAGCATGGTGATTACCATTCTGTCAGTCTCCCCTGTCCCTTTCATATCCCTATTCATCCTTTTCCCTTGTCCCTCCCCCCTTTCCAATTCATTCTTCTACAATGTGTGTATGTGCTTGTGTGTGTGTGAGCATGTGTGAGTGCATTTGTGTGTCATAACTTTTTAGCAGTGATGAAAGGATTAAAACTTTTGTTTAACCCTCTCAGTGCCAGAAAGGTATCCAAAGGTATGCATAGATAGGTCTTGCACAGTACATTTGATACCTCATTGAGAATGAAAGGGTTAACACGAGCAGTCCAATGCACTGCATGCCTCTTTGCCACTAAAAGGTTTAACTCTTCATTGGAAGACAACTAACACAGCCCATTGCAATGCATTAGATACCTCTTTCTATGTGAAATGATTAAGCCTTTCAATGTCAAGGGCCTATTGTCTTGCATACCTCTTTGTCACTAAAAGGGTCAACTCTTTACATCCCAGAGGGGGCCCAAATACATGGGGGATTTTTTTTTCTGTAACATGTTCAGTGCCAGAGAGGTACCAAATGCATTGTTCAGTGCCAGAGGGATTTGCAATACATTGCTTTCCACTGTATACCCCTTTGACATTCAAAGGGTTTAACCACATGGGCAACTTGATGCCACTATTGCTAGATAGATAGATAGATAGATAGATAGATAGATAGATAGATAGATAGATAGATAGATAGATAGATAGATAGATCATTTGAATGTTAAGCTAGCAAAATGAAATAAAAACATAATCATATGCAAACCAACAAGTTTGTGATTTCTGAAAGGTGGTACAATTTATAATATCTCTTAGTGAATTAAAATAATCATTCTTAAAGGTTTTCAGACTTTCAGAGGGTCCTTATTTAGTTGTTTCCACACTTAGGGCCAGATTTAAAGGTTTACGTTAAAACAGCCACTAAGTAAAAAAGGCACATCACCCGCAAATAATACATGATTTACGTTGGAGTCGACAGGTATACTACTTGCATCCAAATCAGCCGATAAAACACGTCTTATGTCAAGTTGTAACATAACGGCTGACGTTGGCTATCAACCCTGATTGATGCACAAACAATCCAAAAATTCAAACCCCTAGCCAATCCCAAGACCTCGAAGTATCAAATAAGTTCATATACACCTATATATACCCAAAAATAACGATCCCACCTTGTCTGTGTTTTGAGTTTTGGCGAGCTAGATCACAACACCCAGGAGCGGAGAACAGCGATTAGAGCAAGAGAGAGGCACATTCAGAAGAGCAAGGTGGAAGGAGTTTAGAGTTTGGAGTCTGGAGAAGTGCACATAAATAGACACATAGCACACTTTTGCACAAATTACATACACCCATACAAATACAACCACAGACACATACACACACGGTCTTTTTTTTTTTTATAACACATTACACATTTTTTACCATTTACTTTGACAGTGTGAATCAGTGAGTGACAGCTTGTGACAGAGAGTGCGTTGGATTGTGTGTGTGTGAGGGCCTTCGTGAGTGCCTGGGTGTGAGTGGGTGAGTGATGGCGAGGAGAGGAGGACAGGAGAGAGGGATGGGGAGAGTAGTGGAAGAGGAGGAAGGTCAGATGTGTCAGTGGGATGAGAGGTACTTGTTGGGGTGCACCCAACACAGTCAGGGGCAGCGCAGACAGGACACTCCAGTTCTGACACCTTGCAGGCTGGAGCTGAGGAGGAGAGGCTTAGGGATCCACTCTACATGAACGCGGAGAACAGGGCCCTCATGGAAGCGATCCTGGAGAATGACAGCATCCTCTACCCAAGAGAGAGGGTCCCTGGACTGGCTGCAAAGAGGAAGTCTGCCTGGAGTCAGGTGTGCAGCAAAGTGAATGTGGTGGCCACCTGCAGATGCACCTTGGAATGGGTGAAGAACAGATGGGGCAACTGCAAGAGAGTCGTGAAGAAGAAGATGGGGGAGGTTGCCCTGAAAGCCCGAGGCACTGGAGGTGATTCGCCTGCCCACATAACCTTTAACAGCTGGAAGGTGCTGAGGCAGAACATGTCAGCCATGGCTGTTGAGGGGGTCCCTGGAGGATTGGACACTGGGGAAGAGAGTTGCCTCCACACTAATGGTAAGTACATCATCTCATAACCATATGCCACAGTAACCGACACAACCATCACGCGCAAATAAAGTCACCCCCCAACACATGCCCATCATTGATCCACTCAATTGCACCAACACAGCACCCTGAGGGTTAAAAACAGGACACAATACATGCACAAATGGCAAGGTTCGATCAGGCCCAAACCTGTCCAAGTCCAAGTTCAACCCTCTTGTTGATGTGGTGATCACACACACATTCCACACAAACCATGTTTTACAAAATGTTGTCTGTTAAAGATCATCACTCTCCCACCACATTGTCACACATGTACCCACGGGGAAGTCAGTACATAACCCCTTGAGTTCTAGAGGGATCATCAACGCATAGCTCAACAATGCTTTGGCAACCCCTCTGGTACTAAAGGGTTAACAAACAACAAACACAAGTCGACAGGGTAACGATTACACGCTACACAGGGGACATTCACTAAGTGGTGAAAAAAAGATCATGGAGTGAAGTTAACCTTTCCATTCCATCATTTCACCAATTCCCATTCTAGTCTATGGAGAAAATTCACTAACATGATTCAGGTTCTCAAGTTCTCATTGTATAGACTCAGTGAATCACAAAAAAAGATGGATCAGGTCACACATCACAGTGCAACTGAGACTAACTGCATGTATGTGCAAAGGCCTCAAAATAAACAACACTCTTGAATTAAAGGAGAAACAAGTAGGCCTTGTGTTGTGCATACAATCATTGCTCTCACTTGAACTGTCAGATCATACATTTGGTTTTCACATGGATCCTCAGGAGTGGTGATAGAACATCCACTATTTGCAGGATACACATGGGTGCCAAATATCAACCACTGCAGGTGGCACACCATGATTGATGGATATCTCTGATTAAGCAGGACTGGGTCACCTTGAAAGATGGAGCAACTGATGCAAACAACAACAGGTCTTAATCAGAGAAATCCTTCACTACTGACCTGATTGGTGTCCTTGAGAAATGAACTTGGACAGACCTCATGTATAGGATCCTGTGAAGTTCATCAATCTGTGATTGCCAGGGTGGTATCCCATGCAAAGCAATAAAATGTATAGGAGACCATCATGACACTCAGAGATTCACATGTCAGTTACATCATCTTGTATTCATTGCTTACTTTACTAATCACACCATCTCATTTACCCACAGCATATAGGACTCCAGCACAGCAGGAGCCCATGGAGGAGGAGGAGGCAGAGTCATCCCCCAGTGAGGAGTATCCAGAGGAGGGGACCAGCCTGTGGTCACCGTACCCACCATTACCACCTTCTCCACCACCTGCTGTACCACCTGCTGCACCACCTGCTGCAACCCTCTACAGTGAATGGAAGAAACAGGAGAGGTGAATGCAGCCATCCAACTCGGGACAGTATTTCTCTGCACCACCACCACCAGGAAGGCACTGGATGCCCACCCACCTGTATGAGGAATATGGTAAGTGGATAGGCTTACCCTCTGGGATGGATCCCCGGCATGAGCCCAGGTATGATGCTAGGTGGTGGCCGAGCAGCTACCAGTGGTCAAGGTATAACCCCTAACCACTGGATTTTGAACACCTGGGCCTGACTGGGGAGCCCCAGCTCCCTCAACCAAGGGATGAGTTCACCCCACCGCCACCTTCAGAGAGATCAATGGGCAGCTCAGAGTCCCTGGATGTGGTGGAGACACAGCTGTCCTCCGCAGCAGCCTCTCCAGCAGCAGCAGCAGCCACCTCACCAGCACCAGCAACAGCCTCACCACCAGCAACAGCCTCTCCACCAGACCAGTCACAGCACCAGCCTCTCCACCAGAACAGGAGGATGTAGATGAGGCAGCATCACCAGGCACATCCTCCTCCAGCAGTGCACACAGCAGGGGGATGGAGGCAGAGTGCCTGGTGCTACAGAGCAGGAAGCTCAGGGAATCCCAGAGGACCATCAGGTGCCTCAGGAGGCTCTTCTGGGAACATTAGTCTATGTTTTCCCTTTTACACTTCAGATCATTTTCCTTTTATTCAGACTATGAATGGACTGGTTTTTCCTTCATCACAGTTCCTTTAGTACACTTGCCATAGCATCCAAAAGGTATTTTTCACTATGGTTGCCATGGCTAGATTTCCCAGTAGGCAGAGTAGGTACCAAAACCCACATTCTAAATGGTGGGTGTGGCCAGAGCAATGTCAGTGTCTGTGCAGTAGCTTATATGCCCCTCTACAAACTATTATTTAATCCCTTAGATGCTAGAGAGATGCGTTGGAGATTTTTCTATCAACCAAAGGGTTATAGCTTCTTTTTGTCCTTACTTATTACAGGCCAAGAGTATTTTCTGTGCCAAGAAATAATGGATGGAACTGGGGGAGTGGTCATGTGAGGAATGTGTGTGTGGCCATGGGCTCACCTAAGGGTTCCTAGAGTGCCTTCCTTAGAGGCACCTGGAATGTAAATCCAGCCCTGATGGTGGCAATTAGATCCGAAAGAGTACATTGAAGTAATAAAGGTTTTCTGAGCAATGAAGCTATATATTAGTAATTTGGAAACTTTGGTAACGTGTATTTTAAAGAATTCATAAATCATTTAAATTATCAGATTATTATAATAATAATAATCGATTAACAATATGGGCTGGATTCCATTGCATGTATTAACTTTGTTGTGGGTTTTATCTACAAATGTTCACATATTTTGAAAGGTATCTTTGAAATAGAACCATTTATAGCATTTATCCCTCACAGTGGATTACAAAGATGTGTCATTTGTATAATACATTATTGAAACAAACACAAGCTATCAATTGCTCACAATTAAGAGCCAATTATATCTAAAAATATAAAGCAAATTGCACAGTGAAGAAATCCTGCAGATCATTGCTTCATCATTGTTGCATGGCGTTTTTTTTTGCAGAGGAATCCTTACTAACTTTGGCATTTTACTGCATGACATAAGAGTGAGAAAGGGGGCTCCTCCCATGGCTCCTCCCATTGTGTGATCTACTCAGAATCAAATTGCCTTATGTATGAAAGAAAAGTGGTGCAATTTACATGACATAGGCTTGAGAAAGGGGTCAGTCACCCACTACCCGTAGCTCCCCCACTTTGTGATCTACTCAGAACAAATGAAAGGAATCCAGTGCAATTCTGAGGCAAACCATACTGACATTTAATTCTCCTTGATTTAAATGGGGATTTTAACCCATCAAGGTTTCAATTGTCTTAAAATCCTCTACAGTGCTGTTGGTATGCTCCAAGATTCAACTACTTTGCTTTTATACAAAAGGAACAATTGCCTTTTGCATTAAAGGTCAATATGGGGTTCTCTTGGTAATCTTCTGTCCCTGCTTTTAAAACATGTGAGTCAAGCAAAAGGAATTCATATTAACCCTTTGAGTGCCAGAGGGGTACGGAATGCATTGCTTTGCAATGCATTCCGTACCCCTCTGGCATTCAAAGGGTTTTTAAGGAATTAAAAATCTTTTTATTGACTTATAGACCACAAGAGTTATTCCCATCTTCCAGCACCCCAGTAAAAATGATACTGAACCTTTCTTCGCCCCAACCTTATCAAATTTATCAAATAAAAAAAACCCCTTTTAAGAAACCAACGATAATAACCACAGCTACTGTAGTCAATCAGCAAGCAGGAAAGCCACACTAACTTTCCTATTAGAAATATATTATTTTCTTATAACCAAGTTTATATGCCAGAAATAATATTTGCATTTTAGATAGTAGTTTAACATAGTGCATTGAAACTGGATGTAATCAGTGCCTTACTGTGTTTGTATAAAACACACCTTAGTATAATTAATACAATACTTGGAACATTATTGAGCTTGAGGACAAGAGAGGTGTGTGCTCATGGCTCGCTTCTCTGGTCTTTCAGGGATTAAAGTTGCTTAGCTGCTGTTGAGCTCCAGTAGTCTGTCAGCGTGGTGATCACCATTCCGTCAGTCTCCCCTGTCCCTTTCATATCCCTGTTCATCCTTTTCCCTTGTCCCTCCCCCCTAAATGTGTGTGTGTGTGTTTGTGTGAGTGCATTTGTGTGTTATAACTTTTTAACAGTGATAAAAGGATTAAAACTTTTGTTTAACCCTCTCAGTGCCAGAGAGGTATCCAACACATAGCAATGCACAGATACTGTAGGTCTTGCACAGTACGTTTGATACCTCCTTGAGACTGAAAGGGTTAACATGTGCATTCCAATGCACTGCATACTTCTTTGCCACTAAGAATACAGCTAACACAGCACAGGATTTTTTTTAACCATTTCAGTGCCACAGAGATATCCAACACATTGCAATGCATTAGATACCTTTTTCTATGTGAAATGATTAAACCTTTCAGTGCCATGGACCTATTGCCTTGCATACCACTTTGTCACTGCAAGGGTTAACTCTTTCCATCACAGAGGGGATCCAAATACACGGGGGATTTTTTTTTCTGTAACACGTTCAGTGCCAGAGAGGTACCGAATGCGTTGTTCATAATATGTTGAATACCCTTCTGCCACTCAAAGGGTTAACCCTTTGAATGCCAGATGGATTTGTAATGAACTGCTTTATAATGGAGGCATACCCCTTTGACATTCAAAGGGTTAAACTGCATGGGCAACTCGATGCCACTATTGCTAGGTTGATAAATAGAAGATAGATAGATAGATAGATAGATAGATAGATAGATAGATAGATAGATAGATAGATAGATTGAAGATATGTTGATCATATGCAAACCAACAAGTCTGTGATTTCTGAGATGTGGTACAATTTATGATATTTACAAAATGTTACTTCACTATACGTCAAAACTAAACTGTCAACACTTGTGGGAGGCAATTCTCCAACAATCTTGCTCTCAAGAAGACTGGCACATATTAATTACCCGAATACATAAGAGCAGTCTGAGTCTCAATCTGACCGAACAATCTTTTGAGATGTTTCATATCTATCACATAGTTCCAGCTAAACTTGCCCTGATGTATCAAGGCATTTCTGACCAATGTTTCCTGGGTTGTCAAGACTCTAGGACTTTCCTACACACTTAGTGGTCCTGTCCTAAAGCCATGCTTGTCTGGAGAAAAATCAATAATCTCCTCTCAAAGATTCTTCACAAAAGGATCTCACTTAGGAGCTGTGAGGGTTGATTCAGTCTCCAAGCATCAGGACAAGCTTATGGTCAGAATTTGCTCGACTGTAAGATCCTGTATTAGAGTGCCCTGGAAGAAATGGTACATTCCCTGGACTAGTATAGACAAAATTAACTTCATTTGTAACAATGAATAACAATAACAATGAATAGAGCTTGGAAACTTTGATGCTTTTGTCCTCATTTGGACTCTATGGTTAAATAGTAAGTTTTTATATAATAACAAGATTTTATGCAGACCTTCAGGCTGCCTCTCTTCTTGGATGCTTGCTTTTCCTCTCTTTTTGGCCTTACCTCTTTATACCTTAAGGTTTTATACTGATATTATAATATTATTAACTATAATGTCGACAGTAATAATAATAGTGTTCTAATGTTATATTTTGTTTTCTTATTTAGGCTTCTTTTATCTTCTTTTAAATAAACTTCAGTTAAAAAAAAGCATAGCTAGCATCTTATAGTTGCTCTATCAGCAAGTCTACTTCTTGAGGAAGAAACAGTTAAGCCGATGAAGAGTAGCAGTACAGCAGAATGGAGGGTAGAAACGTTATTCTTCTGACATGCTAGATGCTTAACTGAGAGAATTCCAGTGTGACAGCTCTCTCTCTCTCTCACACACACACACACACACACACACACACACACACACGGCTTTACCCAATCCCCACAGACTGCTAGAAATGCGCAACCTAACCCTAACAGTCTATGTGACTGCATGTTCAGATTTATTGCTGCATCTATACCTACAAGACAAGGGGGCACATTTTCTTAAATCCCCTTCCCCAAATTGCCATCAGGAGCCATTTTGGGGCTATAAACCTAATCCCGGGCTTTTTACTAAATCTCTTCCAATATGAATAAACCAGTGAGTTTTAATACTCTGTAATCAAAGTTTAATCTGCATGGTGTATAGCCAGTGTCATAGAAATGTAAGTGTTCTGTGAAAGGAGAGCTAAATAACCTGCAGCCTTCCATCTGCTGTTGGACTACATTTCACATCATCCACAGCAGGCCTGCTCAACATCATCCTCCAGGGTCCTGCAGTCCAAAATCAACAACAGCTGGGGGGAGATGCACTAACACTTGACTCACTATGACAATGCTACGTTGTATCTGTGTCAAAGGCACGTGACCAATATGCATTAAAATGTCTTCTACATCATTTTTCCATCAATCAACCACCAATCTACCATCATCACTATGAATCCATCATGCCTTCAACAGGATTATGATTTTGAACTTCACACATTGACCGTAGCTCATTTCCATATGGAAATGTGGGTTAATAAGCTATTGTTGTATTCTTGTGGGTGTGTTTATATGTTAATGTGGCTGTACACCACATGCAGTAAGCCCCATTGTCAGAGTTCACAGTCCCAACATCGCCCACTGTTTATTTATTTTTTACTGTAAAGAAACTGGATAAAACTGCCATCTTTAGCTGCCAAAATGTAATGGATGATAGATGAAGGATGAAATAATAAAGGTGAAATATGTCCAAATATACGAATATCCCTACTCCATATGTCACCAAACAATTAACTATCCCCTCCATATGTCACACACTGTAAAACTTCTTGTGAGCTAATAGGTATGTAACAAGCATATGCAGATTATATAAGGCTGCCTTCACTTGGTCAGTCACTGGTGAACAAAAAGCCCTGGTGCCGGACAGAATCTGCTGTCCTCTGCTCACCTCGCCTGCTTGCACAGTGTGTCTGGTGATGTGAGGGGATGTGACTTCAACATGTGGTGCACCACATTCTCCTTCCCTGCCATCCATTCATTCACCCTCCTCACATCCTCCTCTGTCAGTCACCACACATTTGATCATATAATGCACCTGTCACCTTCCTACTACTGATAAAGATTATATCTTTGACAGTGATAACTTATGTTACATTCTTTCTATGGGAGAGGTGAGTCACTGACTACAATAACAATTCTATGCAGAATGTGATAGTAACAGCTCCACAACTTCTTGGTAATTGAAAGGTTACAAGTTTTGAATAAAACAACTTCCAGTAGTGCGTGAATGTACTTGCTTTACTCAGTAGGAAAAGCCAAAGTGTACTGCTCCTTTAAAATGTGTTTATATCTCTTCTGATAAACCAAAGGTATCATTTGGTGTCAGTTTCAAGCAGCCTGACAGTGCACAACTATCTGCTGAGCAGATTCTGCTTATAAATGGTCAGCAAAGCTTTTCCTGCTGAGTTAAAAATGACTATTCCTACTGCTTGGTGATGCTTTATTCAAAAGTAATAGCAGTTCAGTCAGTCACAAACTGATTAACCACTTAAGGACCAGAGTCCAGTGGGGTGTGCAATGCTTCTCTTTGCAAAGTTATTACACAGCAAACTCAGTGACAACATAACCCTTTGAGTGTCAGAGTACCGCTCTGGCACTCAAATGGTTGAAAATGAAAAAAGAATTTGAGTTTAAGGTTTTTTGTGGCTTAACAATTTTCATCAATGACAGAACTAATACAAAAATTTAGGGAGATGTAGAGGGAGACTGTATTTCACCACGACTGTACCATGAATATTTGTCAGATGAAGTAATCTTACGCAGCAAATTTCGGTCTTTCATCAAGACCTTACCATAAAACTTCTCACACTCCATGACACAATTCTGTTTCACAAGTAACATAGACCTCATTGTCTCAACACATAATCTAGATTTCTCCTTTGACCACATACTGTTCATAACAGAAAATATTCTCTCAACAGGTGCAGTACTTTCTGGAAGACAAAGAATAAACTCAACAATATTACAAAATTCTTTAAAGTCTAGGAGTTTTTCACTAATTTCAGCAAAAATCTTTACCCATCTATCAGATACAGAAATGCTTTCTTTATTCCATGTATCCAGCTGCCTCATTATTGTAGATTTTATGGGGGTCCACTGATCAAATACACGAGTTTCTTCTATTTCTGTGCGTGTGATGAGTTCCTCATCCAGACTGTCCTGTATTTCTTTCCATTCAGGTGTCTTCCTTAGTAGCACCCACTTGAACTTCTCAGTGTTTCCTCCTACATTGCTCTTCCACTTGTTGATATATTCTAAGCTGGTTTCATAGAAATTCTCAACTACCTCAAAAAACGTAGCCTCATTAATTTCTCCTGAATCTACTAACATTTTCAGTTGCTTTTTGACATCAGTAGTTACAAATACTTCACTTTTTCTGGACTCTAAATTGTTTACAAGACTTTCAACGTTTATGGCTACTTCTGCAGCCGAAATATTATCTTTTTCAATTAAACTAATGTATATTTGGAATGTAGACACTTGGGGCTAGATTTAAAGGCAGCCGTTAGCAAAAAAAATCACTAACAGGTGTGTTAAGTGACATGTTGCAATTCAAAGATCCGTCTAAAGACCAGCTAACGGCAGTTGTAGAATCCTTACGGGCGATACACTTACGTGCATTCAGACGCATGGAAAAACATACCCCAGAGCTATTCAAAGGCTTGCGGTACTGATAACGGCTGAAAAAAGACACACCTAACGGCTAAAAGTTAAGACCCACTTTTTTTAGCTGTTAGACACTTAACGGTCAAAACAAAACACCCGTTACATAGGAAAACACACAAAATGCTTACCGCACAACCATGTAAATGGGAAAATTAACCCGTGCAATGCCAAAACAACACAAAAACATGCACACACAACACAAATCACCACACACACAACAACAACCAACACCACAGGGACAACGACACACAAAAAAACAACAACACAACATGGCACGGAACAATGGGGTTCATCACACAAAGCGGACACCTGCAAATACAAGCTCACCTGGGCAACATCAACACGCGACCTGCACCCCACAACTGCACGTCCGCAAATGGCACACACAGAACAAGCACAACACACCACATCTTATAACACACACACACCTGCAAACACTTACCTGGACAAAAACAACTCACCATTGGTCAGCACTCACCTCATCACCACACCCACACAACGCCCTAGCAAGTACTTAAAGGGACAACTCAAAACACTCACTTGTGGCTTGTTTTCCACTCAGGGAGGGAGAGAGAGAGAGAGAGAGAGATAGATAGATAGATAGATAGAGAGAGAGAGAGAGAGAGACAGATAGAGACAGATAGAGAGAGAGATAGAGAGCAAACAGTATGTTGGGTTACATATTGTTGCGAAGGCTGCGGAGAAGGCGTGCAAGGGAGAGAGCTGGGGAACATCAGCAACCTCCAAGCATGCCTGATCAACAGCCACCACCTGTTGCAAGTGAGGAGGCTCTGGCTCAGCAGCCACACAGGAGCCCATCCCCACCTGGAGGGCACAGGATGTATAGACGACCACCAAGGCCCAGGGTATACCGCCCAAGGGTCACCCTCTTTGGAATGACCGATGATGAGGTAATTGATCGCTACAGGTTGAGGCCTGACAGCATCATTGCCTTGTATGAGGTCATCAAGGAGCAGGTGGATCCCATCTACATCCACAACCATGCCCTAACTGGCCTGCAGAAACTACTCTGTGCCATGCACTTCATTGCAAGCGGGGCCTTCCAGTCCACAGAGGGTTACGCATCTGGCATGTCACAGGCCACATTCTCCAGGGTGCTGGCCCAGGTCCTGCCAGCCCTCAAAAACAAGGCCAGTACCTATATACATTTCCCCACCACCGACATGGACTGGATAAAAGTCAAGCAGGCCTTTTACGCCAGGGGAGGCATGCCCAGGGTCATGGGTGCTATAGATTGCACCCATGTCCGAATTAAGGCCCCAGCACGTGACGCACAGATATTCATCAATAGGAAGAACTTTCACTCCATCAACGTGCAGATGGTGTGTGACAGCCATATGAGGATAATGAATGTCTGTGCAAAGTATCCTGGCAGCTCACATGATTCATACATTCTCCAAAACTCATCAGTCCACAGAGATTTCGAGAATGGAACTTTTACAGGGGGATGGCTTTTGGGTGAGTTCACAATACAAAATCACATCACATACACAGGCGTACACACAACGCTGCTTAGCATGCTCCTGACCCACAGCTACTACGTCTACCACACAAAACATCATTCACACAACATGTGCTCCCTGTCTCACCATGTCACTCACATTACACAGGTGATGCTGGCTATGGATGCAAGTCCTGGCTACTGACCCCTCTGGCCAATCCTCGAACACATGCCCAGGAAAGCTACAACCAGGCTCATGGCAGAACGAGGAATGCCATTGAGTGGACCTTTGGCCTCCTCAAGTCAAGATTCCGATGTCTGGACCACTCGGGGGGAGCACTGCAGTATGCACCTGGAAAGGTGTGCGACATCATTGTGGCGTGCGCAATACTGCACAACATCGCAGTGGACACCAGGCTGCTGGAGCACATCCAGGCCCCCCCCATACAGGAAGTGCCCATGGACATCGGCCACGTTGAGGAGACCCTGAGAGGGACACAGATCAGAGACAGGCTCATCACGGAACACTTTACATGTGAGTATAACACAGGCATGCAAACAATCCATGCAAGTCCCCCCATCAGTCCTGTGACACTAACCACACTGCACATTTTGTTCTGTCTCACCCCACAGGAACAGTGACACAGCACTGCACTGGCAGCGGACGTGGCAAATTGTGTGTGTGGACTCAAAAACCATCCTCCATTCCACTCTCCACGTTGACATACAGACCCCAAGGATATCACGCACACCCTCAGGAGAAACAAGGTACAACACATAACCCATGTTCATCGCCTTACAGGGCTTGATTGACAGCAGCTAACTTGATTTGCCATGAGCATAGCCAGAGCAACCATGCTAGCCTTGTAGCGAAAGAGTGTTATCCAATGCTATGCATTGGATAATACTCCGTCACATCAGGGGTTAAAGGGCCATTGGACTCAATATGGGACCTGTACCGTGCCACAGCTGAGAATAGCAGCACAGGGGTGGATGTACAGTGGTATGGGCACACAATGTAGAGGTCATGAGACGTAGATCAGATTACCAGGGACACCATGCTGACCTGTGAGTGTGCAGACATATGTGCCCCCGACATGAATACACACATCAACAAATGTGTCCTAACAGTTCCATGGAACAAATGACATTGGGCTGCCACTGTCACATTAACAGTGGCAGCCCAAATTCATTACTTCCATGGAGCTCTCAGAACACTTGTTGATGTGTGTATCCATGTCAGGGGCACCTATCCATAGGGCTGGGGCACATGTCCTTAGTTCTCCATATAATTGGTTACAGATGAGTACACAACACATTGTCAAGCAATGGTTTGTGTACTCACCTGTAACTGTGAAAATTGAGGGGATCAAAAAGACTAAATTGTTGTTACTTGATGATCAGTTCAGGTCAACTGCTCCAAATCCTGTCCTCTTCTTCCACAGGCATCCGTAACATGATCCATCCTTGAACTGAAGTTCTTCTATGTGACTGGATTGATGTCTTGACATCACCTTCATGGAGATCACCCCTTGCTGTTTATGTTGATGTTGTTGGTGATGCAAAGTTTGACCTGAGGTTCACACAAACCTCTACTGGATCATTTTCATATAGACACAGAAAACACTAATTCTTGAGTTTTATAACCTGTACAGTTAGGATGCTCAGCTACAGAGTTGTCAAACCTTGTGGACAACACATGAGCTGGGCAGCAGTGTTACTAAAGTACTATTTTTTTGTTTCAAAGTACATTTAGTGTTCTCATACAGGTGTTCAATGCATATAGGCAATACACAGAAAACACATGTACATCCTAATGTACTTTGAGACACAATAAAGATGAACCATCACCATTCTATCTGTGTCTGTAGGAGGATATATTTGAGAACACAGTTGTCAATGCGTTACCACACCCAGGGTAGAGTATCCCCATACATGGAAAGGCATCACCCATATCACAGGACTCCACCACTTGTTTGCAAGTGAGTGGACTCAGTGATGTATTCACGCTAACAGATGGTGGCAGTGATACACTAATGTGTTGTGGGAGTGATAAAGAGGTGATAAAGCGGACATACTTCCACAGTGAATTCCTGTCCACAGTTAATGTGTTGCTCAGTATAATCAATGTTCAGTGATATTGCTCCACTGGGACATATCACAGTACATGACCAAGTGGACAAGTGTTTTCACTGGGGAAGTCTGTTACACCCTTAGGAAAAACAACAAGTCAACTTACTGGAGGCCCCAATGCTCACCCCAGGATATCAATGTGTGTGCTACACATTGAAATCCTAGTTTAAAAACATTGGCTTCCCCAGTCAGTCTGTTGCACAATGAGTGTGTGAATCCAAGACAATATGGATACATGTCCTATTTATCTGTCCTGCTTGTTATCTCACCGCTCAGCCGTTTGTTTGGTTATCCCCTTAACCCTCTGAGTGCCAGAGTGGTACCCAACGCATTTCTTTGCAATGCGTTGCCTACCACTCTGGCGATCAAAGGGTTAAACACAACATATGATGTAGATGAATGTTCAATGTTGTTCCAAATGTTGGCCTAAGGGGAATGTTTGGTTATGCAAAATCAACACACAACATTGCCATATAACACAGTTGTGTAATATGGCAACAGGGATGTTTTTACAGTTGATTTTGTACTACGATGTGTGTGTGAACCCATGTTGTAACATCCCACAAACATCTTACCTAGGCAGGAGTTGTATTCACTGAATTGTTTGGCAATGCATTGGAGACAACTCTGCCACCCAATCTATGACCAAATTCAAAGCAGATCAGACAGGATTCAAAAGCACAATGTTCCTTTATTCAGGGGAAATTTAACATGTTGGGCATTTTATTTTTTTTTCTTAGGGGGGGGGGCTTAGACTGTGTGGCAGAAGTGGATAACCTGGATGATCTCCTGGTCACCCTTTGCCCCCTAGGTGTGGCTTCGGGGGTCACATTAGAGGTGGTGGTGGGGGCAGTGGATCTCTCTGTGGAGCGCAGGTTTTCCCTCTCCAACAGTAAGTCCTCCCTGCGGTTCAGCTCTCTCAACTCCACCAGTAGCTGTGCAAGCAGGTCCATCACCCCCGTGTGTAGCTGATGGAGTTGAGTGTTGATCCTCATGACCTCCGACTCCAGGGCATGGATCCTTGCCTCTATCCTGTTAGTGTTTCTACGGGATTACCTACGGCTCCTGGTGATGTTGTCATTGGTGCGGAGGCTTGACCTGAGTAGTCTCCTTTGCAGAGCCATACACTCAGCTTCCATCCCAGTGGGCCGTTCACTGCTGGTGATGCTTGTGCCTGGTGAATCAGCTGCTGCTGTGTCCTCCTCTGCTGGTGCTGTGTCCTCCTCTGCTGGTGCTGTGTCCTCCTCTGCTGGTGCTGGTTGTGCTGCAGATGGGTATGTGCCCACCACATCAATTGACCCACTGCTGCCCACCGATGTCTGTGCTGGTGGAGGTGGTGGGGTAAACACGTCCCTTCGCATAGGCTGTTGGGGCTCCCCAAGCAGGCCCAGGTGTTGGTAGTCGAGTGGCCAAGGGTCAAACCTTGGCCACTGGTATGTGCTTGGCCCCCACCTAGGATCATACCTGGGGCCATGCTGGGGAGCCATCCAGGAGGGTAGGTCAATCTGTGGGTATGGGTGGTGGCCACATCACCGGGCAGCCATTGCCTCCCTGGTGGTGGTGGTGGTGCTGCTGCTGCTGCTGGAGGATAATAGCTCCTGGAGGTGGTGGGGGGCATCCAGTCACTGTAATAAGGTGGTGCAGGCAGAGTCGGTGCAGGCAGAGTCGGTGCAGGCAGAGTCGGTGCAGGCAGAGTCGGTGCAGGCAGGGTTGGTGCAGGCAGGGTTGGTGCAGGCAGGGTTAGTGCATCCAGCTGGCCAAGAGGTGTGGATGTCGTTGGGTACGGTGCCCACTGGCTGGTCCCCTCCTCCATATACTCCTCACTGGGTGGTGAGGTGGCCTCCTCCATGGGCTCCTGATGTGCTGGAGACACATAACCTGTGTGGAGGATTGAGATTGTGTGATCAGTAAACTTAGCCATGATGGTGTCAAATTGATATTAATACTTGAAATGTGTAAAGGAACATATATGTTGTATGGTGTATCCCCCTGTGTGAAACAACGGTACTCCTACTGGTGATGGGTGTTGTATTCTACATGTATTGCAGCTCAGAGTTGAATTCCTTTGGTGCCACATCCCAGTGGCCTGAAATTGTACATTTGCGTTGTTGCCACATCATCCTTTGTGGATATCTGCTCCCTGGACCAAAGCTAGCCAGAGGATGGTCTGGCAACATTGGCATAGTATATTTTCAGGCCACAGTGATATTGTCCATGGAATATTCAACTTTGAGCTGTTATACTCTTGTGCTGAAACACCTTTCAGTAGTGGGAATACCCTTGCATTACCCGGTGGATCAATCCTATGACATGTATTTTTCCTTTCACATTTTAGGTATTACTATCTCTTTAACGGGATAGCAATGGTTAATTTCACCTTGATGTATCATTGCAGGCATCATAAAGAGATGTTTAGAAAGATGTTGCTGTATGTGACAGCTGGAGATGTCAGTCATTTGACCACACGGAGGCTCTTCAGCAGACTCCACATTGACCCATTTGGAGATAACTACATCTTTGCCATTGTCTACTAAGTGTTCCTGGTTTGTAAGCACGCTCTGTGGACCATGTCAATGATGGATCCATCTCCAATTGGTTCAATTTTGGGTCTGCTGAAGAGCCTCCGTGTGGTCATATGACTGACATCTCCAGCTATCACATACAGTAACATCTTTCTAAATATCTCTTTATGATGCCTGCAAGGTTACATCAAGTGAAATTAACCATTGCCATGCCAAGGTACACAGTGAGGAATATGGTCTGATATGTGTGTATATGTACCTTTCATATGGGTACAAACATATCCCTGATAGATATGAACCCAGAGATCTGTTCAGAACATGTGATTGTCTAACTGCCTATATATGTACAGCCATCACAAATGAACTTTCATAGATACAACTGATACCCATCCAAGTAGGTGTAATATACTGGGTATATGTACTCTGATGATGATATCAATATGAGTTATTTTGTTGAGGGTGCACATATATGGGCAGTAGGACAATCACACGTACTGAACCGAACTCTGGGTTTACATCTTGTTGGGACCTATTTGTACCCATTTGAAAGGGACATATCCACATACAAATCTGGTTGTTTTTCTTTCTGTACATATCTTTTTTGAATAGATCTGCAGTGTGATTCAAGTAGTATTCATCCCTATGTTATCAGTTCATCCCGTACAGTGCTGGATTTTGTCAGATTAGACATGTCCCTCTCTGGTTGTCATGATGGTATCCTATGCATTGCATTGTGATGCATGGGATACCACTGTGGCAATTAGGGATTGATGTACATTTACAGGATTCTGTCCATGAGGTCTGTTCAAGTTGAATCCTGAGGGGCAACAATCAAGCCAGTATTGAAGGATATCATTGATTGAGGCCTTTTTTTTCCTGGATCAGCCCATCCATCCTTCTGTGTGAGGCAGCCAGACCCGATCATAGATATCCATAATTCCTGGCCTGTTATTGACCAAACCTCAATGGTTCATATTTGGTTCCCATATGTATCCTGCAAATAGTGTCTGGTGTACCATCCATCCATGGCATCAGCACTCCTGAGGATCTATATGTGAATCAAATGTGAGCTATGTAAATTGAAGTTAGCGTAAATGATTGCATACACAACACCAAGGCCAACTTTTTCACCTTTAGTTATGTGTGATTGTTTTTGGCCTGTGTGTTGCACATACAAGCATTTATTCTCAGTGGCACTGTGATTTGTGACCTGATCCCTCCTGTTGGTGATTCAGTAAGCGGTTAAGTGGACCTGATGAACTGATTATGATGCTGACTTCTCCGCTGACCTCATTTCCCCATCTGCACTGTTTTCTATGGAGTCCACACAATGGGGCCTGTGCAGCTTGAATCCTGTTATTGGATGTTCTCCATAGACTAACATTGTGATTGGTGAAGTGAGGGTATGTATGTGTCAAATTCTCTACATCAGCTCTTTTTCACCGCTTAGTGAATGTCCCCTATGTGTCATGTAATTGTTAACCTATCGACATGTGTTTGTTGTCTGGTTAACCCTTTGAGTACCAGAGGGGTTGCCAAAGCATTGTTGATCGATGCATTGATGATCCCTCTAGCACTCATGGGGTTATGTGCTGGATTCCCTGTGTGAACATGGGTAACACTGTGTGACGACAATTGTGATGTTTGACATACAACACTTTACTGAGCATGGTTTGTGTGTGTTGTGTGTGATCAGCACAGCAACATGAGGGTTAACCAGGGAGTTGGACAGGTTTTGGCCTTGTTGAACCTTGACATTTGTCCTTGTCTTGATTCCTGTTTAAACCCTCAGGGTGCTGTGTTGGTGCAATTGTGTGGTTGAATGAAGGGCAGATGTTGGGATGTGAGTGCTTGTTTGTGATGGGTGTGTGGTTTGGGGTGGTGTGTGGTTTTGGGGTGATGCACTTACTGGTGGTGTGGAGGCTCCTCTCCTCCCCAGTGTCTGATCCTCCAGGGACCCCCTCAATGAGGGTAGACGACAGTGTCTGCCGCAGCCTCTCCTCCCATGTGCTGAAGGTGATGGGGACAGGTGGCCCACCTCCGGTGGCTCGGGCGTGCAGGGCGGCATCCCCCATCTTCCTCTTCACCTGCCTTTTGCAGTCGCCCCATCTCTTCTTGATTGAGTCCACATCCCGTCTGCAGGTGGCCACCGCATTAACTCTGCTGCAGATTTGACTCCAGGCAGCTCTCCTCCTCGCAGACAGGCCAGGGAGTCTGTCCCCCTGGAAGAGGACACTCTCCCTCTCCAGCACAGCCTCCACGAGGGCCGTGTTTTCTTCCTCGGTATATCGGGGATCCCTGACCCTGTCCCCCTCAGCTCCGGCATGCGAGGAGTCAGACCCGGAGTGTCCTGTCTGCTCTGCCCCTGCCTGTGTGTGGTGGTCCCCAGGCACTACCCCTCGTCCCACTGCAGGATCTGTCCCTCTTCTTCTTCGTGTGCCTGTTCTTGTGGGCCTGGTCCCCCTCCGCCCTGCGTATCTCCCTCTCCCACCCCTGCTCTGCTGAGGGATCCCCTCCTGACCTTCCTCCTCCTCCACTAGTCTCCCCATCCCTCTCTCCTGTCCTCCTCTCCTAGCCATCATTCACCCACTCACACCCAGGCACTCTCACACGCCCTCACAGACACACTCGATCCCACTCACTCTCTGTCACACACTTTCACTCACGGATTCAAACTGTGAAAATAAAGTTTAAAATGTGTAAGGTGTGATAAAAAAAAAGACTATGTGTATGTATGTGTATGTGTTTGTGTTTGTATGGATGTATGTGCTATGTGCAAAAGTGTGCTATGTGTCTATTTAAATGTACTTCTCTCCAAGATCCCTCTACCTTACTCCTGTGTATGCTTCTCTCTCTCTCTCTCTCTCTCTCTAAACGCTATCCTCCACTCCTGGGTCCTGTGCTCTAGCTTGCTGAAACTCGAAACACAGACAGGGTGTAACCGTTATTTTGAGGTATATATAGGTGTATTTGAACATTTTTGATACTTTGGGGCCTTGGGATTGGCTGTAGGTTTGAATTTTGTTTGTGCATTTATCAGGGTTGCTAGACAACGGCAGCCGTAATGTAACATTTTGACTTAAGTTGTGTTTTAACGGGTGTTTGGGACGCACAGTGATGCGAAATCAGGTGCGACGCTGGTTTTTGTTTAACGTGTTTTTGTAGTGCCTACGCCCGATAGCTATTCTTGTACGCTTACCTTTGAATCTGCCGTAAACCATGTGTTCTTTGCGGCCGATGTGCCTTTTTTACTTAGCGGATGGTTTAACGGCTGCCTTTAAATCTACCCCTTGATCTCTTGCAAATGACAACCACAATTTCAAACAGGGATCTTCAAACCATTTTCGCATCATAACAAGGCATTTTTCTTGAGAAAGAAAATAAGATCTAAGCCCATCAAATATGCTCAAAATTCTTTCAATCGATGGACCCAAAGACAAAAATCTTGTATTTCCATGCTCTAACAATGTAGCATAATTGTTTCCTGCAAAGTCACAAAAGTTTTTCAGTTCTTCAACTCCGTGTATATATGGAAGTATTTGTATACTTTCACTGCAAAACATTCAATATCAATTGGTAAACAGTCAACAGCACACGGAACATAATTGTGTACAATGTGTGTCCCACAACCAATACCGATAATCGGCCTCTTCCGTTCCGTTTGAAGTTTTCGCCACACACTATTTTTGCCAAGTCTTTTGCAACCACCAAAATTGGTGTTCGTGTTATCTGCACACAAAGCAACAATTTTGTTTTGTAAGGCAAATTTGTCAATTACTTCCTTCAACATAGAACACTGTAGATAAGATGTTTCACCAGGTAAGGAAACAAAGTCTATAATTTTGTCTTGAACACCACAATTTGGCAAAAAGTACCGCACAACGATTGGAAAAAGTTTGATGTCTTTTTTGTTTGATGCATCTAAACTGACTGTAATGCTTTTTGTTTTATTCAGATCCTCCATTACTTTGCCCAGTATGCATGGTGATAAAACATTGGTAATTATTGCTTCTGATTTGGTACGTGCTGAAGAAAATTTTGGTTCATAAACTTTCTTTATCAATGTGGACAAGCAATCATTTGCATGAAAACTTTGGCCATGATGCATTGTATGATAAGCAAAAAGAGCTTCACTTGCTGCAATTTTATCGCTTTCACTGTCACCATGTCATAAACGAACTGATGTTTTTAATTGAAGCCAGAATGTTTTCAGCATCCTTATGTTTTTGGCTACGTAGATGTTGGTTGATGTTACTTCTACCTCCATGAGCAATGGAAAAATGGACATTACAATGTTGGCATACCACTTTTGTTCCATCTCTATGCAGTTTGTCCAGTTTAATAAATTTGAATTGCATTTTGAGATCGTTATTAAAACTGCAGTTTCGCCTCTTCTTTGGCATTGCAAGTCACTTGGATAAGTTGGCTGGAACAGTGGGACTCCACTAGTCCAGTCCGATCGTACACGTATTAGTAAGCAGCTGAGCAGCAAGAACGGGTTTGCTTTCTCTGTCTGTCAAAGAAGCCTGCCCCTGAGAAATTAAGCTAACAAACTGTTAACTGAGAATTAAGCTAACAAACAGTAAATGAGGTTATACTCAAGTCCAGCATTTCATTTGGTAGGTTTTTGATTAAATTAAATAAATTCCATAGAACAAGCGCACACAGCGACATTGAGGTTATGCTGCAACCATGTGGCCATATGACTATAAGATATATGAGTCTGACAATTTTTTTAAACTTTTGCAACGTTTTAAAATTTTAAACAACTTTCACACTGACTGACTGACTCACTTTTCTTAACAGGCTGGCGGGACAGTGTCGAGTGACACGCTGGGCAGCTGGAATGAGCAGGCTGATGAGCTGAATTATGTGACTCACGTCACTGAAGTGAATCAATATCACCGATGCTGGACTGGAATGCTAGCTGTTGTTTGCTGGCTTGAGTCCTGAGTCCACTCCTGACTGTAATCCTCCTTGTTGCGACACGCGCAATGCCCATCAGAATGTGACGTCTGTTCCTCTCAGGCATCTGATCTTCTCCAGACCCTGAGCAACAGTGCTGTGCCTCAGAACAGTCAACCAATGAGAGATGATGAGTATCAAGCACTCCTCTCTCATTGGCTGCAATACAGTCTGACATGCTAGGAAGCCAGGGAAGGAGAGGGTTATAGGATAGAGGAAGGTGGGGCACATCTAGCCATCCATACCTTTAAATAATTCAGTCCTCATGGTGCTTGCACAGCACTTCGCAGCAGCGCTTCTGCTTTTATGATGCAGGCTGCGGGCATCACAAGCCGGGAGGCTAATTAAAAAAGGGACAAAATCATAAAACGATGGGACGGTCCTAAAACATTAAAAAAAAAAGGGACTGCCCCATTCAAAATGGTACATATGGTCAGCCTAACCGTGATAGAGTGGAAGAGATGGGGTCCACAACACATTGCTCTGTAATGAGCCATATGACTGAGCCATTTGTCGCTACTTGCTCTAACCTAGACATGTTCCAGACAGTCCTCAAGGAACCTTTAACATGCTACAGCTTACAGATCTCAGTACACGAACATACAAAAGACAAGAAGGAATTCTTCCTCTGACTTTCTGGAGGGAATTCAGAAATGAAAGAAGCAGTTAGTGCAGATCATGTAGCAAGTGACAGTGAATCAGCGTTAGCTAACAATAGTGCATATTTTTGGAATATCCCTGAATGAGCACAGGAAGACCAAATAAAGTAACAGAGGCAACTGTCTCCAGCTGAAAACTTGCATTATCTCTTGTGGACCAGGTTTGGCTACCCCTGTGGACTGGACTCTCTCACCTAAGACCCTGGGGCACTGGTTATCTATCTTTTTTGTTTGTTTGCTCAAGGGCGCACCCCTAGCACAAATAGCATTTATCAGATCATTTGCTAACACTGTAATAAAGGTACATAAACAGAAATTTACAGGTATTTTTAGGTCTCAGAGTCAGAATGATTAAACAAACATATTCTGCATAAAAATGTAGACTTTAAGCACAGTATGCCTTCCCCAAAGCATGCACTGGGAAACTGACTGTGATAGTGACCAAGCTGTCCACTCTGTGTTAATATGAAGTAGACTTTGGTGCTGTCTTTATAAACTCCCACAGACTGCCTCATTGCCCTCCCCTTGGCACAAGTGGCATTAAGAGAAGGTTTTATGGTGCACATAGCTTAGTAAATTATCATTAGGCAGGTGTAGGGACTCCATAGTAACTCCAGAAACTAGTTTAGTGCAGAATCACCAAAGTACATTCACCCCCTGTGGTTTGGGTCAAACCCTGAGACTTCTCAGGTATGTGAATTGCTTTTCTCTGCATTTGGCCATTAGACAGATAATGTAACCTAATACCATAAATATGCAATGAAGACTTATAAGGCTCATTGTGTCATTTGTTCTAAAATACATCTTTTTGAAAGGAAACTACTTTTTCATTTTGTCTATTTACTACAAAATATGTAACAATTATATTTTTAGCACAAATTGTATCAATTTGCGTGGTACTTTGGCTCCCTCTACTGGCATTCAGTATTTTCTCTGCACTGTATTTCAGTACAATATTTAACTCTGTGGATGTGAGTGACTTTTCAAGTCCATTGCTCTGCATTGCATTGAAGACAACTTTAGTATCCAAAGGGAAAATATACATTGCCTCCACTACAAAGTACAGTAATATTTTTCAGTAATTGCTATACTAGACAGGATCCATTACATAACCAAGCATCACCACCCCCTTGCTTCAACTTTATATATTGTCAAATTACCTGTATGTTTTATTTTTTCATTTTCACATATCTTTTACAGTTTTAGATCAGTTTCAAGTCTACTCCCAATAGATTTCACTAGAATTAGGATTAGGAGATTTAGGAGCCCTGCTCTCACCATATCTGGTCAGAAAAGCAGGGATAGTGAAGACGATCCCATTCAGCTAAGGCAAGCATTGGGGGCTGAGAACTTAGGAAGTTTTCTCCCTCCAATACAGAATTACTCATAGGGTTAAAAACAAACACAAACACATTTTACTTAAATATAAAACATTTTCAGTGTTTTGGGTGGAGGTGGAGAAATACATTTCAAAGCAACATGTTATACACCTATCTGGTGCTCATAGTGTTAAAACTCATCCTAAATTAAACCCAGTCTGTAAATATATGCTATGCATTTAACCCACTGAATGCCAGAAGAGTGAGCAATGTAATGCAAAGCAATGTGTTGCACACTTCTGGCAATAAAAGGGTAAAACTTGTCCTTGTTTACACATCACATCAATTTATGCAGACAGCAGTGGGCTTGATCCTCCATCACCAGTTCAAGTAAACATTTGACTCTTCAAATGCCAGTCAGGGGAAACTAGCATGATGCACCAGCAAAAGTTATTAAATGATTCCATGTGTCCCTGGTAGAGATGCAGGAAGACCTCCTGAAGCCCACTTGTTCTTGGAAACTGTAGGTGCTCTGGTCCTGCTGACCCACCTCACTTTCCCCTCTATGTAGAGGAGCTCCAGCCTCACATCTGTACCCAGTACCACATACATGAACTGATTTCTGTACTTATGCAGTGGAAGATATGAAGGGCATGGAGAGACTTATATGTACTTGGGAAGACATCAGGGGAGCAAGCCCCCAGCTGCCTGTACGAAACAAGTCTTACTCTTTGAGCGCCAGAGGTGTGTAACACATTGCCCTGCACTGCATTTCTCATCCCTCTGGCACTCAAGGGGTTACAGTACATTACATAAATATTTATACAAGGTCTTAGATGAGATGTGTTTTAACCCTTTGAGAACCAGAGAGGTGTGTAATGCTTTGGTTTAAATAAAACTTTGTGTGGTTGTTTGTGTTTAATTGTCTTTTTTTTAACACTATGGGCCATATGTTCAAAGAAGTAGCGAAATAGCTTTTGTCGTTTGTACCGACTTTTCAAAGTTCACTGTCGTTGGGATCATTAATATTTTCAGAATGTAGAAAGAAAAGAAAAAATGGGTGCTCCTAGTGCAATATGTCACAGATATGGGACCTCCACCAGTACACCACTATACTCACAATTCCAAAGACCACTAATACTGATCAGCATGTACTTATGTGGGAATCCAACTGCACTCACTCAGTTCAACAAAAGATGGATTTTGCGTTTTGAGAATTCCCACCTTCCTCTGGAATCCTTGGAAAAGAAGAAACACACGAACAGAAAGAGCGCAAACCACATCAAATCCCCTCAGGACATTCAAGACAAATGAATACTCACAATCTTCAAATGAAGTAGCTGGTAAACCATGTAACCAGCTCAAGCAAATGGGGAAACATAGACTGCCCCGATTCAGTCACCTCTGTATTCCAAAAAAACGGATCCTTAATCTCATAAAAAATTTAAATTTATTCTGCCTAGGCAGATTTAATCATTTGAAGCAAGATGCTATATTAATGTTTTATGATTTTACTAGTTGAAGAGCCCGTTACACAGGCCACAGTGCCACTGCCAGCTGGTCGCGGGGCAGTCATGTGCAGTAGAGACTGCCCGTGCCGCAGCTGATACAGAGTCTCTACTGCGCATGACTGTAGCACGCTCAGCAGTCTCTACTGCACATGACTGCGGCGTTACACACGTTTTAGCGAATTATTATATAGGATTTGAATAAATTTCAATTTTTTATGAGATTAAGGATCCGTTTTTTTGGAATACAGAGGTGACTGAATCGGGGCAGTCTATGTTTCCCAGTTTGCTTGAGCTGGTTACATGGTTTACCAGCTACTTCATTTGAAGATTGTGAGTATTCATTTGTCTTGAATGTCCAGAGGGGACTTGAGGTGGTTTGCGCTCTTTCTGTTTGTGTGATTTTCAGAATGTGTCTGTTATGATTGGAAATATGTTGTTTGTCCTGACTGAAATTGTCATATGGAACGACAAAAAAATGTATTAACGAACAACAAAAATATCTTTAAAAATGTCTTAACTAACGACAAAAAATGTATTAACTAAAGACAAAAATTCTCACATTCAGAACACATTCCCTTCACTTTTTTCTTAACGTACAAATTTTGTTTTTTGAAAGACATTTTTTTGTCATTAGTTACGACAAATTTTCTTTTCCTCTGTACGACACTGGAGAATTGTTTAGCCATGCCCTTGCCCCACCCCTTTGCCCGTCAATTCTGGGTTTGTGTCAACGGACATTACTATTTTTTTGTCATATACTCTATAGAAAATGTCGTTCATGCATACAGTTACTTATATTTGTCATTAATACGACAATTTTTTGGTGTTATCTCTTTGAACATATGGCCCTATGAGTACCACTGCATTAGAGGAAGATAACTATTTCACCCTTTGAGAGCCAGAGAGGTATTTAACGCATTGATAGTTTCCTTAAAAGAAGTCGCTGTACATTTTTCCAGTATCCTAGTTTTTTGATCTAAAAGTTAAAACAACAAAAAATTAAATGTATAGGCAATCTGACTTTACATACTAGCATAATATGTAGAGTCAAAATGGAAGGATGACTGTCACTTTAAAAATGAACTCTCTCTCTCTCTCTCTCTCTCTCTCTCTCTCTATATATATATATATATATATATATATATATATATATATTTATATTTATATATTTTGTGTATTTATTGTGCTGTTATTCCTGCATGACTTTTTGTGGAAAACAGACAAGTTTTCTTTTCTTCGCAAAAGTAGTCTCCCAGCACAATATTACTTCTTCTGAGGGCTGTAGTAGAGAAATAAGTAGCTGAAAGTCAAAGTTGTGAGTCCTACAGCAACATATACCTTGAAAAATGTGTTAGCATGCAGAGTACCTTTGTCCTTTGCCCACAAAACTAAATTCCTGCTTAAAGGGATAGTAATACTTTGTTTTAACTTTATTTTATTTTGTAGGCATTAAAAAAACATGAAGAACGATATAAGTCTTATCTCTCAAACCTTTATGGTTTAAGAGTTATATTCACAGACAAAGTATATCCCCCTCCTGCCCCTTTTACTGATGTAACACTGTTCAGCCAGATCAGCAGGGAGATGCCCAGGAAGACTGCAGAGAGGGACAATCTTCAATTACGATAAGGGAAAAAGTTGAAAAACTTGTCAAGGGGGGCAGGGCTTTCATTGTTTTCATACAAAGAAGTCTGTCCCCTGCTGTTATCTGTCTGGTCTTACAACCAGATTCACATCTGAGAAGAGATGGCTTACACTAGGAAAAAGGGGCGGGGAGGGGAAACTTTGCTTGTGAATATCTCTTAAACCATAAAGGGATAAGACTTATATCGTTCTTCAAGTTTTTTTCTTGCCTACAAAAAAAAAATAAAGTTAAAACGAAGTATTACTATCACTTTAAGTGACACTGGCACATATTTATGATTACGTGATTAAAAAAATAATAATAAAGTACAACCTACAATGTGGCAGATGTGTATGGTAGTGATTGATGGTGGACTGGTGTGGTGTGATTGGTGGGACCTTGACAAACTGCATCCACCCCAGGAGGACAGGGATCGTCATAATTTATTTCACACGCTTCAGCAACCATTGCTGAAGTCAGTTTTAGAACTACCACTTTACTCCCACGTTCCTGCACTGCTCCACCTCTCCCCCTTGTGGGTTTGATGGACATTACTCAACTACTGTGTGTTTTTACTCTCTACAGTACACAACTGATGGAGTGTGATGTCTTGACTTAGCCCTCAACAAAATTCTCATTGTCGTCTACTGTCTATCAAGTCTGCCTCAGTCACAGAGCTCACATCAGGCTCCCAGTCAGCTGTCTGTTACGTAATATAGTTATTTGTTTAACCCTTTGAGTGCCAGAGGGGTACAGAACACATTGCAAAGCAATGTGTTGCGTACCCATCTGGCACTCAAAGGGTTAATTATTTATGTATTAATTAAAAAATATATCTGTTTTATTTTGTTATTTATTTATTTTTAAGTTGTCCATCCTATCTTATCATAGACAGTCCAAAAAAATTATAATTAAAAGAAAAATCAACACCTTTCCCCAGACTTCCCCAGCACAGAGACAATATAATCAAAATCAGCAAGCAAATTGGACTCCAGCTGCCTGTGTCTTGCCAGTCAGTCACACAAAATGTTGGGGTATTTGTTGTCAACCTCCTCCTCCCTTCTAAAACAGAGAACAAATGTCCTACCTAAAAGATTCCCTAAACTAAGCTTCAGTTCCCCTTTATTTGCCTTTCTTTTGTAGCTCAAAAACATGCTGCTCTCTCCTCTCACAAACACAGAATGGCTGCTGTGAGACCCTGACCCCCTTTTATATGCCTGTAGAAACGTAGAGAAAACTTTCATGTGGTGGGGAAAAAATGTTATCACATTAATTTCAATGCAATGAACTAGGTGAAAAAAGTAGGAATATGTCACCATTTCTGGCCGATTTTGGTTTGAGGTGAACATTTTTGCTCATACCTAGTATCCAACATATTTCAGCTCCATGTTATTGAAAATGATTGGGTAAAATTAACCCTTTCAGGGCTATTGGGCAAACAACACATTGCCTCGGTGGATTCCCTGAAGAAGTCCCAGGGCTTGCATGTAAACAATGGGGAAAAGTGGATGACAATGACACTGCTGTATAAGTGTCAGTTCTGACACAAACCAGATGTACCTTATGGAACAAATTTCCATTGACTCAAATGGGACTTTTTAACCCCTTGAATACTAGAGAGGTCTCTAAAATATTTTGCAAAATGTTTGCAAACTCTCTAGCATCCAAGGGGTTAAACATCCAATTTAAATACATTTTATACATTAGCCTCAATTTATGTGTAGTTCTGTGACTATCAGAGGGCATGTGGAAACTTATGGAAATGGATGCCTGATACTTTATTCTAATAATATTAAAAATAATTGAGCAACAAAATATTATTCTGCATATGTCCTCCAGCTGTGTGGCTTATGTTAGCAATGATCAACAGTACTATCACTATGGCTACCACACATGCCAAGGGCATGGGTAAAGGGAAAGGAGGGGTAGCAGAAGTGCATGACAAACAAGAACGTAATACACAGACACACAAGCAATAAAAAATGTATTCACTTACCCCAGTGGGGCGGCTCTACAGAATAATCTCCTCTTACAGAATGCTGCACAATGGAAGACCGTACTCATAGACAGATTAACTATGTTGTTGGGATACAATAACTCAATTATTGAGACGCTAACATACAAACAGACAACAGGCACAAAAGTCAAACAGTCTCATGCATTTCACACCTGTGACTCTCCTACTGGCCATTTTAAACAAAGCATTTCTCACATAAACTAGATATCATCCTCTGATAGACTAAATTATTTGAGAATACAATGTATCCTCAGTTTAATCAAAGGGAAAATTAGCAATATGTAAATATAAGGGTATCAAATAGCCAGCAATGTAGATTTACAAAGTGGCCAGTTGACATCAGTAAAGCTTTTAAAGGGATAGTAATACTTGAAAATAAGTTAATTTTATATTGTAGCCCTTAAAAAAACATGAAAAATGTTATAAGTCATATCTCCCAAACCTTTATGGTTTGGGAGATATTCAGAAGTAAAATTTCTCCTGGAGTGACGTCATTGCTCCACCCTTCAGATTTGGAATCCGGTCCCGGGACCGTCTGTGCCTCTCCAGAAGTGCTGAGATCACCATCTTTAAAAATAATTTCTTAATTGGAATGGTCTACAAAGTGTGCTTTCAAGCCAGGCACACTTTGTAGATAGTTCCAATTAAGTAGTTCTTTTCAAAGATCGTGATCTCGGCACTGCTAAAGAGCTGCCGGTTGCTCTGTGAACCGAATTCCAAATCTGTCCACTAGATGGCAGACTTGGCTGAAACAGCCAGGAAAAGAGAATTTTACTATATTTTACATGTAAATATCTCCCAAACCATAAAGGTTTGGGAGATAAGACATATTATTTTTCATGTTTTTTTAAGGGCTACAATATAAAATAAAATTATTTTCAAGTATTACTATCCCTTTAAAAAAAATAACAAACAATAGGAAATATACGTTAAAAACCAATAAAATCCTATAGTAAAGAGAATGAAAGTTCACTAAATGGATGAAAAATGTATAACACCATTAAAAGTCACTATAATATCCATCATAATAAAGCTATATATTTACCGTATTGGTAACCTCTCTTTTCTTAAACATAATCCATGACATCAGAGTTAGGGCTCGATTTAAAGGCAGCCGTTAGCAAAAAAAAAGCACTAACGGGTGCGTTAATGTGTTGTAAGCCATTTAAAGGTCTGTCTTAAGAACAGCTAATGGTAGTTCACAAATCCTTACATGCATTGAGACACATAGAACAAGATTATCCAGAGACATTTAAAGGAGTGCGGTATTGCTAATGGCTGAAAAAAAGATACACTTAACGGCTAAAACTTAAGACCCAGTTTTGTTATCCGTTAGACACATAACTGTCGAAAAGAAACCACCGTTAAGGACAATCTACATACCGCACAAGCAGGTAAATGGCAAAATTCACCCGTGCAATGCCATAAGAACAAAAAACATGGACAGACACCACAAATCACTGTCACACTCAACAAAACAAAATAAGCTCACCTGTGCAACATCATCACACGATCTAGATGCAACCTGCACCCCACAACATCACACTCACAACTGTAGAGACACAGCAATCAGACCACACCACATTTTAAAACACAGACACACCTGCAAACACTTACCTGGAAAACAAACACCTTCCCATTGGTCAGCACTCACCTCATCACCACACCTACACAGCGCCCTACCAGGTACATAAAGGGACAGCTCACAACCCTCACTTGTGGCTTGTTTTCCACTCAGGGAGAGAGAGATAGAGAGAACGCAATCAGTATGTTGGCTTACATATTGCTGCAAAGACTGCGGAGAAGGTGTGCAAGGGAGAGAACTAGGGAACACCAGCAACCCCCAGGTAAACCTCATTAACAGCCTTCACCTCTTGCGAGTGAGGAGGCTCTGGCTCAGCAGCCACACAGGAGCCCATCCCCACCTGGAGGACAGCACCTGTCTGCAGATGCACAGCTGCAGCAACAGGATGCTGCACAGCAACAGGATACTCCTCAGCTGCCACAGGGACCCCTGCAGCAGCAGAGGATATATAGATGACCACCAAGGCCCAGGGTATACCGCCCAAGGGTCACTCTCTTTGGAATAACCAATGACAATGTAATTGATCTCTACAGGTTGAGGCCGCACAGCATCATTGCCCTGTATGAGGTCATCAAGGATCCGGTGGATCCCGTATGCACTCACAACTACGCCCTAGCTGGCCTGCAAAAACTCCTGTGTGCCATACACTTCATGGCAAGTGGAGCCTTCCAGTCGACAGAGGGTTACGCATCTGGCATGTCACAGGCCACATTCTCCAGGGTGCTGGCCCAGGTCTTGCCAGCCCTCAAAGGCAAGGCCAGTACCTATATACATTTCCCTATCACCAACATGGAGTGGACACATCTGAAGCAGGGCTTCTATGCAAGGGGAGGCATGTCCAGGGTCATGGGTGCAATAGATCAGTCAAAAGCACCATCACATCAGGGACATATGTTCATCAACCGCAAAAACTTCCACTCCATGAACGTGCAGATGGTGTGTGACAGCAACATGGCCATCATGAATGTCTGTGCCAAATATCCAGGGAGCTGTCACGATTCTTATATACTCAGGAACTCATCTGTACAGAGAGATTTCAAAAATGGAACCTATACAGGGGATGGCTTCTGGGTGAGTTAACAATACTAAATTACACCACATACACACATGCACACACAACACTGCTCAGCATGCTCCTCACTCACAGCTAGTACTTTCACCTCATAAAACATCATTCACACATCATGTGCTCCCTGTCTCACAATGTCATTTACGTTCAACAAGTGATGCTGGCTATGGATGCAAACCATGGCTACTGACCCCAGTCGCAAATTCCCAAACGGATGCCCAGGAGCACTACAATCAGGCTCATGCCAGAACTCGGAATGCCATTGAGTGGACTTTTGGCCTCCTAAAATCAAGATTCCGATGTCTGGATCACTCAGGGGGAGCACCACAGTATACCTCAGCCAAAGTCGGTGACATCATAATGGCATGTGCAATATTGCACAACATAGCGGTGGACACCAGACATGTGGGTGACATCCAGCCTCCACCCACACCTGATGACCCTGTGAACATTGTCTAGGGTGAGTAAACCCTAACATGGACGCAGAGGAGAGAAATATTGATCAGAGATCACTTCAGCTGTGAGTATAATCCATGTATGCACACAATCCATGCATACACACCCACCACAACACACATTTTCTGTTTTATTCCACAGGATCAATGACACAACCCTGACACTGGCTGCATCATGGACCACCAACATCAGCTATTCCATGGATCCGTCATATTGAAGCTAGAGATTCCAGTGACATCTGACACCCTGTTGTCCATGTTGATACTACTACCTCAAGGATATCTTGCATGCTCCCCTGGAAACCAAGGTACAACACTGTAACCATGGTCAGCATATCCCATGGCTCCATAGGCACCAACTAAAGTATTTTGCTAGGATCAGACCCATAGCAACCATGGTACCCCTGTAGTGAGTGAGTCTCATCCAAGGCAATGCATCGGATAACACTCCGTCACATCAGGGGTTAAGGGTACATTCGAGTGAACATGGGACCTGTAGTTTGCTAGAGCTGAAAAGAGCAGCAGAGGGATGGATCTACGGTGGTAGTGTGTTACACAACATAGAGCTCATGAAATGTGGATCACATCTCCAGGGACACCATGCTGACCTGTGTGTGTGTGTGTGTGTGTGTGTGTGTGTGTGTGTGTGTGTGTGTGTGTGTGTGTGTGTGTGTGTGTGTGTGTGTGTGTGTGTGTGTGTGTGTGTGTGCAGTGATATGTGACCCAGACAGAAATGCACACATCAACAAATATATCCTAATAGCTCCATGAACCAAACATATTTGGGCTGCTTCTGACAGTGGCAGCCCAAATATATTAGTGTCATGGAGCTATTAAGACATATTTGTTGATTTGTGTATTCATGTCAGGGGCATATATCCCCATAATGGTTTACAGACCAGTACACAACACATTACAAAGCAATGGTTTGTGTACCCCCTCTGTAACGAAAAAGATTAAGGGGATAATGATGTTGTAGCTGTTTCATGAAAATCAGTTCAAGGGTGCAGTTCAAAATCCTGTCCTCTTGTCCCACAGGCACCCATAGCACGAACCATCCTCGAACAGAGGAGTTTCTATGTGACTGGACTGAAGTCTTGACAACACTTCCATTAAGCTCACCCCTTGGTGTTTCAAGTGATTGTGTTGGTGATGCAATGTTTGACCTGATGTTCACAGCAACCTCTAATGGAACATTCTCATAAAGACTCAAATGTATATGTGTACGAACATCCAGGTATCAAACCTGTACAGTAAGACTGCTCATCCACAGAGTTGCCAAACCATGTGGACAACACATTAGCAGTTCAGTAGTGTTTCTAATGTAGTCATATTTAGTTTAAATGTACATTTTGTGTGCTCATACAAGTGTTTAATGCATATAAACTCTATACCCAGAAAACACCTGTATGTTTTAATGTAGTTTGAGACACAATAAAGGAGAACCATCACTATTCAATCTGTGTCTGTATGAATACATGTTGGATTACACATCTGCCAATGTAGGACCATACCCAAGGCTAGAGTATCCCTCATTCTTAGGAAGGCATGGCCCACATAACGAGAATCTATTAGTTGTTTGACCATGAGTGGACTTTGTGATGTATTCATGCAATGACATGATGGCAGTGATACACCAATGTGTGTTGTGAGTGATTAAGAGGTGATACAGGGGACATATTTCCACAGTGATTTCATGTCCTCAGTTCTGTATAGCTCAATATAATCAATGTCCTGAGATTGCTTTAGTTTGACATATCTCAGTACATGGGCTACATCAACGAACAACCAGATCAAGTGGACAAGTGTTATCACTGGCAAAATGTGTTACAACCTTAGTAAAACAACAACTCAACCTACTGGAGAACCCTAAATGTTCACCCCAGGATTTCAATGTGTGTGTGCTACACATTGAAATTCTGTGATGAACATTGGGTTCCCCAGTAAGTTAGAATGTGATTCACACTGTTATTGTGCAACTGACTTACTGGAGAACCCAATGCTCACCCTAGGATCATGATGTGTAGCACACACATTGAAATCCTAGGGTGAACATTGGGTCCCCCAGTAAGTCAGTTGCACAATAAGAGTTTCAATCAAAGACTATATTGATGTATGTTCCATCTGTCCTGCTTGTTATTTCACTGCTAAGTCACATGTCTGTTTGTTTGTTTGTTTATCCCCTTAAACACAACAATTGATGCAGACGACTGGTCAGTGTTGCACCAGTTGTTGTATATCGTGTTATATGGCTCCAGGGATGGATTGCCAGTTGAATTTGGAAATGGTGTGTGTGTGTGTGTGTGTGTGTGAACCCATGTTGTAACATCCCACAAACATTTTACCTATGCAGAAGTTGTGTTCACTGCATTGTTTGGCAATGCATTGGAGACAACTCTGCCACCCAATCTATAACTAAATACAAAGCAGATCAGACAGGATTCAAAAGCACAACGTTCTTTTATTTAGGGGGAAGAGAACAAGTTGGGTATTTCATTTCTTTTTTTTTTTGGGGGGGGGGACCTTAGACTGGGTGCCAGAGGTGGATGCCCTGGCTGTTTGCCTGGTCACCCTTTGCCCCCTAGGTTTGGCTTCAGGAGTCACACTGGAAGGAGTGGTGGGTGCAGTGGGCCCCTCTGTGGAACGCAGGTTCTCCCTGCGGTTCTGCTTTCTCAACTCCACCAGCACCTGTGCAAACATCTCCATCATCCCCGTGTGGAGCTGATGGAGTTGAGTGTTGATCCCTGTGACCTCCGACTCCAGGGCATGGATCCTTGCCTCTATCCTGTTGGTGTTCCTCCGGGATTCCCTCCAGCTCCATGTGATATTTTCATTTGTGCTGTGGCTTGACCAGAGTAGTCTCCTTTATAGGGCCATACACTCCGCCTCCATCCCCGTGGGGCGTTCACTGATGGAGATGGTTGTGCCCGGTGACTCTGCTGCTGCGTCCTCAGCTGGTGCTGTGTTCTCAGTTGGTGCTGTGTCCTTCAGCTGGTGCTGTGTCCTCAGCTGTTGCTGTGTGTGCTGTGGCTGCTGCAGATGGGTATATGCCCACCACATCAATCGACTCACTGCTGCCCACTGATGTCCATGCTGGTTGAGGTGGTGGAGTAAACAGGTCCCTCGCCAGAGGGTGCTGGGGCTCCCGAAGCAGGACCAGGTCTTGGTAGTCAAGTGCCCAAGGGTCATACCTTGGCCACTGGTAGATGCTTGGCCCACACCTGGGATCATACCTGGGGCCATGCTGGGGAGCCATCCAGGAGGGTAGGTCGGGGGAATGGACATATGGCCCATATGTAGGGGTGGCCACAGCCCCAGGCAGCCAGGACCTTCCTGGTGGTGGTGGTGCTGTAGCAGGGTGGTAAAGTCTCATGGAGGATGGCTGCATGGACCTGTCTAACTGAAGCCAGTCCTGGTAGTGTGGGGGAGCAGCTGATGGTGCAGAATAGGATTCTGGAGCTGGTGGTACAGTATAGGATTCTGGAGCTGGTGGTGCAGCAGAGGATGCTGGAGCTGGTGGTGCAGCAGAGGATGCAGCAGCTGGTGGTGCAGCATAGGATGTAGCAGCTGGTGGTACAGCATAGGATTCAGCAGCTGGTGGTGCAGTATATGATTCTGGAGCTGGTGGTGCAGCAGAGGATGCTGGAGCTGGTGATGCAGCAGCTTGTGGTGCAGCAGAGGATGCAGCAGCTTGTGGTGCAGCATAGGGTGCAGCAGCTGGTGGTACAGCATAGGATGCAGCACATGGTGGTGCAGCATAGGATGCAGCAGCTGGTGGTGCAGCAGAGGATGCTGGAGCTGGTGGTTCAGCTGTGTAGGGTGACCATGTGTCGGTCCCATCCTCTTGTTCCCCAAGAGGAATCTTATCTGCAGATGTGTGTGCCTCCTCCACTGCCTCCTGCTGTGCTGCAGGTCCCTATGCTGTGTGGGGAAATTAAATGGTGTGATTAGTAATTTTGACATTGACAAAATGAATGCAGTATAATTTCATTGACATGTGGATCTCTGGTTGTCATGATGGTATCCTATGCATTGCGTTGCATGGAATACCACCCTGGCAATCATAGAGACATGAGGTCTGTTCATGTTAATTCCCCAGGCCACCAATCAGGTCAGTATTGAGGGATTTCTCGGATTAAGGTCTGTTGCTGTTTGTATCATTTGCTCAGTCTCTGTGAGTGACCCAGCCTTGCTTAATCGGTGATATCCATCAATCATGGCCTGTTGACATTTGGTTCTCATGTGTATCCTGCAAATAGTGGATGGTCTAACATCCATCCATAGCATCAACACTCCTGAGGATCCATATGGAAAACAAATGTATGATGTGACAGTTCAAGTGAGAGTACATGATTGCATACACAATACAAAGGCCGACTTAGTTCTCCTTTAATTCCACAGTGTTGGTTATTTCTAGGCCTGTGTGTTGCACATACACCCACTTAGTCTCAGTGGCACTATGATGTTCGTCCTCATCCATCTTTTTTGAGATTCATTGAGCGGTGACGAAGTCCTTATGGAGTGGAGGTAGAGTGAAAATGATGACTTCTCCAATTATAACATTTTTCCATTTCCAGTTTTTTCCTATGGAGTCTATCCAATGAGCCCTCAAGAACGTGAAACATTTTCTGGAATAGCCTCCATAGACAAACATGGGAATTGGTGAAGTGATAGTATGGAAGGGTTAACTTCACTCCATCATATCTTTTACAACGCTTAGTGAATGTCCCCTGTGTAGCATGTAATCCTAACCCTATCGATTTGTGTTTATTGTCGGTTAACCCTTTGAGTACTGGAAGGGTTGCCAAAGCATTGTTGAGCGATGCATTGATAATCCCTCTAGCACTCAAGGGGTTATGTGCTGACTTCCCTGTGGGTACATGGGTGACATTGTGCAGGAACAGTAATGATGTTTAACAGACAACAATTTAAACAGCATGGTTGGTGTGGATTGTGTGTGATCAGCACAGCAACATGAGGGTTGATCTTGGACTTGGACAGGTTTGGGCCTTGTTGAAGCTTGCCTTTTGTCCTTGTATTGTGTGTTGTTTTTAACCCTCAGGGTGCTCTGTTGGTGCAGTTGTGTGGATGAATGATGGGCATGTGTGGAGGTGTGACTGTGTTTGCAGCATGTGTTGTTTGATGTGGTGTGTGGTTATGTGATGATGCACTTAACGGTAGTGTGGAGGCTCCTCTCATCTCCAGTGTCCAATCCTCCAAGAACCCCCTCAATGATTGTGGAGGACATGGTCTGCCGCAGCATCTCCTCCCAGTGGTTGTATGTGATGTCTACCTGTGGACCACCTCCGGTGCCTCGGGCGTGCAGGGCTGCATCCCCCATCTTCTTTTTCACCTGCCTCTTGCAGTCTCCCCATCTCTTTTTTACTGAGTCCACGTCCCGTCTGCAGCAGGCCACCGCATTCACCTTGCTGCATATTTGGTTCCAGGCAGCCTTCCTCCTCGCAGCCAGGCCAGGGACCCTCTCCCTCCGGAACAGGATGATCTCCCTCTCAAGCACAGCCTCCACGAGGGCCCAGTTCTCCTCCTCAGTATAACGGGGATCCCTGATTCTTTCCTCCTCATCTCCAGCCTGCAAGGAGTCTGATCCAGACTGCCCTGCCTACGCTACCCCTGCCTGTGTATGGTGGTCCCCACCATGTACCCCTTATTCCACTGCAGGTTCTGTCCCTGTCCTTTGTGTGTCTGCTCTTCTGGGCCTGGTCCCCCTCCGCCCTGCGGATCTCCCTCTCCCACCCCTACCCTCAACAGTTATGTACTACTCTCCCCATCCCTCTCTCCTGTCCTCCTCTCCTGGCCATCATTCACCCACTCACACCCAGGCACTCCCGCAGGCCTTCACAGACACACTCGATCCCACTCACCCTGTGTCACACTCTTTCACTCACAGATTCACACTGTAAAAATAAAATTTAAGATAAGTGTAAAGTGTTAAAAAAAAAAAAAAGACTGTGTATGGATGTGTATGTGTTAGTGTTTGTATGTGTGTATGTAATATGTGCAAAAGTGTAATATGTGTATATTTAGGTGCAATGCTTTCCTCTCTCCAAACTCCAAAAACACCTTCTACCTCCAATGTAAGCTCCTGTCTCCCTTGCTCTAAACGCCATCCTCCGCTCCTGGGTCCTGTGATCTAGCTCACCAAAACTCGAAACACAGACAAGGTGGGACCGTTATTTTGGGGTATATATAGATGTATTTGAACATTTTTGATACTTTATGACCTTAGGACTGGCTGTAGGTTTGAATTTTGTTTGTGCATTTATCAGGGTTGCTAGCCAACGGCAGCCGTAATGTTACATTTTGACGTAAGTTGTGTTTTAACTGGTGTTTGGGATGCACGGCGATGCGAAAACAGGTGAGACACAGGTTTTTGTGTTACGTGTTTTTGTTGTGCCTACTCTCATTAGCTATTCTCGTATACTTACTTTTGAATCCGCCGCATTTGCGGCCGATGCTCCTTTTTTACTTAGCGCCTGGTTTAATGGCTGCCTTTAAATCTAGCCCTTAGACCTCTCAGGACTCTACTGTTCAGGGTAAAAATCCTAAACACCTCTCTCTGAGACAATTTACATGGCAAGTCCCCCTCCTCTAATTGGAGAAAACACTCTTTCTATTCTATGTACAGAGAAACCAGAGGTGTCTGAATTATGTTCCATACAAAAATGATGGACTACTCCTGTTTTATATTCCCTTTTACTAAGGGATTCCCTAATCTGTTCATGTAAACTGAAACAAGTTTTTCTTTCATATTAGACATTACAGTTATGCAATGCAGAGTTATGCATTGCCTCATATAATAAACCTTGCCCAAAACTGTAGACTGAAACATCTTGGTAGAATTAACCAAGTGCCTCTTACTCCCACATTTATACATACCGACTGTTCTCAACCATGTTTTGATGTTTCTTTGTCTATGTTCTGAATATATACTTGGGGACAGTCGGCTGGCAAATGTTAGGCTCTTTTAGACAGATACTGACAAACTTCCTTCAATACAGACTATAGGCCATCAATACTGGCAAATGTTTTTTCTATGACCAATTTTATTTGATTAAGTGTCACACTATAGGGGATACTAAAAGCCAGTGTATTGCTGATTTGCCTTCTCTCTGTGATTTTATTCCTAATAAGATCATCTTGCAGTTTTTTTCTGAAATGGCTTCTGCTCTGTCCAACATCCATTTAGGGAAACTAATTGCTAAAAAACTATTCCGTGGATCATTACATGCTTTGTGGAAAAGTGTGTTGGTGGAGCAGTTCTTCCTCATTCTTAAGAACTGCCCCGCTAGTTCGCCTCTTATAGGGTGGTGAGGATGACAACTATCCACCCTCCAAAGTGCATTAGTAGACATAGATTTTCTTTATACATTAGTTACAAGAGAACACTCATCAGATGGAGAAGTTAATTCTAAATAAAAAAGTAACTTTAGTAGGATGACTGACAAGAGTAATCTTTACATCTGATTATTGTTAATGTAGTCTAAAAATGTTGCAACACAAGCCAAATCACCTCTCCATATGATGAGAATATTGTTTCTGTATCTTTAAAAAAAGAAAATGTCCTCTCTGTAAGGATTATTATCTTCAAAGATGTAGAGCTCCTCCCACCATCCCATAAAAATATTGACGTAAGATGTAGCAAGTTTAGTCTCCATTGAGGTTACACGTCTCTGAACATAGTAAGCCCCATTAACTGTTTAAGTACCATACAATCCAGGGGTGAGGTGCACTGGAGGACTAACACACTTTTTTTTTTACCTACCCAGTGATCACAGAATGCAGTGTAGGATTGCTGTGTGTACGAAATTCCATGACATGCCAGGACAGTCACTGGTGCTTAAAGCACAGACACTGATGATTGTCCTGGCACATCATCAGCCTTTAAGGGGTTACATTAAAAAAAATATTGTGTGTGAGCAAATACTTGATAGCATCTAACAAAATCAAACCCACAAAAATCCGTGGGATAATTACTTTAGTTCCTTATATGAAATTAAATTTCCTGTAATCCAAGTTGGTGATGAATACATTAATTAAACCATCTGAGTGCCAGAGGGGTGCACAACGCATTGCAAAGAAATGTACTACAAGCCCTAAAAATGGTGAAGATGTAAAATTCTAGTGTTATTGCCACAGTGGAGGAAATGGAGTTAACAGTGGGATCAAGTGCTGCAGCAAGAAAAATATAAATGTAGCAGGGATGATGAATCTGGCAGGGATGGTGCTGGCAGGGATGGTGGTGCGGATGCAAATGATGTTGACGATGATGGCCTAATTATTAATAACAAGGCTGAAGATGGTGTCTTAGAATATGTTCCACCACTGTCCATCCCTTGTTCAGATACAGATCCAGTAGATGGGGAGAGTGATGATGAACTGGCCTAACAATTAGCTGAAAGGAAAATAGTCTTCCACCAGTGGAAAGGAGTATTAATTCTGCTTATAAACTATTTGATAGATTATGTAGAAGTTTTGCCAAGTAAACAAGAACACAATCTTGGTTATCATTTGTAAGTGCAACCTCCAAGCACTCATTGTCTGTAATTTTAAAAAAGTAGCAGCACATGTCAAAAATATCACCACCCCCAGCACTGAATGTTTCTGATGCTGAAAGAGTAGATCCCACTGCTATCGCGATTGTAATATCTAGCCCCTCTAATAACAGTCTGTCAGGAATACTCAGTCTATAATATCTCAAATCTGGAAATATATACTCACAATCCAAAAGTTAAATATGTCTCTACCTGTTATCTGTGTGAAAAAACATGTGAGCAGAGGGAAACCAGGATCCCATCTTGGCATCTCCTCTTTGAGATACCCCCTGAAGTACAACAAAAAGTCTTATTGGAAGGAACACCAGTGGTACATTAGAGTTGTCATGACGAGCCAACGACAGAGGAAGGGAAACAGGGACATCTGCTAGTGATGTTAGAAAGTTGTAAACAACAACATAACAATAGCACCAATGTCTCATAGTGCTGGTTTTATGCAAGAGCAAAGTATGGAAGAGATTGATTCAAAGTTATGGCTTGGGCTGGACTTGATGGACACCTGTCTTTTTTTTAGCCTCTTCAACTATGTTACTATGTTACTATGTTAGTATTAGGAGTTGCCAAGAGTCAGGGATGCCTGCTGTCACCACCACAAGCACTTCCATCACCGCTAGTAATCTTGTAGTTAAAGCAATGAGGTTACAGAGTTATTTTATGTGCAGCTAACCCGCAATTACTGAGTTTTTTCACAAAAAATAATCTCAGTGTGCACCTGTGGAATAGCAAACTAGCCAAAATGTTAGCAACTGACATACTCGCCTATTCTTTTGTTGAGAACATTGGTTTTAATGAACTGATGTCATGTCTTGCACCATGCCGGCATATCTAAAGCTGGAATTATTTTTCTAGGATGGCTGTACCAAAGTTGTACAAACTAGTGGTTAGATTGGTGGTCAAAGGGCTGTAAGTATCTTATGGCAAGAAAGTTCACCTGACCACAGATATGTGTACAGACTACAATGGGATGTCATTCCCAGGAGCAGGTCACCTCGACCACCAACTCTGTCCGTAGTAGCAAAGTTCAGCTGCAGAGTAGCCCTTACCATTTGCATGCCAATTTATGTATGGAGAGCTTTGACAGACAATCCCACAAAGCAATACATGTCTTAATGAAACTGTAACAAATGATAAGATGAATGGCTTGTACCCTGCTGCTTGAAAGCTAGCTTTGTGTCTACTGACAATTGCTGCAACATCATAGCTGTGCTGAGAATGGCAGATATAGTGCTGTTTCACCCATGTCCTCAACCTACTAGTCACTCACTTACTGTCAGAATTCAAAACACTCAGAGTAATGCTGAATATAAGCCACAAAATCTGTGCACATTTTAGCCAGTCCTACATTGCTGATACTTTATTATATTCCATATAAGAGCATAACTACCTGACCCATCACCAGCTATAAATGGAGGTCCCTACTAGAATGTCTGCTAGAATGTTTGTATGAGCAGAACAAGCCAACACCTAATATACAATACTTAACTGGAAGGCTTTTTTCCTGGGGGCTTTTTTGCCCTGAAGCATGTTTGGCCATCCTGTTGGTTAATTGTTCAGGGATAAGTGAAATACTTCCTATTATTTATTGAAGAAAAAACAAAACAGCAAAGCGGATGCTTCTGTTCATAATGATCATCATAAAGATGCAATCCCTTAATAAAGAGTACACATCATAAATAGTAAAGAAAAATAAAAAATACTGACCTTAAAATGGTCTATCAAGTTAACCTATAATTTCTAGTTTCTTTTCTTTGAACTGATTTATTACATTAACATCTTTACCCTAAGAAGGACAAGAGGAGAGGTAAAAAAACAGAATTAAGGCACTGAGATTGTACAAAAGTAATCAAATAAAACATTCCCAATTATAATCTTCATTTAAACCCATTGGTGCTTTGGCACAGTTCAAGCACTTCAACATGTATATAACATTTTTATATAATTGCAATACATACAGTTTAAACATGTAATAGTGTACTTTAGTGGAGAACCAAAGAATGTTTTGTCGGATTTTGACTCTGGGTTTATGTCTGCACAAATGAGAAGACCACCTAGGTTCTTGGATCTTTTATATGAGAAAAGTTCTGTATTGACTGTCTTTTTGAATAATCTCCCTGTACCGTTTAACTATTTTTTGTATCTGTAATGAATTGGCGCTTTAAGTACTGACAAAAAGAATTCTAGCTGGTTTAATTTTAGAATATAACAGGGTGGTTCTATCCAAAAACATAACTCTAGAAAGAAATCCTCCTCCTATTATGAACAATTCTATTGAAACTTTCTCTAAGCTTATCCTCTCTGATGTATCTAAATTAAAATTGGACAATAGTAAAATATATAGGTATAATTTATCCAGAAAATAATTCAAAGCCTTAGAAGAATGAAAAGGAATAAAAATATTGTGATTAAGAAAGTGAACAAAAGGTGAAGCAATGTTTGTAATGGATAAGGCATTGCATATGGAGGAAGCAATGTCACAACTGGCTAATGAAACCCACTGTAAAGAACTTGTGGGTGACCCATTTTTTCCCTGAAAAAGGAAATTGATGAGATTGTTAATGATGCCTTTATGTGTAACATAACTGACAAAAATGTACATGATTTTCTAATAATGTATAATCCTATAACACCAGACACCAGTATTGTACCTATTGCCAAAAATCCACAAAAGTTAAAAAAAAAACCTCCAGTGTGACCCTTTGTGGCAGGTACAGGAATGGTGTTACAGCCATTAAGCATTTATCTTGATCACTTGTTGCAACTGTTAATTTTAGAGATAAAGGTCTGCCTGAATAATACTATGGATTTTTTGGTCAGACTGACAATCCTGCAAGAGTTATTATCTTGCTCTTTTTTATCCACTTGTGACATTCAATCCCTGTACACATCGATCCCACAGACGGAAGGCACTGAATGCATGGAGGAAGCTTTATACCAACATGGCTATGCTGCTGAGAAAGTAATTTTCCTAATAGATCTATTGAGACTAGTACTAACTAAGAACTACTTCAGGTTTAATGGCGAGTATTATCTTAAAACCCAGGGCATATTAGTGCATTCTGAATTATTTTTCAAGTGGCATCCTTGCAAAGTTATGAACATATTCCATGCAGATAATAGGGCCCTTGCTGTATATTCTTTACAGGTTTTTTTATTTTCATTTCAATGGAATAATATTAACCCTTTGGAGGGGAAGTGGCACATTGGAAAGTAAGGCGATACCTACTGATCCTGTAACCAAGTGGTTAAGAAGTTAGCTGTATAGTGGTACGTGCCGGAGCATTGATGCACTTTCTTGGGCAATATGTTGCCAGATAAACACCTTTGTTTCTATTAGAATAATTATTATGTAGGATAAGTAAAAGAAATCTAAAGGACAAGTAACATATCCACATATTGCACAGGCATAATGAAACAATTCAACAGGTCGATATGGGGCATGTTGCAACAAAAAGAGAAAAAAAAGAGAAGGGGAGAAAGGTAGAAGAAAAGGAAATGGAGTGCAGTGAAGGGAAAGAAGAATAAAAAAATCAGATCAGAGCTTCTAGTCAGCAAGAGGAGACTTGGGAGGCAAATGAAAATACCACAAGGACATGGAGATGGAGGAGGAATGCAGGAGAGGAAGTCAGGAGAAAAGAAAGGAGGTAAATGTTTATGCAGGAAATCAATGAAAGAGAAAGGCTGATGCCTCCTTTGGGTCCTTACCACATTTTATAAGAGTCAATTGGAGTAATAGGATTAGATTGCAAAATAAATTGTCACAGGATGACTCTGGAATAACAACACTGTCAAGTACAGATACAGTAAAATAATTATCTTTATTGAGAAATAGAACAACATAAAATAGATAGCACTTCTCCAACCTGACAGGGCCATGGGTAAGGACACTGACTGGGCACTTCCTCAACCCTCACAGGGCAGGTAAGGATATGGCACAGGATCACCCGAATGAAAGGAGGCAAGTACACTCTGACAGAATATATTTACTAGCAGCAAGGATGGTATTAGCTACTAGTACAGGAGCAGCTGTCAAGCTCCTGGGAACAGCAGGAAATTCCCCTAGTACGCAAGGGTGTATCAGAGCAGTGGGTATCAGAACACTAGGGTATCCCAGCAGGCAGTGGGAACTAAGGATCCCTAGAACGCTAGGGTAACCAAATAGGCAATGGTAACGTACAGGCAGTGGTGACTGAGACTCCCTAGAATGCTAGGGTAGCCGGAAAGGCAGTGGTGACTGAGGCTCCCTAGAACGTTAGGGTAGCTGTACAGGCATTGGTAACTGAGACTCCCTAGAATGCTAGGGTAACCAGACAGGCAGTGATGACTGAGACTCCCTAGAACGCTAGGGTGAACCCACATGCAATGGTGACTAATAGCCCTAGCACACTAGAGTACCCAATGGCACAGAGTGGACTGGTAGGCAGCAGGAAGGCCAGTAGTATGGACTGACACAAACTGAGTACCGCTTGGATGGAGGAAATACCAGAGGACAGAGAGTGTGGTAGGAAACAGTAGGCCAAGGGTATAGAGGAACGATAGTCAGCCTGGTAGTATGGAGCGGGTAGTCAGCCAAAGCCAAGAGTCAGACTGGAGCGGGTAAGCAGCCAGAGCCAGGAGTCAAACCGGAGCGGGTAGTCAGCCAGAGCCAGGAGTCAAACCGGAGCGGGTAGTCAGCCAAAGCCATGAGTCAAACCGGAATGGAGAACTAGTCAGGGATCAACGGAGCCGAAGTCAAATGTAGCCAGGAGTCATACACAGGAATAGAGCATCGGAATCACAAGAGCTATAGCACACAGGTACACCATGAAAGGGCAAATGAGTAAAGGCAGGCTGAGGCCTATAAGGCCTAGCAAGTAGGTGGAGACTCAAGCTGGCAATTAGTGGTGACCAATAAGAATAGCGAATGTGTTTCAGCGTGACAACCAGGAAGTACAGCAATGTTGACTGCAAAAACAGCATCACTAAAGGCAATCACAGGCACCGTGATATAGATCCACCCACTTCTGCAGGAGGGGGGATCTGTACTCCGACACTACTGCTGTATAAGCGCTTTGAGCAAGTTAAGCCTCACTAGAAGTGTTTGGTTAGGGAACTGAATGCATTTGTGGTGGGTGTAGATGGAACAATGACTGCTAGATGTTTTCAGTGAGAGCAAAGTTGAGACATTTTTCTATAGATCTCAAACATTTAGTCCAATAGGTGGTGATTTTCGGACAGGACCACCAAATGTGAGAGGAAGTACCTATATCCTGAAAGCATCTACAGCATTACAGGCAGGAGGATGGAGAAAATAACAGAGTTTTGACGGGGTGAGGAACTACCAAAGTAAAATTTATAGTGTGAATCAGAAACCTGGGCTGAAATGGATACCGAAGAGGCACTTTTCCAAATATGGAGCCACTGCTCCCGAGGAGGGTGATTGCCAGTTCTTTCTCCCAAGCTAGTGCATAATTAGGTTTCTCAAAGCTCTGAGGGGGTGACAGAATTGAATAGATTCAGCCCAGGACACCCTTCAATCATTTACTAGACAGTAGTAAATGTTCAGACTTAGTAGGCGGGTTAATCCAGCAGTGTTTAATCTTAGTATGTTCAAAGAAATGTTTCAACGAACAAAATGGCAAAGATTGCTCAAGGCCAAAGAGAGTTGCTCCTGGAAAAAATCAAAAGGTTTGACTTTGCTGTCCTTAATGAAATCACTTATGTGTAGAGTGGCGTTAGAAGGACATGTGGGGAAATCACCTGAGGGGAGGGTATATGAGGTAGAGCATGTGAAAAGACAGGGGGGGTGCAGGAGAAGGGATAGAAAGCAGATTCTATCTATTGTATGAGGATAATGTGCCAGCCACTGTTTAGAGGAGCAGGTGATGTTTGAGGTCTAAGTATCAAAGAGTGGGAGGTAGATCTCAACCAGGGGGTCTGAAGGTGAAATTGCTTCTCTATCTAAGGTGACCCACAGTTCTGATAATGAATTATAGGACCAATTGTATATTGTGGCTAATATAGCAGCTTGATGATATTTTATTAGATGAGGAAGCTCGAGGACCCCCAGGGCCTTGGGTAAGTGGAGAGTGGAACGACTGATACGGGGTAGACCCGACTTCCAAATAAAAATGGAGAAAGAATGGGAAAGAAGATGAAAAAATGATACTGGGACTTTGATAGGAGGAGTGTGGAAAAGGTATAATAACCGAGGTACATTCATTTTCAGTACGTTCATGCTGCCTGTCCATGATAGGAAAAGAGATTCCCATTGTCACAGGCCCTGACGGATTTTACATAGGAGGCAGGTATGACTGAGAGGAAGAAGGTCCGCTATTTTAGGGGTAAGCTGCACACCTAAGAATTTTATATAGGTGGATGACCAACAAAAGGGGAAAGATATTTTCAACTTATAAAGCAGAGAAGGGGAGGGCTTCTGATTTGGAAAGATTATTTTTCTAGAAGAAAAGGCAGAGAAATTAACCTTTCAGGGTTGGAGATAGTGAGGAGGACATCATCTGAGAACATGGTAAGTTTGTATTCATGATTATGAATCATCATGCCTTGGATGGATGAGTTAAACCTTATGTGTTGCACTAGAGGCTCCATCAGTATGACAAAAAGGAGTGGTGAGAGGAGACAGCTTTGGCGGGTTCCGTTGGAAATAGACAAAATCCGTTAACCCGAAGCTTGCCAAGATGTAGTTAATAAAGGCAGGGCCAAAGGCCTTCTGCATTTCAAAGAGAAAGGACTAATTCCCTCGGTCGAAGGCCTTTTTGGTGTCAATCGATAATATTACAAAAGGGAAGATGTACAGTTCAGGAAGTGTAAAATATTAAGGACTTTTCTCACATTGTTGCGAGCTTTGCATCCCTGGACAAATCCTTACTGATCCAAGTGAACCAGGGAAGGAAAAATCGGTTTGATCTGCTCTGCCAAGATTTTAGCATACAATTTGAAGTCAAAGTTTAGAAGTGAGATCGGGTGATAGTTTTAACAGCATTGCAGGTCTTTGCCCTGTTTAGGTAGAGCAGCTATGTGAGCTTCAGATAGGGATGGATGTGACCCCATTGCAGAAGGGAAATCAGCAAAAGCATCTGTCTGGAGAGGAGCAAGGTGGTCTGGAAAAGAAGTATCAAATGCCTGTGAGAAGCCGTCTGTGCCATGACTTTTTCCAGGAGGAAGGGAACTAATCACGCAAAGAATTTCTGAACGAGATATTGGACTCTCCACACCACCCAGAATGGAGGGATTAACTTGAGGGAGATTAAAAGTGGATACGTATGAGGAAATTTAGGCAAGAGGGTCCATGGATTCTGCTAGAGGTGATGGTAAGTTGTACAGATTTGCATAACAATTCTGAAATTGCTCTGCTATGGTCTCAGAGTAGTATATTAAAGGTGATGAGTTGTGCTTGATGCAGGGGATAAAGTGTGAAGCGAATTTGTGTCACAATTGTCTAGCTAAGAGCGAACCTACTTTATTGCCCTGTTCACAGACCAGCAATTTAGTCTTTAAAAATAGTTTCTCAATACTTAACTGGAGCAGAGATTTGAGGGAGAGTTGATGTGTTGAAAGGTGTTTGAGGGCCGAGGTGGAGCACAAAGTTTTATGGTGCGTTTCCAGAATAGAGATGTCCTTGAGGAGGCCATTCAGTTCTTTTCAATATTCCTTCTGCCTATAAGACACATGTTTAATGAGTTCCCCCAAATGACACACTTGAGGGTAGCCCAAAGTGTTGTCGGGGAGGATCCTCTTCCAGCATTATCCATGATGTCGCTTGTGATAGCTATTTTGATAGATTTACATACTTGCTTAATCTCCAAGTAGGGGGCTGGTGGGACCTGAGCGGAGCTTGAGGTGCAATAGAATCAGACCACGTGAAGTTCCTGATGAAAGAAGCCTCAACCAGTGGAACTGCCTCATATGGGAGAAAAAAATAATCATCTTAATGACTTATCTAGGGTAAGATGAAGTACCCATGGAGCAATCGAGTGTGGGGTGGAGAGGAGCATTTAGATCACCCCCAACGATCTCAGTCCCTTTGTTAAAAGCCAAGCTTCTCGAGGAATGCACGTAGAAAGGAAGATTGAGAAACATTTGGGGAGTAGAAGGTGGCCAAAGTGAAAACCTGGTTAGCTATGAAACCCTTCACCAAAAGAAAGCGACCCTCTGAGTCGCAAAAAGTGGACCCAATTACGTTTAACAGTAGAGGAGCCTAAGTAAGCATAATCATAAAAGAGATTCTAAGGGGTGAGTTCCCTCAAGTGACGAAAATGAGCTTCTTGAATGAATACATCTCCCTTAAGTCTGTGAAATTTGTGACGAGAAAGAGAGTGTTTTACTGGTGAGTTAAGTCTCTTAACATTATATGAGAGCACCGTTAAAGAGGTAGTGTTTCATGGAGTAGTCCGTGGTGTTGTGGGCCTTGGGACAGGGGACAGTACTGATTCAGCCATTTACAAAGAAAACATGAAGGCATGGAGTCCTGCACCCCTGCTTCAATGCCCAATTCCTCGTATGCTAGTAGTAATTGAGGAAAGGGGAAGGGGAAGAGAGAGAAAAAAAGGGGGGGCAAGGGAGAGAAGACAAAGTTAGAAGGCTTATCTCGGTGGCCCGGGAAGGGGGAAAACCCTCCTGAGCCCCAGAGAGGGAGTATGTAGGAGAGCCTCAGAAGGGCGGTGGAGAGAAAGTAAAGATAAGAGGAGAGAAAAAATTGTCATGCCAATGCGATTACTATCTGGAATCAAGAGGACCACCATACTGAGTGATGTTAGGAACACAGAAGAGGAGGGTAACAGAATTTGCACCTGTTGTGAGTTTAGCAGTTTGAGCACCCAGGGAATGATGAAGAATAACTGACGGAAACAAAGGGAGAGTTTTGAGTTGGGGTAGGAGAGTAGGAATCCTGACAATAGGAAAGCTCTAGATTATCTGCAGAACCTCACAGGAATATTGAAGGGAGCAAGAGGGTGATGATGAAGAGAGAGAGGATGGGGAAGAGAAGGAATGGACAGGGAGGCAAAGGAAAGAGAGGGGATTATCAGGAAGTGTTAGAAAGTGGTGATAGATGAGGATGCTAGCACAGAGAGATAGAGATGGCACTGAATGCTGGGTAGGATTATATAGTGATAACCTTTAGGTGGGGATCTTGTTCGAACACAATACATGGGACAACAAATAACAGGATAAAACTTAGAGCTTAGATCCCTTTCAAAGGAATCAGAGGAACCTAGAGATCCTTGATGGTCTGGAGTAAATCTGATACACTGGTATGAAAGTACCAGGGCTGTTGAGAAGGAAAAAAACAAAACAAAAAAAAAACACCTGCAGTGGGATTAGAGAGAGAGTTTGGTATATTCAGTGTGATCGCCCCCAATGGAGAGGAGATGACAGCCCAGGGACAGTCATAATAAATGAAGGTACCGCCATCTTAGAAAGTTCGGCATAATGACCCTGCAATAGCATTGGGATCATAAAGGGGAGAGGGGCAATCGGCACCATTTTACCATGAGAGAATGATGAAGGTAAAGGGGGGGCATATGGAGAGGGGGAGTGATAGTAAGAGCATTCCAGGTATACTATTTAACTTACTAGGGGGTGTTACCATGAGCCTGCCATTACACAAATGTCATATAATCCTGAAATATTGCTGATTTGAGAATGGGAGAGCGCCCCATAGCAAGAAAAGGTGTCAGGGGAGTAAACCGGGTAACAGGGCATAATGTATGGAGGAGGGTGAAGAAGAGAGGAAAAAAAACTGGAGGAGGTCTTTATTGAGTAAGCCTTCTATTGCAGTGTTGGAATGCATCCAACTGCAACTCAGTGCACACAGAACAAAACAGTAACATTAGTAAATAAAGAGAGTTGCTAAAAAGATGCGGAAAAATCACTGACGGTCTGCATAATGCACTTAGATGATAATAAAGGGGGATATCACCCCCCCTTTTAATAATTGATGCTAGAGATATATGAGTGAGGGTGTAGTACTAGAATAATGGAAAAAGTGGCACTCACTAGCAATATATAATGGGCATATCTATCACATGTACAATCAATAAGATTTGTGCAAGCAAAACTCAACAGTAATATTTAATAAATAGTGGCCTTTCCTTATCAATTCTAGTTTGCGTATAGTTGATAATACACAGAAATGCACTTATTCTGAGAGATAGACGAGGATAGAACATATAATCAGACTTAGGAATGAATGATTGAATTGTACATACAATGATGATTGATGAAGTCCAAGAACATGATTGACATGGAAATGATAACAAGATGAGTGATGGTAAATATTTGTTAGTTCTTAATGGAATGAAATGGATGGAATGCATGAAATGTCGAATGAGGGTTGGATTGACGATGAAGCTCAGACTTTCTTGTGTTAATCATACACTGTAGGACAAGGAGATCTGGCAGCTGTCTTATTTCCCAGAGTCCCCTCGGGTCAATAAGGTATATAGAAAAGAAAAGAAGAAGACTGCGCTGTCTTCTGCTTTTCTTTTCTGTAATACTAGAATACCTGTTTGGAATATCAGGGGAGATCAGAGATAGGGGTTCTCTATGTGGAATGAGGGAGAAAATCCAATGCGGTGAAGGGGGCATTCAAACACCCTTGGAAATGCAATGAGGCAGCGACCAAAACCTATATGATTAAGCACAACAATCTAATGGTACTAGTAATACATAGTATACACTAAAATACCTCGTTGGGGCTGTGGCGCATCAGGGTCATGCGCCAGCACTGTGTGTCACTGACAGAGACCCCGAGGCCCCCCAGCCATCTAGACTGGGTAAGGAACCCGTAAAACAAGCACCCTCTCCAGAACCCTTAAAATTGCAAAATTTAAGGTGGGAAAGGAGGGGAATGTAAGGGAGAGGAGAGGAGGAGAAGGGAGGCTAGATATTTGATAACAAGGAGGGAAATCAGTTACCTGTTGGCCCACAGAAAAGTGAATGGATTGGTATACGCCTCACAAGGGGGGTGGAGGGACAGGTAGGCCTTTACAAACAGGAGAAAGAAGAGTAAAAAGGTCTGGGACAACCTGAGCTTTTTATTGTGCAATTTTCAAGTCAGTGTGTACAAAACTTAACAGTAATATTAATAAATGGAGAGAGTAGCCACAAAAGAGGCGAGAAGACCACTGCTTGTTGCAAAAAAAGAATGGTTATAAAGGTGACCACCAGTAGTTGATGCTAGAGAATTAAAAATTGCCATAGGGGGAGATCAGGGGAGGGTGACCGCAAGGTCGAAAGGGGACACGGAAGAACCCGTGGTTAACAGGGAGAAGATCCAATGTTGCAAAGGGGATATTCGAACATTCTTGGGGATGCAGTGGGGCAGCGGTTAAATCCCATCTGGTTAAACATCAAACTGAAATGCAAACAGCAGTACAATTAATACAATAATACACATGGCTGGGTCCACTGCGATGGAGAACCAGACGCCCTGTGGCCACTGAGACCGGGCCTAGAAACTGATACAAAAGAACTTGCACCAGAATCATTAAAATTACAAAGTACATAGGGGAAAGGGACAAGTATAAGGGGGAAGGAAGGGGCAAGGAGAGGAGGGGGGGGGAATGAAGGTTGTATCGGGGGGGTATCATAGCTACCAGCCGGTCCTGGATTAGGAAAGGCAATGGTGTAGTTTAGGCCCCACTGGTGGTAAAAAGGGATTGGTAGGCCTTTCTGACAGATGAAGTGTGGGGGGGGGTTGTTGAACAGATCCAGGATGGCCCTAGGAAATCCCTAGGATAAGGTGAACATGTGAGGGAAATGAACCCAAAATTAAGGGTACAAGAGATTAGTTAAGTCCCAACAAAAGTCCATGTGGTCTTCATTCTGGAGTGACCCTGGCAAAAAGGCTTGTAGGAGGGGATGAGACAGTCCTCGAAGCCTTCCTTTTCCGCAACGTCTGAGACCAAGATGGATCAGATGGGCCCCAGTCCATAGCAGTAGCTGTTGGGGAGATCACCCCCAGAGTCTCTGGTGACAGAAGCAGATCCAGGGCAGTTAGGAATGTGTCACAGTCCTCTTTATATCATAGGATATGGGATATAAGAAATGGGTGGACACGTTCTGGGTAACAATGAGGGCTAGCGGAAATCCCCAACATTATCGGATGTGGCGTTGTCTCAGCTCGGTGGTGATAGGGAAAATTTCTCTGTGCAACTGGATCATCCGGGGAGACATACAGATATATCTGGGCCTTCAGATCTGATAAGGCGAAAATCCCACGCTTTGAGGTTTATTAATTCCTTATCCACATAAGAGTGAAAGGTAATAATGACATCCCTAATCTCATTCTTTGAGCTTTTCAGGTGTAGTGACCTGTGTGCTTGATCCAGGCAGATGGATGCCCATTCCCCACAGATTGCCAAATACTGTACATTTCCTGTATGTCTTTGTACTTCAAAAGTGACTGTATTTAACAGTTTGTTTGACACACAGACACAGTGGTTTAGGATAAAACACAGTTTTATTGACAACACAGTAATATAATAACCCTCACAGGTCCTGTAGTATAACCATAGAGTCCATAACATAATATACTGACACAGGTCAGGCGGAATACGAAGGATTCCCAGGGTACTGCATGGGTTAATGGTCTTCAGTGAGTGTAAACAGTCCCATGTGAAGAGAGGTCTGTGATGGAGCTCACTCAAGATAGAGAGCTTAAGGATAAGTAACGCCCAGTAACAGGTTAGCAGACAAACGTGAACTGCCAGAGTAGTATCAGAAACTGAGCAACATATAACACTTCCGTAGCAGTAACAGAGACCAGGCAACTATTATTCTGCCGTAGCAGTGAACAGAGATAGCCCACTAGCACACTGCCGTAGCAGTAACGGAGACTAGACCACTTGCACTCTGCCTTAGCAGTAACAGAGACAAGGCCACTTGCACTCTGCAGGAGCAGTAACGGAGACACGGCCACTTGCACACTGCCGAGCAGTAACGGAGACTAGGCCACTTGCACTCTGCAGAAGCAGTAACTGAGACAAGGCCACTTGCACACTGCCGTAGCAGTAACGGAGACTAGGCAACTTGCACTCTGCAGGGGCAGTAATGGAGACAAGGCCACTTGCACTCTGCCGTAGCAGTACCAGAGACTAGGCCACTAGCACTCTGCAGGAGCAGTAATGGAAACAAGGCCACTTGCACACTGCCGTAGCAGTAACGGAGACAAGGCCACTTGCACACTGCAGGAGCAGTAACGGAGACAAGGCCACTTGCACACTGCCGTAGCAGTAACGGAGACTAGGCCACTTGCACTCTGCAGGAGAAGTAACGGAGACAAGGCCACTTGCACACTGCCGTAGCAGTAACGGAGACTAGGCCACTTGCACTCTGCAGGAGCAGTAACGGAGACACACAACTGAGCACTGCGGTGCCAGGAATGGACTGGGCAACTGAGCAACTCACCCTGAGGTTGTAATCAACTGGGAGTGTCACGAATGCCTAACCTACAGGAATGTCACCAAGGCGACACAGAGGCAGCCGGAGCAGGAACGTCAAACAGGCCAGGTCGAATCACGGAGCAGGAACGTCAGCCAAGCCGGGTCGGTACACAGAGCAGGAACGCCAGCCAAGCCGGGTCGGTACACGGAGAAGGAACGTCAGCCAAGCCGGGTCGGTACACGGAGCAGGAACGTCAGCCAAGCCGGGTCGGTACACGGAGCAGGAACGTTAGGCAAGCTGGGTCGATACACAGGAGCAGGAGAAGAAGAATGGTCAGGCAGTCCGGGTCAGTTCACAGACAGGAGACGAGATGCAGAGTAGTCAGGCAGGCCGGGTCGGTACACTGGGAATACTGGGAGCAGGAACAAGCACTGGTACAGGAACACCACGGAAGGGCACGGGAGGGGTGCCAGAACCCAGTATATAAAGGCCATACTGGGCGGGACAAGCACAGAATAGCCAATAGGAGTAAAGCACAGTGTAGACTGACAGAATGTCGCAAGGGGAGCACGGGCACCTTGATATTGTAGGTCTCTAGTTGCCACTGGCTGTCATGATTCTCCAGGTTTTTCTGCTTTTCTTACCAGTTTTTATGTCTTTGTCTTTTTTTTGGTATCTCTGCCCTACCTTGTTTATGCCCTTGTGTCAGTGTGCAATCAAAGCGTTATGAGTTTTGAGTCCTTGTGATAGAGTGTCCTGTGTTTCCTGTTAGCGACCCAGCTTAGGACTCTTCTCTTGCCTGCGGATTCGTTACCGTGTTGTCGGACTGCTTATGACCCTGGTTTGTTCAACTCTTCTTCTGTCTTATCTTAGGTACCATGTATGCCCGCCTGTTGCTGACCTGGCCTGTCGACTATTCTCCCTCCGACCTAGCAAGACCTGGTGTACTGAGCTCGACATTGTCAACTCTTTGTCTTGTAGTCCTCCGACTCCGGTGTCGTCGACTATCTTCAGTTCCAACTCTTGTCTCAGTAGACCTCTGACTCCGGTGTCGTTGTGTACCGGCATCATCGACTACCGTTTGCTCAGCTCGTTGACGTAAGGTATATCTACAAACCCCAGCACTGCAGACTCAGTATTCAACATAGGCAGTCATACTTCAGGTAGGTTAACTAAGTTGTTTCCACTCAGTGAGTAGTTGTCTGTGTCCTAGGGGGTCATTCAGCATCAGGCTTTGCAGCCTGCACCAGTTCCCGGCTTTGGCTGCCGCAAGGTCTCCTACAAACAGCCACCGACTGCTAGAAAAGGTCACAAAACCTCGTACCCTAGCTTCTGGCTCACTGAGGCCTATTCTGTAACTATCCTGTACTTGCCTACTGTTGTCAGGTGTTTCTTATCTATTGAGATAGCTCAGTGGTAATGTCCCTTACTATGGAGCCTATTCCAACCGCAAGGTTGCAGGTTTGAATCCCAGCAGGGTCAACTCAGCCCTTCAGCCTTCCGAGGTCGATAAATGAGTACCATTGATTGGGTAATAATAACATCTATTATTTCAGCTGCCGATTTGGTTAATTCCGAGAGCGTGCGCTGAAAGCGCTTTAGGTCCCACTGGGAGAAAGGCGCTATATAAATGCTAGTTATTATTATTATTAAATCAGCAGTCTTCTATTTCTTTGTGGAACTCCATTTCCACAGGGGGTGCCAGACCGCTTACATTGGGTGCTTTGGTAAGATCATTACACTGGCTTTTAAAATCAAAGTTCCTCAACAGACACCTGTGTGTGGATCATCTTAATGATACTATACTGTTGTGGCTCTAAATTGTCTGCTTTAGCTGTTTTTTATAATTTTGTTGCTAGCTCAGTGGATTTTTTGCAAGTGAACAAGAGTAACATACCGCTACCTAATGATTTTTTACACCTGTCCAGTATTCACTTTCCGCTGAGCTTATTTGATCTTTTTATATGACTAATACTTTGGAGCTCTATTTATGTGTCCCTATATAAGGATAGAATCCTTCAAGAGAGATTAGTGTTCTTAAATTTATCTCTCATAATCAGAACAAACAATCTACCAGTAACAAGCACATTAACAGTGGACTGAATAATGAGTGATGGAGGAGGCATTTGATATACATGTCGATGCTTGTACATCACAGAACCACTGATTATGAAGGTCATACTATTATCCACATAAATTTACAGACTCTCTCATTTACACTGTTTGCCAGGAATATGACTGTACAACAAGATAGATGCCAAAATACACTTGATCAATTGTGTCTGGTCTGATACACTGTTTAAAAGGGCAGGAAATACCATTAACAAACCGGAGAAATTTGGTGATTTTGCTTGCTCTCATGTAAGTCATATCTGAAAAAAGAATGTAAGACGTACAAGATTGTGATTGATGTAGCTTTATACTCTGGAGCCCCTTAAAGTATGTCATCTTATACCATTTTTCTCAGAAGAGAAGTAGAGAATTATTACATTAGGAAATTCAATCTTGCTCAAAGATTTCAGCACCTTTGAAGGGGTCGAAATGTAAAACTGTGTGTGTATTTTTTCCTGTAGCTCAATTTTCTCGAAATATTTTTGCAAACCAGACTAGGGGTAAACTGGCAAGTGACCCCTCATTTTATGCTGTGGGTTTTCTTCTTTCTAAAATGTGTACCTAGTCTTCATTTCTGTAGTAGTAGAAAAATTAGATTGTTGTTGTTGGGAAATGAATGCTTTACAGGTTTATTTTGATGTTATGGGGTAGTTAGTTCATGTTCAATATTCTAATGAATAACAATTGAAATTCTGTTATGTGCTGTTACCAATTTGTGACCCCAGGAAGGGCATACATATGTATACATATTGGGTATCATTGTGCGCAGGAGATATGTGACATATTTTTTTTATTACACCATGCATGCTTACTTGAGCTATTATACAGTTAGGTGTGACTTTATATTTCTGAAACCTTTCTAAAAAAACATTTTAACATTTTCTTGGTTCATCATTTTGTGTAGAAAGGAACTTCAGCCATTTAAGGAAAAATATGGTTTTACAGTTATTAAGCTGTTTTGGGTAGTTTTAACATGGAACCAATAGAATGTGCATTTTAATTCATAAAGCTGAAAATACCTTTTAATTATGGGTCTTTAATGGCACTACACATGCACACACAAATAAACACTCAACAAAAAAAAAAACACCTCAACACACACACAATACACATATATACACAACACAAATGCCCACAATACATACACATGCACAAAAACCACAAACAATACATACACGGACAAAAAAACACACAACACACACACAAAAAGATACTCGTACAACACAAACAAGCAATACACACAGACACAATACACTGCAACATGCACGTGCAACAAACATGCAATACATATGCACAACGCAAACAGTCAACTCATACACATGCAAATATGGTATTGCCCTCGAGGACCACAAGACATTACCCATTGGCTACAAAGAAGAGGTCCTGTCATGGCCATGCTGGATGTGGGGGCACATGCAAGCATGCCGCCTGCTGGGACCCTGTCAGGCTGAGGAAATCGGACAGACTACAGCAGAGGAGGATACGGGTAACCGGGGAGGGAGGGAAGCCATGCAGAAATGGGAGTTTTTTTGTGTGACAGGGGAAAACAAGAATGCATATTATACATACAACTCTTGTTTTCCCCTAAAATCTTGGGTATAATGTACACCTGCATATTGTACACAGGTGCGTATTATACCCATGATTATACCGTATGTGCACATTTTTTTAATAAATAAATGTGTACATGTTTGTATGTATGAGAGTGCATGAGTGATTGCATTTCTGTGTTGGCATATGTGCACAAGATAACCTCTCTTTCCCACCCAAAATTCTATTCTAACTATAAATGTGGCCCTTAGACAAAAATACTTGCAAACCCCTGCACTATATTTCAAAAACTTGTTTACATCATTTTATTTTTTACAAAATAAGGTATATATGTATTAAATACAACTAGGATTATAATTAATCAAACAGAATAACCTAGAGAAGTCAGTGTCCTTCAAACAACACTCGTTTACATCTGTATACTTTATTATTTGGATTTAATGTTTGTAATAGTCTACAGGAAGATTATTTCAGTTAAACATGCCATAATGAGAAATGAGCCTTACAAGACATTTGGTTCTGTTGAAACCTATTGTGATGAGGCATGACCTCTTTGTTAAAGTCAACTACAGATACAGCGACTGCTTTATGAAGGATACACAAGTCATTCTGTACCCATGTTCTTTGTGAACCAGAAATGTGAATTGAATCAGGGGCCCTGCCGTAGATTCAGTATTACATAGGTTGAAAAGATGCAAGTCCATCAAGTTTAACCTTTGCCATGGTATAACTCAGAAAATGTGCATTATATAACCCTTCCCAAGTCCAAAATGGGTATTAGTCTGTTTAGCAGAACTTCACGTTTTACCTACGTATGCAGTTTCACCCTACATGTTCCCTTCTGCTAAAAAAGGTATCTAATCTTATCTTAAATGTATCTATTGTAGCTGCCATTACCACATCCATTGGCAAGGAGTACCACAATTTTACAGACGTTACTCTAAGGAGGTGTCACGGTTTGTTAAGACTCTCAGATGCAAGGTTAGGTAAAAACACAACTTTATTGAAAAGATTAAGATAATCCCATAGGATTTTAAACACATACGTACAATACATAGAATAACAGATATAAGGACTCTAGTAATACAGACTCTACCGGTCTTGCCAATATACCGGGCAAGACAGCCTGAGCGAATAAGGAATGAAAGGCTCTACCGGCCTTGCCAATATACCAGGCAAGGCAGTCTAACGGAAACCCAAATAGTAGGCTCTACCGGCCTTTCCAATATACCGGGCAAGGCAGCCTAACGGAAACCCAAAGTATTAGGCTCTACCGGCCTTGCCAATACCGGGTAAGGCAACCTCAGGATGGAATAACGTAAAAGGTTCTACCAGCCTTACCAATATACCTAGCAAGGCAGCCAAAAGAATACCAATATAGGCTCTACCGGCCTTGCCAATACCGGGAAAGGCAACCTCAGGATGGAATATGTAAGGTTCTACCGGCCTTACCAATATACCGGACAAGGCAGCCCAAAAGCGCAGGTGTCACCCACAGTGATCTTAATAACTGTCAGATAGCAATGACAGTCTAGTAGTAATTGATAGCCTGCATGATCCAGTGGTATCACCTCATAGTCTGTATACTGCAGCACCCGTGTACAGCAGGGATACTAGCTGTCTAGGACTGGACAGCGCACAGTGAATAATCCGACTACCGGCGTAAAGAGACAAGGAAGTAAACCAGCGCCCTCACGTTGGGAATCAACAAGCAGGACATAGATTAACCCACAGGTCATGGAACGAACCAACGCCCACGCGTTGGTATCCTACAAACTATAGTGGTAGCTTTGAGAGGTGGAGCGAACCAGCGTCCGTACGCTGGGAGCCAACAGACTGTATAGTATAGCCGCAAAGCTTGTGGAGCAAACCAGCGTCAGCATGCTGGGAGCCAACAAACAGTATAGTATAGCCGCAAGGCTTGTGGAGCGAATCAGCTTCCGCACGCTGAGACCAACAGACAGTATAGTATAGCCGCAAGGCTTGTGGAGCGAATCAGCTTCCGCACGCTGAGACCAACAGACAGTATAGTATAGCCGCAAGGCTTGTGGAGCGAACCAGCGTCCTGCACGCTGGGACCAACAGACAGTATAGTATGGCCACAAGGCTTGTGGAGCAAACCAGTGTCCACACGCTGGGGCCAACAAACAGTATAGTATAGCTGCAAGGCTTGTGGAGCGATTCAGCGTCCGCACGCTGAGACCAACAGACAGTATAGTATATCCGCAAGGTTTGTGGAGCGAACCAGCGTCCGCACGCTGGGTCCAACAGACAGTATAGTATGGCCGCAAGGCTTGTGGAGCGAACCAGTGTCCGCACGCTGGGGCCAACAGACAGTACAGTATAGTAGCAAGGCTTGTGGAGCGAACCAGGGTCCGCACGCTGGGACCAACAGACAGTATAGTATAGCCGCAAGGCTTGTGGAGCGAACCAGTGTCCGCACGCTGGGTCCAACAGACAGTATAGTATAGCCACAAGGCTTGTGGAGCGAACCAGCATCCGCAAGCTGGAACCAGCAGAGAATGTCGCCAGAGCGACCGAAGCAGAAAGTCGCCACAGACACAGGAACCGGGCCCAGGAGACGATCAGGAACCAGCAAGGACGATAAACCGGATCAGGAACGGCAACGACGACTGGCAGCAGGAACAGCAACCTCTGAAGACTCAACCAGAACAGGCACTGGAACCAGCACTGCAGACAGGAGGCTCAGGAACAGGATGAAGTCAGGAACTCAGGAACACAGCAACAAGGCCCAAAGCTTCTGTAGCATAGTGGAAGTGGATGCAATCAGAGACACCACAAAAGGGCAACCAAAGGGTGCCCAGACACAGTTTAAATAGGCAATGTGAAGCGGGCTAAAGGCAGACAGCCAATGGGAGCCCCCTACCGGTAATAGACATAGAAATGCAGCAATCACGGGCACCGTGATAGGAGGAAGTTGAAACCTCATTTCCTCTAATCTTAAGGGGTGGCCACTAGTAATTTAAGCAGGCTCTCGAATGAAAACTTACTAGAGATATTATTTTCTCTAAAGTAAATAAGCCAGATTTAGCTAGGCATTCTTCATCCCCTTAATTAATTGTGTTTGCATTATCTGTACTCTTTCGAGTTCTATAAAATCTTTTTTCAGACCTGCTTCTGAAACTTGCACTGCATATTCAGGGTGAGGTCTTCTTACCAATGATTTGTACAACGGCAAAATTATTTTATCTTCTCTTGCTTTAATACTGCTTTTTATACAAGACATTACTTTTGCTACTGCAGGTTTAAAGATTACAAGGACCTCCAAATATTTCTCTAGCAATGAGTTTCATGAAATTATCCCATTAAGTTCATAAGTAGCTTATCGATTTATTCATCCAAAATGAATAACTACACTTTCCTACATTCAATTTCATATTCGATTTGTTTTCCAAACTGCTATTTTATGTAAACTCTTCAATAGAGTTCAAACATCCTTAACTGTTTATTACACTACCAAATTTAGGCCTCGATTCAAATAAAAAAAGTCGTCTGCAGTTTTAGAAGCATGGTAAGCTATTCAAATCTATGTCTTACCAACAGCTAACGGCAGTTCTAAAAACAAACAACGGATGAGAAAATATCGTCCATTGAAGCCAATGCAACAGCTATCCTCAGAGCTATTCAAATATGTGTGGTAGTGTCAGTGGACGATGAATTGAAACATACATTAAAAACCACACTAGGACAAAAGAAAACAGAGAAACAGCAGCTCATACAACACACACCATATAACACAAGCATACAATGGCAAAATTAACCCCTGAAAAGCCAAGCAAACACACTAACAATGCTACGACCATACAAACAAGTCACAGACAAACAACAAGAACCCAGCAACCCCACAGGGACAAGGTTAACACAAAGCATCACAAAATAAGCCATCCCAACATATTCTGGAACAACAGGGGTGAACAGACTATGCAACATGCACATTTGTCAATCCCAAAGCAAACCAAGCCACACAGAAAACCATCCCCGCCTGGAGGACAGCACCTGCCAGCAGCACCCCAGCTGCTGCAACAGGATCCCCCCCAGCTGCCACAACAAGATGCCCAACAATAGAGACCTGTGGAGCAGCATAGGGATGACAGACAACCGTCAAGGCCCAGGATATACCGCACAAGGGTCACGATCCTGGGAATGACAGACACTGATTCCCGCTACAGTGCTACAGGTTGACATCGCAAAGCATCACTCAACTACATGAGGTAATTAAGGATGACATCGACCCCATTTACACTGTGAATCGTGCCCTATCTGGATTGCAGAAGCTTATGTGTGCCATCTATTTTATGGCAAGTGGTTCATTCTAGTCTGCAGAACGATATATGTCTGGCATGTCCTAGGCCACCTGCTCAATGGCACTGGCTCAGGTGTTGGTAAACTCAAGGCCAGTACCTACATCCACTTCCCCACAACTGACATGGTGTGGGCATGTGTCAAACAGGCCTTTTATGCTAGGAGAGGAATCCCTAGGGTCATGGGTGCCGTGGAATGCACACGTGCGAATAAGAGCTCCAGCACAAGAGGGACATCTGTGCATCAACAGGAAGAACTTCCATTCTATCAATGTACAGATGGTGAGTGATGCCACAATGAGGTTGGACACTCCCATTCCACAGGGACTTTGGGAATGTGACACATACAGGAGGATGGCTTTTGGGTGAGTCAACAAAAAAAACACAATGCCACATCCTATCACGGTGCCCATGATTGCTGGCTTTTCTTGTCAGTTAGCAATGGGTGCTTTCCATTGGTTGCCTGTGATTAATCCACCCAGTATTGCGGGTTCCTGCACCCTTTCACTGCCCTTTTGTGGTGTTTCTATGCCAGTGATCACCTGCCTATGGATTCCTGTGTCATCTTGGGCCTTTCATGACTTCTCTCCTGTTCCTGAGCCTGTGTACCTACCCAGATAGCCTGTGGACTCTCCAGAGTCATTCCTGTGTACCGATCCAGCCTGGCTGACATTCCTGCTTCTGTATCCAACCCGGTTTGGCTGACGTTACTGCTCCGGTATCCTGACCCGGCCTGGCTGTCGTTCCTGTTCCCGGATCCCAACTTGGCTGCATTCCGCTTGACTCTGGTCGCCTCAGCGACATTCTGACTTCCGGTGCCTTCCTTTGGTGGCACCGCTGATTTCAGGCTTCTGGCCTCCGAGTTTGCACTGACTGTCAGTGTACTGGTTTGCTCCACTCTACACCGGTTGCTAGTGCTGCCTCCGTTATAGCACCGGTAGGGCCTCCGTGTTTGTCCAGTATGAGGTACTGGTTTGCTCCACTCTACACCGGTTCCTAGTGCTGTCTCCGTTTTAGCACCGGTAGGGCCTCCGTGTTTGTCCAGTACGAGGTACTGGTTTGCTCCACTCTACACCGGCTGTTAGTGCTGCCTTTGTTATAGCATCGGTAGGGCCTCCGTGTTAGTCCAGTACGCGGTACTGGTTTGCTCCACTCTACACCGGTTGCTAGTGCTGCCTTCCTAATAGCACCGGTAGGGCCTCTGTGTTGGTCCAGTACGCGGTACTAGTTTGCTCCACTCTAACACCGGTTGCTAGTGCTGCCTTCGTTATTGCACTGGTAGGGCCTCCGTGTTTCCCCAGTACTGGGTACTGGTTTGCTCCACTCTAACACTGGTTGCTAAAGCTGCCTCTGTTATAGCACCGGTAGGGCCTCTGTGTTTGTCCAGTAAGTGGCACTGGTTTGCTCCATTCCTACACCGGTTGCTTGCTGCCTCCGTTATAGCAATGGTAGGGCCTCCGCTACTCCGTGTCACTTCTGCCATAGGCTGCCTTACACGGTATATTGATAAGGCCGGTAGAGCCTCCTTAGTTCTTTTGTGCTATCCTCTAGGCTGCCTTGCTCAGTATATTGGCAAGGCCGGTAAAGCCTCCTCAGTTCTATTGTACTATCCTCTAGGCTGCCTTGCCCGGTATATTGGCAAGGTCGGTAGAGCCTCCTCAGTCCTATTAGGCTATCCTCTAGGCTGCCTTGCCCAGTATATTGGTAAGGCCGGTAGAGCCTCCTAGATCCTGTTGTGCCATCCTCTAGGCTGCCTTACCTGGTATTTTGGTAAGACCGGTAGAGCATATACATTGTATGCTATGCTACTTGAACCTGTTGTGTGTCTATAACATATGTGTGTGTTCAGGACCTGTGAGGGTTCTTATTAACTTTTCAATAAAGCTGTGTTTTTATCTTAACTCTGTGTCTGTGAGTCAAAACAAACCATGACACATCCACAGGTGCACTCACACAACGCATGTACACACAGCTTAGTATGTTCATGACACACAAGTAGTACATCATTCACATCAAATATGATTCCTTTCTCACCATGTCACCCTTTGTCCACAGGTGATGCCAGCTATGGGTGCAAGTTGTGGTTGCTCACACCAATATCCAATCCTCACACACCTGCAAAGGAGCGCTATAATGAGGCACACGCCAGGACCAGGAATGCATAGAGTGCACCTTCGGCCTGCTCAAAGCCAGATTCTGTTGCGTGGATCACTCAGGAGGCGCTCAACAATATGTACCTGGAAAAGCATGTGACATCATCCTGGCATGTCCTAAACTCCACAATATTGCTGTAGACACAAGTCTAGTCTGGGATGTGGAGTCACAACAGCCCATAGAGGTCCCTATTCCCAATGCAGATAATAAGGATACCTTGAGAGAGGTGTAGATATGAACCAGGCTCATCAGGGACTACTTCACCTGTGAGTAAAATGCATGTGATCATGCTTGTGGAATGCATGCAAACATACTCAAACAACACATAACCATCTGTTCTACTCCACAGGATGACCCATCGACTCAGCCCTCCATTCCAGCAATGGATATCATCTTTCACCCTGGGAAAATAGGTAAACCAAATTGGCCATGTTTATCATATGCCTAAGCTGAATTGACAGAAAACTACATTTAAGAAGTTGAACATAGCCATAACACCCCAGAGCCCTTGGAGTCATAGAGGGATATCCAATGCAATGACATGCAATGCATTGGATACAACTCTGGAATTCCATGTGTTAATGGGGTACTGGAGTTAGCATGAGAGCAATAGTTGTGCAATGCCTAATGGAGCAGAATAGGGATGGATATACTGTGTTATTGTTGGCTACAGCATTGGAGTAACAATCTGTGAGTCAGGTTGCAGGTCCCACCATGCCGACTTGTTCGTGTGAGTGTAGCACAGTGTCAATGCCACTCCATTGCTTGGCAATGTGTTGTCTAGCCATCATGAACACAGGATGTTTTGAGCAAGGGGGTGGGAAGCAGGCATATGTATGTGTGACTCGACCCTGAGCTCACACATGATCAGTATGTGAATCATGACCAATGTCTGCTTGCCATGCCCTTGCTCAAAACATCACATGTTCATGACGGCTAGACAACACATTGTCAAGCAATGGATAGTCTACTCCTTTTGAAACACAAAACTTTAACCCTTTGAGTGCCGGAGGGGTACGCAACGCATTGTGAGCAATGTGTTTTGTACCCCTCTGGCACTCAAAGGGTCAAAGGTATAATGATGGTTCAGCGATAGCATGACTATTGTTTCTAGAGTGCAGGTTCAAATCCTGTCATCACTTCCCACAGGCATCTATGGCATGACCCCTCAAGAACGAGAGGAATGTCCAGGTGACACTTTGATTCCACATTGATGAAGATCACCTCTTGCTGTTCCCAAGGGTGGTGTTTATACAATGTGAAATTTTAGTTTGTTTTAGAAACCTAGGGAATAAATTAGCAAAATGCTTAAGTGTATTGCTTGTTACCTTTTAACTTTCATAAGATCTAAGGGGAAAGAACTGCATAGATTACTGCTCTCCTTCAGAGTTCCAGTATGTTAATTACAACCTATGAGCAGCTGTAATATGTTTCCTCAGTAGCCAGGTGTTATGTGAAACATACCCTTTGGGTGCTTGGAGTAGGCTTCAATGTATCATGGTACAATAATATTTTGGTGCTCTACTGTATTTTAACCCATATTAAAGGACGCCCATCCAAATCGAAATATGTCTGTTACTTATGTAGAAGAAACACTAGATTAATGAATAGTTATGTTTCTGGTACATTAAAAAGGCACTTTCGTAACACATGCACCTAGTCATGAATACTGTTACCATTCATGGTGTTGGAGATGTATTGATTCGTGGAGATACAGTAAGTTGTGATGAGGAGGTGATAAGGTGGAGAGAACCTCTCCAATGATCTCGTATCTCCAGTTATCACATAATTTCATGGAGCCTATGTTGTGTGAACCCTCTATATCGATCAATATTGGTGCATGTGCCCCATAGGAAAACATTTGATCTGGAGATGTAAGATCATGAGAGAAGTCATCACTACCTTATAAACTGTTCATAACACCTCGCTGTGTAACCCTATTCTGCTCCCTGCATGGTGAGAACACTTGAACAGACTAGTAGTGTCCTAATGCAGCTCTCTCTTAGGCAAACACAACACCGATCTCAATGGTTAACCTGAGATGAACAGTTTGTTGTGTGTGATTGATTACCTTTCCCTCATCAGTGTGTGAATTCATATTCATATATCATATTTGTGGTATGATAATCTATCTTGCAAGTGCATCAACCAACACATCTACATGTTTGTCAAACTCCTCTATTACCACAACAGTGGATGGAACTATATGTGGACAGTCTGGTACCTAGTATGTTGAAAGTTAGGTGTATATTGTTCCAGTTCAACTCACATCATGGACAAACAACACCTTCCTGTTGTTTGGCTTTGTTAGGTGGTTTGTGAGTTGAGCAAAAATGTCTGTAAGTGATGTGTGTGCTCACCCATGCTGTAACACCTTAATAAAACATTAATTGTGCATGAGTTGTGTTCACTGCATTGCTTTGATTAGTATTCAGGACATCTCTGCCACTAATACAAAACATACATGGACAGAAATGGAATGAATACATTAATATTTCTTGGGGGTAAATGCACATATTGGGCTTTTTTATTTTTTCTTTCTGGGGGGGGAGGCTTTGGAAGGGGCTGTAGAGGTGGAAGCCCTCTGCTTGGCCTGGTGCTTTGTGTTGGGGTCAGGTATTTTATGGATCTCCTGGCCTCCCATAGCTGGCTCCTCTGGAACCTCACACACTCCTCATCCATCACCGTGGTGTGAGTATGCCTCTTGAAGACTGTGTCTACTCCTGTTGGACATTTTCTCCAACAAACCTCCTACTTTGTCCTCTGGTGGTGATGTCTGTAGAGGGCAAAAACAAAAAGAAAGAGGGCTCGTGCGCCTCTAAGTTTGCTTGTATAGAACCACAGAGGATACTATCCACCTCTTAGTCTGTGGGCATTCACTGGATTCCCCCCAGTGCAGGGTCTCTCCCGATCTCCTCTCAGGTACCCACCACACTCCTCCTGGCTGGTTTTTCCCTGAAAGGTTATCTGAGGACTTATAACTCTACAGGTCGGAGGTATCTTGGCACACAAGCCTTCTAGATTTATAGGGAGAATATACTATGTTCTCGATCCTTAAAAATAAGAAACAAGTGGAATTATTAAACTATTTATTATATATTTAAAAAATGTATATATTTCAAAAATAATTTCCCTGTATTGGAATACTGTTCCATAAAACAATGGCTGACGCATTTCTTATGAGCATTACTTTATCAAAGCCAAATTACCTCACATTCTTTGTCTACCTTTTTATTTTCAATTTCCCGCCAAACCGGCATACCAAATACCGGAAGTAAACCCCATTGTCAACATTTCGCGTTCCAAAAAGCCACGTCTCACTCCCATTCACATACCTTCCTGGTTCACAAATAACAATATGCCGGTGACACTCTTCCTCCACATCACAGGCACGTCTCTTCCCCATCCGGCCCATGTACTGCATCCACCTTACTCCCACATCATCATCCCAACTGCGCACACGTCTGGATCCGACCCAAAAAGGAATGCATAAGCACTCTGCCTCAGCTCACCTCCAGAGTATGCGCATCTCATGCCACGTCCGGTCTCCATGGATACTACTCTTTGACGATGATGTGAATGATGTGAAACACACATCTTAATATCTATTCTATTTTCTTATAAATCTAAACAAGCCCAAGATATAAAATACTATTTCATTTGATCACTACTACTAATCTTCATTTAGATAAAGATTCCAACCTCAAGTTCTTTGTTCAGACCCTGTGGAGCCATGGTATTTAATTTATGAATCCAAAAAGATTCTCTTCTACACCGGGTCTGGAATTTATTGAAGTTGGAAGCAGGTATACTCTCTAATTCTTTAACCAAAAAAACATTTTCTTTCCCAAGGACACATTGATTAAAATGAACTGGTACACTGTGATCCATCTCTTTCTTTTGAATTTTTCTTCTATGTTCCCCCATTCTTGTCCACAAAGGCTGCACGGTCCTGCCCACTTCTTTTCACATTTGCAGGAAAGCAAATAGACCACGAATGTTGTACTGCAATTTATGAATTGTGAAATAGAATATTCCACTGTTTGCTTGTTACCGTTGAACTTTCTTGCTCCATGCTCCATATTTTTGCAGTTCAAACACCTGTTCCTATCTCATTTAAAGTTTCCACTTAATCTTTCCAGAGAAGAAAGAGGGAACATTTCATTTGTTTTTTTGATATTCTTCGGTTTACTTGAGGCTATATTACCCATTAAGCTCTTACTTTTTCGATAGATCATCTTTGGGCAACTACTAACGCCCCCTTAAGATGTGGGTCCAGCTGTAACACCCTCCAATGTCACCTGCTTATCATCACTATTCTCTTTGAGAAAGTACTATATTGTGTCACAAAGGGTATTCCCTATCCTAACCTCCTTTGTCATCCTATCTGTTTTGTTCCTTTTGATTTCATTATATCCAATCTACTTATTTTTTTTGCTCTATTAAACGCCTTATGGATATTTTCTTCCTCATAACCTCCCTCTAGAAAGTCTTGCCTCAATTCTTCTCCCTTACTAACATACTCACAACATACTTTTGCAAAAAGTGGTCTAGGTATGCCGAGAGGTTGGAGGTAAAAGACTCGATCCCAGATATGATGGGGCGCCGAGGAGGATCCTCAATCCTTTTATGCAATTTTGGAATGTGGTAAAAAAAGGGAACGCTACGATGTAAAATAGCAATAAATTGATATTACTCTTTTTTTATAATTCCTCTCCTGAGCGCCACATCAAGTATGTGGATCATCTCTAACCTATACTCCTCCCCAGGGTTCTTCTCCAGTTTCTTATATGCTTGATTGATACATAACAGTCTATAACCCTCCTTGATGTAAAAGTTAGTGTCCTGAATCATTATTGCTCCCCCTTTGTCCACCTCCTGTATTGTTATCAAATTATTTTTAGATTATTCTTTTACTGCTTGTCTCTCTTGTTTTGTCATGTTGAACATTTTGCATTTCTGATATCTTATATTCTTATTGTAATCTGCTATTACTAATTTGCAACATAATTTCCCTTATATATAGTATATTTTACTTATAAATCTAGAAGGCTTCTGTCCCAGGATACCTCCGACCTGTGGAGTTATAAGTAGTGATGATCGAGCACCCCAATGCTCGGGTGTTCGGGTGCTCTGGCCGAGCACCCCCGGAGGCTCGAGTGCTCGGCCGAGCACCCGAGCCCCATTGAAGTCAATGGGAGGACTCGAGCATTACACCAGGCACCCCCTGCTCTGATGAGGGGAGGGTGCCTGGTCCATAGGAAAAGGGCAGAAAATGATGGAAACACCACAGAAATGGTTCAGGGACAGCATAGGGAGGATGTCTGGATGCATCTTGGACTCCAACGTCGCTGCTGGGAACGATGTTTCGCCCGGAGTACGCCATTTTTACAGACTGACCGTAAAACACACAAAAAGGAAGATAAAAACGACTTTAGGCGAAAAATTGTTACCAAACAGTATTTGCTGTATATTTACTTGTATATCATCTGCAAATTCTGCAAAAAATTTCATCGATTTTTCAGAACTGGGGCCATGATTAAGAGGGAAACGTGCGCAGAGGCAAATTCTGCAAAAAATTTCATCGATTTTTCGGAACTGGACCCATGATTAAGAGGGAAACGTGCGCAGAGGCAAATTCTGCAAAAAATTTCCTCGATTTTTCTGAACTGGGGCCATGATTAAGAGGGAAACGTGCGCAGAGGCAAATTCTGCAAAAAATGTCCTCGATTTTTCTGAACTGGGGCCATGATTAAGAGGGAAACGTGCGCTGAGCCGACCATCTAAAACATTATGGGTGAGGGTCTGCTGCGGAGCTGACCATCCTAAACATTATATGCGAAGGCCCGCTAGAGAGCTGACCCAATAAAACATTATATAAGAAGGCCCGCTGGTGAGCTGACCTATACAAAAAGTTGTCAAACAGGGCCCGCTGGTGAGCTGGCCCTATATAAAAATTATATCACAGGGCCCGCTGGTGAGCTGGCCCTATATAAAAATTATATCACAGGGTATATGGAAGAGAGTCAACCATATACCCGTTTTTTGGGTGGAAGGGGTGAATGGGAATACAGAGTATTCCCATCATTGTAAATAACATATATAAAGTCACTTTATGTTCCCCCGGGGCTTTCCTCCAGTGGAGTGGAGAAGTCAGGGGAAATCCAGGCCTTGTTCATTTTTATAAGTGTCAACCTATCAGCATTTTCGGTGGAAAGGCGGATACGCTTATCTGTTATGATGCCACCAGCAGCACTAAATACCCGCTCAGACAGAACGCTGGCGGCAGGGCAGGCCAGCACCTCCAAGGCGTAGAGTGCCAGTTCATGCCACGTGTCCAGCTTGGACACCCAGTAGTTGTAAGGCACAGAGGGATCAGTGAGGACGCTGACACGGTCTGCTACGTACTCCTTCACCATCTTCCAAAACTTTTCCCTCCTTGTGACACTAGGCTGCGCATCAGGGTGAGGGTGCTGGCGGGGTGTCATGAAGGTGTCCCACGCCTTGGAGAGTGTTGCCCTGCCTTTGTCGGAACTGCTGTGTGCTCCCCTTTTCTCCCCTTCTCGGTTGGCCAAGGTAGCACGTACTCTGCCGCCAGCGTTGTCAGATGGAAAATTTTGGAGCAATTTTTCGACAAGAACCTTCTGGTATTGCACCATTTTGCTTGTCCTCTCCACCGGAGGAATGAGAGATGAGAAATTCTCTTTGTAGCGGGGGTCCAGAAGGGTGAACACCCAGTAATCCGTGTTGTCTAAAATGCGTATAACGCGTGGGTCACGGGAAAGGCAGCCTAACATAAAGTCAGCCATGTGTGCCAGAGTACCAACAGGCAAGATTTCGCTGTCCTCACCAGGAGGATGACTCTCAATCTCCTCATCCTCTTCCTCCTCTTCTGCCCACCCACGCTGAAGAGATGGAACTAAAGTTCCATGGCTACCCTCTGTAGCGGAGGCAACCGTGTCTTCCTCCTCCTCCTCCTCCGCCTCCTCCAATTGTCGCTGAGAAGACGAAGTGAGGGTGCTCTGGCTATCACCTTGTGTAAGCTCTTCCTCCCGCATTTCCACCTCTTCCACATGCAAAGCGTCGGTTTTAATTGTGAGCAGCGAGCGTTTCAGTAGACACAGAAGTGGGATGGTTACACTGATAATAGCGTTATCGCCGCTCACCATCTGTGTCGATTCCTCAAAATTGCGTAAAACCTCACAGAGGTCTGACATCCATTCCCACTCCTCACTTCTGATTAGAGGAAGTTGAACGGAGAGGCGACGACCGTGTAACAGCTGGTACTCCACTACTGCCCTCTGCTGCTCACAAAGCCGGGCCAACATGTGGAAGGTGGAGTTCCAGCGCGTGCTCACGTCACACAGCAGCCGGTGAGCTGGCAATTGTAAGCGCTGCTGCAGCTTCAACAGGCCGGCTGAAGCTGTTGATGACTTACGGAAATGTGCACACACGCGGCGCACCTTGGTCAAGAGATCATGCAAATTGGGGTAGGTTTTTAGAAATCGCTGAACCACTAAATTAAATACATGCGCTAGGCATGGTACGTGTGTGAGCTTGCCGAGCTCCAAAGCCGCCACCAAGTTACGCCCATTATCACACACAACCATGCCTGGTTGCAGGTTGAGTGGCGAGAGCCACTGCTCGGTCTGGTGACTAATCCCCTGCAACAGCTCTGAGGCCGTGTGCTGTTTGTCCCCAAGGCAGATCAGCTTCAGCACGGCCTGTTGACGCTTCCCCACTGCAGTGCTACACTGCTTCCAGCTACCGGCTGATGGGTGAGTGGCGCTGCGCGCAGAGAATTCGGAGGTGGAAACGGAGGAGGAGGAGCCAATAACGTAGGTGCTGGCGGAAACCCTGATGGAGGTAGGGCCCGCAATCCTCGGCGTGGGTAGCACCTGTGCCATCCCAGGGTCCGAGTCGCTCCCAGCCTCCACGACATTCACCCAGTGTGCCGTCAGGGAAATGTAGCGTCCCTGGCCACAAGCACTTGTCCATGTGTCAGTCGTTAAGTGGACCTTCCCAGTAACTGCGTTGGTCAGGGCACGGGTGATGTTACGGGACACATGGTGGTGTAAAGCGGGGACGGCACACCGGGAAAAGTAGTGGCGGCTGGGGACTGCGTACCGAGGGACAGCTGCTGCCATCAGGCTGCGTAAGGACTCAGTCTCCACAAGCCTAAATGGCAGCATTTCGATGGCCAGTAATTTGGAAAGGTGTGAGGTTAGTGCTATGGCCTGTGGGTGGGTGGCTGGGTATTTTCGCTTGCGCTCAAATGCCTGGGGTAACGAAATTTGGACGCTGCGCTGGGACAGGGAAGTGGATGTGGTCGCTGATGGTGCTTCAGATGGTACAGGTGCAGGGCGGGAGGTATGCGGGCCTGCGCCTTCGACAGGCGATTGGCCGGCACCGAAAACAGGGGAAGAGGAGGCAGTGGTGTGGCCTGCAGACACAGATTGGCGATCCGGGCGTTCCTCCCACTTATTACGGTGCTTGGATGCCATGTGTCGGATCATGCTGGTGGTGGTGAGGTTGCTAGTGTTCATGCCTCGGCTCATTCTGGTGTGGCAAAGGTTGCAAACTACAATTCTTTTGTCGTCCGCACTTTCCTTAAAAAAACGCCATACCGCGGAACACCTAGCCCTTGGCAAGGGAGATTTACGCAAGGGGGTGCTCCGTGGAACATTTGCGGGCCGGTTTGGTGCGGTCCGCCTTCTTTCTGTAGCCACACCACTGCCTCTTCCAGCCTGTTGCGGTGCTGCAGATGGCTCACCCTCAGGACTGCTGTCATCGCTCGGCTCTCCACCTTCCCAGGTGGGGTCAGTCACCTCATCGTCCACCAAGTCCTCCTCCACTTCCTCACTCTGATCATCCTCCTCATTTCTTGATCCCACCACATACTCAGTCATTGACAACTGTGTATCATCCTCCTCATCAAGGTCTTGAGACAGTAATAGTGGTTGATTTGATGGCAACTGTGTCTCATCATCATCATCCACTTCATTTGACCTTAAATGCCGTTCCCCTCTGTCATCTTCTTGTGATTGGGTACCCTCTAGAGGTTGTGAATCAGGGCACAAGATGTCATGTTCCTCTGCAAGCGTGCTTGGAGAGAGGTTCAAATGAAGGATTGGTGATGAGACGAGCTCCTCACTATATCCCAGTGTGGGATCACTTCTTTGGCCAGACCCTCTATGGTGGGAGGAAGGATGATCAGGGTGAGGATTATGTTGACCAGACTCTTGGCTACTGAGAGTGGACTTGGTGGAAGACAGGGTGGTGCTTAACCGACTGGAAGCAGTATCACCTGAAATCCAACCGACCACCTGTTCGCAGTGGTCTGACCTCGAGAGTGATGTCCTGCGACGCCCTGTAAACTGAGACATGAAGCTAGGTATGGTGGATGTCTTTCTTTCTTGTGCTCTGGCACCAGGCACAGTTTCTACGCGTCCTGACCCGCGCCCTGAACTATCAGGATCACGTCCACTTCCCCGTCCCTTTTTACCCGCCTTCTTCATATTACACGGAATATGTGCTGCTAATCTGCAACTTTGCACACTAAACAGAATGTGCTGCTAATCTGCAACTTTGCACACTAAACAGATTGTGCTGCTAATCTGCGGCTAGGCACAGTGAAAGGAATATGTGACGTTTATTTTTTACACTTTGCACACTAAACAGAATGTGCTGCTAATCTGCGGCTAGGCACAGTGAAAGGAATATGTGACGTTTATTTTTTACACTTTGCACACTAAACAGAATGTGCTACTAATCTGCAACTTTGCACACTAAACAGAATGTGCTGCTAATCTGCGGCTAGGCACAGTGAAAGGAATATGTGACGTTTATTTTTTACACTTTGCACACTAAACAGAATGTGCTGCTAATCTGCAACTTTGCACACTAAACAGAATGTGCTGCTTATCTGCGGCTAGGCACAGTGAACGGAATATGTGACGTTTATTTTTTACACTTTCCACACTAAACAGAATGTGCTGCTAATCTGCAACTTTGCACACTAAACAGAATGTGCTGCTAATCTGCGGCTAGGCACAGTGAAAGGAATATGTGACGTTTATTTTTTACACTTTGCACACTAAACAGAATGTGCTGCTAATCTGCAACTTTGCACACTAAACAGAATGTGCTGCTAATCTGCGGCTAGGCACAGTGAAAGGAATATGTGACGTTTATTTTTTACACTTTGCACACTAAACAGAATGTGCTGCTAATCTGCAACTTTGCACACTAAACAGAATGTGCTGCTAATCTGCGGCTAGGCACAGTGAAAGGAATATGTGACGTTTATTTTTTACACTTTCCACACTAAACAGAATGTGCTGCTAATCTGCAACTTTGCACACTAAACAGAATGTGCTGCTAATCTGCAACTTTGCACACTAAACAGAATGTGCTGCTAATCTGCGGCTAGGCACAGTGAACGGAATATGTGACGTTTATTTTTTACACTTTGCACACTAAACAGAATGTGCTGCTAATCTGCAACTTTGCACACTAAACAGAATGTGCTGCTTATCTGCGGCTAGGCACAGTGAACGGAATATGTGACGTTTATTTTTTACACTTTGCACACTAAACAGAATGTGCTGCTAATCTGCAACTTTGCACACTAAACAGAATGTGCTGCTAATCTGCGGCTAGGCACAGTGAAAGGAATATGTGACGTTTATTTTTTACACTTTCCACACTAAACAGAATGTGCTGCTAATCTGCAACTTTGCACACTAAACAGAATGTGCTGCTTATCTGCGGCTAGGCACAGTGAACGGAATATGTGACGTTTATTTTTTACACTTTGCACACTAAACAGAATGTGCTGCTAATCTGCAACTTTGCACACTAAACAGAATGTGCTGCTAATCTGCGGCTAGGCACAGTGAAAGGAATATGTGACGTTTATTTTTTACACTTTCCACACTAAACAGAATGTGCTGCTAATCTGCAACTTTGCACACTAAACAGAATGTGCTGCTTATCTGCGGCTAGGCACAGTGAACGGAATATGTGACGTTTATTTTTTACACTTTGCACACTAAACAGAATGTGCTGCTAATCTGCAACTTTGCACACTAAACAGAATGTGCTGCTAATCTGCGGCTAGGCACAGTGAAAGGAATATGTGACGTTTATTTTTTACACTTTCCACACTAAACAGAATGTGCTGCTAATCTGCAACTTTGCACACTAAACAGAATGTGCTGCTAATCTGCAACTTTGCACACTAAACAGAATGTGCTGCTAATCTGCGGCTAGGCACAGTGAAAGGAATATGTGATGTTTATTTTTTACACTTTCCACACTAAACAGAATGTGCTGCTAATCTGCAACTTTGCACACTAAACAGAATGTGCTGCTAATCTGCGGCTAGGCACAGTGAACGGAATATGTGACGTTTATTTTTTACACTTTCCACACTAAACAGAATGTGCTGCTAATCTGCAACTTTGCACACTAAACAGAATGTGCTGCTAATCTGCAACTTTGCACACTAAAAAGAATGTGCTGCTAATCTGCAACTTTGCACACTAAACAGAATGTGCTGCTAATCTGCAACTTTGCACACTAAACAGAATGTGCTGCTAATCTGCGGCTAGGCACAGTGAACGGAATATGTGACGTTTTTTTTTTAAATCTGTGCCCCCCCAAACAAAATATAACTGCTGCCCCCACACACAACAGTCCTAAAAAGGACTTTTGGGTCTTTATATGTTGTTCAAACACACTTTTCTTCTCCCTACACTGACTTTCCCTTCCTATCCTCATCTCTCCCTGGCTAAGACTGAGCCGAACTCGCTGGTCAGGTGCTATACAGCACCCGATCACGGGTTCTGGCCAGCCAATCAGTGTAATGCCAGCAGCCAACATGGCTGCTGGCATTACACTGATGTCAGAGCCTCACCACACGTTTATTGGCTGCGCAGCAGCCGCGAAACGTGCGGGGAGGAGACCCGAACATGGCGGGCGAGCACATGCGGTACTCGTACGAGTACTGCCATGTGCCGAGCAGAGCGATGCTCGAGCCGAACCGAGCTTCGGCCGAGCATGCTCGCTCATCACTAGTTATAAGTCCTCAGATAGGGGAACTCTGTTGAACAGATAACCTTTTGGGGAAGATCCAGCCAGGTGGAGTGTGGTGAGTGCCTGCGAGGAGATCGGGATAGACCCTGCACTAGGGGGAATCCAGTGAATGCCCACAGATTAAGAGGTGGGTAGTAGCCTATGTAGATAGTGAGTAATAGAGGTGTTTGGTGCACAGAGGTGGTGGTCCTATACAAGCAAAAGCATCTGCACTTAGAGGTGCATGCACCCTCTTTTTGTTGTTACATGTGTGCAGCATCCTAAGCCAGGGATATACTGAGGAGGTAGCAGAAGCGGCTATCACGGTGCCCGTGATTTCAGTGACTGAGTGACATTGTTACTTCCGGGTTTACCCTGGCCTTATTTTTATTGGCTCTGTGTTGGCGACTCCTCCCAGGGTTTGCCTTTATATACTACCTCCTGTCATTCTACCGGTGCCCTTTCGTGGTATACCTGTAACTAGCGTTTGTTATTACTTGTTCCTGTTTCCATGTATGACCCGGCTCGCCTGACTACGTTTATAGTCCTGACGCTCATGTGATCCGATTCCATTGCTGACTTTGGACTGGCTGACTAACTCCGTGTGTACCGACCTGGCCTGGCTGAGTATCCGATTCCGTTACCGACTAAGGACTGGCTAACTCCGTGTGTACTGACCTGGCTTGGCTGAGTATCCGATTCCGTTACCGACTAAGGACTGGCTGACTAACTCCGTGTGTACCGACCTGGCTTGGTTGAGTATTTGATTCCGTTACCGACTAAGGACTGGATGACTAACTCCGTGTGTACCGACCTGGCTTGGCTGAGTATCCGAATCCGTTACCGACTAGGACTGGCTGACTACCCTGTGTGTACTTACCTGGCTGGGCTAGTGTCTGGTTATACTATCTGGACTGGCTGACTATTCCGTGTGTGCCGACCTGGCTGAGCATCTGGTTCCGTTACCAGCTGGACTGGCCAACTATCTACATGTGTACCGGTTAGGGCATCACTGGCTACTGATCGGTTATGTTACGCACACTGCTCACTCCCACTCGCTATACCGCACTGCGCCTGTTAGGCCTACCTGCCCCAGTAGTCTCCTGGGACTTGTGGGAGCCTGGTCACTCGCCAGTGTCTGTGTTGCCTCCGGTAACCCTAGTGTACTAGGGTTCAGTCTGAACCAGACTTCTGCCCGTGTTGCCTCCGTTAGCCCTAGTGCTCTAGGGTCAGAATACTGCCAGTGTTTGGTGTATGTTTCCTCCGTTAACCCTAGCATTCTAGGGTCAAGTCTCTTCCATAGTCCTGTCCGTGTTGCCTCCGTTAACCCTAGCATTCTAGGGTCAAGTCTCTGCCAGAGTCCTGTCCGTGTTGCCTCCGTTAACCCTAGCGTTCTAGGGTCAAGTCTCTGCCAGAGTCCTGTCCGTGTTTCCTCCATTAACCCTAGTGTACTAGGGTCAGATCGCTGTCAGTGTCCAGTCTGTGTTGCCTCCGTTACCCCTAGCCCTCTAGGGTCAGTCTGTTGCCAGAGTCTTGCCTGTGTTGCCTCCGTTAACCCTAGAAGTCTAGGGTCAGGTATCTACTCTGTGCTGCTTCCGATATCCCTAGTCTGCTAGGGGATTGCCCTGCAGTTACCCATCGCTTGTGTCACCTATTGGTGGTGTGGGGCTGTTGAGGATATTCTTGTTCCTGAACCTGTCCACAGATCAAGCCTGCAAAGTCATAGATCTATATATATATACATATCTCTTATTATTGCTACTGTGATATTCCTCATCCTGACCCGAGTCAGATCCGGGAAGTACTTGGCACGGACCTCATCTGGACCTGAGTGGGGTGATTGTTCTTTATTTTCAATAAAGCTTTTTAACCTTACCTAACTGAATGTTCTTACGAAACCGTGACAGCGGCCGAGTGAAGTGACATTCTGCAGTGTATGGACTGTGATCTATGCATATGGACTCTAAGCTATAATTGGAAGTATTGTTGCATATTTTTGTCTTTTGATATAATAGTAGATTAAGTGTACACTTTGTCTCAGTACCCCGTTAGTAGTGCTTGTGAGAGTGGGTATGTCTGTAGAGGGTCAACTGTTAGGGAACCAGCATGCATGTAGGTGGGGAAATTTGCTCCCCCAATACATCGATGGACTCCTCTGTTATGTTCCACCCACTGACTGGGTCGGTGGGGTGAAGTCCTTACGGGGTTGTGGATGCTGGGGCTCACCCACTAGCCCCATATATTCATAGTCCAGCGGCCAAGGGTCATACCTTGGATACTAGTATCTGGATCCATGCAGGCTGGATGTGGGTCAGAGGTGAGCTCCTGCTGTGGATGCATCCATGTGTGTGGCTGCGTTCTGGCAGTGGGGCTTGTGGCCAATAATGTGGCCACCATACTTGGCATCCAGTGTCTTCCCGGTGGTAGTGTTGTTGGTGGGGCCATCCAATACCTGCCTTGGGTAGTTTGAGGGTTCACTTTTAAAATGTTGCATTCATAATAGCATGCAGCGCATTCAGCAAGTTGCCGTGATGAAAAGGGTGACATGAGAATCTCGCCCTGCATAAAAGCACGAGATTCCTGTGGCGTGCCATGAAATTCACCTTCAATGTTTGAATGATTTAAGTTATAAGCAGAGGAGAGAGAGAGAACACGTTGATCAGATTCTGTCGCTGAGAAGCTATACTGCACTGAAGTTGCATTGTGGCTTGATGAAATGTCTTACAGTACTGACGAACACTTCCATTTGGCATGTGTAATCTGTTACAGCAGCTCAGTCTGACTGGAGTGTTCCACAGCTCCCAGGTGGACTCTAAAGGACACAGCACCTTCAACTCATATCATCCTCAGTGGCCACCAGATGGGTAAGGATGATGGGAGTTATAGGCATTCCATCAAGCAGCAGTGTAACCTCAGTGCAGTGTCACTGCCCAGCAAGAGAACCTGATCAATGTACTCTCTCTCCTCTGCTTATAACTTAATTCATTAATTCAAACATTGAAGGTAACGTTTCATGGAGCGACATGAGAATCTTGCGCTTTTACGCAGGTCGAGATTCTCATGTCGCCTTTTTCATTCCACATAATCAACTGATATACCGCAAATCAAATAAATATTAATGTTGTGATTAATGTAATATTTAGAATATTAATATTTGCATATTAATTTTCATAATTCAGGCTACGACCACTACACCTATGGTGCAGTTGGTTAGCCCTAAAATTGACCCTCTTCTCTTAGTATATCAGCCTCATTGACTGCAGTTGTCTTGTTCCCCTGTTTGCTATTTCTTCTTTATTTATATAGTGCCAACTAATTCCGCAACGCACTGTACAATAGGGCATATACAGAGATATTAAGTAGTACAATTCAAATGTGGAGAACAGAAGGCTCAGTGGGCCCTGCTTGTGAGAGTTTACATTTTAGAGGAAGGTAGGCTGGACACAGAAGAGGTAAGTGCTACTGGGTATAAGTGCCTCCTACCACATGAAATGCTGGTCAGTTGGTGGGAGAGAGAAGTGCTGTTGAGTGCAGTGGTCCAGGGAAGGGGTGTTTCTTGGTGATAATTTTTATGGAGGTAGTTGATAGGCTCCTCTGAAAAGGTGAGTTTTCAAGGAGCATCTGAAGATGGGAAGGCTGGTGGACAGTCTGATGGGGTGGGGAGGGAATTCCAGAGCTCAGGAGCAGCACGGGAGAAGTCCTGTAAGTGGGAGGTAGGATATAGTAAGAGCCGTGGAGAGGAGAAGGTTGTGCGCAGAGAGAAGAGGGTATTTGGAAATGAGAGATGAAATATAGGGGGGTGCGGTATTAGTGAGGGCTCTATAGGTTAGCACCAGAATTTTGAATTTAATTCTGTATGCTAATGGAAGCCAGTGTAGGGACTGGCAGAGGGGATAGAATCTGTTTTGTGGAACCCCTGGAAATTCTTCAGGGAAACCTGGGATTCTCCAAAGAGTATTTAGAAACCCACTTATCTAGAAGAAGGTAGGTTAACCCTTTGAGTGTCATAGGGGTATGGAATGCATTGCAAAGCAATGCATTCCGTACCCCTCTGGCACTCAAAGGGTTAAGGCTACATGGCATTAGTGCCACAATCCACCAGGTCTTTGGATGGAGAAAGGTAGTACTTCACAGAGCAGTGGTCCAGGCACACAACAGGTCTAATAGGAAATTAAAGCATCTGAAGAAATTCTATGGTTTAGGTGCAGCTCTGGTGAAGTCTTGCTGGCAGGAATTAAAGCATGACTGAGTAATGATGTTGAAACCTCCACTTTAAAGAGGAACTACCACCCCGCAAAAACTTTTTATTAATTAAGTCTTCATCTGGCGACTAGCTGCTTAGTAGCGCTAGTCAGCAGAAATATTACCTTGTTTAAAAGAATTTCGAGTTTTTCAGAGGCTCACAGTAGCAGGAAACGCGTACATCTTGCCATAGTGATGTCCGTGCGCCTGCTCTTTCAGTCCCTTTTGGAGCAGGCCGGTAATATTTCTGGCGACTATCGCTAGTAAGCAGCTAGTCGCCAGATGATGACTTAATTAATATAAAGTTTTTGTGGGGTGGTAGTTCCCCTTTAACAATATTATATGGGGTGCACAAAGCATCAATCCTGCAACTTCTAACAGGTAATTAAATGAAGAAAAGGGCAGCAGGAGGAAGAAACATCCAATCTGTATGCAGCAATATTCATATATAATGCTACAAAGACAGGAATTCACTTAATTACTTTTAATAAAATATAATTGTTAGACATAAATATTATTTATTATTCTACATTTCTATAGAGATCCAATATATTTTCCAGCAATGCACATGGGAGACATATGAAAGTATATTTATTGTAGGTTGTGATACTTAACCCATTTTAAGATCCTTCATAAACTATACATAATTATATCCTGAGTTCTTAAACCTGAAAAACAGCTATAGTTTATATAGATATATAAAAAATACAATACATTTAAATTTATAAATTTGGACACTGCATATAAGTAAAACTGAATACTGATCATATAGCATGCATAGACCAAAGACAATTTTGTGCAGTCTGTTTCATGGCTGGATTTACATTCTGGGGGAGATTCACTAAGGTGTGATAAATTGGAGATAACTTTAACTCTCCTGGGCCTGTTATTCTCTATAGCCAAGATTTCTCAAATGGGCGAGATTTTAGTGCATGGGCCCCATTGAATAACATACCATTTGCAGATGTGATATCACTGGAGAAACTGGTTCTTTTTGATCATCTCTTTATCACACCTTAGAGCATAACCTCTCCGGTGTCCTCCTGAGTCATCATAATAGGTACCCTTAGCCCCACCCATGGTCAAACCACACTCTTCACATGACCCCCTCCCCCTACAGACCCAACCACTGTTCCTTGGCACAGAAAATACCATTAGCTTCTAACATTCAAGCACCAAACAATAGTTGTATCCCTAGATAGATTTCCAACACATGGCTTCATTCAGTGTTGAAACCTCCTTAGAATTTAAGGGGTTAAATAACAGCCAGTAAATGAGTATATATACATTGGTGCAGGGACTCTGCAATTGCTCTGGCCCACCCACAATTCAGAATGTGGGTATCGTTACACAGCTCTGCTACCCCTAAAACTTTTGAGCTCCAGGCAGTTGCCTGGTCTGCCTAATGGGAAACCCAACTCGGATCTATAGGATTGCAAGACTCTCCCTCAGCCAGTCCTTTAGTACCCACATTGTGGGTCAGATCCACAATTTTCTATATTCTGATCTAGACCAAGCTTTCCCATATTTAGTCCTGGCAAAGGAAAGCATCACCTGGAAATAAGTCCTCATAAAAGCTCATGTCCTAAGACAGGGTGAGTTAATTTCTTTTAACCCATCGAGTGCCAGAGGTGTATGCAACACATTGCAAAGCAATTCTTTGCATACCCCTCTGGCACTCAAAGGGTTAAGACCAAGCCCCTCTCTTGAAAATATTTTGGGGCTCCTGTATTTATACATGCACGCAGAGCACACAGACCTTTTAAGGCACTTTGCTGGAACTATAAGTTTGCAAGTCCCCTCCCCGCCCATGGGAGCCAGCCCTTTAGGACCCACCGGGGAGAGGGAGAGCACCAAACTTTTCCCTACCCTCTACTAAAATATACTGAAGCATTCGTGCCATAAGACCCCTTTCAAATATGTGACACCAATGCTATATTGGATATTTTACGCCCATTGTCAAAGGTAAGGTGGACTATGGTGCCTTTCCCATAGGTGACTACTGCTTCATGCGAGCACACCAAAGTTCAGCATAAAGCTACTTTGCTGCATTCTCTCAACACACGTCAAGTAAGCAATGTCTATAAAGCAGCCTATAAGGCCTCCAGCAAACCTTTTGAAACAAGTTGAGCTGGAGGTTGCTATATTCATCACAATGTCCAATGAATGGCTGACCCATGTGGAGGCCAGCCAGTAATATTGGATGGCTTATAGGTATGTCCTTGTGTTGTGGATTGTTGGTGGGGCACAGGAAAGAGGTAAGATAAGTCTAGAGGCTGAGCTTTCCCTCTTGATTTTCACAGACAATGTATTTCTATGGGAAAACTAAGCCATAATTTCCTTGCTTAAAGGGATAGTAATACTTCGTTTTAACTTTATTTTATTTTGTAGGCATTAAAAAAACATGAAGAATGATATAAGTCTTATCTCTCAAACCTTTATGGTTTATGAGATATTCACAAGCAAAGTTCCCCTCCCCGCCCCTTTTTCCTAGTGTAAGCCATCTCTTCTCAGATGTGAATCTGGTTGTATGACAGTACAGATAACAGAAGGGGACAATTTTCTTTGTATGAAAACAATGAAAGCCCTTCCCCCCTTGACAAGTTTTTCAGCTTTTTCCATTATCTTAATTGAAGATTGTCCCTCTCTGCAGTCTACCTGGGCATTTCCCTTCTTATCTGGTTGAACAGGGAAGGGATACTTTGTTTGTGAATATCTCTTAAACCATAAAGGTTTCAGAGATAAGACTTATATCATTCTTCATGTTTTTTTAATGCCTACAAAATAAAATAAAGTTAAAACGAAGTATTACTATCCCTTTAAAGACAGGCAGATTTGCCTTTCAGGTTTTCATAGGAAAGACCCTCTAGGGCACCTAGACCTATACATGAGCGCATCACAAATCTTCACATAACCACAGTCAATCCACTGTTTCCTAAAAAAAGGAAAAAGCAGGAGCAGGTGTCTGATGCAGGCATACTGTCAACGGATTGGTCAGCATGGAGGATGATCACCTCACAAATTGGCACACTATATGGTTCCCTAGTCTATCTCATAATTAATCCATTCCTGAGCACTTGGTTTACAGAGGCCTGGTTATTTGACTCACAAACCTTTGTTCAATCAGGGAAATCCCACAGGATGACTGAATTGCGTGCAAAAAATCCATTACAACACATTAAGGATTTTCCTGTTAGAACATAAGTGTCTGATGATTGTGAGAGTCAATTAGGCCCAATGCAAAAATAAATCAAACAAACATCAAACATGTTTTTTGATTAGGAATGAACACGCAAGAAAACACTTTTTACAACACAGCATTACTTCACTCCATGCTACAAAAAATTAGCAGCTGTGAGCTGAAACAAGCTAATCAGTGGTTTTTCTGTGATATCTGGCTGGATCTAGTGATCTCAAACAATTCTGAAATGGCCAGCAATATACAGGTATAGGAACATTTAGGCAACAGTGACAGCAAAATGTTATACTTTGAAATTTGTTACAAGAAACCCATTAACATGGGTTTAACCAAAACATTCAACTTTAAAAATACAAATTTTGCAAAGTTAAAAGGAATATTAAAGGACACCCAATGTGATGTCATCTTAAAAGAAAAAAAGATGCAATTTGTTTAAAATGCTCTTAGATAAATACACGTGTCAGTAAATACCACTGGGAGAATAAATACAGGAAGACAAAGTTAAGGCCAATGTTGCTTACTAAAGAGGTTTGCAGGGCAATGAGGGATAAGAAGCAGGCATTTAAGCAGTTTAAGACAGTAGGGTACATTATTTAACAAATATAAAGAATGTAACAGAATATTCAAATAAGCAATTAGGCTAGCTAAAACTGAAAATGATTAAAGTTGCAAAAAGAAAAATCCTGAACAATTGTACAAGTATATAAATGGCAAAAATATTAATATTGATATTGGTCCTCTTAAACTGAGACAGAATAATTAGTGAGGATAAGGCAATGGTGACACCTTAACATATTATTTTTTTCTGTATATACAAAGGAAGCAGCAATGACAGGCTTTGGGCCTGATGGCATATATCCAATGGTACTTAAGGAATGTAGTTTGGTAATAGCAAGACCCTTAAACATAATATTTATTGATTCACTGTCATCAGGCATTGTGCCCTGTGATTGGAGGAAAGCAGATGTAGTACCAATATTCATATAAGAGGGCAAGATTTAAACCAGGGAATTATATACCTATGAGCTTGATGTCTGTAGTGGGTATATTAGAAGGGTTACTAACCAATAGCATTCAGAATTTTGTGAGGACCAACAACCTTATTAGTAGGAGCCAACATGGTTTTGTGAAAAATAGATCATATCAAACTAATTTGCTTGCATTGTGCAAAAGGATAAGTAGTAATTTGAACAAGGCTATTGCTGTTGATGTTGTATAATTACATTTTGTAAAATCCTTTGATACTGTACCTTAAAACAGCTTATTTAATAAATCAAAAGGCTTCAATTTGGGGGGGTTATATTTGTACATGGATAGAGAACAGATTAAATGTTAGCTGGCAGAGGTTTTTATACATGGAACCCTTTCAAGATGGTCTAAAGTTGTAAGTGGGGTGCCACAGGTTTTAGTTCTGAGCCCAACGTTTTCTAACTTTGTTAATATAGAAAGCAGTGTCTTTATCTTTGCCAATAACACCAAGCCGCTTAAGGAACTATACAGAGAGCAGGATGTTTTTCTCTGCAGAACAATTTGTAGATGAGGTTTAATAGAAGGAAATATAAGGTCTTTCATCTGGGATGCAGAAGCAAAAGGCTACATATATGGTAAAATGGGAGACTACTTGGGAAATCCTAATTAAAGAAAGATTTAGGAGTACTGATAGACAGTACACTGCATAGCAGTTTGCAGTGTCATGCAGCTGCTTCAAAATCCAGTAAGAATGTATCCTGTATAAAAGGGGTATAGATGCAAGGGATGGGGAAATAAAGTATACCTCTATACAAACCATTGGTAAGGCCTCATATAGAATATAGAGAACAGTTTTAGGCACCAGTAAAAAAATATTACTGAACTGGAAAAAGTGCAGAGACATGCAACAACACTGATAAAGGGATTGAAGGATTTCAGCCAAACTGGATTTGTTTACATTGAATAAGAGAAAAGTCTAAGGGTGTGATAGGATTACAATTTACAAAGATATCCAAGGTCAATACAAATATATATCTAAGGAACTATTTACTTAAAGAGTTGAGCAAAAAAACAAGAGGTCTTCAGACTAGAGAAAATGTGCTTTTAAATAAAACAAAGGCAGGGATATTTTACAGAAAAGGCAGTAAAGTTGTAAAATTATTCTCCTTGGGATGCTGTGTCTGCATCCTTTCTAGCTCAGAATAATATTTAGAATTATGATGAGCTGGAAATTTTTACCTTTTGGCTGCCATTGGGTACTGAACGTAGTGTACCCTGGTCTAAATGCCTCACACTCTTGGCTTCTTCAGGGCTAATGTGGATAATTAAACTTTGAACTACTATGATGCATCACAGGAGCTGCTGAAATCAAGGGTGCTGTGTATGTACAAATCAAGTGATGGGTTGTTTATACAGATTGCTCATCACTGACAAATCGTCATCAATTTCCAATGAAATCATATTGACATGTTCTGGCAAGCAAGTTCAGTTTCTAAAGCTCCATGAAATCAAGGCAAATTAGAGTATGTCTGGTGTAAACCAATAGCATCATAGGGGACAAATGGAAATTATCAAAATAACCATTGATTTAAATGAGGCTTTTAATCCCTTGAATTTTAGTAGAGGCCATGCAATGCATTGGTGATTTCCATAGCATTCAAGGGGTTAAAAAAACACATTTAAATCAATGGTTATTTAGAGCAGGTGGTTTGCCCCAAGACTGATGCACTTTGCATTTATACTTGATGCTTGATAAATCAATAGCTTACATCTAACAAACATCTGACCATTTCTTGTATGAAAAAAAGAACAATTTCAGTTTTTTTGTCCTTGTTAGCTTTCACATTGTTTTTAGCTTTGAGAAAGCAGCGTTCGCACTGCGAAATGCGTTAGCATCTGAGTTTTTATATTTTATATATTGATGTATTATCATTGTTTATCGAATACATTTTTGGCTACTTTGATACAGCCGTTCATTTGGAGCAGTTTTTTGTTTTACAGCTGATTACCAGATCTCCGAGTGGAGACAGAATAATTTTCTCCACAAGCAAGTTTGTCAGATTGTCTGATATCAGCCTTCTGACTACATTTACATGTGAGTGCAACCTTTATATATTTCTGATATTTGAATATTTATTGGTTACATAATACACCATTGGGCGCTCTCTTTTGTTTGTTTGTTTTTTATGTTTCATATTTACAAATTTCTGTGCCAATTTTCTCTGTGCCCTGCTTATACACAGCCTACCCCTGGGTGTAGAGGAATGGCATGTTCCAAAATGCCTACTCACTCCCACACTGTCCAACCCTTAATGAATGAGGTACAAAGGATACAGTTACACATGCAAAGAGCTTTGTACATACAGGACAGGATTTCCCATTAGGTGGGGCAGCCAGCTGTCTAAAGCGTCAAGGTTTGGAGGGGTGCCTCAGATGTGATTGAGGCACTCACATTTTGATTTATAGGTGTAGCATGAGCAATGTCAATACCCCTGAACCAGGCACTCTCTCCTGGCTTACCATTTCATTTACCCCTTTACTGACTACACCCTCTGGATGCTAGAGAGGTCTCCATGCACTGCTTTGCACTGCACTGGAGACCACAGCAGCAGCCAAAGGAATAAAAGCATTTGTTGAGCTTGCATGTTATTCACTAAGGGATTTTATTGTTCGAGTAAAAAGTGGAGGTGGCTGGGTCATGTCCTGAGTTATGGAGCGACCATGGATAAGGCTAAAGGAACCTAGGGTGACTTGTCCAAATCAGTTCTTTGCAATTGATTTTTGGAAGAAAAGGTTTAGGAGATCCCCCCACTCCCTTTTCAGAATATTTTGGTAAAATTATTAATGAATAGGAATTTCTGACCATATTGAGTTTTTAGGTAAATGTGTAGTTCTCTCCAGCATTTCTGTGGTTTTAAGGATATAGTTATATGGCAAAACATAAGTACAAAATATTCTATAGGGAATTGATTTAATAACTTCATGGCCTAGATTCCCTAAAGGTCGATGCTGTGGTGATATTATTTTGTTGGTGTGTTTGAAACACTTCAATATTTCAACGTACACACACATCAACATACTCAGTAAAATGTTCAGGTGCAAGGGGGGGTGAAGAAGGTCCCTAATAGCACCAGGATTGTCAAAGTGCTGTCAGTGTGGAAGGGATTTCCTCCCTTCACACAACACCAAAACTATAACAATTCTGAATTTTAAAAGCATTCTTTCTGCTGCCCCACTTGGTCACTAGGAAACTGGAGAGAACATTTTCAGCACCAAGTACAGCATCACTCCCTTTTCCCTTTGATTGTCAAAGGGATGTGCCTTGTTCACCCCTGTGGCACTCAATGGATTATAAAAAGTACACCAAGCACTACACACTTATCCCCTTAGCTATGTATCATGTTGTGCACTCCCATGGGAACAAGAATGGGGGTCACACAGTATCTATGGGGATTTGTGGCTATCACTTGCCCCCCAGCCTTGTTCCCTTGCCCAGTGGTATCCATAGAACACCATATACACTGCTTTGCTCCCACACTTGTTCCATTGCCCACTGGTAGCCACAAATCCCCATACACACAATCTGACCCTCTCCAGCATTTTCCCTTGCACACTGCTAGCCACAAATCCCCATGGGTACTGCCTTGGCAAGGGAAGAAGGCTGGAGGTGTCAGTCAGTGTATGTGGGCATACAATGGTGATGTTCCCCACAACAGTATACAGGACTGGTATACATTATCCTTTACAGTACTCTGCATTTGTATTATGTTTAAAAGTGAATATAAAGTATCTAATAAGGCAAATAATCTATAGGCAGCAATGAGTAATTGAATTAAATGGGATTTTTAAGTTCTTTGATATTAGCATCTCCAATACCTGAGTAATATACCTGGTACTGTTCTTTGCATGTTTTTGGACATTGCTTTGAAAATCTTTATTATTATTGACACACTAAGCAAAATATACTAATCTGTCAGCAAAGCCTATTATACATGCAGAGTTAAAAGTCACATGTACTTGTGATCATGTTCAGACCCCTTTAGTGCATACTGGTGTACACAGCTCCTCCAGCTCAGAACTTTAGAGACAGCATACTCTAATGCCATCTCTACGGCATCTGCAAGAATGTAAGACTTTTGCTCTGATTTGCTGCACCCTCCCATGTTTGCCTCTTAGAGCAAGTCGCCATTTTTTATTTAAAATGTTTTGTACATAAACATTAAGCAGACACAGCACACAAAAAGCAAGTCCTTTGTGCCTATTATAGTGATTGACTGTGGCTCAGACTGCTGTTATTCTGTGTATCATTGATATCAACTGTTTGAACATTTCCATTTCTTATCTAGAAGACATTATTAAAACCTTACATGAGTAGATGAAAAATTACTGGAAACCACATTAAAATCAGCATATGCTGCCCCCTCAGACATATACTGCCCCCCAGTTCAATCTGACATGTATTGCCCCCCTCCGACATATACTGCCCCCTCAGTTCAATCTGCATATACTGCCCCCCCTTGCTCAATCTGACACGTACTGCTCCCCACACATTCAACCCTCTGAGAACCAGAGAGGTACACAAAGCATTGCTTTGCAATGTGTTTGCGTACTCCTCTGGCACTGAAAGGGTTAATAGACAATGTATGCATCTGCATAATGTTTGGCTTTATGTTTTAAAAAAATATTCATTTTATTAAAATATAATTCAGACCTCACAGGAGGCATCAGTACCCATCCTGATCCCCCCTGACATTGATAAGCTATCCAGTAGGATAGGTGATCAATGCAGCGACAAGGAAAGCAATTGCTGCCTTTCTCTTCTACCTACAGGAGCCGGATGCTTGTTCAGCAATAGGCGGCTTGAATAGGACTCCTACTAGTGAACCGGTCATTCACAAACCGGGTTATTGATTCATTCATAAAAAGTTCTCCACTTTTCATCCCCCCCCCGTGAAAGGCAAACGTTATGCAGATGCATACGTTGGTTATTAACCCTTTGCATGCCAGAGGGGTACACAAATGCATTATAAAGCAATGCGTTACGTACCTCTCTGGTACTCAGAGGGTTCACTGTGTGAGAAGCAGTACATGTCGTATTAAGGTGTGGTCAGTATATGTTGGAGGGGGCAGTACACATTGGATTGAACTGAGGGGGCAGTATATGTCTGAGGGCGCCAGTACATGTTGCACTGAGCTGGGGGGGCAGCATGTCGATGTATAAAATGTTGGGCAGCATGGGGAACATCACCATTGTATGTTAGCCCCACATACACTGCCTGACACCCCAGCCTTCTTCCCTTGCCCAAGCAGTGACCATGGGGATTTTTGGCTACCTGTGGGCAAGGGGAAAAGGCTGCAGAGTGTCAGACAGTGTACATGGGGATCTGTAGCTACCGGTGGGCTGCTGGGCAACTGGTAGCCACAAATCCCCGTAGATTCACAAGCTTGTTCCCTTGGGAGTGCACAACATGTATCATATATGATACAGAGCTGAGGGGATAATTGTGTAATGCTTGGTGTACTTTTTTAACCCTTTGAGTGCCACAGGGGTGAGCAATGCACATCCTTTTGACACTCAAATGGATAAAGGAGTGATGTTGTCCATGGTGATGAAAGTATCTTCTCCACTTCCATAATGGCCAAGTAGTGAAACAGAGAGACCGCACTTCAACTTCAGGATTGTCGTAGTGTTAGTGATGTGTGAAGGGAGGAAATCCCTTCCACATCAACAACAGGTCACAACCCTCCCTGCTAGTGATTGATTGAGGGATGTTACTGCATAGGAAAGTACAGGTTGATCCCAACTTTGTCAGCCTCAAGTAGGTGAAGTTGAGACTGCGAACTCAGACAGCAGAGGCTGCTATCAGAGTTTAGTGAATGTGTCGAAGTGCCACATTAACATATCTACATATCCCCTTGCAAAGGATAATGGCTCATTATTCTGCATTTCCATATGGAAATAGGCCACTGTCGATGTGATGAGTGAAAATTCGTAAGCCTGTCGGATGGATGATGATGTGGGCTGATTTTTGTTGCACTGATGGTGATGTGATGTTGAAAATGCTTTAGTGAATACTGTTGTTGTGCTTTTGACATGGCTATGACAGGACACCAATATTTTCAGCCCTCTTTGAACTTTAGTGTATCTAGCCCAATATATTTTTTGCTCAGGGATATGCAAAGTGTTTGTACATAGACACAACTGTCCATAACACGTAATTTGAATGTCTGTCAGGCATCCCAAATTCAAATTGTGCATAGCTGGCTGCCTTCTCTGGTGCCCTCTTAGCTTTATGGGGACCTTGTTGGAGGTTTGATTAATGCTGGAAGTAGTGTAGGTGAAATCATGCAGTCTGGGGTCCAATAGGATGCCAGGGATTTACTTAGGCTGTGTGAGATCACAAGGGGGACTCTTGGAGCCAGAAAGGAGGAGGACAAAGTGTGTGTGATGCATGAGATGTTAAATATCTGTCTAATGGACTACTTACTCAAAGAGTTGAGCAAAAAAAAAAAAGATGTATTCAAAGACTGGGGAAAGGTGTTTTTGACTAAAACAAAGGCAAGGATATTTTACAGAAAGTGCAATAAAGTTATGAAATGAATATCCTCTAACTCAGAACAATATCTAGAATTATGACAGTTGGTTTCAAAACAGATAGGGTACTGATCCTTTTGGAGTCAAGAAGTAATATTTTGCCTACTTGGGACTTAATTAAAAATGGTTTCATTAGGGATTTTTTGTTTTCCTCTGGATCAACAAGGGTGATTTGGCATGGGCTGTACTTGATGGAAGCATTTTTTTTCAGCCTAACCAACTATGTTGCTATGTTACAGTAACAAATAAAACCATACTTTCATAATAGTGCTTGATTGGCAAGGATGGAATTTATTGCCTTTTGGCTGCCCTTGGGTACTGGACGTGGTGTACTCTGGTCTAAATGCCTCCCGCCCTTGGCTTCTTCAGGGCTAATGTGGATAATTAAACTTTGAACTACTATGATGCATCACAGGACCTGTTGAAATCAAGGGTGCTGTGTATGTACAAAGCAAGTGATGGATTGTTTATACAGATTGCTCATCACTGACAAATCGTCATCAATTTCCAATGAAATCATCTTAACATGTGCTGGCAAGCAAGTTCAGTTTCTAAAGCTCCATGAAATCAAGGCAAATTAGTGTACGTCTGGTGTAAACCAATAGCATCATAGGGGACAAATGGAAATTAGCAAAATAACCATTGATTTAAATGAGGTTTTTAAAGGGATAGTAATGTTGCAAAATAAAAGCATCCACATTTAAATCAATGGTTATTTACAGAAGGTGGTTTGCCCCAGAACTGGTGCACTTTGCCTTTATACTTAAGGCTTGATTAATCAATAGTTTATAGCTAACAAACATCTGAACATTTCTTGTATGAAAAAACTATTTGTTATTTTGTGCAATTATGTCAGAGTGCATTATCTCATACATTTTTCATTTCTTTAACTCTTGCATGCTAGAGTATCTCCACACATTACAAAGACATGTCTAGCATCCACAGAGTAAAGAAGCTGAAATATGAAGTATGATTAATGTTTCCATAAGATGTATTCTGTGCCTTAAACTCGGTAAAGATATTGTAACAAAGAAAGGCACAGAGAATAACTTGAGCCTATGAACAACTCCTCCACATCTAAGTGAACAAACCCTTAAGGCCATCCCTACAACAGATGCAAGGTAAAGTACAATTTATGTGCCAATTTTCTCAGTGCCCAGCTTATACAAAGTCTACCCCTTGGTACAGAGGAATGGCATGTTCCAAAATGCCTACTCACTCCCACACTGTCCAACACTTAATGGATGGTGTACGAAGGATACAGTTACACATGTAAAGAGGTCTGGATTTCCCATTATGCAGCTGTCAAGTCCAAGGTTTGGAGGGGTGTCTCAGCTGTGACTGATGCACTCGCATTTTGATTTGTAGGTGTGACAATAACCCGGAACCAGGCACTCACTCACTCCTGGCTTACCAGTTCACATACCCCTTTACTATTGACACCCCCTGGATGCTACAGAGGTCTCCATGAACTGCTTTGCACTGCACTGGAGACCACAGAAGCAGCCACAGGCATAAGAGCATATGTTGTGCTTGTATGTTATTTGTATGGAGTGACCATGGATAGGGCTAAAGGAACCTGGGGTAACTTGCCTAGAGGTTTCTGAAATGTAAATCTGCCCCTGTGTACAAAGCCATTCAAAGAAAAAAAACAGTTCTTTGCAACTGATTTTTGGGAGAAAAGGTTTAGGAGACCCCCCCACTCCCTTCACAGAACATTTTGTTAAAATGTTTAATGCAATTGAATGTCAGAAAATACTGCATTTTTAGGTAACTGTGTAGTTCGCTCCAGCATTTCTGTGGTTTTGAGTAAGTTGTATTTATATGGCAAAACATAAGTACAAAATATTCCATATGGAACTGATTCAATAACTCCAGAGATTCACTAAGTAGTGATAAAGAGGTGATAAAGTGGAGATGAATTCTCCAGTTTATCACTTCTCCCACTCTTATGTTATTCTGTAGAGCCTATTCACTAAGATTTCTTCAAGTCTGGAGATCTTAGTGAATAGGATCCATAAAATAACATAGGAACTGGAGAAGTGATAAACTGGATAAGTCATCTCCATCACCTCTTTATCACAACTTAGTGAATCTCCTACATGTCTTTTTTTTTGCCCAGGGATGTGCAAAGTATCTGTACATGGACACAATTATCCATATTAACCATTATCTGGATGTCCATCAGGCAGTCGGAATTCAGATTTTATGTACCAGGCTGTCATCTATGGTGCATTCTTACCTCACAGGGACCTTGCTGTAAGTTTGATTACCACTGGGAGTAGTTTAGGTGAAATCATGCAGCCTGGTGTCCAGTAGGATGCCAGTGATTTACTTGGGCTGTAAGAGATCACAATGTGGTCTCTTGGAGCCAGAAAGCAGGAGGACCAAGTGAGTGATGCATGAGATGTTGCCAAAACTGCATAGTGTGTGGCAAGAAAATCATAGAGCTGCAAACATTCAGGGCCAGTAAGAAACAAGTCAATAAACCGTGCACCCTCCTAAACTTTGTGAAAGAGTTGAAGCATGAAGTGGCTCCTTTCTATCTGCAAGAAGTAGCATAGCACCTCATTGTGCTGACCAAAAAACAGCCTGCTAGATAAAAGGTATATTCCTCACAACATTGCAAGTTTCTCTTACTCCCTTACCCCTATAGTATTCTCCCCTTGTACTCCTTACTTTAATATTCTCTGTCTCTCTGTTAACTTGTTCTTCCATTTCTGTCCTAACATTCCCCCTCCATTTTTCCTTTACATCTCTTATCTAATCTGTCAGCATTTAATTTTCCACAGATTTGTCCCTCTGCCATTCACACTGCATTCCCCTAATATCTCTATCCTATTCTAGCCCTTTCTTCTATCTCCTACTGTTCTTTGCAACTTATTCATCTTACCTTTTCAATGCCCCCTCCCATATTTACACTGTCTTCCTACCTGCCCACCAACATATATAAACACAAACATTTTTGTATCCTTTGTTCCCCTAAGTGATAGTTGTTCCTTCCTAGGATTACAATGTACCAACAATAATGGTGTGTTCATAAATGAGTCATTTCTAGGACAAAAATTGTTCTGTTGTTAATGATTTGTTTATGGGGCACTCCATCCTTGGACCAAAAGTCCTCCTCATCCTCCAGCTCAACCCCCCCCCAATCCAGATTCATATGCTCTGCATCCAAAAAGATGAAGGTGAAGTGAAACGTCTCTATTTTTTGTTTAGGTTATTTTATTGTTTTTTTCCTTTAGATATGAGGTTGTATAATTCCCTATAATGCAGGCTCCCATCACTGGCTTCCTTGGAGATGGATTGCCCAGTACACAGGAGTTTATGGACCTTTTTTCCTGTGGAGATTGACTTTATGATGAGTCTGTTCCTCATGGATGAATCTTTATGTCCCATTCTGAGATATCCACTCTGTGTGTTGTTTGAGCACACCTAAATCTCTCTGCATCTCATGCCTGGTGGCATAGATGGCTGCACTAGTCCATTTGGTCTTTAACTCTTACTATCTTGTAATAATTTGAGTATATTTTTGAGTTACTTGGGGCTTTTAGATAACCCTATACCATTGTACTTATTATATGTCCCCTCCTGGTGACCCCAAGGGTTTTTGGACTTTATTTTGCTTATTTCAAGAAATTCTGTTTTAAGTGCATGGCCCCTTTAAGAATTGGAGCCAACATCATGGGCCATCTTTGCTGCAAGAAAGAGGGAGAAGGGGGAGCAATATAAAGTGATACATATTTTTACTCTTAAGGCATTTCTGCTAGATAATCTCCTGTTCAAGGCATCTTCAGAAGACATCTTGGCTCTCCATATTAAAAAATGCACCAGCATTCTGTTACACCACAGCTGGATTTTCTTGAAAGCCTCTCAAATTCCATCCCAGATCCTAATTTTTCTGGGTATGTAATTTGACACCCTGCAAGGATGGGTTTTCCTGGCTCAGGATGTGTCACGAGCCTTGGAATGGACCTTGGCAACAATACGTGACTACATATGAGTTCTGGGTAGCCTGATGTCTGCCTTGGAAGCAGTTCCTTATGCTCTGATTCACACAAGGGAACTTAAACCAGACATAGGGTGTGGTCTTGACAATGGCCCATCTCACATGACCTCCTCATGGCCCTCTCGCCTTAAGCGAGAAAGGACCTCCATTGGTTGCATTAACATACACATCTTGCTTAAGGACATCCATTTGTGATTCCTTGTGGAACCTTGTAATGACGGATGCCAGCCTGAGGGGCAGGGGTGCATCTGGGCCACCTGGCAGCTCAGGGGAGAGGGACAGGGGAGGAGAGCCACCTGATCACTAACACTCTGGAAGTCAGTGCAATCCCACTGGCCCTCTTGCAATGGTCTGAGGTACTGACAGGGACTGCAGTAAAGGTACCATTGGACAACTCGATGGCAGTGCCTTACATCAACTGTCAAGGAGGAACTCAAAGTAAGTTTGCATGCAAGGATGTGAAAGAGCTTATTCGCTGTGCAGTACTGGCCATCTCAGTGTTCCAAATTCCAGAAGTGGAAAATGTGGTTGAAGATGTTCCCAGCCATCAAAATATGGATAAAGGCAACTAAATCCAGAAATGTTCTACTAGATAGAAATCCCAGCCATGTATCTGATAGCCTCTCTTGAGAGCAGAAAATTTATCCTGTGCTGCACGAGGATAAGGGATCCTCTGGCCCTTTACATGGAACTTCCATCTATCCTATGTGTTCCCCTTAATTCTGCTCATTCCCAGGCCAATCCAGAAAATCAGGATGGAGAAATTGCTGGACATCCTGATGGCTTCATTCTGGCCCTTATGGGCCTGGTTTATGGACTTTTTCTACCTCTCCATTAAGGAGCCATTCCATCTTCCATCATGACAGATCTCCTTCTGTAGGGTCCTATCTGGTATGAGGTTCTGGAGAGGCTTGCTTTCACAGCATGGCTCTTGAGACTACCATTCTAAGATGAAAGAGGAGTTCATTTCTATTATGGGCCAGGCCAGGAAACCTGCCTACTCAAAGGCATACCACAGAATTTGGTCCATCTTCCACCAGTGGTGTGCTGAAAAGAATATGTCTACCCAGACCCTTGATCTTCCCATGATCTTGGCCTTTCTTCAAGATGGTATAATCAATGGCCTTAGTCTGAGCTCTTTTAAGTTACAACTCTCAGCCCTAGCTGTCCTTTTCAGAGTCATATTGCCATTCTTCTGGACTTAAGTCCTTTGTACAAGGGGTGACACACATGTTTTTCCTTTATTTTGGGATCCTACACCTCTGTAGAATCTCAGTTTGGTCATTAGTGTCCTCCAGAGACCTCCTTTTGAACCTATTGCCTCAGTTTCATTGCATTTTCTGACGCTCAGCATGGCATTCCTTTTGGCCATCGTGTCTTTTCATGGTTTGCTGAGTTGCAAGCTTTGTCTTGAAAACCTCTTTTTCTGGTTTTTCTCAAAGACAGTGTGGTACTTCATACCTTCCAGGAATTTTTACCTAAGGTTATCTTTGTTTCACATCAACTAAGAGATCATATTGCCTTCCTTTTGTCCTTAACCCTCATTCAAACATAAGAATGAACTCCATCTGTATCAGGTATGATGCTTTTAGTGTTATGTGCACCATACTCAGCCTTTTCGCAAAGCCTGATTCCATTTTTGTCATCCCAGAGGGAACTAAAGAGGGTCAGGAAGCATCCAAAGTCATTGTTGCCTTTTGGATCAAGACTGCCGTACTACAGGTGTAAATTATCAGGAAGAAACTTGTTCCTTTCATAGTCAAGGAGCACTCCACCAGTTCAGTGGGTGTTTCTGGGGCCTATAAAAACAAGCACTCTTCTGAACAGCTGTGCAAGGCTGCTACGTGGTCCTCCTAGCACACACTGACTAGACACTACCATGAGAAAATCAAGAAGAAATAAGAAGGAAGTGAGATATCATCCACAACCTTAAAAACTATTAGCTCATTAGCCCATTTAATCTTGAAGGTGGGAAAATATCAATAATAAGGCTAGTTCAGTAGTAGTTTTACACTCACATAGAAATGCAGTCTAATACTAAACCTTTATTCAAGTTAATTAAAAGGTTCCATCACTATGTGAACTCATGTCAGTGTGAGTGATTAATAAAAACAAATAATATATATTATATACCTGAGCAATATTATTATACTGAAGACATGCTAACTGAATACTCAATATAGATTATTAAGATATTTGTGGAGGGTCCCTATATGTTACCTCACAATCTCTTACAATGTAGAAATCTCTTAATTAGGTTGTATATCCCACTACAATACATTAAAGCAGACTAATATGTGGGATAAAGAAGAAAAGGTAGTTGAATTATATACGTGTCTGCAGATTTCCTGTTTATGAACAAACAGTTTGGTAAGTTGTAGCTACTAATGCACTCTTTTGCTAAATTAGTATATAAATGTCAGGTATGGTGTCTGCTGTCCATACAATACTCCCTCCAGTAGGCATATACTTAGCATCTAGTTATAACCAGTTAATCTAAGGTCAGTCCTCAAGTTGTAACAGTAATATTATCAGACAACCATATGGGTCTGAGGTGGAAGATCTCTAAGTTAAGTCCCTCATAATTGCATGAAAACAGCTTACCCCAAACACTAAGCTCTAATAATCAATTCCAACGACTACAGATCAATTCATTATGGCTGTTCAACATTGATCCAGGTCTATCTTACTCCACAGTCAGCAGATCATAATCCCCAAAGCATTTCTCCCCATAATGCAGCTTCCTTCCTGAAACAACCTTATTAGAGAAATTTCGCTACATTCAAGATTAAATGGGCTAATGAGCTAATTGAATCTAAGTGTGTAGATGATTATCTCACTTCCTTTTTTTGCTTTTCTAATATGTTTTGAAGGCTTGCAGTACTGTATTACTCAGTAATACCCTCTGTATGATATAGCAGTGTAAACACTACCGTGTCAATATTATGGCCTAGGCTGAGCCAGCTTTGGCCGGAAGGTCCTTCAGCCAGCCTGCCGTCAAACTCTCTTCTTTCTCTTACATCTACTGCCACATTTTTACATCAGTAGCTTGAGCCCTGTTGGCTTTTGTTTGATTTGCTGTCCTAATTTGGTGTCCAAAGACACCTGAGGTTACATAGATCCAGTTAGTCCTGTGGAAAACTGGCATCTTAGGGGAAGAGGGAGGTTTTCTCCTTTTCTTCCCTAGAATCTTTGGAATGCTTTTGTATATCCCCATGGTTCATGTGTTCCATATTGGATGTAAAAGAAAATAGGATTTTAGCAATCTTACCATTAAATCCTCTGCTCTTTAGTCCATACAAAACACAGGACTCCACCCAGGAGAAAAATCTACTTGTGTTTCCTTTCTCAGGCAGAAGAGCCCTCTTAGGTCCTTAATCTTGGAAGCCTCATTTTCTACTGTCCTTCTCTGGTTCTTTTATCTGTGGTACTTATCACACATGAATCTGTTGGGTGAATGGTTGATCTAGGGCATGAGGAGGGAGTCTCCACCCCAAAGGTCCATGGTTCCTATGTATTTTTTCCTCACTAAAGCTGGCCTTGTAAATGTAATCTTCTTAGCAGTTGATCTGGACCTGAAAGTAAGTCTAAGTGACAAAAGGGGTTGAGGGCTGCCAGTTTCACTTGCCCCATGATGCATGATGTAGGCCCTAATAGACATCTTCTGTGCAAGTGAAGCCTGTGCAATAAATGGGGATCATAGAAATATCCCCTTAAGGAGAAAAAAGGGAGGACCCACTAGAGCAGTGGAACTACTAAAGGCAAATAGAGTACATTGGAAAATATTGACAAATGGCATGGACAAGCTCTTCCATGTCTGTCACTAAGTCCGGTATCTTTTACAAATGTCATGTAACATGATGGTGCCTTTTCATGTTTTTGCCTAGTAAAGGTGATATGTTTCCAAGCACATGTAGTTACACAGCTTTTGATATCTGATGTAAGTTAATGATTTCCATGTTATCCGAGATGCACCCTTCTTCGCTGTCAGAATTATCAGCAAAGTCCTCGTCCTCACCATAGTTGAAGAAGGTCCTCAGCATATTTGGCTTTGTTTTATATATCGTCATAAGCACCAGGCTAACAGTGAGACAAAACAAGCCTGAAACATACAAAGAGACAAATTAAATAATTTAGATCAGATTTTATAACTCAGTATTTCATAATAAAACATCATACTGTGATACATTTCCCCACACAAAGCATTAAGGGGAATTGTACAAACTGTTTTGTGCACTGAATTTGCCTAATGACGATATTCAATCCTATCCTAATTATTGTAACACTTTTCCTCTTTTAATGGGAGTGTAGAGGACACGGTCTTTCAAAAAAAGGTGAAAAGTGTCCAAAAGTTGTCAGGCCTGATACAATCTGATAATACCATAAGCAAAGAAAAGTGTTTTGAGATTAGAATCCACCTAGTTCAGTTCACTGAAACTCTCATCACTTATTTATTTGTGCAGCTCAGTCATGCCATACATTGTCCCTAAGACTCGTAGAAACAAAGATGGGTCAAATGGTCACACAGAGCTGCTTCTAGATGAATAGGAAAAGCACATTTATAGCACATTCCAAAGCTTATGCACCTAAGAAATACTTTTTACAAGTGCTAAATAGGAATGTATGACACTTAAAAGGGGTCTGATCAATTGAGTTTTAGGCAATAATGTTCCCTTACTGAGGTCTACAGACACCATAATAAATCATTTTTTTGGGTAAAATAATAATAAATTAACACTAGGACTTTAGACCCATATTATTATTCTTTTTTGTTTGTTTTAAATTTAAAAAATAATATGTGGTGAGTGGATTCATATTAATATTGATAATACTGTTAAACTAATATTTTCTCTCTTGATTCAAAATAAAAAATATGGGATCACAGGAATTCATATTTTTTTAACACTGCACCCTGATCCCGTCAGGATGGAGAGACAGGGATACTTATGTTGTCTCCCACACAATATATTTAGGGCTATTTTGATCATATATAAAAGAAAAATGATTTGTTTTTATGGAATTTATGGAAGCCAGTGGGCTAATCTAAGCTAACCTATCAAAAGGGTAGTTAATTGGAGGTGAGATTAGGATAGTGAAGGGTGGCTAATTTATTTATGTTTTTTTATTTAACACCTCCATTGATGATGGGATTGAAATGCACTTAATTTCAACACATAATGGTAGAGTTAAATTTGGGGAAGTGCAGTAAAGGGGAGGATGCTTGTGGCAATGGGGAGGAGGCACTGCAGTATCCAACATGGGACCTGGAGGGTTACTGTTCTTCCTGTTAACCTTCCTGATCTAGAGCAAGGGAACTGGAGATTGGACCACCTGTTTAGTTTTGCACCTTCAGTGCCGCTTTTTGTAAATCATTTCTGTTCTCCTGGTGGTCTTCCAGGTTTTCCCAGTCAGCATTTCAAAGTTACAAGAATGCTCTTTTGGCAGACAAATGTCCAATAGCTCAGTGTTTCATTTGGGAAAACCTTACTGAAATAAAAAATGGCCCATTGCAGGGCAAAATGTTCTAAAATGTAACCCAGTCATTTGTTAGGATAGTATCAAATATACTTACCAATAGCCAAACTTAACCAAAATGAAATTCCAAGTTTTGTTTGCAGAGTAGAATTGCCAAACTGAATGCTGCACGTCTGGGTCCGCCTGACACCGACAAATGATATCAGGGAAATGAATACGCACAGAGCAGTAGCCAACATCATGTAAATTCCATAGAGTATTACTGACATAGAGAACAGAATGTTGCAGAGAATCCAGCAACAGAATGCAACCCTGCAATTGACAACAAGCAAATATGATACAAGCACAATTGCTCAGTTCAGCATAAGTAAAAAAAAAATTACTATTGCTGTTATGGGTCAAAATCTGCCTTCCTTCTAATTCTTATCATTTGCAGAAACATTGAGGCTGATGTACTAAGAAGGAATTCTGACCTTAATCAGCACATGAAAGAGTGGTGATTAAGTACCTCACTTATTTAAATTGGGCTTTTAACTCCTCAAATGCTAGATAGATCTCCAACACACTACAAAGTAATGTGCTGGAGACCACCTTTGAATTCTAGGCGTAACAAGACCCAAAATTTGGGCATTTTTTTATGTGTCTCCCATAATACTGATGGTTAGGTGTAGAGTTACTGCAATTCATAGTTAATCAGTTGCAGTAGTCCTTGAAACAGTATACCAATAAATATAGAAAGATAATTAGTACAAGAACAAGTGATAACATTACACAAGATGTAGAATGTACATTAGTATCTTCTACACAAGATTATAATGGCAGGTCTTTTTGTTGTCAATCCACTTTTGCAGTTGAAGCAGCAAAGGCAACTGAGTGTTAGAAGTATACTTAAAATATGGACCAACTACTTTCTTCAGGCCATATGCACAAACAGAAAGCGGAGTTTCTCTGGGGCTAACTAACTGCAAAATAGGAGAAAATAGAAATTCCTATTAAAGCGAAAATTTCACCCCACCATGACCTTATTTGTGTGTGTAGCATTAATGTAGTTATAAAGCACTGTGCAATTTTAAAAATCAGAAAACTGATCGATAAGGTGCAAAAGAAGATTAAAGTTTTACCTTGTGATGTGTAGAGCATTGTGAGCGCATGTCAATCTGGTTACTGTTCGGTTACTTAGTCACTCCCACCGTTCTCTGTTATCCCTCCCGCGTCCTCCATGTCCTGCCCTCCACGTCACCTGGAGCACACGAGCCTGTATTAGACTGGAATTAACTTTCAGCTATGCTTTGCGTTTGCATCACTGGCTCAGTTATGGGCAAAACGTGGCTGAAAGTTAATTCCTGTCTAGTACAGGCTTGTGCGCTCCAGATGACGTGGAGGGCAGGACAAGGAGGATGCAGGTGGGATAACAGAGAACAATGGGAGTGACTAAGTAACCGAACGGTAATCAGATTGACATGCGCAGTAGCACTCACAATGCTCTACACATCACAAAGTAAAACTTTAATCTTCTTTTGTGCCTTATCGATCAGTTTTCTGATTTTTAAAATTATACAATGCTTTATAACTACATTAATGCTACACACACAGATAAGGTCATGGTGGGGTGAAAGTTCCACTTGAATTTAAATTAGGATTTTTAACTCACTGGAGATATCGCCAACATTCAAAAGTTTAATATTTCCAATGAAATCAGTGAAAATCTGTGAAATTGAAATTTTTTCCTATGGTACAGTTGGTGTAATCCAGAATGCCTTGCCTTTTATGGAGTGCATCAGGCCACTGAATACTAATCAACTACATGCAGAAAATGGAATTGTTCTTGGTGCAGTTGGTGTAATCCAGAATCCCTTACATTTCATGGAGTGCATTAGGCCATTGGATACTAATCAACTACATGCAGAAAATGGAATTTTCTGAAGGTGGCTGTAAAGATGATGTAGTGGGGATTCAAAAGCTCTTTACTAATGTATATCTCTGAAGACAATTTCAAGTGGATTTCTAACTAGAAGGTAAGTTTAGTTTATTTGCAAGGGAATTTAAAAACAGCCATTATGTTGTCCTAGGCATTTTTATGTAACAAAAAAAGAGATTTGAGACATTATCCCCTTAAGAACCTATGACATGTCAGGACCTTCATGGGTAAACTTGCCATAACGATCCAAGACAGTCCTGACATGTCATGGAATTCAAGGCTCCCTGTGTGGCTGCACGCCATTTGGGGAGCCCTGAATAGGATCCAATTAAAAAAATGCTCCGTGGTCCATAAGTGCTGGCCGCAAGTGCACGCGTCCGGTCCTTAAGGTGTTAATCTTTATTTGTTGGTGGCATGGAGTGGCACTTTATGCTAATTAGTCTATATTCTGTACCAGTATTAACCCACAATGTGTTATGAATGATTCTATTAGTAAAACTTACAGGCTGATTTTAACTCCGTAAAGCAAACGAAACTCATCTTTAGGTTACAGTTTTACTTTCATTTAGTTCACTAGAAGATTATTCTCTATAAAATAACACCAACTACAACTAACCTATTTTCTAAATCTTAAACCCATTGTTCTTTTTTCTGTAATATTATTAGCTATTTTATCATATATTGAAACAGAAATGAATAATCATTTTTGCTATTTCATATCTTGAAATAAACAGCCTCACCACATTAATGCAGATGAATAGTATGCTGAGACACAGTACTGACGATGAAGGCCACAAGGATTATCGTAGATAAACTTTTCAGCAACATATAAGATTGGGATTGGAAGCCCCTTTTCTAAACCCTCATTATAATCGTTGTCAAAATGCGTTACTGAAAATGATCCAAACTCAAACTCTTCATTGTAATTGATGGTCTCATTAATTTGGTACACTGGATTTCCTATAAAGAAAGAAAAAAATACCTTTCACTGAGAATCAGTGCAATACATACTTGTCCTCAAACAGAATTACTTTTGTGTAAGAAAATCATCAATGTACATAACATGCAGAGTTAAAGGGTCATGCGCTGTACTTACTACACTGTACTGGTACAGAAGCAATGTAGTAAGTACCAAAGCAAACCAGCAGGGGCAGCTCTGGGTTGCTAGGAGTGTTAAAAAAAATTAAAATGGGCCCCCACTGTCAAATACAGTGGTTCTCAACCAGGGTTGCGTGGAACTTTGGTGTGCCACAGACATCAACTTGGGGTGCCTCGTGTTTTCTATGAAAATTTTCACAAAAACATGAATTTTGAGTTTTAAATGTTTATTTGTGGAAATTGTTCTGCACAAAATGTTTATTTTCGTTAACATAATTGTGAGACCAAATATTAACTGTATATCTATGTACTGTCCTCTTCATTAGGCCCTTGATAAATTACATTACATGTGCTAGGGGTGCCCAGATTGCATGTTAGGGGTGCCTTGTGCAAAAAATTATTGAGAACCACTGGTCTAATATAAACCTAAAGGGCAAAAAAGGAAAAGCGATAAAGGACATATGTCTAGACAGTCAACTAATGTCCAAGACAAATATTCACCATACAAAGAAGACTAGTTCGATGCCCCAAATAAATGATGCCTGAACTACGGTCATTAATACTAAGCATTTATTAATATATTTAAAATCCCAAAAATAAGTGAGCCCTTAATATTAAATATTAAAAAATTATATAAATCTCAAAAAGATGAATGTTAACTAGGCCCTTTCAAACGGAGATGGGAATTAATTAGTGAGGATAAGACAACAGCTGACACCTTAGATTTATTGTTTTCTTGTGTATATACAAAGGAAGAAACAATGGCAGGTTTTGTGCAGAGCATGCACTGTTGCTCAGTTACTGCTAGTGTAAATATGGTATGATTATTTATAAACATGGGATGGTATTATAATTTATAAACATGGGTATAGATGAATGATATATAATTCTACCTCTTTGCAAATTCTTTGTAAGGCATAATCTAGAATATGTAATACATCCTGGTCACTTGTTCTTAAAAAACAGTATTTAACTGTAAAAAAGGAGACATGCAACAAAACTGATAAAGGGACCATCCAGTAAGTCTAGAGGAAAGGCAGGACTTCTTACAGTAAGGGCAGTATGGTTGTATAATTATTTGCCTCAGGAGGCTGTGTTTTCATTGTATACCTTTATAACATTGTTAAGAATTGTGACAGTTGTTTTCAATGAAGGTAGGATGCAGGTAGGTCCGGTTAGTACAGTGGAGAGTGGTGTGGGTTTTCATTATTTATGTCATGTTTAGCTAAACACTCCACTGCCAGTGAGTTGGCAATGTCTTGCATACTCAGATGATTTAGGTGGGTTGTTTTGTATGGAAAGCTTGTGTGGGGGCACTTGGGGAGCATCTTGGGACACAGGCTTTAGCTTCCAATCAGTAAAATGTTGTTGCTTCTATAGCCTTGAGTTGTAATAGTGGGATCTGTTCAAACAGGAGCCAACACTACATTGGGAATGTCACATTGCTACTCTGGAATAGCTTGAATGACTGTTTCCATTTTCCTTATATGTGTGGTTTGATTAGCAATCACTGCATACAGAAGTGGACTCTAAAAGATGCTCAACATGTTATGGCTCCCAGATAGCTTTTTATCTCCTATGGTGAAAAAAACTCTGAAAATTCCAATCAATTTAAATTTGATTTTAAATTATTGAATGTTAGAAAGGTCTCCATCACAGTTAGATTGTCATAGAATCATAGACTTGTTCCAGTTCATATTAAATAAACCTTAGATATGATTATACCCTATCGGAGTACAGGATCTGCTAGCATTCAACCATATTCCCAGAAGGTACATTTATCTTGTTCATTTTCTCACCAATACACTGATTTTAATATTAAGGAGCTTAAAAATGTATTGTGAGTAACTTTTTTTTTAGTCAATCCTGGATCTGCAGATACACTTTATTTGTAACAAACAGCTTACCTAGATGATGATGGAAACATAACATTATACGGACAGATTGCATGAGATCTAGGCAAACCAAAATTATGCTGGGTGTTAGGAATGTTTGGACACATATTCATACATTACACCCTTATAGGACAATTTAAATGTGTTAATGTCCATCACTAGCAACTATTTTATGGCACTTGCTACTCAGAAATTAAGGACAGATTTATTTTCTTCAGAACGGAGGACTAAGAAAAACAGAACAAACCAACTGCTTCACAGTGGGCAATTCCAAAATGGGCCATTTAAGTCCATAGTTGCTGGGGAGTTCTTGAACACATTGTTTCCTAAAGACCACTATAGAATTCAAGGGGTTAAATGTCATTGAACTAATTGTAATTTTTTTATTTTATAATATAATAGTTAATTGAAACAGAATTGATACATAAAATGCGAAAGTATAAGTTATACGGTTATATGGTGATGGTCCTGGAATGTCACAGGGTTGTTAAGTGGTTAAGAAAATGGCTATTAAAATTTAAATCCTGGGTGGACATGGGCTGTGTGTCGATTGCCCACTAATCAACAAATATATATTTGTGGTCAGGGCTTACGGTGTAAATGGTTATAGTGGAAATTTGTGGCATAGCCTAGGCCCCTGTGGACCTAGAACCGATGACGAAGTGGCCAGCTTGATTAGAGTCCTGGCCTAGATGAAAAAAGGGAGAAATGTGATCCTAAGGGTGGGGTAGTGGAGGAAACAATTACAAAATGCATCTCCAGGAAGAGGCGGCTGCAAGGGGGCATTAATACCCTCTCATCCCTCCCACAAATACAGGCACAGCCTGTACACTTGTGGTCGGGGCTTAAGGTGTAAATGGATATAGTGGAATGTTGTGGCATAGCCTAGGCCCCTGTGGACCTAGGACCGATGACAAAGTGGCCGGCCTGATTAGAGGCCACAAAGGAGAGGAGACCAGTGATATTTCAGATTTTATTATAACATGTTTAATCAGATAAGGACGAGAGGGCCTGACTGATTTCATTCTGGGAATCTGGAATGTAGCAAGAGAAACATTGTGACTTCCAACTCCCTATTTTTGTATTATTTAAGGTGGAACGTGATTACGGGAGGCTGCTGAGGCAGCGCCTATGCTGAATGAGTGATCAGAAAAGGATATGGGGTTGACACCTAGTTGTACAAGGATGGACCTGATCTTTCTGATGAAATCTGAGGAGGTTAGAGGACCATTCTGGGTTGGTAGTAGTGGACTGTCTTCAGGGTTACTGTACGTTAGATTTGAAAGAGGTATGAAGCTGAGAATGGACGCCGCTGATTGTGAGTAGGGTAGTAGGTGATTACAGCCCCTGCTCAAGGATGGTTGGTCTTAGATTGAGGCAAGAGTAGTGTAATGCGGTCTGTATGGATGTGCAGGTCAGCTACTGGAAAGCAAAGAGGTAGGAGAGGCTAGAAACTTACCGGGCCTTAAAAGCCAAAAACCCAGGCAGATGACAACCAGGAGGACACAATTGTGTTGGGGTTGAAGGGTTGGCTGCGATGATGTTGTATAGCTGTCTGAAAAGGCCACCAAGGATAGGCATGCGGGTTCTGGGAAGGGGGTGGGAGATTTGATAACCTTTAAGGAATAGCTGCACTTGATAGGAAGAAAATATGGATGGATGGGAGGGCTGGAAAAAAGCTAGGTAGTTATGGATACCTGCCAGGTGAGATTGATTATGAGGGGGAACGACCTGATGTCTGGTGGCAGAAAGCTGCATAAGCTAGAATGATTGGTATGGAATAGTCATTGGGGTTCTTGGAAACCAGAGGGAATCAACTGAATGATGACCAAGCCCTGGAGTAGGCCCGTCTAGTGTTGGGGGCGAAATCTGTGATAGAGTCAGCTGTTGAAGAGAAGTGGGTCGTTCCAGGATCAGTTGGTGAAAAAATGGAGTGGCTGGTGACTGGCGTTTGGCTTGGGCGGATAATTTGAAGAATTCCTGTAAGTTAGAGTGGGAGAGAGGGTTAGCTGCTAAATATGAGTGCCAGGGTATAGGGGAACTGAGGATGAACGAATTTGGTAAAAGGATAGCCATGTAAGTTTGCGGAAGAAAAACCATGATGAGGGGACCCAGGAACCTGCTTTTATTCAGGATGAGAGAGGTGGTTGGATTAGGTGTGAATGTAACTGATTGATCAGACCAGTGATGGTCCCAAATGACTGCAGCTGAAACTATGGGGTATACCTCTATTAGGGTGGGTGTTTTGAAGAATTGGGGAAAATTAAGAACTTCTGGGGACCAGAGTTCTGAAACCATTTGGAGCCGAAAATTGCTGAATATCCTAATTCCTCAGAGGCATTAGAAAACGGAATGGGATGATGGGGAGAGGATGTGGAAAAATAGATTGACTGTTCCAATGGCTGAAAAAGCTAAACCACAGGGCTAGATCAGATTGGCTGAGCTGCTGCCATGATAAGAATTGAGGAAAACAAGTGAACAGCAGATTGGGGCTAAGATAGGGAGGGGGCTGGGTGGAGGAGGCAGCCGATGGCTTGAGCTTGCTGCAAGGTCAAGCTGGTGCAACAGAGTAACTACCTGCAGGTTGACATTCTGACTGGCCTGTCCACCATCAAGACAGTGAAGGCTATAGATGCTCAGAGAGACAAAATGGTTAGTGTAGAAAGTGTGGGGGTTGTGACCTGAGATGGGGGAAGGAATAGTTGGTGTAGAAATTTGCAGTGGATGAGTGGTGACTAAAGACAGGGAAGTGACCTAAGCATCTGATAGGAGGTGGGGAATGGATGGGTAAGGTGTCACTGATTGGACTAAAGTGAAACACTGAAAGGTGGATGGCACCTAGCTCCTCTGATGGGGGGAGGTGATATATATCAAGACTAGCGACTCGCGCTAACTATGCTTGTCAACCTTGAGATGAGGCGAGTAATACCTTAGCTCTCTGATGGGAGGTCAGTGCTAAACTGTTATGTGGGGGGGTGGTATGAAATGAATACACGTGACGGCATGTATAGGTACTGGAGCCTCTGACGAGAGGCAGGATGGGTGGTGAAAGATGTGATGATAATGAGAACAGGTGATGCCGATATATTGACAGTGGAAGGATAAGGTATGGTACTAAAATATGTGACCATGTGCAAAGAGAACTTGCACCTATGACTGGGTAGAGTGCATGACTAAAACTGTGAGGAGCATGTTGCCCAAGAGTGAGAAGCAGACATGCAGAATCAACGAGGAAGGCTCAGTTCACCTGACCCTATAGGACTCTAGCAGAATGGAATCTGAAGAGGCTGGGTCGAGGAGACGGCCGACTGCCCTGAACTTGCTGCAAGGTTGGCTGGAACGAGAGAGGACTCCCTGCAGGATGACATCCGGACTGGCCTGTTCACCACCAGGACAGAGAAAGATGTTGACGTTGGGGGAGATAGGTGAGGGTGGGGGTGGGGTGAAGGAAGGAGCATATGGGAGATTGTGAGCTGGAGCGGGGTACGAGCAACAAAGATTAAATATATGGATTCGGTTGATGGAAGTGACCTATGCCTCTGACGGGAGGTAAAGATTAACTAATAGTGATAGTATGAAACAATGTAAGGTGTTTGTACCTGTGAACCTCTGACAGGAGGAACAGTGGTAAATAGGAGAAGTGAGACTAGCGTAAATTCACTTACTGGCTCCCAGATGAGGCAAGTGATACCTTCGACCTCTGACGGGAGGTTAGGTGATAAGACTACGCTAATGGGGGGAGGAAGGAAGACTACTAGAATACATGACGGTAAGTATGTGATGCGGGAACCTCTGACGGGAGGTAGATTGGTGGTTAGTGGGACATAGGAGCAGGAGTTAGATGTTGGACAGGTGCAGTGTGATTGGTGCTGTATGAAGTGATGGCGGTAGGAGGGAAGAAAATGGGGGGGCTGGGGAGGATATGATGACATCCTTACAGAAAAGACTGAGACCCATACTTACTTGATGAATCTTAGACCGATGGTGAAACTACAGCGATAAGAGGATATAAACAACTCTTTTTTTTAAATTATATTTAAAGATATTACCTTATGGAGGTGAAAGGTGGTTGTGGAATAAGACACGTGAATGCTGGAGGAGGATGAACTTGAGAGGATGACGATATCTGTCTATGGTGAAAATTGAGAGGATATGACGATATCCTTTCTAGTGGAGCCGTGAAAAAAATAACTGAATTGTTGACCTACCTCGTAACAGGATCTGACTATAATGAGATAATAAAGTAAATGCACATAATATATCATCTATCTATCTATCTATATATATAGAAGGGGGGTTACCTTACTGGAAGGCAAGTTGAGACGGATGGCTGAAAGATAAGAAGGATGAGAGAGAAGGGGAACTGGAATCCTAGGGAGATAAAAGGGGGGGGGAAGGATATATGAAGATAGGACATGAATTAAGATAGAGTAGGAGGACAATGAAGGCGTACCTGCTTGAAATGCTGAAGGGACGAGAATTCCTTCAGACTTGGAACTTCAGGGGTGTTTAGGCCTGTTAATGCGGATAAAAAGTAAGTAGAATAGTAGGAGGCGGAGAACTGGTGGCGAGGGAGTGTCAAAGCAGGACACTGGCTAGACTTGTAATATCCTGGAATGCTCCACAAGAAGTTGAAATAGACGTATATTGCAGATAATGGAATGCTGCCCACTAGAAAGACAATAAAACTTATACAATGATGAATACTGCATCCTGTGTAATGATGCTGGGGCACTCTACTCTGGTAAGAAATACTACCAAGAAACTGGCTTTTGAAGGTTTCATGTAAAGGGATAGTAATTGTATGATGGTAATGATGACGGTATGTAATAGGATAATAGATTTATGGGTTGATGATCTCATGTAATGGGTTAATAATGACTTATGGTCTCTTGTAATGAGGGTTGAAAAGGTATGCTGGTATCACTTAACTCCCTGAGCAACAGAGGGGCACAGCAAGCACCGCAAAGCAATGCACTGGATGCCACTCCGGCACCCAAACAGTAAAGTAGTCATGATTTTACGATTGTCTCATGTAATGGGGTAGTAATGGTATGATGGTCTCATGTAATGGGGTATTAATGATATGATGGTCTCATGGAAAGGAGTAGTGGCATGATGGTGTCATGTAATGGGATAATGAGTTGGTGGTCTCATGTGATGGCGTAATGATGAATTGATGGTCTCAAGTAAAGGATTAGTGGTATGGTTGTCTCATGTAATAGGGTAGTGATGATATGATGGTCTCATGTAATGGGGTAGTAATGGTATGATGATCTTATGTAATGAGGTGGTAATGGTAAAATGGTCTGAGGTAAAGGGGTAGAAATTGTACAGGTCTCGTGTATTGAGGTAGTAATGGTATGACGGTCTCATTTAAAGTGGTAGTAATGTTATAACGTTACATGTAATATAGTAATGACATGATTATTTCATATTTGTGAATGATGATGGCCGAGAGAACTGTAAAGAGGAGTTAGGGAATTAAGGACATTCCTTACTCAGTGAAGTGCTGTCTAGGAGAGGGAAACTTTGAGCTCTTAGTGGAGCTGGCTGACAGGCTTCCAATTGCACAGGACGCTATTGGGAGGCAGAAGCCGATGGCTTGGCGCGCCGTTTGAATGTAGGATAGCTTGGTTGCTCCGGGGTGAAGCTGTCGAGGGGTGCTTGTTGGTGATGTCATGCTGGAGCAAACTCAAGGGTGGCGAGTCGAGGAGGAAGGGGAAAGATGTGAGAGGATGCCTAGACTTGGGCAAGATAGGCTCTATGAAAGCTGGATGAGGTACCTGAATGCTGAGAGACACTTGAGACAACTGTTGCTTACAAAGGACAACAATTACAAAATGCGTCTCCAGGAAGAGGCGGCCAGAAGGAGGCATTAATACCCTCTCGCCCCTCCCACAAATACAGGCACAGCACGTACACTAGTAATTAAGCAGATAAGCATGGAAGATTATTGCGTAGTGTTTGGATTACAACTATGGAATTTGGGACTTTATTTACAATCCACGGTTATAAATATTCTATTCTATACAATCTGAAAGGTGGTATATACACTTACAAATATCAGTTGAGAAATGTCTTACATAAGTAAGAATACAATTTTAATAGTTCAATGGGGGACACAGTATTCATGGAAGGTTCTCAAAGATAATGAGCACCTCAGAAATGGTTATATATTGTTCAGATCCACTGCCCATTGTATTGTATTTCAGCTGCCCTTGGGCAAATTAGTGAGACTGCAATGTTGCAAACAAGTATAAAGTATTAGTATTAGTTAGTCATAACCAACATCACCCTGTGTGCTATTACCAATAATATAATAAGAATTTAGTATAGATGTTGATTAACTGATTGCAGATTATGAGCCTTTGAGTATAATTTAGGTTAGGTCTGCCACTGTGTCTGTTATATGCACATAGTTTAATAGTAACAAAGGCTTGATTTGATGTATTATGTTGCCCCCAATTATATAGAATTAAACCATTATTATGAGTGTGTATATTTAATACTTAGATTTGTTCATTAAATGCAAAATTCAGATCAGCTTTGGATCTTAATATGAGGGTAAACCCTAAGCTGTAGAAATATATATTGTGATAGTTGTTGAACAGATAGCAGGCAGAATACCTTAAGTGCTTTGGTTTTAGTTTTGTGTCTTCGGTGGCAGCTAACCAGTCAAAATTGTGGGAATGCTATTTATGTATAAACTGCCCAATGAGCATATTATGGAAAGATGACACCAGTCAATACTGAATTAAGGTATTTATCTCTTAGAACTTGGAAGATTTTGAGTCAATCTTCAGGGAGAATGATTTTGCTTTTTTAGATTTTTTAACCTAAATCTTATCTCTGATTTATAGGTAAGAAAATTATATCATGTACACTAGTACCTTTTTTGTATATTATAGATATGCCAGTAGTCTCTTATTTAGGAAAGGGACATATATATCCCTGTACAATATATGTTATGATTAACTGAACCATATAAGAGGATTTTAGTCTTATCTGTTAAATCCTTTTCTCTTAGTCCATATAGCTTACAGATACCATGGGAAGGCGACAGCTCCTCCTAGTAGGTTTGAACAATTCTTCTTAAAGAGTGGACCTTCACCTGTCCTCCTTAACAGGCTACCTAACCACTCCCCTCCCCTGTTAGATTTGTGACATAAACCCTACTGAGCTATATAGCAAGAAGAAGACGGGGGAAAACTCCTGTGAGCATGGTCCCAATAGGACTCCCACTTCCAGCCACAGGAGACCAAGCATTACAAGTCAAATTGAAAATATTCCTCTATTACGAGTCACACCACATAAATAAAAGCTTACTTTAGGAACAGGCACAAAAGGTAGTAACAGAAAAACAAATTAACTATTTTATATGTACTTAAAATATTCAGTACAGTATATATAAAATAATATAATACTAGAAAACTCACCTGCTAGAGTGATGTTTATCCCCTTTAAACCAATCCAGAGGCCAATACTGACATTCACCATGGTATGGCTGAAAGACTTGTAAACAGTTGTGGCAGTGACAGATCCCACCTCCCAGTCAACGGTGAAGTTAACAGCTACAGAAATAATACACAACCAAACATGATGTAAAATTATATATTCTGTAAATAAGGCCAACACTGAACCTATGGTAATTAATATCTATGTGTTGATTTACTAAGGTTACATATACAAAACATTCTTTATCCTGTTAAACACATGTGTTTGTCTGGGATGAGAATATAAGAAGTGTACATCTTCCAGAATCCACTATGTTTATTGGCATTTCTGAATATGCATGTGTCGTGGTAGTGGGTGTTTGTTTGATGTTGGGCATCGGATGAATTTGTGAAGATGCCATTGTGCTTTATTTGTTTAGGTGATAATTGAAACTGTGGTGTGTATTTTTATATTAGATACTGTCTTGTTTTATTTTTTTTTTTATTTTTTTTTTTTTGTTTATGGCATCTATTTTCCTTGGGAAACTTTATAACAGGAAACGTGGTTGTAGTTTTCAGTTTCATGGTTTACAGTGTTTTAACTTTTGAAGATGCCAAATAGTTTAATGTAATGTGTATCAGGGCAGCAATGTTCCTTTGGTGGGGTGTGGTATATTTTGGTATGTAAGGGGCAGTGCAAACATCCCAACCATCTTCATGTTCTTGAAAAGGAATGCTTTCTTGCAATATGGACATCTCTATTTTTGTTACTCAAAGTGTTGCAGGTATTTTATGTGAGGACACAGGGGAGTGTTTGGCTTCTTGCAGAGTGGTGTAGAAATGCATTACTTATAGGCCAAACAAAACACTGAACTGATTTGGACACAGTAAATATGATGTATTTATGTCTTGAACCAACCTGAGCAGTGATTTTTTTCATGAAGGTCTGTTGGCCACATCATTTCCCTGACAAAACATTATATGTGTTGAACACTTTAGTGATGTGGCTAGGAACTGCTCTGTGTATCCCACCTCAGAAATTTCCTAGGGAGTGACTATTGGCGAACTAGGAAATTATATATAGTAGTTGAACAGCCATGTACATGGGCCACAGTGCCAGACAGCAACGGTCGCGGTGCAATCATGCACAGTAGAGACTGCCCGCGCCGCGGCTGATAATGGAGTGGGGCGCTCCAAATTCAGAACTTAGTCCTCTCTGTGTCTGAATTTGGAGGGTACCGCTCCGTTATCAGCCAAGGCGCAGGCAGTCTGTACTGCGCATGACAGCTTTTGACAAAACTACATTAGAGAATTATTATATAGGATATTATAATCTGTTCTGTTGGAGGCACTCTAACGTTTCTTCCAGTGACTGCATTCACAGGAATCCAAAATGTGATCAATAATTATTACATAGTGTAAATTATATATTAGCAAAAAATATACAGAATTGCCCCTAAGACTCAGTCACATTGTCCTATTTCTCTCTCCCTCTCTCTCTCTCAAACATACACAAACACACAGTCTCTCTATTAGGGAGTCACTCTCTCATACACACACACCTATCTTGCCAAATGACTTTCCCAGCTATATCTGTGCTAAGAATGGATGGGGAAGACAGCAAGATCCTGAGCATGACAGTAAGGAAGAATTTAAAGGGATAGTAATACTTCGTTTTAACTTTATTTTATTTTGTAGGCATTAAAAAAACATGAAGAATGATATAAGTCTTATCTCTCAAACCTTTATGGTTTAAGAGATATTCACAAGCAAAGCTTCCCCCTCCCGCCCCTTTTACCTAGTGTAAGCCATCTCTTCTCAGATGTGAGTCTGGTTGTACGACCAGACAGATAACAGAAGGGGACACTCTTCTTTGTATGAAAACAATGAAAGCCCTTCCCCCCTTGACAAGTTTTTCAGCTTTTTCCCTTATCTTAATTGAAGATTGTCCCTCTCTGCAGTCTACCTGGGCACCTCCCTTCTGATCTGGCTGACCGGGGGGGTGGATACTTTGCTTGTGAATATCTCTTAAACCATAAAGGTTTGAGATAAGACATATCGTTCTTCCTGTTTTTGTAATGCCTACAAAATAAAATAAAGATAAAATGAAGTATTACTATCCCTTTAAATGACTCTTCACTACTGCAACCCAGGAGTGTGCCTGGAAGTGATAACGTAAGACTTCAACATTTATGGAGCTCTTGCAACTTATTAATAGAACCACGTGACCCATCTAATCTGTCCATTTCCTATTTTTTTATTAAATGTTTGGATTTATTTAATCCTGATAATCTTTTATCTATCCCAAGAATACCTGAATTATTTTTTTTATTAAAGATGAAGTAACTACTTAAATGCTTACAAAATCACTTATATTTATGTTAGCCATTCTTTATTTAACAATATAATGTAATATATATTTAGTTTAATGTAGTTCTCATTTTAAGCAAATAAGGCAGTACTCTCTGGCACAGCCTGATGTGTCAGATACTAGCATTCTACTTTCCCTCCAAACTGACACTTTCTCCCAGTCAGTACTGGCTAATTTGCCAAATAACTACAGCTAAATCATAAACTATACTTTTAAATAAATAATTGGTAACAAACATATAAAGGATTTTGAAAACACTTTCAAACTCACCCAATTCACTGTAAAGTGTTTGTTTCACTTTATTTAAAAAAAACACTTATTTTGTAGGACTGATTCTGTGTACAATATAATATAATAAAGACACAAGCTAAATTGAGATCATTGGACAACCTCACTGAAGTTTATGCAAACATCAACATATATTTACAGTTATTACACTTTATTGCTACTTACCTAAAATCACAGCACCAATACAGAGACTTGTTAGTACTCTCAAAAGCCATATGGGTCTCTGTGAGTAAAAAGGAATATAGAAAAGAATACTAGATATAAAATGGTTCCAGCTGAGAAATGCATTAATTATATCATTATTGCTTCACAACATAATTTGCAGATGCTTGAATGGCTGAATATTATTTTTAATGGGCATTAAAGCTTCAAAGTTTACTACATCCTAAGAATAATTGGCTGTTAATTTGTGTAACAATATTTACCCAGACAAATGTCTTTCAAGTCCCAGTCAGTTGTATCAATATACTATTTTAGTTGGTTTTTTTATCATTTTTTCAGTTCACTGCAATTTTTTTTTTGTATAAAATCCGATAAAAATTCCTTTCCCTTATTATCCATTCACATCTACTGAAGCATGTTGTTTGCTTTGAGGAAATGTGACCAAGGCAGACTTCAACAGAGATCAATATATACTAGGAACAGCTGATGCAGAGCAAAACACAGACATACCTTACTGCTGTATGAAGGACACCCACCTAGGCAAATTGATCTGTAATTCCCATCTCAATGCAAAATATAACCCCATATAAATGAGTTAACTACTTGCCAGTATTATGTAGTCAGTGAAAACATGGACACTCTCCAATGACTTAGTTTTTCTTTACAGATGTAGAAAGCATTAACCCTTTGTGTGCTAGAGGCTTAGCCAATGCTGAATTAGATAGCATTCTGGCAAGCAAAAGGTTAATGCTTGTACTTCTTTAAGGTCTAGAGGAGTGTCTAACACATTGTATTGCATTGTAAAGCAATGTACAGCTTACCCTTTGGTCCTTAACCCTTTGAGTGCCAGAGGGGTAAGCAGCGCATACCCTAGCTATGCTTTCTGTGCCCTCTAGTGAAACTTTTTTTTATTGCCACTACAAATCCACACATCAGCAATTCATTCTGAAAATCTGTTTGAAGAACCTGGAGAAAATTCAGTATCATGCCAAATAATTTCAGAATTAATCTAGGATGGACACAGGGGAAAAGGGATCCAAAGAGAGCTTGGGAGGGCATGTGGCTATGATCAAGTGAAAAAGGGTGGCAGGAGAGAGAGAGCAGAATCTTGTGACAGAAAAAGGGGGAGGAACATGGGAAAATGTGAGAGAAAAGAAGGAGGTGGAGTGAGGGAGAATGGGTCAGAGTGCTGAAGAGAAAGGGAAGGGCAGATGGTGAGAGTGCGAAAGAGGGTTAAAGTCATCTAGCAGTCCAACCCGCCTAATGCCCTACCGAAGAAGTCCTTTTTCACATGATTGACCAACAGAGGAACCTTCTGATTGATACTTGAAGGTAAGATAACCTGCTTTTTAACTTTATTGTGAAACAGTGTGGGGTCTGTACACAGAATAGGAGGATCAAGTTGGTGCATTACAGGCACATCTATATTCCTGTTCTCTGTACCATGTCCCTCTGTCTATCTATATGCTAAAGGCTCTTAATGGTTAAAAAAACACCACAATTGCCTTAAATAAACATTCTCACCCTATCTTTCCATACTCACTGGAACATGTTTTCAAAATAATATGTGGTCTTTGAATACCATAAGGGGATTTTTGCTTAACAAAAAATCCTTTTCTCTTAGTCACTGTGGAACACAGAAACAATAGGTTAAAGAATCCTCCTCCAGGAGGCAGGGAACTTGCTTAAAGAGTTCTCTAGAGGTGGAGACTTCCTCCCTGTTGCACTTTACCTGTGCCTATTATGCTCAGCTTCAATGTATATCCAAGACAGAAGAAAAAAAAGGACAGGTAGGTGGTCACCTATATGAGAGAACCCAAAGGACATCCCTGCCGAGAACTCAAACAACCTGTTTTTCTTGCGGTAGGATGTCCTGTGTTCCACAAGGACAAAGGGAAAAAGGATTTATTCATAAATACACAACAATCTCATTTTTCTTTGGTCAGTGGACAACACACCAAACCAAGGAACAAGTACTACCACCTGTGGGACCTTCCATCCAAAACTAGCTTCAGCCAAAAGGTAAGACATTGACTCAGTAGTATTTAGCAAATGTGTGAAATGACTACCATGTCCCTGCCTTGCACGACTGCTCCACAGAGGTGGTGTTCTTGTAGGCCTAGGAAGCAACCATTGCACTAGTGGCATTAGAAGTGACCAGAAAGGGCACAGGTTTTTTCCTAAGGACTTAGGCCTGAAGAATGGTCACCTTGATCCAGGAGGAGGCCACAGCCATCCATACATGAGCCCTGAAAAGTGAGTCCAATTTGTCGGGAAGTTTTTGTGTGATCATCAGTATTCCAGACACCAAACTATGTCCAAGCTGTCAAGCTCCTGCTCATGTTTGTTAGATGGAGCTGGACAAAGAGAAGGAAGAACAATTCCCTGGTTAATATGAAAATCAGAAACTACCTTGGAAAGAAGCCCAAGGGGAGTTTGCAGATCCACTCTATCTGTATAAAAGTTCAGAAAGAGCAGTCTACATGACAAAGCATGTAGTTTTGCAACACGTGAAACAGACACAATCACAAGCAGGAAACCTGTCTTGAGAATCAAGAAACAAAGGGATACAGAAGCCAAAGGTCAAAGAGATCCATCTGAAGCACTCACAAAACTAGGTTTAAGACTTCACATAACAAGGACCAGAATCTATGATACACTTTGGATGAAACTGGGCTGAGAGCCTTCATTATAGTAGCAATGACAGGTTCCGAAAAACTCTTCTAACACAGAAGGCTGGCTTCGAAAGCCAAGCCATCAAATCTAAACCTTTCCACCTCAGGGTGACACAGAGGACCTTGAGTTAAGTGGTCTGGAAGGAGTGGAAGACAAAGTATACATTAAGTATATCCAAGGACCACACATATGCAAAATCTGACCTTCCTAACCACTCAGAGAAAAGGAGGAAACACATAGACCAAAGGAAATTGCTACAGAATGGCCATTATGTCCAGTGAAAGAGGAAGAGGGTCCCAGTCCTGTAACAAAACAGGGTAACCCTGCAGTTCAACAGAGTTGATGTCAGACCCTCCACTGGAAGACTGTGGAATAAGCTGGCGCTATATAATTAATAATAATAATAATACCAGAACTATGGAGTCGATTGCTGTCTGGGTGAGTTCCCAAATTCTTGGAACATAGGTTTCAGCCCAAATGAAAATCAGATGCACTTCTGACTGACTGTGCTTCTGGTCACTCATTTGTGGTTGACTTAATAGACCACTATTGGGTTGTTGGACTGAATCCACAACTGGAGTAGCTGCGACCAATGCAGGAGTGCAAGGTGGGTAGTGTGATGCAACAGAGTACTCTTGTCCCCAGTAGCAGAGCTAATGACTTTCTCCAGGTCTGGGCCAGACAGATGTTTGCTCACCAATGGAAGAAAATCTAGGAATTTCTTAGTAGACTGATCCACAGACCAAATCTTTAACAAAAGGGAAGAGCACACTGCACCAGAGACCACTAAGAACATGCCCATAATCATGCCAGTGTCAAAGGCAGCTTCAACTAGATATGGATTAGCCAACAGAATCCTAGAAATGTAAAGAACAATCTCCCCTTTGAGGCATCCGAATGAACTGCATCTAACAACTGCTCCACCAGACAGTCAAATCTTTAGTCAGCCATGCTGTTGCAAAGGCTGGGTATAGGTGGCCCCTAAAACCAAGGAACTTTCCTTAAGAATAAAAAAGACAGATGTGCAAACGGGCTCTAATTGTAGTATTTTAAAATTCAGTAATGTCCTTCACCTTCACCCACTGAAGGGTACTCACAGTCTTCTGAGGCTCAGTTAGATACCACCTAAACTATTTTGTGCCTGCCTGGTATAAACCCCAGGACTGTTATACTCCCACTGAGGTTATTGGCAGTGCCTCCAGACTACAACAGGGGTTTAGGAATGGCAACACACTGAGGTATGTATAAACTCTGCTGGTCATCTATTCTCACCTCTGGAGTCTTTAGCCAGGAACACTTAGTGGTCAGTAATAATTTATAAATCTAATTAAGCAAATATAAAGAGTATTAATAACACTGGGATCACAGTAACGATTATTCTGTTTTAATCAATTAAAAGTTATATTAAAACTCAATGCGTTTTGTGAAACACAGTTCACTTCCTCAAGAGCAAAAAGAAACACCATGCAATATCTTTCTTTATATACTCACTATTCTATCTCCATAGGATGCCCAAAAGACCCATCAAACATAGTCTTATCTTTTTCCAGGTTCCGATGTTTTTTCGTGTAATGATCATTACCTCCCAATGATTGGGCTCATCTGTGTTTCCTAGCCTTTTTTTCATTTTGCCTGCCTGTGCGTTCCAAAGCTGGAACACATATCTCCATCCAATACTATGTTAGCTGCAGCATTCAGTGGATGTTTTGCTTTCCATTCTCTAAGAGATATATTGATGATTTGCTTTTAGTTTGCAGAAGAGATTTTACTAGTTTTAATTATTTTTTTTAACTTTTATCAATTAAAATGATATGCGGCTTAGTTTTACTGGGTGTTTTAATATAGATTTTGTAGAATATTTGGATGTGATTTTATTCCATGACCATGAACAGCTGATGTCCAGAAACTATTGTAAACAATTTATTCAAACACAGAGAGAAATTCTCTGAATAGCATAGAAAAATACCCTTAACCCCTTAAGGACCCATGACGGTCCTGCACCGTCATGGGTTGTTATACCCTTAACGACCCATGACGGTCCAGGACCGTCATGGCTTAAATGATAGCAGCGTGCCTCCGTGCACACTGCTATCATTAATTCCAGGCTGAGACTGAGTGCTCTGAGACCGGGGCATTCAGTCTCAGCCCTTCTTTCTTCTGCCGGTTCATGCGATCGCTGTATCAGCGATCACATGTACCGGCATTCTGAGACAGAGGTAAGTACACAAAGCATGCTTACCTCTGTGTGTCTCCTCTTTTTCTGTCTCCCTTGCTATCAAAGTAAGGGACACAGAAGTAGATGGGAGACACCTAGTGGTAAAAAAAAAAAAACAGCAGCTGGGGGTATTAACCCCTTCACTGCTGGTGCAGGAGGCTGGCTAAATGCAGGTCAATTTTTGACCTGCAATTATACACTTTTTTTTTTTTAATTAAAAAAAACACAACACACTTTAAAAAAAAAAAAAAGAATTATTTAAAAAAAATATATATATAACTAAATAATATTGCAAGTGTGATTGCACCACCAAATGCCAGGTATAAAAAAGTGTCAAAATAGGGTGAGAAAAAGGGACATGGGGATTTTCACCCTGGGGGAACAGTGGCCAATTTAAACTGTGCATTTTGTAGGTATGACTGACCGGTCATACTTTTCATGCAGTCTCCATAAAAATGTAACCCTTTGTGGCCAATTGATCCTAAGAGAAAAATCAAAAATGGTGTTTTTTAAAAAAATTTTCATAAAGTAAATGGTGGGTTATCTATAAAAGTGGGGTATCAAAAGAAAGCCCTATTTGTGCATAGAAAAACAGTATATAATTTATGGGGGTGGAATAAAAGCATAGTCAAAAAGGTCAGAATTGCTCTGGTCCTTAAGGGAAAACGACCTCAGATTTTCCCGGTCCTTAAGGGGTTAAATTAGAGGCACACAACCCAGTCATAATATGAATATATTGTTTATTAAGACAAAAAATAGGACAATATCTACAGGACTCATAAAAACAACTTAAAAACAAAGGATGGGGGTATCCTTCATTATTGACAGACTGGTAACAAAATTATATGAATCAATGCCAATGACAGTTGTACATGTAAATACCAGCTAACATAAATAGATCTCAACCATCTCCCACATATATCACAATGAAATAAATGAGAACAATAACACATATAAAGTGCTAGTAGTGCGTCATAATACCAATAAACAATTATGACTTAAAATACAAAATAGATTCAAATTCGAATGTGCAAAGTATTGTGTAAATACTTATCAAAGTGGAATCAAAGTCATGGTGAGAGAGGCAAGAGATCGAGGAGGTCACCTCCATCAAACACCATACATATACCCGACGTGTATCGCCTAGCGGCTTCGTTAGGTTAACAGCATTGGCTATTTGTATGTGAAAAGTGGACATCATGATAAATGGATCAGGAATATACCATATAGTCAGCTCCAGAGAATTAAGGGAAATTGTTCTAGGGAGGATGATTTTAGAAAGAAAGCACAAGTGGTGATGGACACATTTTTAGAGATGGAATGCAAGCTAGAATGGGTGCAGGAAACCTTAATAAAAACAGACAGGAAGAAAGAAAATAATTGATTACATACAAAGATAAAAGAGATAGGAGAAATGAAAAGAAGGGTCCATTCTTTACTACCACTTATAATACAAAGCCAAACATTTAACAAAAATTCTGTCCAAGCATTGGCCTATTCTGATGCAAGAGCCGATACTGGCCAAAGAAATAGGAGAGAGACCACAGATAGTATTTAAGAAGAATTGTAATATTTAAAGCCGAATAGCCCCAAGAGTTCCTCAATCAGCTGGGAATTTTTTTGGAGATGGTACTGCATGCATTCCCTACTGAATGAAGTAAGGTGGGATTACTGATTTCTCTCCTGTCCGGCAAGGCACTGGCCTGGGCCAACCCAATCTGGGAGACAGAAAAGCCTATAATTCATAACTTCACGGAATTTGTGGCCTCTTTTCGGAGAGTTTTTGATGTTCCTGGGAGCACAACCTCTGCTGCCAAATGACCATACGGCAAGGCACGCGTAGAGATCGAGTTCCATATTCTGGCAGTAGAGGTAGGATGGAACAATGAAGCCCTAGCAGCAGCATTCTCACAAGGCTTGTGTGAAGATATCAAGGACGAGACGGCAGCCCGCGAGCTCCCTGGTGATCTGGAGGATTTGATCTCAGTCACCATCTTGCTAGATTCTAGAGTTCGTGAGAGACCCTCATTCAAGGAACACATGCGTAAACCTTTGTCTCGGTTGGCACCTAGCTTCTTAAACCCACCCTGTCCTCCCTCGCCTCCCACACCTCCTGGTTCCAACTCTGCCAGGGGGAACCGATGCAGCTAGGCTTCACGTGCCTTTCGGTGGAGGAGAAGGCTCCGCGCAGAAGGAGGGGCCTTTGCTTATACTGTGGGGTGCCAGGTCATTTGTTGCGTTCTTGTCCTGTCTGGCCGGGAAACGTTCGCACCTAGGATCATGTAGGGGACAGACCCTGGGTGGAACTGCACAGTCCCCAGAGACTTTTCAAGACAAAACTATTCTTGAGGTAGTGCTGTCTTGGGCTGAGTCATCGGTGGTGGCTCCAGCGCTACTGGACTCCGGGGCAGTGAGATTTTTCATTGATGCGGACTTTGTGGCCAAGCACTCTATCCCGCTGATGCCTCGCTCTGCTCCATTGGCTATTGAAGCCATTGACGGCAGACCCCTACAGCTGTCACACTTTACCCATGAGACTCATCCCCTGTCTCTAAGGGTAGGGGCACTCCATGTGGAGATACAACAGTTTCAAGTCATTCATTCTCCTCACTATGCTATCATTCTGGGTTTTCCCTGGTTGCAGACTCACAACCCAAGAATTGATTGACAGACTTGCGATATTCTGTCATGGTCCTCCCAGTGTACAAAGTCTTGTCTCCGGCAGCCTACAAGACTATTATGTACCTCTACCTCCTTACCTGCTGAGTACCAGTCTTACAAAGAGGTATTTAATAAGGTAGAGGCCAGTATGTTACAGCCACATAGGTCTTACGATTGCAGTGTTGATCTGCTACCAGGGGCCAGACTTCCTAGGGGTTGAGGGTACCCTTTGTCGGTGGAGGAAAGAAGGCCATGAAGGATTACTTGGCTGACGCCTTATCCAGGGGCATTATCTGAAAATCTTCCTCACCTGCTGACGCAGGCTTCTTTTTTGCAAAGAAAAAGGATGGGGAATTAAGGCCATGCATCGAGTTCAGGTGTCTGAATAAACTGATAGTAAAGAACGCCTACCCCATTCCTTTGATCAGGGAGCTATTTGATCGTATCAAAGGCTCTACGGTATTCACTAAACTTGACTTAAGGGCCGCGTACAATCTGGTACGAATAAAAGAGGGCCACGAATGGAAGACAGTGTTTAACACCTGGAGAGGGCACTATGAATTCTTGGTGATGCCTTTCGGATTGTGCAACGCTTCCGTTGTCTTCCAGGAATTCATTAATAATGTCTTAAGAGATATACTGCAGAGCTGTGTCATGGTCTATTTGGACAACATACTCATCCATTATCCTACTTTGGGTTCTACAACTGCTAAGGGAGAACAAGTTGTTCTGCAAGCTGGAGAAATGTTAATTCCATAGATCTCAGGTGACATTTTTGCGGTATGTTATCTCCTCCTCTGGCCTAGCCATGGACCCACAAAAACTTTCTGCCATCTTGCAATGGCTGCTTCCAGTGGGGTTAAAGATCCATACAGAGGTTCCTGGGCTTCAATAATTGCTACATGAAGTTCATACAAAACTTTTCCATGTTAGTCAAACCCCTCACAGATATGACTCAGAAGGGAGCTAATCCTTCTGACTGGACGCCTGAAGCCCTTCAAGCATTTCTCGAAAGCTCCGATATTGTCCCATCCAAACCCCACCCTAACCTTCATCCTGGAGGTCGATGCTTCTGAATCCAGAGTGGGCGCTCTTCTGTATCAGTGCTCGGCCCCCAGGGATGCTTTACTTCCGTGCGGGTTCTTTTCTAAGAAAGACTGAGAGTTTGTATGAGATGGGCGATTGTGAATTACTCGGCATTATCCTGGCCCTCAAGGAATGGTGATATCCGTTGGAGGGGAGGACCGTTACAATCCTTATTGGATTCACAAGAACCTCACATACTTGTCGTAAGCTAAGAGGTTGTCTCCATGTCAGGTCAGATGGGTCTTATTCCTCTCTAGGTTCAATTTTTTGCTTTCCTACTCCCTGGTATGAAAAATATTAGAGCAGATGCTCTTTCTCGACAATTTGGGGCAGAGTCCCAGGAGGAGTGTCCTCCGGTACCTATCATTCCTCCCAACCACATTTTGGCTATGATACATACTAGTATTACCTCTCCGTTGGGTGAGGAGATTTTGGCTGCTCAAGCTTCCGCCCTGGCGGATAAACTGAATGGGAGATGTTTTGTGCCCGACTCTCTACGTACCAGACTGCTGGAAATGTACCATTCCTCAAAGGCAGCAGGGCACTTTGGGAAAGATCAACTAATATGGTCAATGTCTATTGAGTCTTTTGGTGGCCCAGCCTGAGAGCAGATTGTTCCGTATTTGTTGCAGCATGTTCTACTTTGCGCAGACTAAGACTCCCAGACATGTTCAGGTGGGTCTCCTTCAACCCATCCCCCGATTGACTTTATGGTAGAACTGCCAGTATCAGAGGGCTACATGGTCATCCTCATTTTGTGCCGCTTAAAGGACTCCCCTCCTCTAAAGAGTTGGCCGAAATCTTTGCCAAGGAGGTTGTTCATCTCCACGGTGTACCCATGGTGGTAGTCTCAGATCGTGGGAGCCAGTTTGTGTCACGCTTTTGGAGAGACTTTTGCAGACAGATGGGTATCCAGCTCTCGTTCTCCTCCGCCTACCATCCTCAGTCTAACGGTGCTGCAGAAAGGTCTAATCAAGCGAACAGTTCCGCCATTGCTTTATTTTAGACCACCAAGATAATTGGGCAAACCTGTTACCGTGGGCTGAGCTTGCCAGAAATAATGCTGTCAATTCCTCCTCTAGGAACTCTCCTTTTCTGATTAATTATGGGTTCCAACCTTCTGCCGGAGTCTTTTGAGGCTCAGAATATTCCTGCTCTGGAGAAGCACTTGAGGACGCTCTGCTCCACATAGGTACGGGTTCAGAGAACCCTGCAGAGGTCCACGCTACACTACAAGAGACAAGCAGACTGTAGACGTTTACCGGCTCCAGTTTTCTAGGTGGGAGAGAGAGTATGGCTGTCTTTATGCAACCTCCATCTCCAGGTGCCTTGTAAAAAGTTGGGTCCTCGATTTGTGGGCCCCTTTTGGGTCAACCCTGTGGCTTATGCCCTTGACCTTCCTGCTAATATGCGTATTTGCAATGTGTTTCATGTGTGCCTGCTCAAACCTCTGAAAGAACCTGAAAACATCTGGAAGCAGCCTATCTACAGGTACCCAGGACTTACAAAGATGCAGTTTTCATGGCTAACCAGGGGGCTGGGACCCCAATACTCCTTACCCCAAAATGGGGAATATGTGATTGCATTATTGTATACTAGTTGAAGAGCCCATGTACACGGGCCACAGTGCCACCCAGCAATGGCTGCGGTGTAGTCATGCACAGTAAAGACTGCCCACGCTGTGCTGTTATCAGCCATGGCGCGGGCAGTCTGTAGTGCGCATGACTGCAGCACGCGCAGCCATCTCTACTGCGCATGGTGGCTTCTGACAAACAATTTAGTGTATTATTGTATCGGATGCTTTTATTTTACTTTGTTCAATAAATACTATGATTATATTTGCACCCCTTCTTGTCCACCTTGTGCGCTCTCTTTTTCTCTTTTGTAAGTTTCTAAGTTGGTGGTTGGTAGAACCACTTTTGGAGAAGCAGCACGGTGGTGACAGAAGAGTGGGCATCCATTGATATTAAGTGACATATCATCATCGTTGATTCATTTCATTCATCTCACCGTTCAGAAACCGTTTAGAATCACTACATTCAGGTCATACTTCCTCTTTACTATCAGTGACTGTGTTGATTTATCAGTGACACACATAGGATTGTATTGAAGTAGTATTGATATTACGTTTATCATATTATTTTATTTATTTTATTGGTGCCACTTTCTCTGTCCCAGCATTGTTATCCTCTTTACCGACACCCCACCATTTTTAGATTTTTCTGTGTAGCGTTATCCTATTTCTGCATCTCTGTTATTCTGAGTAGTACATTTGAACTGATAAGAGTAAGAAAGAGACAAAAATAAAGATGTAACAGTGCCAGGCAATCCAGAAGAAAGATATTAAAAAGTATTAATTACTTTCAATATATTAGAATAGAGTATAATTATTAGAATATTTTATTAAATGCAATGGATCGTCAATCAGTTTAAATTCAAATAATGCTGAAAGTGATTCCAAATAGAAGTAAAATGAAATCTAAATTTATTTTTAACAAATGTATTGTTTACCATTGTCATTATCATTGAAATGCTATGCTTCCAGCCCAATACGGATGGAACAGATGGCTGGCTGCAAAGGTAAGGGATGTTCATTTTAGCTGTATTGAGTAGATGAATGAACAAAATTCCAATGGGATCATTTCTGTTCAATTTTGAATTATTGAGATTTAACAATATGGATTGGGTTTTCTTATGTAGTTTGATTTTGATTTTGGCTATTTTTGTAATTTCCCTCAGAATTAAACTCAAATATCTAGAAATTGAAGTGTAGTTTCACCAAATATGTAACATATTGTGTTACCCAGATCTTAATTACAGTGACAATAAGTGTTACTAACAACTGTTTAGATAGAATGAAATGCTTCAGGCATCTTATACAATCTAGTTATGATTTTGTAATTAATCTCGAACGCTAAAATGTTCCTAGAAGAATATAATACATTATATAGAACCTGCCTCTATTCTTATTTAACAGTTAAAGTGATATAATTTTGACATTGAATAGGTTTTGTTGGTTATCATTTATGTGTGTTATCCTTGATGAAAGATAAAGTTGAATGGAATAATATTTGAAAATGCGTTCCGTACCCCTCTGGCACTCAAAGGTTTAAGGCACAGACAAGTGGAACTTGTCCAACTTTTTTCTCCTTGAATAAGATCTTGTCACCAACAATATTTAACTGAAAAACAATGGATCAGATCTTTTAACCCTTTGAGTGCCAGAGGGGTATGCAACACATTGCTTTGCAATGTGTTGTGTACCCCTCTGATACTCAAAGGGTTAACCCCTTAAGGACCGGCCACGTGCACACATGTCCAGCACTTAAGGACCACAGACTTTTTTTTTTATGACGTGGTTCAGGGATCCCCTAACGGTTTGCAGTAGCCCTGAAATTCATGATGGTCCTGGCACATCATGGGTCCTTATGGCTCGCCAACCCATGACATGCCAGGACAGTCATGGGTTAAAAATAAAAAAGCTGAATGCTGCTTTTGTCGCATACTTCTCCAAACTTTATGGTCCTGAATTGGATGATCCATCAGCTCGATCTGACTTTTTACAGCGTCTCTACCTGTACCTACCCTGTACTAATGAATGTTCAATGATTGCTCTTGGAGGAGCCTATTACTGCTGAGTGATCAAGTCTTTGCATAATGCCAAATCACCTGGGCCGGATGGCCTTCCGGCAGAGTTTTAGAAAATTCTGAGGGACGATATCCCTCCCGCGTTGTTATTTCTTTACAATACTATATTTACTTCACATGTCATGCCCTCTTTTTTTCACCCTTGCTAGGATTGTTCTGCTACCTAAGCCTGGGAAAGAACCTAACCAGGTTGAATTGTACTGGCCAATATCACTTTTGAACACAGATTATAAGGTTATGGCAAATAGACTTAATAAACTACTGCCTCAGCTCATCACACCGGAACAAACAGCTTTATTCCAGGTAGATATTCTGTAACTAGCAATCATACTTCAATAGCAACTCATATTAAATCCTCAGACTTTCCTTGTAATAGTAACCTACTTATAAACCTTGATGCTGAAAAGGCTTTTGACAAAATCCTTTGGCCTTTTCTGTTCCAGGTTTTGGACATACAGGGCTTTGGTCCGCTGTTTAGTGCTTTAATTAAGCAACTCTTTACCAAACCTCACACCACAATTTCTATTAACTCTACTAACTCTTCTCTCTTTCAAATCTTTAGAGGTACTAGACAGGGTTGTCCCCTTTCTCCTCTTCTTTTTAATCTGTCGCTGAATCCCCTTCTTCGCACCTTACTCTCGTTACAGGATTATCAGGTTATTAGGGTGGGGACTGTGGAAAACAAACTTGCTGCATTTGCAGATGACCTGCTGCTATTTATCCACAATCCACAGTCTATTCTTCCTTCCATTATGTTTTTTTTTGAGAGATTTCAGAAAGCGGCGGGCTTTACAATTAACTTTAGCAAGTCTGAGGCAATGTGGCTTTCTCCGAGGCCCCCGCCTTCACTTCCATTTCCTTGTCCATTAAAATAGTTTACTCATCATCTCAAGTTCTTGAGATGTTAGTACGCTCTACCAGACCAACTTTGGTCCCTTATTGACCAAGCTAACTACAGATTTTCTTGCTTGGAAAACTTTGCCTCTTACGTTTATTGGTCGCATTAATCTGATTAAAATGATTGTCTTTTCTCTCATCCTATATTTATTGCACATGCTACCGTTATACCTCTCTAAAATGGATATTCAGCTTCTTAACCATCACTTCCAAGGGTTTATATGGGGTGGTAAATGCCCCTAGATGAATTTAGCCAAATTGTCTCTATCTAGATGGTCCGGTGGGTTTAATTTTCAGCATCTACAGTTTTATAATGTGGCTTGCCATCTTCAGTAGGTGAAGGATTGGTTGGATGGCACCACTGTTTACACAGATCCTGACAGGGACCAGTATTTTTGCCCGTCACTCAACCTTTCCTATATTCTACATGCTCCCTCGGCCGCTCTTCCCCCTCCTTGTGTTGCTAATCCACTGTTGTCCTCTACTGTAAAGGACTGGCAAAATATTAGATATCATCTTTTCAAGTCTTCCGTTCCGGTTTTTCTAACCTTCACTCGTAACTCTTCTTTTCAAAGTGGAGAAACTGATGCCCAGTTCTTTCATTGGGCTTCCTCGGGTATAACTTCAGTGGGGCATTTACAAGATCCCTTGACTCAAAAGATATACTCTTTCCCAGATTTGAAATCTAAATTTGATCTGCCATCTAGCCATCTTTTTGCCTTTATACAGGCTAAACATTATGTCCAGTCTCTTCTACCAGTGCTGTCTAAACAACTTCCAGATAATCCATTGGATTGTCTCATTAAAAAGCTCTCGTATTTATAGAGCAATTTTTTCAATGGCTCATGTGGACTTGAGTCCATTGAGCGCTTCTGGTTGGCTGGTGGATATAGCCACGTTGACGGTGGATTTACTGGAATCCAGTTTTCTGTGTAGTTTACGATGTTACTTCCATGAACTCTTATATAGGTTACTGCATAGACTCTATGTGACTCCTTTGGTCGCCCACCGCATTGGTCTTGCATTGGTTTCCTCTTGTCCTAAATGTCAAAACCCTAGTGCGACTTTACTTCATATGATATATTCTTGCCCACATATTCACTCTTTTTGGATTAAGGTCTTCTTTTATATCACAATGAGAATGGGGATACCTATTGATTTTGTTTCTCCTGCTTTTCTACTTGGGATTTATGATTCCTCCTCCCAGTTAACAGCCACAGATTTTCTATCAGACTAATGTTTGGGCTCTGACTGGGCCATTTCAGGACATTGATATTCCTTTTTTGTAAGCCATTCCTTGGTTTAACCGACAATGTACTTTTGGCTGGTGTCATCGTCTGGTCAAAATCGTACTTAAATTCAGATTTCTGGAAGAGGGCAGCAGGTTTTGCACCAAAATTTCTTGATATTTGGGGCTATTCATTTTCTCCTCTATCCTGGCCAGAGTCCCTTTCCCCACTGAAATCTCATAGCATGATGCTGCCACAGCCATGCTTGGCAGTAGGTATTGCGGTCTTTTGTTGATGAGTTGTTTTAGCCTTGTGCCTAACATATCTTTTGGAATTAAGGGTATAGTCTACCTTGTTCTCAACAGACCAAAAAAAGTTTTGGGTCTTCTTGCAAAATGGATGCAAAATGGATGTATTGTGGAGGGAGTTACCATTTACTGCCATACACCTCTGGTAACCTTTTCAAAATTGCGGGATACTCAGGGGGGGTGGAGAGGAGAAAACCCACAGGGGGTGTGGAGAGAGACCCATTGTCTGTTAGGACTATAGACTAGCCCAAACGTTTTCGCAGAGACCTTACTGCTTCCTCAGGGACATACCCCCCTCCGAGTATCCCACGATTTTATGGCGTTTGGAGACACTTGGAGTCCCGTGGAGAGCCTGCTACGTTACTTTATACTCTAAGTTCCTACAGCTCTCCCTTATTCCTCCATCCATCAGAGGTGGTTTCTTTGAAATCGGGATGATTTGAGTTGATGCACATAGCTTCATCTACACAAGCCCAGGATCAAGCCTTAGGATCAAAGAGTACCAAGAGGCACGGACAGGAGTCAGGAGAACACAGAACGCTGGCTGATGGGGGGGTGGGGCTTGTGGTGTGCATAAAGCCCAAGAAGGGCAAATGTGAGTGCAATACTTTACGTTTTATCTCATTGTTTGTATAATAAAATCACTACACTTAGATTGGCTTTCCAACTTCTCTTCTGTTTTGTGCTGTAATTGAGTTGCTACAGGTATAGAACCTTTTCAATGAGTTTTCTCCTTGCTCAGTCATCAATTCTGATCTTTGCAATGTCTTGGTGGTGCCATACTTCCTCCACTACTTAATGATGGTCTTCACAGTGCTCCATGATACATGTAATGACCTCAAAATTCTTTTATATCCTTCTCCTGATCTGTACCTTTCAACAATAGCTATAAATAATTTGTTAGCTCCTTGTGGACCATTACTATCTCAGAAGTATGCAATCATAAATCTTTCAAGGAAAGCCTACAGGAGCCACTGATTTTATTTAGGTGAAGGCAAATTACATTTGTACATGATTTGGGATGTGACTGGTTATATCTGAATATCCAAGACAGTCACTGTTTTTCATTCTTAATTATTTTTCCAAGACATGATCCATTGGTTAAAAGATCTTAGTCAAGGTGAAAAAAATGCTTGGCATTATTTGTTTTCATTTCAGCGTTTGTATCAATAAAAGCTACAATTTCACTAAGGATGTTTAGACCTTTGATATCTACTGTACTTGCAAAGCTGATGCAGCACACTTTGAGTACAGGTACAAGCAAATCCACCTGCAATCTGCTGAAAAATTGCTTAATACATGCTGAACTTACAAAATTGTTATGCTCATCCTACTTGTGACATCTTCAATTAGGGTCACAGAGATCTACATCTGGACATTCATTTCCCATTCCAAGTCTGTATTTTTCTTCAAAGATGACTAACACTTCTAGTCCAGGCTTGTGATATTCCACATTAAAGCCTGACTTATTTCTAATACTTTCTGGTGACTCAGTTGACAAGGGCACCATGGATGCTCCTCCCCCCATTATGATAGATCTCATCATATTACTGTATAATAATAAAAAAAAATATATCTATACATTTATTTAAAGTGTTAGTAATACTTCAAATTAATTTTATTTTATATTGCAGCCATGAAATAAACATTAAAAACGATATAAGTCTTATCTCTCAAACCTTTATGGTTTGAGAGATATTGGCAAGTAAAGTTCCACTTCACTTGCTGTTTCAGCCAAGTCTGCCATCTAGCTGACAGACTTGGAATCTGGTCCACAGATCAGCCGGCGGCTCTTCAGCAGAGCCGAGATCACAAGATATAAAAATAACTATTTCATTGGAACGATCTACAAAGTGTGCTTGCAAACCAGGCACACTTTGTAGACTATTCCAATTAAGTAGTTATTTTTATATCTTGCGATCTTGGCTCTGCTGAAGATCCGCAGCCGGTCTGTGGACCAGATTCCAAATCTGTCAGCTACAGTGCTGACGTCACTCAGGGGGAAACTTTACTTGTGAATATCTCTCAAACCATAAAGGTTTGAGAGATAAGACTTATATCGTTTTTAATGTTTTTTACAAGGCTACAATGTAAAATAAAATACATTTTAAGTATTACTATCACTTTAATTATTTTCTACATAAAGTTGCATGAAGGGAATCACATGACACAGTGTGAGAAGACATGTTTGTGAGAGCTCTGCCAAGGATACATAATCCAATTCACTTTTCAGCTTTCGTAATGTACTACAAGACCATTTTACAGCAAAAAAAACAATGGAACATCATCTCGGATCTACTGGAAGTGATATGGCAGGAATGTAAAACAAATCTGATTTACCTTTTATATAAAGATAATATCCTAATCATTTGGCCTTCTAGTGAAGATGAACTGAAATTTCACAAAAATAGCAATTCTTTCCATTCTACCACTAATTTAAGACTCAACCATTCATCCACACAAATTCACATTCTGTACTCCACAATAAGCATTAAATACAACACCACCTAGACATCTATATACTGAAAACCAACAGACAGGCCAAACTATCACAGAAAATACAGTTTCCATAGCAGACACACAGCCAGACCCGAAGGAATAATCACATTACTGACATACTACAAATCCTAGGAGAGATTTTTTTTCACTGATATAATGTCAAAGTCCTGTACACTCATATTCTGAAAGTCACCAATGTACAGAGAAAAGAGGATTTTAGTCTTACCTGTTAAATCCTTTTCTCTTAGTCCATACAGGTTACTGATAACTCTGGGTAGGTGATCCGCCCCTTTAATTGTAGGCAGGAACAATTCTAGAATTGATTGCAGGGGGTGGAGCCTACCTTCCCTCCTTGGCTGCAGCTAGCCAACCAGCTCCAGAAAGATTTGAGACACTAACTATTGACTAGACTTGATCCAGGACACAATAGTTACTTTGGATGCAGGTCTTCCTGCCCTGGGACCCTCAGGAATGACGAATAGTGTGTCAGATTGCCTGATAGACACAGTGCGATGTACATAAAACTTGAGACAATGCACCACTTCTAACAAGTGGAGATCTCTCTCCTTGTCAGAGGTGGGGTCAAGGCAGAAAGAAGGCACCACAATCTCCTGATTTATGGGGAACTCTGAAACCACCTTCGGAAGAAACTCCTGAGAAGTACGAAGCACCATCTTGTCCTTGTGAAACACCAAATAGGGCGGTTTACAGGACAAAGCATGTAACTCCACGACATGGCGAACTGATACAATTGCCAGCAGAAAGGCCATTTTCCATGTCAACAGGCGTAGAGGAATAGTAGCCAAGGATTCAAAGGGAGGGAGCTGAAGAACACCCAAAACCAAATAAAGATCCCACGGAGGAGCGGGAGTCTTGAAGGCAGGACGAGTATGAGCAATGCCCTGGAAGAAAACGACATCAGGAAGGATGGCAATGCGCCTCTGAAAGAAAACTGAGGCCCTTATCTATACTGTCCTGCAAAAATGCCAGGACCATAGGCAGATCAAATTCCTGAGACAGGTCCTTATCAGCACACCAAGATAGAAAGGTCGACCAGATGCAATGGTAGATCTTGGAAGAAACAGGCTTGTGGGCATGGAGCATAGTAGTCACCACACCAGAAGAAGAACCTTTCTTCTTCAATATTTATTATTCAATTTCCAAGCCGTCAAGGCTAGCCGATGAACGTCCTCCTTCCACAGGTAACCTTGTAGAAGAAGATCCGGATGGCAAGGGAGCTGGAATGGCTCCGCCACTGACAGATCCAGAAGCTCCGGAAACCAAGCTTGGTGAGGTCAGTAAGGAGCAATCAGAATGAATGGACAGCGCTCCAGGTGTAATTTCTGTAACACCCTGTGAAACATTGGCAGGGGAGGAAAGATGTAGGCCAGAGGAAATAACCAAGGAATGGACATAGCATCCACCACCAGAGCTAGAGGGTCCCTCCATCGAGAGCAAAACCTCGGAACCTTCCTGTTGTGTCCTGTCGCCATGTGGTCGAAGTAAGGAAGACCTCAATTCTGAACAATGAGGGTGAACATCTCTGGGTGCAGCTCCCACTCTCCTCTGTACACTGTGTGTCGACTGAGGAAGTCTGCCATAACGTTGTCTACACCAGAAATGTGACCTACGGGTATGGCAGGAACATGTTCTTCTGCCCAGGACAAAATAGCCTTGACCTCTAACCAAGCGGCGAGACTTCTTGTTCCACCCTGCTCGTTGATGTAAGTCATGGCCGTGGTATTGTCGGACTGTAACCTGACTGGACAGTCTTCCAGCTGAGATGTCCAATGACGAAGAGCATGAAATATCGCTCGTAGCTCCAACATGTTGATGGGAAGGAGAGATTCCTCTGGAGACCACACCCTGAGCACTCAGGCAACCCAGGACCGCTCCCCAGCCAGAGAGGCTGGCATCCATTGTCACCATGGTCCAGAAGGACACCAGGAAGGACTTGCCCATCAGCAGATTGGAGAGGTTAAGCCACCATGACAAACTCAGTTCCACATGAAGAGGCAGGGATACTGACGTCTTCAGAAGGTCCGGCTGACCCCTGCACACCTGGATCACAAACCTCTGGAGTTCTCTGGTGTGCGCCATGGCAAACGGGACCACTTCTATGGTGGAAATGAACTTCCCCACTAGAGAGGACAGCTTCTTGTCTGGAACTGGATCATGAGCCAGAACAGCGGAAACCCTTTGGGCGATCTGGTGAGCCGCCTCGTCCTTGAGAAGCACCATGCTCTTTTGAGTGTCGAAGAGAAGGCCTAGGAAGACCAGACGCTGGGATGGGACAAGGTCTGACTTGTCAATGTTGATGATCCACCCATGATGAGTGAGAGCATGAATGCAGTTCCGAACCTGCTAATGAAGAAGTTCAGCAGAAGGGGCTTTCAGAAGCAGGTCATCCATGTATGGGGCAACTCTGATGCCGTCCCGGTGGAGGACAGACACTAAGGCTCCCAGGACATGGTTGAAGACTTGTGGAGATGTAGTCAGACCAAGGGGAAGAGCTGAAAACTGACAGTGCCCTTGGTTGCAGGCAAATCTGAGATCCTGCCTGCTCTCTGGATGAATGGCAATATGAAGGTACGCATCCTGAAGATCCACAGAGGCAAGGAATTCCCCTGGGGAGATAGCAGCAATCACCGTCCTTAGAGACTCCTGGTTATAATGAGTCCGGATCACAAAGGAATTGAGATCCTTCAAGTCCAAAATGGGACAACAACCACCGTCCTTCTTGGAGACCACACATAGGTTTGAATAAAAACCCATACCTCTGTCCTGAACTGGAACCGGCTCTAGGACATCCTTGTCCAGAAAGGCCTGGATAGTGCAATTGAACAGACAGCGTTTCTCTGCTCCCTGAGGAGTATGAGAAGGAAAGAAGCAAAAAGGTGGAAGACAGATGAAAGGGATCCTGAACCCTTCCGTCACCACCTGTAAAACCCACGGGTCCACCACTGAATCCTCCCAGATGCTGTGATAGTGATGCAGACGGCCACCCACGGCAGAGTGGGAACCTGGGTTCGGTTAGTCATGCCGAAGAAGGCTTGGAAGCCTTAGGCTTGGAGGAGACCTTGGGCTTCCACTGCTGTTTGGGCTTGGAGGAGGCACATGGAGCTGAGGGAACCGCCTGGTTCGCCAGGTGTGTCTCAGTCTGAAAGGAATGAAAACGATTATGCTTGAGAGGAGCTTTCTTCCTTGGGACCAAAGGCAAACGTGTACTTTTACCCCCTGTGGCCTCACTAATCAGATCCTTAAGATCTGACCCAAACAATGAAGTGCCAAGGAGAGCAAAGCTTTCTTGGAAGCAGTGTCAGCAGACCAGATCTTGAGCCAAAGATCATCTGGCAACCACAGACATGGTGGAAACCATAGCCACCAAACGGATGGCATCAAATAAGGCAGAAGAAACATAGTGCTGGGTCTCAGAAATGTTGTTGAGAAGTGGCAACATATCCGATGTAAGCGTACCCTGATGGACAGCCAGGGTGAGTTGCTCAGTCCAGACCTCAATGGCCCGGTTAACCCATGCCGTACCAGCGGCAAAAAAGGGACTTGAGGGAGACCTCAAGTTCCTTGTCAGTCCAGTCTTTCAGAGCGGAGGCATCAGAAACTGGAAAGGCAGTAGACTTAGATAACCTGGAAATAGGAGCATCCACTTTGGGGGAATGAACCCACTGAGCAAGCGCCGCCTCAGAAAAGGGGTAAAGCTTGACAAATTTCTTGGAGACAAAAGGTTTTCTGTCCGGGGATTTCCACTCTTCAGACACAAGGAGGTCAAGAGTGTGGTTAGGTGGAAAACAAGTAAGGGGCTCTTTAGGCTCCTGAAATACATCAGAGGGATCAGAAGGAATGTTTAGGGTAATCAAAACAGCCCTGATCGGCCTCAAAGGGGTCCATGAAAAACTGAGAGGAGCACACAGCAGAACATTCTTCAACATCTGAATCCACCAGCAGTTCCTCCTCAGAGGAATCTGATACATTAGGTACTCCCTGTGGTTTTGGCAGGGAAGACTTGATGGAAGAGGGGGTCTGCCAAGAATGGAAGACCCCCTGTAACTGGGATGGAAAGAGTTGCAATGTAGACCTAAGGTCCCTAGTAGCAGCCTTGAACTCTTGCACCCAAACTGGCTCTAAGGAATGGCAGGAGGTCCCTGAGAGACTCTCAGGGATGTCAGAACATGCTGGGCATGAATGACCTGAGAATTCTCTAGGTAACCCTGAATGACAGGAAGAGCAATGCGCAATTGGGGATACAGAGACCCCAGAATCGTTAATCTTAGGTCTGGCCCCAAGCTCCAACGGATTAGACATTCTCGCAGTGTCAGAAACATTACAGTATAAGAAATCACCCAATTACAGTGTGTAGGATTAAAATTTCACCCCAGAAAGCGCTAAAACAGACTTATCTGGCAGGCGAAGGGTTAATTAGCAGAGGAGAGAAGAAGAGTCCAAGCCCTGCGTAGGATACGCATTCTGGAAATGGCACAAAATGGCTGCCGTGGCGGGAGCTAATCAGAAATGAGTGTGCGAAGCAAGCGCTCATGGGAAATGTAGTTTTCCCAGAAAAAGTACCCCAACAGTGCCCGAAGCCCCCTGAGCCCCCAACACACTAGAAACCTGAAATGGATGATAGAGCAGGGCAGACAATAAAAATGAGCCATCTCTGAAGTCACTAGGTGGAGAGGTTGCAGAGATATATCCCAAACTGTACAGTCACATAGGAGTGAATGGAGGAATGGCGCCTATGCGGTAAAGCGGGTGGAATCAAATTTTACAAAGTTGAAACAGTAAAATGAAAATATATGAAACATAACTAGAACATGTTAGGATACCCAAAAAAAACACTGAACCAGTAGGAAAAGTGTCAGCCCCCCAAAAAAAAAGATGCAAAATCAAAAGTTAAAGGGTTAATTACCACATAAACCTGCTCCAAACACCCAACAGACATATATATAGACCCAACGAGTGCAGGAGTGTGCAATAGGAACTCCACAGGAAAAAACCCTGTGCGGAGGGGCACTATGGGACATGTGGACCTGCAGCACTCGAAGGGTTGCTCACCTTTCCTGCCGATCTTCTGTCTTCAGATTACCATGTAGTAAGAAATAACCTCAGTTGGTAACTCCTGAGGAAAGAACTAGGGAAAGAACCCAAGATTTTCCCCCTCAGGGCTTAAGGTCCACAAAAAACACCTGGATACTGAGCTAGCCACATCTAAGGGCATTGTCAGTTATGGTAAGCAGCCTAATTGTGGTATTCCATTTCTAACAGAAAAATAAAAACATTTCTAAAACTATAGCAGAACTGTTCTTATGCCTGTGTCTTCACCAAGGCAAGAGGTGGATATCCCAAGAACTCCCCGACCACACGCACACATCCTGGGTGGATTCTACAGGCTTAGGAACATAACAGTAGTGGATCATAATTTGTCCACCTAAAATTATATGTATCTATACTAAATTAATCACAAATACCATTTCATTTTAATAGTACATTAGTAGCTTAGACAGCTCCAGATTTTCTCAAGTTGTCTAAAGAAGCAATAAAAAACATAAAACTATACTTTATGTATATTAACACTTTTTTGTTTGAAAATAATAAACATGCATTTGTGTTTTACAACAAAATGTTTTTATGCAGGCTAAAGTGCAACTACATAAATGGCATTAGTAGTTACTACTTTTAATGATCATCCTTACCAGCTTCCCCCGTATTCCAGGCAATATGATGATAAATGTGCATGCAGTGACTATGCAAATAATTATGATTTCAATGACTTTAGTGTCAAACAGGAATGATGTCCTGGGTCTTGGATAAAATGGAAAAACGTCGCCATGCATGATGCTTTCCAACAGGACTGGAAGCTGAAAACAAAAACATTTGTTTAAAACCATTTTGATATTTAACACAATATTTTGTCATTTATGTATCATTTTTAATCATATAGTAACAATCAATGAAAATTAGACTCTGAAGCTTTATGATGATTTTTATGACAACAGCCCCTTCCATATTCTACTTGTGCAAGTGATGGTTGTAATCGGTAAATCATTACTATTCTTTAATAAATCTAGGGTCCTATGCAAAATACAAAAAACTGAATAATTCTGGATGAAACCAGCTCCACAACAGGTGGCAAAATTTCCCCAAATGCCCAATGAGGATTAAATTACATTTCAGGCAATAATCATTATTATTGGTTTTACATCACATATTTCTGCTGATGTCTATGTACAAATGTGTAGATAAAACCAATGATACACCCTTGATTTTGATTGTAACTTCTTGAATGAGAGGTCTCCAAAGCATTGCTTGCCTCTCTATAATTCAACAGGTTAAAAGTCCTCTTTTTACCCAATAGTAATTCGTTTCCAAGAGTAGTTGGTTTGCTCCTCTTTTCTTTGTATATTTAGTACCTAGTCATATCTTATTAGTTCTTTATGTAGATTACAAAAAATATATGAATAAAGTAGATAATCATGGTGATATGTCCTTAGTACTTCCCAAATCACAATGTTGTTTTACAACTATTTCTTCGAGCTTAAGTTCCTACAGGATAATGAATTTCAATGGTTTATTTTCAAAATGGAGAACATAAACTAGCTTCATATATGCACAACATTTTATATTTATACTCAGAATTCAGCATGCACAAAGGAACTGCTAAGCATATAAAAATGACTGGTTCTGTTTTTTCATGGATTATTGCTGTTTTTCATAGATTTTTTTTTCTATTTTGTGTTCACTTATTCTGCCAAAAGAAATGTGAAGGAAAAAAGGGAGTGGTTTTAGAAAAGTGCAAACTTGCTCCTATACCATAGATTGCTGATACAAATCTCATATATTGCTTTTCAGATTGTTTCTTAAAGGAGCATACATTTTTATATGAAAACCTATCCCATATAATAATTTGCTAGGATGACTGTCACGATGCAGTCATGCACAAAAGAGACTGCTCGCGTTCGACTGCATCACGTGGAGCAGTGAGGTAGCGGCCTCTTAATATTACCCAGACTTTGGCCCGTGTACACGGGCTTTTACACTAGTATACACTAGTACATTATAAAGCTTTTCCTGCTAAGTAAAATAAGGTCGCTCCCACAGCTGTCAGTTGATTTATTCAAACCTTATAACAGTTCAAATAACCAAGAAATGAATTTACTGTGTTTAGTTCCTGTTTGTTCTGACAGGAAGTGACTCAGCAGTTTCTATCACATTCTATGGAGAACTGTAAGTCACTGTCTTTCCTCTCTATTAGAATGTAACAGAATAACTATTTGGAATTTTACCACCAGATGGTACTGGTAATGTAAAAAACACAGGTTTAAACAATAATAACTCTGGACACATGCATATCATAGCAGAGGGATTACCTTTATTTTACTCAACATGAAACGGTCTACAATATACATTTTTTCATTAAAAAAAGTTTACTGCTCCTTTAAAAGCCAGATGTTTTATGTAGTAATATGCACAAAAAATAGCACAAATTAAAATAGTGCAAATTAGCATGCACTCTCACAATGGCCATTCATGACATATGCTAGTAGGATTTCTGAACTTTTGAATGTTTTATGCATGCTGCCCTAAGTGTTTACTTGTGTTTAAATGTTTCATTTTTGTTGTGCCAGCTGTTTTATTTCTTTTAGTTTTTTTAATCTTACAGTCTGAATATACTTTTAACCTGTGAGAATCAAACACATTGCTACACAATTGATCACATAAACCTTTGGCCCTCATGTTAGACCAAGAGCATACTTATTTTAGACAATTCCGAGAGATTAAAATTGTGTCTGCATCGTAGTCTAGAACTGACCATTTGATCATGCAGTATTTTGTAAACAAACTACAATCCATGGATGAGATCTGAAAGTACTAAAGTAATATTTTATTTAAAACACTTAGCCCTGTGGAGACTAGCAACTACAATATGCAGCTTTTGTATATAAAGTATGTGAGTTCACATTAGGATTTATCATACAAACACGTACAAAAGCAAATGCACTCCAGTTCATAAAAATAAACATTACAGTCGCGATTCCGGAAGCTGCAAAAGAGGTTATTCTGGAGGAAACAAGCAAACAATCCTAAAATGCCAGGCCTATTGTAAATGCTGACAATAGAAATTCTTTAGGATTTTTAATAGTTTGCAGTGAATTGGGGTCCCAAAATAACTTTACACCATGGCCCTCAAATCAATAGGACCACCTCTGTTTGGTACATAGTTTTTCTGAGAGAGGCCTCCTTAAAAGCACAGTTGGTAAGCTTACTGGCTTCACAGACAGTGCCGATTAAGCGCATCATGGGCCTGGTGCTGAGGATTTTGGTGGACCTGATTAAACTCACCCCCAACCATTTGCCCCATCCCTTCCTGTCCAGGCCACACCTCTTCCTTTTTATGATCCACCCATTCCTCTGTAAACCCCACCCCTTCCTCTTTGGCAAACAAGGGTTTAATACATACATTGGGTTAAATACAGCTATGTTACAAGGGGTTAACCCATGCACTGGGTTACATGCAGCTCTCTCTGTGTTACAAGGGGTTAATCCTTTGCAATCCAGAGGGAGCTGTATGTAACAGTGCATGGATTAACCCCTTGTAACACAGCTGTATTTAATCCAATGTATGTATTAACTCTTTGTATGAAAGAGAACTGTATTCAACCCAATGTATGGATTAAGCCCTTGTATGCCAGAGCTGTATTTAACCCAAGTATGGATTAACCCCTCGTATGAAAGAGCTGTATGTAATCCATTGTATGGATTAACCCCTCTTATGCCAAAGAGCAGTATGTAACCCAATTTATGCATTAACCCCTTGTAAGAGTCTTACAAGGGGGTTAATGCATAAATTAGGTTACATACTGCTCTTTGGCATACAAGGGGTTAGTTAATCCATCACACAGATGATATTTCCACACGCAAAAGAAAAAAAAAAAAAAAAAAAAAAGCAAAACCCTGAATCTCCTGTACTAAAACAATGGAATGCAATCCTTGGCTCTCCAGCTTTTAGTGAACATAACTCCTATCATGTCCAACCAGCCTTTAGCTGCTTGGGGATGATGGGAGTTTTAGTCTTTAAAAGTTGGAAAGTCTAAAGATGCCCACACCTGTGGTGGTTTTGTATCCCAGCACAAGGGGACATGACATGGTTTATTTTGTGTTTTTGTGTAATGTATTATACTTGGATAGCTAACACATAATTTTGGCCTAGTTAGTTAGTTATATCAAACACTATAATTTTGCATAGTGTGCCAGTGAGTTATTTTATAGTTTATGTTTGTGAACTGAAGCCCAGTACAGGCTGACATCATGCCTGAGACCATATTTTTCTATATATAGACATATTTATTACTGATGTAGAGTTCACCTCACACCTGTGTTGTTTATACAAACTGAGTGAGGCACACATAGTGGGCTGTGTGAACAGAGAAATGAGCAATTTTGGGCCAAACTAACTGTACAACAGATAGGAAATAAAAACTGACATTGACAAAAACTGAAAGAGGTCCCATTTTATTTACCAGGAGGAATATATTGGGATTTCTCTTGTTTTGAAGTATGTCCTGGGGAGTTTTTAAATCAATGAGATCTGCTATATCACTAGCACTTCTCCTTTAAGTGCTAGAGATACGGCATATGTCAGAGCTTAAAATTTGCAGTCCTTTGCTGCTAGCCAGACCTGAAAAGTTACTCGCCACTGCAAGCCATAACATACCAACCAGGGCTGAATTTCTACTTGCCAGGGCTAAATTTTCACTCGCCATTGGCTAGTGGCGAGTGGAAATTTTGAGCCCTGGCATATGTTATAAAGATTTTCCTACTGAGTAAGATAAGGACACACCCACTGCTTTCAGTTGCTTTATTCAAAAATGATAACAGTTCAGATTATCTTTCTGTGAGTTTTTTACCCATGTTCTTTTTAAATGTTGAGGAAGAACAGAGGGCACAGTGACAGCAACCCTTAATTTGCTTTTCTTGAGGTTTTGTTTCACATGTTTACCATACACGTCAGGGTGGTTAAATTGAATGTGCTTAATTAGGGCAGATATTCCAAGGTGTGACCCCTCCTTAACCCTCTTCCCAACCTTCTCACACACAATGTACAGTGAAGATGCTATCAAGCTACACCAGTTTCTGATGATTGTACTGTACCTGTCCCAATGGAAAATTAAAACACACCCATAATTTTAGGATGGGTAGAGGTGAAGAAGAGTCCTCGTCTTCTTCAGATGTGCCTGCAATAGCTAATGGAGGTGCTGCTGCTAGCTCAGCAACAGAACGATTTAAGAGTAGGAGTAGAAGGAAGTGGAACCACTACCTGTCCCATATCACTGCTACTACCAAATCCCATGACCATGAAGGATTGTGACACACTAGCCTGATCATTAGTGTGCTGCTAAGACAAATGTACATCTGTCTCTGATAACTCAGCAGCAGGAAGTACACTGGCAAAAAAATCCATAATTTAACTGCTGGTGGTGGTGGTGATGCCTATTCTCAACTGCATCCCTTGCTCCCATTCTAATTTGCTTTCATCCAAGAAGGCTCTCATGCTGTTTTCTATGTCACCAGCTCCAGTACCCTCTAAGTCATCAGCACCACCATTATTTTCTTGCTGCTCTCTACTTGGTGAAGACAAATGTGACAGAGGGGCACTGTTAATCACATTTGTCATCACAGCTGGCACAGTTACAGAATCATCAGATATAATCAGCTGAACTGTACTGCTGCTTCACAAAGCCACAGGATCCAGTAACCCCCTTCTTAATATATTTTCCCACATACCAGAAGAGGGTATTCGGGGCCTTGGGCAACATCTTCACGAGTAAGTGGCCACCCTCCTTCATTACTACTGCTGCTTGATTTCCCCAATTTAGCGGCCTCCACTCCAGCAAGCACTATAACAGAACTTTTTTTTTTCAACTCTCTGTCTCACATTAGTTTCACCTTTCACTTCTGGTTAATTTCCACCACATGGCATTGTGAGAAGCTCTGCTTTTTTTTTTTTTTTTTCTTTTTTATGAATACATTTTTATTAAAGTTTTTTTTTTCTTTTTTATGAATACATATTTATTTAAGTTTTAAGCAAAACAATGTATGATCAAGTATAATTATCATAAAGAAAAATAATTAAAAGGAAAAACATCATAATACAAAGCTTAGTAACAATCAATGAAAACCAGTCAAGCTACTCTAATATGCAGCATAGTAAACTCATCAACCAAGAGCTTTATGAATGGCATAGCAGTCAAAAATTAGATCAATGGAGAAATACTAATAAATTCCCAAACTAATATGGTGTTGGTTCAAATGCCACCTAAAATCTGTAGAGATATCAATCATAACATATATGAACTCATTACTAGGGGTGGGCGAAAAGTGTGAAAAATTTCCAGCATGACTTTTCGCGATGTTTTGTTTTTCCCGCTAAAAATTTCACGTTTCTGCCTATGCAAAAAGTCCTCCTTTTCGCCTATTTTAACTAATTTTCTGCCTATGTTAACACATTTTTCGCCTAATTTAACACTTTTTTTGCCTATATTTCCTGTAGGTACTACATTTCCCACTGTAATATTACTTCTTCTGAGGGCTGAAGTTTAGAAATCAGTGGGTGAAAGTCAAAGTTGTGAGTCCTACAGCTTGAAAAATGTGTTAGCATGCAGAATGCATTTGCCCTTTGCCCGCAACACTAACTTCCTGCATAACTGACACTGGCACATATTCATGATGATGTCAAGAGATTGAAAAAAAAAAAAGTACATCCTACAATGTGGCAGATGGGTATTGTAGTGGTGGTAGTGGGGGACTGGCTGCTATGGTTGTGATTTGTGCATGTATATAGTTTTTACTATTGTCATTTTTGCATCAAATCTCTATCCTTCTTCTCAGATTAGTTACACACATTACTTGTCGCTCATAGCAGTGGTCCCAAGTGGGGTAGATGGTGGAAACCCTTCTTCACATCCCTCCTCCACCTCCTCATCTGTGCTGCTGTTAATATATTTGTCCTGGCTTTGTCTGTCATGTGTGGTTTTCACTACTACTACTACTGGAGCTGGATGTTGATGTCATTCTACTGCCACTACTGCTATGTGTCAAAGGTGCAGCACTTACAGCAGCAGCACCAGAGGTACTCATCATATCTAACACTGTGGATGTTAACCTGTGTTGCTGTTGCTGGGTACTCAAAACAGGTGTGTGCGGCTGAGTGGTATTTGGACTTTGAAGAGGCGATGATGCTGATGATGACTGATAGGGTGACTGTGTGCTTTTTGACATGTGTACTTGTTCAGGGTCTGACTTTCCAATGGCTTTCTCAAACACTTTATACACAGGCACAGTGCGCCTTAAAAGTGGTGGAAGATACAGCCTTTGACTTTCTGCTAACTCTATAGCCCTGTCACCATCCTCACTCTCAACTTTATCTGTATCTGAACAAGGGAAGGATGCTTGAGGGATATATTCTAGATCTGCATCATCATCATTAAGTCATCCTCAGAAGCGTCAGCATCACCTGACAGTTGTTGCTCACTACTACTCTTATATTCCTCTAAGCTTTTAGAGATCTCAAACAATTTCTTTTTACTTTTACTGTAACAAAATTCGCTACTACTTTGACAGGTCTTTTGGTGCTTAGTTGTCTCACTGTCTGATGCAGCAGGCGGTTCAGCTGCTACACCTTCCTCTATTATGGTATTGCCAGCATCATCAACACTTCAGTGTTCTTCTTATATAGTTCTATATTTATTCTGGCACTGGTGGTGCTGGAACTAGTTTTGCTGGGACCTTGACAAGCTGCATCCTCCCTTGGAGTAGAGGGATCATCATCATCATCATCATTGATTGCACACTCTGCAGCAACCACTGCTGCAGTCAGTTTTTGAACTACTACTTTACTCTCACGCCCCTGCACTGCTCCACCCCTCCCCCTTCCCCTTGTGTGTTTGCTGGATATTATGCAACTACACTGTGTTTTTTTACTGTACAGTACCCAACACAACTGATGGAGCTGTATGATGCCTTGCTTAAGCCAAGTCAGCTGTCTGTCACTGTCATCTAAGATATTTAGTTATTTATTCTTTTTTATTTATTTGTTTATTTTTATTTTTAAAAATAACCCTGTTGTCTTATCACAGTCTGTCCAAAAAAATATAACTGAAAACAAAATCAACAAGTTCTTTCCCCAGACTTCCCCACCCAGCACAGAGGCAATATCAGCAAGCAAATAGGTCCCTAGCTGCCTGTGTCTTGCCAGTCAGTCACATGGAATTTTGGAGAATTTGGGGGTCAACCTCCTTCCTCCCTTCTTATCCCCTAGAGTGGCCCCAGACTCCTCTAATACAGAGAACAAATGGCCTACCTAATGGTTCCCTAAACTAATCTTCAATTCCCTTTTATTTGCCTATCTCCTCTAGCTCAAAAACATGCTGCTCTCTCCTCTCTCAAACACAGAATGGCTGCTGTGAGAGCCTGACAGCCTTTTATATGGTTGTAGAAAACTTTTGTGCGGTGTAGAAATATTTTTCTTCCCATTGATTTCAATGGGCGGAAAAGGCAGGAAAATGAACTTTTCGCAGGAAATTATTCAGCAAGCGGAAAGCGCCATTATTTGCCAATTTCAATTTTCTCCCATCCCTACTGATTACTAAAGAGGAGAGGAGTAGAGAAGAAAAGATGAGAAAAGAACAGAAAATTTATTGACAGCTACGATACAAAGATGATGATGTGACTTAAAAGAGACAATCAATGCCGTGGTTGCCAGACACTATCGAAAGATGCAACACTTCCTCTATTTCTTCTAATTATAATTTTTTCCATAATCATGATGTGCTGACACACTTGCTCCTCCCACTCCAAAAGTCATAATACACATTTTAGATGCGTAAACTAACACAATGCCTTCACTTGATTTTGTGTGTAAATTTTTATGATCATGACTAAGAAAAATATATCTAGGTTCCCTAGGAATAAAAATTTTAGTAATTTTACTAATCAAAGATAAAACATTGGTCCAGAAGTCAGCTATCAAAGGGCAGATTACCCACCTCTCTCCTGCATCTCCAGCACAAATTACCCACCTCTCTCCTGCACCTCCAGCACAAATTATCTGAAGATGGGAAAATCCTATGTAGAGATTCACCTACTTGCTATCTTAAAGTTTGTCTTGACAGCCAAAACATTTTTGGAAATGGAGAGAGAGTTGATGAGGGTCTGTTGCTACTCCATATGAGAAAGATTTAGGTGTAAATCTGTTTACCACTGGGTCTTCTGAGAGCTATATAAAATCTCTTGAACAAAATATAGTATATTCTGGAGATACAACATTTAGACAGATGATCATCCAGACAAACAGATTTGAAATCTTATAAGGATCTAAGCAAAGGTTGTCTGTTTGGGTGGGAATTGATGAGATATGTTATCATACTATAGATGAGTTCATCATTGGAACGCAGGTCTAAAGACTAACATAATGTTTGGAATGAGAGAATTTTACCTTTGACAACAATATGATGCACACGTAATTAATTTTTCTGCATCCAGTGAGGATAATTTTCCTCAAAGCCCAGAGAAAAATCATCATTATAGAGTAAGGACTGCAAAGGGGAGCAGATGGTGGAGATATAAGATGAAGTGCGGACCACTTTTTTCAAGTGGACAGTGTAGATTTAAGGAAAAGTGGTAGTTCCCATCTCCTTGATTTGTATTTATGGGGAAGCCAAAGCAAGGCTTAGATTTTGTTCTGGGTGGTTATTTCTTGAAACAATTTGATGAATCTTTTGTCATTATTGGATTGAAACCATTTCCATACAGTCAACAGTAGGATGGATTGATAGTATTTAAGAATATATGGCACCCCAGTATAGTTCTGGATTTAATGTGAGCGATGTAAGAGAATTTTAGTCTGGTTGCCTTATATCCCATATGAAAGAATTAATGGAATGTTGAATGGCCCTTAAATAATTAGATGAGAGGGATACTGGGATTGTTTGCAGAACATATAGTATTTTAGGTAGTATAGCCATCTTAACTAAGTTAATTCTACGCAACCAAGATAGAGGGAGTCCCAACCAAGTCTTCATTCTTTCTGAATTTTATTTTTAATGATATATAATTTGCTGCAAACAGCCAATAAGAATGTGATATCTATTCAATTCCCAAATATCTTAAACTATATGTAGACCAACGAGAAGCTCTGGTTTTTATATTATGGAAGCAGGAATTCTCACCACCATGGAACACAAAAGGTGGAAAACTAAACTGTCCTCACTGGATAAATACGCGTTGTTACCGAAATGGCGATTCTCTGTGGGTGGAAATTCCTACAGAAACCATACAGGACTTTTTGCCCACCTCTACTGAGCACCTGCACACTGATAATGAACTTTCCGCACTGTATAAAGCTTCTGAACACCTGTCTGCTGATAATGAACAAGATGCACTGTATAAATCTGTTGAGAACCTGCATGGAGATAATAAACATATTTGGGAAATATTTTTGGTCCCCTGTGATGCAGTTTGTTTGCTCCAAAATTGCCCCACTTTTTCTTAGACATAAAGGTAACTTAAAGGTAACTACAAAGCAATGTTTATAAGCATATGCCATATAATAGTTGCTGGAAAGGGAAGATATATGCAGCAGTGTAGAAGGAATCAGAGGATATACCCTCTGCATGATGGAGGAAAAAAGCAAAGGCCCTGAGCTGCTCCTATTCAATTCCATAGCAAAGACTGGCTATAATTAGTAAGTGAGAACAAGCCACTGGCTTTAATAATCAAGCATTTGAGATTGCATATACTTTTCTCTGTTTATCCACTACTCAGTGTGACAACATGTTCAACAGGTTTATTTATTGTGTGAATATTTCATTATACACCTAAAATGCTTTAGGGTGTTTTGCAGGTATAATAGCATATTGCATAGGTATATGTGTTTAGTGAGTTTCACAGTCTGTTCTAAATGATGATACAAGCATTTTCTTTCATGACTAATAATAATCCATATGGATAAGATGAAAAGGTGATGAACTGGTTTGTGAAATGGAGAGTACCTAATTGATTCACCTGAATTATTAAATTTAGGATAATCTGGACATTTTAGAATGAGATGAGTCCATTTCTTGGAAATGCACCACGTATCACATGGAACACTTTATATTACTATGGTAACATAGGGCATAATTCAGCATGAGTAAGTATACCAATCCCAAGTCTTCTGTGGGAGTCATGTATTGTATAACTAAACAAGCACTGAGCCTTTATTGTGATAAAACTTGTGCTATAGTAACAAGTCTGGTAAATTAAAAGAATAGTCTGCAAATTCCTGGAAGAAAAGATGGGTATCTAAGGGGAAGCAAAATAAAAGGTTGCCATAGTGTTCTTTTCACTGTGTGTATTGTGACTGAGAAGGTTATGTATGCCAGGAACTTAGACAAGGCTATTGGGTCTTAGTTCCACAACATACTAATGGCTTCTGAAAGGAGCATCAGAAGAAAAAAAAAATAATTAAAACTTTAAAGGGGATCTATCACCCCATTACATCTTTGCCTAAATCATTTTGTTATAAATTGTATAAAATGAAGTGTATAAATAAAAAAAAAAACAATTGTCTGGCAAAATTAAAAGAATAAATACATCTCTGTATCTACTTAGCAGACTGCAGTTAAATGATCTGTACCGCAGTCTGCTGCTCTGCCTCTGCTCCCCTCCCTCTATCCAGCCTCCTCCAATGATGGAGGCTTTCTGTCTGTAAGCTGGAGCAGTCTCATTGGCAGAGATCAATTTCTGGCCAATGAGAGTGCTCCAGCTTACAGACAGAAAGGAACCGTCATTGGAGGAGGCTGGATAGAGAAAGGCAGAGAGGCAGACTGCGGCACAGATCAGGTAACCGCAGTCTGCCTGGAAGTAGGTACAGAGATATATTTATTCTTTTAATTTTGTCAAACAACCATTTTTTTTTTTTTTAATTTATACACTTTTCATTATATAAGATATATCACAAAACCATTTAGGCAATGTTGTAAAGGGGTGATAGATCCCCTTTAACCTTTTGAGTGCCAGGAAGGTATCCAATGTGTTGGATACCTCCCTGGCACTCAGAGGGTTAACTGTGTGTGCTTAAGACCCTATACTATGTGGAAGGAAAGAAAGTGAGAGTTAGAGAGTTTTTCTTTTTGTTGGACTCCTGTCTGAATCTTTCCTTCTCCTGCTTCTCAGAACTTTTTTTTAGCAGACACCTGACATGATGTTTGGATGACTTCATTAAGAGACATACTTGATGCCACCTGAAGTGGCATATGTCTTCTCCAGAATATACTACAGCATGGAGGAGGGACTCTGAGATGTAAAGACCTCTGCCACATTCGGGATAAAAGAGCCATAATTACCTTGTAGATAGCCAAGTTGATTGATTTAATAATCAGTACTGTGTAATAGATAATAAAATATAGTTGCTTCAACAGAAGGATTTGCTTTCATCTCTGGCTGTCTGGCAAAATACCTCTTTTTCCTAGAAAACAAAACAAAACACATGTAATTCAGAGGGTACTTAATATTTTAGGAGATTTCAATTGTTAGCTATACATTTAGTTCTAAGCTGATAGGGACAATAATTCTCATCCTGGCTTTACTGAAACAGATAGCACAGAATCTTTGCACTAGAATAGTAACCTTTTTTTTCTGACTACATCGTCTGCAAGTGCATAATATGTAAAGTCAAGTTGTCTATATCAGTTGTGCCCTCAGGGGTGACTACTAGGCCAGGATTTGAGGAATTCTTTGTTAGAGCACAGGTGAGTTCATCAGTTTGAATGATCCTCTGATCAACAAACCTTTGCTCTAGCAGCGAAATTCCTAAATCCTGGCCTTTAAATTAGTCCTGAGGTTTATACATTTATACCACAGATCTCTGTTTGCAGAAGGTTTTTTGGTTAGTTGATTATCAAAGGACTAGTTTTAAAGCCCGTGTACACGGGCCACAGTGCCACCCAGCAACCTTAGCTGGTGGCCGGAGCCTCTCTTCTCACTGACGGTGCTGCAGTCATGTGCAGTACTGACTACTCGAACATGCCGCGGTTGATACGGAGAGGGGATCTCCGAATTCAGTCCATAGTCCTCTCTGCGCACCTTCCTGGGACCGCTTGCGCAGAGAGGACTCTGGTCTGAATTCGGAGCAACCCGCTCCATATCAGCCATGGCGCTTTCAGGCAGTCAGTACTGCACATGACTGCAGGGGGGCAGTCTCTACTGTGCATGACTGCAGCGCATGCAGCAGTCTCTACTGCGCATGATGGCTTCTGACAAACATCCTAGCGAATTATAATATAGGATAGTGATACAATGCAACAATACCCCTGCGGTACTGAATGTTCTCTATGCGTTGGTTTTTACATTGTGTCTTTTTTTATATTGTATCACTGTGACTGCTTTCATAGTCTATCTGCAAATAGATTAAAGGAACTTATTGTCAGAGAAAAAATGTGCAACAAATATGAGAGGTGAAGATGAAAAAAGTAATAACTGACTTTAAATGGTGTGCATTTGGAGAATATGTAACATCAAAATAAGTTTGCTATCCCTTCAACATCTAACTGGCCTATTTTGTGAGGTATATCATACTACATATGTGAATATATATTGAAAATATATTGAATATGTGTGCAAATACAGACATCATGTTCACTAAAAGTTAATGTAGGTCTTTATTAAAGTTTGCACTATCCAGCTGTTTGCAATAAACAATCTTATGAGAAATTAACCTTTCTTTGTTAATGACAGTGAGTTTTTGAGCTATGCTTATACTGCCACACAATGGGTGAATGTACAACTGTAATTCTATGCTAATTCCGGAGATGGGATCAATGTTAAGTCCATCCCCTGCCTAACACCAATTTACTAAGGGAAGTGCAATAGGGCAGCCTGTGCACAGTCTGGGGAGATTCCTTTATTCACTGCCAAAATCTACTGCATGTATTAACATAGCAAAGTACTCTGAAAATAAACATGGACACTCAAAATATCAGGACTGCATCCACTGATAGAAATGTTTCATTTAACATGAAGGACCGTATGTGTTGACAAACAATACAATGTTGGTTTTTTTGGGGGGGGGCATTGGAGCTTCATATTAAGTGAAAATGTTCTATGGACAAAGTCCTGATATTGTTAATGCCCATCTCTATCTTTTGAATACTGCTGGTATTATATATAGTAATCAAGAAAGCCACAAAGTAAAAAGTAGCACATTAAAAAGATTATAGGGCCTATACTTTTGAAGATATATGGAGTGTAGCAAATGTGACTGAAAATATTTGTCGCTACCACAGTAAAATTCATTGCACATGCCATGGTGCAGGCTTACAAGGCCTGCTGGCATTAAAGTCCTACAGTGGTGTGTGTGTGTGTGTCCACCAATATGCACTGCAGCTCTAATCACACTGTACCACCTACCAGTAAGTTCATCCTCTGGGATTAATATACATGCAAAATTTGAGAGGCTTCTGAGGATGAACAAACAGCACAATGGCCTGTTCTATGGCTAGTCACCACTCAGAAGCATCATGCTTTAGCTCTCTAATGCCATTACAGAGGAGACATTTCCACATACACATTAGATTAATCCCACCCAAAAGTGCGGTCCATTTCCAAAACAATGGGCAAGTCCCCTCTGCACGGGAACACCAGCTAACCCCAGACGTACGTTTCGGCCTTGTTGGGCCTTGTCAGTGAGGTGCAGCTGGATTCCCTAGGCACTGAGAGTAAGGGGTCCACTTCTGGATTACCCTTCATTCTTAGGGAGACCCCCTAAGAGTTTTCAAAATATACATACAAAATGTGAACACGAAAGAGGATCAAGACAAGTACATGAGTAATCTTTGCAAAATGAAAAAAATCTGTAACAAATGCACAACATTTGAGCCACAAAAAGAAACACTAAACATGGCGAATAGGAGAAACAGGCTACATAGATATCCAGGGGTACATTCTAGCTCCATCACCATAAATTAGGAACCAAAAACTAAATATGCTGCTGCCCTTTGTCTCTGTAAAAAATGTGAGCACAGGGAAATCAGGATCACATCTAGCCACACCCTCTTTGAGATCCCAGGTGTGATTGGGAGCAGCAGCAGCACGATAGAGGTGCAATGACTAGCATCTTTAGAATCACTCCTAAAATTGCATGGATGAAAGAGCATATAAAAGTGATGTTGTGCGTGTCTAAATGAAGGAGAGAGGGAGGTAGGACAACATTTTCCTCTGTAACAATGAATCCCATGTCTCCTATTGCTACTATTGTGCAAATACAAAGCACAGAGTTGGATGCTTGAGATAGTAGGAAGTGACAACAGTCACAGAGTTCCCCACCCACTTTCAGGCCCATCACCACTACCACTTGTCATGTTGTTAAAGGAGATTTATCACCCCAGTACACGTTTGTTAAAAGTTAGATTACCTAGCCATTAGGTGGAATTCTTGAATATTTTTTTTTGTCTGTTGCCGAAAATTAACGTTTAAAGACTGCACTTCCATATAGACTGCGAGTACAGCTTTATACCCGCACTCTGTAGCTCTGCCTCTGCTCCCCTCCCTCTAGCCAGCCTCCTCCGATGACGGAGGCTTCTGTCTGTAGGCTGGAGCAATCTCATTGGCTAGATATTGATCTCTGCTAATGAGAGAGCTCCAGCCTACAGATAGAAGCCTTCACACAGATCCAGTGTTAATAACAAAAAGACAGAGACACCAGAGGGAGAACATTTTTGCCAAAATGGGCACAGTGTCAAGGATATTAAATTAACTGTATTGATGGGACTGTTTCGCACTCAGAGGGACAGAAAGGTATGGGAGGTAAAATTAATGTTAAAATTTAATGAAATTTGTAGTGGGTTGAACAGGGATAAGGAATTTATGACAAAATATAATTTCTAAGCAAAAGCCTACAGCACCTGGTAGTCCCAGGTGGTCTCCCATCCAGGTACTAACCAGGCCTGACCCTGCAAAATATAATTTAGTTGACTGACCTTTCCACAGACCCAAGAGCATCATAAATACCTCTAAAGCCTCAGAGGAAGAGTGCAATTTACCATTGACTGATCAAAGATATCTGGATCTGGACTGCATTCTGTTATCTGATTTCCATGCTAAACAATGTGATGTGTACTTGTATTTAAGAGAGATGTTTTCATATTTATCTGTATAACATGCCTGAGGAAGAGACCCAAGGTCTTGAAAGCTTGCATTTAAATCTGCTTAGTTAGCCAATAAAAGGTATCAACTATATTTGCCTCCTGTATTTATACAGCTAACACGGTACCAACTCTCATCTGCTAACAGTATTGCAGAAGGAATGCTCCCAGACATACAAAGAAAAGGCAAAAAAGGTCAAAGTTCATGTGGGAGATTCATTGGCAATAGCAAATAGAAAATACATACAATTTCTGCTATACTTCTGTTTAGAAGTATATAACAGACCCCCCACATAAGGTGGTAGGGTATAATTTAGTAAAGGTAAAAGTGAAATTCTGAGACTGATAATTTCTGTTCTAGACGTGTAAATAGACATATGGAGATAAAAAAGTCACACTAGCTGTGTCAGTTGCTCTTTACTGTCTTAGTTAATACACTGAGCTAATTTTACAGGGGATGGTATAGGAAGCCCAGTAACATTAGCTGAACTATTTCTGCAGTAAATAAATCCAGAGCTTATAATTATCACCTCTACTTCTCCCATTTTCTTGTCTATAGGAAAAGACAGTTTCCACCTTACAAGGGCAAGGCTTTCATCTTCACCACACCTTGTTACTACACCTAGAATTTTTTCTGCTTATAGATAGCCCAAGTTTTGGCAGCACACGATAAACAACATCCTGTCAGAAATTAGGTCATCACTGATGTATTCCTGTATAATCTAACCCTAAAATCCCACACAAACTGAAAATATACTTTACTATATTATGTGGAATTTATACATACAAGTGGGTGTCTATAGAGGAGGAAGTTGATATGTCCTTAAATGGAAATTCAAGAGGGATGTTCATGCTATGATTTAGGAAGCATCGAAGGAGAATGGTTAGTGATAAAAAAAAACTGCAGTAACACTCTGCTAACATTTAAATCATATGCTTAAGGCATATCATTCAAATAAAAGGCTGATGTAAAGAGAAAGGCTTGTTCTACACACTGCATAGAAAAATGAATGATACAATTGATATGAAATAATGTAATGCAATTTTAAATTATATAAAGTCTATCATGCACGATATGTTAACTTTAAGTGGCATTAAATTATATTTCTGTAAATTTGTCAAATCTTGGTCACAGGTTTTTTGATCTGTGCAATAAGTTATTTTCTTTCTTAGAACCTTCAATGTTTGTTTTTTCAATAGTCCATTTATAAAGTAGTAGAGAAATTGGCCCTTTAGAAATGGAGGCCTCCAATGCTCTTTAACATGGACTTTGATTAAAAAGTTTCTGTGTGGCTGAGATTCTGTAATGTAAACAAATACTGATGCATAAGGCAGATGGCAAAAAATACCAGTCTCACCAGTTTAAGAAAAAAAGTGCTTGTATTTAAAGCTAGAATGTGATGCTTGAGTGTATCAGTAGCTGGAAATATAAATCTGCAGTCATAGCAGTAAGTAAAGTTACCAACCTCAAGATCAGATAGTCAGAACCAGTTGAGCTGAAACAGGATCAATACAGCAGTTATAGATAACTTAGAAACATTGTTTCCAAACTATGGCAGGAACAATGCAGGAAAGGCTCAGCTAACCAGAAATCACTGAAATTGATGATTGCTAAGGGAAAGTTCTCTAGCAAAAGTGGTAATTTCACTGCTGCTCAGAATAATAAATCCAGAGAGCAAGTACACTCTGCAGGGACAAGTACACACATTCATTGTTGTGTCCTCAGGCAAGGTTTAAACTGGAGATAAAGCAGGAAATTAGGAAAAAGATACAGAGAAAGAAAACGACTCAGTGTAATGGTTTTGGATAACCCCCCATGCACACACACTTCAGGGGACCCCCCACTTCAAGGAAATAAAGGAACAGTGAAAGGCCTACACAAGAGCAGGGGCTACAAATGCTGCTATGGTGATAGCCATAAAAATCAATCAAATACTTTAAGAACTATTAACAAAGTAGAAGTCAACAGTCTTGGCCACAACAAACTGCTCATGACTATCCACCAATATGGGGGAGGAGAAGAGACAGTAGAACAAACAAAGTGTTCCTGCAGATAAGTCTTAAACAATGCAATAAAACATAGAGCAAACCTACTAGAATGTTCAAACTTATAGGAGACTAGGTTCACTTGACTCAACACCTTGATTGATTCAATATAGTGAGGCCCCAGGCAATACCAAATCTCCAGGAGCAAATTGTAGAGCATGAGAACAATGTTTACTGACTGAGGTCTCTGATAAAACAGGAAAGTCCTGAATCCTTGCCAAAGCAAACCACAGGAGAGGCAAGATTTTCAGTTGCAGGGATCCCAGTAGCAGGATAAGAGGTAGGAAAAGTCTGAGGGTTTAAACCAGATAAAGCAACAAAGGATGACATTCTGGGAAACACGTGTAAGAGGAATTCACAGGAGAATTCAACTATGGGCAGAAGGCCTACCCAGTTGTTTTGGAGCAGATTGCAATAATAATGAAGGAAATGTTCAAGGTTCTGGTTGAAGCACTCAGTCTACCTATTAGTTTTGTAAACATGAAGGAACAAATGGTTACTACTTTGTTTCAAAATATTCAGACAACACAGTTGCTGTTGATATAAATATAAAGGATTTCAGCATACAAGAAGACACAGGATGAGAGCGCTCAACGGACTCACCAAAGCATCACTTATCAGTCAGCGGATGTTTGTATAATAAAATGCCAGTTTATTCATAATATTGACAACATAACAATAAACTGAATGAGGAATAATAACACAGATGCGAAGGAGGTAACGATCTGCTTTATACTTTTCATGAAGGAAACTTCACTTAATCATAGGCTAGCCTATGATTAAGTGAAGTCCATTGGGGAGTCCATTGAGAGCTCTCGTCCTGTTTCTTTACCTATTAGTTTTGAGATGCTGAGTAGATCATAAAGCAAGATGAATGCCTAAGCACTGACAGAAGACTTTCCAATACTAGTAACAAATTGGCAACTAGTGTCCGAGACAATAGGAGAAGTTATTAAATGAAGTTGAAAAACCTCTCTAAGAAATAGAGTGGCCAATTCTTGGGAGGTAGGTAATCCAAAAATTTGATCAACAGAAGGTTACAAATGAGAGACAACATATTGCAATAAGGAGAGAGGGTCTGTGAGCACATTATTTGTCAGTCTCCATTGGCTGCTCAGACAGTCCGTTCTCTTGGATGATGTTCAATTGAATCTGGAATGTCGCTCAGTGCAACAGAGTAGTTGGTGATGGTTTTTGCTCTACATTCTCCTTAAATCATGATTTCCATTAGGTTCCCGAAGGACCTGTATCTTTACCTAAATAATTCATTATGGGTGTGCTATGCAGACCAAACATCACCATTAATCCTGTGAGTTCCAGAGTGTTACTTACCCCCTCTGGCACTCAAAGGGTTAACATTTGGAAGTTCTGTGCACAACCACACCAAAATGACTCTCAAGACTAAAAGCAAGCCTTTGGGCTTTAAACACACAAACCAAGACTTGAACCTCTTAAACTATAACTTAGAACTTTCCTTGCCTAAAACTGTATATAAATAGAAGAAAAAAAAAGCAAATCTGAAAAAGTACATATTACATAATTTAATACACCTAACTGAAGCCAGTCAAATGAGACGTGAGAGTAGGTGAAGGCAATTTAAAGAGCAGTGTACCATGGTCAATTTGAGAGTAAAGGGGAATGAACACTTCCTTTTGTTCAGCAAAAATGTATACATAATGGAAGACCTACTTCTTTCTGTGGATGTTCTAACGGTAAAGAAATCCTGAGAGAGAAATTGAGAATTTTATAGATGGAAGATTAAGCATCTTGATATTCAGTGGGTTTAATCCCCTGACATACAATCATGCACATACTTACTCACATCATCATGCATCATGCATACACATAAGTCATGTATGCTCAAACACATTCAAACCATCATGCATGCGCACTCAACAGACACCACACAAATATTTTTTGTCACTGGTACACAATACTAGGTGAGTTCTCTACTCTTTTGTCTTTGAAGTATCTTCTCTCTTTCCTGCTACACGTGTTCATGACAAATAACATAATTCACACATGATGATCTATGTACTCAATCCACATAGCTAGTTTTTATAACAGAAAATAACTAGCTACTAAAATTGTTATTTTATTACAGACATTAACACATTTTTATTATTTCCTGCATTGACACAATCGAGCTCCTTGGAAACCGTGGAACTTTTTTATTTCTAAATTGCACAACTGGGTGTAGCACATGATATCAATCAACATACAGATGCACCCAGACTTACTTTCATTTTTACTGAGCTTTTATCTCAAACTGATAAACAACTTCCATCGTCTTTGTTTAACCCAAGAAAAGGTTGAATGAGTCTGGTTCCATCTGTGCAATAAGGGGGGAAATATTAAAATGATTCCACTTCAAACCAAGCAATTGAACCTAATTTTTATCCCTAAAGTTTCCTAATTCCAATTTAGTAAGCTTCTTAAGATAATTCTAATCTTAACTCTGACTGTTCCACAGGGAGGTAGTAGGAAAGAGTATGGGTATTTTGTGAGTTTATCTCTTCTGTGCCTTGTTTTACGGGATGTGTGAAACAAGGCACAGATAAATTGGCATAACTTTATTCCAGTTTCCTGTGCATGATAGAGGGGACGTGTTCTGGTATTGATGGCATTAAAGTCTAAACAACAGGAAACTGTGCGCTAGGATGCAATAAAATTATTCATAATATGAACTGAAGGTGGTGGTGGTGGTGGTGGTGGAGGCTAACTACAGTTGATGTGCACTGGCAGATTCATACATCCACCCCCCCACACACACAATAAGCCTGGTTGCAACTGTATCATTTAAAAAAAAAAAAGAATAAAAATTAAACAATATTAATATTTCTTGTTCCTTCATGTATTCTTCATTTTGAACTCTATGGTTAAAAAGAGAATAGAGGGCAATTCCCATTCCCCTTGCTAAAACGGGGCTAGATAATTGGTGATGTACATATGTGTTTGTGTATTTGTGCACCACTAGCCGTGGAATAATGGAGCTGAATGACTGTATAAAAAAGGCTGTGAGACTGTGTATGTACACAATCTCAGTCTTTTTTATAAAAAATAATTCTGGATAGAATGCCACACTGCAGGTCCACTAGATCTAAATCAAATATTTCAGAAAAATAAGCGGATAGAACAGGGAATACAGTCAATTTTCAGAGAAACAATCTCAGTGAAATATTGTTATCCCATAGACTGAAGGTAGAAAGGGGATGAGTTTGGCGCTGTATATTATTTACTGGGTATATTCCAATTAAAACCAAAACTTTATTAGTTTCTTTTTTAACATTTTAATAAAGAGACTAATATAGTTTTGGTATTAATTGGAATATACCCTGCAAGTAATATTAGTTACTAGTCCCCTTTCTACCTTCAGTCTATAGGATAACAATATTTCACTGGGATCGTTTCTCTGAAAATGTACTGTATTCCCTGTTCTATCCTCTTGTATTGTATATATTTATTTTTTTATATACAAAGTCAAGCAACAGGCTTCCTGATTATTTCCTGTTGTGTCATATGTAAATTCAATTGAATGTATGGAATCTTAGTTTTCTAACCCTGAAAATGAGAAATTGGTACACATCTGGCTCCATCTAATGAGTTTTGGTGCATCTGTAGCACTGTGTACAAGTGTAACTGTTTGCCCAAATTAAGTCCATGTTACTATACCTTTGTGTGCAATAGAGTGAGTATTCGTGTGTATGTGTGTGCAAGGATGGGTGTGTGTATGTAAGACTGCATCTCCAAAGCTAAATGTATGTGTATGTAAGCATGAGAGAGTATATATAATGCTGAGCCAATGGCGAAAATGTCTATGTAAGACTAATTGCAGATGGGTGATTGAGTGTATATACAAGATTGCACATATGTATGTAAAACTGTTTGCAAAGTGAGTATGTGTATGTAGGGTGCATGTACAAAGGAAAGTGTGTGTGCATAAGGTTGAGTATGCATGGCTGACATTTGTAATGTTTTTCCAGCACTAATATGCTTTTTTAATAAGAAGTTTAAGTTTATTCCTAAACTTTATTTATTTCACCTTAAGATACCACTAATTAAACAACTACTTAAAAATAAGAAGAGATTAGCATTCCAAATAAAACCTTCCCCTTTATGCGCCAAGAAGAATGTGGGCACCGGCGTGTATAAGTATGGTTGTATATGTTATTAAGAGTTTGCTAAGGTGAGTGTGCGTGCATAAAACTGCAGAAGTTTATCTAACATGTTAAAAATAAAACAATACAACGTAGAGGTTTTTAAAAGGCCAGTAATTATATTTTCACATTTAAATGTCGGGTTGTTGTAACTAAGTAATGATAATTTAAATCTCCACTTGACCTCTACTTAAAAGAGTTAGAGAATAATTAAAATGTAAACCTTTGAGTGCCAGAAGGGTATGTATTGCAGTGTGTTTGTGTAACAGGTAATCAGAGTGGCAGTGCTTTGTTTTAGAAATGTCATTATGTAATTTAAAGCAGATCTATCACTTAAAAAAAAAGTTTTGTTTACTAATTAAAAATGAAAAGTTTATTCTACGTTACATATTTTTTTTTCTACAATGCACCATATTCCTTATTTTTATTTTTTATTTTTTTTTAAAGAAGACATCACTTTTTCCAAGTCCTACTGTCAGTGGGTTCTCCTGTCTTGAAAGGATTTGCATTATTATTTATCCATATCAATTTATTCCACCCTTTTCTACCCTTTGCAGTCTAAGAAGGTAGAGGAAATGTGTTTAACATTTGCGGTGGAAAAGTATCTAACCAAGGCTGAAAACAATACACTATTGAAGTTAGATAACCTAATTACTAAATCAAATATCTCTAAACTCAAGCTATAGGCAATGTAGACACAGTTAATGAGACTAAAAGCTGTGTAGGTAACAGGACCATTTTAAGCTTATGCTAACCATCATCCCTTGGTGGTTTATGCACTAAGGACTGAATTTAAATGCAGGTGCTAATTTTATCTCTGCTTTTATCTCCAGGTATCCCCATAGACTTCCATAGGATTTTTTTTTATAAAGAGGGAGGTAACATTAATCTCCCACATTTGAATCCAGCCCTAAGGAGTGATAAAGAGGTGATAACGCTGAGAAAACTTCTACAGTGATATCACTTCTCCAATTCCCATATTATTGCATGGAGCCTATGTACTAAGATTTCAAAAGCTGGAGAAATTTTCGTGCATTGGCTCCACAGAATAACATACTCTTGGAGAAATTATATCACCAAAGTAGTTCCTCTGATTTATGACTTCTTTATCACAGCTGTGTGCATATCCCCCTTGATATGGCAGGTGTCGTTTGATGAGATTGGAAGGCAGTTGCCTGAAGATAACAGCGAGGGTACATGGGCTGTACAATTAACCCCTTGAAGGCCAGAGGGGTGTTCAACATACTACAAAGCAGCACCCTGGAGTGTGACAGAACTTTAAATTAAATTTCCCAACTTTCCTAATAATTTCCTAAGTGCAGTTTTCAGTATAGATTAATAAATAACTGTTGACTGACTTGCACAGCAGTAAAGTACAAATGGGTGTGCCTTAAAGTGAAATTATAAGTGCAGGAAAGCATGGTTATTCGTTTGTTTAAGACCAGTCCATTGTTTATATATAATATTGTTTTGCATTAAATGTCTACTGTAATCTGTAGCTGGAGACACCTATTTTACAAACATCTTCCATTCTTTTGCAGAACAGTGAGAAAACCATTCCAAAACCACTTTTCAGCCTTATCTACATTGTTCTCAGGGCCGGACTGGGAATAAAAACCAGCGCTGGAAAAAATTGCTTACCAGCCCCATAGCATTGCCTCATTATACCAGCCCCATAGCATAATGGCATTTTTTTCTTGTTTATAAAAGGGGAAACCATGCATTTTAAAACACATTGGAATGCCACCACCACAGCAATAAAGTTATTTGCCACCACCAGAGCAATAAAGAGTTATATGTCACCACCATAGCAATAAAAAGAGTTATATATATATATATATGTATATATACTAAACAACAGAAAAGGGCAGCACCCGTGGGTCTCCTTGATAATCTTCACAAAATTTATTATGCACAAACAAATCGTCAACGTTTTGGTCCACACAGGGACCTTTCTCAAGACATATGTATGTGCATGTATATGTAGATATATAAGATCTGAGTTTCAAGGAAGCACTTTTGCTTACTGTTTGACAATTGCCTGGGTGCTGATGAAATTTGCAAAAAGTATTCAAGTTTCAGAAGGACATAAGCACTCTCAGGGCTTCAGTGAAGAATGTGAAATAAAACTGATTTTATTTGATCAACGTTACGGCTGTATCTTCTTGTCAGCTTTCCTCAGGATGAGGAAGGCTGACAAGATACAGCCGAGTCATTGATCAAATAAAATCAGTTTTATTTCACATTCTATTTTCAATGAAGTCCTGAGAGATGGAGTGCAGTGCTCCTCGAGGTCTGGAAGTATTATTTAATTATAAAAAGTGCATATAAACCTATATTAAACATAGGTTTATATGAGCTTTATTTTAAAAAATGGGCAATTGTCAACACCATGCTAGGGGGGTGTCATGATGGGTTTGATACCCCCCTTGAGGTCTGATTTTTTTAAATAAATATTTAACTAAAAACCCATTTTTTACACATATACAGGCAAGATATGCAGCCACATACCTTGCCTATTAACCCTTTGAGTACCAGAGGGGTAGAAACCACATTGCTAAGCAATGCCTTCCTACCTCTTTGGTACTCAAAGGGTTAAGTGTTGAATAAAGTACAGGTTCTGTTGAATAAATGGCAGTTCCTGTTGAATAAAGAGGTGAAATTTGAATGGAGTTATTATGTTAAATATATGCAATGCATTTTGAAATACTAAGGGGGGGGGTAAGTCGAAGGGGGGCACTCTGTGTCACATTTCTATAATGTGGGGAACACTACCATTGTGTGTTAGCCCCATATACATTGCCTGACACCCCCAGCCTTTTTAACTTGCCCAGGCAGTGGCCATGGGGATTTGTGGCTAGCAGGGGGCAAGGGGAAAAGGTTGGAGAGGGTCAGACAGAGTACATGGGGATCTGTGGTTAACAGCTGTGTATTTGGGGTTTTATAATAATAATAATCCTTTATTTATATAGCGCACACAGATTCCGCAGCGCTTTACACTCATATGGCTACCACTGGGCAAGGGAACAAGGCTGGGGGCAAGTGGTAGCCACACATCCCCATAGATGCTGCGTGTCCCCCACTCTTGTTCCCCTGTGAGTGCACAACATGTATAATATATGATACATAGGTAAGGGGATAATTGTGTAGTGCTTGGTGTATTTTTATTTTGACCATTTGAGTGCCATGGTGTGAGCAATGCACATCCCTGTGGAATTCAATGCTGTCCTTCTGTGACGGTTTGTTTGACACACAGACACAGTGGTTTAGGAAAAACACAGTTTTATTAAAATAAATAACCTTCACAGGTCCTGTAGTATATCAGCAGAATAGTACAGACACACAACAGGTTATAGATACATAGGCCCACACAGGTACAGCATAAACAATAAGTCCACAACAGGCTATACTGACAAAGGTCAGGAAGAATGATGGATTCCCAGGAGCAAGGTCTTGCATGGGTTAAAGATCTTCAGAGTGTAAGCAGTCCCATGTGCAGAGAGGTCAGTGATGGGACGCCCTGCATATAAACAGCTGTGGAATTCGTAACGCCAAAAGCCAGATAAGCAGAAATAGCATGGGCTGCTTAGGCAATACTGGGAACAGAGACACGAGAGGTACCGCCGTAGCAGTAACTTGCACACTGCTGAAGTCTAACGGAGGCAACCGGTGGTTCAACATCCTGAGTGGTAACGGAGGCAGACACTTGCTCTGAGCAGAGGCAGTAACGGAGACAAGGCCCAAGGTAAACTGCCATAGCAGTAACGGAGACAACACTTGCACTCTGCACAAGTATAACCGGAGGCAACCGGTGGCTCAACAGCCGGAGTGGTAACGGAGGCAGACACTTGCTCTGAGCAGAGGCAGTAACGGAGACTAGGCCCAAAGTAAACTGCCGTAGCAGTAACAGAGACAACACTTGCACTCTGCACAAGTATAACCAGAGGCAACCGGTGGCTCAACAGCCAGAGTGGTAACGGAGACTGGCCGCTGATACTCTGCAGGAGGAAATAACCCAATTGCCAGACAGTCAGAATGTCGCCTATGCGACACAGCACAGGAACGCTAACCAAGCCAGGTAGATACACGGAGCAGGAATGTCAGCCAAGCCGGGTCGGATCACGGAGCAGGAACATCAGCCAAGCCGGGTCGAATCACGGAGCGGGAACATCAGCCAAGCCAAGTCAGAGTTACGGAGCAGGAACGTCAGCCAAGCCGGGTTAAATCACGGAGCAGGAACGTCAGAAGAATAGTCAGGCAATCCGGGTCGGTACAATAGGGCAGTAGACAATATGCAGAGTAGTCAGGAAGGCCAAGTCGGTACACTGGGAATCACTGAGCAGAAATAAGCGCTGGCACAGGAACACCACAAAAGGGCACCGGAGGGGTGCCCCTAGCCCAGTATATAAAGGTCATACTGGGCTGGACTAACACACGGTAGCCAATGGGAGCAAGACACAGACTAGACTGACAGAAAAAAAACAAAAAGAGCACGGGCACCGTGATACCATCGTGCTGAAAGCCTTCTCTTTATTCCACTACTGGCCAAGTAGGGAAGCACAGAGAGAATTCTGTTCAACTTCAGAATTGTCGTAGTGTTGGAGATGTGTGAAGGGAGGACATCCCTTCCACATTGACAGCACTTCGAAAATACTGTATGCTAATAGAGACCTTCTCCAACCCTCCCCTTCCATCAGACAATTTTGGTGATTATGTAGATGTGTGTGCAGATTGAACTGTCAGAGTGATTCGAAAACATCTACAAGATCATCCCGACACCACATTGACCTTTAGTGCATCTAGGCCCATGTCTTTCACCTCCTCTACCATAATATCTAGCTATTCAGTCAGTAATTGTGGTGGCCCCCCTAGCCTAGTAATGGAAGCGAAAAATGAAGAAGGAAAAAATCCAGCAATAGAGGTAGAGGGTGACAGTAGTTGAAAGTAATTGATAGGTGACGTAAGATGATTCTGTTCTAGACAGGGACAAAAGTGCAAAAAAAATTAGCAGATACTAGAAAGCAGAGAGCAAGAACTGCCTGAATGTCCTATTATGGAGATACCTGGTGGGAAATTGAATTCTTCTTTGACACCACCACCAGCAGCAGTATCATTTGTATAGCCCTGCCAGAGTCCAAAAGTGGGGAAGTTTATGAGGAGAATCCTGAGGGTTTTTGTTTTTTTTAATTTTAAAGACTTTATTGAGAATTCAATGAAAAATTAGTACCTCAGATTTTAATGAGTAATACAAGATTTATATAGGTACAGAACAATAAACATAACAGATTAAGCCATACTTGGTAAATTACAAAATTATGGGAGAAACTCAAATACAGAGCTTGTATGGTAGCTATGTTGTGGAATTTTAAGGCCCTAAACCATGTAATAGGACAAATAGGTGAATAATGTTTCCATTAGGCTAATGATAGGAGTTTGAAGCTAGACAATTGCACTGATAATAATATAGAAGCTCCAGACTAAAATGAGAATAAGGAACAGTAGTAACCCAAAAAAGAGAGGTGTGTAAAAGAGAGAAAGGGGTGTAAAAGCTCCTTAAGTCCTTGGGTTGACTTAGGCCGTTGTTCCGGGTTTCTCTCTCCTGAAGTCAGCCATGAACCATCAAATGCACCGGTACTCTGCTCCAGTATTCCCAGGATGAGGGTCAAAAGAAGACCCTTGATACCATCCCAAATAAATTAGACAGGACGCCAGTCAAGGTCCAAAGTAACACACACTTTATTTCACTGAACTCTGCTCTTTTATACATAGTGAGCCACATCAAGAAACAATACCAGACAAAGGACAGTGACATATGGTGTAAACATAATACAAAGGGCCAGACATGATTACATTATTTATACAAAGGGACTGAGGAAGAAAAAGCACTGGGACAAAAGGCTGAGGGACTTGAATACACACGTCACACAATGGGCCAGGGGTTGGAAGCATCTTTGAATATTCCGCTTCAACCCCTGGCCTATCAGGAGTCTGGAATCAGATGGACAATCCTGGCCAAGATCATCATGGCCATACTGGCCAATCAGGACATTTGGGTGGGCAGCTAACTGACCAGTCCCTGGGCCGCATAATTTCCCCCATGTTAACTCTATGGGGATACTTCAACCTCGTCACCCAGGGCTTTGGCCAATCAGGAAGCTGCCTACTCTCTCATGTAAGGTCTATGGGGCTTTTTGAATATGTTGCCAGCCTGCAGCCTGTTATAGTCATGAATACAGTCTTTTGGAGGAGCTGTTCTTCATGTAACCCCGGACACTGATCCACGGCCCGCACAATTCCCTTAAGGCGGCGGGCTGCCATGGTCTTGTCAATCGCTGCCAAGTAATGGCCTAGGGTCCGTTACAAGGGGGGACTGGATAGCAGAAGAATGAAGGGGTAAGGAGGGAGAAGGGCAAATCCGTCGGCGGAGTTCCAGAGACCCAGTCCATATGTTGCCCATAATTTCTAGAAAGCAAAACCCCTCAAACTTGTATAGTGGGGAGAAGCCAATCAGGAAACACGCTCGGGTAGATCACTCAACGAAGGAGAATAAATGTAAAGGGGGAAATACCGAGAAATAATAATGAAAGGAGTAAAGAGGTAAACACCAACTGAAAGAGCAAAGTTATAAGGGAACAAATTTAGTTAAAATTATTTTGAGTGGGATAGGTTCTCAGCCAAGTGGACCACTGGAGAAGGTATGAGTCCAGTGCGTCAGAGGACAAAGAATGACAGCATTCCAGAATCAAAGATGTGTTAACTTTAGCAAGCCAGAGCTGCAATGAGGGGGCATCTTGTTTGTTCCAGTTTGTCAGGATCAATGAGTTAGCTGCATTCAATAAAAGTGAGATACAATACCACTCTGGCCTATGAGGTCTGGGTTTGGTCTGCAAGGCAGGAAAAAATAGACAAAGGGGTCTGATGGAAGTTGTAAATCAAGTGAAAGGTTAAAGTTATTGACCACAGAGGACTAGTAAGAAGAGATGAGAGTACAATCCCACCAAATATGCAGTAGGGAGGCACTGTGGGCTGAGCATCTCCAGCAGAGGTCAGATTTGTTGTCAGAGAATCGGGCAATTTGACTCGGGGTAAGATACCAGTGTGAAAATAATTGAAAGTTTAGTTCCTTGGTTTTAACAACACATTACGTGATCGACTAATTAAAGACCATTGGGGCATCCCTTCCAAGATCTCTATTCCAGGCTGAGAGATAGTAAGGTGTGGAATTATTAGCATTGGGAAGGAGAAGGGTATGACAAAGGGATAGTGAACGTAAAGAGGGAGGAGGATCCTTCAAATGTTTTTCAAAGGCAGTTGGGGTTCGAAGAGATAAAGGGGCATGTAGAGTGGTGTTATACCAATCTCTCACTTGGAGTAATTGCCACCACAGGACATGGGGCAGTTGTAGACGTTCTTGTAGGACATGAGTAGGTAAGAATCCACCTTCACCGGTCAAGTTCTGGAGAGTACCCGAGTTTTTGTCTTTCCATCGATTGAAGGTCTGTTGTTGAAGGCCCGCTGGGAAATCCAGGTTACCAACAATTGAAGATTATTGAGAGGGGAAAGAAGCTAAGTAGAATATGGAGTTAGTGCATGCCCAGAAATGGAGTATATGGCATAAGATAGGATGATCTAATAAATGAGAGGATTTCCCCCTCTGTGAGCTCCAGCAGAGTTGGAGGGAATCAATTCCACCCAATGCAGAAATAGTGGTTTTAGTACAGTGTTTAGTAGGACAGGATACAAAGTCAAAAAGTTTTGCAATGGCCGCAGCTCTATAGTATCTATGAATATCAGGCGGAGCTAGGCCACCGGCTTTAAGACCCCTAGAGAGGTGACGAAGGCTCAATCTTGGGGTCTTATGACCCTAGACAAAATGTAGCGATTGCATCCTGTAGGGATGTAAGGAGGGGATAGACATTGGCAGAGCGTTAAATATATAAAGAATTTTAGGCAACACCATCATCTTAATGACATCAATTCATGAAATGCGTAAGCCACTTCATGCCTTGAGATCTTGAATGAGTGAGCGGGTATATGTTAATAAGTGGTACTGTAGCAAGATCAGCAGACAACAGTACTCCCAAATATTTATTTATATATTTATGTATGTGAGACTCTGCCCACGTAAACTGGACGTTCCGTTTATTGAGGAAACTACACGTGAAGGTGTACCTATGTTAAGGATTTACGATTTAGAATAGTTAATTTTGGCCTGTAATAAGAAAGAGTACTTCTCAAGCAAAGCCACCAAAGGAGTGATAGATTTTTGTGGCTTAGAGATACATAAGAGGACGTCACCTGCAAATGCATTAATCTTAAAGGTCTTATCACCTTGGGTTAGTCCATGTATCAATGGATCATTATGTACACATCAGAGCAGGGACTCTGTTAGTATAAAAATAAGACATAGTATAAAAGTAAGTGGCGAAAAGGGCCATCCCTGCCTGGTGCCATTTGATATGGAAAAGGGATCTGAAAATATGCCATTAACTAGAACCTGAACTGATATGTTAGTGTATAAACTCATTATAGCAGTTAGCATAGATGGGCCAAAGCCTAAATGCCTAAGCATACAAGATATGTAATGCCAGTTTACTCTATCAAAGGCTTTTTCTGCATTGGTGGAAATCAGAACGGACAGAGTCTTAAGGTGAGTTGCTGAGTGAATGAGAGAGATTGCGGCAGCGATATTGTGCCTCTTCTCCCTGCCAGGGACAAAGCCTGCTTGGTCTGGATGAATAATGAGTGGAAGAATAGGTTTGATGCAGTTAGCTAATATTTTGGCATAGAGTTTCAAATCAACGTTGAGGAGAGAGATTGGAAGGAAGTTAGCACTTGAGGAATGATCTTTATTAGGTTTGGGCAATACCACTACATGGGCTTGCAATGATTGAGCTGGGAATGGTTGAACCTGCCATGACTGCATTATATGCAGTAAGCATATGAGGAATAAGGATATCCTGAAATTTTTTGTAATAAAAAGCTGCAAAGCCACCCGGCTCTGGAGTCTTCCCAGATTTCATTCAATTTATGGCTAACTTTATTTCTTCCTCAGTAATGGGGGATTCCAATGAGTCAGTCTGGGTCTTGTTAAGTTTAGGGATTTTGGATTTTTGTCGAAATTTGTCGAGTCTGTCATTCCAATCAGCAGGTGGGGGATTTTTGGTAGGATTTAAGTTATAAAGTGACTTATAACAATCCCTGAAGAGCTTTGCGATGTCTGTTAACTACAGATCCATTTGTATCACAGAGTTAGCTGACTAATTTGCATTGTCGTTTATGTCTTACCAGTCTCGCCAAAGATTTTCCGTTTTTATAGAAGGAAATATTTTTATGGTATTTATGGTATTTAAACCACATATATGATTTAACAGAATATTTCCGAAGTAGTTGGTTGAGTTCTTCCCTAACAGCTTGAGAGATATCAACGTCGAGGCTTGGTTCTTTGTTTTGTGAGCTAATTCCAATTTTTTCAGTTTTTCCACCAGAGTTTCAATCTGTTCCCACCTTGCCCAATGCTTGGAGGCCCCCAGTTTGATGAGGATACCCTGAATCACACATTAATGGGCTTCCCAGATAATAGTTCCTGAAATGTACACAGTATAATTTACTTAGAAGTATTTTTTCAATCCATCTGTCACCACCCTGGAGTCTTGAGGACACTGCAAAAGAGATTCGTTAAGGCACCAGATCTTGGGGGCCACAGGGGCTCAGTAGAGGCAAACGTGAATGAGACAGCGGAGTTGTCCATCCATGATACAGTGTCAATTGAGGATGATTCCAAATGGTGAAGTAGAAATTGTGAAATGAACAGGTAGTCAATTCTACTGTATGCTGAATGTGACGGGGAGTAAAAAGTGTAATCTCTATCCTTTGGGTGCTGAATAAGCCAAGTATCTATGAGGGTATGTTCAGCCAAACGTCTGTGAAGGTTTCGTAAGTGGAAGAGTTTGAAGCATGAGCTGCCAGAGGAGGATTCCATGTTAGGTTCCAGGGCCAAATTAAAATCTCCTCCTACAATCAGCCTACTCTCAGGTAAATCGTCTAAAAGAGCTAGTACCTTAGACAGGAATGAGATCTGATTGCTATTAGGGTCATAGATGTTAAGGATTGCATATGTTTTTTGTAAAGCAGACCTCTGAGAAGAATATAACATCCAGCAGGGTCCGAAAGGGTCTCAACAGTTGACCATGGTAGAGAGGCTTTCAGTAGGATGTCCACACCTCTTTTTTTGGAGCTGAGGCAAAGTATGGTAAAGGGTATATCAGGCACCAACCTTTCAACCTCTCTCAATGCTAAGGATCTTTTTTCAGGACTGTTGAGCCCCTTGACATTGAGCGAAGTCACCTTAATAGGAAATATGATGTAGCTTATGGAATATTAAAATGGTGGGCTGGGTTCTCATGCGACCGCCAATGGAGGGGAGAGGAAGAGAAGAAAAAAAAAGGGAGGTATAGTTTATGAGAAGATGTCTCATGGAAAAGTATAGGAAATAGTGGTAGAAAAGGAGAAATGCAATCGTAGCATACAAATCCAAAGGGCAAGGGCCGAAGGGTGTCCTAGGGCTCTGGGAGTAAGTCATTTTTGATAGCGGTATAATACCAAATCATGTGTGTCTGCAGGAGTATGCTATGTGTGTATGCTAAGCCTGTGAGTCTGTGTGCCTGAATCATCCATGATGATGTGGAGGGGATGGGATGGGATGAATATGGAGGACAGGGAGTAGTACAGGGAAACGGAGAGGATCCGTGTGACTGACACTGATCTGTGTTCATTGTAGATGGTTTGAGTGGTTACATTACCAGATCTGTGGACAAGCATTATGTATCACCCCCACTAGGGATGGGAGGACCTGTTAACATTGAAGATAATTCAGACATATATGTGCGACCCTGAAGGGACTAAAATTTAAGTAAATCAAGAAAAGGTATCTGCAAGCAGATCAATGGACCCAGGATATTGAACAAAAAAACTCAGTAAATACAATTTATAAAACATTTAATGGTAACATTATAAGCAATTTAAGATAACAGACTGTCATAGCTGATTAAACATAGCCATTAGGGCATGTGGGCATTAGCATGTTACACAGTGGGATCAAAGTGCCAACCATCTTAAAAGAGGCTATAACAGCTCCCTAAAATTTGGAATAAGAAGTTTTATATGTGCGGGAGAGCTACAGCACGTCATACGACAAAGGCCGTCTTTTGACGGTAATGAGGTCAATACTGGAAGAGCAAGCTCTCGAATATTGACATGAGGAGTATGATGAACACCAGGGGGCTAAAACCGTGCAGTGAATGTCCATGCATACAACTGTAGGTACTTGGGAAGCTAGTGGGATGGGCCTCATACTAGACATCGGAAAGCATAACTAGGACAATCAGCCACAATCTCGGAGCTTAGGACTGGCACAAGATAGTATAATTAACCCTGGAATGCAACCAATGAGATATAGGTTTAGAAGTATCAAGCAGTAATGGGAGGTACATAGTAATGCTGAGTTTGGTGTTACGGAAAGGAGTCGTAATGCTCTCTAGTTGGAACATAAAACAAATGGGAGAAATCCCCGGGGTCATAAAGTGTTATAGGAGAGGACTAGAGTATGTCTAAAAACATAGCGAAGCCAGGAGAGTTAGTGGTGAAGCTCCATTGTGTTGGTATGGATTACTTAAGTTCCGGTCCTGAGTAGCTTGTATAAACATGTCATATAGGGTAAGAGGTTGCACCTGGAAGTCTTGCTAAGGCAAAAATTTGGAAGTAACAGTCAAGAAACGTGGGCGGGGGCAAATGAGGGCTGAGTATACATAAGGCCCTGATTGCCAAATGTCAGGCTTAAAGGGTTCCTAATAGGAAAAAAAAGGAGTTATGTAAAACATGGTGGAGCAATCGGGTTCTGATATTACCGGATACGAGATGTCCAGATGTGTTCTCCATCATAATTTATCCACAGTAAATATGGAGGGCATGTGTACATGAAAAAGTATAATAATGACTCTGAATCTACATTAACAGCAAATAAGACCTCTTTGCAGTAGTTACCAAAACAAACATATTAATGTGTGCAATCTATAACTATTAGAAGTGCAACCTCTCAATACCCAGGTGTCAAACTGTGACAGTCAAGCATTGGAAGGGGTCCCTCCAGGAATGGGATAGGAAGTCTAAAGGGGAATGTATTGGGAATGGATAGGTGACGGGTTAGAGCTTCCTAGTTGGATAAAAAAACATTAGGGCCGGGAAGGCATAGTAAAAGGAACATAGATTTGGTAAGGCCTCCGCCTCACTAAATTTGTGCTAGTGACATATGGGATTATCATAGGAGATGGCAAAAGTTTGGCTAATTGCTGGGGAAAGTTACCGATATTGAGAGGATTCAAATCCAGTCAATAAAACAAGGGAAAATATGCATTCAGTGATCCAATGGACACACCTCCAACAGTACAGAGAGGCTCAGTGGATCAATGTGCTGGTGAACAATGCATTAAGATAATAAATGCAGTAGAGAGGACGTAGACAGATGGAGAAAAGAAAGGGGGAAAGATGAGAAGGAGAAGAAGTCAAAAAGGCACTTGACAGGAGTATAGCTAGTGAGGTGATAGGGAAGCAAGACGGAAGGAAGAGAGTAAACAGTAGGAGTATTAGAATAGTGAAGTAGTATGACCTTCACATGGGATGGTTGACCGTCCATGATGAGGTCCAGGAGGGCCTAGTAGTGGAGTGACTGGAACGTAAAATCCCTGTAAGTACGGGAGTTGGGAGGCAGTTCATGACCACGGGATCACTAGAGAAGAGGTGGATGCTTCATCCATTCCTTCCACCCGCCATTCTTGGAGGATGCAGATCCAGGTGATCACTCTAGGCGGTAGGGGAGCTGGGGTGGTGCAGGTGTGGTCGTACTTTGCGGAGGCTGGGAGATGCCCAGAATGGAGCAGAAGAAGGGAGTCTCATCCGGATGGCAAAGTATCGCAGTGCCTCCATTGTGTGTAGTCTTCAGGGAAAAGGGATACCCTCATCTGTATTTTATATTGATGGAACAAAAATGGGTAGTAAGGGGTTTAGTGGCTCTGCGCAGTTGGAGGGTATGTGGTGAGATGTCCTAATACAGAGATATCATGGCACCTGCACATGGGGGCAGGTTTCCCTCCCTGCTCCTGGCCATGATTCTATCTTGAAAAGCAACAATCTATCTTGAAAGCAAACAATCACGTTTCTAGGGAGACCATCTTCTCTTGGGCACAGTGCCCGATAAGCTCATGCAAGGATAACTTTCTCCAGGCCATTATTATCCAAAAGGGAGGTGAAGTAAGCAGAGAGTATTGAATTCAAGTTCTGTGGAGGTATGTTTTCAGGAAAGCTTTTCACATGTACATTACACCTCCATCCCCTGTTGTCTATATCATCAAGTCTCTGGCTTAGATTATGGATGGTATCACTGCTTTTGATTAGGACTTGCTCCAGGTTGGTAGCATGTTTATCTGCAACCATCTTTTCTTCCTCCAGATATGCAACTCGATTAGTCAGTTGAGTAAGACTCTCTTTAATATGGGCAATGCCAGCCTCTGCCACTTTGAAGACTTCCAACATCTTTTGGATGACCTCTTTTGATGGTAGTCCAGTGAGAATTGCCATGAGCTCCGCTCTAGTGATGGGGGATCCATAATGCCAGAGGTAGCGGTAACAACAACACGCTCAGTATTAGAGGTATGTTGAAATTAAGGGAGAATGATGCAGTGGTTATTTATATCAGGTTTTCGCCGTTGGAATGGTTGCGTGTCTGCAGCCTGTGTATTCAGAAGTTGCTTATTCACCTTTTGGAAATAGTTGTTGAGAGTTTTCCCTCCTACGACCTTTCATTCAGCTTGGTTAGAAGCGATATTTCAGGTGAAATTTCAGGCTTTATGAGGGCTATAGAAGCTAGAAGTACTCCTTCAGACATGGAGCTCACAGACTAGACATCCAGCACCACTGGATGCCAGGCAAGCCCCGAGAATCCTGAGTTTTTGTTATCAGATGATTCCACTGCCACCAGAATTTATAATGATGATTTAGATTATGGCCCTCCACAAAAACTAGCCTACCCAGTTGTCTCTTCAGATACTGATGAAGGGAAAATTAACAATGACAATAATGTGCAGCCAACACTATCTGTTCTATCTGAAAGGCAGAAGGAAAATGTTCCATTTCCACCACTGCAAAGGAGCAGAATGCCTGTTTTAAGGTCTTTGAGAGAATAACTGGAAACAGGGGTGTTGCTAGGTTCCAAAAAGATCTGGGGCTAGAGCCCATGGCAAAACAGCGTGCCCGTCACAGGTGGTAGTGACGATAACCACATGTGCACACATACACACTTAAATGTATGTAGTACATATATATATACACATTGTTGTAAATATGTTTATATGCATTGTGTACCCCTCTAGCACTCAAAGGTTTAACTGAGGTAGAGAAAGAATAGGCAGAAGAGGACAGAATAAGATTTAGGAGACTAAGTCATCACACCCTCTCTCTCGCCTAACTTCTTGGCAGTATGGTAAGTAGAAGCTACTGGGCCCAGGAGACATATTCTAAGAGTGGACACACACAAAAAAACTATATCCAAGCTCACCAACTTTCACAACAATTATAGGTTTAAAAACTCACACACACACACACATCTACATGTTCTCCTTTCAACGTGTGGTTTTAGCAAAGCTAGCCTTGATCTGACAGAGCCAAGGAGGGAGGAGTTTGTTAGTTCAATTCTATTATGGGAGGTGGGAAATTGGAGCAATTCTGGAGCAAACTGACCACATCATAGGGGAAAATAAAAATGTTCATTAGTTTAAACAGGACTTTTATCCCCTTGAATACTGAAAAAGTCCCCAATGTATTGCTTATAGCATTGAAGAGGCCGAAACCCCAATTTAAATCAATTTGAACATTTGTTTATCAAAAGTGGTGTAATTGCTTTGCCTCAGAATTTCTCACCTACATAATGTATGGTACGTGACTGGTGGCTGTGTGATACTGTAGTGTTTGGCAGCATGATGTACCACATTTTGGCTTCTCCCATCAGCTGCTCTGTCTCAAAGAATGGGTGAGCCTGACTGGGAAATAAAAAAAAAATAAAAAATAAACAATTAAGAGGGCTATGTAGAGCCTCAAAGTTGGCACTCCCTCTGTTCATTAAACTGCCCTACATTGTAGGAGAAACATCTGAACATGACAGAGACAAGCAGCACTGTAATGGGTTATGTAAAACTGTTGCTTGGAAGGGCTTCTACTTCCCTGTCTGGTGCCAGTCTGTGTCACAGCTGTACAAGTGATCTCTCTTAGAGTGCTCTGCTGCACAGCTACCACTCTTCATTGTCCTCCCATTGTGAATATTATGCAAGGGGATCTATCCTTTCTTCCCCTGCTGAAATAAATAAATGATCATGCTCTTGAAATTATGGTTATCTTTTCTGACCAGTCCAGCTTCTCTACTCTGCCCTGCTCTTCTCTAATGTAGTCTATCACATGCAGTGTCCTATGGCAGCATGTTGTTACTATGTTAAACTCAGACATAGAACACAACATGTGAGTGGAGATGAACAAAGTAGATGGTGGATCAGAAAAAACAGCCCTAGCTTTATGAGCAAGATAAGTTATTTATATCAGCAGGGGGAGACTTGATAGTTCCCAGTGGAGAGATGGCAGGTTTTGAGCTGAGAAGGGGGGGGAGTACAATCAAGTGGCCCATTTCTACTATTGCTCCAGCCCACAGTGCCAGCCAATACCCTTTCATTTTTATATCCGTTATTCATTTTGTGAAGGCAAGTGAAACCACGAAGTATAAATCAGAAATGGAGCTACACTAGTGATACCACAGAATTAGATTTGAAGTGGAGCTACACTAGTGATGCCACAAGGCTAACGACAGAAATATAACTACACTAGTGATATCAGAACTTGCAATGAAATATAACCACACTAGTGATACCACAGAGCTTACAATTGAAATGGAGCTACATTAGTGATAATATAGACCTTACAATTGAAATAAAGCTACGCTAGTGATGACATAGAAGTTGCTATTGTGATACAATAGAGCTTACAACTGTATGACTACCAATGGGTAGTCATAGACTTGTAAGCTTTTTGGTATCACTAGTGCAACTATATTTCAACTGCAGGAAAAGAGAAGACAAAAGAGGAAGAAGAGGGCAAAAGGGGGAAGTGGGAAATGTGGAGATAAAGGGCAAAAGAGAAGAGGAATGTAAATGAGGGGGGCGAAATGGAGGAAATATGAGAAATAAAGCCTCATCAACTAAGGTACTATGAGCCGTATGGATAAATGTGGAGCAGTGCAATTCTGGTGGTAAACCATCTATGCCACAGGGAACACATAATTCCCCACACCCCTACTGATTTATATATATATATATATATATATATATATATATATATATATATATATATAGGGCTTTTTAGCCCCTTGCATGCCAGAGAGGTGGAGAGGGGTAGAAAAAGGTGGAGACCTCTCTAGGATAAAAGGGTTTTAAAGTTATATTCAAATATATTAAAATTTATCTGGTGACCCCCCCCCCCCATGGAATTTCCTCCGCACTCTCCTTCATAAAATCACATTATGGCACAACTTAAAATAGTCAATGCCAAGGGTTTGAATTCACCTGAGAAAAGTTCCATGGCCCTGCGTGACTTCCATCGCTTACAAGCAGACATCGTTCTGACACAAGAAATGCACTTTGACACACGTAATACCCCACGATTCTCTGATAGACGTTACAATACTGTGTATTTCTCTTCTGCCTCAGAGAAAAAACGAGGTGTATGCATTCTCATACACAAAAATATACCATGGCAGCTTATCGAATCTCACTCACCCTGACAAGGATGGTTGTTACCTCATACTTCAAGGTATGCTTCATAATACCCCTTACACCTTAACCAATGTATATAGCCCCAACACCAATCAAGTGTCCTTTCTTTACAAATTTTTTGATTACTGGGGAATATTACAACAGGCCACTTAATTATAGGGGGTGGCTTGAATGTAGCTCTCACTCCTTCCCTAGATTCTTTCTCTGGGTGCGCTTCAAACAAACACTCCCAACTAGCTCGCCTCTGCTGTGACATCCTTGAATTGCATTTACATGATGCCTGGTGCTCACTTCACCCTTCAGACAAAGATTTCACTTTATTCTCTCATGTACATTCCACTTTTTCCAGATTAGACTATCTTTGCATTCCTCAAGTCATATTACATTTATTGACAGACTCTAGAATCGAAACCATATCATGGTCTGATCATTCTCTGATCAGCATGACTTTAACCCGTCCTTCTTCTCACTCAGCCCCGAGAGCCCAGAAATTAAATGATCACCTGTATTCTGACACCCTGACTTCAGAGCATATTGAATCTGAATTGAAAAACTATTTTTCACTCAATTTCTCTCCGGAGGTTTCTTCATCACATATTTGGGAAGTCATAAATGTTATATTAGAGGATTATTTATAAAATTAGGCTCTTACAAGAACAAACAGAAACGTCAACACATCCAAGCTCTCTTACAGAAACTCCGTTCATTCAAACTAGCACAAAAAAAAATGCCATACTGATCTTTGAAAACTAACAGAACGCAGGGAAGAACTTAACACTGTCCTCCGTCAAAATATCACCAAATCTTTCATGTGGCACAAATGTCAGCACTATATATCGGGCAATCTCTGTGGGAAAACCCTAGCTAAGGCGATTAAAGGCAGATGCTTTTCATCTCAGATTCACATTAAAAATAAAGCAAACGAATCAGTGTACACATTTCCTCAAATTGCTTCAACTTATAAGGATTTCTTTATGGACCTGTATAGCATAGAAACTGACAACAGTACTAAATCAAACTCTTGGCACACGGGGCTCAAACAATTCTTACTTAGATCCCGAACGCCCACCCTCACATCAAACATCTCCACCACACTGGATATACCCATTACCCCTCTTGAAATACACAAGGCAATTTCATCCCTTAAACTTCGTAAAAGTCCTGGTCCAGATGGTTTTGCATCTCAATATTATCGTAACTTTAAGGACTCTCTATCCTCACATCTACTCTCTTTTTTTAACCACACTATGGAACGACACCCACTCCCTTACCAATCTCTAGAGGCACATATAGCAGTAATTCCGAAACCTAATACAGACCTCACTCAATGCAACAACTATAGACCAATATCCTTACTTAACACTGACATGAAGCTATATGCTAAAATTCTCACCAACCGTTTACACCCACTTCTGCATTCCCTAATTCATTCAGACCAATGTGGCTTTGTTCCTGGCCGTGAAACAAGACATAATACAGCATCAATCATCTCCTTGATCCATGTTGCTTAACACTCTCGGACCCCCACAATTCTGCTCTCCACAGATGCTGAGAAAGCATTCGACAGAGTCAGATGGTCTTATTTAGAAGAAATACTAAAACATATTGGACTTGGTCCCCGTATGCTTCAAGGAATCATGAATTTGTACTCTTCCCCAACTGCCAGGATTTCTGTCAATGGTGTGCTTTCTGACCCCTTTCCTATCTCCAATGGAACGAGACAAGGCTGACCACTATCTCCTATTCTCTTTATCTTCACATTAGAACCTTTCCTAAACACAGTCAGGAATGCACCTTCCACCTCAAGCCTACAATCAGCTAAAAATAGTTTTCAAAATATCAGCATATGCCGATGATATACTTCACATCATCACGCAACCTGAAAAATCTTTACCTTCATTATTGAAAATATTAAAGGAGTATTCTTATTACTCACTAGCTAAAATCAATTTCGACAAATCAGAGATACTAAATATTAACTTACCCACGTACCACAAGATGAGACTTCAATCTCTTTATTCATTTAAATGGGAAACCACATATTAATTATTTAAGCATTAATGTTTCCCCTGACCTACACTCTCTTCCAAGCATTAATATTATTCCTCTAACATCCTCAATCAAAATGGATCTTCTCAGATGGTCCAAGTTATTTGTGTCCTGGCTTAGCAGAATTAATGCCATCAAAATGTTGATTCTACCCCATCTCATATATCTTTTTAACGCACTGCCAATATCCATTCCCCAATGATACAAAATAAAAATAAATGTCATATTATACACCTATGTTGCATGTTGTTTGAATCAAGCACACCTTGTATTAAAGCTCCATTTTATTTATCATATTAAAATCAATCTCATGCCAGTACTATAGTCCGATGTTTCAGACCCTCTTGGGACTTTTTTCAAGGACAATCACATAACAAACCGGCTCTCTACCCTTTTTAAACATACCTGCAAACATTTGGCCCCAGTTCTGAGCGTGCGGCTGTCATAGCAACCCAAACATCCGGACCAGAGCCAAACGTCTGCATCCTACTATTTACTCTAAAATAATGATTAGATGTTATATCATAAAAAATGCTAACATGAAATACAGAGATCTACACATCACTGTGCCATCAACTTGTCACTGCTGAGGTGAATTTAAATATAGTGAACCAAACTAAAATGCTCGTTTAACCCATTCGGTGCCAAACTCTGCAGGGCATAGATCCAATACATGTCGCGTTTAGCGAGACGAGCCTCTCTATATCCCCCTCGTGGAGCCTGTTTCACAACCTCGAACGGCAAACATCTTAAATCTTTCACCCCATGTTTCTTTGCTACAAAGTGTCTAGTGACAGGAGCTCGCTTTGGTTGCTGCTCAGTTACAGTGTAGTTCAGTCCCCTTGTGATCAAAGACCGATGCTCCCTCAGCCTCTCCTTAAACGGCTTACTGGTCTTTCCTACATAGCACATTTGGCACGGACAAATCAATAAATATATCACATGCAATGTGGTACATGTGATATGATCCTTAATCTCAATTTCATAGTCCGATTTCGGTACCTTGAAACTTCTTTCACTAATCATATGCCTACATGTCACACATCCTGAGCATTTGAAAACTCTTCGTTTTGAGGTAGTATGGGATACACTATATTTCTCAGTTGGATCCGAATTAACTAACTCATCCCTAATACTTTTCCCTCTTTTATATCCAAACATAGGACTCTGCTTGAATATATGACCAATTCCAGGGTCCTTCTCTTGGGCTTGTTACAAATTGTCCATTGCACCATCCGGACCCATCACTACACCTTGATAGTGCGCACCATCTTACCTACTTGCATTTGGCTCGTCCTCCTATTCAGTTTCTCTTCCTCTTATATGGATTCAATCTCAACATCACAATTATATCCCCTGGAGACCTCCAGACCCCTTCCCACCCCCTTGGAATATACTGAAAATACAGACCTCCGCCACTTTACCCAATGTATAACTTGAGACAACATGTTCAATAACAGATCCCCCTCCTTTTCACTATTATAAGCTGGGCTTTACTAAGCCATTTTCTTTTTGCTTATGTTTATGCCTTCATTCCAATTGATACTCAATTAACTGTAACTGTTAACTGTTCTTCATATGTATTATATGTAGATGTTCTTTTATGCTGTACTACTTAACATCTTCAATAAAATATTAAAAAATATATATCTGATGAAGTTGGTTTACCCTAGAATTGGACTGCTGCACTCTAATGTATAAGACACATGTTGTTAGTACATCAGGGTCAGACGTACAGCATGTTACCATAGACATGAATTGTGTAGGCTAACAGTAACAAGATTAAAGTACCACAATTCTGGGGCAAACAGAATGCACCATAAGTAACAAACACATTTAACTCTGAAATAAATGGGTATTTTAACCTCTTGAATGCTAGATGGGTCTCTAATGCATTCTTCTAGACATCCAATTTAAGGCAATGGGAACTTCACATATGTGTGGGCATTTCAAACACTGTACATGAACACTGAATTGTACAAGATCAACTGAGTATTACACCATTACATAACTCTATGGCCGTCAATGAGTTAATCTCCCAGCATCTTACAAACATTCTCTTGTGCACACACTAATTGACACACTCTCACACACCCTCATTCATTCTGTCACACATCCTTACTGTATCATCACACATACACACTCTCCATTAGATCCCATAAGCTGATGACTGGATCCTATACACCTCGGATTCAGTCACAGGGAGCAGCAGTGCGTGCCCATGAATGTGAGCAGGCCTGCTGCCTTGATGTGCAGTGTTTTCTGGAAATCTCTCCCCACTTCTCCTCCCCTTCCCTCCACTGAAGTTCTTCCTTCTGGAGCCCACTAGTAGGAGTGGCTGGGCTTTCATGAACTCACTGCTAATGGAAGCATGCCTAAAAGCATACATAAGTGGCCAGGCTCTCCCATTGTCTAGATAAAATTTACATTAACTATTTGAGTGCTAGAGGTGGGAGCAACGCAATGCTCCTCAATATGATGCTCCCATCTCTGACACACTATTTGGATCCAGGACAAGGACAGAATCACAAAGATAGTGATAGTCTCTTAGCAATTCATTGATCACCCTAGAAGTGGCCAGCGTCCCAGACTTCTACCTGGTTGCTCCCCAAGCCAGCCCATCCCTTTGCATACATCAACCTTTCTAAACTCAGCTTAACCCTTTCAGTGCCAGGGTTGCCTCACGTATTGCAAAGCAATGCATTTGCCTCCCCTATAGCACTGAATAAATTAATAAGAATTGGAAAATAGCATGGGTGTGGCTTATTCTCCATTCCCCCAACAGAGGCAGAAAAATAAATGGGGTCATTATTTTCTAAGTGAATTAACCCATTGAGAGACAATCTCCATAAATTGTATCCTGGCAGGCTCCATGCTAGTAGGATACAATTCATGGAGAGTGTATCTCTATGGGTTAAACAACTTAGATTTCCTCCTCATTCCATCCTCACATATACACTGCTCACATGGTACTTCTGTCCATGGAGAGCAAGACAGCACTCCACTACGGCTCGAACCACCCCACTGGTGAAAAATTCTTTCTTACTCACTTTGTCTGCAGTAGCCAGGTACTCAGGAGGGGACCTGACCTGCCTGTTTACTCACTGTGACTGCTCCCAGAGACGTAACCTCACATGCTACACAGAACAGTAGCCCTGCCTTGTCATACAACATCAGCCAGCCAATGAGAAAGGGGCATCATGAACAAACTCTCCCCACTCACTGGCTGCCGGTGCATGCTTTAGGAAGGCACTGGAGTGTCTGCTGGGACTTGTGTGTTAGAAGATGGTTGTCAGATGTGTGAGTCCAGTGGCAGGATGGCTTCATTACAGGGCTGACCGCCGGAACACTAGGGGCTTCAGCCTCCTTAGCCCCCCCTTAGAGATGCCTCTGACTGGAAATAGTATAAAAGTAAGCATGGTGAAAAATGCACCATCCTCATCATCACCTCTTCTTCCTAATACCACCCAGTCACAGCAACTTCTACTGTGGTCAAGCCTAAGTAGCAGTGCTTCTGCTGTTGTAACATATGGCCCCTCTACTAGTGTTGTTGATGGTACTACTGCTTTCAAGAATTGTAATAATCACTCAGCATCAGGCTCAGTTCACCCTTTTTCTAAATAAAATTCTAGAGCATGGAGAAGCTTCACACTTAGGATGTAAAACACAAAGATTGCCATCTGTTGTATTTGTCAAAAATGTGTAACATTGGTAGCTATAGAACCACACATATTGACCTCCCCTCCCAAGCCAAGCCCTACAGAAGTCAGCGAACCACACATACTCACCCCAGTCTTGTCCCAGAGTAGTGAAAAAAAAAAAAAACACACACAATGGTCTCCCAAACTTATCCCAGAGTAGCCACAGAACCATACATAATGACCACCCAGCCTTGTCCTGCTGTCTGGTAGTCATGTTGGGCAACATGATGCCCCACAGCTTCTGTAAAACTACAACTCCCATCGGTCCTCATCAGCAACAGCTGTTTGAGAATGATGGGAGTTGTAGACTGGCAGCAGCTGAAGGGTCTCATGTTGGCAACCACTGATGTGACCTACAGCCTTGTCTCATGGTAACCATGGAACCACACATACTAACCCCCCAAGCCTTGTCCCAGTGTAAACACAGACCCATACATACTGACCTCCCAGCCTTGACCCACAGCAATGGTAGCCAGAGTATCATCATACTGATTTAGGGCCATATCCCTCTGAAATGGCCAGAACTACACATACTTATTCTAAAATCCAAGAAGCACCCCTCCCATGGCAAGTTGCAAAGTTACCTCTGAAAATGTCTTAGGGTTAGTGATCAGAAGGAAATTTTGCCAGGGGTTTAAACATGGGATTTTTCACAGAAAATATGCTATACTGGATCTATCACACATCTGAGAGGACACAATGTGTGGTCATGTGGCTACCAGTGAGACAAAACTGGGGTAAGGGGGTCATGATTTCAGCAGCTATCTCTCTTCCAGCGCTCACTTTTATATGGCTGGAACACATGGGGAAAACTCTACATGCGGGTGGGAATTATTTAACTATTATCATTGATCTCAATGTGCAGAAAAAAGTGGAAAAGCTGCACCTTTTGCCGGAATTCCCATGGAAGATGAATAGTGCTATTTTTCACATACTATTTGCCCTTTCAAACCAATAACTTATTTTATTCCAGTTCGCAGTATACTTTTTATGAATAAAATAATCATAATTCTGTATTCTGCATATGCCTAACAATATATACTGTTACCAAAATATTCACAAAATTGAGAAAACAAAATGATTTTTACTATAAGTTTTGAATAATAACATAGAAATATATATGTATATATAATATAATATTTTTCTCCTGAGGAAGTAACATTGTGTTACGAAACGAGTAGAGCGTATTTTAAAAAGCTAATATTTTATACAGTTTTTCAAAATTATTGATTTTATATAAATTTTTGTGTCTTTTATTATATTTAATTTTTTTTTTGTATATTGTATTTCAATAAACCAGTATCTGATACTGCACCATAAGGCTATTATATTTGTTCCATATATTTATGGTGTTTTTGAGCCCCCTATGCAAGTAATCCTACTCTAGTTAAGGATCCCAGATGTTTTTCCCATAAGCGGACTATATTGGGAAATTATACTCCCTTATATCTTGCTGGTTGGGAATAAAGGAGGAACGCGGAGGAAGGACACAAGAGGAAGTATATATAACCTCTCTATCAAGTGAGTGCATTTCTATGAGAGCACAGGGCACAGGTGGAGGTTTAACTGGTCTATAGAATGCTACGCTTAGAAGGACTTCTGCGCTTTTGTCTCTGTTTTTGTTTTTCAATATCTGTCTATCTATCTATATATATTATATACACACACACACACATACATCACTAATGGTGATGCTCTTACTAATTAAAGACTAGTGTGAGACTACAGATCATTGCACAGCACAACTTTCCACACCCAACAGATACACAAAAAGTTAAATAAAAAGAGAACAGAAAATTATTTAAAACACAATAAACATGATAGTCATTTTAAAGGAGAAAAATGAAACTAATAAAAAAAAGATTATTCAATGCAGTAACACTTATTTAAGATGTTTCTAAAAGGCACACTAAAAAAAATGTGTGTGAATGTATATGTTGAGACTCAGTGGCTCATATTGATAAAAGCACTGGAGTTATTCTGGAGTAAACCAACTGCACCACAGGGGACAAAGTCCTACATTCACATGAGCCAGAACACAGCTTTTTAACCTCTTGAATGCCAGAGAGTTTTCCTATGCATTGATTCTCAATGCACTGGAGACCTCTCTAGCATTCAAGGTGTTAAAATGCCAATTTTTCTGAACATTAATTTTTATTTGCCTCTCTGGTGCAGTCGGTTTTCCCAGAATAACTCCAGTTTGCTTTTATAAATAGTGGCCAGTGTTTCCCTTAACCCTTTGAGTGCCAGAGGGGTACGGAATGCATTGCAAAGCAATGCATTCCGTACCCCTCTGGCACTGAAAGGGTAAAACAAAATTCTTCTGATTCCTTCATAAGATATAGTACAGCAGTACACTGAGGTAGAATTGGAGTAGTCTTACTGCATCATAGGGGAGAAATAAAAAATAGTCCAACTGATTTAAATATAGTTTCGCAATACATTGTCGACCTCTAACGTTCAAAGGGTTAAAATCCCCATTTACATTAATTGGAATTTGGTGAATTATATTAGGCTTACTGCAGAATTACTTCGTATGTCAACCTAAGTGGCTGCCCCCCATCCCTAAAAGAGAGACTGCTAAGGCGTTATGATAAACTGGTTAGCACAGTAATTAACCCCCTAACGACCAATAAGCTGTCTTACCTTGTCCCTGTCTCATTTGGTTCAGTGAAACTGTTGCAGCTACTCTTCCTTTGATGAGATTATTGCTAAATGAAACTTTTCTCTTTTGCCTGTCCCACTTGTACAGGGATCGTGTTCTTTGCAAAGTAAGTTTCTTGTGTCGTCAATATGGGGGAAGGCATAAAGCAGTTGCCAAGAGCTCACCATTTGCGCCTACATGTCTGAAACTGTAGATTTAAATGATTAATAAGCCAGCCCTGCCTCTCAGTTCCAAAACAGGCAGTTTCAGTTGAGCGATCTGATGATTTCTTCAAACAATACTATACTACGAACTACTGCTGTCTGAAAAGACATGAGGAAAAAGGTAGAAAACTCAGAATTAAACACTCTTCGTGGAAGGTCAGTAGTCTGGGATACTTATTTTTCAATGGGATTAAGATTTCTTATTCTTAATGCTTTGATTGACATAGGGATGCGCAACACATTGCACTCCGCTGACACTGAAAAGGCTGAGGTAAATAATACTGGGCATGGGGGTGATGTACTTAAAAGAAGTAGTGCAAATGCAATTCTGGGGAAATTCAATTTCAGTATAGGAAACAAATACAAAATCAAATTGACAACCATTTGAGTGACAGAGGGGGTTAACCCTTTGGGTATCAGAGGGTTATCCAACGCATTGCAAAGCAATGCGTTTGCTATTTCTCTGGTACTCAGAGTCAAATGGAGGTTTTAGCCCCTTTGCTTTCCAGTTTGTTGGAGACCTCGTTAACATTTAGTAGTTTCAAAGTCACGTTTAACCCCTTAAGTGCCAGAGAGGTATCCAGCACATTGCGTTAGCTAACTCTCCGGCACTTAAAAAAGTCAATTACTGGCAAGTTGAGGATTTTTTCTTTCCCTGCGGTAAATTGACTTGAACCAGAATTGCACTGCTTTGTTAGTACATCAGCCTCAGTGCATGTTGGATATAACCTTATAGAATCCTGGAGCACAGTATTGCTGTATTGTATTTCTTTACTTTTATTTTTTGTTAAAGTAAAACTAATTTGCATGTCCTCCGAACTACTTTTTTTAATAAAATATATTTAGTAGTTTGGATTATTAATACATAGATGTATAATTCCATTGCTAGAAAGATGAAAGAGCTTCTGTCAGGAAATGGACTAAGTGGAAGAGATAACATTCTCTGAGAAGAAAAAGCTTTGTAAAGGAGCCTCTTTATAGAAAAGCAGAATAACATAGGAATTGGAGAGTTTTCTTTAAGTTTGGTGATTTCCATGAATTTAGAGCTTTATTCACAAACCAAGCAATAAAAACTTTTCATTTATGGTTGTGTACAAAGTGAACATTTCTTGTGATTTTATCACATTCTTAAAAGTGATCCCCTTTTTTGCTTTCTTTTTTACTTTATTTATTTTGCTAGTGCAGAATATATATGAAATCAAATTGCTTACCTATTTTTACTTTTATTCAATTTTAACAATTTTTTTTTTAATCCCCTTGAGTGCCAGAGAGGTACGAAATCCATTGCATACCTCTTTGGTACTCAAAGGGTTAAGCCATTGAGGACCAGAGTGGTTAAAGGGATAGTAATACTTGGTTTTATCTTTATTTTATTTTGCAGGCATTAAAAAAACATGAAGATATTCATAAGCAAAGTTTCCCCTCCCGCCCCTTTACCTATTGTAAGCCATCTGTTCTCAGATGTGGAATCTGGTTGTAAGACCAGACAGATAACAGAAGGGGACAGTCATCTTCCTATGAGAACAATGAAAGCCCTGCCCCCCCTTGACAAGTTTTTCAGGTTTTTCCCTTTTCTTAATTGAAGATCGTCCCTCTCTGCAATCTACCTGGGCACCTCCCTTCTGCTCTGGCTGAGCAGTGTTACATCAGTAAAAGGGGCAGGAGGGGGATACTTTATCATTGAATTACTCTTGAACTACAACTCTGACAGAACTGAAATAACTCTCCAAAGTCCAAATACTATGATGATTAATTAGAGCTGCACTTATTATGAAACATTACTATCCCTTTAATTTCTATACTTCATACCTCCCAACATTTCAAATGGCCAAACATCTGTTTTGTGCTTTATGTTCCAAAAACGCAGCTAAAAAGTTAACAATCGGTGCCTGACAACATTACCAAGCACTGATCGTTATCTCATATGTCTTACACTTACTTGTCATCCACCGTCTGTCTCCTTCTATCTTCATTCTACCTTCTCTCAATTCTTCTGTCTTGTATCGTCTTTCTTCTCTTCAGTCTTCTTGTATCTATAAAATATAAACAAAGTATGAATACAATGCAGAAAAATACAATACATCATTTAACCCCTTTAGTGCCAGAGGGGTACGTGACACATTGTAAAGCAATGTGTTGCAGACCTCTCTGGGGCTCAAAGAGTAAAGCAATGTATTAGTGCCCAGTTTTATTAAAATATGCCACCATTATTATTTTAAGACATAAGCCATTATAGTAAAGTTGCACCAATATCATAAGTCCAAACCACATAATTTTAATATACTTAGCTTGATAATAATAATGTCTACCCGCTGTGTACGGCCGCAGAGGTGACAGCAGCGGAGACATTGCTGTGTGCCACAGCCTCCCCCCCGCTTTTGCTGCCTCATGGGCCGATGCCCGTTCCGCAATGAGGAAATTTGAACAGAGACTGCCTTTATATATGGGTGGTCTCTGATGCAATTCCCTCACAGCCATTGGCTGAGATGTGCTTACGAACATCCAAGACAATCAGATTCAAGCGACTGTGCTTTAGACTGATTGACTGGGATGTGCGTTCCCAGGTTCCCCTTTTTTGTAACAAACTCCATACGCATCTGCTCAGGATTGAGATATGGGGGATAATGTTACCCCTCTATATATGTATGTAAGGCCATTTTTAACTTATAGTCAATGAATATGTTTATCAGCTTTAAGTCTTCTTTTTCCAGGCTGTCTAGAACTCATTGATTGCAATGACTGTTACATGTTACATGTATCTGTGACCCTCTCCAGCTAGATGCGGATTGACTGGGATGTGAGGTTAATGCAGATCATGTTACCTGCCCTGCATAACACCACAGTTCCAACCAATGGGTCCATGAGAATACATTTGAATGAGGATGGCCATATAAAAGTCAATCCCTGCTACATTTTTCTTCATTCTAGCTCAGCAACGGCTTGAGCAGGAACAAGTTTTGGGGTGTTTTATAGGCAGTGGAGAAGATGACAGCAGGGTTTTAGTTTTTCTGTAACTTATACAACATGCTGGAGGCCAAGGGCATCTAGGACACCACTGGACCTCTGACATCAAGATGAGTGCTGATCACTGATGGAGGTTGTGATGCTCACACCATCTTTCAGTGATTGTCTGACACCTGTAAGAGCCAGCCAGTAATATTGACTGTCACATGTGCCGGACATTAAACATGCCTTTACTGTGCCCAGATCAGCAGTGGAACTCAGAAGATGAGTGAAAACACATGAGGAAATAGAACTGTGGTAGAGGGCTGCATCAGTTTTATTTCCTTTGTGAAAGAGCTGTAAAAAAATGTCTAGATGTTACCTCAGCGATCTGAAGAGACTGTGATATACATAGCAGGGAAATGTACATTTTTATGTTAAATATCATTTTTCTCCCACAGTGTTTCCTTCTTGAAAATGAAGAAATATTTTAAGTGGGCGTGCATTTGCCTTTTCCATATAGAGCTATGGACCTTCGCATGTAAGTTATTGTTGCATTTTCTCATGGGCTTTTAATTATTTTTCTGTTTAGCTTTATGTTTCATTTGTGAAAAAGATCAACTTTTTTTCCCCTCAATGTAATATTTATGAATATTTCAAAGAAATAAAGTTTACCGTATTTAAACATTTTGACAAGTCATAGCAGGATGCTCTATTTCTCTGTTGTCCAATATAACTCACAGTTACCATGGAGAGGCGACAGCTCTTCCCAGTGGTCTGGAACAGTTCTAGAAGAATTGCAGGGATGGAGCCTCCTGTTCCTCCATATCAGGCTACCTCACTTAGCCCCGCCGAGACAGATTTGTTCCAAGTCCTGGTTAGATGGCCGAGAACAGCTCTGCTTAGTTTTTATTTATTTTATAATTTTTTGTTAGATATGGGGTGTCCAGATTCCCCCATTAGGCGGATTACCATTAGCGGCTTCCCCTGGCGGATTTCCCAGTTATCAGGTGCTGTTGTGCTTGCAGGCCTGAGAGATAATAATGCAACCTATCTCTCTCACTGTCTTTCTCTCTCTCCAGAGGGAGTCTCACTGAGGCTTCTTCCTTCCCAATGGTAATCTGAAGAAAGAAGACCTGCAAAAAAGGTGAGCAACCCTTTGAGTGACATGTCCCACAGTTCCCCACCGCACAGGGGTGTCTCTGGAGTTCTTTATAACTCCTGCACTCATGTTGGTTTTTTCTGTCTGCTCTCTGGATCTTTGGAGTGTTTTTGGGCTGAAGTGTGGTATTTAACCTATTCCCTGCCATATCTGTGGGTTTAGGGACTTATATCTCATTTACCTTTTGGATTCATGAGTTTTTATTGTTTATTGTATGTTCTATTTGTGCTTGGGGGGTTTCTTATTCACATTTCAAAGCTTTTAGATTTTTTGAATTCTGCGTCTTTAAGAGTGTGTTTTACCGCATGACCGCACTTGCTCCATTGACTTCTATGGGACAGACTGCTTTGGGACATATCTCTGCAACGTTCTACTTACAGAGTTGAGAAAGGGCTCATTCTTCTTGTCTCTCCTTGTCCTGCATTCCGGTTCACATCCTCAGTGTCTTGGGGGTCCCTGGTGGATTCGGTCATTGTGGGGAGCTAAAATTAAGAGAAGTACTACATTGCCCAAAATGCCCATTTTGCTGGCTTTTCTCTGATTGGCTGCTAGTTCACCATTTTCTTTATCTTATTTGGAGTATCCTACACAGAGGATTGGATTCCCTTACTCTACTCCACAGGTTAACTCTTCGCCTGCCAGATAATTATTCTTTTGGGCTTTCTGAGGTGATTTGTTAATCTGACTGACAGTATTTGGGTTCCCTATTACTGTTAGACACTTCTCCTGTTAGGATGTCGGATCCAAAGGGCCATGGGGCTAGGCCTAAGACTAAGGACTCAGGGGCATTTTTGACCCCCCTTGCTTCCTGTTCCTCATGCCAAGCAGGGCTTCCCAGATAGTACTCAGGTCGCTTATACCACTCATGCGCTGTGGCCCCTGCTTCACCAGGGCCCTCCAGCCATGAGCAAGAACCAGACTGTTAGAGAATGGTGAGTGTACAGAAGTGGCTTCTTCCCATACTTATAGTGACCCCTTTGAGGCTGACACTGAACCCATTGCTGAGGGTCTTATCAAGGCGGTTTTGACTACCCTACACATTCCCGTTAACCCTGTAGAGACTTAGTCTACTTCTGACATCTTTAAAGGTGAAAAAAGTCCTGTAACATGTTTCCGCCTTGTCCTACTCTAGATCAGGTTATCCTGGATGAGTGGAAGATTCCAGACAAGCGTCTTGCTCTCTCCAAAAGATTCTCTAAGCTGTACCCCTTTTCTGAAGCAGCTTTGGCTCAGTGGGCTACAGCTCCTCAGGTTGATCCCCCTATTTCCAGACTGTCTAAATCCACTGCTTTGCCCTTGGTGGATGCCACGGCACTTAGGGATTTAACTGATAGGAAGCTTGAAGCTATCCTGAGCTGCCATTGGTGCTTCTTTGAGGCTTACCTTGGCTTCTGCGTGGGTTACTAGAGCCATTGCTGTTTGGACTGAACAGCTTACTGAAGCTGTCCGCAAAGGTGCTCCTAAAGAGGACATTTTGGTTATTTTGGCCAATATGTCTGAAGCTCAGAATTATGTGGCTGATGCCCTCTATGACACTGTCAGGCTTGAGGCTAAGGCTTCTGCCTTTTCTGTGGCTGCCAGATGCACTCTGTGGCTTAAGATTTGGTCTGCTGACTTATCATCTAAGACGTCATAATTTCTCTTCCTTTTCAGGGTATGTCTGTTTTTGGGTGAGAACTGAAGAATATCATCAGTGAGGCCACTGGGGGTAAGAGCACTTTGTTGCCTCAGGTTCCCAAATGCCCTAATCTGGCGAGGAAGCAGCATCTTTTTCGTCTCCTCCAAAGCGAAGTACAAAGGCTGAGTCCACCTGGGTTTCAGGCCAGCACCCAGTGCTCTACCCCCAAGCCCAGGCAGCAGTGGAGGTCAAAACACTCCTCCACCAAACCCAAATCTACCAAACCTTCTTTAGTATGACTCGCCGAATCCTGGTCCGCATCTCCCTGTGGGTGGTCACCTGCAGCATTTTTTTGCAAGCATTTGGGCAGGCTCAATGGGTATTACAGGTGGTTTCAGGAGGCTACAGGATTCCTTCATATCCCTGCCTCCCTTCAGATTCTTCCTTTCTCATTCCCCTCTGGGACACAAAAAGCTCAGTCTTTTCAACTGGACGGTCCAGGCTCTCGTGAACAAGGGTGCCATGGCTCTGGTTCTGCCCCAAGAGAGAGGTTTATGTTTTTATTCAAACCTCTTTGTAGTTCCGAAGAAGAATGGCGGCACTCACCCTATCCTGAACCTCAAGGACCTCAACTCTTTTGTAGTCCTTACTCACCACAAGATGGAGTCTTTGCACTCTATCATCATAACAATGTGTACAGGTGGATTTCTGGCTGCTCTGGATCTTCAGGATACCTACCTGCATGTTCCAGTTCATCCTGACAGTCAGAAGTACCTCAGGTTAGCTTGCACCTTGGGGCACATACAGTTCACCTCTCTGCCCTTTGGGCTCACCATGGCTCCTCAGATTGCCTTCCTGTACACCAAGGGAATTCAGGTGACTCCGTACATGGATGACCTTCTTCTGAAGGCTCCTTCTAGGGATCTCCTGGGCTGTCAGGTCCATGATTGTGCTCAGATCCTCCTCCAGCACGGATGATTCTGAACATGGACAAGTCAGCAACAGATCCTTCACAGGACCTGGTTTTCTGCGGCCTCTTGATCGACACCTGCCAGGGAGTGGTGTATCTGACAGAGCATTCTGTTCAGCAGATCATGAACATGGTGTCCCTGGCTCTGGGTGGTCTTCAGCTCTGGTAAGCAAGTTCTTATCCCTGGTGGGCAAGATGATCCACCTTTCCTTACTCCATGGCTCACACCAGGGAGCTTCATAGGTTCATTATCCTTGCTTGCCGGGGGAATCCAGATCGTCTGGTCTCTCTTCCCCAGTAAGTGAGACAGGACCTCTTCTGGTGGTTGGACAGCTCCAACCTGAGGAAGGGGAAACCCTTTATTGTCCAGTACTGGACCTTGGTGATGACAGATGCCAGTGTTTATAGCTGGGGAGCTGTCTTGGGTCACCTGTGGGTCCAGGGTCGATGGACTGCAGAGGAGACAAACCAGCCCATTAACATTCTGGAGCTCAGAGTGATTCTTCATGCTCTGGTGTACTGGTACTCTCCACTCAGAGGTTTTCCGGTTCGTGTCCAGTCAGACAATGCCAAGGCTGTGGCTTATATCAACAAGCATGGAAGCACAAGAAGCTCTTCCACTTGGAAGCTATTGGAAAGCTATTTTGGCCTGAGCAGAAGAACATGTTCCTGCCATCTCCACTGTGCACATTCCAGGCATAGAGAACGTTCTGGTGGACTATCTCAGTCACCTGACAGTGGACCCCTGGAAGTGGGAGCTCCATCCGGAAGTCTTCGACCTATTGGTCCAAAAATGGGGGCGTCCTTGGATAGACCTGATGGCTACCAGGGACAACAGGAAGGTTCCACTGGGGGGATCCTCGGGTGTTTGCAGCAGATGCCTTGTCCATTCCATGGCACTTTCATCTAGCCTACATTTTTCCTCCTCTTCCTCTCATCCCCAGGGTATTGAGGAAAATCCGGATAGACAGGGCATCGGTCATACTGATTGCTCCTTATTGGACCAGAGAACCTTGGCTTCCAGAACTGTTGGCGTTGTCTGCTCAGGATCCGTTTCCTCTGCCACACAGAGCGGATCTCTTTCTCCAGGGTTACTTCTGGAGAGAGGACGTGGACAGTCTGGCTTTGACAGCATGGCTTTTGAAGCCTTCTTCTTAAGGAGGAAGGGCTTTTCTTCTGAGGTGGTCTCCACCATGATCCAAGCAGGAAGCCAGTTTCTTCTAAGGCCTACCACAGGGTTTGGTCTACTTTTCACTCTTGGTGTGTGGACAGGGATCTGTCCTCACAGGAGTCTGATCTTTCTTCCAACCTGGCTCTCTTGCAAGACAGTGTGAAAAAGGGCCTTAGCCTTAGTTCCTTGAAGGTCCAGATCTCAGCTCTCTCAGTCTTTTATCAGAGATGCATTGCCATGTTGCCAGATGTCAAAGTCATTTTTCAGGGGGTTGCACATGTTTTCCCTGCCTATAAGGCTTCCACTCCCCTGTGGGACCTTAACTTGGTTTTGTGAGTCTTGCAGCGTCCTCCCTTTGAGTCTTTGGCTACGGTTCCTGTAAGTCATCTGACGTGGAAGATAGCCTTTTTTTAGGCTGTGGTATCTGTCCACAGAATGGCTAAATTGCAGGCTTTGCTCTGAAAACTGCCTTTCCTGGTGTTTCATAAGGATAAGGCTGTCCTTTGTACCTCTCAGGATTTCCTTCCTAAGGTGGTCTCTGAGTTCCACATCAATCAGGAGATTGTTGTGTCTTCCTTTTGTCCTGACCATAAATCTGACAAGGAGAGGGATCTCCACTTGTTGGAAGTGGTATGCTGCCTCAATTTCTATGTGCACTGTACTGAGTCTTTAAGTAAGACTGATGCCTTAATTGTTATGCCTGAAGGTCACAGGGCTGGTTTGGCGGTGTTCAAGGTCATTATTGCGTCCTGGATTAAGTCTACAGTTCACAAGGCTTATGAGCTCAGAGGAAAACCTGTTCCCTTTTGCATTAAAGGAATCAGGCCTCCGCTGAACAGCTGTGCAAGGTGGCCACTTGATCTTCTGTGCACACTATGACAAACACTACCGTGTGGATGTCCTGGTTTCGGCTGAAGCCAGCTTTGGCAGGAAAGTCCTGGGGGCAGCTTTGCCTGTCTAGGACTTTAATTTTATTGTGCCTTATAGCCTTTAAAGGGATAGTAACACTTCGTTTTAACTTTATTTTATTTTGTAGGCATTAAAAAAACATGAAGAATGATATAAGTCTTATCTCTCAAACCTTTACGGTTTATGAGATATTCACAAGCAAAGTTCCCCTCCCCGCCCCTTTTACCTAGTGTAAGCCATCTCTTCTCAGATGTGAGTCTGGTTGTATGACAGTACAGATAACAGAAGGGGACAATTTTCTTTGTATGAAAACAATGAAAGCCCTTCCCCCCTTGACAAGTTTTTCAGCTTTTTCCATTATCTTAATTGAAGATTGTCCCTCTCTGCAATCTACCTGGGCATCTCCCTTCTGATTTGGTTGAACAGGGGGGGGATACTTTGTTTGTGAATATCTCTTAAACCATAAAGGTTTCAGAGATAAGACTTATATCATTCTTCATGTTTTTTTAATGCCTACAAAATAAAATAAAGTTAAAATGAAGTATTACTATCCCTTTAACTGTTTGAGCCTTGTTGGCTCTTGTTCTTGTGTGATGTGTCATCTGTTATTCAGTGTCCATTGACAGTTTGGGCTGTTCTGTGTCCTGGATAGTCCATGGGAACTCTGGTATCATGGGGGACTGGCGCTTCGTCCTTTCCTTTTTATTCCCACCCTGGGAGCTCAATGTTAGTACATCCCCATGGTACCTGTGAGTTATATTGGATGACAGAGAAAAGAGGATTTTAGTCTTACCTGTTAAAGTGATAGTAATGTCCCAAAATTATTTTATTTTGTATTGTAGATTAAATAAAAATAAATTATTTGCAGCAAACCCCATCTCTCAAAACTTTATGGTTTGAGGGATATTTGCTTTGAAAGTTCACACCTCTCTCCCTTTCTCCTGATGTCAGCTGTAAAGCTGACAGCAGGAGATTCGAGTCGTGTGACTCGAGGAGGCTCTTCAGCAGAGCCGAAATCACGTTATTTAAAAATAACTTCTTCAATGGAACGGTCTACAAAGTGTGCTTGCAAACCAGCACACTTTGTAGACTGTTCCATTGAAGAAGTTCTTTTTAAATAACGAGATTTTGGCTCTGCTGAAGAGCCACCGGCTGGTCCCAGGACCATGATCTCTTTCTGTCAGCTAGACGCTGACGTCAGGAGAAGGGTAGAGAGGGGTGAATGTTCAAAGCAAACATATCTCAAACCTCTATGGTGGTGGGGTTTGCTGCAAATAATTTATTTTTATGTAATCTACAATACAAAATAAAATAATTTGGGGACATTACTATCACTTTAAATACTTTTCTTTTAGTCCATATGACATACGGGTCTCCCGCCCAATGAAAGGGACCATGCTGGGTCTCCTGTGGCTGGACATGGGAGTTCTCTTGGGTTCATCACTCACAGGAGTCTTCCTCTCTTCCTTCTTGCTATCTTATTTAGTAGTTTTTTTTCTCAAATCTATCTGGGCGTAGCTAAGTGAGGTAGCCTGATATGGAGGAGGGGGGCTCCACCCCTGCACTTCTTCTAGAATTGTTCCAGCCCACTGGGAGGAACTTTCACCTCCTCATGGTACCTGTGAGTTATTTGGACTAAAATAAAAGGATTTAACATGTAAGAATAAAATCCTCTTATTCTATCTTGAGATCTGTGGCTATATGCACAAAAAAAGGATAAATTCCTATGTATTAAGTGATATTTTCACACCCTGAATGCCAGAAAATTCTTTAGCCAAATGCCTCCATAGCATTTAGTGTGTTAAAAGTCTCACTTAAACCTTTGAGTGCCAGAGGGATGCACTGCAAAGCAATACATTGCATAAGCCTCTTACACTTAAAGGGCTAAAGGAGTGGCAATTTTTACATCTCTCCTTTGGTGTAGTCAAATTGCTTCTCTTCATCTTTGAGTATAGGGCTCTCTGAGTCAGTCTTATACACCTGTGTTATATGCAAGGTCAGTGAAACTGTGTTGTATTGGAGACTGTTATGCTATCCAGTGGAATGAAGACAAATGCTTTAACCCCTTAGAAATATGTGATGTGCCAGGACTGCCATGCCTGTTTGGAATGTTAAGGATCGTTGACGGTCCTGGCATGTCATGGAATTCTGGGATAGCAGTTTGTCCACGCGCTGCTCTGTAATCCCAGAATGCATTGGTGTAAAAAGAACAGTGCAATAGTCCTCTAGAGCTGTCCACCCCCAGACCGTGCAGTCTTTAAGGGGTTAATCACTAAAGAAGGAAACAATAATTTACATTTCTTTACAGTTGTTTCAAATGCTATATATTTGTCTCAAAGTGAAATTGCTTAAGAATATCCAGTCTTTGGGTGTGATGTGCAACATCTTTTTTTTTTTTTTTAACCCTTTGAGTGCCAGGGGGGTACAGATCGCATTGCAAAGCAATGCCTTCTGTACCCCTCTTGCACTCAAAGGGTGAATTTATTTTTCATTAATGAAGCAACTGAATCTATAGAAAACAATTAAATATATTAATATGTTTAATATAGTTTAGGAGGGTGGCATTGTTTAGAAAAAGAGGAATACTCTAAGAGGACATGATCTGAAGTTAGAGGGTAGAATACTGAGAAATAAGCTCTATTTTATAAAAGATTATAGACTCATGGAACAGCCTTCCAGCAGAGGTTGTAGAGACAAATACTGTTAGGGAATTGAAATAATGCCTCAGAAACGCATAAGTCTAGTCTGAGAATTATGTACCGTAAAATCTCGGGAATAATACGCACAATTTTACCCAACTCCACCTTATGTGAAGCTGGGGGGGTGCGTATTATACACAACAGTTTTTAAATAAAATAAAGAATTGAGGCTGGTAGATAACTTCCCTCCCTCCCCTGTGCTATCCACTGTTAAAATAAGACGTACTAGGTTAAATTTAAGTCCCCACTGAAGTCCTCATCTTTTCCACAGGATAGCAGGCAAAATACAAACTATGTAAAACTTCCGTGCTGGCGGCACGCTTCCATTTGCCGCCTCCTTCAATGGGCTTTCAGGACCTTCCGCCTATGGTATTGCCCTGTGAGGACCTTGAGATCCTCACAGGGCGTTGGCTGGAGGCCAGAGGGAGAAATAAAAATGTGAAACCTTCCATACATTTAAACTATGCTTTTGACCCATTCAGTGAATGAGAGGACACCAGTGCATTGCTCCACAGTTGGTTGCAGACTATCGTGGAATTTCTCAGTTTTTGTTTTCTGCATAATACCTAACATTTTATTGTTGACTAGTGTAAAAGCGTGTGTACACGGGCCAAGGTCTGGGTGATGTTAACCCTTTGAGTGCCAGAGGGGTATTCAACGCATTGCTTTGCAATGTGTTGCATACCCCACTGGCACTCAAAGGGTTAAGAGGCCAGCCCTGCTCTGCATACTACCTTTTCCTCACTGGCGGCTCACTTGATGCAGTCATGAGCTGTAGAGACTGCCTGAACGCACAGAATGCTCCCAGCACAGAACTCCCAGCATTCTGTGCATTCAGGCAGTCTCTATTGAGCATGACTGCATTGGACAAACATTCTAGCATTTTATTATAGGATAAGGTTGAAATGACATTAGTCCATCAAGTTCAAAATTTTTTGTATCTCCTTTGGGGCTAGAGTCTATTACCGGCGCTAATTTTATCTCTACTTTTACTCCAGTTTTCTCCGTAGACTTCAATAGGAAAATGTTTGATAAAATGGATGTTAACATTTAGCACCTGCAATAGAATGCCCGTTGTGTTCTATAAATCCCTTTGAAGATGTTTCCAGTGATAGCCCCAAATAAGTAAGACAAATCGGATTAGCCTTTTTTACATTAATTGGAATACAGGCCATTTCTGCACTCTGTGAATGTAGTATAACATTTCCCTTGTCATTAAAGTGGAAGGTTCAGCTAAAATCAAATTTTGAGCATGTGTTTTAACACGCAAACCTAGATTAGCGCTGTTTTTTTTTTTTTATTCTCAATCGTCTGCTAGTGAAGATATTTAGACTTTAAAATTGGGCACTTCCGCATTCTCTATGTCCCACATGACGCCTCAGGACTTCCCAGATGCCCCACTGAGCATTTTGAGGTTGCAACTTCAGTAGCATTTTAAACAGAGCAGGCCGGTAAAAAATTGGCTTATATCCAATGTTAAGTCTATGGAGGAAATGCCATGGCCGGTATTTTTTTGAAGAAAAGGTGGCAACCCTAATCACACACACTGACTCACAGCCACACACACACACACACACACACATACACACGCAAATATTCAGACACACAGTTTTCTGTCTGTCTGTCTGTCTCTCTTTCACTCAGTCACACACTCACAGACTGACACACAGACATAGAAACATACACAGTCTGTCTTACACAAAAACACACACACAGGGCAAGCACATATACATGCACAGTGCCTCTCACACACAATGACTCACTGTCTAACACACACAAATACGTAGACACACACAGACAAAGGATCACATTTTATTGCACGTGGCCTCACACATGCAGAATCATGCTCAAAATACATACACAATCACGCAATGAATCACACACCATCATACACACAGACTCTCACGCACACATGTTTATGTATTCATATTTTCTATATGCTAGAATCTTCCTCTTAGTCAACATTCTCCCAGTATCAGCCATGTAAGAGGAAGGGGTGGGGGAAGCCATTTTTCCTAGGGGGTGAGCAACTTGTGGAAATAATCATTATTCTCAGTCACCAAGCAGCTGGCTGAGGATGAGATGGTTGTACCACACCAGCTGGAGAGCCACATTTTGCACACTATCCTTTTCAGTGAAGCTGGCTGCAGGGATAGTGGAGCTCCATGAGCAGGTTTTCCTCTCTTCCTCTCTCTGATAAGATTATTAGATTGGTCTGTGCAGCAGGTGGGGCTAAATTAACCATGCATCTAGAGAGAGAGAAGGGAAGCTTGTCACTGTGTTCCTGTTTCTTTGCAGCCAGACAACATTGAGTCTCGTCTCCTTCCACAAGCCTCTTTATTAGAGCAAATTTGACACAGGAGAAGTTCATGCCCCCTGGGCCACCTTGATTTTCAGCCATTGCCCAGACCCCATGTGATACTAATGAAATGGAGTCCATCAAGCCCCTTGGCCCACCTGGAGATCCCCTAGTATCCCAGTGGGCAGGTTCGATCTTGTTCCCAAATCTCATCCTATATAATAATTCACTAGGATGTTTGTCACGATGCATTCATGTGCAGTAGAGACAGAGCACGTTCGGCCAGTCTCTACTGTACATGATTGCATCTCGTGAATGAGGCGATGCAAGACTACATCTCATGGAGCAGTGAGGCAGCGGCCTCTTAACCCTTTGAGTGCCAGAGGGGAACACAACGCATTGCAAAGCAACATGTTGCGTACCCCTCTGGCACTCAAAGTGTTAACATTACCTGGACCTTGGCCTGTGTACACGTGCTTTTACACTAGTTCCTATATAAGACCATATTTTTGTAATGGATGTTGTGTGAGATACTGTGATAAAGTCAATGCTGAACACATATATTTTTCTGTTTGTAATTTCTATATATAATTAATTTGCTTTTTTTTAGATGCACAAAGTAACATTCATTGGGAGATTCAGCGCTATGATGGATGGTATAACAGTCTAGCAGATCACAAGAGAGGCTCTGCAGGTATGATACAGCCATAGGATTAGGACAATTTGTAGAAGAGTAAAAAAGTTAAATTGACACTGTGACTTTAAATGTAATCTTAACGTAAACAAACAAACAATATCTTTAACCCTCTGAGTGCCAGAGAGGTATCCAACGCATTATGTTGCAGTCCAGTGGATACCTCTCTGCAACTCAAAGGGTTAAGAACTATGGGATGTATTCAGGAGGTTAAAGAGGAACTTTTTCACCCAAAATAAAGTTAAGCTACATATGTTCCAGTGGCAGAGGTAAAATCAGATATCCTGTTTTTTCTTTTAAAATATAAGCAATATTGAGATATATTCCTTTATTTGCACTTGCTGATGTCATCTGGCTGGTCCAAGCAGTACAACTTATCCCGCAGAGCTTGTCAAGTCCTCCCCTATGTGCAGTATCAGCCTTCCCTCCCTCCCCATGACGTGTGGCTCTGATCTGGCAGGTTGATGAGCGTGGTCACAGCATGTCTAGTGGGTGTCGCGCATTTACATTGGAAAATGTAATCTGCACACACGGCTGCATTTAAAAAAAAAGGAGGCTTTGGAATTAAATTATAAAGTCTTATTCCGCTGGTACCTCACGCCCGATAGATTACATAAATTCTGCCCTTCTGCGTCCTCTCAATGTTGGAGGTGTGGAAGCCCCTCGGGCTCCCTCCTTCATATCTGGTGGCATTGTTCGAAGGTCAGACCCTTCTGGGATAACTGCTTAGAATTTATAGAACGCTTTTTGGGGATTTCCCTGGCTCGAGATCCCTTACAAATTTTGCTATTTTGTGGCCTTCCCTCTTTACCTAAAGTTGAAAATTGCTTATTACTCCTTTTACTGACCTCTGCAAAGGCGATGATACCACTCTTGAGGAAATCGCCAGATACTCCTTCAATTCTTCACTGGAAACAGAAAACCATAGAACAGGCTTCCTTCACCAGTGTGACTCTGTTACACAGAGGCTATGATTTGAGTTCCTTATGGTCCCACATTGATTATATGCTTTGCATTGCCTCCCTCTCTGTCTTTCTTCTCCTTCTTCCCCCCCGTTAATCTCCTCTCTTTCCACACATACCCTTACCTGCTCATTTTTAGCTGCCGGTCTTTCATTTCAATGTCCCTTGCCCTCTTCTCCCTTCACTAACTTTAATTATAATTGAGGCTGTGCTTAGTCTGTTGTAGAAGGCAACTCAGCTTATTTTACTGATTTAATGTGATTGATCTGATGTGTGTATCATGTTATTTCAGGTTGTGGATTTAATAAAGAACGATTTAAACATAAAAAAAGGAGGCTGTACCTAAATGGTATACGTGACGGGAGAGTGATGCCAATCATCCAGGAGCGTCACAACATGGCCACACTCTCCCTGCATATCTGCCACAACTACAGTCTTCTTTGTTTATTAAATACTGGCATAGATGGACGTAAGACGATAATTTTTATTCAGTACTAAGTAGTGTACATCCAGTGGGGGTGAGTTGTGGTTATGTGAAAGGTCCACTTTAAAGTGGTATAATTCTATATCAAACTAGTTGAACCATAGGGAGAATATATAAGTCCCACCATTCCCAATTATTTAAATTCTGCTTTAAACCCACGGAATGGAAGAGAAGTCTAAATCATTGCTTAATATTACATTTAAATCATTGGGAATTTTAATTTTTCTACTGTTTCCTCCATTCCCACTTTGTGCATAGCCTGCACTTAGGAGTAGAAGAGTGTCCATGCCTACACACTGCCAACTTCTTGGCCCACGTGGTAAAAAGCAGCCATTTTTTAATTTTAAAATGTTTATTGACTTATAAATGCAAAGTGGTGTAAAAATGGAAACTATTGGTACTTCTCAAGGATGATAAACTCAGATGATACAGCAGAGTATCCCTGAAGGGTGGACAAGCAAGGGAGAATTGAAGTACTAGAGAGGGGAGGGGGATGGTTCAGTAGAGCCACTTGACTTGTACGAAAGTGGCTGATGATAATTTTCTAGTTAAGGGGGCAGGAGGATTAAGAAGAGGGCAGGTCAAAGCAGACATTTTGTCCCACAGAAAGATCTGTACATATTTTAAGCAGAGCAGGTCTGTTCAGAGCACAAAACAGTTCTTTGTGGTTATTTTTGTGCACAAATGGAATACCATAGTTGCACTTTTTCCAGAAGGACCAAAGGTCTTGTTATTTTTCTGAAGTGCATTGGGAGAGTAAAATATAACCCTTGAAATTCCGTTAGTAGTACTGGTAAATGTGGAAAATTGTGCTTGGCTCTATTTTTGTTTAATGTCACTGTATAACTATGGCCCTCTTAAAGGATCAAATAATTGCATACTCCTGATCTGTATAGATTGTGCATGAAAAGGGTTTGAGCAATTGAGAGCATTCTGCTGGCACAATAGGCATATTCTCGGGCATTCAGGACATATTCTGTACATTGTCAGGCCAAATGATCCTGCTGATCTGATGCTCCTAGCTGAACCAAGCACGAACAAAGAAGCTGGGGAGCAATGCTGGTGATCAGTGCCAGAGAGCTTTATCAACTGTAGATGCAATCTTACTGTGACCACAGGCTAGATTAAGGGTGCCAACCTCAAGGTTGTATAATAAGTATCAGCTGAGCTAGAACTGGGTCAGGATGACCACACTTCCAATGATGATTAACACATCGAAGGTTTCCCTTCTTTTCTCACTGAGATAGTTTAAAATGGGTGTCAGCCTCCTGTAGCATGTCATTCTGTGTTTTTTTAGAGAGAAGGAAAGCAGCTCAATTATGCAGCTACTTAAGATAGGCAAATAATGTGCACTTGGGGTTTAGTTAACCCTTTGAGTGCTGGAAGGGCATCCAATGCATTGCTCTGCAATGCACTAGATACATCTCTGGCACTCAAAGGGTTAAGGGAGCGTTACGGACAGGCAATTTGTTCTCTCTGTTAGTTGAGTTTGTGGAATATGAAGGAAGACAGGAGAAACACCCCAAAATGTTGTTTGATTGTAAAAAACTAAGACTGCAGTGATATTGGAGAGAGAGAGAGAACAACTGCTGACAGTGGCAGAACATGTTGAAATTTGTTGTCTGTGTAAGAAGCAAATGAAAAGGGGGAAAGCAGAATTACATAACATACTCATTGAGATCCCACCTGAACCACAATTCAGGTCTGATTGGGAGACAAACCATTAACATAGTTGCCATGACTAGCAGCAATAGAAGCACTCCTTACATTTCCTGGGGCTCTAGGCACATAACAGAAGTGTTGTAGATATATCAGAGTTTCCCATGATTTAATTATTTTATACCCATGGTTCCTGATGCTGTTCTGCAAATGTAAATCATGGTGGAGTATGACTCTGTTGGAGGACATTACAAAAGTCGTGGAGTGCCACACCTGCTACCACCTCCACTGCCACAAGTCATGTTGTTAAAGCAATAAAGTTATATAGTTCTTCAACTATGTATCGCACACTTACTGATTTCTTAGAAAGGAGTCAAAACCTGCATAAAAATAATTCATATGTACACCTTTGGAATAACAAACTTGCCAAAATGTTGACAGCTGGTATTCTGCCCTTTTTATTTAAAAGAAAGGTTTTAAAGAAGTAATGTCTTATGTTACAACTTGCTGGAATATCCCAAGCATCAATTATTTTCAAGGATGCCTGTGTCAGAGGCCTGCTAACAGTGTTTTAAGGATTATATTGCTGTAGGACTCTGCCTGTTTATAGTTTCTACCTTCAGCTATTCGTTTCTTCACTTCAGCCCTCAGTGGAAGCATTAGTACTGAAGCAGGACTTATTGCAGCCACAGAATGCATAGGCAGAAAATTGCAAATGTGTCACAGGAATTATATTAGTATTCTGAACAAGGCAGATTTTTATGTATTTGCATTGGGAGGGAATTTTCTCAGGAAATGCAGGAAATTTGCTAAATTTTCCTCGAACATTCCCATAAAAACATGTTTTGACTTTTGATCCATCTGTACTCAGGAGTGTTCTTCACAAGACTGCTAATGCTCCTGCACTCACCAAAAGTATTTATATCACAAAGGTATTAATAATACACTAATAACATATTGTACATTTTGTAAATACACACTTATAATAAAGAATACGTTTTATCACAGAAATAATAAGTGAGTCCCAAGGGAATATATATAGTATGTAAAGTCCACTAGCGTATAGTCTAGCACTCAGATTTGAACATGCAGCTAGTTCTCCAAGAAGTCAGAAGGGCTCATGTCCTGAAGAGGCCAGAACTGTTGGTGTATACAAAGAAAGAAAATACCACCACCACCAGGAGCACAGACCAACTGCTTGTGCCTGCTGCTACTGCTGCCAGTCTGCCTTCTTCACATCACTAAGAAGTGGCAAGTGTGACATTAGAGGACCCTCTGTCACATTGCTCTTCACCTCCTCCAAGCATCAATAAGATGTCTGTAATAGCGCAGCAGCAGCACATAGGAACTAGTGGTGGTGGCGATGAAGATGATGGTGGAGAAGCTTGGGTGAAAGAGACATTGATGGACTTTTTAGAAGAAATTGAGAACGGAAGGGAGACAGTGATGAGTATGGGCATCACTACCACCACCAGCAGTGAGCTTTTGTAATTTGCAACTGCTCTAATTCCTGCTGTTGCTGAGTTGCAAGGGCAGCTGGATGCTGAAGAACAAGCTAATGTGCCACAGACCACCATTGACACAGTGGGAATAGGGTCAACAAATGATGCAGGACTAGGTCCACTTGCCAGCAGTATCAGTACTTCTGTAGTGCTGATTCTGAGGCAGCAGCAGCAACAGCAGTAATATCATCCACTGCCACAGACAGTGAAGGGGAATGTGGAGGACTAGAATAAAGAGGCCATTCTTCTCCACCTGTTCCCTATCCCTAACCCCTGAAGTCATGGGTGTGGGACTATTTTTCTCTTGGGGAAGGCACAGTGTAGTCATCTCCAGTGGCACTGTGCACAATTTGTGACATGTCAGTGAGAAGAGGAAAGGAGGGAAAACACTTTAGCAAAACCACCCTGATAACACACATGAAACACAGACAATGTGACATTTATGTCAAACATGTTAAAGCCAAACACCCATCACACAAATCAAGCACTACTGTTGCTCTACCCCCTGACTCTCCAGAAAGGCAACAAGAGACGAGGCGGAGATCAAAGAGGCGGAAGAATAGTAAAACCCAGACAGAGACTGGAAGTTCCATAATGAGTAAAACAACTAGCTCGCCATCACCTTCTTCCCCTTGTGTAACTACATCTTCTGCCAATCCACCTCCCCCGTCAAATGATAGCCACTCTGTTGATGTTAGTATGTGGCAGTTCATGTCCACCCATTGCACACTGTGTGGTGAACTGACTACACATGATAGTGTGGTGGAGGAGAATCACAAGCAGGGAATCAAGTGGCATCTGAGGAGATTCCATCCAGAAGAATATGCTGGTGGTGGCAGGGAGGATTCATCATTACTATTAAACTTTTAGCATGTTGTAATGTGTCTTTAGCAGGGTGTGGACAAGGTGTATAGTGACAGCAGCAGTACTTGGGTTGGTGTCATGGTGTTTGGATACAGGTGTTCCCCCAGATGTTATTTACCACACACAATGTGCACATTGCAGTTGCTGATGAGAGGTACAGTTCCTGCTCTCAGTGGAAACATTTCTATTCTAATAACAACACACCCATGATTTTGGAGGAGGGGCAGGTAGAGAAGAATTATTGGCCAACTTCTTGTCACGGGCACCCAGGAATGCTCAGAACTCAGTACGGTAATGTAATGCAAAATATCTATTTAGAATAAATCACAGCGATAAATAAGTGGTACAACAAGCAAAGGGTTACTAGCTGGCGACACTACTACCAGAAATAGTAGGCCTTTCGCTAGACCACAATGTGAGAGACAGGGCCGAAGCCCCTGTTAGTGTCAACAGGATACAAGAACGCCAACTCTTGATCCGTAGACTAGAACAGGCGACCACTGTGAACACTGGCTCATCAATCTTGATCTGACGAACAGGAACACAAGGACTGCTGGACTGGAGAACTGACCCATGCCTGCAATCAGTCAAACCAGCAACACCACACCTTTGCAGCCACCCGGTGACCCACGCCTGCAGGATACTCGTGATCACTGGGTCATACACAGAGAGGGTTCTCGTACTTAGCTGGGTCATACACAGAGAGGGTTCTCGTACTTATCTGGGTCATACACAGGAAGGGTTCTCTTACTTAGCCGGGTCATACACAGAGCGGGTTCTCATAAATAGCCAGGTCATACACAGAGTGGGTTTTCGTAGATAGCCAGGTCATACACAGAGCCCAAGTACTTCACCTAAGAACAACAACGCAAGGGCATCTGAGTCAGGCCTCAGTCTGCCTTATAAACCCCTCCACAGGAAGTAGGAGGAGCAGCTCAGAGGGAGGAAGTAGGCAGTAGGTAGGAGTAGACTACAGTAAGCAAACAGATAAAACAGAGGCCTGCAGCCTGCTTGAATCTTCGCGCCTGTGATCATGCTGGAGTCAAGGTAAGCTGTGACACTTCTTCTTTTCCCCACATATACTTGTGCTGCTAGTGCCTCAGACGTGTTACTGGAGCTAGTCATGGCAAGTGGAACCTTCATCATCCATCACCCATGTTACTGTTGTTGTTGATCCCATTCCCGGTCAGCTGCCTAATCATCCTGCTGCTTAAACAACTCAGCAGCAGCAGCAAGAACAGCAGTTGCAAATTCCGCAATTATGAACTCAGGAGGACATTTGACAATGGCCAGTGGCCAACATGACCTGCTGGCTCTAGGCATTTTTCTTCTCAGGGCTTTTGCTTTAAAAAATAAAAAAAATAAAAAATAAAATAATAATAATAATAAAAAAACATAGGCCTACAAAAAAATAAACAGTTTTTGGAGGTTTGTTTCTAAGTCCTACAAATCAGTGTTTCCTTAGGGCTTGTACCAAAAATGATTAAGTCTTATAAATCAATGTTTCTTTAGGGCTTGTGCCTCTAAGTCTAGGTGCGAGATGTTCAAAAAGCCTTGATAATGAAAAAATTGTCGGATCATGAGTTGTTGGTAAAAGAAGAACAATATTTTCAGAAGTAAATCTGTCACGTTTGAAAATTCGTCTAATGAATTAAAATGATGGTCGCAAGATCTTGATGAACATTGTCTTTAAAAATTCCGATGTTAAAAATTGTCTTTGAAACGAAAATATTCAAAGAATCAGTCCTTTTATGTCTTTTAAACAACAAATTGCTTCTCACTCCTGCTAACAGTACTTTAATTTGTCTTCTACAAGTTTAGACCATTTTTATTTTGTCGAGAAAAAATATAGAATTTTTTTTTCTGAAAATACCTTACAATTTGCCGGGAGATTAAACCACGCCCACTTTTAAGACGGCTTTTTCCTTTTGACAGAGATGGCAGATTTGGATGCAAAAAAATGATGGAAACATGTCTGAGAATTGTCGGACCATGGCATAAGAACTTTTTTATTCTGATTACAGACAATTTCAGTTATCACCGCTTTCTGAACATCTCATCCTAAGTACTACAAAAAAATGTTTCCTCAGGGCTTGGGTCTCTAACAACAAATCTAACAAATCATCCTCTACAAAATATCATGTCAAGTATCAGTCGACCCCAGTGGCAGCTTGTGTCAAGGGGTCCTGTCTCTATCACTTACATACAAATTTCTTATTTTATTTTATGTATTTATTTTTTTATTAACTGTACCCCCAATACCAGTCAAATCCCCCCCAAAACAAATTCCCAGTTCAACTGATTCATTCCCCAGACTCCACCCAAAAACACAGGCACCCTCCTCAGACCCCTTTTATACCATGTGTTATGGTTTTTTTCTGGTTGTATTTAGGATTTTTTTTTTAACTGTCCCCAATCTCAGTAAACAAGCCCCTCCCCCAAAAAAATTCCCTGTTCAACTGGTTCTTTCTCCACACCTCACCAACACAGACACCCTCATGCCCCTTTTGAACTATGCCTTTGGGAAATGCAATAATATTTGCTATGTGTTGTGTGTACATTCAATGTGCCTATTGAATGAGCTAGGCAAAAAAGTGGAAAAACTGCACTTTTTGTGGGAAATTATTCACTAAGTGGGAAGTACCATGATTCGCTGATTTCAGTTTGAGGTTAGCCCATCCCTAGATGTAATGTAACTGAATCACATGTTGAGTTGAGAGCATATTACTACAGAGTTGGTTATTTAGGTTATGGTTGGCTGTGATCTACTGACTAGAGATGGAATTGGCATCTCATCCCAGGTGATAATTTGTTGAGTTTTATTATGACAGGATAAACTCTCCACTGCAGGCTATTACATACATATTTAAGAGCCCATTGATCCAGACTGGGATGGGTTGTAAGCCCAGCAGATGTGTGTAGATGGTTTTTGTGATAAATATGTATGTGTATGTATGAATAAATGTGTATATGCATGTGTATGTATATATGTGTATCTGAAACAAAAAATTGTTAATAGAAAACTGATCGATGAACAGACAAACACTGAGAATGGGACCAAACCATACAACAAGTCTTGCTGCAAACTATGTCAACACATTTGTGACAAAATTTCACAACACAACAACAAAATCTACAACAATAATGGCTCGTATTCAAGTACTTCAGCAAATGATACAATGCAATGAATATGAAAATGTATATTACATTGTTGAAACCTGCCTAAAGCTTAACCTAAGAATGACATGGACAATCAATTAATAAATGCAATGAAAAATGAACAGTACCCCCATTGGTCATCATTTCACACAGAGAAACCACGTCATCCGTAACTTGGAAATCAAATACTTAGAGGAAATTACAAAGATACCCAAGAAAGAAAGACATTTGAAATAAAGATGATCAGGTTTTTCAGACATTGGGCAAAATAAAAACTTGGGTTTCCTCTCACATTACCAAAAATTCACATATTTCCTTTAGTTTCTTCTAGTTCACATTGACCGATTGCCTCATGTGATTTTTTTTAACATATAGGTTGATGCATAATGGATTTATCTATCCCCCCTTACTTTACCTGTCATCCAGCCACCATCTCCACATTCTGTTCACAATGACCAAGAGATTTTAAGATGCTTAAACTGACATGATTTGTAGTTTAGCAGTGTGTGTGTGTGTGTGTGTGTGTGTGTGTGTGTGTGTGTGTGTGTGTGTGTGTGTGTGTGTGTGTGTGTGTGTGTGTGTGTGCATATTCTCAGAGACCCCAACATACACTTCTACTATTCCAGCCTTGTTTCAATGTTTGCTGTTAGTCTCTCACCCCAAAAAATACTGTCCCACTGTTAGACCTCTCTAGCATTCAATGTGTTAAAATGTCTATTTAAAGAAACAAGACATTTTGTTTGATCCCTGTGGTGCAGCTGGCTTGCTCCAGAATCACACCACTAAGAAAATACAGGTTACGTTCTTCCAACCTTCCTTATATGCTTTGCTAGTGTTTCTGGTCTTCTAGATGTAATCAGTGATGTCATTTTTAATATCATGTCTGTTGTAATTAGAAAAGCACATTGGGTGTTAAATTAGAAGAACATATATTTCCTGTTTTTGTCCAAATGAGTAAGAACTTAATTATATCTCTAACAAAACTATTTTGCCATTACGTTAAATGCTACCCTTATTTACCTGGACCTAGGTACTGTACATAGAGTTTAATTGCAAAAATACATAGTAGCTGTCTATTTACCATTTGCTACATAACCTTTATTTTATCTCTTGTTGTATAATGGAACATTATTATCAGATTCTAGGCTTCTCCGACTCTTGCCAGCTGCTTACTCTGATGGAGTTTACCTAGCCATGCAGGAGCCTCAACTTCCAAATCCAAGGAAGATCAGTAATGTAGCTATGAAAGGGGATTCTGGTCTTTCCTCTCACCGGAACCGAACTGTGCTTGCAGTCTTTTTTGGTAAGTCTTTTTTGTTTATCGTTGTAATAAACGTATTCCAAATCAAATATATATTCCATGCTGATGTTTAAAAGTGATGTATCATGTACACATAAAAAGCAACCCACACACATCTGTGTATCAAAAACATCAGGGTCTGCTCATATATAGAGAACAACATTAAAAAAAAACTGTGAAATTACATGTTAATGTGAACCTTATTGTCTCCACTCTCTGCTTTGCTAACTGTCACGCCCCTCCACTCTGTTCCTGTGCCTGGTTCCTGGTTCCCGTCTTCTCCCTGACTGACTGTCAGGTAGCTGTTTCCCTTTTTTATTTTCCTTTTATGCCCTGCTACTTCATCCTGCCTCTTAGTTTTGTTCCTTGGCGGCTTCGCCGCTTTTCTTCTTACCTTTTGGCTGTCACTGGTTTTTCTCTTGCAGCCTCGCTGCTTCTTGTCCTCTGCGGCCTAGCTGCTTGTCCCAGTGCCTTGCTGCCCAGGTTTGTCTGCGGCTCACCGCATTTGTTTGCTTTTCTTGTGGTCTCGCCGTTCATATCTTTCCTGCTGCCTCTCAACTTCTTCTTTTGCAGCCTAGCTGCCGATATATTTTGCGTCCTCACCACTTTCTTGCCCTATGGCCTCGTCTGCTCTCTCCGGGGGCCTTACCACCTGTTATTTTCCTCTGAGGCTTCTCTGCTCTCTTTGGCAGCCCCATCACCTCCTTTTTTCCCAGTGGCCTCTCTGCTGTTTTGTGGCTGCTCCCCCTCTGGTCTATTTGTGGCTGGTAGCTTGCCAGCCTAGTCCAGCTACCCTTGTTTTTGCTACTTATGCTGGTTTCCCTTGCAGCCCCCCCCAGCTTTCTATTTAGGTAGTTACTGCCTTTAGTTTTTGGTTTTCTTTTTTTTTTTTTTGTATTTTTTGTTTTCTGGGTACTTACCTTGCTGCTTCTCCTCTGCCCTATTTTTTTGACGCGGTCCCACTCCGCTTGTTGTCTCGTGGCACAGCTTCTGGGGGTTCTTTCCTTAGCCTGTGGTCCTGCCTCTCTCCAGGTACCCTTCCTTGCTGCTAGCTGCTAGACTTCTGCATACCTTAGGTGGTGACCTTACCTTTCGTTTCCTCTGGGTACTTATGGTCTCCTGAGCCTACTTCTTGAGCCTCCATGTTGTGGTAGTGCCCCGCACCTTACTCGCTACCAGTTCTTGACATAATAATCGAGCCAAGATGGACCTCGCAGAGTTGGCACAACCGGCCACATTACAAGCCCATCAAGAACAGATTTTAGGCGCACATGAGGGTCACCACCATGCTTCACTGTTGCCTGCAGCCACCCATTCTCCAGTAGTTTGGCGAATAAATTGCCTTCTGCTACAGCCAAATATTTCAAATTTTGACTCATCAGTCCAGAACATCTGCTGCCATTTTTCTGCACCCAAATTCATGTGTTTTCATGCATAGTTGAGTCGATTGGCCTTGTTTCCAAAGTATGGCTTTTTGGCCACAAGTCTTCCAGATTTGTCCAGACAGTAGATGGGTGTGCCTTTCGTCTGCTGCACTAAGTTTCCTTGGCGACCACTGCATCTGTGGTCCTCAGAGTTGCCTGTTTATTTGTGCTTCTTCAAAAGAGCTTGGACAGCACATCTGGAAATCCCTGTCTGCCTTAATATTTCTGACTGTGAGAACCTTGCTGATGCAGTATAACTATGCTGTGTCTTGTTGCTGTGCTCAGTCTTGCCATGGTGTATGGCTTTTGACATTAAACTGTCTTCTTGTCACGGTTTGTTAAGACTCTCAGATGTAAGGTTTAGGTAAAAACATAACTTGAAAAGTTAAGGCAATCCCATAGGGTTTTCATACACACACAAACAATACATAGAAGCAAATGACAATAGATATAGGTTCTACCGGCCTTGCCAATAATACCGGGCAAAGCAACCCAGGCGACTAAGACGGAATAGAAGAAGTAGGCTCTACCGGCCTTGCCAATACCGGGTAAGGCAACCGTAAGATGGTAACGTACCGGTTCTACCGGCCTTACCAATACCGGGCAAGGCAGCCTGAGGGAAACACAAGGAGTAGGCTCTACCGGCCCTGACAATACCGGGTAAGGCAACCTAAGGATGGCAACGTGAAAGGTTCTACCGGCCTTACCAGTACCGAGCAGGGCAGCCCAAGAGAGGAGACACCACTGAGACCAAAAGACTGTCAGATGACAATGACAGTAGGAAGGAAAAAATAGCGACTTGGTCCAGCGGTCTCACTCAAGCAGAAGTCTCATGCCCGTAAATTACAGGACTAACTGCTGTTAGGACTGGACAGCACACTCAGAACCTCCAAGTACCTGACTGCAAGTCAGGGAGTAAACCAGCGTCCGCACGCTGGGACCAACAGACAGTAATGTGAGCCGCAAGGCTAATGGAGTAACCCAGCGTCTGCACACTGGGACCAACTGACAGTAACGTGAGCCTGCAAGGTTAATGGAGTAACCCAGCGTCCGCACACTGGGACCAACTGACAGTAACGTGAGCCGCAAGGCTAATGGAGTAAACCAGCGTCCGCACGCTGGGACCAACTGACAGTAACGTGAGCCGCAAGGCTAATGGAGTAAACCAGCGTCCGCACGCTGGGACCAACTGACAGTAATGTGAGCCGCAAGGCTAGTGGAGTAAACCAGCGTCCGTACGCTGGGACCAACAACAGTAATGAGCCACAAGGCTTATTGGAGTAAACCAGCGCTTGCACGCTGGGACCAACAACAGTAATGAGCCGCAAGGCTATTTGGAGTAAACCAGCGCCCGCACGCTGGGACCAACAACAGTAATGAGCCGCAAGGCTTAATAGAGTAAACCAGCGTCCGCACGCTGGGACCAACAGCAGTAATGAGCCGCAAGGCTAAACGGAGTAAACCAGCGTCCGCACGCTGGGACCAACAACAGTAATGAGCCGCAAGGCTTAATGGAGTAAACCAGTGTCCGCACGCTGGAACCAACAGCAGTAATGAGCCGCAAGGCTTAATGGAGTAAACCAGCGTCCGCACGCTGGGACCAACAGCAGTAATGAGCCCGCAAGGCTTAATGGAGTAGACCAGTGTCCGCACGCTGGAACCAAAGAACAGTAATGTCGCCGGAGCGAAAGGAGAGCAATGTCGCCTCAGCGACTGGAGACAGGAAACCACTGGAACCAGGCAGAGGATCAACTGGGTCAAGCACCGCTGAGCCGACTGGCAACCGGTACATCAGCAACCAAGGAGAACAACCGGAACCGGACTGGAACGACAAGCAGGCAGGAACACAGGAACAGGTCGACTCAGGAACTCAGGACTCAGGAACAGGCCCAATCAGCTACAGCAGACAGGATGGATTGGATGCTGTCAGAGACACCACGAAAGGGCAACCAAAGGGTGCCCGGACTGAGTTTAAAAAGGCAATGTGAGGCGGGCTGACGGCAGAGAGCCAATGGGAGCCCCCTGCAGATGATAGACACTGGATTGCAGCAATCACGGGCACCGTGATACTTCTACAACCTCACTTTGTTAGTTGAGTTGGCTGTTCCTCAGAAAGACCAAATCTATGCTAACACACCTTGTATTAAAACTCACGGTACCTTAAAATCAGCCCTTCTTCGTTGGCTGCGGGGAAACTCCAAACAAAGTCAGGTGCTTCAGCTGTCCTGGTTCTCCAGCCACCAGGTCACAATTGCAATCACCAACAAAGTATCAGCTGTACTCCATCAATCATATAAGAACATTTCTTACTTGCATAAAACTTGGTTTTATTGTAACATATTAAAATCCATAAAGTATTACGAAAGCAGAGTAAGGCTGAGGTGAGAGTGAGCACAAACGAAAGAAGAGGGATTACCCCAAAACTCTTATGCATTTCGCGTTAAATCGTGCTTACTCATAGATTGAATTCACCATCAAACAAAGCCTCCCTATATAAACTACCATGGGAAACAGATTGGTTAAAACCCGATAGCAGGGAGAAAAACTCCTCCTTCCGTCTGTGTCACAGTATGCATATAAATCTAAATGTGGATACAATTAAGAGACAAGACACATTATAGCAATAGAACATATAATACAAGCATCATATATACCGGCAGGTTATACAGGTTACAAGTGGATACTCAACGGGTCTGGTAATCAGACCTGAGAATACCAGAAGGTTTGAAAGTATCATACACAAATGTATAGATATACATTTTTTGGTATAAGGAGTTGCTGATTTCTCTCCCTTTTCAGGGACTGTCTCTTTTTGGGCCTGAACTGAAACAGATCTTCAGTGAGGCCACTGGAGCAATTACTTTATTCCCTCAGGTTTCCAAACACCCCAATTTGGTGAGGAAACAGCGTCTTTTCTGTCCCTGTCCAAATGACGTGCAAGGCCAAATCCGAGTGTGTCTCAGGCCAGCACAGTCTGACCACCTAACCCAGTCAGCAGTGCCACTCTAAGCTTGCCATCATAAAGCCCAAGTTTGGGACATCTGCCTCTGCATAACTAGCAGAATCCTGGTCCACAGCTCCCTGTAGGTTGTCACCTGCTTGGGCAGCCTCTGTTACGGTTCAGTGGGTTTTTGGCAGGTGGTCTTGTAAGGGTAGAGGATTCCCTTCAGTTCAGGATTCCCTTCAGTTCCCTTCCTTCCTTCAGATTCTTCCAGTCCAGAACTCTGCTGGGTGCAGACAAACTTCTTCTTTTCATTGCGGCGGTTTATGCTCTCTTGGACAGGGAGTCCTGTCTCCAGTTCCTCCACAAGGGTGAGGTTAGGCTTTTATTCAAACCTCTTTGCAGTGGTCAAGAGCGACGGCAGCAGTATTCCTATCTTGGACCTCAAGGACCTCACTTTCTTTGCGGAGACTGCTCACTTCAAGATGGAGTCTTTGAGCTCTGTCATCGCAACTATGTGTCCAGGGGAATTCCTGGCCTCTCTGGATCTGCTGGATGGTTACTCGCATGTCCTGATTCATCCAGACAGCCAGACGTTTCTCAGATTCATCTGTGACCTGGGGCACTTTCAGTTCACCGCTTTGCCTTTTGGGCTTACCTCTGCTTCTCGGGTGTTCTCCAGAGTGCTGGGGCACCAGTTGCCTTCCTGCATATCTGGGGGATTCAGGTGACTCCCTACATGGACGACCTTCTATTGAAAGCTCAGTCTGGGGAACTCCTGGACCACCATGTCCACGCTTGTGCGCAGATTCTCCTCCACCGTGGATGGTTCTGAATATGGAGACATTTGATCCAGTCCCTTCTCAGGTCATGGTTTTCCTTGGGCTCTTGTTGATACTTCCCTAGGGAAAATCTTCCTGACTGAGGATTCCTTCCAACAGATTGTGTGTCTGTATCCCGGGCTCTGGAGTGGCCTTTGATCCACTCTGAAAATGTTTGACCTTGACGGGCTGCATGGTGTCCACCATTGAAGCAGTCATGACTCACACCTGGGAGCTTCAGAGACTCACTATCTGTGCTTTGCATGGGAATCCGGATCTGTTGGTCCTCAGTGTGTCTTTCCTTTTGGAGGTCAGGCTGTTCCTGCTATGGTGGCTGGACAGATCCAACCTGAAGAAGGGGAATTTAAACACAAAGAAAAAGTTATCCACAACAGCACCAATTCCACCCTTATAAATGGGGCCTGTAGGAGTATAGAAATCAAGGAAAGAAGGGGGAGAAGGGAATATTATTATAAAATATATAATCTTTATTAGACTCGTTAAAATAGCAAATGAGTTAGTTAAAAAAGTAAAAAACAAAACTAATACTGATATGTATGATTGTTTGTAGGTTGCAGCAATCCTAAATAGCAGCATACATACTGCTTAGTTAGTTGTCAGACAAGACGCCATTAAACACGTGCAAGTTACAGAACGCCAAGTATTTAATCATTCCACTTAAAGTAAATTGGTTGTATTAACCTCATACAGCCACATTAATAACGTTTAAAATGACTATTCGGATATAAATATAATTCAGTGTACTTGTTACAAATATAATGACTATACTGTATCTATTATATAATACTTTCAAACCTTCCGGTATTATCAGGTCTGATTACCAGACCCGTTGAGTATCCACTTGTAACCTGTGGCGCCCTTGCCATATATTCCTACCAAGATCTGACCAAGACATATTGTGTTAATAGTATCATGTGATACACGTTGGTGTTTAACTCTGAGTGTAAATAAACATCAAAAAGTGACCTCCGTATTTTTGTCCAGGGATCCTTTCTATGGTCCCAAATTTCTACCAATATCTACATGAAATAGCTGTATCTAGGGAAATATATATTTTTGAATAACCTGGGACCAATAAAAGGATCCCAGGACTAGAATAGAAACATAGAATTTGACGGCAGATAAGAACCATTCGGCCCATCTAGTCTGCCCAATTTCCTACTGTAAAAAAAAAAAAAACACACAACCTCAAACCTTTTTTGGTCCTTGGTCTTTTCTTATGTTAAGGACCGCCTTATGCTTATCCCATGCATGCTTAAATTCTGTCACTGTATTGACATCTACCACTTCTGCTGGTAGGCTATTCCACTTGTCTACTACCCTCTCAGTGAAGTAAAACTTTCTTACATTACATCTAAACCTGTGTCCCTCTAGTTTTAGACTATGGCCTCTTGTCCTAACGTTTTTACTCTTTTGAAATATACTTCCATCCTGTACTTTGTTGAATCCCTTCATGTATTTGAATGTTTCTATCATATCCCCTCTCTCTCTTCTCTCCTCCAAGCTATACATATTCAGATCCTTTAGTCTATCCTGATATTTCTTTTCCTGTAGACCAGTCACCATTTTAGTAGCCCTTCTTTGAATTTTCTCTAGAGTATCAATATGCTTCTGGAGATGGGGTCTCCAGTACTGTACACAATATTCTAGGTGAGGTCTAACTAGAGATCTGTACAGTGGCATGACTACTTCCCTTTTTCTGCTACTAATGCCCCTAGCTATACAACCCAGTGCCCTGCTTGCATTCCCCATCGCTTTATTACATTGTCTGCTTACCTTTAAGTCATTAGAAATAATTACTCCCAAATCCCTTTCCTCTGTTGTCTCTGACAGCACAGTATCCTTAATGGTATATTTTTCCTTTGGATTTTTATGTCCCAAGTGCATTATTTTACATTTATCAACGTTAAAGTGCATCTGCCACACTCTTGACCATTCTTCTAATTTACCTAAATCATTCGCCATTTGGCTTTTTCCCCCTGGAATGTCTACCCTATTGCAGATCTTTGCATCATCTGCAAAATGGCATACCTTTCCTTTAAGACCTTTTGCAATATCACTAATAAAAATATTAAAAAGAATGGGCCCCAGTACAGATCCCTGAGGTACTCCACTAGTAACACTCCTTTCGTCCGAATATTCTCCATTGACTACCACCTTCTGTCTCCTGTCACTCAGCCATTGCCTTATCCATTTCACTATTTTTACATCTAGACCCAAACACTGCAATTTATTTATGAGTCTTCTATGAGGGACAGTGTCAAATGCTTTACTGAAATCTAGATAAGCTATATCTACTGCTCCCCCTTGATCTATTATTTTAGTTACCCAGTCAAAAAAATCTATGAGGTTAGTTTGAAAAGATCTCCCTGCTGTAAACCCATGCTGTTTGGTATCTTGCAAGCTATTCATATTCAGATATTCAACAATTCTTTCCTTTAACATAGTCTCCATTAATTTTCCCACTACTGATGTAAGACTTACTGGTCTGTAGTTACCAGACTCTTCCCTGCTACCTTTTTTGTGAAGCGGTACTACATTGCTACCTTCCAATCTTCTGGAACTATTCCTGTTGCTAGTGACTGATTGAATAATTCTGTTAAAGGTTTTGCCAGAACACACTTAAGTTCTTGTAATAACTTTGGGTGTATCCCATCTGGACCCATTGATTTATTTGTTTTTACCTTAGAAAGTTGAATTAGAACTTCTTCTTCTGTAAACATGCATGTTTCCCGTGTCTTGCCATTTCTTTTTTCTAACAGAGGTCCCTTCCCTTCATCTTCCTGTGCAAAAACTGAACAGAAATATTCATTGAGACAGTCAGCTAGCCCTTTATTCTCATTTACATAGTTTCCATCTTTTGTTTTTAGTCTAACTATTCCTTGTTTCGTTTTCCTCCTTTCACTTATATATCTAAAAAATGTTTTATCCCCCTTTTTTATTGACTGGGCAATTTTTTCCTCTGTGTGTGCTTTGGCACATCTAATAATACATTTGGCCTCCTTCAACCTAGTTTTGTACCGATACCTATCTTCTTCCTTCTGCGTCTGCTTATATTTCTTAAATGCTTCTTTTTTCTCTTTTACTATATTTGCTACTTCTGCTGAGTACCACAGTGGTTTTCTTTTTCTTTTACCCTTGCTGACATGTTTAATGCAATGTTCTGTTGCGTTTAGTAAAACACATATAGTAATTCTCAATTGATAAACATTCACTTTAGTGTGTAAAGAGAATAGTATCCAGCAAATTTCACTATCCATTATCACTGGTGGTCATTCTTACTGACATCTGGGCCCATATATTGAAAGGATCCCAGAGATAAAAGCAGAGATGAAAGCATACCAGGATAAAAACACAGAAACGTGTAACTGATAGATTTATTTTCTCTTAGCGTGGGAAGTCACTGAATATTTGACCAACCACACTAGTTTATACCGCTGCTTATTATTCATATGATTCTAGGAACTTTATTATGATATGGGAATCAATATTGCTGGTAGGCGTTCAAGTGAAATTTGGGACCATAGAAAGGATCCCAGGACGAAAATACGGAGATCACTTTTTGATGTTTATTTACACGCAGAGTTAAACACCAACATGTATCACATCGTACTATTAACACAATATGTCTTGGTCAGATCTTGGTAGGAATATATGGCAAGGGCGCCACAGGTTACAAGTGGATACTCAACGGGTCTGGTAATCAGACCTGATAATACCGGAAGGTTTGAAAGTATCATATAATAGATACAGTATAGTCATTATATTTGTAACAAGTACACTGAATTATATTTATATCCGAATAGTCATTTTAAATGTTATTAATGTGGCTGTATGAGGTTAATACAACCAATTTACTTTAAGTGGAATAATTAAATACTTGGCGTTCTCTAACTTGCACGTGTTTAATGGCGTCTTGTCTGACAACTAACTAAGCAGTATTATGTTGCTATTTAGGATTGTTGCAACCTACTTTTTTAACTAACTCATTTGCTGTTTTAACGAATCTAATAAAGATTATATATTTTATAATAATATTCCCTTTTCCCCCTTCTTTCCTTGATTTCTATACACCTATGGGCCCCATTTATAAGGGTGGAATTGGTGCTGTTGTGGATAACTTTTTCTTTGTGTTTAAATTTTATATATATATTTATCCTAGCAAATTTCCTTTGGATATCACTAACACCTTATAACACCAGTATAATTGGTGGTGCTCCGTTCCATGTGCTATGGAGAAAGGGAAACCCTTTATCATTTAGGTCTGGATCCTTGTGACAAAGGATGCCAACCTCAGAGGCTGGGGGGTGGTCCTGGGTCACCTGGGTTTCACACTTTGTAAGAACAAGAACTGGACCAGTACTTTAGGTAACACAATTTTATTAAAATACACAATGTAATGACATTTTCAGCAAAACAGTAAGTACACACAATAATCTCGGCAACGTCAGGAAGTACGGAGCTACTTCCTAGTGGTATAGTACAGGACCCCTATAGGCAATAGGGAGGAGATAGGCAACCACAGGTCCGCACCTGTGCAGTCAAAGCTCCCAGAAATGGAAATAAACTATGGCACAGGTCCGCACCTGAGGGCACCAGTTATTGGACGGTTGCAAAGGAGAAGTCTGCCAGAGCCACTGTCCATACCAGAAAGAATATCCACTGAAGCTTTGGTATGCTGAGTACACAGTGGACTGAGTTCCAGGTAACACCAAAGTGGGAACTCAGACAAGCCGGGTCATACACAGAGCAGGTAGTCAACCAGAGCCGCAGGTCTGCACCAGATTGGTTATCGGACTAGCCAGGGTCATACACAGAGTGGGTAGTTGGACAGAGCCACAGGTCAACACCAGAATGGATACTCAGCCAGGCCAGAGGTCATACACAGAGGAGGTAGTCTACTAGAGGCACAGGTCCACACCAGAAGGGATATCAGACTAAGCTGGGGTCATACAGAGAGCGGATAGTCAGACAGAGACAGAGGTTGGCACCAGAACGGGTAGTCAGACAGAGCCAGGTAATTCACAATGAAAAACCAAACTGCACAGGACACCAAGAAAGGGAAACTGAGCCTTGTGTCCAGGCAGTATAAGAACCTTTGGCCCAGGAAGAGGAGGAGCCATCATCTGAGCAACTGCCCCTTTAAATGGAGCGCATGTCCATGCCCTTGGACTTGCACCTATAATGACAACATCCAGCCGCCACGAGCAGGGGAGGAAGAGGCCGGAAACCCAGAATGCAGGAAGCGGCTGAGCCGCTACAAGCAGAATGCGGCCAACGGTAAGTCGAACCCAAAACTGCACAGCCAGAGGAATGATGCAGCTGGAGCTGCCAGATGAAAGCTGCAGTCAGATCGAGCAACCGCCGCAGAGGAACTGTGACACTGGGGATCCAGTGCACATGGTTTGCAGAGAAGACTCTTCAGTCTATCAGTGTTCTGGAGCTCTGAGCAATTTGGCAAGCTCTAGTCTACTGATTATCGCCTCTGAGGGACTATCCAGTCTGCGTCCAGTCAGACAACACCATAGCTGTGGCTTACATCATCAAACAAAGAGCCACAAAATGCGCTCCTGTTTGGGCAGAGGTCAAGTCTATCTTGACCTGGGCAGAGGATCACTTTCCTGCCACTTCTGCCATGCTTATTCCTGGTGTAGACAATGTCCTGGCGGACTATCTCGCCCGCAGGAGGGTGGACTCAGGAGAGTGGGAGCTCCATCCAGATGTTTTCTACCTGTTGGTGCAGTAGTGGGGTCTTCTTCGGATAGGCCTGATGGCCTCCAAATTCAACAGGAAGGTCAGCTCTTCTGTTTTCGTTGGAGGGTCCTTGTAGCCTTTACTGTGGATGCCCTGGTGATCCCCTGGCACTTTCAGTTTGCTACCATATTTCTTCCAATTCCTCTCATACCCAGGGTTCGGTGGAAGATTTGGATGGACGGTCTGGAGGTCATTTTGACTACCCCCATTTGACCAGTATGCCTTGGTTGCCAAAACTAGTGGCTCTCTCCATTCGGGTTCCTTTTCCGCTGTTGCTCTGACTGGATCTCCTCCTTCACAATTATGTCTGGAAGGTGGATGTGGAGCAGATGGGTTTGATGGCACTTCTGTGGAAGCCTCCATGCTAAGGAGGAAAGGATTTTCCCCTGAGGTTGTCTCCACCATGAGCCTGCCTAGGTAGCCAGTTTATTCCAAATCCTGTCACAGGGTTTGGTCCATTTTTCATTCTTGCTGTGTTGACAGGGATCTGTCTTCACAAGAGTTGATCTCCTGTTGATCCTGTTCTTCCTTTTTTTTTTACAGGATGGTGTGACGTGATCAAGGGCTCAGTCTTAGCTCCTTGACCATTATGTCTTCAGCGCTACCATCGCTACCTTCAGCCTTCCTTTTGTCCTGACCCTAAATCTGACAAGGAGAGGGATCTCCACTTTGTTGGATGTGGTACACTGCCTCAGGTTCTATGTGCACTGTACTGGGTCTTTCTGTAAGACTGATTCCTTATTTGCCATCCCTGAGGGTCCTAGGTCTGGTATGGCTGTGTCCAAGGTTACTTTTGACTGTTGGATTAAGTCTACCATTTGCAGGGCTTATGAGCTCAGAAAGAAGCCATTTCCTTTTTGTGTAACAGCACACTCCACCAGGTCTGTTGGGGCCTCCTGGGCCTACAAGAATCAGGCCTCTCCTGAACAGCTGTGCAAGGTGGCCACTTGGTCTTCTATGCACACTTTTGCCAAACTCTACCATGTTGAAGTTCTGGCTTCGACTGAAGCCAGCTTTGGTAGGAAAGTCCTGGAGGCAGTTTTGCCTGCCTAGGACTTTTTCCTTCCTGTGCCATATTGCTCTTTACTTGTTTGAGCCCTGTTGGCTCTTGTTCTTGTGTGCTGTGTTATCTGTTATTCCATGTCTGTTGACCCTTAGTTAGTTTGGGCTGTTCTGTGTCCTGGATAGTCCATGGGAACTCTGGTATCATGGGGACTGGCGCTTGGTCCTTTTCTTCTCTTCCCATCCTGGGAGCTCACTGTTAGTATATCCTCATGGTACCTGTGAGTTATATTGGATGACAGAGAAAAGAGGATTTTAGTCTTACCTGTTAAATCCTTTTCTCTTAGTCCATATAACTCACATGTCTCCCACCCAGTGATAGGAGCCAAGCTTGGTCTCACTTGTTTGGATGTGGGAGTCCTCCTGGGTTGCTTACTCACAGGAGTCTTTCCTTTCTTTTTTTCTTGCTTTCCTACTTTGTAGGCTTATCACAAATCTATCTGGGCAGGGCTAGTAGGATGGCCTGAAAGGGAGGAAGGGGAAGCTCCACCCACACTTATATGGACTAAGATTAAAGGATTTAACAGGTAAGACTAAAATCCTCTTATGAAGTTTAATGTTGGAAAGTGTAAAGTCCCAGTGGTACTTGAGAACTTAGTGGAATAATTTTAGGGGAGTCATTGCTAAAGAAAGACCTTGGAAGCAGTGACCAGTGTCAAATAGCAGTAGCAAAAGAAAACCAAGTCGTGTCTTGCATATAAAGGTGCATCGAAGCAAGAGTGGATAACATAATTTTGCCACTGTTGAAATCATTGGTTAAGACCTCACCGCAAACATGTAGTGCAGTTTTGGGCACCAGTTCTAAAAAAGGATATTCTAGAACTGGAGTACAGACTAGAACAACAAAATTAATAAAAGGAATGGAACACTTGACATGTGAGGAGTGTGTAAACAAACTACTAAGAGGAGAACTTATCGCAATGGACAAGTATATGAGAGGTCAATACAGGGGTCTCTCTGGTGAGCTATTCATTCCAAGGCCTGATTAAATAACCAGGGGTGAACCTCTTAGAGGAAAGGAGTTTTCAACTTCAGCATAGGAAGGGTTTTTTTAAATGAATTGTGGAATTCCTTGCCCAAGGATGTGGTAATGGTAGATACAATGGCTACATTTAAGAGATGATTATTTATATTTCTTTCAAGAAGGAACATGGTTATACTGTGTAATAGTAGGCAAAACAGGAAGTTCAGATAAAAACTTATTTGGCAGCAGGAAAGCTTATATAATTATCTTTTCTTTTTGGTTATGAGGCAAAGGTTAAACTTGATGTATTTGTGTCTTTTTTCAACCTCATTTACTATGTTACTATATACACAACTTGGATTTTACAAGCCTGGACTCAGTTTTGCATTGTAGCTTTCTTTCATGTACATTACAGAGCAGTACTATAAAGGCCATATAGTTGTGGAGATATCCTATAAAATTCTCTAGGATGTTTGTCAGAAGCTGTCATGCGCAGTAGAGACTGTGAGAGCTTCACTCATGCGCAGTAGAGACTGCCCACGCTGCAGTCATGCTCAGTACAGACTGCCCGAACACGATGTGGCTGATATGGAGTGGGGAGCTCTGAATTCAGACTGGAGTCCTCTCTGCGCACCTTCCTGGGACCACTTGGTCCATATTCGGAGTGCCTTGCTCCATATCAGCCGCGGCATGTTCGGGCAGTCTGTAATGCACATGACTGCATCGCGGGCAGTGAGCAGAGAAGATCTGGGCACCAGCTGAGGCTGCTTAGTGGCACTGTGGCCCGTGTACACAGTCTTTTAAACTAGTACGCAATAAATAACAGTGTTATACATAATATACATTGGCACTTTATGCAGAATAGTGTTTTGCTGTTTACAGTACACACTGCTGATATACCCAGCATTCAGTGGTTCTGGACAGAATAAAGAGGGGTGCTTTAAATCAAGGTTTTATATAGTGACTATGACTTTGACATCACTAGACAAGGGAGGACCATGTAAATGTATGTGGAATTGGAACAAGTACCTCCAAGAAGTGTCACTGCTACCATACAAGTGTAGCTGAGATTCAGAGTTGGTAGTAAATATGGCCTTCCTGCAGCTACTGCTGGATGTAAAGGTGTTGACAGAAAGTTTGACTATCCAGATACAGATTGAGGCTGAAACTATAACTGTATGGCAACATATACCAACCAATATAGGTAGCTCAAGACATGGATGCTAAATGGAGATAGGCTGTATGTGTGAAAGTCTTGAATAGTGAAATACTCCACAGTATACCTTTAAAGAAGATTACAGTATCCAAAACTACCTCTGGCTGCTAATCAACCAATCGAGGCATGGAGATGAGCAAAGCAGGGAAGGCAGTTCATCTCCAGAAATGGGTGGAGGTAGACTGCAGGCAGAAACCACAGCTGAGCAGGGTTAAGAAGGCTCTGAAGAATACAAGTGTGGCAGTCACTAATATTTAGATATAAAGTGGCTAATGTACTAAGAAGAACTTTGGGGAGATGCTCTAAAGGGCAAGGCTGTAGTGATATGTGTCCAGTTATGTGTGCTGAGTACATCACCTTGGCGCTAGAGACACACATCACCATATGCACTAAGAATTAAGTATGCAAGGGGAGGGTTGTTTTACTGCTAGTGATGCCCTCTAACACATCACCAGAAGTTCAAAAACCCTGAAGTTAGACCACATCCTCTCTGCTCCCTCACTTTCCCTCTGGTGGAGTGAAGAGGATCCTCTCTGACTTCAGAACCACAAACAGTAATGATCACTGAAACGGTTCCAAGATGATATAATATCACATAAGCAATATATAACAGCTTCTCTGCCCTTCTTCACTGAGAGAACCAGCTGAGTGGGCTATTCGCCCATCAGCTGTTTCAGGTAAACTCAGGACACTCAAGACACTCTATTGCAAAATGCATTGCGAGTCCTGTATACATGAAACAGCTGATCGGGAATAGTCAGCTCAGCTGGTTCTGTCAATACATAAGGACAAAGATTCCACATCCTTATGACACTGAGCAGCTGCTGTCTCTCCTTTTTAGCAGAGACAACAAACTGTTATCTGGCTGCATAGTGAGATATAGGAAGAGCCCAACATCATCAACATCACCAGTCTGTCACAGAGATGCTGGTCGTCTGTGACAGAATCACCGGGATATGATGACAAAGATATCTCGGTACATACTATCGATATTCCATTGACACAAATTTGCCACCATATTGCCATCCTGGCCCCTTATCACCCTTTAATGTATCCCCCACCCTGGAGTCATTCTGGAGCAGATCAGTTGCAAAGTGAAGCTACAGGGAACACATAAGATTTCCCAAAATAACCATTGAATGCAACTGGGATTTTTAATACCTTGAATGCTAGCGACGTCTCCAACACAATAGTTCACAATGCATTGCAGACCTCTAGCATTATATGGGTTAAAAGTCCCATTTAAAGCATTGGGGATTTATTATTTCTCCCCTATGGTGCATTTGCTTTGCTCCAGAACAGCTCTGCTTATTTATATATATAATATATATATATACTAGTTTTAAAGCCTGTGTACACAGGCGAACAAAGGCGGCTCTGCAGTCATGCGCAGTACTGACTGCCCGAATGCGCCGTGATTGATAACGGAGTGGGGCAGTCCAAATTCAGACCATAGTCCTCTCTCTGCGCACCTTCCAGGGACCCTTCAGCACTACAGTCTGAATTTGGAGCACCCGCTCTGTTATCAGGTGCGGGCAGTCTCTACTGAGCATGATTGCAGCACGCGCAGCCGTCTCTACTGCGCATTACGGCTTCTGACAAGCATGCTTTTAGCAAATTATTATATAAGATGGCCCAGTATGCTACAGAAACATGTTTTTACAAGTTCTATAAATTAGCAAGTGTGTAATTATTGGTATTCTGTTGGCTGTGCAGCCAATGCTTTCTTTTTCACAGTTTCTTCTGACATACTCATTGTTAGTAGGGTGTGTTTTGAATTGGAAAATATATTATAAGTATGATGCAATTGTAAAAACATATTCTCTTATGTGCTCACTGCACAGTTGAAGTATTTGCCATTAGTGCATTAGTGATATCTTTAGTATCCAAGGGGCTTAAACACTGTTTCTTACACTTTCTAGTTTTCTCTTTTTTTCTGTTATTGTATATTAAATGATCAATAAAATGTTATTATGAAACAAACATATAGTGTATTGTTTTATCTGTTAGGAAAACATGGATCATCCTACTGCTAGCAGCTGCTTTATTAAAATGTTTCAGTTTAACCCTTTACCCCTCTGGCACTCAAAGTTTTAAACTGTCACAAAGTGGTGGAGCTGTTGCTATCACATTCTAGGGAGAACTGTGCCCTACAACATGGAGTATGTTAGAAGTACTGTCTGGACAGCAGGGAGGCTATGCACTAATCCTATATAATAATTTGCAAAGTGTTTGTCAGAAGCCGTAATGCGCAGTTGAGATGACTGTGTGCGCTGCAGTCATGTGCAGTACAGACTGACCCCCCCGCTCCATTATCAGCCATGGCGCGGGGCTCCAAATTCAGATCGTAGTCCTTCAGAGAGCAGACAGGACTATGGTTTGAATTCGGAGCACACCGCTCCGTATCAGCCGCAGCGCGGGTACTCTCTACTGTGCAAGACTGCACTGCGGCCGTTGCTGGGTGGCACTGTGGCCTGTGTACATGGGCTCTTCAACTAGTGTGTGATAAAATAGAGACAACTTCTCCTGTATTATACTATGGATCTCTCAAGTTGGAGATATCTTAGAGTATTAGATCCATAGGGGGAAGATGTACTGAGGAGTGATAAACAGGTGATAAAGTGGAGATTGCTTCTCCAGTTCCTATGTCCTTTTATGGAGCCAATGCACCATGATTTCTCCCACTTGAGAATTCTTAGTGCACAGGCTCCATAGAATAGCATAATAATAAGAAATTCTCTCCACTTTATCACCCCTTTATCACAGCTTAGTGCATCTCTCCCCAGGTGAACTTGCACAATAGGTAGCAACGTCACTCATAATTTCACAAGCCCCCCCAATAAAAAACACTTTAATTTCACTGCAGATCTGCGGCTAATGATCATGTAGCTGTTTAAAGGATAGTAATACTTAAAATGTTAAAAAAAAAAAAAATATATATATATATATATATATATATATATATATATATATATATATATATATATATATAGTAGGGTTTAACCAGGGTTCTCCTGCTGCTGAGAGGTGTTTTATTCAAAAGTTATCACAGCTCAAACGTTAATTTTTTAGGTGTAGTATCTTAATGTCCTGAAATTATACAGTGGCACTGTTGCTACACCATCATATGGAGAGTTATGGTCAACTGACTAGAGATGTCCATAGGAAGGTGTAGCAACAGCGCCACTGTACAATTTCAGGCCATTGAGACACTGCATCTAAAAAATTCCTTGTGTGCTGGAGTAACAGTTTAATAAAACACCTGTCAGCAGTGGGAGTACCTTTGTTTTACTCAGGAGGGTAAACCTTATAATACATATTTTTTTTACATCTTAAGTACTGCTAACCCTTTAAGTATTTTATTTGCCTTGGGTTCTGTTGATCTCATTAGCTAACCTGAAGGCTTTAGGCTGACACAGATTACAACTGAAAAGTGCTGGAAGGTGTTAGTGAAAAAAGTTATCTATGTTACTCATCAACCAAGAAGTTAATGAAATACATATAAACATCACTAGTTATCAAAGCACATAGGGAAATTTCCTGTGTTAAGCATCTCACATATTTATTAATATGTTTGAATTTGCTCATTTATCAATGAGTAAGTACAATATTCTAGATATGTATACTGTGTGTAACATGACTACATATATACAACTGTTATACCACCCCCACCCCAACCAGTCTCTAGCTGTTGTGTAGTAGTGGGATTGATTGAGGAAGGCATACTGGCAGCAATAGCAGAATGTGCAGGCTGCTAGCCCGTGCTACTCACACTGCTAGCCAGTACCGCCTTCTTTAATATTTCTCCCCAGATCCCAAGGGACGATGGCTAGCTATCTTTGGTTATGGGGAATGTGGGCTCCCAATTCCTTTAACACTGGTAGAGACTTCCTCCCTCTTCTTTGTGTAACTAGGCGCATCACGGTCCTACTAGCTTCTCTCTTTTTTTTTTTTTCATTACTGCTGTTCATAGTGTCAGCTTATCAGCTGGGACTATGAACCTGTAATAAGTTTTTTTTAATATGGTTTTAATTTAGTTTTTTTTGTGTGTGTCTCTCTCTCTCTCTCTGTCTACCTATCTGTCTCCTTCTACTCTGTTCTACCACATGCTAAATGACTGTAAATTCTGGATTTTTATAGCATGTGGGCAGGAAGTTTTGCCACATTGAAAGGCATAGGGAAAATGGAACCATTTTCACAAAATATTTTTTGGTCTAAGGGAAATGGCAGAAAATCTAATGGTTTCCCTGTAGGTGATATTTCCTGTGGAAAAAGAGGAAAGCCACCTGGTTTTCATGAAAATTTCCATGGAGACAAAACATGGCTTTTTGCTCATCTCTAGTGGACAGTATTCTGAAACCTCTGGTCAAAAAAATAAAAAACACTCAGTTATTTACAGACCCAAACCAATCTCTTAAACAAACTCTGACCTTGTCTCAATCCCAAGGGAAACCATTCTAGTCATTATGGATGTGGAATTACTCTATAACAACATTCCACATGAAGATGGCATTGCAGCCTGCAAAGCATTCCTAGAGCAAGATGGCTTACCCACAGAATCTGTAACCCAGCTATTCCACTTTATACTGTCTCAAAAGTATTTCACATTTGGACAAGAACTATTCATACAAAAGACAGAAATTACAATGGAAATGTGAATGGCACCACAACGTTAAAATGTAAATGGCTATTTTGTTTTTCAGGATACCATGTTTTCTCTGACATCATTAGCACAGAAATCACTGGGTGTCCTTCTGAGTTTTTAAATATTGAAATACCTGCTGGAGATAAAGTATTTGATCCAGATAGCACTGGCCAAATAGTGCTTCCATTCCAGCGCAGTAAATGGTGCAAAAGTAGTGGAAGCAGTCCAAATAATCCAAGGCTCCAGGTACGATTACACTGTAATTGATAACTTTTAAATATACAGATTTATGTGTAATTTTGAAATCTTTATGTTAAGGAAAACAAAAAGAGTATCTGGAAAATTCTGATATTTCAGAAAAGAGATTATCAAATTGGTTCATAGAGGACCAGAATTCACATTGGTGCTTGAAATAACTTGTCACTGCATTGAGAATTCCCACTACAGGCCACATCCTTAAATCAAAAGAGGAACAGTTCATCAAGTAAACCAATTATGCCATAGGAGATAAATAAAAAATCCTATTAATATAAAGTAGGCTTTTAATCTCCCTAGTATCAAAGTAGTAATAGCTCCATTTAAATCAACAAGAATTTTTGAGAATTATTATATGTTTGTTTTCTGTATAAATGCTTCTCAACTTCTTTGTGTATATATTCCTAAAAGTTTAAATATTGTTGACTTGATGAACAGGCAAATACAGATTATTGTATATTTCCCCATTTATTTTTATGAACTGTGACACGTATTTTCACAGAACTGACCCCAGCAAAAGTAGATGAATGAGATGAATGATTCAGTGAATCATTCAGTCAATGATTTGCTTATTTCTGTTTGGGAGACAAGATTCAGGAATATTCCTGTAATTTTTATGATTAATTCTCAAATGCTGCCTTGTCTTTCTTAGCATCAGGAGCACACTGTATAATGCTACTTTGCAATACTTTTTTTGCATATGGTTTAGATAAGATCTGCCTAACTCATGGGTGACCAATGTGAGGCCCCCCAGCTCTCCCTGGACTACAGCTTCCATTGTCCCTTGCCAGCTGATGCCTGCTGGAGGATGATGGGAGCTGTAAGCTGGCAGGAGCTAGAGACCCTCAGATTGCCCACCCCTGATTTCTGTGGCTACTCATTGGCTCAGCTTTGACTACAATTCATTTTCAGTGGCTTGAGGCTTGCATGAGACCTTAAAGGGATAGTAATGTTTCATAATAAAAGCAGCTCTAATTAATCATCATAGTATTTGAACTTTGGAGAGTGTTATTTCAATTCTGTCAGAGTTGTAGTTCAGGAGTAATTCAATGACAAAGTGTCCCCCTCCCGCCCCTTTTACTGATGTAACACTGTTCAGCCAGAGCAGAAGGGAAGTGCCCAGGTAGATTGCAGAGAGGGACAATCTTCAGTTAAGTTAAGGGAAACACCTGAAAAACTTGTAAAGGGAGCAGGGCTTTCTTTGTTCTCATAGGAAGAAGATTGTCCCATGCTGTTATCTGTCTGGTCTATGGACTGCATTCCACATCTGAGAAGAGATGTCTTACACTAGGTAAAAGGGGCGGGAGGGGAAACTTTGCTTGTGAATATCTCTCAAACCATAAAGGTTTGAGAGTTAAGACTTATATCGTTCTTCATGTTTTTTTAATGCCTACAAAATAAAATAAAGATAAAACGAAGTATTACTATCCCTTTAAATGCCTTAACTGTGTTAAGTCGGTTTTATAGATGCATTTAAAAAAACATGGGGAGATGGATATGAACGTTCAAGTGTTACTCATCTATCACTGGTATCTAACTCTTGTGCCTGCACTTTAAGGCATGGACTAGATCATATGATTGTTTCAGCACATATCAGAACGCAGACTCCGCCATCATTAAGGTTTTAATGCCAACAAGCCCAGAGTACTTCCCTTCAATCATGAAAAGGGAAATTGAGTTGTTACACCATTTTCCTCTGTGCCACCTTTTGAGCGCACTGAGGAAAGAAATACCCATAATGACTCACACCACTCTCATTGGTGCAAGAAGCATTAAAGTGATAGTAATGTTTCACAAAAACAGCAGCTCCAAATAATCTTCATAGTATTTGAGCCATAGAGAGTGTTATTTCATTACTGTGAGCGTTGTAATTCAAGAGTAACTGAATGATAAAGTTTACCCCTCCCGCCCTTTTTACCTAGTGTAAGCCCCCCACTCCTCAGATGTGGATTGCAGTCCATAGACCAGACAGCTCACAGCAAGGGTAAATATTCTGCTGTGAGAACAATGAAAACCCTGCCTCCCATGACAGGTTTATCAGCTTTTTCCCTTATCTTAATTGAAGATTGTCCCTCTCTGCAGTCTACCTGGACACACCCTGCTTGTCTAAGCTGAGCAATGTTACATCAGTAAAAGAGGCTGGAGGGGATACTTTATCATTCAATTACTCTTGAACTACAACTCTGACAGTACTGAAATAACACTCTCCAAGGCCCAAATACTATGAAGATTAAATAGAACTGCTTTTATTATGAAACATTACTATCCCTTTAAGGTGAACATTTTCAGAGTAAATATGTTTGTAACATGGAATTGTTTTAGTACATCCCCACCCCCGTTATCTACCTAAAAATGGTGAACAGCATCAGCACAACATGGGCTGAATTTTATTGTAGGTAATACAATTTTCATTGGTTTCATTTCATTTTCCTGTAGACAATAGCAGAAATTTTGTGGCAATAAAAAAGTCCATAATTAAATTCATCACCTGTAATAGTATCCAGCTCTGAAGAATGCAGGTTTCAGTATTTTCCTAAATCGCACATCTTATGATTATGCTAGCATCTGTACAAATGCATTTTATTCTAGTAGCCACATCCAGGAAGCTAAAGAGGCTAAATCATCTGCACCATAGGGGACTAATGAAAATCCCCAAAATGTATTTTACAGCATAGAGCTTAATGAGCATATCAAACAGCACTGAAAAGCTTTATTAGCAGGTCTGGATTTCCCAGTAGGCAAAGAAGGCAAATGCCTAGAGCTCCAAATGTTAAGAGGTGCCTCGGCTGTGCTGGATACATACACATTCTGAATTGTGGTTGTGGCCAGAGGGATCTCAATGTCCTTGCACTAGTTTTATTTCCCTTTAGAGGCTATTATTTAGCCCTTGGATATTAGATAGGTCACCAAAGCATTACAATGCAATGCACTGGAGATTTCTCTGGTGACCAAGGGGTTAAATCTTTTTTGTGCTTGCTTGTTATAGACCAAGGGTATTTTTGTTACAGGAAATAGGGAATGGGACTGCGGGTAGTGCCATGTGATTGATGTGGGCGTGGCCATGAGCACCAAGCCTAGAGTGCCTTGACTAGGGGTGCCTGGGATGTAAATCCAGCCCTGTACACTAGCATATTAATCCATATTGGAAAACTTCAGGACCGTACTATGTAGCTCACTGTACAGACATAAAAGCATGAATTTTTCCTAAACTATACATCCCCTGTTTGCTGGCTAATGTGATACATAGGTAAACTGTGTAATTACTCACTGATTACAATGTGATAAGATTGACAAGAGTTAAAAGGCACATTTTGTTTGTATATTGCCCTATCTGCAGATCTTCTTCTTTGGGGAGAAGAATAGGGGCCTGAAAAGAGGCCTCCTATGTACCTTGTTGACCCCACAAAAGAGTCTGAACTATGAGACTGAAGTCTCTCTGTATAGTGTCGTTGAGCTGTGCAGACAGCTCCTGTAGACCCTAGTCAAGGGAGGAAGCTGAATGTACAGTCTGCAATGTTTATGGCTGAGACACATATTTCTCCCACCCCTTCTAAAGACACAACCCCTTCTCTATAAATTAAGTCTTCACACATACATTTGGTGAGAGAGAGACATGAAAGGAGGGAGATATTAGCATGGTAGGGTGATAGAGAGAGAGCAAAAGAGAGAGAGATACACTTGGGAAGAAAGAGTCAAATGGGAAAGACAAAAACAAATCATGGAGGGTCATGGAGGGTAAAAGGGTCAGGATGGAGATAGATTTGGTGAAAGAAAGATATGGAGGAGGTTGTGGCTGAGGGACATGGAAGAGTATGCTACTTACCAGTTCCATGTGCCTTTTTTACAGAAAGCAGAATCTCATCAGGATCCTGTCTTTCTGTTCACACACACACACACACATTAGACTGCAATCAGTTTATTCATAATGATTTCAGTTTCTTTTTTTAAAGTCTCTTCCATTCACTTTGATGTTTTGCCCAGTGCTTCTGCACCTAAAGTGGGAAGAGAGGCTGTGTAAGACTGTCTGATGGCAAACTCTTCTATATCCATTGTAGAGGCAGCTATTAGATATCAGGCACAGAAGTATCAGGTACAGAGGTGAAGAGAGCAGGAGAGACTTAAAAAAACTCAAGATGTGTACTTTATGACTAAATGGAGAACTCTCTAAATATCTGTGTGAATGAGGAGAACAGGACCCTAAACTGACCATTAGTATCCCCTCTCTGTTCATGTCCCAAGTTGGTACCTTTAGAAACGGCTCAGTTGTAATGTTATGATGTCCTGCCACTTTGAAAATCTACTGCCCTAGTACACACTATTATGTAAGACTGTCTTTGAAAATTACTCCTAAATTAAACAAAAGAAAAAGTCTGAGTATCATATACTCACCATAAATAACCTGTAACTTACTACAGATACAGATAATATGGCCAAAAGCACGTGTAGTTTGCCCACTATGTCAAGGCATCTCAGAATGAGCAACTCCCTATCTGCCTCATATCTGAAGTGAACATGTATTTAGTATAATACAGTTACAAGCAGTGATATCTTACCTCTGTTGTGAGCAAAACCATAGTGAGGGGAATAAAAAAGGTATATAATTGCTAAGGTGCCTGTGTTCAGGTAGATGGTAACCAAGAAAGTGAGACGTGCAAAACACATACAAAAATCACACAAGAACCTACACTTATGCATAATTAAGTAATCTTTCTGCTGCTATTTACCACCAATCATTCAGTCTGCCAGATGTCTTCACAAATAGGGTCTGTGGCAGCTTGCTTCAAATGGATACAGCCCTCCACCTTCACACAGACCACACTATATGGAAGCAAAGAATCAACACACAGCAAGTGTAGTATTTTAATTATTTTATCTCAGTACTGTATTGGCATGTGAGTATTGTACTCACATGCCAAAAAGGCTTATCCTGCGTCTCAAAATAATTGCCTTTTCTGATTCTTACCCAGTTCCTGCTCCAGTCAGAAAAATATAACACCGCTGTTGGGTTCAACTTTTCATGTTCTGGGAGAATGTCTAACTCTAGTCTGCTTATGCAGTATGCAGTATGTGAATAATGTGCATAGTTCACCCCAATAGTAGGGAACACTACTTTCAAAGAACTTGCTCTGCGCTGCTTGTTTGTATCTTGTGTCCCAGACCAAGACCTAAGCAGCCGAGGGCTAAATATGTCTCGGAATTTGGGACTTTTTAAAAAGTATGCTCCCACTAGCAGGGTATGTAGTAAAATATGATAATTATCCATTAAAGGGATAGTAATGTTTCATAATAAAAGCAGCTCCAATTAATCTTCATAGTATTTGGGCCATGGAGAGTGTTATTTCAATTCTGTCAGAACTGTAGTTGAAGAGTAATTGAATGATAAAGTATCCCCCTCCCGCCTCTTTTACTGATGTCACTGCTCAGCTCAGAGCAGCAAGGTGGTGTCAAAGTGTATTGCAGAGAGGGACAATCTTCAATTAACATAAGGGAAAAACCTGAAAAACTTGTCAATGGGGGCAGGGTTTTCAGTGTTCTCACAGTAAGAAGATTGTCCCTTGCTGTGATCTGTCTGGTCCAAGAACCAGATTCCACATCTGAGGGGAGGTGGCTTACACTAGGTAAAAGGGGCAGGAGGGGAAACTTTATCTCTCAATTACCCTTGAGCTACAACTCTGACATTATTGAAATAACACTCTCTATGGCTCAAATACTATGAAGATTAATTGGAGCTGCTGTTTTTGTTAAACATTACTGTCACTTTAAATAAGATCAGTTATGGATATTATTAGCCACCCACTTTTATTGTCAAAGACTGTTAGTTAGCTACCACAGTTAACCGAAGTGACAGCACGCTTATGAGACACCTAACAAGAATATTTAAAAGGTCAGTAATGCCCCCCCCAAAAAAAATATTTAGATTTAGGTAGATATTGAAAAAATAATCTATTTGCAGCAAACCTTATCTCTCAAACCGCTACGGTTTGAGAGATATAAGGATTCAAAGTTCTCCCCTCCCTCCCCTTCTCCTGGTGTCAGCATCTAGCTGACAGCAGGAGATCCCGGTCAGGGAACCAGCATGAGGCTCTGCAGCACAGCCAAAATCGCGGTAGTTAAAAAGAATTAATTCAATGGAAAGGTCTACAAAGTGTGCTTGCAAACCAGGCACACTTTGTAGAGAGTTCCAGTGAATTAATTATTTTTAAGTACCGCAATTTCGGCACTGCTGCAGAGCCTCCTTGTGTCGTACGACTTGATTCTCATCAGGAGAAGGGGAGGGAGGGGGAAGTTTGAATCCCTATATCTCTCAAACCATAGCGATTTGAGAGAGAGGGTTTGTTTCAAATAGTTTATTTTTTCAATATCTACCTAAATCTAAATATTTTTTATGGAACATTATTGCCCCTTTAAATAAGCAAACGCCCAAGTGTTCTGCACAATGCATGCTTCAGGTTAGTTTTATTCATCTTTTACAAAGAAATGCCTTTAAAGATGCCAGCTGGGTAGCTGAATCTTTTTTGCCTCAAAAGAGAAACATGCAAAAAAAAAAAAAAAAAAAAAAAAGAAAACACCATTTTCACCTTTTTGTGCCTTCTGTGGGAATTCCCATAAAAGTGAAAATTTTCTGCTTTTCCCACTTTCTTATTGCATTGAAATCAATGATCCTATATATAATAATTTGCTAGGATGTTTGTCACGATGCAGTAATACGCAGTAGAGACTACCCACATTCGGACACTCTCTGCTATGCATGATTGCATCGCGTGAGTGATGCGACGCAACACTGCATTGTGTGGAGCAGTGAGGTAGCAACCTCTTAACCCTTTGAGTGCCAGAGGGGTATGCAACGCATTGCAAAGCAATGTGTTGCTTACCCCTCTGGCACTCAAAGGGTTAACATTACCTGGACCTTTGCCCATGTACATGGGCTTTTACACTAGTAATAATATAATCCCCCAGTGTGAGTTCCCACCGTTCCCAGGAGGTATCAGTTTAATGTATGTTGTCAATCAGTGCTTGGAAAGGAAAACACTGCTGGGATTTTGATGCTAGCTATTGTAAGCAGGTGAGGACTTGGCTGAGCCTCAGACCTACTGAAACTGAATGAGTGAGACTATGTGGACAGATGTAATGCATCATACATTCACCTTAAACAAAAAGGTACAACTTGACACACTGTGTGTAGATTCACTTACATTCACTCCTACATTTGCAGTAACAGGGGCTAGAATATAACTGAGGTGTGGTGGTGCTGCTCACGTACATGAGCTGCTGTGAGGCACATTTTATCCTTTATTGAAACTTGATTATTCTGATGCTAACTGGTCTATCCTGTACTGTAACTCTAAAAAATAACACTGCGGTCAAGCAGGAAGAGAAAGAAAAAAATGCTGCTCTTTTACAAGGCTTATGTTGCCATACTATTTAGCCTGTTAACAACCTTTAGTGCCAGCTGTTGATTTCTCCACTTCAGCAGTCAGCAGCAGCAGTATTATTGTGGAGGACATTCTTGCTGCTATAGAAAGCATTAGAGGAATTAGTAGGGAGTTGTTTAAAGGTCTTGAGGGAATTTCATTAGCACTACTGAATACATTGTTTATCTTCTCAATGGGAATTTTTGCCAAAAAAGAGAACATTTTAGGGTTTTTTTAGAGAGAAAATACCCACAAAAATAAAACAGAACTTTTCTTCCATATCTAGTCAGTTACAGAAGATTAAGAGTAAGAGTAAGGTACAGACGATCGGAATGGTTAGACTAGCCCAGGGTTCCATTATTAGGCAAACAGAAAAATAGGTCACTGTGCTTAAATGGTTGCAGAGCCAGCACTGAGAGCAAAGTAAATTGACTGTGCTTGGTGTAATGTAATAGGTTTAATTCTCATTGTGTGAAGAGAAGTATGACCTTTTGAATCCATACAACAGTTTCACATGGGCTGTCACTAGCTGTTAATCGAACCCATGTTCTTTTAGGTTTTGTTTGGAGAGTTAAATAAAGTTTCTATGATGATATTTTTCCCAGATAAACTCTGTTACAGCATGGCTAGATGGCAGTACAATATATGGTCCATCCCATTCCTGGAGTGATGCTTTACGAAGCTTCTCTAATGGTAAGCTGGCTTCTGGATCTGATCCACTGTTCCCAAAAGAAGCAGAGACCAGACTTCAAATGTGGCGTGCATCAAATCCTTCCACTGGGGAGAGAGGAGCATGGGGCATTTATGGTGAGCTCATTTAAACTACATATAAAGAATCTCCAAAGTACAGTTCTCACTAAAATACAGCATATTCCTTCCTGTTATGTTTACCCATATATTTATAGTTTATGTTGACATTTTGAATTTGTTTGTGGAGCATGAATTCCTGATGGTACAGCAGTCTTTAAAAGTAATCACATGTGATATTAAACACTACCGTAACCCCCTCTTACCATCATCAGGGCAGCAAATCCTACTGGACTCTATGAATTCATTCTGAGTGTACTGGTTCTCCAGAATAATCTTCAGTTAGGATACCAGACACGAATACTAAGAACACTGCTGTGGAAGGCGGGTTGGGGTACTTTGATTCTAAAAATGTAATGTCTGCCTCCATGGACATGATATCCAAAATTAGTTACAGATTAGCTAGAGAACCAGTCCACTCAGAAAATATTTATAGTTGTTATTAGGATTTTCTGCCCAGGTTAACCCTTTGAGTGCCAAATGAGTACCAAACACATCGCAAAGCAATGTGTTGCATAACCCTCTGGCACTCAGAGGGTCAAGGTAAATAGGAATTTAACATTAGAAAATGTTAATGCAAGAGATGAGATGTTGTGTATACCATTTGTACCACAGAAATTCCCAAAGTTCCATTGATTTAAATGGGGCTTTAGCCCCTTGATTGTTAGAGAGGTCTCCAGCAATGCGTTGGATAACTCACTAGCATTCACAGGATTAAAAGCCCAATTTAAATCAAGGGAGACTTGTATTTTCTTCCCTATGGAGAAGTTGGTTAACTCCAGAATGGTTCATCTATATGATATGCATTGACCAGTTGTGAAAATATGAGAAATGTGCTCAATTATAATAGTTATCATAAATTAATGGTTACCTGACTATGAAGCATGGCTGGTCCCTGTATAAATGAGGGCTATGGCATCTAATAAAGAATAAACAACAAACCAACTGTACCACAGAAGACAAAAAACATGTCTCTTATGTCCAGTATGGAACACGGGTACCATGGGCTTTAGTCCCTCCTCCCGGAGGGCAGGGCACATCACAAAAGAAAGGGTATTTGGGGTTGAGACTCCCTCCCTCTCCTCCAGTTCAGCCCTCTACATATTAAGTCCCAGAATTCATATGTCCTGTAAGTAAGCTGGATGGGCAAGGCCATCCTCATAGTTTTTTTATGAGGCTTTTATTATTTTGTCTATTAGATATGGGGTTGTCTAATCCCCCATTACGTGAGTTACCATTATTGGGCTTCCCTGGAGTTGGATTGCCCAGTTCACAGGTTCTCAGTGTACCTATGCTGCCCTGTGGAGGGAATCTTGCCTACATTTTTCCCTCCTAATAGGTCTCTGGTCTCCCCTTTGGTGGTAACCCAAAGACTTAAAACTTGTGAGTAACCCTGTAAGTGTCTTGGTCCACTTTATGTCCCAACTTGTGTTGCCTCTTCCTACCGATGCTGTTGTGAGCATGACTATACTCTGGCATTCTTAATGCGTCTTTTAACTATTCTTTTTCTAATCTTAGGGGGCTTTTGAGTGAGGATGGCTGAATGTTATCAGTTTATTTATTGCATTAACTATTCTTCACTGGTTTGGGCTTTTTGGGGATGTTACTGTATTTGGGGGGTGGGGTTTGCTTCCCCAAACACTTTCATCTTAGTTTTTATACCTCCCCAGGTTTTCCTTGGGGAGATTTAGGCCTCTGGCATTAGTTTCCTTGGTAGATTGAATTTCAGCTACCACAGCCAGAGAGGACTTACGCTTCTTGTCTCCTCATTCCCTATTATCCAGTCACATTCTAGGTGTCCAGGGGGGGGTGCTCTGACCTGCGATCAGAGTTGTAAGAGTGGCTAAAAAAAGCAAGAAAAACAGAATGCCTGTATTACCTTCTGACTGGCTGCCAGTTTTCTGGTGGCCATCTTGCTTTTCTCTTGTTTATCCTACACAGTGGTTGACTCTTCTTGCTCTCCTTGAATTTCTGGCTATAAAGGGGCATTATATTTATTCTGTTATTTTTAACTAGGTTTGGGACATTTTTTTCAGCAACATTTTGGCATGGGGTTAAATAATCCAAGGCAAAGGATTCAGTGGCTTCACTTGCTCCCCTCCCCCCATTCACTGTTCCTTTTGTCATACAGGGCTACCTAGGGAATATTCAGGGTCTCTGTGGTGGCCCCTACTACTTCACCGGCGCCCTTGTAGCACAGATCAAGAGCCTGCATGGGTTAATACATACACTTCTCTCTTCTGTGGCCCAAATCCTAATTTTGTTCAGGGGGGATGTACATCACTCCTGTAAACCTATACCTACCTTTAAAAAGGTTGAGCCTGTATTCAGGGATCACTCTCAGGTTATTGGGGTATCATCTGAGGAGGAATTGCCCTCAGAGAATGATGATGATGATGATGGGGAATATGAGGACTTGAGGCTGATCTGCTACCCTTGTCTGAGGGGCTCATCAAGGCAACCCTGGAGACCCTCAGATAACTGATGCCTCTCCCTCCCTTCCACCCAGTAGCACTCTTGATCAAATCCTTATAGATGAGTGGGAAACTCATAATAAGAGACTTTTCCTTAACAAGTGCTTTGCTAAGATATACCTTTTTATGGCTGAGGCTTTGGCACTGTGGGCTTCTCCACTGTTGTTGAAGAAGACCACCCTCTAACTTGTAGATGCCGCATGCCATCAGGATTAGGTGGCTAAGAGGAGTGATTCCCTTCTCAAGGCCCTCTGTGTAGCTACTGGAGCTGCACTGAGGCATATCTTTGCCTGGGTTGGGCTGTAGCTGTTTGGGGTGAGCAACTCTCTGATGCTATGTGATCTGATGTTGCAAAAGAGGACTTGTTGGCTCTGATGGCCAACATCACAAAGGCCAATACCTATGTCACTGAGGAGCTATTTGATGCCATCAGGTTCTCCGAAAGGCCTCCACTTTTTTGGTTGCTGCATGCCGCACAAAGTGGCTTAAGATATCATCTGCAAACCAATCTTTTAAGAAGTCACTGGTTTCCTTGCCTTTCCTGGGTAACTCTGTTTTTGGACCTGAAATAAAACAGATCATCAGTGACACTACATGTGGTAAGAGCACCTTCTTGCCTCAACTTTCTACCAGTAGTTCCTTTCTGGTGAAGAGGGTGTATATTTTTCATCCCCCCACCAAACAGGGGCACAGAGGGTGTAAATCTCTCAGGCGTGCCCCACCGCAAAGTCCAGATAGACTTGGCAGCCCAAGCAATCAGCTGCAAAGGTTAAGGGGCTTGGTTTCAGCCATGGGACACCTGGGTGTCCATTAGAAGTGGTGTTCCTGGCCATCCGTCTGGCCTTTCCTCATTGGTCCCAGTTCTCCCGGGTTTTCCAATGAGAGTGTAGTCACTCATCAATTGCCAAGGGGAAACTTGCAGTGAGGTAGCCTTGAGAGAGGTTATGGATCTCCTTAGCTGGTTGGAGATTCATGTTCCAGCCATCTCAGCCATCAACATTTCAGGAGTAGAAAACATGCTGGCAGACCTTCTAAGGTTTTTTTTTGTGTGTATAGACTTTATAAGCCTCCAAGAGTAGATCCATGAAATTGGTAACTCCATCTGGAGGTATTTAATCAGATAGTTCAACACTGTATGTGATGACCATTCCATGGAGCTTTCATCTCTCCTATATGTTTCCTCCAATTTCTCACATCCCCACAGTTATCTGGTCATTCAGATTGCTCCTTACTGGTCCAGGATGGCGTGGTTTGTGGCCTATGTCAGCCTGTCCATTCAGGACCCAATTTGGCTGCCTCCCAGGCCTAATCTGTTGCTCCAAGGTCACCTGTCATATGAAGATGTGAATAGACTGGCTTTAACAGCATAGCTCTTGAAGCTAACATTGTGCAGCGGAAGGATTTTTCAGCTGAAATCATATCCACCATTATTCAGGCATGGAAGCCATTTTTCCAAAGGCGTATCATAGGGTATGGCCTATTTTTCACAAATGGTACACAGACAAAAACATGTCTCCACAGGTCTTTGACCTTCCTTTGGTGCTGTCTTTTCTTCAAGATGGAGTGAGCAAGGGCCTCAGCTTGAGCTCACTTAAGGTTCAGATTTCAGTACTCTGTGCTGCTCAGGCCACTTCCAAAGTAACCATTGCATCTTGGATGAAGGCTACTATATGCCAAGCATATGAAATCCGAAAGAAACCCGTTCTCTTCAAGATCACAGCACACTCCACCAGATCTGTGTGTCATCCTGGGCCTACAAGAACCAGGCCTGAACATCTGTGTATGGCTGAGATGTGGTGTTTCTTGCATATTTTCACCAAACACTACCATGTCAATGTCTTGGACTCATCTGAGGATATGTCTTTTTTTCTTACTGCCAGTTGTTCACTACTTTCTGAGCCCCTTTGGATCTTGTTTGGTGTGATGTGCTAGTTCAGTTTCATTTAATTTTTTTTCTGGGTTATTCAGATTCTGAACAGTCCTTGGGAAATCTGGTATCATGTGGAGAGGTCTTTTTTCCTTTCCCTCCCCTGGAATCCTAGCTGTGTTATATCCCCATGGTACCTGTGTTCAATATTGGACGTAAGAGAAACATGTTTTATGAATTTTTTTTTATTTTCCTTCTGAGTAAAACAAGGATATTTCTGCTGCTGCGAGGTGCATCTCTCCAGAGTCACTCCAGTTTACACTGTTGTTTTTTTTTGCATTACATATGCCTTCTAGTTACCAGATTTCAGATTGTTATTCTTTTGCATTCTATGGGAAAGTGACAACAGTTCTTCATAGAATGTGATATTAATAGATTTATTTTTTTTAACTTTTAGGAAGTAAACTCCCTGGATCTAAGTTTCCAGGGAGTATAGTAGTTTTGGGCTGTTATAACTTTTGAATAAAACAACTGCCATCAGTGGGACTACCCTTATTTTACTTAATAGCTATGGATTTTCATAAGTATAAATATAATTGCTTGGTTGAACTTGCTGGAGCAACCTAACTGAAACACAGAGGACAAAAAAACAATTCTTTCAGTGCCAAAGAGGTCTCCAATGCATTGGGAGCCATAGCATTAGATACCTCTCTAGAATTCAAGGGGTTAAACGTTCCATTTAAGTCATTGGGAATTTTGTGAACAGCCACATGCACTTGTGCACATTCCTACAAGTAGAGAGTAAGATGCAGCACATGTTTATTAGCGCAACACCTTACCCTTGAAAGTTGGAACCTTCCTTCAACGTGTTCTCACTCAGAGCTTTGATGTTCCCACACTGCATTCTAGATACCATGATGATGTAATTGCACATGCAACATACATCACACATACATGCATTCATGTTCATACACACACTCTCTGAAAAATAAGTCTGTAGAGAGTGGCCTTCTTATGGGAATTCCTGAGTGGGATGGAGGAGTAATTTCTTCCTGTTGGCATAAAATACAGTACATCCCTGAGTAAGTACTCTAAGCTAACATATATAAAACATTTTTACTTCATTTTAGATGCCAAAATCTATAAATAAACTTTCTATGGAATACATAGACTTGCAATAATTGACCAGACAGTAGGCAGATCTGCAGAACAGTGGGGGAACTCTAGTCACTGACTTCAGGATTTGCAGTCCTGAACGGGAAAGTGTTGTCATAGATAAAAGAATCACATGACCAATGGTCAGGAAATGCAATGGGAATGTAAAGAAAGAAAGTAGATACATTTCCAGTAAGGGTTCAGGACTTCTGGGGAGCAGTGGGTTTACAGATTGAACAAACTTCCAAACAGTTATAGGAGATCTGAAAGAGATCATAGCAGGGGAACCTGGCTGGTGAACATGGTAGTCAAATATCAAGCAAATGTCATTTAACATAACTGAGGATTTAGGAAGGTTGCAGCCAAGGGCGACGATCAGAAAATGGGCAGAGAATGTTCAAGAGGCAGTCATTCACAGAAACAGAATACACAGACTAGGAGTGCAAGCCAGCAAAACACTTTGCAAGTGCACGGTAGTGTTTGGGAGGCTGTGTGATACTGGTCAAGGAAGCATGACCAGGAAAACACTCAGATAAATAGATAAGTGCAGAGCAAGACTGAATGGAATGATTGTGACCAGCTAAATAAACAGAACTGCTAGAAATCTGCTGTGCTTGAAATGAGAGACAAGAGCTGTAACCTAATTTATAGAGATTAGAATCTATTATTTTTTTATTCAGAGAAATGTTTATCTAACCTCTGTCAATTTACAGACAAAACTGCACTTTCACTTCTGAGACATCTATCAAGATGGATTCCATAGCGTATTTAAATCTAGATTTTAGGCTGTAGGTGCTAGATAAATAGTTTTAAAGATGCTTGTAGTATATCAAGTTAGTTTAGGTATGAAAAACACTATCACAAATTCTAGAAAAAAGAAAATAAAAACTGCACTCTAGCAATGTAGCAGTGTAGTTGGTCTCCATTACAGCACCGGTTGGGTGCTATTGGCTCTATACACCTCAGCTCTTGCAGTGTAGTTGGTCTCCGTTAACACACCAGTTGGGTGCTATTGGCTCTTAACATCTCAGCTCTTGCAGTGCACTTGGTCTCCGTTAACGCACCGTTTGGGTGCTAGTGGCTCCTAAGCTCTTGCAGTACAAATATCTATGCTTACAGCACCGGTCGGGTGCTCATGGCTCAACGTGTGCTAGCTCTTGCAGAGTATTTTGGCCTCAGTTCCCTGCTCAGCATAAGCAGTAGTCTCAGTCCTGCTCTATTTACTGGTACTCTCACATCTAGCACCACAATATCGCTCCTTTACCATCTTATGGGCGTTGTCAAAAACACCACAACAGAGACTGATTGAATTCTATGAACTTTAACCCTTGTGTACCCTGTATGCTAGCTTATGCCTGTCCAGTGACAGTATATATTAATTTCCCTGTATACTGGGCCTGAGAGGGCATCTGTACTTCCTTGTCTATTTCCAGTCATTCTGTATTGCCTATAGAGGGCAGCCTTTCTTGTCTTTTAATAAAACTGTGTTTTATTCTAACCTACTGGTCTTGAGTTTGAGTGTTTCTCAAAACCGTGACACATACAGAGTGGGGAGAGGGCTAATTCTTCTTGTCTCCTCTTGCCCTACGATCCGGTTCATATCCCCAGTGTCTAGGGGCCACTGGGGCCCTCTGAGTAAGGGTTCGAGAGTTACTAGGTAACATCAAAGACAGAAAACTACAACTCCCAGAATGCCCGTTTCGCTGTATTTATTCCGATTGGCTGTTAATCTTTCAGGCACCATTTTCTTTCTTTTGTGGGTTACAAAATTTGGGGTTCGTATACTGTTTAGACACTTCTCCTGTTAGGATGTCAGATCCAAAAGGACATGGGGCTAGACTTAAGGCAAAGGACTCAGGGGCGTCTCTTACCTCCGTTACTTACTGTTCCTTATGCCAAAAAGGGCTCCCTAGAGAATGCTCAGGACACTTATGCCCCTCCTGTGCTGTGGCTGTGTACACCACCTGGGCCCTCCAGCCTCGAACAAGAGTTTCCTCTCTCTCTTCATGGGGTTCTCCATTCCCTCACTGCTTTCAGGTTTGTGGCCTCTAAGGCCCCTAGCATTCCTGACTGCACAGAAACCTCTGCGGTGGATTCCTTTGAGGAAGATACGGAGGAAGGGGTGTGTGAGGAAGGGGCTTCTTCAAATGCCTATGGTGAGCCCTTTGAAGCTGACCCCTTGCCGTCTGCTGAGGGTCTCATTAAGGAGGTGGTAATGACCCTGCAGGTCACTACTACCCCTGATGAGGTCTAGTTTTCTTCTGATGTTTTCCAGAGGTGTAAGATATCCTACACTGTGTTTCCACCCAATCCCCCTCTGGACCAGGTTATTCTGGATTACTGGAAGACGTCTGACAGACATCTATCTCTTTCAAAGAGATTTCCAAAGCTGTACCCTTTTTATGAGGTAGCTTTGGCTCAGTGGCCTTCACCTCCTCAAGTTGACTCCCTATTTCTAGACTTTCTAAATCTACTGCACTTCCCTTGGCTGACGCTATGGCTGTCAAAGATATGACTGATAGGAATCTGGAGGCTATCCTGAAGTCTAACTTTGCTGCCATCGGTGCTGCCCTGCAGCCTACCTTGGCTTCTGTTTTGGTCACTAGAGATATTGCTATTGATTGATATATTGATATATTTCTATCTGTGTCAAACAACTTACTGAGGCTGTCAGAAATGGTACCCCTAAGGACGACCTTTTAGCCCTCTTGGCCAACATGTCTGAGGCTCAGACATATGTCACTGATGCTTTCTTTGATTTTGTCAAACTTGCAGCTAAGGCTTCTGCCTTCTTTATTACTGCCAGATGCACATTATGGCTCAAGATTTGTTCTGTGGAGCTCTCATCTAAGAAATCATTGATTTATCTCCCTTTTCAGAGGTCCACAGGTCTCCACGTGCCCTAACATGGCGATGAAACAGCGCATTTTTCTTCCCTGCTGACACGAAATGCAAAGGCCGAGTCCGAACGTGTCTCCAACCGGCACCCTGCCCCCGATCACTAAGCCCAGACAGCAGTGCCACCACCAAAACCAAGTCTGATCAGTCTGCCTCCACATGACTTGCAGACTCCTGATCCGCAGCTGCCTGTGGGTGGCCGTCTGCGCCATTTTGCAAATGCCCGGGCAGTGTCAGTTGTGGACCAGTGGGTTCTGCAGGTGGCTTCGGAATGGTACAGGATTCCCTTTAAATCCCTTTCAGAACCCCTCTAGGCCTGGAAAAGCTGAGTCTTCTCTACGTCGCTGTTCAGGGTCACTTGGACAAGGTAGTCCTGATTCCAGTTCCTCCTCAAGAGAAAGGTTTAGGTTTTTACTCATTATTTATTTTGGCCTCTTTATCGTGCTCTATAACTACCCTTTTAGAGTGTGTTTGGAGGAATACGTTTTTATCATTTCTCTTTAAGTAGCAAGCGTGCACTTTTTTCAGTCAGAGGTTATCTAAGGTGACTCGCTCTTGAGCCAGTTAATCACTTTGGATTTACCCCTATCAAGAACTGGTGCATATGTGTTTAATAATTGTGTGCAAAACTTTGTGTACTTTTCTCCTATTTTAATTGTTTTAATAAAAATACATATTCTTATATCATTTGGTGTCATAGTAGATTTTATATGAAATACTGCCCAGATTTCTTTATATATTTAAGGTTTTCCAAGTTTGGGAAATAGATCAGCGCTAGACCTTTGTGTATCGTATATCAGGTTTTTAGTCAAACCTATTCGAGGTTGCCAAGAGGGATGGCGACAGTCGCCCTATCTTGGACCTCAAGGATCTCAGTTCTTTTGTGGAGACTGCACGCTTAAAGATGGAGTCCTTGCTCTGTGTCCAGGAGAATTCTTAGCCTCTCTGGATCTGCAGGATGCTTACTTGCGTGTCCCGATTCATCCTGACAGTCAGAAGTACCTCCATTTCGCCTGCAACTTGGGGGATTTCCAGTTCATGCTCTCTGCCCTTTGGGCTTACCTCCACTCCTTGGGTGTTTGCCAGGGTCTTAGGAGCCTTAATGCCTTCCTGCACACCCAGGGGATTTAAGTGACTCCCTATATGGACAACCTTCTTCTGAAGGCTCCATCCAGGGAACTCCTGGACCAACATGTTCAGGACTGTGCTCAAATTCTCCTCCATCATGGGTGGATTTTAAACATGGAGAAATCAGCTCCAGTCCCCTCTCATGTCCTGGTCTTTCTTGGACTCAGGTTTTTCTGGGAAGGTTTTTCTGACAAAGATTTCATCCAGCAAACCATGTATCTGGTATCCCAAGCTCTGGAGTGGCCCTCAGCTCTGGTCTACAAGTTCTTGACCCTTACAGGTCACATGGTGTCCACCATGGAAGCAGTTCCTTACTCTATGGCTCACCCCAGTGACCTCCAGATATTCACTATCGGTGCTTGGCGTGGGAATCCGGACCTCTTGAATCTCGAAGTGTCTCTCTTTCTGGAGGTCAGACAGGACCTGCACTGGTGTTTGGACAGGACCAGTTTGGAGGAGGAGAAACCCTTTGTAATTCAGGACTGGACATTTGTGATGATGGATGCCAGCCTACGGGGTGGGGGAGCTGTCCTGGTTCACCTGTGGGGTTCAGGGCAGATGGACTGCAGAGGAGACTCTATAGTCCATCAATGTTCTGAAGATCTGGGTGATTCAACATGTTCTGGAGTACTGGTGCTCTCCATTGAGGGGATGTCCAGTCCATGTCCAGTCAGACAATGTTGCGGCCGTGGAATACATCAACAAGCAAGGAGGCACAAGTAGCGCTTCCGCTTGGTCAGAGGTCAAGTCTATTTTGACTTGGGCAGAAGATCACGTTCCAGCCATTTCCGACGTGCACAATCTAGGAGTAGTCAACGTCCTCGCTAACTTCCTCAGCTGCCAACAGGTGGACCCAGGAGAATGGGAGCTCCATTCAGATGTTTTTGACCTGTTGGTGCAAAGTTTGGATCTTCCTCAGTTTAGACCTGATGGCTAACAGGGGCAACAGGAAGGTTCAGCTGTTTTGCTCCCATTAAAGGGATCCTCTGACATATGCTGTGGAAGCTCTGGCGATTCCATGGTGTTTTCACCTAGCTTACATATTCCCTTCAATCCCTCTCCTCACGAGGGTGCTGAAGAAAATTCAGATGGACGGTCCGGCCTCTTAATGGACCAGGAGGCCTAGGATTCCAGAACTTGCGGCCCTCTCCATTCGGGATCCGTTTCTGGTGATCCCTATCTGTTGAATACGAGGGCTAGTGGTGGATTGTATCAGTTGTATGTTTCGAAATATAAGACACAATCTTAAAAAGAAGACCATATGTATAAAAAACATAAATAATATTTGTATTATGCATATTTTGTCGTTAACATTGTTTTATTATTCTTGTATTAATGAATGCCAGCATATTCTACAGTGCTGTATAACTGAGTGACAAACAATAAAGACATTAACAATAATAATCATCATTGTGACATGCAAAAACAAGCAGCAGTGATGTTCTTGTAAAGAATAACTTAAATGTTACTAGAGAAAGTCCTGCTCAACTTGACCCATTTCTGAATTTGATGATGTACCAATCAGTTGCATTCTTCCTTGTTCGCTAGATATCTGTAAATTATGATGACATGAGTAGTATACTATAATTGTATTCCTTAGCTTTAGATTGAAGAAACAAATAACTACATAATTTAATGCATGTTTTAGTATTTTATTGGTGATAAATTGTTTTACAACATTTTATAAAAAATTAATTATATATAACTAGTTGAACAGCCCATTACACGGGCCACAGTGCCACTGCCATCCGGTCGTGGCGTGGTCACACGCAGTGGAGACTGCCCGCACCACGGCTGATACAGAGCTGGGAGCTCCAGCTCTGTATCAGCCGCGGCGCGGGCAGTCTCTACTGTGCGTGACTGCAGCACGCGCAGCAGTGTCTACTGCGCATGTTGCGGTGTTACACACGATTTAGCGAATTATTATATAGGATATATTTTTATTTGTTGTGTAACACTGAGTGGTAGCAAAAACATTATGAAGCTGGATACTGTTTTTGTGCCTTGATGCTTTCTCTTTTTGTAATTCTAATTACTCCTCCTATCCACTATTCACTTTCAGAATGGTGACTCCTGCACTATGCTGATCCCATATATGCTCCTCTGTCATGATGCTTATATATGGTGTATCAAGATTTGTTTCTGAATTCTTTGCAACCTGTTCCAAGTACTAGTGTTTGCCAGAACTACTTTTGTTTAGGAAAAAGACTGACGTCTGGAGTATTGACCACAGGTTTTCTTAACCCTTTAGGTAACAAAATTAAGACTGAACCACTTATATCTGACAGTAGGAGTACTCAAATAAAACAAGTTGTGTGCACAGATTACAAATTACTTGTTTAATTTTTTAGGTTTTGGTAATGCTAGAGCCAATGAGAATCCATTCCTTCAAGCTGAAAGCATTGTCTGGTTCCGGTACCATAACTACTTAGCAGAGGATTTTTCTAAAAATCACCCTGATTGGTCGGATGAAGACTTATTTCACCATGCCAGAAAATGGGTGATTGCCATATTCCAGGTAACAAAACACTGCTTCCTTCCTTGCTTTATTCTTGAGAAGACTGCCTTACCTAGGTGTGCTTGACAAACAAAACTGGTCCAAAATGGTGCTGTTCCCTGTATGTTCATATTGTTAAATGAGATTTAACTCTTTTTTTTTTTTTTTACTTAAAATTCCACTACAGAAACTTGTTTTATCTCTTATTTGCTGCCCGTCACGTATGAGAATATCTATCAAAAAATGCCTGATTGTGTTTAATACCCATTCTAATATGATAATTATTTATTTATACTATTTTGTGATTGAACTTTTGACGATTTGTCCTTTAGTAAAGGCACATTTAAATAGATCAACACTGTCAACAATATGTCTATTTCAAGAATAGCAGTAATATAATTCAAATCAGTTAGTCCTAAGGAAGATCACATGTATTCAATAGTTTTTCATAATTCACAAGAACAATGCACTGCAATCTTTGGCAGTATTTTTGTTTTTCTACAGACTGATTAATATTACTCCTGTTGAATCTTGCCCAAGAAATTTTTCTATTCTTGTTTTTAAACAAGAACCAGCTACATAAAAAAGTAACACTCTTCACTTATTTCTATTACAGATTATGGTGCTTCTTGTAATTTTTGGGAAACAATATTGTACCATATCTTCATCTTAAGAAAAACTCACAATATATTAAAACATATGTTTAGTTTATTACTTATTTTAAAACAACTTGGGGAGATGCACAAAAGATAGACAGACATATATTTATCATTGTGGTTAGGCCTAAAGAGGGTATGTAGTAGAAGGTGTATGTCGGAAGTATATATGTAAAATAAATAGAGGAAATAAGAAATGAAGATAGAACATTTAAGAAAGAGGGTAAGAGTTGGGTGGGCAATCGGAGCTTTAATGGAGAGCTGAAACAGCACAATGATGTGGTTGAGGCTGGTATAAGAGCCTCCAGCCGGCCCTCCCACAACCTGAGGTTAACCACTAGCCTTGCATTTGTGGTCAGGCCTAAAGAGGGTATGTAGTAGAAGGTGTATGTAGGAAGTAAATTGCCTTGTCTGACCGGAAGAGGTAGACCTAGAAACAGGGCAAAAATAACCATGCAATAACCATGTTGATGATCAAACAACTTTATTACTTAACACAAAAGGAGATTCATCTTATCAGTGACTGAAAGGCTTGATGCACCTCTGTGACTTTTTGAGATATGGATGTATAATAACATGACAATTTCCATCGCCCTAGTTTTATGATGAAATGAACAAGTATGTGGTTTTTAGAGGCCACTGAGGCTGCCCCTATTCTAAAAGAATGTCCAGAGAAAGCCCTGGGGTTCCATCCTAATCTAGAAATGAGACATATGACATAAAACATAAATTTAGCTGAAGTTAGTGGCTTACCGTTATAAACTAATAGTGGGCTGGTTAATGGTTTATCTCGAAGGGATAGCAGGTATGAGTCACTCACATGTACTGAGCACCATAGGTTGCAACATGGATACAGTGTTACTTCAGTGGCTGATTAGTCTTGATAATGGCTAACCAGAGGACGTAAAAGTCTGATTTTTTTTTTGTAAGATTAGCCACCTGCAAGCACTGATTGAAATTAGATGTCACAGTGAACTCCCCCGGTCTGAGAAACCCATAGAAAGCCAGATATATCATCATAGTTAATGTCAGGTTCAGCTGTGGTTCAAAAGGGCCTGATGCCAGTAATTTGACTAACTGAACATAATTTTGTCAATGGGAAGTCTGTTAGGATGTTTGACTGAAGAACTTTTCTCTATCCCTCTCATAATTAATTTAATGGAGTGAGAGGATGGATCTGCTGTTGGGTTCTTTGATCTGGCAACAGTGTTGGATGCCCACTATGTAAGATTTTATGGTAGCATATAATAAATGTAGTGAATAATGGCAGTGGGAAATAAATGCTTTTATGGTGTCAATGGCCATAAGGTTGCAATGGACAATAAACCATGATAAATCACTCAAAAAGAACTCTAGCTTGTTCATAAGTTCTCTGTGTATTTCTGGACAGTGTGATATCCATCAAGGTCCAGGTTCATCAGTATAATTGTTTCATCAGTATAGCATAAGTGAAGCCACAGAAGGCGTGGGTATGGGAAAGGGTTGGGTGATGGCTGCAGTCTTTGAAATTCCTGAAAATTGAGCCGTGATAGATTATCAGCCTTGATATTTACCTGACCCAGTATATACCTACATTCTCTGAAAAATTTGTGAAACATTGATAGCCAAGTAAGTTTCCTTACGAAAGGCATAATGGACATGGATGATGACCTAGATTTCATAATTATCTGCGCGGTGGCCTGGTTATCAGTATAAAATATAACTGTGTGGCCTGTCCAAAGATGATCCCATGTGGCTGCAGCCACCACTATGGGGTAAATTTCAAACAAAGATGAAGTGACCAACAAATCTGGTAATAAGTCCACCTCAGGAGGCCATGTGGCTGCCAACCAGTGATCCTGGTATATAGCCTCATACCCCCCCAAGACTGCTGCATCAATAATCACAAAGGATGAAACTGCTGTGGCCTTTAGAATAAACATGGAGCGTCCGTTCCATTTCCTCAGGAAACCAGACCACATTGCCAAATCTGATTGGACCGATTTGTCCAACTCGATAACACCATTACACCCTGTTCCTTCTACCAACAAAGTCAGTAAATATGAAATGAACGAACGCCCTTGCAGCATGATTCTCATGGCATAAACTAACATACCAATTAGGGATTGAGGCTCTACTTTCTGACCTTTATCTCAGAAAACCTAAGGACTTCAGCTTGAATATGCTTCAGTTTATCTAGTTAAGACTGGCCTCCATGTCTTTAGTTTCCAGCTGTCTGGGATTAAATGAGCCGGAGAGACAATTGGTTGGCCAGTCACTGGGGGATGTACACTTGCCAAACCCTGAACATCTACTTAATGTGCTACCCGTTGAACCGGCAGTTTAGGCTGGGCGGATTCAATGATATCCAGCCGTGTATGGAGGGAAGCTACTGATGCCGCTAAGTTAGCTAAAAATGTTTAGATATCAGCTAATTCATTATGCCCTATAGATGGACAGGGACTAAGACTGCATCTAATAGTACTCTTAGGGGTGTGCCTAGGAGTCTTGGGGGGGGTGGAAAACTAATTTAAATAATTCTGCCTTCCTAGCTGTAGCTGAAAAGGGGATGCCTCTTCTATGGAATTTTGCTGCTATTTTAGGTATAGCCCACACCTTATATGTCGCGGGACTAGCCTGTTTGGCTACTAGGCTGAATGATCTTGGACATTCCAGCAATTACACTGGATCTGCTGTGATGGACATTCCACCTTCAGTTCGAATGACCCTAAAAAACAAAACTGAACCATAAATACCAGGGGTAAAATATGTAATGCTGCTGGTCTGTGATCCTCCTTTCTTAGAGAAAATAGAGAAATTATATTACACTTATGAATGGATGTGATGGTGAGCCCCTATCTAATGCCAAGTGGCTGTTGTGAGACACTACCTATGATTTGGGCCGAGAGGAGCAGAGCCTATGCGACAAGCAGGGATGTTGGCCTTGCGGTAAGAATTACCTGTAGATGATAGATGCCCTATCGCCTAATGAGATGGGTCTGACAGATAGTACCCTGTCTTTCAAGAAATCTCAGAAGAAGGCTCTATCTATGAGTAGGCCCAAGGGGAAAGAACATGGAATGGGACTGGGACTACTGCCTTCTCCTGTTATCTATTCTGAAAGATGAAAGCAGCAGTCTGTCACCCGACTAACTAACTAACTCTACCCCTTCTGAAAATAAAATTACACAAACCTGAATAAAGTTGCCTGTTGAATAGAGAGGCTGTAACGATAAATAAGATGATTTTATTTTCTTTCCCCCCAACTTATGTGAGGTGAGACACCGAGTGACTATACGTCATCTCTGTGTGAGACGTCATGTGAGACTTAAACTGATGAAGCTCATCGCTTGATTAGATACGACACTGATGACACGTACTATTTAATGTATTGGATTGACATATTGGATAGACAACATAAGTTAGTAATAATGACCCGTAAGCTTAAATTGATACCTGTGCTGATGAATTAACCCAACTTGCTGTGAGTCCTACACAGGCTAAGAAGGTCAGATGATCTTTACTGTAAAACACATACTAGGACATGAAACATCACCAATAAAATGTCATACTACCATATCCTATGTATTACGAGACAAATACCTCTACTGCCAGTGGTAAGGAATAACTTTTTTGATGGTTGGTATCAGAAACTGATGTCTACTGGGATCTGTCAGGGAGGAGGGGTAAAATAGTGTTAACCCCGCATGCAAGAGTATTTAATATAATCAGGGTGAACCCTGTGCTTGGCCTCTAAATGGATTTTAACTTAAGACCAGAGGACAACACTACAAATGTAAGCATCATACCAAGCAACCAACTATGCTCTTACCTTATAGAACAAAGATAACCATAGTAACCGACTTTTACTCTGGTACATATTTGATCAGGAGTCAACGCACAAGAGTAGTGTAGTACCAAATTGGCTTAACATGCTATTTACAACTTAACCCTACCCCATGTAACTGAAATAATAGTATACTGTACTTGCCCCTTAAGCATGTGTAAGGAACATGAAGCGGTCCCATGTGCAGCTCCGGGATAAAACACATATACTGTGGCCTCTAGTGAAGCATGTTTGCCCTTATGTAGTGGTGTCTCCATGGCAGCAAATGTGGCTGATCATGTCCCCTAAATTGCCTTTGGTGTAATTGCAAAGCATCAAAGTCTCAACAGAAACTAAATTAAATGAATAGACCAGATATCTTAACCTAAATAGGTCTAATGCTCAGGTCCCAATACTCTAGAAACCTTTAAGGTACCCTCACCAAATAAGTATGATTAATTAGCTGTAGACACCCAAAAAAGGGGTCTTAATGAAAATAATTGATAAAGATTCAGCAAAATCTAGCTGTAACCTAATGAAAAAAGGAACAGCATCATGCTTATGCATACTATACCACCACAACAGTAAAATATCGCTAATGATCACTCAGTAACAGTACCTAGCATATTTTTAAAGTAATCAAACCTGTGAGTTTTATGATTCTCAGTGGCACTGCCAAACAAACTGGGGAGGCAGACAGTGCACATGTGGTTCCCTGACTATCAGTGAAGAGTGGTACTAGATAAGCAGTGTGTGGATCCCCCCTGATACCTTATACCCTCTTATAAGTGATACTGGTGACTGGAAGGCACTTGCCGCCTTCATTCCCTCTTCTGTACTCCAGCAGATAATTTCTGACTTGAGTGGGTTAAAGCCCTAACCTAGTACCCTCCCTAGCATGGCCTTCAAACTTTCCGAGAAAAAGAGGGTGAGATGTGAGTGTGACTGAAAAATAACAGTTACTGTATGCCCAGCTGACTGATCATAGATTATGAATTTATACCTTGTCTTTCACACAATTCTGGATCATATATTTGTGTGTCTTAATTAATTTTTTAATTAACCTTTATAAGCATCAAACCAACCCATTGCTCCCGTTGCTGTACAGACTAACTTCCCTTGTAAACAGCTCTCGCTTCTCTGCCCCTGGTAAATTTAAACTTGGAAGATAACTTTAATTTGTGTTGCCTTATCAGTCACCTACCCCACCTCTTGCTCAGTCTCTGCAGTGTTCAATGATGTACTGTAGTCCAGAAGTAACTGGAGCCCACGTGGTCATATAGCAATGACATGATCGCGACTTCGGCAACTTGGTTGTATTCCCAATCAGAGCTCTAACGGAGAGCTCAAACAGCACAGTGATCCGACCGAAGCTGGTATAAGAGCCTCCAGCCGGCCCTTCCACAGCCTCGGGCTAACCAATAGCCTTGCATTTATTTTCATGTATAAAGGTCTCTGAATATTATTTTTTTGTAGCATATAACTTTTATTAACCTTTTATGTTGTAATTTATGGGGAGATGCATAACATTTGTGCATGTATTTATGTGTTGCTGTGTATTGCACAGATGTATAAAGTGCTCTGCACTTGAAAAGTATTTTCTGCATCTAGTTATGATGTCATCCTCATCAGTGGTCAGGGCTATAGTAAGAATGTTGCTATATATGTACACAGTGAGAACATTGGATAGAAATGTTTAACTGATCAATTTTCCTACATCATATTCTTCCATCGTATAGCAGTCCAATATATCTATATAGTTTGTAATTTATATCCATTTGTTTCATATATATAAGGGATCATTATCAGGTTTTGGAAGGACAGAGATGTGCGCCTCTAGAGCCTGTGGAGGGAGCAGGGTTCCCCAGTGCAGTTTGTTGAAGGCGATACTAAATGAGGTGAGAGGACCTCTGTATAAGTTTTACAATATGAAGCAGGTAGACCATCAGGTCCTGGACTCTTCCCTTTAGGGAGGCTTGAGATGGCCTTAGATAAATCAGCTACGGTGAATGGGCGCTCCACGACTTCTGTGTCAGCGTGCGAAAGGCGAAGTAAGCCCGCTTGAGATAGAAACAACCGAATCTTATCCAAAAAAGAAGGATTGGATGCCGACTGGTCAAGATCTTGCAAGTTATATAGTGTCCTATAAAGTTGTGCAAAAGCGTTAGTAATATCTGGAAAAGTGATAGCAAAAGCTCTGGAGTCCATTTTAATGTTGGAAATGCGATTGGGAGCCTGCTTAGTCCATACAACATGTTCCAATAGCTTTCCACTCTTATCGCCGTGCAAATACGTTCTATATTTATACCACATATAGGATCTGTGTCTCATACCCCGGAAAAATATAGAAAAAGGTATATGGTGATGAGTGGTGCTCTATTTATACACTTTTAAAAGTAAGATTTGATCCAGCTGCTCTATATATCAGCCCGCTAGTGCTCCCATGGTACTAGGCTCCGTAGATAGTTGTCACGGTTTGTTATGTCTCTCAGACACAGAGTAAGATAAAAATCAAACTTTATTGAAAAGTTTAATGGGGATCCCCACGGGTCTAGTACATACACATATGTCAATTACACAATCTGAGTGCAAAAGATACAGCAGTATAGGCTCTACCGGCCTTGCCAATATATCGGACAAGGCAGCCAGTAAGATGGTACAACAGAATGTAAATAGGCTCTACCGGCCCTGCAAATATACCGGGCAAGGCACCCTGTAGGAATATGAGGACAGCTCTACTAAGGCTGAGATGGTAAGGCAACAGCCCAGAGAGGAGAGTGGAGCAAACCAATACTAGTAATGACAGTGAAATAGCCCAACCGGTTTAATGCAACGGAATATACAACCGGTGTGTGGAGTAAACCAGTACCGTGTACTGGAGCAAATGGAACGCCCAACCGGTTCTATGCAATGGGAACAGCAACCGGTAATGGAGTAAACCAGTACCGCGTACTGGAGCAAATGGAACGCCCAACCGGTTGTATGCAACGGGATCAGCAACCAGTAAATGGAGTAAACCCCATGATGTAAATGTTGCCCAGGTGACAGGCAGCCAGACGCAGTGAATCAGGATACAGCACAGGAACAGGTTGCCCTCCTGGACAACCACGGGAATGGCAGGACGGTCAACTGGGTCAGGAACGGAAGCAGGAACAACGCCAGGACCGGAGCAGAAGCAGGATCAGGAACAATAGACAACCGGATCTGGAACGAGGACAGGAACCATGCAGCAGCAGCTCTGACAGTGGAGAAACGCTGACACTGGCAGCGGGAAACATCAGACAGGTGACTGCTGGTGCAGAGACACCATGAAAGGGCAACCAAAGGATGCCTCAGGCTGGTTTAAATAGGCAGTGCTAGGCGGGCGTTAAACAGGCGGCTAATGGGGAATACACACACCTGACTGACAGCAAGGGCGAGCAATCATGGGCACCGTGATTTTACCCCCCTCTCAAAGACCCCCCCCTTCTGGAAGAGGGACCTGGCTTTTGGGGGTACCTAGAGTGAAAGATCCGCAGTAATTTGGAAGCATGAGGGTCCATACTATCCACCCAGGATCGATCCTCAGGACCATAACCTTTCCAATGTACCAAATACTGCAGCTTCCCTCTAAATCTGTGAGAATCAATAATACTCTGAATTTCATACTCCTCCTGGCCCTCTACCTCAATCGGTCCTGGCACCACAGGATTAGTAGTATAGCGGTTACATACCAGAGGTTTGAGGAGAGATACATGGAACACATTGTGAATACGCATGGACGCAGGGATGTCCAACGCATAAGAAACAGGGTTGATTTTGCGGATCACCCTGTACGGACCAATAAACCGGGGAGCCAATTTATTAGACGGGACTTGTAGCTTAAGGTTTCTGGAGGATAACCATACCCTGTCCCCAACCTGGAAGGAGACTGCTGGCAGCTGTATACGATTAGCATGACATTGATGACGCTGAAAAGACTGACTGAGTGCCCTCTGAACCTGTGCCCATGTGGAGCAGAGCTGCTCAATATGCTCATCCAGAGCTGGAATCTGTTGAGACTGAAATGAATCCGGGAGCAAGCACGGCTGAAACCCGTAGTTTATAAGAAACGGGGAGCTCCCGGATGAAGAGTTAACCGCACAGTTCCTGGCAAACTCTGCCCACTGCAACAGGTCGGCCCAATTGTAATGATGGTCAGTAACAAAACAGTGCAGGAACGGCTCCAGTCCCTGATTGGCCCACTCAGCATCCCCATTGGTCTGGGGATGGTACACAGAAGAAAAGGATAATTGAATGCCCATCTGTTCACAAAAGGCTCTCCAAAACCTAGACACGAACTGGCTCCCCGGTCGGACACCAGAACTCTGCGTACCCCGTGTAACCGGAATACTTCTTTAGCGAAAACCACCGCTAATTCTTTGGCAGAGGGAAGGCCACGGAGGGGCATGAAATGAGCCATTTTAAAAAACCTGTCCACCACCATAAGTATAAAGGAGTACCTCCTAGACACTGGCAATTCTCCCATAAAATCAATAGAAACGTGGGACCAGGGACATTCAACATTGGGCAATGGTTGGAGTAGGCCCACAGGGAGGTGTCTAGGGGTCTTGACATGGGCACAGGTGGCACAGGCATTGGTAAATGCAGCACAATCTGCTTTCAAGGAGGGCCACCAGAACACTTGCAAGAGAGACGATATCAATTGATCCCTACCAATATGCCCAGCAGCCTTAGAGGAGCGGTAGGTTTCAAGTAGTCTAGTGCGGAATGGCTCATGCACATAACACTTGCCCACTGGGGTGTCTGGAGGGGCAGTAGCCTGGGTGGCCAATATTTCTTCCCCCAGTGGCAAAGTGATACTGGTACGTAAAGTTGCCAATATACGATCAGGCTGTATGATAGGTGCTGGGACCTCGCTCCTGTCGGTCTCAGGCTCAAATTGTCTTGACAGGGCATCAGCCCTAACGTTCTTGGAACCCTGCAAGTAAGAGACAATGAAGTTAAATCAGGAAAGGAACAGTGCCCATCTGGCCTGACGAGAAGACAATCTTTTAGCATCTGAAAGATAAGTCAGGTTTTTATGGTCAGTGAGAATTAATACAGGATTTCTGGTACCTTCCAATAAGTGACTCCACTCCGTAAGAGCGAGAATGATAGCCAGTAATTCTCTGTCACTTATCTCATAACGGCTCTGGGGAACCAACAGTTTCTTTGAGAAAAATCCACAAGGTCTGAGTGTACTGCCCTTTTCTGGTCTTTGGGAAAGTACTGCCCCAACCCCGATTTCTGAGGCTTCGACCTCCAACGTAAACGGAAGGGCTGTGTTGGGGTGGGATAATACTGGAGCAGCTGCAAAAGCGGATTTCAATGTCTCAAAAGCGGATTCAGCTGCCTCAGACCATTGGGAAGGATTAGCGCCCTTATGAGTCAAGTCAGAAAATGGTTTAACAATCGAGGAAAAGTTCTTGATAAATTTCCTGTAATAATTGGCAAAGCCCAGAAATCGCTGAATAGCTTTTAAACCGTTAGGCCGTGGCCATTGCAAAACAGCCGCAAGTTTCTCCTGATCCATGGCAATACCCTCCTTGCCAATCACAAACCCCAAAAAGGGCACACTGGATCTATGAAATTCGCATTTTTCCAATTTGCAATATAATTTGTTCTTATGTAGGCAGAGTAATAATTCTGACACATCCCTGATGTGTTGTGACAAGTCATTAGAGTGAATAAGTATATCGTCCAGGTAGACCACCACACAGGACTGCAACATATCCCTGAGGATGTCATTAATTAGTTCTTGAACACTACAGGTGCATTACAGAGACCAAACGGCATTACTATATATTCATAGTGTCCGGATCTACTGTTAAAAGCCGTTTTTCACTCATCACCAGCTCTGATCCGAACCAGGTTATAAGCTGCCCGTAGATCCAATTTTGTGAAAATTGAGGAACCCTTAAGTCTGTCAAATAGTTCGGTGATGAGTGGTATCAGATACGCATTCTTAGGCATCAACTTATTTAGGCCACGGTAGTCAATGCATGGTCTTAATTCGCCACTTTTCTTTTTCACAAAAAAGAACCCAGCCCCCACTGGTGAGGTGGATTTCCTGATTATCCCTCTCTTGAGGGCATCTGAAATATATTCTTCCATAGCTTGATTCTCCTTGCAAGACAAAGGATAAGTACGACCCCTAGGGGGCACCACCCCCTGGGACAGCTCAATGGCACAATCATAGGGTCTATGCTGAGGCAAGGTGCAAGCCTCCCCTTTGCTGAACACATCACTGAATTGTTGGTACTCATCAGGCAATGAAGAGGAGGTACACAAGATCTTTACCGGATGAGACACATACAATATTTGGACCAGGCAGAATTCTCACACTTTTGCCAATCAAACTGGGGATTATGTAATTGCAACCAAGGGATCCCCAAAATAACCGCATGGGCGAGCAATCACGGGCACCGTGATAATAGTACCGCACCACCTGCAAGAGGTAGTAAGCAGTAGCATGTGGTAACCCAAGGTACAGCACTCATACGTAGCCAGAATGGTCCCCATGGGTTGTGCTGCTTATGGACCCCACAACTACCACAACTTACAGAAGGGGAAACACTCCAATTGCCTTGCAGATGGTGATAGCATGGAGCAATATGTAAAGAACTACACCGGCTGTGACTAGACCACCTTACCAAACAGGAAAGTGTTAACAGAAGCAAGTATAGGGGACAGCACAGCCGATGCAAAAACCTATGACACAAGCATGTCTCCCCCGCAATGCCCCAAGAATCCATTGGGTGATTATCAAGGTTAAGAAGAAAGAGGGTGCCTCCATCCCAAGGACTGAAGGTCTAAGGCCCGTATGATAGTTAGGGAAGCAAGTAGGAAGACCCAGAGAAACTGAAAATCACACTCTAACATAATATCATCAGGTATTCTATAATTAGGATGACCAGGGGAAATAATTACATCCCTCATAGAATAAAGAAAGAGATATTCCAAGGGCATTGCATAGGAGAGCGTCAACAGAAATTAAGTAATGATCATTTTAAATATAGGGAAGGTATCAGAGATGGCATGAAGTTGGCAGCCGTCGTGTAAGGAAGTTCAATAGAAACCATGTCCCAGACAATCAAACAAGACAGTTCAAGGAGAGTTCAGCAGAGGCCAAGGTAAATGTTATCTTCACTCAAGCATAGAAGGACGACATGCAATGAACCAGGAGCAACCTTAAGCGGAAGAGAGGATCCAGCAGACCATCAATCAGACTCATCAGTAACTCTATCCCGCTTCTGGCTACCACGTCCAGAATCTTTCCAGGGTTCCGGTCAGGGCATTACGAAGAATGTAGCTGCCTTGACAGTATTGCTTTCTGTGGCACCTCCAAAAACCTCAGGAACTGGGATTCCCTCAGTGCTCCTAAGAATCACTCTGAGATGAAAGCTTAAAGGGACATCCCCATCTTTAGCAGATCCCAGCAGCTCTCAAAAATTCTGTGAGGGCTTTAAGAAGGTCACGTTGTTGAAGAGTCTGGAAGGAAAGGTCTGGATATAGTGCCACAGGAGTACCTGCAAATTTGGTTTCCTCCTGATCCCTGGTGGACCGCATGATAGCTTCTTTCACCTGGAAGCGTAGCAAACAACAGATCACATCTCGGGGTTTGTCCGAGGGTGCATCACAAGGTCGTAAAACCCTATAAGCCATTTCAGTCTTTACCCCTGGATCTGATGGGGCCTGGAGTAATGATGCAAAGAGGAGCTGCAACGAGGCTACCAAATCCTTTGGTGTGACCGATTTAGGTACGTTTTTAATTCATATGTTGCGGCGTCTACTGTGATTGTCCAGATCATCAATCTTGTTTTGAAACTAGCTGATATGATCTTCTTGCTGTAGGACAATCTGTTCTAAGTTTTGATGCTGTTCCCTGTGGGCTGCTTCCAGATCACTAGCTCAATGTGCCAACAAGACCATATCTGCTTTAAGATCAGAGATTTCAGAGAGGACCATTTACCATGGTCTTCATATCCTCTTTAGTTGAGAGGTGTGCAGTGTCAGCTTTCATGAGTTAATCAGCCATACTCCGGGCTTGAAGAGGTGATGTCGTCCCCACATTAGAGTTGAGTTGCATAGGCACTAACAGTTGGCGTGATGGCATGTTCCTGCCGACAATGATGGCCGCTGTTTCGGCAGGTGCCTTAGAGAGATATTTGTCATTTCCCACAAAACCCGCCATCTTGACTTTCTTTTTACTGCCGTACATGAAGATTCAGGCCGAAAGCAGCAGTTAGCAGTAAAATAGAGTAGAAAATATTGATGGTTGTATGGAAATTCATATAAATTCCCCTAATGGTGCGCAGAGCTAGTGTCTCATGCGTCTATTCAGGTCCATGTCCAGGCTCTGCCCCCCTTTTTACTGACATTTCTTAACAAATTGGAAGCATGTTGCTTTGCCACTGACAGTATAGGGGGAATAGACATATTTAAAATATGTTAAAGTGCTATTATTCCCTTTCTGATTGCAGTAAGAACAAATACATTATTGCATTTTCCTCCACTTGAGGTTATAGTGTTCTATTTTGATTCAGAAAGCATTATAGACTAGTCACCTCATATGACATACACAGTAAGCAGGTATGCATTTCCAAAAATTATTAAGCCAAAACAGAAAGAAACAAACCTACGCTCCTCCATTCAAATGTAAGATGCACCCTGTATCAAGCATATATCATATCACTATCTTAGTAAATATGAGTATTGTCCTGCCCCCACTACACATACCCCCGGGGTCTATGTGCAGCTCGACAGGCAGCTAAACACCCTCCTACAGGTCAATAAATGAGACTAGGTTGAAGTCTGTGTCTTTAATAACCAGCCGTAGGGATGGGGTAAAACTGAAGGGAAAATCAAAACAATACAAACTGTAAGAATACAGAATATATAAAGATGACACACCATTACAACAATACAGTTCACATAGCATGGTGATAATGTGATGGATCATATTTAAGAAAGCCAGACTGCAAAACTAACTAAAGGAGTAGCTGGCTGATAATACAGATGCACAACAAATATGACATAAACAAAGTGTCTCTAAAGCAGCTGGAAACAGTAGGTGACTGAAGAAATGGTAAACTTTTGTCTCTTACCGACGATGCTTCCATAAGAGGAGAGATTGAAGTCAAGAGCTCTTCCCAGCTTCATGTGATGAAGAAAATGGCTTCTCTTTCCCACAAGTCTCTGCTAGTAGCAGGAAAAGGAATTACATCATAGCTTCAAGTATTGTATAAAATCCTGGCAATTACAACAAATGGCCACTAGATGGTGTCAACACTTATACATTACATAATGGGGCAACATAGTAAACCTTAAAAGAAATATTTAAACAAACATTTATTAACCATCTGTCCTGAGGACAGCACAAGTATTTTGTTACATAATTTGGCCAAAATATGTTTACGTTTGCATACCCTGTCAAGGTACATGGTGGATCTTAAATTTGTATGGAGGAGCGCAGGTTTGTTTTTTTCTGTCTTGGCGAACCCTTGCATTCCTTTATGCTATCTATACTTTATTCACTTTAGTGTTTATTTTATACTTTTAAATAATACGGTGAGTTAGCGATGTGAGATTTTTTCCCTCTTTTTCTTTGCTTTCACAAAAATTATTAACAGGCCTGCTATAGTACGTAGCAGGGTGGTGGTGGGAAGACAAGCGTACTGGAGGAGAGGTTTACTGTAGTGAAGTACCTTATTAGGTAAGCCGTTATATATATTATTTTAAACCAAGCTTATCCCCTTTACATAAAGTGTAACTTCATAAAGGCCTTTATGGAAGAGTTAGTGAAAAGCCTTTTCAAAACAATTTTACAGCTGAATTAAAGGCTAAATAAATTATTCAAAAAAGTATACTAATGACTAACACATTTGTTAGCATTTGCAAACATAATTATATTTACAGTTAAAAACTTTAGGTGTATTCTTAACCTAGTGCACTACAACCAGCTAAGCCTTGAAACGATTGGTAGCTGGTTTAGTGCAAGGTAAGTCATGAAATAAATGTTACTATGCCATTGCTGATGACAAAGCACGTCTGGTTAACCTGCTGTTGCCTACTGCAAGGCAAGCCTTGGAAAGTCTAGCATGCTCACAGCAAGGCAAGCCTTAAAATGTATTGCTAGCATGCATATGGTAAGGCAAGCCTCAATCTGGATGGAACATTATGCTACAAGTGACATTATGGTGTTTACTAATTTAGCTTCAGCTGCAATGCTGAGTCATCTGAGAATCAGATGTCAAAGGATCAGACTGTTGTAACCAGGTGCATGGATAGTAGTAATGGTGTTTCCTACTAGGCTGAGTATTGAAGCAGCATTAGTGCACTACAAGAAGCTACCATGAAGCTAGGCACATTTGGAAGACATTGTTCAGTCACCATAATATTTCTGCTCCATCTCCTCGAAAATCATGAGTGTTGGAACATTTTTTATAGGGAGCAGTGAGGGACTGTGCAGTTATCAACATCTGCAATATGTACATTGGGTGAAAACATTATGAAGAGTTTGTTTTGCAGTAATTTGGAAGGGTACCCATATATTTCAAATCCATTCCTCCTCGCCATATCCTTTTGTCCAAAGTTCCTTGCAATCCAGCTTGGGGGCATCTATTTATTGATGCAGTATCTAGAAAAGAAGGTGTTAGTCTTCATTCTGGCATCAGATTGCTTCACTAGATTGTACACAAACCTTCTCATCATTCCCAAAAAAACACAGTGGCTGACATCATATTCTGAGCTTAAAGTGCCTCAACCACTCTGTGCTAGGTCTGCAGTTCAAAATGGAGTTTCTGTAGTCTGTCACAATGGCTAGATATTCATGGGGAGTTCCTTACCTCACTAGAGCTCCAGGATGCTTACTTACATTTTCTGATGTATTTGGATCATCATAATTTTCTGCACGTTTGGCCTTTCTAGGCTTTTAGTTCACTGACCTTCTTGACTGGCTCCCACCCGAAGATCTTCACAAAGGTCATGTGCACTTTTGCAGCTCACATCCACACTCAAGGAATATCCTTGACCCCTTATCTATATGATCAAAACTCCTTCAGAGGTGACATTGTGCTCAAAGATTCAAAATTGTATCTATATGCAAGAGCAGCATGGCTGGGTGCTCAATTTCAAGAAATGCCCTTTGGTCCCTTCCTAGGTTCTTCATTTCTTGGGCATGACGTTTGATACCTTCTAAAGGACAGTGTTTCTTCCAGAAGACAAGACAGTCCTTATCCCTTCTTTTGGGGTCCTCTTGGATTCTCTATTCAGAGTATACTATTATTTCCTCTCACTTCTACTTTAACTTTGTTTTTTTTCTATACGTTAAAACTGGAAGTAGAAGGCGGGAATGAAGCTGGAGGGATGATGGGAGTCTCTATATCAGAAGCCTGCCCTCCAAAGGAGGTGACTTTACCTCATGGTTCCTGTGTTGCACATGGACTTAGAGAAAAGGATTTAATGCTAAGTTCACTAAAATCCTCTTTTGTACTGGCTGTAGTAAAATTTAAATTGTCACGTTGATGGAAACTACTGTATGTTTTCACACCCAACCTATTTTAATCTTTTTTAATCCTAAACTGTAAAGATGACCATTTACTAAACTTAGTCTTCACCAGGTATATGTCAGAATTACAACCATGGAAACAAAAGGCAGAAAATAGCACTTTTCTCCAATCACAGGAATTCTTGTGAAATGTACATTTTCACCTAATTTTTAACCTATTGAAGTCAGAGGAACTTATAAAAAATATACAACCTGTTGCTAAGCGCTGATGTTTTTGCCCAGTAAAAATAAATTAGAATGCAATTCTCTGCATAATTTGGGAAATGACTTCATTGATGAGCAACAATTTCTTTCAGATGGCAGTTATGCAATAGCCAAAGTATGTAAAGTTTAGGTGTGTCTCCCACAGAAGCGATGTAATACATTCCCATCAAACCAACATAATAACCAAAACTGAAACTGCAGGAATAAACAATACTTAATTGGCCTTTGTACCTTCCTTTTCTTTACTTATATTCAATACCATAACTCATGGGGACATATATTAAAATTTAATTAGCACTAAAGACTGTCACAACTGATTTTTTGGATGTTGTGCAGTGGTGGGCATCTTGGTTTTGTCTATGTATAGGCAATTTGCAAATGAATATTAAGCAACTGATCTTTTGAATCATCTTTTTAAATGAGGAAATACCATAAATTATGGAAGCAAGCCATATTATTATTATCATTTATTAATTTATTCTTCAGCTTAGAGCAAAAAGGGGAGAGAACAACATACACTGACAGGGATACAGAAACAGACTGAAACAAATTGTAGTGAAGATATTTCTCACAAAAGCATGCAATCTGTGTAGGGTAACTATTTACCAGTAGTGCCTACTCAGCCTAATGAAAAATGCAGACTTGTGGATAAGACAACAACACTAAACCTTAGATTGTAATCTCTGGTGCACTGGTCTGTGTTTTCTTTATTTATTCATGCAGCTCATTTTTCTTCTCTGTTCTTCTAGTTGTCAGTGTAAAAGTATTTCAAGTTTTCTACATAATTTTATGTGACTGTCTGGGAAGACACAGGCAGCCATGATCCACGTTCCTTCCTGAGCTGTCTATTATCTGTGTGCAAGTGGAGTGTGGGGGTTTGAGAAGAGTGCAAAGGAGATTTAGCCCAAATACCCCAACATCTTGTGTTACATACTGAAAAAACACGGGCAGCCATGATTCATCTGAGATCTCTGTCCTAAGGAGTTTGGGGGTGTGAGAAGGGAGCAAAGGAGAGTTACTCCAAATACCCCAACATTTGAATAACCTAGTGACTGGGAAGACATCGGCAACCCTGATCTAAGTTTCTTCCTGGTCTGGCTGTTATCTCTGTAGCATAGGCGTGCGCAGCCAATTGCATTAGGGTGTGCACCCAAAAGCACAAACACACTTTGCGCGCGTGTGTGTATATAATCTGGACTGGGAACCAAATGGGCACACAACATACAAATATAATAGCAAATTAGTTATGCAGTGTGACCAACAGATGTTGCCAAATTTACCCTTATGAGCTTAAAACTCTTCACTTTGGCATATATTGTCATTTAGAATGCTTTTATGGGAGGGAGAACGGTTAGCCACTGCACATTAGTTTTAATGCCACTGTTTCAAACTGCATTTTACAGACAGAACACAGTATAAAGACTGCCCACCCTGTCCACCTCCACAAACTGTCCACCCTGTCCATCTCCATACTGCCCACCTCCACACACTTCCAACCTCCACACCTAGTCCTTCTACACACACTGTCCACCCTGTCCTCCTCCACAGTGCCCACCACTTCCACACACTGGCCTCATGGCCACCTCCACATACTGTTCACCTTCAACACCCTGCCCAACTCCACATTGTCCCCATTGTTCCCCCTCCACACCCTGTCCACCCTGTTGTCCTCCACACACTGTCCACCTGTCTCCATCCTGACGCCCTCCACGCTCTGTGCCCATTGTCCACCTCTACACTCTGTGCCCACTGCCCACCGCCACACTCTGTGCCCACTGCCCACCTCCACATACACTGCCCACCATGTCCATCTCCAAACACTGTCTACCTCCGTCCTCTACACACTGCCCACATCAGATACAGGCCACCGACATAAGCTGCTAGCAAAGAGGCGATTCAAGACAGGAAGTGCATAATGCGGTGTTCTGGTATGCAGAGCGAGCAACGAGCATGGTTATTTGCGCCTGCTCCCCCAATGGTGTTGTCATCATCATGCGCATGGTACACAGACCTGAAGGTTACGTACGCATGCAAAGCTATCAAGTAGCTTCCCTACACATTGAGTCTCAAAAGACTCAATGAAGGGAAGCGTAATGTCAGTGACAGACACTGACAGTGGCACTTAGGGAACATCGCTTAGTTGCCGGAAGCCAGAGCGATTGTTCTCACGTGTGGGGGCATCCGAGCAGGCGGCTTTTTATGCCGGGTGGCCTGGGTCTATTTTCATTTGTGGGCCTGGAGCTGCAGCTCCCTCAGCCCCTACGTTAATCCAGCCCTGCGGTTAGGCTGTGCCTAGGCACACCCGGAACACCCTGTGTGCACGCCTTTGCTCTGTAGTATGGTGTGTGCAAAGAGAGCAAAGGTGATTTACCCCAAAATGATGTGTGATTGGGAAGACACAGGCAGCTGTGATCCAATTTTCTTCCTCATCTGGCTGTTATCGCAATCCTAGGGGACTATGGGGATGTGAGAAGGGAGCAAAGGAGATTTATCTCAAATACCACAAAATTCTGTGTGACTGACTGGGAAGACACAGACAGTTGTGATCCAAGTTCCTTTCTTTTGACAGTGATAGGGATGGGGGATAGTTAATTAAAAATAAAGAAAATACAAAGTTTGATAGGTGACAGAGACAGGGATCCTGACATGAGCTGTGATGGGATTGACTATTTTGTCTTGTGGTTTGTTCAGATGCAGCTTTGCAAACCTAAGCTGTGCTGCCAGTTTCTTTTTAGAGAGAAGAGGCTTTCTCCTGGCACCTCTTCCAAACAAACCGTACTTGTGCAGTCTTTTTATAATTGTACTGTCATGAACTTTAACATGTAACATGCAAACTGAGGCTTGACGAGCATTGCACGGTCTGACCTTGGGGTGAATTTTCTGGGATGTCGACTCCTGGGAAGATTGACAGCTGTCTTGAATGTTTTCCACTTTTGAATAATCTTTCTCACTGTAGAATGATGAACTTTAAATTGTTTGGAAATGGCCTTATAACCCTTCCCAGATTGATAGGCAGCACAATTGTTTCTCTATGATCATTGCTGATGTCTTTCCTCCTTGGCATTGTGTTAACACACACCTGAATGTTCCAGACCAGCAAACTGCTAAAACTTCGGTTTTTATAGAGGTGGTCAAACTTGTTGATAATCAATTAATCAAGGGCAGCAGCTGTCTGCTACTTAGTATCTTAATTCCTATGGAAGCAGTAACGGTGTATGTTTTTCACACATGGCTTCTCCATTTTGGCTTTTTTATTGTTAACCCCTTACCACCCGAGGATGTACATGTACATCCCGAGCGGATGTCCCAGGTGGACAGAGGACATACATGTATGTCCCGGAAGTCATTGTAAGTAATGGGCAAAAAGTTTGGCAGACGTTAAGTGTCGGCTGCGTGCGCGCAGCTGGTCACTAAGGGGTTAAATAAATCATGACACTGTATAATATGTCATGTGTTGTTGTTCATCTAAGAATGTGTTTACCTAATTTTTAGACCAGCTAAGGAACAGATGATTGTTATTATGTCCTGATATATAAAACAATAGAATTCAAAGAGGGTGTACTTTCTTTTTCACACGACTGTATATATATATATATAGATACATAAATATATATACATTCAAGGTGTAGATTAAGAGGTGTTTAAGTATTTTAGTAACAGTTCTCCACCTTTCTGGTGACACCAGCCCTTCAATTCAGTACTAGGTCTTAGGCATAGCATGTAAATATTTGTAGCTGTAATTTTTTTTTTTTTTTTTAATACAAGAATGTATTTCTGTGGGGAGTGTGACTTAGGGAGATGGAGTATAAAGCAGCAAAATATATTATATATTTTTGTGTATTAACAAAGGGTTGTAGGAGAAAAAAGCCACACACAGGAGAAAGAGGTCAAAACAAAGATGATATTTACATGTTATGGTTTTTATTGTTGCAGAAAAATAATATGTCTGTAAAATGAGCACATTGCGTTAGCCTTTGCAGATTCAATTTAAAGGGACAGCTCACTAATCATAAAACCAGAGACAGACCTGAATCCCCTAAGAGACAAGTTTTGCTCTTTGTAGATCCAGAAGATTTTCTCCAATGCAACATTACAGTGCTGAGCACACTGAAACAACCCAAATTAGACTTCTTTCAGCTCTAAAATGCTGCCAGTTGAATGCCTGGATGATCACTCTGAGAGCAGAAAACAGAAACAGAGTCTGACTCCATGAAAGGTCTGAAATATGCAAATTGAGAAAGTTACAGTGGAAACTTCTAAACAACTGAGGTGAATCAGTTAATTTACTAGTGACCACCCCACAGTTGCCTGTAATGCACAATTTTTAATTGTTCTTCTGAGGTAAAGGACAATACACTGCTGAATTATAGTACTGTTTTATAAATTACAATAAAGCAACCATATTTTTATGTGTTTTTTGTTGTTTTTTTATGTAAGATAGGTGTAATTCAGACATTATTTTATTCTGTAATCAAGACTTCCATTTTATCTAGTTTATTTTGTTTATGCACATTTGAGACAGCAAAGACTAAACTTTGGCTTCTGATTGGGAAATTTAGCTGCTTGAATAATCACAGGTTATTAAAGCAAAAATTATTCTATCGGGAGCCATGTTGGTATCACAAATTCTGTTTGACTTATTTGATTTAATGGTCATTTTCAGAGGTTCTCTATGGGCCATTTTATTGGCTCCCAATATGTGCCTCATAGTGACCTCCCAGACATGTTGAACTACAGAAATGCGATGGTCAGAACAGAAAAAAAATCTCTTGAAGGGCCTTTGTTTGGGGGAATTTGGCTCCTATACTGTGATTCTTCTGCTTTGTAACTAAGAGCAGATCAGCCTATGTATGCCTTGTTTTTCTGTTGTGCAGAACTGATTAAGCTTTTGACACATTATAAATAAAAATGATAATATTGCTGGTAGACCTCAATCTATAATTTTAACATACATATCTATATTACAGGGAAACCTAGTGACATTACCTCCATCCACAAAAAACTTAAAGGCCATATCCATAAAAAAATCAATGTCAGCTCAATCTAACTGCACCACAGGGGACATAAAAGAATACACATTTATTTAGAAGGGGCTTTTAATCCCTTGAATGCTAGAATGGTCTACATTACATTGTAAAGCTATGCTTCGGAGATCTCTGTAGCACTCAGGAGGTTACAGACCCATTTAAATCATTGGGGATTTCTATATATTTTTTTATGGTTTAACTTCCTCTACTATTGCTTCTTTTTTCCTATGTACATATGGAGACCACTCTAACAGTCAGAAGAAGGGGTGGGTAAAAAGTCTGATTTCTTTCCTGGGGGAATTCCCATGGAATATAATGCATTTCCTTTCCAAATAAGTCCACTGTGGAAGAAAATACTAGTGATACTAAAAGATTGTCATTAATCGTGTACACGTACACCATGTATACCAACTAAATATGTGCACTCACATTATCACTTACAACATGTCCAGTGGAAAGACGTGGGCAGAAACAGCCTTCCCATAGGAATTGCCTCTGGAGGAGAAATAGGCCATTTTCCTCCTAGTTGTTCCAGTGGTAAAATGTTTATCTCCCTATGAGTATAAAAGCCTCATTTAAATCAATGAGAATGTTTAGATTTCCATTTCTTTCCTCTAGCACGTTTGGCTTGCCCCAGAATTGATTCACTCTCTTATTGTATATGGCCGTAAGAATTTTCTGTGTTAACCAAAATGTTGGTATTTCAATACATTTATATTGGCTGTATTACTGTGTACTGACTTCTGTTATGTATCATAAAATAGCTCTGAAATTGCTGATTTGCAGGTTTGATTTTAGCGTCCGATAAATAAGTCAAGTCGGATGCGGATAATGACCTGTTGTGTGAGTGGTCCAGAATAGATATATCAGTTAAAAGCACATGGATTTCCTTATGTTGCATATGTTTCTTGTAAGCAGCAAGCTTGATGTATTCTCCACATATTGCACACTTATGTGCTTCCCACACTATGGTTTCAGATACAGTATCAGAGGCATTAAGAGCACAGTATGACTAGAGTTTGTCTTTAATAAGGGCTATATCAGAAGGAGAAGAAAGTAAAGTCTTGTTCAGGCACCACAGCTGCACCTTGGCAAGACAGTAAGGCAGTGTAAATCTGGTAATGACTGGGGCATGATTAGCCCATGTCTTGGTGGAAGTCTTGGAGTCCACCAGGGTATGTACCAGAAATTGTGCTAAAATAGATATAAGCTATGCCTGAAAAAGAAGTGTAGTCTTTCTCAGTGTGGTTCAGCATGCGCCAGGTATCTAATAGTTGATAGGACTGGAGTAAATTATGGATCTTGCGGAATTGTACATATGGAGGAGATACCTCTGGAGCAATCCAGTTGAGGTTGTAATGCAAGAATAAAATTGCCACCTAGCAAAAGCCTACCTTGTGCAAACTGAGCCAGCAGTCAGAGCATCAACCCCAGAAAGGGTAGCTGGTTGGTATTCGGGGTATAGACAACCTTCACAGTAACCATGGTATTAAAAAAAAGGCATTTAACAAAAGATACCTGCCCTCCACGTCTGTTTTAGTCTCAACTTTATCCCAGCACAGGCTCTTATGACATAAGATCGCAACCCCTCTAGTTTTATTAGTTGCAGAGGAGGTTCATCACCTAGGATAAGTGGTGTTGGAGTAAGCGCAGCGGCATTGAGGCTTGGAAATGAGTCTCCTGGACCAATACCAGGTCCACCTTATGTCTCCCAGAATCTCTAAGTGTCATATTCCTCTTTTCAGGGGAGTTCAGACCACCCGCATTGATAGAGTACAGTGCAATGGGTTGGAGCTCCATAATGAGGGAGCATGACAGCGAGTAGAACAACAGAGTGGCCATTGAGGTTCAAGGGCTAAAGCAGGCAAAATAATCCAAAACTATGAGCCACCGCACTAACTAGAGTATGGGAGGGGAGAGTCAAAAAGTAAAGGAGGGGGAAGAAGAAAAATAGAATGAAAAACAGTAAGAATGTAAGAACAGGAGAAGAGAAAATTGTTGAATAAACCGTTTCTGGTACAAATGAGTAAGTAAAACTCAAAGGTGCACAGTGAATAGGTACAGAAAAGTCCAATAGGTATGGGATGTGGAGATGTTAGGAACAGTAGTACCAAATGAGAACAGCAAGAGTACATAATTACACACCATCTTGTGGAATTAGTATAGTGACTAGAGCAATACAACCTAGAGATCTGGTATACACATGAGGAAGGTTGATGAGGGTTAAGGGGGGGGGCGAGGGGGTGAGAGAAAGGGGTTCATGTGAGTGCATAAACAGGGAATGCAGCCATTCAAGCAGCATACGGCTGCAGCCCAGCCTATGGAAGAATGTAGGGAAGAGGTCTTTGCCATCAACTTCATCTCTATTAGATAACAAAGGGATTACAGTATCCCATGGGGAAAGACATTAAGAGCAGAAACCAAAGCTATAGGGTATGTCAAGTAGGATGAAGTCCCTCAGGGGTCATGAGGCATGTGGAAATGGCAACATTTGTAAATAGCTGAGTGATGATCAACTAAAACAAGAGCATATTTAACAAATAAAACAAAAATATAGGAACATAGTAAGTCTCAGGTTCAATAAAACCGTGGGCTTTACAAATCGCCTCGCAAGGTAGAGAAGAAAAAAAGGGTGGGTGGGGGAGTCAGGCATGGAGAAAAACTAAGGAGGTGGGGCTGTAGGCAAGGAGTGAGGGAAAGGAAAAGGCCTGTCATGGGAGGGAATAGCCCCCCAATTACAGAGGCCCACCAGCAATGCCCACGAGTTCATCCATCCCACAGACTGTAGCCAACCCCTGTTGACCATCATCACACCATCAATGTCAAGAGACCATTATCGGAAGTCCCCAGAAAAGCCGACTCTCAGCAGGCTACCTCTAGGGAAAACCCCCAAGAGATCAGCATTACAGGCAATACTTGTAGACTAATTAATAATAGGAGGGCATACCACCCACAACATGTGCAGAAACAGCAAGATACCTGTAATATATCAGCTAGCATGTAGGGTTAATATGCAAGGAACACAGTGTGTGAACACGTTGCATAAATTATACAAACAGAACAAGGTAAGATAGCCCTAGACAATGGGCGGTGTAATTCCTGGGTCACCCAGAGCTAGAGGCGCTAAGGCAGCAGGGGAGGATTAGAAGGGAGAATAATAAAAGTGGAAATGCAGGTAGTTAAGGGGAATGTGGGCAGGGGATGGAGTAGTGAAATAAAATCTGTATCAGTCCGCTAGTGCTACCATGGTACTTGGCTCAGTAGATAGCACTGCACCGCCCGCATGAGGTAGTAAGCAGCATCATGTGATAACCCAAGGTTCAGCACTAATACATAGCCAGAAGGGTCCCGTGGGTTATGCTGCTTATCAAACCCACAATTAGCACAATTTACAGAAGGGGAAACACTCTAGGTGCCTTGCAGATGGTGATAGCATGGCGCAATATGAAAATAACTGAATTTTTAAACTAAGCCTACACCGGCTTTGACTAGACCACCTTACCAAACAGGAAAGTGTTAACAGAAGCAAGTATAGGGGACAGCATAGTTGATGCAAAAACCTATGATGCAACCATGTCTCCCCTGCAGTGCCCCAAGAATCCACTGGGTGATTATCATAGTAACATAGTAAATTAGGTTGAATAAAGACACAAGTCCAGCAAGTTCAACCTTCTCCTCATTCCCCAGTGACTGAGAATTTTATAGATTTCCTGCTACCAATTAAGTTAGTCTTTATCAGACCTTCCTGATCTGCCTACTAAAAACAGTATAACTCTGTATGTTCCCATTTGAAAGAAGTGAATCTGATCTTCTCTTAAATGTATCCACTGTATCTGCCATAACCACCTCCTTTGGCAAGGAATTCCACAATTTAACAGACCTTACTGTAAAAAACTCCTTTCTCTGCTGAAGTCTAAACCTCCTTTCCTCTAATCTCAAGGGGTGTCCTCTAGTCACCTGATCAAGCCTTAGAATAAATAGCTCACCGCAGAGATCCTTGTATTGACCTCTCATATACTTGTACAATGTGATAAGGTCTCCTCTTAGTCGTCTTTTCTCTAGAGTAAATAAACCAAGTTTGTCTAGTCGTTCATCATACGTCAAGTCCTCCATTCCCTTAATTCATTTTGTTGCTCTTCGCTAGTTCTAGTATATCTTTTTTCAGAACTGGTGCCCAAAACTGCACTGCATACTCAAGGTGAGGTCTTACCAATGATTTGTTTAATGGAAAAATGGTATTCACGCTTGCTTCTATACCTCTTTTTATGCAAGACTGGATTTTGTTTGCCTTTGCTACTGCTGTTTGACGCTGGCCATTGTTTCCAAGTTTGTAGTTGACAAGGATACCCAGGTATTTCTCTAGCAATGAGTCCCCTAAAATGATTCCATTAAGTTCATAAGTAGCCTTGGGATTATTTCCTCCCAAATGCATGAGTTTACACTTCCCCACATTAAACCTCATATTCCATTTGTTTGCCCAATCTGACATTGTATGTAAGTCCCTTTGTAGAGGGAAAATATCCTGTTCTGAATTAATTACCTTGCATAATTTAGTGTAATCTGCAAATATTGATATTCTGCTTTCTATATCTATTTCCAGGTCATTTATAAACCTGTTAAAAAGCACCAGACCTAATACTGAACCCTGAGGTACTCTAATCTCCACTTTAACTATATTGGAGAAATTTCCATTTACAACCACACACTGTTCCCTATTCTTCAACCAGTTTTGTATCCTATTGCAAAGGTTATCTCCTAGCTCCAATTTCATTATTTTATACACCAGCCTTCTGTGTGGCACTCTATTCAATGCCTTTGCAAAGTCTAGATATACTACATCTACTGCCTTTCCATTATCAAGGTTGCTGCTTACTTCCTCATAGAAGTTGAAAAGTTTAGTTTGGCATGACCTATTCATAAAAAGCGCAGGTCTGTTTTGTTTGATGTTGTTAAAGGGTCTGGAAGGAGAGGTCTGGAAATAGTGCCACAGGAGTACCTGCGAATTTGATTTCCTCCTGATCCCTGGTGGACTTCAGGATAGCCACTTTCACCTGGAAGCGTAGCAAACAACAGATCACATCCTGCGGTTTGTCCAAGGGGGCACCATGAGGTCGTAAGGCCCTATGAGTCCTTTCAATCACTACCCCTGGATCCGTTGGGACCTGCAGAAACTGTAACAGCTCACCTCGAAATGATGCTTCGGCGTCATCCCGCGTGTTGGGTCTGGGTGCGCTTGGCGTCTGTAGTGGCCACCCGTGTCATCTGGCTAGGCGGTTCGATGGCTCTGGATGCTGCGGGATGGGTGCAATCATTTGACGCATCTTGGCTAGATGCATCATTTATGGGCACGAAGCTGCATATTGACGCAGGCCTCAACTTTATACAGGAAGGTCTGTCTGTCTCCTCCTATCTACTTCCTGGTTCTTAGTATTTAAGGGAACTGGATTGTTGTCCAGTGCAGTTGTATTTTGCTTGTATCCTGATATCCTGTGTATGACCCTGGCTTGTCTGACCATCCATCCTGCTGCTAACCTGTGGCTCTGTCTAACTCTTCTCTGTGTGCTCAATATCTGTTTGGACATCCAAACTGGTGCAGTCCTGTACTCTCTGTGTTGCCTTCTCAGTAGTGGACATCCTAACTGGTGCAGACCTGTGGCTCTGGCTGACTACCCACTCAGTGTATGACCCTGGCCTGTATGACTATCCAACCTTGTGCTCACCGGGGGTTCATTCCAGCTACCCTCTGTGTTGCCTCCTGTTTAGTGGATATCCTAACTGGTGCAGACCCGTGGCTCTGGCAGACTCTAGCTTTACTGATTGCAGGTGTGAGTCAGTAGTCGCCCTTGTTGCCTTCCCTTTCAGGAGACGGCCTTCTCCTTTCTGATTGCAGACGTGAGTCAGTCTTCTCCACAGTTTTCCATCCTTAGGGGAGATCGTTTGGGTCTACACTGTTCCTGTCTGGCGTATGAGACTACCATTGGCTTCTTCCTAGTCTCTGCAGTCTGGGAACTTGGAGGCATCCTCCTATTTCTGATAGAGTTCCTGCCTCTTTGGTTACCCTCTGCTCCATTCTGAGATTTGCTATATTATTTATTGCTATTAAGTTTTACGATTCTAATAAAGGTGAATTTTACTATACTGTCTCCCTCTTGTCTTTGCTTGCAAACCGTGACAGTACGTAAGGGCCATAGCAACAATCAATAGTGATTCACCTTTTCAGAGCATACTGGACAGGATGCAGGATCAAGACCAACGCATTGTCATGGAGTCAGTACGGTATAATAAAATAATTTTAATAAAACTCAAAATAAGGTATCACACAGAATAAGACAACTGAAAGAGGCAGAAGGTCACGAGCCAGGCTATTGATGCTATCAGTAATAGTAAGCTGCCAAAGATGGACTGGACACTAGGCCAAGGCCACTGGAAGTCTCCGCTAGAACCAGGAGCTGGAACAGGAGCAGGAACTGGAAATCGATATCCTCAAGCTGGATCCTCGAGATAGCTACCTGACTCACGCTTGTCAAGTAGTAGTATCGGATACCTGACTCTCGCCTGCAGTCAGAATAATAGCGAGTCTACCAGAGCCCCAGGTCCACACCAGATTGGGTGTACAAGGAGTAGGCAGGAGAATAGTCAGACAGAGCCACAGGTCAGCACCAGGATGGATGGTCAGACAAGCCGGGTCATACACAGAACCCAAGGAAATCCAACAGTGTAGAACAACAATGCAAGGGCAACTGAGTCAGGACTCAGACTGCCATTAAACCCCTCCTCAGGAAGTATGTAGGAGGGGCAGGCTCAGAGGAAGGAAGTAGGTAGGAGGAGACTACAGGAAGCATGGCATAAAATAGAGGCCTGCTTCACTGTGAAGCCTCACTCCTGCAGATGATGCGTGGAATGACGCCGAGCGTCTCTGAAGAGGCGGCTCTGGAACCAAGGTAAGCTGTGACGCTCATCGATCATTTGTCCTTGGCATTGCAAACCTTGCTTAGCCATACAACTCACTTGGAATGCTCTAAACTGCAACCGGTGGCTACCCCAGCTCCTTCCTTGGCATCGGCAGTTCAGACGGCCTCTGATGCAGGTATGGTCACAGGGTTGTCCATATCTGTTCCACTCCCACAGCGTTACAGTGGGGATCCTGAGTTGTGTTGCGGCTTTTTGAACCAGCTGGGTATATACCTAGAAATGAGTCTGCATACCTTCCCTAGAGAGAGCAGTAGGGTTGGCCTGATGATTTCGCTTTTGTCTGGTAATGCATTGGCATGGACTAATCCTTTATGGGAGTCAGACAAACTCATAATCTACAACTATAATGAATTTGTGGCCTCCTTTAAATGTGTCTTTGATGTGCCTGGTCGCGCGACCTCGGCTTCTAAACAAAATATGACCATCCACCAGGGGCAATTGTACAGTGATGGATTATGCGATTGAATTCCGGACCCTGGCAGCTGAGGTTGGGTGGAATAATGAGGCTCTTGTATCCTCCTTTTCCCAAGGGCTTGGTGACTATATGAAGGATCAGATTGCTGCCCGTGATTTATCTAAGTGGTTGGATGAACTGATATCATTTATCATCCTAATAGACACTCGGGTTCGGGAGAGACCTTCATTTAAGGAGCACCTGCGGAGGCATCCTTCCAGAACGACACCTCACTTAACTTGCCCACCCAGTCCTCCCTCACTTCCCATGCCTCCTGGTTCCGACTCAGGGGGTGGTGAACCAATGCAGGTTGGGGCCACCCAGCTTTCTGTGGAAGAAAGGGCCTTTCATAGGAGGGAGGGACTGTGTCTATACTGTGGGAGACCTGGACACTTATTAAGGTCATGTCCGGTACGTCCAGGAAACGCCCGCACCTAAGATCCTGTCGGGGACAGATCTTAGGTGGTATCTCTCAGTCCCCTGAGGCCACACAGGATGAACCAATGCTTGAAGTGGTCCTTACCTGGACCAATGAGTCTGTCTCAGTTTCTGCATTAATAGACTCTGGTGCTGCAGGGTTCTTTATGGATGCGGAATTTGCTGCTCAGAATTGTATTCCAGTTCCAGTTTCGGACCTCTCCTTTGGTCATTTAAGCCATTGAGGGCAGTCCCCTTCTGCCACCACACATTACTCATGAAATTTCTCCACTTACCCTGAGGCTGGGGGCCCTCCATAAAGAAACCATGAAGTTTCAAGTGATCAACTCTCCTCATTATGCCATCTTCCTAGGGTTTCTTTGGTTGCAGGCGCATAACCCTAGGATTGATTGAAGACTTGCGAAATATTGTACACAGTGTACAAGTCTTGTCTATCGTGTCCAGTTCGACTGCCACGTGTCGAGTCTTCTGGCCTACCAAAGGCTTATTCTAAGTTCACTGATGCATTTAATAAAATCCAGGCCAGGGAGTTACCTCCTCATAGGCCTTATGATTGCTCAGTGGAGCTACTGCCTTGTACAACCCCTCCTAGGGGCCATATATACTTCTGTGGAAGAAAACAAGGCCATGGAGGTATACGTCTCCGATTCCCTGGAGAGGGGCATCGTTTACAAATCCACATCCCCTGCCGGTGATGGATTTTTTTTTTTGCAAAAAAGAAAGACGGAGAGTTGCATCCATGTTTTGACTTCCGTGGGTTGAACAAATTGATGGTTAAAAACGCTTACACGATACCTCTGATTACGGAATTATTTGACCATCTTAAAGGTTCCAAGATATTTTAGTATCTTAGTATTTAAGGGGACTGTATTTCTATCCAGTTTCCCTTACGTTGTTTTCCAGTGCAGTTGTATTTTACTTGTATCCTGATATCCTGTGTATGACCCTGGCTTGTCTGACCATCCATCCTGTTGCTGACCTGTGGCTTTGTCTGACTTTTCTCTGTGCGCTCCCTATCTGTTTGGACATCCAATCTGGTGCAGACCTGTGGCTCTGGCTGACTACCTGCTTCGTGTATGACTCTGACTTGTTTGACTATCCAACCTGGTGCTGACCTGGGGCTCTGTCCTGCTACTCTCTTTGTTGCCTCCTGAGTTGTGGACTTCCTAACTGGTGCAGACCTGTAGATCTGGCTGACTACCCATCCCGTGTATGACCCTGGCCTGTATGACTATCCAACCTGGTGCTAACCTGGGGCTCCGTCCAGCTATCCTCTGTGTTGCCTCCTGTTTAGTCTTGTCTTGTCTTTGATTGCAAACCGTGACAGAAACGATGCAAAGAGGAGCTGCAACGAGACTACCAAATCTCTAGGTGGGACCAATTCAGGTAAATTTTTAATTTGTATATATTGCAGCATCTACTGTGATTGTCCAGATCATCAGTCTTGTTTTGAAGCGAGCCAATATGATCTTGCTGTACGACAATCTTCCTGATCACTATGTAGAAAGAAAATAAAAGTTGAGCATCTCTGACTTCTACTTCTATGCAAATTGCTCTTAGGGTTAGTCACCCTAAGGTTAATGGGGTAATCCATATGTGGGACCACTTGCTCACAGTTGCCTGGAGAGATCAGCTGCACCTCACTGATGAGGCCCAAGAAGGCTGAAACGTATGTCTGGGGTTAGCTGCTTCCACTGTTCAGAGAAGAATTGTCTGGCATTTCGTGGCTGGACTGTCATTTTGGCAGTACCTGTATTATATGCTTCAGAATATTTTTTCTCTGTGTATGGCATTTGTGAGCTAAAAGAGATTGCACCCTAGACGTGAGAACACAGTCCCAGTGAGCTTATGCATGCCCTTGCAAGCTCTTGAGTCTAGTTGAGCATCTCTGACTTCTTCTACTTCTATGCAAATTGCTCTTAGGGTTAGTCACCCTAAGGGAATCCAGATGTGGACCCCTTGCTCACAAGTGCCTAGAGGGATCAGCTGCACCTCACCGACGAGGCCCAAGAAGGCCAAAATGTACGTCTGGGGTTAGCTGTTTCCCTTGTTCAGAGAAGAATTGTCTGGCATTTTGTGGCTGGACTGTCATTTTGGCAGGACCTGTATTACATGCTTCAGAATATTTCTTCTGTGTGTATAATATTTGTGAGCTAAAAGAGATTGCACCCTGGACGCGAGGACACAGTCCCAGTGAGCTTATGCATACCCTTGCAAGCTCACGAGTCTAGTTGAGCATCTCTGACTTCTTCTACTTCTATGCTTCCTGATCACTAACTCAATGTCCCAACAAGACCATATCTGCTTTAAGATCAGAGATTTCAGAGCAGACCATCTACCATGGCCTTCATATCCTCTTTAGTTGAGACGTGTGCAATGTCAGCTTTCGTGAGATAATCAGCCATACTCAACTCATGAAGAGCTGAGGTTGTCCCCACATTAGAGTTGAGGTGCATAGGCTCTAACAGTTGGCGCAATGGCATGTTCCCGCCAACAATCATGGCTGCTGGTTAGTCAAGCACCTTAGGGACATATATGGCAATTCCCACAAAACTCGCAGTCTTGGCTTTCTTTTGCTGCCGTACATGAAGATTCAGGCCAAAAGCAGCAGTTAGCAGTATAATAGAATAGAAAATATTGCTGGTTGTATGGAAAGTCGTATAAATTCCCCTAATGGTGTGCAGAGCTAGTGTCTCATGCGTCCATTCAGGTCCAAGTCCAGGCTCCGGTGCCCCTTTTACTGACATTTCTTAACAAATTGGAAGCATGTTGCTGTGCCACTGACAGTATAGGGGAAAAAACATATGTTAAAGTGCTTTTTTTCCTTTCTGATTGCATTGAGAACAAAGACATTATTGCATTTTCCTCCACTTGAGGTTATATTGTTCTATTTTGATTCAGAAAGCATTATAGACTAGTCACCTCATATGACATACACAGTAAGCAGGTATGCATTTCCAAAAATTATTAAGCCAAAACAGAAAGAAACAAACCTAAACTCCTCAATTCAAATGTAAGATGCACCCTGTATCAAGCATATATCATATCACTATCTTAATAAATATGAGTATTCTGTTACATAATTTGGCCAAAATATGTTTAAGCTCACTTACCCTGTCAAAGTACAGGGTGTATGTTAAATTTATATGTAATAGTGCAGGTATGTTTTTTTCTGTCTTGGCTTTTTGCTTTAGGCCTAGGCCTAACTTTTGGGGTCTTGGAGAACCCTTGCATTCCTATATGCTATCTATAATTTATTCACTTTAGTGTTTATTTTATACTTGTAAATGATACGGTGAGTTAGCACTGTGAGCTTTTTTTCCTTTTTTTTCTTTGCTTTTACAAAAATTAACAGGCCTGTGGTGGTGGTGGTGGTGGAGGGAAGACAAGCGTACTGGAGGACAGATTTACTGTAGTGAAGTACCTTATTAGGTAAGCCGTTATATATATTATTTTAAACCAAGCTTATCCCCTTTACATGAACATAACTTCAGAAAGGCCTTTATTGAAGAGTTAGTAAACAGGCTTTTCAAAACAATTTTACAACTGGATTAAAGTCTAAATAAATTGTTTAAAAAAGTATAATAATGGCTTACACATTTGTTATCATTTGCAAAAATAATTATATTTACAGTTAAAAACTGTAGGTGTATTCTTAAGCCTTGGAAACGATTGATAGCTGGTTTAGAGCAAGGTAAGTCATGAAATAAATGTTACTATGCCATTGCTGATGACAAAGCAAGTCTGATTAACCTGCTGTTGCCTACTGCAAGGCAGGCCTTTGAAAGCCTAGCATGTTCACAGCAAGGCAAGCCTTAAAATGTATTGCTAGCATGCCTATGGTAAGGCAAGCCTCAATCTGGATGGAACATTATGCTACATGTGACATTATGGTGTTTACTAATTTAGCTTCAGCTGCAGTGCTGAGTCATCTGAGAATCAGATGTCAAAGGATCAGACTGTTGTAACCAGGTGCATGGATAGTAGTAATGGTGTTTCCTACTAGGCTGAGTACTGAAGCAGCATTAGCACACTACAACAAGCTGCCATGAAGCTAGGCACATTTGGACATATTTGGAAAACACTGTTCAGTTGCCATAATATTTCTTCTCCACCACCTCTAAAATCATGGGTGTTGGAATATTTTTTATTGGGAGCAGTGAGCGACTGAGCAGTTATCAACAACTACAATGTGTACACTGGATGAATACATTATGAAGATTTTGTTTTGCAGTAATTTGGAAGGGTACCCATATACTTCAAATCCATTCCTCCTCACCATATCTTTTTGTCCAAAAGTTCCTTGCAATCCAGCTTCTGTTTATTAATCTAGAAAAGAAGGTGTTAGTCTTCATTCTATGCAAACATTTTCATCATTCCCAAAAACACAGTGGCTAACATCCTATTCTAGACTTAAGGTTTCTCAACCACTTTGTGCTAGCTCTGCAGTTCAAAATGGAGTTTCTGCACTCTGTCATAATGGCTATATATTCATGGGGAGTTCCTTACCTCAATAAAGCTCCAGGATGCTTATCTACATGTTCGGATGTATTTGGATCTTCAGCATTTTCTGCACTTTTGGCCTTTCTAGGCTGACCTAGACTGACCTTGTCTGGCTGCCACCAGAGGATCTTCACAAAGGTCATGTGCACTTTTGCAGCTCACACCCACACTCAAGAACTCTCACTGACCCCTTATCTATATGATCAAAGCTCCTTCAGAAGTGACTTTGTGCTCATAGATTCAAAATCATATCCATGTGCAAGAGCAGCATGGCTGGGTGCTCAATTTCAAGAGATCCTCTTTGGTCCCTTCCCAGGTTCTTCATTTCTTGGGCATGAGGTTTGATACCTTCCAAAGGACGGTTTTTCTTCCAGAAGACAAGACAGCCCTTATCCCTTCTCTTGGGGTCCTCTTGGGTTCTCTATTCATAGTATACCATTCTTTCCTCTCACTTCTGCTTTAACTTTGGTTTTTTCTATACGTTAAAACTGGAAGTAGAAGGCGGGAATGAAGCTGGCGGGAAGATGGGAGTCCCTGCCTCAGAAGCCTAACTTTTTTTTTAATGCCCTGCCCTCCAAAGGAGGGGTCTTTACCTCATGGTTCCAGTGTTACACATATACTTAGAGAAAAGGATTTAATGGTAAGTTCACTAAAATCCTCTTTTGTATTGGCTGTAGTAAAATTTAAATCCACTGGATTTCTTCTGTCATGTTGATGAAAACTACTGTATGTTTTCACACCCAACCTATTTTAACCTTTTTTAATCCTAACCTGTAAAGATGACCACTTACTAAACTTATACTTCACCATGGATGGGCCAGAATTACAACCATGAAAACAAAAAGGCAGAAAATAGCTCTTTTCTCCTATCACAGGAATTCTTGTGAAATGTACATTTTTACCTCATTTTTAACCCATTGCTAAGCCCTTATGTTTTTGCCCAGTAAAAAGAAATTAGAATGCAATTCTCTTCATAATTTGGGAAATTAATTCACTGATGAGCAGCAGTTTCTTTCAGATGGCAGTTATGCAATAGCCAAAGTATGTAAAATTTAGGTGTGTCTGCCACACAAGCGGTGTAATACATTCCCATCAAGCCAACATAATAACCAAAACTGAAACTGCAAGAATCAACAATACTTTATTGGCCCAGTGTGCATTCCTTTTCTTTACTTATATTCATTACTTTAAATACTGTAACTCATGGGGACATATATTAAAATTTAATTAGCACTAAGGACTGTCACAAGTGACTTTTTGATGTTGTGCATCTTGGTTTTGTCTATGTATAGGCAATTCACAACTGAACATTAAGCAACCAATCCTTTGAATCATCTATTTCAATGAGAAAAGTCCATCATTTATAGAAGCAAACCATATTATTATTATTACTATACTTTATTTATGGAGCAGAAAGATGGTATTCAGCTCAGAGCAAAAAGGGGAGAGAACAACATACACTGACAGGGATACAGAAACAGACTGAAACAATTGTAGTGAAGATATTTCTCTCAAAAGCATACAATCTGTGTAGGGTAACTATATACTAATAGTGCCTACTCAGCCTAATGAAAAATGCAGACTTGTGGACAAGACAATAACACCAAACCTTAGATTGTAATCTCTAGTGCACTAGGCTGTGTTTTCTTTATTTTTCAATGTGTAAAATATCCATAGAGGTGTATTTGCTAAGCTACAGTATTATCCGTGAAGCTCATTTTTCTTCTCTGTTCTTCTAGTTGTCAGTGTAAAAGATGATTTTAGTCTTACCTGTTAAATCCTTTTCTCTTAGTCCATACAGATTACTGGTAACTTTGGGAAGGCGACCACCCCTTTGATTAGGCAGGAAACAATTCTGGAAAGAATTTGCAAGGTGGAGTCTTCCTTACCTCCTTAGCTGGTCACCAGCCGATTCCCTCCCAATTAGATTGAGATACTAACCATTGACTAGATAGCAAGAAGGAAAAAAAGAAGACTCCTGTGAGCATGACCCCGAAAGGACTCCCACGTTCGGTCACAGGTGAACCAAGCATGATCCCTTGACATGGTGGGACTAAGAGAAAAGGATTTAACAGGGAAGACTAAAATCCTATTTTCTCTGCCGTCCAATATAGGTTACTGGTAACTTTGGGATGCCCAACCATTGAGTTTGCCAGAGGTGGTAAGTAAGGCAAGGACCAGGTGCAGGTCCCCAAAGTCACCAGAGCATATGTGAACCATCAGATCATAATGTAGCCCGCATAACAATAATAAAGTGTCAGCGGACACAAAGAAACTGGGGTATAACTCACCAGGAACTGTAACACAGAACTAGAGCCAACCGGGCTCAACAGTGAAGGAATACTGAAGCGATAAGGAAACCTTAGGCAGGCAATACTGCCTCCAGGATCTTGCTATTAATGCTGACATCTGCCGATGCCAAGACATCAACACGGTAGTGTTTAGAGAAGGTGTGCACAGAGACCAAGTGGCCGCCTTGCACAGCTGAGCAGAAGAGGCCTGATTCTTATAGGCCCAAGAGGCCCCGATAGACTTAGTGGAGTGAGCCGTGACATGAAATGGAGCAGACTTCTTCCTCAGTTCATAAGCCCTACGAATAGTAGACTTAATCCAGGAAGCTATGGTAACCTTGGATGCCGGTCTACCTGCCTTTGGACCCTCAGAAATGATGAAAAGTGTGTCAGACTGATGGAAAGACTCAGTGCAGTGCACATAGAATTTCAGTCAGCACACCACATCCAACAAGTGAAGATCCCTTTCCTTGTCAGATGTAGGGTCAGGACAGAAAGAGGGCACCACAATTTCCTGATTAATGTGGAAGTCAGATACCACCTTCGGAAGGAACTCCTGAGAAGTGCGAAGAACCGCCTTGTCCTTGAGAAACACCAAAAAGGTCGATTTACAAGACAAACCGTGCAACTCAGCAACACGGCGAACAGACACAATTGCCAGGAGAAAGGCCATCTTCCAAGTCAACAGACGCAGAGGAATAGTAGCCATGGACTCAAACAGGGGACGCTGAATGATGCCCAAGACCAAATTAAAGGCAGGACGAGCATGGGCAATGCCCTGAAAGAAAATCTTGATGGCAGTGCGCCTCTGAAAGAAAACAGAGAGCGCAGAAGTCTGAACCTTCAAGGAACTCAAGCTGAGCCCCTTTTTCACATCATCCTGCAAAAAAGACAGGACTGTGGGAAGGTCAAAATTGTGAGAAAGATCCCTATCAGCACACCAAGAAAGAAAGGTGGACCAGACTCTGTGGTATGCTTTAGAGGAAACAGGTTTGTGGGCACTAAGCATAGTGGCCGCCACACCCAAAGAGAAACCCTTCCTCTTCAATATTGAGGATTCAGTTTCCATGCTGTCAGACAGTCTACATCCTCCTTCCACAGGTACCCCTGTAGAAGAAGATCCAGACGGCGGGGAAGCCGGAAGGGCTCCACCACGGAGAGATCCAGATGTTCCGGAAACCAAGCCTGACAAGGCCAGTATGGAGCAATCAGAATGACTGGAGAACCCTCCAGATGCCGTTTCCATAATGCCCTGTGTAGCATGGGAATGGGATGAAAGATGAATGCCAGAGGGAAGTGCCATGGGATCAACATGGCATCCACTGCCAGAGCCAGAGGATCCCTTCAGTGGGAGCAGAACAGCTGCACCTTCCGATTGTGCCTCGTCGCTATCAGATCGATGCAAGGAAGTCCCCACTTCCGAACAATGATGCAGTTCCCACTCTCCACTGTGCACTGTGTGTTGCCTTAGGAAGTCTGGCAGAACGTTGTCTAGGTCGGGATTATGAACTCCGGATATGGCAGGAACATGTTCTTCTGCCCAAGACAAAATAGGCTTGACTTCTAACTAAGCTGCAAGACTACTTGTTCCGCCTTGCTTGTTGATGTAAGCCACGGCCGTGGCATTGTTGGATTGTACTCGAACTGGACAGTCCTCCAGCTTGAACGCCCAGTACCGGAGAGCATGAAATATTGCTCGAAGTTCCACAGTGTTGATGGGAAAGTGAGATTCTTCCAGAGACCACCGACCCTGGGCGTTCATGTGGCCCAGGATTGCAACCCAGCCAGATAGGCAGGCATCCATCATCACTGTTGTCCAGAAGTATATCAGGAAGGGCCTGTCCTTCAGGAGATTGGACAAGTTGAGCCACCATGACAGGCTCAGCTCCCCATGTAGAGGTCAAGAGACTGACATTCGCAGGAGATCCGTCTTGCCCTTGCAAACCTGGATCACAAACCTTTGCAGTTCCCTCGTGTGAGCCATAGCGAATGGGACCGTTTCTATGGTGGATATGAACTTCCCCACTAGGGAGGTCAACTTCTTGGCAGGCACTGGATCAGAGGCCAGGACCACGAACACTTGTTGGTGAGCCACCTCGTCCTTGAGAAACACCATGCCTTGCCTGGTGTGGAAGAGGAGACTCAGAAACACCAGTCTCTGGGATGGTGTCAAATCTGACTTGTCCATGTTGAGGATCCATCCATAATGGGTGAGGGCATGAATGCAGTCCTCTATCTGTTGGCAAAAGAGTTCCGGAGAGGGGGCCCTTCAAGAGCAAGTCATCCATGTATGGAGTGACCCTGATGCTGTCCCTGTGTAGAACAGACACTAAGGCACCCAGGACACGATTGAAGACCTGGGGGCCTGTAGTCAGACCAAAGGGAAGAGCAGAAAATTGAAAATGCTCCTGGACGCAAGCAAACCGGAGGAACCGCCGGCTCTCTGGATGTATGGCGGTATGCATCCTGAAGGTCCAGTGAGGCGAGAAATTCTCCAGGAGACATGGCCACTATCACCATCCTCAAGGACTCCTGGTGATAATGAGTCTTGACCACAAAAGGAGTTGAGATTCTTGAGGTCCAAAATCGGATGACAGATGCCCTCCTTCTTGGAAACCACAAACAGGTTGGAGTAGAAATCTAAACCTTTTTCCCGGTTGGGAACTGGTTCCAGAACCTCCTTGTTTAAAAGGGTTTGGATGGCGCCGTTGAAGAGCCGGCTCTTCTCCACTCCCTGAGGAGTGTGAGAAAGAAAGAACCTGAACGGAGGAAGAGAAGAGAAAGGGATTTTGTACTCCTCCAAGACTACCTGCAAAACCCATGGATCCACCAGGGTGTCTGTCAAGACACTTAGGAAGTGGCGCAGATGACCACCCACCCCAGCCTGAAAGGGACGAAAAAGTCAATTTCTTTTAACCAGAGGCTTCTTCATGGGAACCAAGGGTAACAGAGTACTCTTACACCCAGTGGCCTCACTGATGAGGCCCTTAAGCTCTAGCCAAACAAAGACGTACCCTGAAAGTGTAAAAAAAGTAAGACCTTCTTAGAGGTAGCGTCAGCAGACCAGATCTTGAGCCAAAGAGCCCGTCTGCTGACAGCACACTTGTTTGAAACCCTAGCCACCAACCGGATGGCTCCTCCTCAGAGGAGTCTGATACATCAGGTACGTCCTGCGGTTTTGGTAAGGAATACCTGATAGCAGTAGGGGGGGTGCCAGGATTGGAAGACCCCCTGTAATTGAGATGGAAGGAGTTGTAAGGTAGACCTTAGGTCTCTAGTAGTGGCCTTAAACTATTGCATCCACAGTGGCTCTAGTGCATGGATGGAGGTCCCTGGGGAAGATGCAGGGGCAGCATAAGAGGCATAATTGACCTGAGTATTCTCTAGGTAGCCATGATTGACATGAGGAGCAATGCACAATGGGGGTCACAGACACCCCAGTGTCCTTAGTTTTAGGCCTAGCCCCAAGTTCCAACGGAGTTGGCATCCTCACAGGCTCAAAACATCTGAAAGTACAAGGTATACCCAAATACATTGTCTAAGATTAAGTATTTCACCCCAGAAAACGCTAAAATGCACTTATCTGGCAGGCGAAGGGTTAATCTGCTGAGGAGAGAAGGAGAGTCCAAGCCCTGCGTAGGATACTCATGAAGGGTAGGCAGAAAAATGGCATCCATGACGGGAGCTAATCAGAAACGAGTGCGCGAAGCAAGCGCTCATGGGAAATGTAGTTTCCCTGAAAAAGTATCCCAAACAGTGCCAGAAGCCCTCCTGAGCCCGCCAAAACACTCAGAACATTAACTGGATGATAGAACAAGGGTAGACAATCAAAATGATATGTCCCAAACTGTAAAATCCCATAGAGATGAATGGAGCATGGCGTCTATGTGGTAAAGCGCATGGAACTCAAAAAAAAAACAAAAAAAAAAAAATTACAAAGAGTGTAAAAACAGTGCAAAAAAAAGCATCAGCAAATGGTAGAAAGATGAAATAAACACTGGACCCAGTAGGGAAAGTGCCATAAAGCCTCAAAAGTGCCCAAACCAGCAGTGCAAGGGTAAATTTACCACAGAAACCCATTGCTCCAAAACCCCACAGACATACAGATAAACCCAGTGAGTGCCAGAGTATGCAGCAGGAAGTCCAAGAGAGACCCCTGTCCGGAGGGAAAGCATGGGACATGTGGACCTCAGCACTCAAAGGGTTGCTCACCTTTTTAGCAGGTCTCCTGTCTTCAGATTACCTTTGCTAAAGAAGAAGCCTCAGTGGGCAACTCCTAGGGAAAAAACATGCAATCCCTCTCAGGGCTGAGAGGTCCACAACAGCACCTGGGAACTGAGCTATTCACTTGGGAATTGTCAGTAATGGTAATCTGTCTAATGGTGGTATTCCATATCTAACAGAAAACAATACAAAAAACTAAAACTATAGCAGAACTGTTTCTCTTGCCTTTCCTGTTCAAGGGAACAATCTAAGTGGGAGGGAATTGGCTGGTGACCAGGTAAGGAGGGAAGGAAGGCTCCACCCTGAACATTCTTTTCAGAATTGTGTCCTGCCTAATTAAAGTTGGACGACAGAGAAAAGTATTTAATGTTTTCTACATAATTCTGTGTGACTGACTGGGAAGACACAGGCAGCCATGATCCAAGTTGCTTCCCGATGTGTGCAAGTGGAGAGTGGAGTCTGGGGGTTTGAGAAGGGAGCAAAGGAGATTTAGCCCAAATACCCCAAAATCTTGTGTTACTTACTGAAAGGCAGCCATGATTCAGGTTTCATCTTGACCCATCTGAGGTCTCTGTCCTTGGGGAGTTTGGGGGTGTGAGAAGGGTGCAAAGGAGATTTACTCCAAATACCTCAACATTTTTATAACCTAGTGACTGGGAAGACATAGGCAACCCTGATCTAAGTTTCTTCCTGATCTGGCTATTATCTCTGTAGTATGGAGTGTGCAAAGAGATCAAAGGAGATCTACCCCAAATACCCCAAAATGATGTGTGATTGGGAAGACACAGGCAGCTGTGATCCAATGTTCTTTCCTTTTGACAGTGATAGGGATGGGGAAGAGTTAAAAATAAAAAAAAAGAGAATACAAAGTTTGATAGGTGACAGAGACAGGGACTCTGACATGAGCTGTGACGGGATTGACTGTTTTATCTTGTGGTTTGTTCAGATGCAACTTTGCAAACCTAAGAGGTGCTGCCATGTTCGTTGTACTGTCATGAACTTTAACATTTAACATGCTAGCTGAGGCCTGATGAGTCTGAGATATAACGCTTGGGTTTTTTGCAATTTCTCTGAGCATTGCACGGTCTGGCCTTGGGGTGAATTTTCTGGGACGTCCACTCTTGGGAAGATTGACAACTGTCTTGAATGTTTTCCACTTTTGAATAGTTTTTCTCACTGTAGAATGATAAACTTTAAATTGTTTGAAAATGGCCTTATAACCCTTCCCAGATTGATGGGCAGCAACAATTACTTCTCTATGATCATTGCTGATGTCTTTCCTCCTTGGCATTGTGAATGCTCCAGACCAGCAAACTGCTAAAAGTTTGGCTTTTATAGAGGTGGTCACACTTGTTGATGATCAATTAATCAAGGGCATTTGATTATCAGCACCTGTCCGCTACTTAGTATCTTAATTCCAATGGAAGCAGTAAGGGTGGACGTTTTACACACATGGCTTCTCCATTTTGGCTTCGTTATTGTTAAATAAAACATGACACTGTATAATATGTCATGTGTTGTTGTTCATCTGAAGATGTATTTACCAAATTTTTAGACCAGCTAAGGGACATCTGATTGTTATTATGTCCTGATATGTAAAACCATAGAATTCAAAGAGGGTGTACTTTCTTTTTCACACAACTGTATATAGATACATATATATATATACATTCAAGGTATAGATTAAGAGGTTCTTAAGTATTTTAGTAACATCAGCCCTTCAATTCAGTGCTAGGTCTTGGTCATAGCATGTAAATATTTGTAGCTGTAATTTTATTTTTTTTTAATACAAGAATGTATTTCTGTGGGGAGTGTGACTTAGAGAGATGGAGTATAAAGCAGCAAAATATATTATAATTTTGTGTGGATTGACAAAGGGTTGTAGGAGAAAAAATCCACACACAGAAGAAAGAGGTGGAAACAAAAGGTGATATTTACATGTTATGGTTTTTATTGTTGCAGAAAAATAATATGTCTGTAAAATTAGTACATTGTGTTAGGCTTTTCAGATTCAATTTAAAGGGACAGCTCACTGATCATAAAACCAGAGACAGACCTGAATCCCCTAAGAGACAGGTTTTGCTCTTTTTAGGTTCAGAAGATTTACTCCAATGCAGCATTACAGTGCTGAGCACACTGAAACAACCCAAATTAGCTTTCTTTCAGCTCTAAAATGCTGCCAGTTGATTGCCTGGATGATCACTCTGAGAGCAGAAAACAGAAACAGAGTCTGACTCCATGAAAGGTCTGAAATATGCAAATTGAGAAAGTTACAGTGGAAACTTCTAAACAACTGAGGTGAATCAGTTAATTTACTAGTGACCACCCCACAGTTGCCTGTAATGCACATTTTTTTTTAATTGTTCTTCTGAGGTAAAGGACAATACACTGCTGAATTATAGTACTGGTTTATATATTACAATAAAGCAACCATATTTTTATGTGTTTTTTTTTTTTATGTAAGACTAGTTAAACAGCCCGTGTACATGGGCCACAGTGCCAGACAGCAACAGCCGAGGTGCAGTCATGCACAGAAGAGACTGCCCGCTCCGAATTCAGACCATAGTCCTCTCTGCATCTGAATTCAGAGCCCCCCACTCCGTTATCAGCCGTGGTGCGGACAGTCTGTACTGCACATGACTGCATTGCGCACAGCCGTCTGTACTGCGCATGACAGCTTCTGACAAACATACATTAGTGAAAAATTATGTTGGATAGGTGCAATTCAGACATTATTTTATTCTGTAATCAAGACTTCCATTTTGGCTAGTTTATTTTGTTTATGCACATTTGAGACAGCAAAGACTAAACTTTGGCTTCTGATTGGGAAATTTAGCTGCTTGAATAATCTCAGGTTATTAAAGCAAAAATTATTCTATCAGGAGCCATGTTGGTATCACAAATTCTGTTTGGCTTATTTGATTTAATGGTCATGTTCTCTATGGGCCATTTTATTGGCTCCCAATATGTGCCTCAAAGTGACCTCCCAGAAATTCTGAACTACAGAAATGTGATGGTTGGAACAGAAAAAAATCTCTTGAAGGGCCTTTGTTTGGGGGAAATTTGGCTCCTATTTTGTGATTCTTCTGCTTTGTAACTAAGAGCACGGTCATCAGCCTATGTATGCCTTGTTTTCCTGTTGTGCAGAACTGATGAAGCTGTTGATGCATTATAAATAATAATGATAATATTACTTGTAGACCTCAATCTATAATTTTACATACACATCTATATTACAGGGAAGCCTAGTGACATTACCTCCATCCACAAACAAATGAAGGGCCATATCTATAGAAAAATCAATGTCAGAGCAATCTAACTGCACCACAGGGGACATATAAGAATTCACGTCTATTTAGAAGGGGTTTTTAATCCCTTGGATGGCAGCAAAGTCTACATTGTGAACCTATGCTTCGGAGACCACTGTAGCACTCAGGAGATTACAGACCCATTTAAATCAATGGTGATTTCTATATTTTTATTTGTTTTTTAGGTGTAACTTCCTCTACTATTGCTTCTTTTTTCCTTTGTACATATGGAGACCACTGTAACACTCAGAAGAAGGGGTGGGTGAAAAGTTTGATTTCTTTCCGGGGGGAATTCTCATGGAAAATAATGCATTTCTCCTTTCCAAATAAGTCCCCTGTGGAAGAAAATACCAGTGATACTAAAAGATTAAGGGGTAGATTTAAAGAGAGCCGTTAACATAGCTGGTAGGGCCAAAGTGAATACCAGCTGTTAAACTAACATGTTTCAAATGGTATTTTTAAGGCCCTACCAGATAGAACTCCAAAGGACGTTAACCACAAAAACAGTCTTGTGGCTGAACGTCCGTTTTGTGCATTTAGTTCCCAAAATGCCGCTAAAAGCAGCGATATTGGGAACTGAACAGTGAAAAACAATTAACTATCAGTGCTTGACATACTGCCAAACACTGATCGTTAACTGATCCATGTTACACTTACCTGTCATCCACTGTCCTTCTGTCTACTCTTCTTACTTCTGCCTTCTCTTCAGTCTTGTCTTCTCCCTGTAAAATAAAATAAATGTATTAAAATCAAGCATGAACAAATACATTCCAAAACCCTTTGAGTGGCAGAGGGGTACGCAACGCATTGCAAAGCAATGTGTTGCGTACCTCACTGTCACTCAAAGGGTTCAATATTAGTGCTCCATAAATATACCCATATATGCGTCCATGTAATGGGCCGAAGAATAAATGCCAATGAATAAAAAAGCTCCACATATACATAAATCAATGCGATTCATTAATGCCCAAAATTAAACTTAGCTTTTAACTATGTGTCTCCGCCGCTTGGAGTGTCCCACGATGCTCCTCTTCAGCTGTGTACAGGCCGATGCTCGTAACACACTGAGGGCATTTGAAGTGAGCCTGCCTTTATATATGGGCAGGCTCACTTCAATTGCCCTCACTGCCAATGCCTGGGATGTTCTCCACATCCCAGCCAATCAGATTTGCGCAGCTGTTCTTGAAAATGATTGGCTGGGATGTGAAGAACATCCCAGCCAATGGCAATGAGGGCAATTGAAGTGAGCCTGCCCATATATAAAGGCAGGCTCACTTCAAATGCCCTCAGTGTGTTACATGTATCGGCCCATATACAGCTTAAGAGGAGCGTCGTGGGACATTTGTGTCTCCGCCCCGCTGCCCTCTCAGCCGCTCCAAGTGGCGGAGACACATAGTTAAAAGCTAAGTTTAATTTTGGGTATTAATGAATCGCATTGATTTTTGTATATGTGGAACTTTTTTATTCATTGGCGTTTATTCTTCGGGCCATTACATGGAGGCATATATGGTTATATTAATGTAGCACTAATATTGAACCCTTTGAGTGGCAGTGAGGTACGCAACGCATTGCTTTGCAATGCATTGCGTACCCCTCTGCCACTCAAAGGGTTCTGGAATGTATTCGTTCGTGTTTGATTTTAATACATTTATTTTATTTTACAGGGAGAAGGTGGAAGATAGAAGAAAGAAGACAGAACAGAAGGAACAGCAAGCTGAGGACTCTGCTGGGCATAAGGATTTATGGTAAGTGTTAATGCAGTGTTGCTTTACTTAGTCGGGTTAACCCTATGAATGCCGGTGGGGTAATTATACCCCATCGGCACTCATAGGGTCATTCCTACTAACTTTGGACGGGTTTAACAGCTGCATTAGCTGGCAAAAGATCCGATAAGGGACTTTACTGGGTCTTAAGTTTTATGCGGTAGGTGAGACCTTTATCGGGTTTTTTAGCTAACGCAGTGCTTTAAATGGCAAAATGGAGTGTTTTTTATGGGGGGGGGGGCAAAACATACGTTAGCGTTGCGGCAGGCATACTGGATGAACTGCCGTTAGCAGTTCATTCCATGGCCCTTTGTATGGCTTCCTACACGTTAAAACACCCATTGGTGTTTTTTTTTACTTAACGGCTGCCGTTAAATCTACCCCAAAGTCACTGATCTTGTACACACGTACACAATGTATACCAACTAAATATGTGCACTCACATAATCACTTACAATATGTCCAGTGGAAAGATGTGGGCAGAAACAGCCTTCCCACAGGAACTGACTCTGGAGGAGAAATAGGCCATTTTCCTCCTAGTTGTTCCAGTGGCAAAATATTTATCTCCCTATGAGTTTAAAAGCCTCATTTAAATCAATGGGAATGTTTATATTTCCATTTCTATCCTCTAGCACATTTGGCTTGCCCCAGAACTGATTCACTTTTTTTATTGCATATGGCCATAAGCATTTTCTGTGTTAATCAAAATGTTGGTATTGCAACACATTTATATTAACTTTATTACTGTGTCCTGACTTCTTCTGTTATTTATCATAAAATAGCTCTGAAATTGCTGAGGCTTCTGGATTTCCTGCTTTCCAGGGAAACTCTTCAACCAGAGTCGTTCACTGAATTTTTTATGACCCTTTTTAAAGCATCTTCTTATATTTCCTTCAGAGGAAATTATTCCAGGGTCATACATTTGGAATTAAATGTCATATCTCTTTAAAAGGTCAACAAAGTGCTTCTTTAATTGTATATCATGTAAAATGAATGGCTCTGGCATTAGGGTTACCGATCAACATTTCTTATGTTGATAGCCTCATGTTAACTTTCTGGATAACTTTTTTATTGTAATTAATGAAGTGAATATTGTCATAGAACCACAAACTATGGGTCTATCTTCCTAATGGTGTTTTCCCCCCAAAAAACATGAAATTGGCACTTCAAATTTGCACTGCAGCTTAGTGGTGTATAACAAAAAAGGAAAAGTCCACCTGATCTATGTCAAATTTAAAACAAAATGATGGATAAGAAATACATTTTTTCTTAAATGATAACATCAAAACTATTGAAAAAAATGTAACCGTTTATTATGAAAAAGGGAGCCTATCTACCTGATATTGGCTGCTCCAGTGTTTTAATACATGTACATAAATGAATACATTAATAACTAATATACTTCTGTGCACTAAAGCATTTGTACATAAGCACATGTGCAGGTTTGGGATTTTTAAGCCAGCATACAGCATAAGAACAGAAAATGAGCTGTGCTAGAAGATTTGTACATTACCTTGTACAAACAGTGAACCATGGGCTGGAATGGGGGATGGATTTCTATTCCTGCAACATTTTAACCCATTTGGCAGTACAGAAGCTGTGACATGTTCCTCAGTAATCCACATGGGTCACGGTCACCATTTTGTCTAAACCTATCATTCCCAAGAAGTCTTGATAATGTTAACGACGTCATTGTAACCCTAATAACTTTCATATCAGGGGATCTCAAACCTGTGCTCAAGTATGCACAGTTTCCAGATCTCCTCAAGTAAACATAAGTGAAAGTTGTTAACCCTTTGAGTGCCAGACGGGTACGCAACACACGTAAACATAAGTGAAAGTTGTTAACCCTTTGAGTGCCAGACGGGTACGCAACACACGTAAACATAAGTGAAAGTTGTTAACCCTTTGAGTGCCGGAGGGGTACACAATGCATTGCAAAGCAATGCGTAGCATCCCATCTGGCACTCGAAGGGTTAAATCAGACAGAGCCTTCTGAATGACTAAACCACTGATTGAGGGGATCTGTTAAACCTGCATTGTTGGAGGGGCCTGCGGACTGGTTTGAGTTCCCCTGTTATATAGGATTGCTTAGAATTTTACAAGGTATAGTACATCAGAGTCCCTCCAGGCCTCTACAGTAATACTGCCATATAAAACCTAGTACGTATTACACAGAGGAGCGATTTTATAATTTGTATACATTTTGTGAAAACTGTGATATTGAGCAGAGAAAAGGGAAGTACTAATTGTCATTGATTCTGTGACTCTTATTTAACCCTTTCAGTGCCAGAGCGCAATGCGTTGGCTAGCCCTCTGGCACTGAAAGGGTTAATATAAAGAACTGGAGCAATTATGTGGCAACTGTGTACACTACGGAACAAATACAAATGTCAAAAATCTCTATTCTTTTAAGTGGGATTTTTAATTCCTTGAATACTAGGAAGGTCTCCAGTACATTGAAAAACAATTAATTGGAGAACTCTATAGCACTGAATAGGTAAAACGCCTATTTCAGTCAATGGGAATTTTTATTTATCCCCTGTGGTACAGTCGGTTTGCCTTAATTCGTTCCAGTTCTTCTTACTAAATCAGCCTGTGGGAGTTCAGTCACATGCAAATGGCCCTAAAGGAGGCAGACCATATCTCACCTTTAACTGGGGACACATAGGAAATAGCCATTTTGCAGTACTTCACTGAAATGAAAGCAGTTCTTCAGTATGCATTTCTCCTATGCATCCCCAGTTAAAGGGGAGGTTTGTCAGCCTATCATAGACTGCTACACCTGGGACTCCTATCAGCAGAGATTAGTTTTCATCTGTGTTCAGAAGTGATTTGATTAACCCCTTGAGGACTGGGGTGGTATGTAAAGCATTGATTCACATTGCCTTGTATACCCCTCTGAGTCATCAATGGATTAAGCAGTTTTTTTGTTTCTCTGTACATTGTCCCCATCCTGCAGTTTAACCCTTTGAGTGCCAGAGGTACACAGTGCATTGCAATTCTTTTGATACCTCTCTGGTGCTCAGAGGGTTAATGTTACTGATGCAGATACGCTAAAAAGAACTAGAGGAATTCTAGGGAAAACCAACTGCAGCTTAGAAGTGAAACAAAAATCCCCTTGATTTAAACTGGGCTTTAATCTCTCTAATGGCACAGAGGTCTAAAATTCATTCCTTTTCCTATGTATTGAAGACTTTCTACCATTCAAGGGGGTTAAAGTTGACATTTAAATCAATGGGAATGGTACAATTGGAACAATTATTGCGCCAGTTCTTTATAGTATAACAGCCTCACTCTGTTTCTCAATCATTAAAACTCAGTGTAACATATAATTTGTTACTGTGTCAGGGAAGGGCATGGGAGATCATGCTGCTATTCAGTCCAATTTCCTCCCTCTTTGTGGTTCATTACTCCTCCCTGGGTCTCTTTCACACTGGTAACAGAATGCTGTTGCCCCTCAACAGTTCTGTTGTGGAACTTCAGTGACCTCTCTTTAGCATTCCACCAATGGCCTGGACACAGGAGTGGCATGACTTATAGCTGGCCCATGTGAGTGTCAGCCAGTACCACAGGCTTTCTCCCAAATGGGTCAGCTATTAATTGGAGGTTGAGAAGAGCACAGCAGCTTCCATCACTCGTGTCCTTGTTTCAACATTGCTGGGGAAATATAGTAAAGTTGCAGAATCAAGGACTTTGGCACTTTCCCATGAAAGATGCTTCCTGTATGTTATCTTTCAATCCTGGTAATATATCCACTGCAGCACTGCTGTATTGGTATCACCCATGCTAATCAGCTAAATACACAAAGCACCAATTCAGTGATTAAACACATCCAGGGCTGGATTTACATCTCAGGAGCCTGTAGGCACAGAAATCTGAAGCGCTCCCCCCCCCCCCCAATTTGCCATCTCCACAATGCTCCTAATCTCCACATTGCCCCCCATCAGCTCCATATTGCCCTCACATTGCCCCCATCATCTCCACATTGCCCTCATTAGCTCCAACTTGCCCCCCATCATCTCCAACTAGTCCCCCATCATCTCCAACTAGTCCCCCATCATCTCCATATTGCCCCCATGATCCTCTCCATATTGCCCCTCACAGTGCCCCCATGATCATCTCCATATCCCCTCACATTGCCCCCATCATCTTCACATTGCCCCCAAGATAATTTCCATTTTGCCCCTCACATTGCCCCCATGATAATCTCCACGTGCACCCATAATCTCCATATTGCCCCCGTGTCCGTTTCCTACCCTGGACAAGAGAGGTCTGTCTGTGCCTCCTCCTTCTGCACAGAGCTGCAACTGTTGGAGCTCCCGCGCGGTCTTCTCTTCAGTAATGCAGATCGCTGGGAGATGATGTCATCTCTCAGCGCTCTGCATTACTAAAGAGCCGATGAGGGAGCTCACAGCAGCTACAGGTCTGTGCCAAAGAAGGCACAGACTGAGACCTCATCATGTTGTTGCAGGCTGTGGGCACCAAGCGGGGGATTCTAATGACAGGCGCCCCTCTGTGGGGTGCGCCTGTAGGCAGATGCCTACTCTGCCTAATTACAAATCCGGCCCTGAACACATCTTCTACTCTGTCTTTGCCTTAACCCTTTTCGAGTACCAGAGAGGTATCCGGCAGATTGTGTTACAATGTGTTGGATACTTCTCTAGCACTCAAAGGGTTATTAGCAGAGGTTGAATCTAAATTTTGACATTTGATTATACGTTTAACCTCTTGAATGCTAAATAGGCCTTACTCTTTCTTTGCAAAGCAATACATTATAGGCATCACTAGCATACGAAGGTTTTAATTGTACAAGGCTGACCAGACTTCACCTTTAAAAGGTGATGCATAGGAAAAATGCATACTGCAGGACTGCTTTCGTTTCAGTGAAGCACTGAAAAATGGCTGTTTTCTATGTGTCCCCGGTTAAAGGGGAGATCTGGTCAGCCTAAATTGTACCAGCTTTGTTTTTTTTGGCTTAGTGAAATATGGCCCATATGCAATGTGTTGGAGACCTCTCTGACCTTCAAAGGATTAAAAGCAACATTCACCTCAGTTGGGTTTCTGTCGAAATGCATATCTTTAGGCTTATTGAATATGACCCATAGTTTTACAATAATGGAAGAAAAATATACAGAACAAGACAGTCAATGCTGGTACAATTAAATATTAACCCTTTGAGTGCCAAAGAGGTACACAGTGGCTTGTTCTGCAATGCATTGGATACCCCTCCAGCAGTCATATATAATTAAATAGAAATGCAGGTTAAAATATAATCACACCTCTAATGTGAGATTCAGCCTCTGCTCATAAGATAAAGGCAGAGTGGGAAACATGCATTTTAACCCCTTGGATGTCCCCAACACATTGCTTAGCAATGTTTTGAAGGTGTCTCTAGCATTCTAGAGGGGCTTAAAGGGTCAGTAATGTCCCCAAAAAAATACTTAGAGTTTTGTAGAGCTTCAAAAAATAAACTCTATGGCACAAATCCTATCTCTCAAACCACTATGGTTTGAGAGATATTCACATTCAAAGTTCCCCCTCCCTCCCCTTCTCCTGATGTCAGCTGTAAAGCTGACAGCAGGAGATTCAAGTTATGTGACTCGAGGAGGCTCTTCAGCAGAGCCGAAGTGGCGGTGTTTAAAAAGAATTACTTAATTGGAATTGGTTTGCAAGCACACTTTGTAGACCTTTCCAGTGAAGTAATTATTTTCCAGTAACGCTATTTTGGCTCTGCTACAGAGCCGCCGGCTGGTCCCCAGACCAGGATCTCCTGACGTCAGCAATGTGGAGGGAGGAAGGGGGCATTCAATGCCTATATCTCTCAAACCATAGTGGTTTGAGATATAGGAATTTTGTCATAGAGTTTATTTTTTGAAGGAGTTACAAAACTCTAAGAATTTTTTGGGACATTACTGACCCTTTAATTACTGAGTTAAGGGCTTATGAACCACAGCTCTATATTTGCTGATTGGCTACTGTGGCCAGTGCCAGAGGTTATGTGTTGTGTACCCCTCTGGCACTCACAGTGGTAACTCCTTATGTCTCAGTATACTTGCGTTAATAATACCTTTATTTGGCCCTTTGGGTGCCAGAAGGGTGCACAATGCATTGGAAGAGATGAGTTGCTCATCCTTCTGGCACTCGGAGGGTTAACCCATACATTCCATAGATTTATTCATCTTTGCTGGAGCTATTCACAAATCAAAAGGTAAATACTAGTGATGAGCGAGCGTGCTCGGCCGATGCTCGGATCGGCTCGAGCATCGCTCTGCTCGGCACATGGTGGTACTCGTCGAGTACCGCCATGTGCTCTCCCGCCATGTTCGGGTGGCGGGGGTCTGTGCCGGAAGAGGCACAGATCCGAAGAAGCTCCGCTGGACCACCAGGGACTGGAGGTACGGGGGCATTGCTGAGATGAAGGGGGCATTGCGGAGATGAAGGGGGACATTGTGGAAGAGGGGCATAGACTCTATGCCCCTCTTCCACAATGTCCCCCTTCATCTCCGCTATGCCCGTCTTCCACAATGTCCCCCTTCATCTCCGCTATGCCCCTCTTCCACAATGTGCCCCTTCATCTCCACTATGCCCCTCTTCCACAATGTCCCCCTTCATCTCCTCTATGGCATAGAGGAGATGAAGGGGGACATTGTGGAAGAGGGGCATAGCGGAGATGAAGGGGCACATTGTGGAAGAGGGGCATAGCGGAGATGAAGGGGCACATTGTGGAAGACGGGCAATTCGGAGATGAAGGGGACATTGCGGAGATGAAGGGGGCATTCGGAGATGAAGGGGGCATAGCGGAGATGAAGGGGGCATTGACCAGGCACCCTCCCCTCATCAGAGCAGGGGGTGCCTGGTGTCGCCCCATTCATTTCAATGGGGCTCGGGTGCTCGGCCGAGCACTCGAGCCTCAGGGGGTGCTCGGTCAGAGCACCCGAGCACCCGAGCATCGGGGTGCTCGCTCAACACTAGTAAATACATATTTTAACTCTTAGCCAGCTACAAAGAGATGTCTCTGCTGTACCCTGCAGAATAATTTATTCTTCAAGGGAGATAATTTTACTTTCAGCGGAATTTCAATGTAAAAACAATTTGCCTGACTGTATGACCTGCTATGTGTTTTGCATTTATCCTTATTTCTAAATAAGCCTGAATAAGACACCTATAGTGTCTTGAAAGCTTGCATCTTAGTGCCACCTTTTACCTTTATTAATAATACCTAACACAACCAACTTTTTTCTACAGAACATTGTAATGTATGAATGGCTGCCAGTATTCCTGCATAAACAAGCACCTCCTTACCATGGTAAGTATTTTGTATCATGTACTGTGAAGTAAAGTAATATATTCTCCTTGGATTTAAAGATAAAAAATGTTGACAAACACATCTTTCATTAAGACAAAATATAAAGTACAGTTATTGTGGATGTTCCTGGTTACAGAAAGTCAAGCATGTTTTCTTGAAAAATCAGTCTACCAGCTAACAAAGTAAACTCCTAGATCTCTTTAAAACATACCATTTAACTGCAGACATCTGGACTAGGCATACAATCCTCAACTACAAATCAGAGGATTGGAAGATTTTTTTTTTTAATTTGTTTTCACATGTAGTACTACTGCCTCAAAAATAAGCCTGTAGTCTAACAAAGACATTGCTTAGAAATCCCTTTACCCACCAGTTAAGGCACTTTTTATTTGCATCAATAAAGCTTGTCATTTTCATGCATCCTTAAAGCGAGAGTAATGTCCCTCCCCAAAAAAAGTTCCAGTTTTGTAGAGTTTAAAATATTAATCAATACGCTCCAAACCCTATCTCTCAAACCACTGTGGTTTGAGATATATAGGGATTCAAAGTTCCCCCCTCCCTTCCCTTCTCCTGATGTCAGCTGTAAAGCTGACAGCAGAAGAATTGAGTCATATGACTTGATGAGGCTCTGCAGCAGAGCCGAAATCATGTTATTGCTAAAGAATTCATACATTGGAAAGGTCTAAAAAGTGTGCCTGGTTTGCAAGCGCACTTTGTAGGCCTTTCCAAGGAATTAATTCTGTTTAAGTAACACAATTTCGGCTGTGCTGCAGAGCCGTCTGCTGGTCCCCGGACCAGCATCTCCTGCTTTCGGCTAGCCGGTGACATCAGGAGAAGGGGAGGGAGGGGGGGACTTTGAATTGCTATATCTCTCAAACCATAGCTGTTTGAGAGAAAGGGTTTGTAAAGTATTGATTAATATTTTAAACTCTACATAACTGGAAAACATTTTTTGGGACATTACTGTCCCTTTAAAACAGTGTCAGCTTCTGCTTGTGTCTCAGGTATGGTCTGGGTATCCATACATCCTTATATATTACAGAGCACCTTGGGTTGGATTCAAATGCAGGAGATACATGTTACTTCCTGTTTTCTAAAAAAAAAAAAAATCCTATTGAAGTCTATGGGGATACCTGGAGATAAAGGCAGATATAAAATTAGAACCTGCATTTGAATCCAGCCCCTTGTCTTTTGCACATTATAGCTTGGAACAAAAATCCCCATATATTTAGATGGTATAGATCTGGAATGTATCCGTCTATCCAACCAGTATTCACTCAATCTTTCGACTTCTAACCAAAATCAATATAAAATAAACTAATAATCCCCTTAGAAAATGGCACAGATATAAAAATAAATGTATTTTAATTTTGGATGATTCATAAGTATAGAGTGTCTGATAACTTCAGTGTTCCACCAGTTTATAACATTTTTATAATTGGAAACTGAGTAGTCTTACTAAATTGTGTATTGTATCTATGGAAAGTTGCCTGCTAGAGGTGAATGTATCCCCAGACCAGGCCCTGGAAGGTTTTTGTGCTCCTATACCTGTTTATTAATCAGTTTACTAAGCTACACACACCAGAATTCCTACCAGTAACACCGCTTTTGTCAAGGGTACAACTGGGTAGTCTGAGGCCAATTCTTTTTTTCTGCATCTTGTTAAAGACTATGCACTAAAAAAAGTGCAGAGGAAATAGTGAGTGCTCCATTTCCCTGCTCATGCTGTGGGGCTGGCATACAGAGCTTGCTTACATTATGGTTCTAGCAATGGCAGAGACTGACCACCGGTTTGCACTACCAAGCTAATGTGCTGTAGTGTATACTCTGAATTAGATTCACTGTCTAAAGCAGTGGAACTGCACAGGCAAATTCATAATTTGCCTCAGATAGAATACCCACACTGAGCATTATGATTATGTCCAAGTCATTCACATTCTTAAATCATTGCCACACAGGTCTCCTGCCACAACATGTACCTTTTTTGTATATTGCTGCAAAGATACAGCTTCTAGATTTTGTTCCCTATCCTATATAATAATTTGCTAAAACGTGTGTAACCCCGCAGTTATGCACAGTAGAGAATGCTGTGCGTGCTGCAGTCATGCGCAGTAGAGACTCTACTGCGTATGACTGCCCCGCAACCGGCTGTCAGTGGCACTGTGGCCCGTGTAAAGGGCTCTCCAACTAGTCTAGAATATAGCAAAACTTTATTTTGGTAAATGATAAAAAACAAGGTGCAAAGGAATACCAAAATGCCCAGTCACTCCCACATTGCCAGCCCCTTGGTGCAAGCAGAAGCAGCAATGCAGTTTTTCAGTGTCCCTGCCAAACATATATTCCAATACTGGCAATAGGAGAAAAAAACACTATCCAGTCTTATGAATGGGTACACATATCTTGGAAAGTTATCTTTATAATATAAGTTCAGGTTTAGTGATTTTCCTACTAACAGTTAATTGGAGGATTTTATTCTACTATTTAGGTGAGCATCATTCTGATGTTGAGGAATAGTAAATGCTGGTCAATCTGTGTAAATTATTGAGCTGTAGTAAAGGGTACTAAATATTTCTTAATTGGTTACCTGTTTAGTAATAGAGTGCTATGATTCATATTTTATGTTTATAACTTGTGCCTATTGTCATTTAGGATATAATCAACATGTGGATGCAAGTCTTTCCCATGAGTTTCAAGTTGCTGTTCAGTTTCTGGCGACACTCTTGCCATCAGGGATTTATGCAAGGTGAAACAGATATTACTTAAAATAACTAGAATAATTTCATAAATAGTGTATTAAATATGATGTTAATTGTATGATGTTTAAGTGTACAGAGCAGTTTTCAGTTTTATAATTCAAACAATACAGGGTATTACACGAACATTACAGAGGATGAAACCGTTGGACTTGGGGTAGAAATGAGGCTTTCTGGACCTAGTGATTGCAAACAATTCTGAAATGGTATACAATATACAGGCAAGGGAGCATTTGGGTAGCAGTGACCTTTGAAATGTATGAATTATTGTTATAATTGTTATGAGAACCCCATTAGCTAGGGTTCACCTAAAATATTCAAGTTTAAAAAGTCTAAGGTTCACCTAAAATATTTAACCCCTTAGTGACCATCCACGCGCGCACGCAGCCGGCACTTAACGCCCTCTGAACATTTTTCTTTCATTGTTTTCAACAAGTTCCTGGACGTACATGTACGCCCATTGTCGGGAAGGGGTTAACTTTAAAAAGTCTAATTTTACAATACAAAAAACAGTATCAGTGAGCCTTTGATACTGTGCCTCAAAACAATTTAATGCATAAATGAAGACGCTTCAGCTTAGTAGGTGATATCTGTGCATGGACAGTGAGCTGGTTGAATGATAGAATGCAGAGCGTTGTAAATGGAACCTTTTCAAGTTGGTCTAAAGTTATAAGGGGAGTGACTCAGAATTGTTTTTTAATTTGTTTATTAATGATCTTGAAGTGGGTACTGAAAGTCTCAATCTTTGCTGATGTATCTTCTGAAAGATTTGGAAAAACTGAGTGAATATATGTGAAAAGAGCAGATGAGATTTTGCATTTGGGTTGCAGAAACAAGCATGCTAATTGGGTTCTGCAGAAGTTCCTTCCTACCCAAGTCAGCGGTCTTGTCAGCAGACTCAGTCAGATTGAGGCCACACTTTCATCAGCTTCTCTCTCTGCGTTCATACATGCTCCTCTCTCCTCTACACTTAATAGGAAAAGAGATAGTATCTGGTTCCCAGCTGAGTATACAGTCCAGCCTCTCTACTGCTGCTGCACCAGCTTCCTCTACCAGCTCATTTGCAAAGTTAAATGGCACTGTTGTCTTTCAACCCTATCCTTTTACTTTGCTGGATTCTACTCAGTTGTTCTACAATTCCAGCTAGAGCCATTATCCTCTTCCCAGGTCTGCTTATGTGTTATAACCTTCCCTTACTCTGCTGTGCCTTATAAATATTTTTTACCCATTTCTGCAGTACTCCCTAAGCCTATCCCAATCTTGCTTTTTATTTAGTATGTACACGTTTAGCAACAGAGTCTGGTATGGGAGGGAAGCACTGGGATAACCCTCCTTAGCTTTGCTTCCTGATATTTATGACATTCAGCTACTGCAAGAACCATTAAGGCAATGTCCTGTATAGATGTGTTGGATGAGAATCTAATTTTACCTCTTGGTAAACCTTATCTGGAATATGGTTTACATTTTTGGCCACCCGTTCTTAGAAAATATGTTATTGAAGTGTAAAAAGTACAGAGATGTGCAAGTGATTAGCTAAACTAGATTTATTTACCATAAATCTAGGGGATTTATTTACCATTTACAATTATTTTCAAAGCCTCATAACTATGTTACTATCTGCTCTAAAGCGTACAATCTAAAATAGGTAAGTGAAATAGAGTGCATAAGGAAATAGTACAAAACACAGGTCTAGAACGGCAGTATTGGTGCTAATATAAGCTAAATGCTCCATGGTCATGTGAGGAGAACTAGTGCCATCTAGTCAATAAAAGAGTTATTGAAGAGGTGAATTTTCTGGGATACATTTAAGGATGTTGAGAGAATTTCATTGCATTAAATAATTGAGTAAAGATTTCCAAGGGTAGGAAGCAATAAAAGAAAATTGACTGGGTTAATAAATAGCCAAATGCACTAAAGGCAATTAGTAGGCAGGTCATAGAAATTAAGGGTTAAAGCAGGAGATTAAAATGTAGCTTTTCAGTAAGAGGTGTAGACGAAAAAGACCCTTTATTAAAACAATCTAGATTTTAGTGAAATGCAGTGTTTTATAGGAAATCAGTTATTTTGTTAGATGCTGAAATCATGTAAATATTATCCATCTAGAGATGAGAGAAACAATTCTGTAATGAATTCGTGTGAAGCATGAATTCGTGTGAAGCATGCCTTGTAAACAACATGTTGTTTTAACCAATCAGATTGCAATGCAAGCAATTGCTAGATGTCTGGGGGAGAAACAGGATCACTTCTCTTTAAATGTTAACAGGTTCCTGTTTAGGCCTCTGAAGAAGTTAGGAGAGCTTTTTTGTTAGTTTAATTTGCAGAAGTGCTGGAAAACTTTCACAATTTTCTCACACTTTTTCAATTTTCTCCACCCTTTCTCCCATGCTCTGTCTCCATTTCTTGATCTCCTCTTGTACTGCTCCCCTCACCTCTGCCATTCTTTCTTTCTGTCCCATTTTCCTGCATTCCCCTCTCCCATGCCTCCAATACAAATATCTACCAAGTTCCCCTGGTCTCCTGCCCCCTCTGTTTGCCATTCTCTACAGTGCTCCTATTTCCACCCTCTCTCTTGTCCCTATCACCACCTCCCTCAGCCCACATGCAATTTGTTTCAGATCTGTTCTGACAGTTCTAAAAATGCCTCTGGATCCTCTGAAACTAATTTACAAAATCAATTGAAGATGTTTCCTCACTTCTAAATCAAACCCAAATTATGACCAGTTAACAAACAGTCAGGATTCAAAGTTGGGTCGTCTGGCATGAGAGGCAACACCTAACTGTGCTTTCTTGGATTTTGGATGGCTTCTATTGTCAGTGTAATATTATCATTCTTGCATGTATGTATGTATGCATTTTTATTTGTATAGCACCATACACATACACAGTGCTGTACAGAAAAAATAACAGTGCAATTCAAAACTACAGAAGAGGATTAAGGACATCATTCTAAAGTGCAGTCATTGCATTACTGACAAAGGAAAAATTGCTGCAAAGGGAATCCTATGTTGGGAAGAGGACAGTGTCACAAAGATTTTACAGTCTAATTAGTAATCACAATAACATACAGCGGCAGTAGGAGAAGATCATAAAATAGGAGGAGGAGGACCATAAGTGCAAGTACAAGGCTTCAGTAATCGAAATGCAGAATGACTTTTATGTGACTGTCAGTTTGCACGTGGAGAATATTGTTACTGAGATGTTTCCTTGAGCATGTGGGAGATGCTTGAAAGTGATGAGTGTGGATGATTAGAGAATGATGTGAGGGAGAACATTCCAGAGTCAAGGGGCAACCACTTAATATGATTACAGCCAAGAGATGGCTTACACTGTATAAGGAGAGGACACAAATAACAATTAAGAAGAACACAGGTGGTGGGCAGGGGTGTCGCTAGAGATAAGTCCAGAAATGTAAGGGCTACCAAAGAAAAAATGCGACTTAAAGGACAGGAGAAGCATTTTGTAAAAAATATAAGCCCTTAAGGGTAGGCAAGAAATTCTAGTTTTACCATTCCGTCTGGAATATTTAAGACTCCACCCTAACTCTCTGTGCAATGAATGAAAAGAGATGTTATATATATTCTGGTCTTACGCTGTGTGGATCTCTGAGTTTTGTTAACAGCTTGCAGCCCACACAGTGTTATACAGTAGGATTATATACATGACCCTGGGCTGGCAAGGAGGCTAAATAAGTGTAAAGCAGCTTGGTGGATTAAAAATGTTAGATCATTGTCAATATTACTCCAGTTGTCTATCTTTCTTTGCCTTTCTGTCTATTGTGTTCTGTCTACTGAGCTTAGCTTGTTCCTGACTATGACTGCTCTCTGTTCTCTTTATTTTATGTGACAATGCCTGGTCTCCACTTGCTCTGTTCCATGGTTATATGGCCTCTACTCCTGGGGTGTCCAAAAATTTTCTTCAAGGACTGGACAGTGAAAGTAACAGTGAATTGAGGGCTATATACTGCTTTACAAATTAATGCCGGGTGATGTGCCAAGACCGTCACAGGAATCCATTCTTTAAGGACAGATGACGGTCTTAGCTCGTCAAGGCTTAACCCCTTGAGCGCCAGAGAGGTAATGCATTAGATACCTCTCTGGTACTCAAAGGGTTATTGATCACAGCTTGCCTCAGGGCTTGCTGTGATCATGCCTGGGAGGCTGTAACTGACTGCTCCAGGACTGGATCAGTCAGTTTCAGCCATTGCATGGTGACTCTACACATATGATCTCTGCTACATCAATCACATGTGCCAAAAGAGCCACATGACAAATGCTATGTATGTTCTCTCCTATGTAAATATACATCACCTCACTGTTCTCTGCATCTCTCTTCCTCACTGTGACTGTGAGGGAGAGAAAGCAGAGAACAGAGCTGCCAATTAAGGTTGAGCGAAAATTTTCACCTCAAACTGAAATTGGCAGAAAATGGCACTTTCTACTTGGTGAATATTTTTGCGTGAAAAGTGCAGATTTTCTGATTTTTTTCCACTTTTTTCGCCTAGCTCATTCCTTTGAAATCAATGGGAACATTGGTTACACACAACACATATTTTATTTCCCAAAGGCATAGTAAAAAAAGGGGAACGTGGGTGCATGTGTTGGTGGATGGAGTCTGGGTAATGAATCAGTTGAGTTGTTTAAGCAGCAGGATGATTAGGCAGCTGAAAGGGAATGGGATCAAAAATAGCAGTAACATGGGTGGTGATGACTGTTCTGCTTGTCACGACTATCTCTAGTGATGCGTCTGAGGCAGTAGCATCACAATAAGTAGCCCCTAGAAGAAGTTGGCCAATAATTCTCCTCCACCTGCCCCTCCTCCAAAATTATGGGTGTGTTGTTATTAAAATAGAAAAATTTCCCTTGAGAGCAGGAACTGTGGCTCAGGCACAGTATTAGTGGAAGCAGGTTCAGCACTGGCAGCAGGCACAGCACTGGTTTCAACAGGGGCAGTACGTCTGATAGCACTCACAGTATTGGTGGCAGCAGGTTCAGCGCTGGCAGCAGGCACAGCACTGGTGGCATTGGCAACAGGGGCAGCATGTCTACCAGCAGGTGCAGGCAGCTGACCCATCCTACTCTCACTAGTACTACCTTTTCTCCCTCCCTTCCCATTCGCTTTTCTCCCTCCCTTCCCATTAAATTCCCCAAGATCCCTTGGGGTGATTTAGAGGGACTGGACAGCATGGGTTCAGTAGTGTTCACTTCCTACTCCTCCTTAGACTCAGTGGACACATAAGGGTCGTCCAGCTCCTCCATTTATTATTTTTAAACCTGGTCATATTGATAGCAGTCACTATGAGCTTCTCCTGCCTCAATTTTGGAAAAAGATCACAGCAGAACAGCACAGCATGTGTAACTCGCTTTGTAGCTGCTTCTATTGTGTTTGATTTCCTCAAATACGTCACGTTTTTAAAGCGAAAAGGCGAATACAGCATAAATCAATTGGTGGAAACTTTCTAGCCATTGAAAAAATAGCAAACAATTTTGGTCAATGTGTGAAAAATGCAAAATTTTAAATGCTGGTTTTAAAGCGGATTTTCCCGCAAAAAAGCAGACAAAAATGTGGTATTTGTGGAATTTCTCGTGAGAACTCAGCAAGAGATTTCACCCACCCCTACTACCAACAGAGAAAATGGGCAAAGAGGAGGACACTTGTATTTAAATTGGTGGTGCTGTGGGCAGGAGCAGGGGTATGTCACTTGACCTATTGCTACCTCTTTGTTTTACTGAATAAATTATTTAGACATGATCAAAGTATTTTATTTACACAAATACTGACGTACAAATATCAGTGTGAGTTTTGTGGGGCAATGTGATGCACTTATATACCCACCACACAGTCTGATCTCCTAAGAGAGGGACACCATGGAGTGAAAGCAGGACACAGGGATTTCCGTCTCAGAGGGACAGTACCCCCCTAGAAAGAGACACTTGGGTATGAAAGAACTTTAATATCTTTTATCCAGTCTGTTACAAATTGACCATTTGATCACTGATTTTCACAGGAAAACCTATACAGATAATGGGTTTTTTCATTTCTTTTTTTAATTTTTTTTTATTATTATCAAATTAAATGGTGGATTATACATATAAAAGTGGTATCACTGCCCTGCTTATGCTTAAATGGTATATAATTTGTGTGGGTGTACTAAATGAATTAGAGGAAAACTATGGTAGAACAAATGCATACCAAAAAGATCAAAATTGCTCTGGTCTTCTAGTGTCAAAAAGTCCTCAGCACTCAGGGGTTAATAAAATAATGGCATTAACCCTTTGAGTGCCAGATGGGTATGCAATGCATTGCTTTATAATGCATTGAGTACCCCTCTAGCAGTCAAAGGGTTAAAGGGATAGTAATGTTTCATAATAAAAGCAGCTCTAATTAATCATCATAGTATTTGGACTTTGGAGAGTGTTATTTCAATACTGTCAGAATTGTAGTTCAAGAGTAATTCAATGACAAAGTGTCCCCCTCCCGCCCCTTTTACTGATGTCACACTGTTCAGCTCAGAGCAGCAGAGAGGTGCCCAGGTAGATTGCAGAGAGGGACAATCTTCAATGACGATAAGGGAAAAACCTGAAAAGCTTGTCAAGGGGGGCAGGGATTTCATTGTTTTCATAGGAATAAGAGTGTCCCCTTCTGTTATCTGTCTGGTCTATGGACTGGATTCCACATCTGAGAAGAGATCGCTTACACTAGGTAAAAGGGGCGGGAGGGGGAAACTTTGCTTGTGAATATCTCTTAAACCATAAAAGTTTGAAAGATAAGACATATCATTCTTCATGTTTTTTAATGCCTACAAAATAAAATAAAGTTAAAACGAAGTATTACTATCCCTTTAAGACAAACATGCACAAAATAAGTGTTTATACCCACTATTATAGACAATAAATAGCTAGGCTATTGAGCCATCTTGTATTTTGCTACATAAATGTACAAACTAAGCATTACACATCTTCCTGATTGTCCCAGATTATTGTGGTTTATAGCAGACAATTTAATTATTTAAACACATATTTCACTGTCGTCCAATACAGGTCACTGGTACTCTGGGAGGCGTAAGTCCCCTTTAATAGGCAGGAACAATTATGCAAATAATTTGCAAGGGGCGGAGCCTCCCCTCTTACTTAAGCCACCTTCTGGCCAGAGCCACTCATATTGATTTGTTCCTGGTGTGCTTCACACCAGGTAGAGAACATCTATGCATCTTAGTATTTTATTATTTTTTTATTCAAATATGGAATACCACCATTAGGAGGGTGACCATGGCTGTGAATTGCCCTCTTTAAAGTGGCTGGTGCAGCTTCCAGGGATTTCCTGTGGACCTATACCCTGAAGAGGGGACAGCTTGTGTTAAGCAGCTCCCCTGTTGGGGAATTTACCTCTGGTTCTTTCCCTCCCTATCATGGTCACCTGAAGACAGAAGTCAGCAAGGAAGGTGAGTCACCCATTGAGTGCTGAAGGTCCACTTGTCCCCACAGTGTCCCTTTGATGGGCTTGTATTTGGGAGTTTTAATACACTCCAGCACTCATAGGGTGTTTTTATTGCATTATTACTGTTTATGCAATTTCTGTGTTATTCTCTGAGTTTTGGAGCATTGGGTATTCATTTATTTATGTTTCTCATGTGTTTCATGCTTGTTTGGGCACTTTTTAATGTTTTCTTAAACTTTATTAAAAATGGTGTTCCGCGCCTTTAAGCGCGGCTTTTTCCCGCTCAGACGCAAGGGCTCCTTTACTCTCTATGGGAATTCACAGTATGGGACATATCTCTGGAACCGCTTGTCACAGCAACTTCAGAGAGGGCTCATTTTAATTCTAGGCTCCTGCTCTATCATCCGGAATGTGTTTTATTTATGTGGGGTGTTCAGGGGGGCTTCGGGCACTGTTTGGGGTACTTGTAAGGAAAAACTACATTTCCCATGAGCGCTTGGTTCGCGCTCGTTTCTGATTGGCTGTCACGACGGCCGCCATTTTGTGGTACTTTTCCTAGGCGAGTACACTACGCAGGGACCGAGCCTTCTCTCTCCTCAACAGATTAACCCTTCGCTGGCCAGATAAGTCCGTTTTTAGAACATTTCTGGGGTGAAACTTTAATCTTATCACTTTTTCTGGGTGATAGTGTTATTAGTGGGGTATATTGACGCTGTGAGCATGTCTACTTCACTGGAGCTAGGGGCTAGACCCAAGTCTAAGGAGGATGGGGGGTCCGCTACCCCCATGGCGTTTTGCTCCTCTTGCCACATTGGGCTGGATGGCGATAATGTGGGGGATCTATGCCCTAATTGTACTGGTCAAGATAGCAACCCTGGGCTTCCCAGCCACGCTATTGAGCCATCTTGGGTGAAGGAGTTTAAAGCTGCCACTAGGGATCTCAGATCCACACTTCAACTCTTTCCCTCTCAGGTACAGGGGGCTCTCCAGGTCTGGCAGACCCCCTCTACTATCAGGACCTCCCTGCCTAAGCCACAGGGAGCTCCTGATATCACTGATTCTTCTGAAGAAGAACTTTTACAGGATTCTGATGCTGAGGAACGTACTGTTATTGAATCTAACAGGTCCATTGGGGACCCCTATGAGTGTGACCCTGAAGTTTCGGCTGAGGGTCTGATCAGAGCGGTTCTGAATACGCTCAACCTTCCTCTGACTCAGGAATCCACTTATGATCCTACTGATGTTTTTCAGAAAAAGCCATCTAAGCCTGTTGTTTGTTTTCCAACTAACCCTACTCTTGCCCGTCTGGTCTCTGAGGCATGGAAGAATCCTGATAGATCTTCCTCTGTCTCCAAAAAGTTTGCCAAACTTTACCCTTTTCCTGAGGCGGAGCTGGCAAAATGGGTTCATCCTCCCAAAGTGGATGCTCCTGTGTCTAGACTATCCAAATCTACTGCTTTGGCTGTCTCAGATGCCTCTGCCTTGCAGGACTGGACGGATAAGAAACTAGAGCTCTCTCTTAAGTCTATTTTTGCCTCCATTGGCACAGCCATGCGCCCCACTTTTGCTGTGGCATGGGTTAATAGAGCTATTGCGGCCTGGACTGAACGACTGACTGAAGCGGTTCGCCAGGATGCGCCTGTATCTGAACAGTTGCAGCTTCTTGCTAATATCACTGAAGCTCAGAACTATGTTGCTGATGCTGCTTTTGATGCTGTGCGCATGATGGCGAGGGCCTCCACTTCTTCTGTGGTGGCTAGACGCGCTCTTTGGCTGAAAATTTGGTCTGCTGATACAGCCTCTAAGAAGGCTTTGCTTTCCTTGCCCTTTCAGGGGAATTTGCTTTTTGGGTCTGAACTCAAAGAAATGATCAGTGAGGCTACTGGCGGTAAAAGTACTCTTCTACCCTCAGTCTTTAAGAAAAAGTTTCCAGCCAAACGCAATCGGTCCTTTCGTTCCTTTCAGACTGAGACACGCTCCTCGGCCCAAACGGGTCCTCCCACTACGCGCTCCTCCTCCAAGCCCAAACAGTCCTGGAGGCCCAAAGTTGCCTCCAAGGCCAAGACCTCCAAGACTGCTTCGGCATGACTCGCCGAACCCGGGTCCGCATCCGGCTGTAGGCGGTCGTCTCCGCATCTTTCGCCGGACTTGGGAGGAGTCAGTGGCGGACCCATGGGTTCTTCAGGTGGTGTCAGAGGGATACAGGATCCCTTTCTCTTCCCTTCCTCCTTTTCGGTTCCATTTTACTCGTCCTTCTCAGGAACCCACAAAAAGGCGTCTGTTCGACGACGCTATTCAGGATCTCTTGGACAAAGAGGTCCTGGAGGCGGTTCCTCAGGGGGACACAGGTTCAGGATTTTATTCCAACCTGTTTGTGGTAGCCAAAAAGGACGGAGGAGCTCGTCCCATTTTGGATCTCAAAGATCTCAATGCCTATGTGGTGACTTCCCACTTCCGCCAGGAGTCCCTGCGCTCTGTGATTGCAGCAATGTCTCCAGGGGAGTTTCTTGCCTCCCTGGACCTTCAGGATGCTTATCTTCACATCCCTATTCATCCAGAGAGCAGGCGGTATCTCAGGATTGCCTGCCACAGGGGACACTTTCAGTTTGCAGCGCTCCCCTTTGGGCTGACTTCAGCCCCTCAGGTCTTCCAGAGGGTGTTGGGCTCCTTGATAGCGGTGCTCCATCAGGATGGGATCAGAGTGACCCCCTACATGGACGATCTCCTACTGAAGGCCTCCTCAGCGGAGCTTCTCCACCAGCAATTACAGATGTGCATGCACACCCTGAACCGTCATGGCTGGATCCTGAATCTGGACAAGTCGGACTTGATTCCATCTCAGAGGCTTCTGTTCCTGGGTCTCCTGTTCGACACTCGCCAATGCATGGTGTTTCTTCCAGAGGACGTGGCTCACCAGATAGCTGTCAGAGTGGCTGGAATCCTGGACCTGGACGTGATTCCAGTTCCGAAGTTGTCGTCCTTAGTGGGGAAGTTCATTTCCACAATCGAAGCAGTACCATTTGCCATGGCCCACTCCAGGGATCTTCAGAGATTCGTGATCCAGACGTGCAAGAATCATCCAGATCATCAACATCTGTCTGTTTCTCTTCCTCCTCATGTCGAGTCGAGTCTGCACTGGTGGTTAGATCTCTCTCATCTCCTGAAAGGGAAATCCTTTCTAGTTCCTCCTTGGACCACAGTCACTACGGATGCCAGCCTTCGGGGCTGGGGTGCAGTCTGGGGTCGCTTCAGTGCTCAGGGGAAATGGGGTCTGGAGGAATCCATGCTCTCCATCAATGTTCTGGAACTTCGAGCTGTCCGGCTGGCCCTGAGGCACTGGGAGTCTCAATTGACCGGTCTTCCAGTCAGAGTGGAGTCCGACAACGCCACGGCGGTGGCTTACATCAACAGGCAAGGCGGCACAAGAAGCGGTTCCGCCTGGTGGGAGGTCAAGGATATTTTGTCTTGGGCAGAAGATCACGTGCCTGTCATCTCTGCGGTTCATATTCCAGGCGTGGACAACGTCATGGTAGACTTCCTCAGTCGTCATACCGTCGACAGCGGAGAATGGGCTCTGCACCCAGAGGTGTTTCACATGCTCACTCAACGGTGGGGGATGCCTGTGGTGGATCTGATGGCTACCAGACACAACAGGAAGGTTCCGGTGTTTTGCTCCCGGTTGAGGGACTCCCTTGCTCTAGCAGTGGATGCCTTGTCGATCCCGTGGGACTTCTCCCTGGCTTACATCTTCCCTCCTCTTCCTCTATTGGTCAGAGTCATCCAGAAGTTGAAGAGGGAACGTTGTCCTGTCATCCTGATTGCTCCAAACTGGCCTCGCCAGTCCTGGTTTCCGGAATTGATGGCCATGTCAGTGAAGGATCCAATCCCACTTCCAGCCCGTCCGGACCTGCTTCTTCAGGGGTATCTGTGGAAAGAGGATGTTCACTCTCTCCGTTTGATGGCATGGCGGTTGAATCCTCGATTCTAGCAAAGAAAGGCTTTTCTCCTTCTGTGGTATCGACGATGCTCAGTGCTCGTAAGCCTGTGTCTTCCAAGATCTATCATCGCATATGGTCAACTTTCGTGACTTGGTGCGCTGACAAGAAGTTGTCACTTGACTTCCATCTTCCCACTGTCCTGGCCTTTTTGCAGGATGGTGTGGATAAGGGGCTCAGTCTGAGTTCCCTCAAAGTTCAGACTTCTGCCTTGTCTGTGTTTTTCCAGGAACGGATTGCTGTCCTTCCTGATGTGAAAGTCTTCTTCCAGGGTGTGACTCATGTTCGACCTGCCTTTAAGAGTCCTGCTCCCCAGTGGGATCTCAATTTGGTGCTGGGAGTTCTTCAGCGACCACCGTTTGAATCCTTGGCTTCCATTCCATTACGTCTTGTGACTTGGAAGATGGCCTTCCTCTTGGCTGTTGTGTCAGTGCGCCGGGTAGCAGAGTTACAGGCCTTGTCTTGTAAACCTCCTTACCTGGTGTTCCACAAGGATAAGGCTGTGCTTCGCACTACCAAGGAATTCTTACCCAAGGTTGTGTCTGAGTTTCACATCAATCAGGAGATTGTGGTTCCCTCTTTCTGCCCTAATCCTTCATCTGACAAGGAAAGAGATCTCCATCTGTTGGATGTGGTGCGTTGCCTCAAGTTTTATGTTCATCGCACCGAGTCTATCAGGAAGTCTGACGCTCTATTCGTCATTCCTGAGGGGCCTAGGGCAGGAAGACCGGCTTCCAAAGTTACCATTGCCTCTTGGATTAAGGCTACCATCCGTGAAGCCTATAAGTTGCGGAATAAGCATGTTCCCTTCCGGGTGACTGCCCATTCCACCAGATCTATTGGGGCCTCTTGGGCCTACAAGAATCAAGCTTCTGCTGATCAACTGTGCAGAGCGGCCACTTGGTCCTCTGTGCACACCTTTTCTAAGCACTATCGAGTTGATGTACTGGCTTCGGCTGATGCCAGTTTTGGAAGGAAGGTCCTGGAGGCAGTCTTGCCTGTGTAGGTCTTCCGCTCTGTGATCCTTAGTGCTTCTTTACTGTTGAGCCCGGTTGGCTCTAGTTCCGTGTGCTGTGTTAGTTCAGGGATTGTTCCCTTGGTTGGTGTCCGTTGACACTTACAGTTTGGGCTATGTTATCAACTGGTCATATCAGTTCTAGTGACTTGGGCCTTGCGCCTGGTCCTTGCCTTACTTCCCGCCTCTGGATCAGCTCAATGTTTGTACATCCCAGAGTACCAGTGACCTGTATTGGACGACAGTGAAAATAGGATTTTAGTCTTACCTGTTAAATCCTTTTCACTTAGTCCATACAGGTCACTGGTCTCCCACCCTGTCAAGGGACCAGTCTTGGCTCTCCTGTGGCATTCAGTGGGAGACCGTTCGGGCATGCTCACAGGAGTCTTTCTTTTTGCTTACCTGAGGTCAGTTTTTGGGGTCTCAAATCAATATGAGTGGCTCTGGCCAGAAGGTGGCTTAAGTAAGAGGGGAGGCTCCGCCCCTTGCAAATTATTTGCATAATTGTTCCTGCCTATTAAAGGGGACTTACGCCTCCCAGAGTACCAGTGACCTGTATGGACTAAGTGAAAAGGATTTAACAGGTAAGACTAAAATCCTATTTTATCATAAATTATAAAAAATCTGTTTTAACTAGGATTATTATATGATGTTGGTCTACTCTTTTATTGTACATTAGCCCTGACAAGGTTAATCAGCACCATCCCAATACAAAGTCCATAATCATAGCAGTGCTATGAATGGCACAACATGTCAGTGTCCAGTATGTCCAAGTGTGAAGTCAATATTAGCATCAAGATGTTGATGACTGATTAGAGCTGTTATATATATTCAGGTCTCATGCTGTGTGGATCTCTGAGTTTTGTTAATACCATACAGCACATGCGGTGTTATACATTAAGAATATGCCCATGATCCTAGGCAGGATAAGCAGGATAAATAAGATGTAGATTGCTATGGCTTAAAGCGGTTCGGAGGGATGAAGGTGATAAATAGAATAGTATATTTTTAGCCACCAACACCACCATCATCTTCAATTAGTTTTTATCTCAGATGCCAGGAATTCTCCTGCACGTCTACCATTTTTGACTGGTGTTACACTGGTATCAGTCTCTGTATGCTGTTAGCTGCCCAGATTTTTGCTATGCACTCCCATTTCTAATCAGTTGGTACACTGAGAATTCTGTATCAGAAATGCAATGATGTTGACAGTGTGTTAAAACTTCAGACTCCTTCTGTTAGATTTGACCTACGTGTTTCAGAGCAAAAATAACAAGTTTAAAGTCAAAGTATATATCCAAGGTATTTAGCCATTAATACCCATTAAAAAGATAGCCACATAGAAAACATAAGGAGTATATATACACGAGCACTATTCATATTAGATAGAAATAGACTGACATTATAATAAAATAGTAGTTCACATAAATCCAGTTCTGTTAGTCCCAGAGACTGGACAAATTGGTATTTTTTTCTGTGTTTGGTTGGATCATAGTCTGGTCTGTTGTGTTCTGTGAGTGAGCAGCTTTTGCAACACTTGGGGTCAGATTTAAAGGCAGCCGATAGCAAAAAAAAACAGGTAACGACATTTTTTCAATCGCTGCAAGTGATTTAAAGATCAGTGCTATGAAATAATGCCAGCAAAAAAAACCCTACTGGCCTCTAAATTTAGATGTGTTTTGGCCCATTGAAAATAAAAAAAAAATGCTACTAGTTGCCATTTAATGGATTATGTTAGCTGTAAAGATCCGATAAGGGACTCACTTTGGCGCATAACATTTAAGACCCAGTTTTTTTTTTGTTTTTTTTTTTACTAAAGTCCCTTATCGGATCTTTAATCAGCTGACACAGCTATTAAGAGCAAAAAAAAGTACCCAGTGGATGCATTGAAATGAGGCCCTCAGCCCCACATCAATATGTCCAAAGTGCCTAAAATGTGTTCAGTGTTACTATAATTAACCCTATGAGTGCCAGTGGGATATAATTACCCTACCGGCACTCATAGGGTTAACCTATGTAACAAAGCAACAGCCCATTACAAGAAGCACTTGCCATTAATTCTGACGTCCAACGGAGTCCTCAGCATTCTGATCATCTTCTGCCCTTCTTTCTTCTTTGTTTTTTCTTGTATCTTCTCATCTGTCTTCTTTCTTCTAGCTGTAAAAAAAAATATTAATATAAGTTTTTTAGAAATACAACGGACATTAATACATCGTTTAATCCCTTGAGTGCCAGAGGGGCACACGTTGCGGATCTCTCTGGGGCTCAAAGGGTTAAACGCTGTATTAGTGCAGGCATTATTTTAGTTCCAAATAAACCAAGTGAAATTTTTGCCATTATAGTAGTCAAAACTGTGCAGTATAATATTTCCGGAAATTAATTAATAAAATATTAGTGGAATAAAGTGCTGTGTTCCACATGCCTTCCTCCCCGTCCTGTCTCTCACGGGCCGATGTCCGTTCCATGCTGAAGAAATTTGTACAGAGCCTGCCTTTATATATGGGCAGTCTATGTTCAAATTCCCTCACAGCCAATCAGTTTAAAGCACAGCTGCTCAAATCTGATTGGCTGGGATGTGCGTAAGCACATTTCATCCAATGGCTGTGAGGGAATTTGAACATAGACTTTCCATATATAAAGGCAGTCTCTGTACAAATTCCCTCAGTGTGGAACAGGCATTTGCCCGTGAAGGATTGGGCCGGGGGGCATGTGTAACGCTGTTCAAAGGAGGATCTGAATCTCTGGGCTTGAGAGCATAGTTAGAGATTGAAGCTAGAGATCGATGACAGTTAATAGTTTCTTTTGCAGAGGCTAAAAGCCAGAACGTAAAGGTGCTGGACGCGAAGCCAGATGTCTGACGCCAGTTGAGCCGGGGCCTAGACAAGCATAAGAATACTAGTATACTGGAGATGAGATCATAGGATGAGATCATAGGAGAAGGAAGACCCAATATGCAGAATCAAAGACAAGCCAGGGTCATACACAGAAGCTCAGAAAGCAGCAGTAGTCATACAGGCCTAGGTCATACACATAGATAGAAGTGCAGTACCAAGGGATAAGGCAATAAACAACATCAGGCAAGCAAGGTCAGGAATCAGCAAATCTGGCAACAATTCAATGCAACAATACCACGAGAATAATCGGGCAATGAGAGGACAGACTCGGGGTCGGGGTCCTAAAAAGGATGATAGACCAATAGAACCAAGAGGGATGGATCTAAGGAAAGTAGAGGGGAAAAAACATGGTGAGAATAGGCATGTGACGGCATGTGGCACACAGCACTGTCTCCGCTGACGCTGACTCTGCACACAGTGGTAGAGACAGTTTATTCAGCTAAGTTTTTTATGAATTCATTTTCGAACATATTATACTATGCAACTTTGACTACTATAATGGCTTACATCTCACTTGGCTTATTTGGAACTAAAACAATGACGGCATATGTCTATGGAACCGGGCACTAATTCAGCATTTAACACTTTGAGCCCCAGAGAAGTACCCCTCTGGCACTCAAGGGGTTAAACGATGTATTATTGTCCTCTATATTTCTAAAAAAATGATATTAATATATTTTTTTTACAGCTGGAAGAAAGAAGACAGACGAGAAGATACAATAAAGAAGAGAAGAAGTGAAGAGAATACAGAAGACAGAAGCAGACAGACAGTGGATGACAGTAAGTGTAACACATTTAAGTTAATGATCGGTGCTTGGTAATATGTCAGGCACTGATAGTTAACTTTTTTACCGTTAAGTTTCCAACTTAGCTGCGTTTTGGGAACTTAACGCACAAAACGGACATTTAGCCACAAGACTATTTCTGTGGCCTAACCTCGTTTGTGCTTTTAGCTGGTAGAGCCTTTAAATACTGACACAGACATTTTATTATGTCGGTCGGTACTCACTTTGGCCCTACCGGCTGTTTTACCGCAAACCTTTAAATCTGTCCCTTGGTCTCTCACTGATCTCTACCTTTTCAGCGCCATTCTATTTTAGACTTTAGTTCTATTTTTGAACTAAGTCCTTTGTTAGATTGTGTCTAGATTGAAAATCCATTTGGATTTATGACCAACCCCCCCTTTTTTTTTTGATACATCAATCCCCAAAAAAGTCAGAAATTTTAGATCAGAGATATGATGAGATCATTTAAAATGAGCAGAAACATATACATTTTTTTTTACTTAGTCACTGTGGTAACATATTGTATGTGATTATTTTATATTTGATAATACATTTGTATTCATATTTCAAGGCACTACATATACATTATGTTGTGAAAAATATGTACATTTATCTAGGGGCAGCAGCCCCTCCCACTGGAACTCAATTAGTATTGAGTTCCTTTCCATAGTAGACTCCCAGCAGCCCCTGCTACTTCCGCTTCTGGTACTCCACAGTCACCGGTTAGACTCGTCTCCTTTCATCATACTCGTTTCATAGTACTCATTTTTACTCACACAGTTAGGCTGACGGATTTCTTCCTACCATATTCGGTCACTCCTCATTTTTCACTTCTCCTCGGCTACTCTTCCGCTACACCTCCACACCTAAGTATCATGGCCAGCCCCTACTTACCTACACTTCATTCCCTCCCTGGTGCAGAGCTTCTATCACTCATTCTGCCCACCCCTACCGCATACTCCTGCCTCCCCTTTTTTGTCATGATCCTCCCCCACGCTATACAGCAACCAAGGCTCATGGTGCTTCCAAATAACATATTACTGACCTCCCTGAGAATCCCGTAACTAAGGAAGATCTATATTTTCCCTATGGGTGAGAGTAATCCATATATTTCTAACCTCACGTGTCAATTATACTACTTCCTGAGAAGGGGATGCATTCCAAGCCTCTATGTCTTATCTGTGACATGTTATCGGATGCCACAGAATTTACCACGTACCACACTCTTCAAGGAATAAACTTTCTATTTCCAGCACACTATTCCATCTTTGTTTTACACATTGGCACGCCTGACAGGCCAAGCTTCCTATTCACGCTAGCCCTCCTCAGCTGAGTCACTCGAGGCGGGGGGTGGGGTGCAGAGGTTTTTCCCGACAGGATTTCGCATCCATATACTCACTAAATCATCACCCTCCTCTATTTCGATTACTTTTCTCCCACCAATAATCTGCTTCTGCAGATTACCCCTTTACACTTAGTCAGTAGTCATGTTGCAGTAGGTTCAGTTGCATTTCCGGACCACTTCCAGACAGTACACATGCTAAGACCGCTTTCAGTACGGCATATAACAGTCTTTTAGCTTACCTAAACTACTCATTAAAGTAACCAGTGCCCCATAGTATTCCTACTCCACACAGAGACATCTTCCACTTCACCCCAGGCCAGACTCTCACTAGTCCCCATCCTTATTATTTTATTATCAGAAGTGCCATTCTCCAGCCGAGTAAAGCATGCCTCAATCCCGCACCAGCAATATAATCTTCTACCAGTTCCTTAAACACCCTAGCCTATTAGCTAAAGGACCACCTGTCCAGCACTATTTTACTTCCTTACCATCGCTCAGCCATCCAATTGCCATACGTCTATTTCCCCCACAGAGACAGTCAAGTAGAACATTATCCACCTGCATTCAAGTCCATCCCCATCCCTTCACACGGACCCACATGACTCAAACCTCTCCCCGTGACCCTTTATTTACCAGGGCTCCCTGTCCCTCCAGACCTACAAGTCCCGTCAATCATTATCTCCATAGAACCCTGATCCCCTCCAGTCCTATCTCCCTACAGTCATCGTGCCCCAGCCATACTCACTGAGTAGCAGACTTTTTTAGACACAGAATCCTTCCCCCCACACCATTCTTTGTCCAAATTACTTCCAGGGAAAGACCACTTCCCACTCCAACTTCCGGAAGCCACGCGTCTCCATATCAGAGGATCGCCAGCACTCCTAAGGAAGCTAAGGATTCCAGCCCCTCCTTTACCCCTTAGCCACCCTACTCATCCCTGAGTGTGCTCCTTACTTCTTAACAGAGGCCGATGGACCCCGAGTCTACTCCTTACCTCTTTGCAGAGGCTGAAGGACCCCGAGTCTACTCCTTACCTTTTTGCAGAGGATGAAGGACCCAGAGTCTACTCCTTACCTCTTTGCAGAGGCCGAAGGACCCCGAGTCTTCTCCTTACCTCTTCTCAGAGGCCGAAGGACCTCTAGCTACTCCTTACCTCTTCACAGAGGCCGAAGGACCCCTAGCTACGCTTCACATCTTCGCTGAGGCCGAAGGCACCCCTAGCTACTCCTTACCTCTTTTCAGAGGCCGAAGGATCCACTAGCTACTCCTTACTTCTTCTCAGAGGCCGAAGGACCCCTAGCTACTCCTTTCATCTTCGCAGAGGCTGAAGGACCCCTAGCTACTCCTTACCTCTTTGCAGAGGCCAATGGCACCCCTAGCTACTCCTTACCTCTTTGCAGAGGCTGAAGGCACCCCTAGCTACATCTTCTTTGCAGAGGCCAAAGGCACCCCTAGCTACTCCTTACCTCTTTGCAGAGGCCAAAGGACCCCTGGCTACTCCTTACCTCTTCGCAGAGGCCGAAGGACCCCTAGCTACTCCTTACCTCTTCACAGAGGCCGAAGGCACCCCTAGCTACTCCTTACCTCTTTTCAGAGGCCGAAGGATCCACTAGCTACTCCTTACTTCTTCTCAGAGGCCGAAGGACCCCTAGCTACTCCTTTCATCTTCGCAGAGGCTGAAGGACCCCTAGCTACTCCTTACCTCTTTGCAGAGGCCAATGGCACCCCTAGCTACTCCTTACCTCTTTGCAGAGGCTGAAGGCACCCCTAGCTACATCTTCTTTGCAGAGGCCAAAGGCACCCCTAGCTACTCCTTACCTCTTTGCAGAGGCCAAAGGACCCCTGGCTACTCCTTACCTCTTCGCAGAGGCCGAAGGACCCCTAGCTACTCCTTACCTCTTCGCAGAGGCCGAAGGCACCCCTAGCTAGGCCTTACCTCTTCGCAGAGGCCGAAGGCACCCCTAGCTACGTGGGGGGTGGCCAGAAGGGGCGGGAGGGGGATCCTTTCCAATTGAATAGCGCTTGAACTATAAAACTGTAAATATTTTAAATATTGTGTTAAAACAAAATTAAAGCTTAACTTTCAGGTACTAATAAGTCGCCTTTCAATTATTAAACATATAGTGACTAGCATCATAATACATATATTACCTCTGTAAAATGCCACATTCTAAAGAAATCTTTCATCTTAGGAGACTGGAAGCCAGACATCAGCGCAGACATCTTGTCTGCGCTGTCAGTCCCGGTCTACTCTAAGAAGCACTGTAGCGTGCCACATGGTAACCGGAAGTACTGACTAGATATGTGCGAATTCATTCGGAGACATTCGGATTTCGTCAAAAATGGGGTCATTCGGAGACATTCGGTCAATCCGAAACTCAAGGGTCATTCGGAAAAAATGATCCGACTCCGAACAGCCCAGGTCCGAAATTCGTCGAAACTTTTGGAAGTTTCGGCAATCGACACATTTCCAAAAGTTTTGACTACTTTCCCTCCATAATTTTCCCTCCATGTCTCTAGTCCAATTCCATTCTCCGTTTCATGCACTACTTCCCTCTTTTGTCTGTATTCGAATAGCCTTCTTCGTTTCATGATGGGGGTTGGACTAATGACACAGTCACACAGACAGACAGCCTGCATTTCCTCATTGCGTTGTTGGAGCTCAGAGAGAGAAGAGATTAGAGAGTGTCCAGTTGTTGTGTAGGCAGGCAGGTAGCATTAGGCTAGGCATACGTAGGCAGCCAGCATTAGTTCCAGTTATTGCCACTGCAAGAGTAAGTAATATTTGTTCCTGTGCAAAATATAAAAAAATATTAGGTATTTGTTCGAATACAGGGCCGGCCCTTACATGGGTCCCAGTGGGTCCATGGACCCAGGCGGCACTTTGACAGGGGCGGCAATTTGCCGTCCCATAGCATGTTTATTTTGTGCTCTTCCGCCAGTTCTGTGTTGCAGGGTGTCCCATCAGTGTGACTGTCAGCAGCCGGGCAGCCCTATGCTCACTCAGTGGCGATGCCTGCTGGCTGCTTCAGTGACGTGAATTATGTGATAGTGAAACATTATGCTTATTTTGTATTGTTTATCGCCCACCTAAAGTCAAGACTTGAGTAAATAGGTCTACCGTCCCAGATTTGCTAGAGAGGTTTTACAAATACAGGAGGGTGCCCCCTGTACGAAATGAGTCTAAACATTTGGGATCCCTAGTATGAGTGCACAACAGTGCATGATGTGTCCTGAACAGGATTGCTGTGAGGTGTCTCCACCCAGAAGGTGCTGGCCGGGCTGAGCTTCAACATTGTGACGAGTGACCAACTAAGAGCACCATGCCAGACTTAATCTGCAGCCATAGCATCACCCCCTCCTACTCTCCGGGTCCCGCTAACTGGCAATAACAGGTGAGTCACTAAGAGATCTGAAGCCTTTCTGGAAGTCCTTTCACTTGGAAAGGGGCTAGGTATTACTTGGGGGAGTTGCCTCGTGTGTAAATAATTTCTAGGTGGGAGATGAATGTGCATCACTTATGTGTTTCCAACAGTAGTTAGAATACAACTCCCATCATCCCCTGATTATGACGTTGGGAAATGCCCAGCAATTACCGTAGAGCCCTGTATTGCACACTCACGGAAAACGGTGATATTGCTATACTAAGACAATGCTGTGGACCCCTCTTCAGAATAGATGTCAAGCATTTTTTTTATTTCTCTCCTGTGTTGCAGTTTGTTCACAACAGAATGTCTCAATTTTTCTTTTTAACACATTACATCTATCACATTACAATCATTGATGTTTATTCTTGATGTAGTATGAAACACTACAATGTATATACACATAGAGTTATCTGATATGAGGGGAAATCAGGATAGGAAAACGAGAGAGAGGAATTTGGGTACTAAAGAGGGACAGTAGGGTAGGAGGCTGGTACCAGAAAATGAAACCTTAATCTTTACCCATGTACTAACATAGAATGTGACATGTAGTTTGTCCATGTTCGAGTCGACCACTTATGTTGAGTAGGATGTGACAGGCATGGGTTTTCGATGTTGGAGCATATGCTATATTGAAGGACAGGCATGGGGTTTCGATGTTCGAACATATGCTATATTGAAGGACAGGCATGGGGTTTCGATGTTCGAACATGCTAAATTGAATGACAGGCATGGGTTCTCGATGTTCAACGTTTTCATTGTGACTGGCATCCCATGCTGGAGTAGAGGTGACATGCACAGACTGGCAGTGTACGACAATGTCCGTTTTTGGGATGGATCTTTTTCTAAATGCACACCCTGTCTGCAAAGAATGATAGCAGCGTGCACGGAGGCGCACTGCTATAATTTAACCCATGTTAAATTCGGCCGAATTTCGTCCGAATCGAATAGGCCCGGTCCGAAATTAGGATCATCCGAATTAGAAAAAAAAAAATTTGTCCGAATTTGAATTTTACCGAAAATTTTGCCCGTGCACAAGTCTAGTACTGACTGCTCAGGCGCACCGACTGCACTAACCTGACCGTCAGTATCCTAAGGTGAAAGATTTCTTTAGAATGCGGCACTTTACAGTGGTAATACATGTATTAGGATGCTAGTCGTCATATGTTTAATAATTGAAGGGCGATTTATTAGTAACTGAAAGTTCCGCATTAAGAAGACTAGGACCTCAACTTTAATACAAGTATTATTAGCTCTTTAAGCTCTCACATTTTGCAGTGTGAAGGGTCTAGTGGCACTAGATGGATCCTACCATTCATTTATTTTAGACCTGCCCCCCCCCATATAGCCTAAGTGGTGAGAAAAATGGGGAAGGTCAAAAGACCCTCCTCAGTTAGGGGTCCCTCCCTGGGTCCCATACGTTGGATTACAACTCCAGCAATCTCTCTCTTGTTCTCTTGTATTCTTGCCACACTGCACTCCAATTTTTTGTATCATAGAATGTATCTACGAAACAAATCAAAAAAGTGTGTCTTCTGGAGAAGTACAAAGCAATGAAGTATACTGGCTTTAATGGAAAAACCCTTGAAAGGGATAGTAATGTTTCCTAATAAAAACAGCTCCAATTAATCATCATAGTATTTGGACTTTGAAGAGTGTTATTTCAATTCTGTCAGAGTTGTAGTACAAGAGTAATTCAATGACAAAGTATCCCCCTCCCACCCCTTTTACTGATGTAGCACTGTTCAGCCAGATCAGAATGGAGGTGCCCAGGTAGATTGCAGAGAGGGACAATCTTCAATTAAGATAAGGGAAAAACCTGAAAAGCTTGTCAAGGGGGGAAGGGCTTTCATTGTTTTCATAGAAAGAGTGTCCCCTTCTGTTATCTGTCTGGTCTATGGACAGCATTCCACATCTGAGAAGAGATGGCTTACACTAGGTAAAAGGGGCGGGAGGGGAAACTTTGCTTGTGAATATCTCTTAAACCATAAAGGTTTGAGAGATAAGACTTATCTCATTCTTCATGCTTTTTTAATGCCTACAAAATAAAATAAAGTTAAAACGAAGTATTACTATCCCTTTAAAGGAATAGTAATGTTTAATTTGAACATACTTTAATATTGTAGGTATTAAAAAAAGAATTGCATTGATGTAAGTCCTATCTCTCAAACCTTTATAGTTTGATATATATGACCGGCTAAAGTTTCCCCCTCCAGGTCGTTTCACAGAAGTCAGAGCTCTAGCTGACAGCAGGAGATTCTGGTCATTTGACTGGCCGGTGGCTCTTCAGCAGAGCCGAAATAGCGCTATCTAGAAATAAATACTTATTTGCAAACCAGGCACGCTTTGTAGACCGTCCCAATGAAGTATTTATTTCTAGATATTGATATTTCAGCTTTGATGAAGAGCCACCGGCCAGTCAAAAGAGCGGAATCGCCTGCTGTCAGCTAGAGAGCTGACTTCTGTGAAACGGCCTGGAGGGGGGAACTTTAACCAGTTATATCTCTCAAACTAAAAAGGTTACAGATATAGGACTTACATCAATGAAATTCTTTTTCTAATACGTACAAAACGTTAAAATATGTTGAAATTAAACATTACAATCCCTTTAAGTAATTGTGTTTCAGAGACACATATAACAATAACTATTTTCCTCTGTAATAGAATTGCTTACTAGTGATTTTCTGTTTGAAAAATGACAAGTTAGAAAAATTAGTTACTGTGAAAAATGAAATTGACCACATTATTTATTTTCTAACCTTTATTGTAAGGTAAATGCAATCCAAAAAGATGAGATACATATGGAGGTTTCAGTTTAAAAATGTTGCAGATTTGTGAGTATAAGCTTGCATCAAAATGGTGTGTTTAAAATGTTGCCTTATTAAAATAATACCTGACATTATGGCACAATTAAAATGTTTTCAAAAATTAACCCAAAACCACCCTTTGAACACTGACAACTGCCCCAAACTACCGTAATCTGATCCAGTCACCCCCTCCATACCCTAACCTAACCTTACCTAACATCTGTATCCCCAAACTACCCTAACCTAATACATTCATCCCCCAACACCCTAACCTAACATTTAATTTGATTCTCGGCAGCATAGTGTTTGACACACTGTTTTAATAAGGTAACATTTTAAATGGTGACATTTTTAATGCTCCATTTTGACGCAAGTACCATTTTACATACGCCCCGTTGTGATGTTCTGCATTTACTAGTTGCCAGTCCAAAAGGAGACCCATTTGGGGTATACACTTTAACTTTCAAAGTTTCCCTATAAAGGGAACTCATGACTGAAAATTAAGGGTAAGATTACCTATTGTTCTTTGCTAGATGATTTACTAAATAACATTTCATCACTAGAAAATACTGTAAGTAAAATGCATATTTTTGGAATAGGCATAAAACAACATAAAATAAGTATAAAATAAGATATTATATATAGAACTAGAAGGATTTCATGTAATAAACAATTGCTTTTATTTGGAAAATGCATTGTTGCTCTTTCCATTCATGGTGTCTTTTACATGATTATCATATAGAGCACATTTCCAATTAAGGGCTGTATTGCAGCACAGCTGATAACTTCACTACTGGTTTCATCTCTAAATCCCCCACTGACTTCAATAAAAATCTGTGAGGTAAAACCATTGATAACATTTATCACCTGCTAAATAATCTAGCCTGAGGAAAATAGTTGAAATTGAGCTAGAATTCCAATAGCCAATTAGGAGAAAAGGATACATTTTCCAATTTTAGACTAAGTTGGCAGCTTCTTTTGCATATTTTATTTTGCAAGCCTTTCTTTGGCTCAGTACGAAGAGATCTGCCAAAGGCTGAGCTCGATGAGCTATGGTATTTTCAACTCCATCATTTAAGTAAATATAGAACATGCTTGATTTTAAAGTCCTAGATATTTTTGAGCTTTTGGTGAAGTCAAGCTAAGCCTGAAGCATGTTGCTCCTTTGGAATTTAAAATATCAATCTAGAATGTGTGGATTAATAGGTAGAATAGCATTTTAAAGGCTATCACTTCTGCAGTTTGTGTGTTATTCTATAAAACCTATGCACTAAGCTTTGGAAATGCATAGGCTCTATAGAATAACATAGGAACCAGAAAAGTGATATCACTGGAGAAGTCATCTCCACTTTATCATTACCTCTTTATCACTCCTTAGTGCATAAACCTCTATGTGTTTCATCTAAATAAAAGCTAAAATTAGATACAAATCCTAGAAAATGCCAAGGGAACAATAGCATGTTAGTGAGAATGTTGGTTAATTAGTGATTAGTATAATAGAAACATAGAATTTGACTGCAGATTAGAACCATTTTGCCCATCTAGGCTGCCCATTTTTCCTACTGTAAAAACCTCAGACTTTTTTTGGTCCTTGGTCTTGTCTTATGTTCAGGACAGTCTTATGTCTATCCCATGCATGCTGAAATTCTCTTACTATATTACCCTCTAACTCTTCTGTTGGTAGGCTGTTCCATATTTTTTGAGCCATGTTTTTACCTTGATTTTTAATATACCAATAAATATGTGGCTTTTTCATCCTGACATGAGTTTACAAGATCACCTTGCAAAGTCGGGAGTGCTTCCACAACCATTGTCTCCATATTCCACATATGTATCACACTTTCAGTGAAGTAAAACATTTTTATATTACATCTAAGACTTTGACCCTCTAGCTTTAGACTACGATCTTGTGTTCTAACTTTTTTACTCCTTTGAAATACACCTCCTGCCTGTATTTTTTGAATGTTCCTATCATATCCCCTCTCTTTCTTCCCTCCTCCGAGCTCTACCTGTTCAAATCCTTTAGTCTATCCTGATATTGTTTTATCCTAATACTCTAATTATAGTTATCATTATTATAATTACAAATGGTAATGAACTTGATCAGTGAAATTGTAGAAAGATTTCCCTACCTAAATATGATATTGTTTAGTTTATTTATACTCTTTTATTATAGCAAGGGAATCTCTGTAAAAGGGGCAACTTTTTTATATTTTTGTGTGAATAACTGCAATTGTTTCCTTTTTATTACAGAAACAAAACATGTCATTTTAGGCAAGTAACTGGCTCCAAAGGTGATACATGGCCGGCTTTTCGTTTGTGTGACAACTACTGGAGAAGAAAAGTAAGCAAATCATTCTCATTGCTCATCTGATTCTAAGAGTCCTATGCAGAACAGAGAAACTGTGTAATTCTAGCACAAACCAATTGCACTACAGTGGACAAATACAACTTCCCAATAAATGCATTACAAAAGAATACATTGAAGACCTCTATAGTATTCAAGGGGTTAAAAGCCCAATTTAAATCAGTGAGAGTTTATTTCTCACTCATGTTGTATTCCATTTGCCCCAGGAATTCTCCAGTTTCTTATGAACATAAGGCACTTGGGCCACGTTGTTCACCAACTATTTAGATATTTCTAAATACATATTATTATTATTATTGTTATTCTTCTTTATTTATATAGCGACAACTTATTAATAATAATAATAATCCTTTATTTATATAGCGCACACAGATTCCGCAGCGCTTTACACTCATATTGGTTCCTGTCCCCATTGGGGCTCACAATCTAAATTCACCTATCAGTATGTTTTTGGAGTGTGGGAGGAAACCGGAGTACCCGGAGGAAACCCACGCAAACACAGTGAGAACATACAAACTCATTGCAGATGTTGTCCTTGGTGGGATTTGAACCCAGGGCCCCAGCGCTGCAAGGCAACAGTGCTAACCACTGAGCCACTGTGCTATTCCACAGCACTGTATGGAAGACTACATATTAGAGCAATGAGCCAATATGATTCTGAATTAAAATAGATGCTAGGATGGATTTCTATCTAAAAATGTCTCCAAGGGGGGTCATCGGGATGTGTATGGACATTTTGGGCCACTCCTTTTCTTTGCACCTTGTTTTACATTATGTTCTAACTAACAAGGCACAGTGGAAACTGGAGTAACTTTACTTCATGGTTCTGTGCACACCAGAAGGGAGGTATTGGTTTGCTTCTAAAAAAATCTTCATTTTTGCTGTTATAGCATAAAATCCATTTGTATGAGATGGAAACTAATGCCGGAGGAACTGCATTGGCAAATGTGTACATTATATACTAACAGTAGTATAGTTGATGAGGCTAAAAAAAGACGTGCCCATCAGTTTCAGCTCATGCCATATCATGCTTGTTGATCCATAGGAAGGAAAAAAACTTTGAAGCCATTTCCAATTAAGCACCAAGTGGGTAAAAAAAATCCTTCCTGACTCCAAATGGCAGTCAAATATTTCTCTGGATCAACATCCTATCTTCTCTGAAGCAAACTGACATAATTCTTAATATTCTTCTATGATAGATATCCATTACAGTTTTTTTTTTATAATTAAATCTTTATTGGAATAAGAATGACAACCAACAAAGAAAACAAAGTAATGGTAGAGGAAAAAACAAACAGCCATATAAAGGATATAAACATCGCATATGAAAACAATGAATAAACCCATCGGACAAAGAAGCAATCATAAATATGATGGCCAGTCATTCCCATTCCATAATTTTAGCTGAAGAAAAGAAGAGAAAGAGATAGAGAAAGAAGAGGACAAGCAGAGGGGAAGATGAGGAGTAAAAGGGGAGAAAGACCCAAGAGGAGGAAAAGAATAGACCAGATAGAAAAGAGAAAGAAGAAAAAGAAAGAGTCGAGCACCCCGGTGAGCAGGCGAACAGCTTCCCACCCAGAATCAGCCAAGCTAAGGATACGGCCACAGAGCAGATGCCTAGGTAGCCCGCACCAAGTCCCAACTCTGAAGAGCAGAAGTCCAAGCAATATAGTCCCCACCTCGCCTGATCAAGGACATCCGGTGAAGTAAGAGGGAGTCTCTAGCCCTGGAATGCCATTCGCTGGTCGTAGGTGGAACAGGATCCTTACAGTGGATGGGGATCAGGGACTTCGCTACAGAAAGCAATAAAAGAATAAGTGATCTCTGTTGTTTGGGGAGTCGGGGGAGACCCCTGAAAAAAAGAAATGGAAGGGGGTCAAGAGCCAACGAGATACCAAGGAACTTATTGATAATGTCTCTACATCCTTTCCAATAAGGGAGCAACAGAGGACATGACCACCATAGATGAAGAAGAGTTCCCCGATGGTTTAAGCATCTCCAGCACATAGGGCTAGTCCCTGCACAGATTTTACTCAATTTAACCGGGGTATAGTGCCAACGAAAAAGAAATTTGTAATTAAATTCTAATATACGAGATGATATAGATGCAATGGAATGTAAAGCCCAAATCGTGGTCCAATCATCTGGGCATAGATCAACACCTAGTTCAGAAGTCCAGGCTGACGTATACGGAGGATCCTTCACCGATGATTCGTCCAGAAGGATAGAGTAGATTCTACCAAGAAACCGTTTTTTCGGGCCCAACGGGGTACCTAGTAGTTCAAAGGGAGTGAGATTCCTAGAGGCTGCGTCTCTAATGTTTGAAACTGAAAAGAAATGTTTGAGGCGGAGATAACGCCATATCTCTGACGGGGGAAGTTCCCAATCAGTTTGAAAGAAGGAAAAAGCACGGATAGTAGAGCAGTCAAAAAAATCTCGAAACCGAAGAACGGATCCGGAGGACCAGGCAATAAAGTCTCTCGAGGAAAGCGAGAAAGGGGTATCCCTAGAATAAAATGCATTGGAAAGCGGGGAGGGCAGAATCCCCAATCTACAGGAGCTCATCCGTCCGGACCAAGTGTTGATAATATTAGATAGGAGAGGATGTGTCTTCAGCAAAGGATGTCTGGAGCTAGCAGGGAGGAATGCCTCGGCAGAGACATCCCCTCCCGGTGGGAAGGAGCGCTCCAAAGAAACCCAGCTCTTGGAGTCTGAGTTCTTCAACCAATCGGGAATCGACGATAACAGAGTGGACATATAATAAAGGCGATTGTCAGGTACACCCAATCCCCCCCTGGATCTTGGACGCCGTAAAGTATCCAGTTTTACCCGCGGCTTATGATATCGCCACATGAAAGAATTCAAACTATTCGTTAATTTCGTAAGATACTTGGGAGGTAGGTAAATAGGGAGAGTTTGGAAATAGTACAAAATCCGAGGTAAAACCGACATTTTCAAGACCCCAATTCTGCCTAGCCACGATAAAAAAAGAGGATCCCATTTCTTGAGATCCCTTTGAATCAAAGCCAAAAGTTGAGGATAATTTGCCGCAAATAGCTTGTCGAAAGAGGAGGAAAGTCGAATCCCCAAATAAGGAATAGAGGATCTGGACCATTTGAATGGAAAAGAAGACTGAAGATCCTTGAGCAACCTAGATGGAATAGCTATGGGGAGGGCTTCTGATTTGTTAAAATTAATTTTTAAGTCCGACAGGGAGGAAAAAATGTCAAATTCCGACATTAGAGCTGGCATGGAAGACATAGGCTGTGTCAAGGAGATCAGAACATCATCAGCGAACATAGAGAGCTTATATTCTTTGTGAGCATGCAGAATTCCCCGAATCTTCGGGTTGTCACGTATACGTTGCGCTAGGGTTTCCATAATCAAAATAAACAATAACGGTGAGAGGGGGCATCCTTGACGGGTGCCATTAGAAATATGGAACGCATTGGATAAGTGACCGATAGTTTTAACTTTCGCCGAGGGGCAAGAATATAAAGCCATTACTCTCTGAACAAACACCGGGCCGAACCCAAAAGCACGGAGTGTGTGTTCCAAAAACTTCCAATTTACCCTGTCGAATGCCTTTTCGGCATCCGTGGAAAGAAAAACAGTAGGCGTCGATGAGGAAGAAGAAATATGGAGTAGCTATAAGAGTTTTCTAGTATTGTCTCTGGCTTCCCGCTGAGGAACAAAGCCAGATTGGTCAGGATGTATTAATTGATGGAGTCTAGTTTTCAACCTAACAGCCAGAATTTTTGCATAAAGTTTAATGTCTAGATTAAGGAGAGAGATGGGTCTGTAGCTTGCACAAAGCAACTCATCTTTCCCGGACTTCGGCAAGACCGTGATGAGCGGAGAGAGTATCCGGGTGTGTAGAAATTGAATCTGATAAGGAGTTAAAAGAATCAGCCAAAAGAGGGGCTAGTAAGTGACGAAATGATTTATAGTAACCCTGGGAGAATCCATCAGGACCTGGACTTTTGCCCGGTGGAAGAGACCTGATGGCTCTATCTCGGTCACGGAGCATCCAAGGCGTCCCTATCAAGATCATCAATGTGGGGCAAAGAGGTCGATCTAAGATATGCATCAATGCGTGCGGAGTGGTCAGCGGCCTCTCCAGCCCCCTCACGAAGATTATATAGTGAAGCATAAAAAGATCGAAAGGTGTCAGAGATTTGAGCATCAGAGTGACAGGTATGCCCCGAAGATGTGCGGATAGCTGGAATATAGGTGGACGAAAATTGATGTTTGAGTTGTTGAGCAAGTAAACGACCTGGTTTATTGCCATGTTCGAACAAGGAAAGCCTCGATTTGAAGAACATTCGCTCCACTTGTTCATGAAGAGTAGTAACCAGTTGTTGCTGAAGTGCCGTCAAAGTAGGAAGAACCGCCGATGCCCTGGAAAGCTTGTGTTGAGCCTCAAGTGCCTGAATCTTATTCAGAAGTACCTCAATGCGTTTAGATCGTTCCTTCTTCTTGTGGGACGCAATTTTGAACAATTCACCACGTATCACACATTTATGAGCTTCCCAAAACATCAACGGCGAGACATCTGCTGACTCATTATCCGCCATATAATTCCTAATGGTTTTCTCAATAGAAGATTTCACGTCTTCCGAGGCAAGTAAATATTCATCTAGACGCCAAAGTTTCGCAGTTGAAGTCTGAGTCTGACGTAACAATTCAATGGAGACCGGAGCATGGTCGGACCATGTGATCGAGCCTATACCAGCGGAGCGGAGAAGATGTAAATGGGGATGGTCAATAAGGATATAATCAATCCTAGTGTAGGAATCGTGCGGATGTGAGTAAAATGTGAAATCTTTAGAGTCTGGATAGAGCAGGCGCCAAGTATCAACCAAGAATGAAGAGTGAAGACGTGTAACGACTCAGTGAATAGAGGAATACGGAAGATGGGAACGACCAGTAGAACAATCTAAAGTAGGGTTCAAATGGCAATTGAAGTCGCCGCCCACTAAAACAATGCCTTCTTTGAAATCATCAAGAATATCAAACACCTTATGAAAAAAGGTAGATTGAGAATCCGACGGGGCATATATAGAAGCGAACGTGTACATTTGCCTGTCGATCAATTCCTTCACAAAGAGAAACCTGCCGTCTTTATCTCTGCAAACCTGTGTTGAGACAAAAGATAAGCGTTTGTGAAATAAGATACAGACCCCGTTACGTCTCGAAGAAGAAGAACTCAAAAATGCATGCTCATAAAATCTATTAGTAAGCTTCTTTTCTTTATGAGAAGCAAAGTGAGTTTCTTGAAGTAAGATCACATCACCACGTGATCGCTGAAAGTCCTTCAGAGCAACAGATCTCTTCTGTGGAGTCCCTAGCCCTTTAACATTCAATTAGATCACACACAATGCAGAAGGGAGCGTTTTGGTAGACATGAAGTGAGAGAAGAAGAGATGCCCAAGCACCCCCAACAATGCAAGGAAGGGAGAGCAACCCATATAAAACTAAGGTAGGAGACCCACTACACCGGAGTGCTCGACAATTGAGAAAAGAAAAGGAGTATGAGAAAAGAGAGAGGAGTAGAGAGTAAAGGAGAACCTGAGAAAAGGAGTATAGTAGAAAAGAAGAAGAATAGAAAATAAGAAACACAGTAGAGCAACACACTCTACCCGAGCAGGGGCAAGGAGGCGTAGAGCCACCTACCCGGGATAATATGTACATCAGAGAGAGTAGACTTAGACAGAAAAGCAAATGGAAAGGAAAGGAAGTCGCCTGGGGGAGCAGACCCCCAGTCCGAAATAGGCAAGAAGGATGAGGCATAGAACTGTAGGCTCCCGGACAGATAAGAGGATAGATGAGAGAAACATGCAGTAACAGAAATAGCAAGTCAAGAATTGTCAAGATGTATAGAGACCGCAAAGGTGGATATAGGAAAAGTTGCCAAAGATATGAGCACAGAGGAGGGAGAAAGACAAAAAAAAAAAAATGGGGGGGAAGGGAGGGGAGACATATACACGGAGGAAGAACACTGACGGGCAGACACAAACAGAGACAAGGGCACAAAAGGACGGACAAAGGAAAGCCAGGCCATTATTGGAGAGATACAAAAATCACCAGACATGCATTAGTACGAGACCAATAAACGCTCCCCCCACCTGACAGTGTAGGTGAAATATAGGGTGTACCATCTCAGTGCCTCTAAAGCCAACAGTATAAATCTCATAACCCATCAAGGGCATCTCAGAGTGAGGTACCCTGAACTATAACCAATACTGTTCTCAATCTCACGAGAAAGTCTCGCCCCCACTCTCGTCCTAGAGAAAAAAAAAAAAAAAAAAGAGGGACACTACCAAGCAGGGAGAGGCAAACAGTCTCGTCTCAAGTGTAATATTTAATCGCGCACTGTAGAATCAACATGTATGACAACAACAATGGGGATCGAATATACACAGCAAACTTAACACAGGAATGTGAATTCCCTCCAACACAAAACTCCCTCCCCCGGGAACCAAACCGCGACAACGCCGCAAAAAAAGATCACGGCGCCCCCACGGTCCAGACCCCCCCACTCTCTATGACCAACCGTCCCTCCTACAATCTTCAACAAACATGTCTTTCCCAGTAACCAAACAAAAGCCATCGGCCCAGGGTCGGCCCCATAAAAGCACATAGAACCGGCCATGAGCCAAAGGCAAGTATTGCCAACACATCAAACTAGCAACCTCTGTCGCCCTCCCCTCTAGAGACTCGCCATCGACACGCGATCCAGAGCCAAAGGGCAGGCAAGAGTCAGCTAAAATCCCCCTGCCCAGATAAGGCGCGGGAATAAAGCCAAGAGAGTGAGGCCTATAGTGATGCCTACAGGGCCGGTAGGCCAGTGTTGGGGCCGCAAGTAGCTGCCCGCCGTGACCCAAAAACCAGATCGCATGTCGAGGGCCAAGTAAAAAGGAAGTAATAGCTCTAAGTGTACAATAAACTGAGCAGGGTAAGTCCCACCTAAAATTACAAAAACAACAAAATTGTAAATGGGCAGCCAGTCGGCCCGCGACAGGGCCCCCCTCCCCCCCCCGAGGACCCGGCCGCGGGCCAAGGGCCCCCGCCAACAAAACCCCGAAACCACCCCAACAGTAGTAACATATTAATACAGTGATATAACATATCAATATAATATACCCCAGAGACCGGAAGGTCAGCCAACCCACAACAGGGCCCACACAACCCCTAGAGCCCCGCCATGAGCCGACGGCCCCCCGCTCAACCAGGGCAGCCCCCAACTACAAATCTCTAGGAACCCGGCCAGAGGAAAACAATTAGGATCAGTAGCATCCATGGTATAGGGTCTCAGAGAGAACCCAACAAGTCCGCCAGGCTATAGTCCCCTTAGAGTTCCACACAGGTAGAGCTACCTCTGGCGGGAATAGAGGGCACCCGGTCGAAGCCGGGGAGACCAGGTACCAGTCTGACGGTAGTCATGTATAAAAAGTTTCATCCCCGCTCCTGCCGTATTGGAGATGAGGAGTCCTCCTCAGTGGTAGGTGAAGCTCTGTTCCTCCTCTTCCGCAGAACTGGGTGCCACTGGGACCGCGGAGGTACAGCAGAGGGCCACTGCATTTCTCCAAGTTGTGGAGTTGGCACAGGAGTCATCTCAGGAAGCGGGATCTGTAAAGCTTCAGCAAACATTTTAGTATTGCCCTTATATCGCAACACATGATGAATCCCATCTCTGAAAACCATCAGGCGCAATGGAAAGCCCCACTTGTACTGGATGCCATGTTGTCGCAGAGAGGTAGTGAGAGGGCGAAGCTCCCTTCTCCATGATGAGGTAAGTGGAGACAGATCTCTGAAAACAGTGATCGATGCTTTCCGGAATGAGAAAGCGGTGTTGCCTCGGGCAGCCTGAAAAATCGACTCCCTGTCAGGGTATCTTTGAAATCGGACTATAACGTCCCTGGGGGCATCTTTAGGAGCAAATTTAGACTTAGCTAAGCGATGCACCCTGTCAATGGGTAGGTCCACCGGGGTGTTGGTGTGCAGAATGTGGGTGAAAAGTTCCCCAAGGTAGGGTCCCAGTGCATCAGGGAGGATGCTTTCAGGGATCCCCCTGAAGCGCAAATTATTGTGTCGGGATCGATTTTCAGCGTCATCGAGCTTAATCAGCAATTCCATATTCTGGGTGTGTAAGTAGTCCAATTTTCTCGTCACATCATGTTTAAAAGCTTTCCAATCCTCAAAATCCTCTTCAATAGCAGTGACGCGATCTCCCAGGTGTCGGACATCCGCCCGTACATCTTTTAGTTCCTCTCGGAGAAAGGCATTTAGGTCTTGAAGAAGATTCTATAAGTCTTGTTTAGTAGACGGGGATCTGACAGAGGAGTCACAATCCCCGCGTGCATCCGTTGATCGATGTACAGGGGAACGGGATCTAGACCTGGACGCAGAGTCTGTCTCCCCAACTGCCCCATCAGCCATCTTGTCAGACAGAGAAGGCTCTTCTCCCGCAGGCCGTGGCGGGAAAAAGGAGCGCAGGCCAGAATCGCGTTTATTCTGTTTCTCGCCATAAATAGGTCCTCTGGCATTAAAGTAGTCTCACCACCAAAAAATAGTCAGTGATCTGCAAGTAAGTCAACAAAATCAAGCAAAACCTGCCCGGGAGCCCAAGAGCTGAGGCATTAAGCAGCCATCCGCTCGGCAGTCCAAGCCACGCCCCATGCATTACAGTTTTTAAAGCAATTATAGTATCTGCAAGTACAGCTTTCCATTGCAAAGAATTATTTTATTTTACTGCCCTTACTGTAAAAAAAAACAAACCCTGCCTTGTTTTAGTCAAACAGCCTTTCCTCTAGTATTAATGGATGACCTCTTGTTATTTGCTTAGTTCTTTGAGTAAATAATTCATTGGAGAGTTCTTTGTATTCCCCTCAAATATATTTATAAATAGTTATCAGATCACCTCTTAGACGTCTCTTCTCTAATGTAAACAAACCCAGCTTGTACAGTCTTGTTTTATAACTCAGATCCTCCAATCCTTTTATCAGTTTTGTTGCATGTCTCTGCAATTTTTCCAGTTCAGTAATGTATTTTCTAAGAACTGGTGCCAAAAACTGTACTCCATATTCTATATGAGGAGTTACTAAGGATTTATTTAGAGGTAGAATTATAATATCATCAAAGTATTTTTCCAGGAAGGATACATTGAGATTGTCTCTCGTTTTCATGTATGTCCAATGTTATTATTACCCAGTTTAAACTATATTTGCATCCCGTGCATCTACACCTCTTTTTATGCAGGCTAGTACCCTATTTGCTCTTGCAGCAGCTGAGTGACTCTGCACATTGCTGTGAAGTCTATCATCTATCAGTACTCCTAAATCTTTCTCTGATGAGTATTCCCGAAGTAGTTTCCCATTTAGTGTATATGTATCATGTTTGTTTCTACAGCCCAAATGCATAACCTTACATTTATCTACTAAGCATTAGATTGCTTATCCCTCTGGCACTCAGAGGGTTAAACCTCATCTGCCACTTTTCTGCACATTCACTCAGTTTATCTAAATCTTTCTGGCGATAAAATATATCCAGCTCTTTATGTTTTTCCCTTACAGAGCTTAGTGTCATCAGCTTATATTGAGACATTCCCACTTCTAGATCATCAATAAACAAATTAAAAAGCATTGGGCCCAGGACTGAACCCCACTTTCAGCTGAAGCCTTTTATGCAGTAACCTGCACAATATCAAAGGCTTCTGCAAAATTAACATCAATTCCCTTACCAAAATTACTACTTACCATTGTAAAATGCATGTAAATTAGTTTGATATCTATTCTTCATAAAACCATGCTGGCTCCTACTAATCATATTGTTGAACTTCACATAGTTTTGAATACTGTCAGTTAGTAATTCTTTTAATACTTTACCCACTATGGAATTCACACACAGGTCTGTAATTTCCTAGTTTGGATCTTGCCTCTTTTTGAACAACGGTACTACATCAGCTTTCCTCCAATCACAGGGCACTATGCCTGATGAAAAACAATCAATAAATATTAAGTATAATGATATTACAATTACTGAACTAAGTTCATTATGCACCCTTGGGTATATGCCATCAGGTCCTGGTGTTTTATTCATCATAACCTTTTCCAGTCTCTTTTGGACTTTTTCCTCACTAAGCCATGTACATGACGGAGAAAATTATTTGATTTTGTATGTTTGCCCATAGCCTGCCAGTATTGATTCTTTTGTATTATGTTTAAGGTGTCAGCCATAGCCTTACCCTCACTAATCAATTCACCTGTCTCAGCCTTAAGAGAACCAATATCAACCTTAATCTTTTTTGCTTGTTTGCAGATTTTATTACATGTTTTATATTTTGTAAATTATGCATATGACCCTTCTGACTTAAACATTTTAAAAGCCTGGTCCTTATTTCTCTTTTCTAGATGTGGGCAAAGATCCCATTGTGTTCACATGAGAAATATTGTGAAAACCACGATTTTCAACTTTTACTTAAAAATCCTCTTTAAACAAACCCCTTAAAATTTTCTCCTTTTTCGATTTACTCCAAAAGTAATTTTGCTATTTTTTTCAATAGCTTCAAACTTCCTGCCTGTTTACTTAACTGTACTTCATATTTTTTAACTCAAAACTTGAGGTTTCCTGGAAGTGAAACAGAAGGCAAATCAGCTAGAGAGGGTGCTAGGCAATTTTGAAGCTATTTATTTAGCGAAATTAAGGCAACAGAGGCTCAGACTGTTAGCAAACAGTATGAACACTCATCTAAAATAGAAAAGGAGGAGCCGGAAGGGCCATGATGTGTCCAGTGAGCCAGAGGAAATAACCATTACCAGCATGGAGGGGTCTGGGAGTTCTTATTCCCAAGACCCAAAGACATCATCCCTTGGGATTTGGGGGAAATTTGTGAGCAAAGCAAAAATGGGTAGCAGTTTGAGCAGCAAAGGGCAGCTTCCTGTGCCTGTTACTACTGCTGCTAGTGTGCCTTCTGATAGGAGGAGGAGATGACAGCAGGTGTGACAGCAGGGGGCCTCAAGTCACATTTGCCACCCGCAAGCAGTCCCACTACTACCACACAGCGGCTAGAGAGCTCCAGCAGCTGGAGTATAAATAAAATCCTAAAGTGGCAGGACATGAGGATGCTAATCCAAGGCAGAACATATTTAAATGAACTGTGCCAAAGATTGTTAACTGGAATTCCACCAAAGGAAAGAGATTCACCCAGTTAACCCCTTAAGGACCGGCCGTGAGCGCACCCGGGTGGCACTTAAGGACCACGGACCATTTTTTTTGCATCCGTTTCAGGGCGTGCAGCCGCGCGGGGAGCCCTGAATTCCATGACGTTCCTGGCACATCATGGGTCCTTAACACAAATCTACCCATGACGTGCCGGGACCGTCAAGGGTCGTTAAGGGGTTAATCTGTTGGGAATTAACATACATACTGAAGTACTCTTTTAAATACTAATTGGTATGGTCCGTGAGTGGTAGGCAGAAGGTAAATGCAGATCAATATCCAGTTAAAGACAAAAGCCCTCCAGACAGGGGTGTCCATAGAAATTTTTCTGGGTGGGGGACAAAGCCATAATATGACCCCCAGGCCAGCTCATCTGATAGGAGGAGGAGATGACGGCAAGTGTGACAGCAGGGGACCTCAAGTCACATTTGCCACCCGCAAGCAGTCCCACTACTACCACACAGCAGCTAGAGAGTGTTAGGGGTGAGGGATGGAGTGGTGGTGAAGGTGATGATAATTGTGTTGAAACAGCTGGTAGTGGGACTAGTATAATTATTTATCCTCCTGCTGAGGTAGAGCGGGAGGTGATGATGACACGCATCCAGTTTAGGGGTCAAGGGAGCCCACAACATCCCCCTGACCCTGTTATTTCCCTTCCCCTGGCATTGTGCTCTGGGACATGATGCTGAAGAACTTTCTAGCATTATTAGCATCAACACAGATCAGCCGCCTGTGCATGCTGCTAGTGCTGCCACTCTGCATTCTTCACCTCAAGAAGAGATGGCAAGTGTGTCAGTAGGAGACCCTCTGTCACATTTGTCATCATCGCAAACCAGTTCAACTCTCATAGAGCAGCAGCAGCTAGGAGGGACTGGTGGAGTTTGCTGCTGCTGTAATTCCTTAAACAGCTCAGCAATGTCATTTGTCAATGACCACCATAAAATGACCTGCTGGCTTTTGTTCTTTCAAACAAGAGGCCTACATAAAAAAATGGTGTGCTTGTTTCTAACAAGCTTAAGTCCTACAAATCACTATTTCTTCAGGGCTTAACCCTCTAACAAGCCTGAGTCCAACAAATCTTCACTGATTCCTTGGGACTTATGCCTCTAACAAGTCTGAGTCCAACAAATCATTGATTCTTCAGGGCTTGTGCTTCTAGCAAAATTGAGTCAAACAAATCATCACTAATTCCTCAAGGCTTGTACCGCTAACAAGCCTGAGTCCAACAAATCACTGTTTCCACAGGACTTTTGCCTAAATGTGTAATTCCCACAGATTAATGTTTCCTCCGGGCTTGTGCCTAAAAAGTATAAGTCTTCCAAATTAATGTTTCCGCAGGGCTTGGGCATAAAAAGTCCTACATCATCTATCTATCTGTCTATCTATCTATCTATATATCTATCTATCTATCCATTGGTAAAGAAAGAAAAAAAAAAAAAGATGGCCACATATAGTTGACAAATGTTTGCATTAAAGCTTGAAGATGTTGCAACAGCAAAAAATCAACAACAAATACAAAAATAAATGGAGGAATTCTAATAAAATCTTTATAAGGATGAAGGATAACAACTGAATGCAGTATCAGAGGCTTAAGCTGGGCCAGTCATTTTGTAGAAGAAGTAGAAGCTTCAATAAAATCAATGAAAAATGGCAGCGTAGCTGGACCTGATATGATAAAGTCACTATTGTAATGTTGAAAGCTGGGAGTCAACCATTGTGCAGAGCCCTAGCTAAACTGTTTTCTAAATACTTGCAACTCAACAGAGTGTCTGCAACAAGGAACAGTGCAGAAGTCATCCTATTACACAAAAAAGGTATTAAGGCGGCTCTGAAAAATTTCCAACCATTAAGCCTATTGCCAGTCATATGCAATTGTTCACAAAGGCACTATCAAGAAGATTGAACACAATACATGATGCTGCTCAGCCTAAAGAACAAGGAGGTTTCAGAAGTGGTTTCCGTACAATGGACCATATCCAAACAGTGTAACAAGGTATAGAGCGGTGTTATGAATACAATCTTCCTTTATGCATAGCCTTAATTGACTACGAAAAGGCCTTTGACTCAGTGAAAAAGCAAGCAATAATCAATACCCTGATCAACCAAGGAATAGACAGAGCTTACTTCAATATCCTCCAATAAATGAAAATGCAACTGCATTAGTACAGGTCAACAATGACAAATTTGAGATCAACATAGAATAAGGAATCTGACAAGGAGCCACAATGTCCCCTAAACAAGGTTCTGCTTGTTTAGAAGAACTTCAGCAGACTAAATTGGGATAAAAAAAGACTTAAGATCAATGGAGATTACTTAACATCTCTTATGCTTTGCAGATGATAGCATACACTTTGCCATAGTCCTAATGAACTGCAAGATAGCATTGAAGAACTACAACAGGAAATCAAGCATTTTGGCCTGAAGATGAAGATCAACAAAAATGCAAGTCATGTGTAGCAAATTTCCCATACAGAGGAGAATGTTTACCTTGGACAGGAAATGTCAACAGATGGAAACACCATCATGGAAATTATTCAACGAATAAATCTGGGATGGCAAGCACTTGGAAACCTTAGTAGTATTGGCATGGTGTGGGTTGTAATTAGAGTTGTGTTTATGTATAAAGTGTTTTAGTGTATTTTAGGTTGTACTTATGTTTCATGTAATGTAAAGTTGCATCCAATTAAATATTATGCAGTTATGTGCATATTTGTGGTATTGACTATATTCTTAATAGGATTAAATGTATTTTGTTAGTCATCTTTTCAGCACCATGATTCAGTCAATTACCAGAGCCAGTGTGTCTGCATGTACTCATGACAATATCCTGAATGCATGACCATTGTTCCAGAGAACAATGGAGGACACCACAGAGATTCCTCAGCCCCGTAGGGAATACCTGTTCTGTCTGCTGCTCTGTGCTATGAAGTTACAGTAAAATTGTGGTGCACATTCCGCCTGCTTGATCTGCTTCCTTCTATCTTTCACAAATAACCCATGGTAGAGTGCCTCTTGGCAAACACACAGGTTGTTTCATCACAAGGACCAATGAATTAGGGTCCCAACTTGGCAGAAGGCTGACAAAGTTTTAGAGGTCTTGTAGAAATCCCAATCTCATTTCCAGTACAAAAGAACAGGGCTGGATGACTGGGTATTTGACTTCGTTCTTTTGAGAGTCTGAAGACATTTGGAGGATGGCACTGACCTCAGCCCCCATAGGGACAGCACACGACCTACTTGGGAATCAGCAGCTGGAGTATATATAAAATCCTAAAGTGGCAGGACATGAGGATGCTAATCCAAGGCAGAACATATTTAAATGAACTGTGCCAAAGATTGTTAACTGGAATTCCACCAAAGGAAAGAGATTCACCCGGTTAACCCCTTAAGGACCGGCCGTGAGCGCACCCGGGTGGCACTTAAGGACCACGGACCATTTTTTTTGCATCCGTTTCAGGGCGTGCAGCCGCGCGGGGAGCCCTGAATTCCATGACGGTCCTGGCACGTCATGGGTCCTTAAGACAAATCTACCCATGACGTGCCAGGACCATCAAGGGTCGTTAAGGGGTTAATCTGTTGGGAATTAACATACATACTGAAGTACTCTTTTAAATGCTAATTGGTATGGTCCGTGAGTGGTAGGCAGAAGGAAAATGCAGATCAATATCCAGTTAAAGACAAAAGCCCTCCAGACAGGGGTGACCATAGAAATTTTTCTGGGTGGGGGACAAAGCCATAATATGACCCCCAGGCCAGCTCATCTGGCCCCTTTGTTTATATGGAGGGGGTAATTGTAAGGGGGGCAAGTGTCCCCCTCTGGACTCCCATACCCACAGAAGAGACAAACTGAGATAAGTATAAGAAAGTCATGTCCTCTCTTGTTCTTTGTATTCTTATTACATCCTGTTACTTTCATTACTGTTGTCTTTCTTGACCCAAGGTGCTACCTCAGTTTTAATCAACTCATTCAAAACTACTGCAACCTTACCATGCAGGTATCACATATCGAAAAAGAACTAGAACAGCGCATGGCTCCTCTAAGTTTTATCTGTATTACAAGTAATCTGACGTGCACATAATTCTTTAAATTAGGTACTCACAAGCAGAGAGGCTACTGCCGCCTCTAGGAGATTTGCCTATGCTGGATCAGACCTCCAGTCACGGTCTTCGGTTTCACCAGTCACTTTCCTCACTTTCTCGATCTCCACTTTTCCTTCTCTCCTATGCTTTTTCTTGGTTTTTATTCACTCCTTTGGCAGGATACTGAACTCTGTATATATAATAGGTCTCTCCAGACCCAATGTATGCACTTAAAGGAATAGCGTTAATGATCTAAGGAAGTGCGGGACAACCTTATCGGTATATAATCATTTAATAAATCAATTAAAAATATGACACTGGACAAACACTAAATGAATAAAATAAATAATATTTGCTGGTAATATTGGCCTAACACATTTCGCACACACTAGATTGGTTTGTCATATATATACCGATAAGGTTGTCCCGCACTTCCTAAGATCATTAACGCTACTCCTTTAAGTGCATACATTAGGTCCGGAGAGACCTGTTATATATACAGAGTTCATTATCCGGCCAAAGGAGTGAATAAAAAAAACAAGAAAATGCACAGCAGAGAAGGAAAAGCGGAGATCGAGAAAGTATGGAAAGTGACGGGTGAAACCGAAGACCGCGACTGGAGGTCTACAACCAGTGCTCCATAAACTGAGCAAAATTGATCAGTCCACTGAAAGTGTTAAAGGTACTGTTATTAATTCCTTAACGACCCTTGATGGCCCTGGCATGTCATGGGTATATTTGCGTTAAGGATCCATGATGTGCCAGGACCATCATGGAATTCAGTGCTCCACATGTGGCTGCACACAGTTTTGGGAGCCCTGAACCGTATGCTGAATTAAAGAAAAAAAGGTCTGTGGTCCTTAAGTGACGGCCGCATGCACGATCGGCCGTCCTTAAGGGGTTAAAAGGAATGATTTGGAATAATATATGCACTATGAAACTCAGGCCCTTTCAGTGCTGGTCGCTCACCTTAGATGGAACATTATCTACAGCACATTACTTTATATGCTCCATTTACATAAATGAGAAGTTGTATATGTCACCTATAGTGCAGTTGGTTTGATCTGAAATTGCACCTCTTTTCTCTTGTGCTTTCCTTTATAAATATTCCCCACTACTGCAACAATATGCAGCTTGATAGTCCTGGCACTCTATTACAAGTTCTTATAATTGAATATTAGCCTAATAAAAAAGGGTATTATTACACACAGTGGTATTCATTTGGCATCTACTCTATTACAAGTCATTCTCAGTTTGATAAATGTAGTACTAATGTTTGATACCATTGAAAAGAAAGTGCTGCTGTACTACTGAAATGGTGGCACCAGTGTCATATTTAACTATACATTAAACTCTCTAGTTCATCATATCTTTCCCCTTTGAGCCCTAAAGCAGTGCAAAACACACAGGGCCGGATTTACATCTCAGGAGCCTGTAGGCACAGAAATGTGAAGCGCCCCCCCCCTCCCCACTGGCCATTTCCACAATGCTCCAAATCTCTACACTACTCCCCATCAACTCCACATTGCCCCCCATCAGCTGCCCCATCAGCTCCACATTGCCCTGTCAGCTGACCCCATCAGCTCCACATTGCCCCCATTAGCTCCAAATAGCCCCCATCAGCTCCACATTGCCTTCATATTGCCCCATCAGCTCCACATTGCCCTCATAAGCTCCAATCAGCTCCACATTGCCCCTCATCAGCTCCACATTGCCCCCATCAGCTCCACATTGCCCTCATATTGACCCATCAGCTCCACATTGCTTGCCCCCCATCATCCCCATATTGCACTCACATTACCCCCATAATCTCCACATTAAGCCTCACATTTCCTACCTCCCTGGTCGTCCAGCAGCAGGAGAGATCTGTGTTTCTGCACAGACCTGTAGCTGCTGGAGCTCCCGCGTGGTCTTCTCTTTAGTAATGCAGAGCGCTGGAAGATGATGTCATTTCCCAGCTCTCTATATTACTAAAGAGCCGGGGGAGCTTAGCAGCTACAGGTCTGTGCCTAAGAAGGCACAGACCTTACAGACCTTACATGCTGCAGGCAGCGCAGCACGGCACACCACTTGAAAAAAATTAAATTGATTTCTATGGCAGGCGCCCCTCTGTAGGGGGCGCCTGTAGGCAGATGCCTACTCTGCCTTATGGAAAATCCGGCCCTGAAAACACATTGCTGTAACGATGGGTACAGCACTGCTCTAAACATCCTTTCTATTTTCAAAGGGTTAATTTCTCTAAAGTTTCTGTGAATTATCTGAATAACAAAGTTTCTGGGTTTTGACAAATGTGTATATAACTGGAATCTGTGAAACACTGACCACACTAAGACATCTTAAAAGGCTTAGCGGTGAAACTAAAATCCTGATGTGTTCTTGTATTTATGAATTTGTGTAACCCAAGTATTTTGGAGTTTAATTAAAAAAAACACACAATTTAACCCTTTCAATGTTTACACTTGTTTAACCCTAGAAAATATATGTCAGACACTATAACGAAGAGCCTAGAACAAATGATAGTGAGTTGGTGATGCACCTTCAACACATTTACATTCCCCTTTAATGCAGATGTCAATTTTTGTGCCTGAAGTTAACCTTTGAGTGACAGATGAACTGTTCAACACACTGCTTCTTTGGCACTTCTCTGGCACACAAGGGGTTAAACAGAATATTGAATAGTTATGCAGAAGGTCTTGTATATAAGGCATATTGCTTAACCCTTTGAGTGCACTAGAGATATTCAACACATTGCTTCGCAATGCTTACACACACCTCTTGCACTCAAAGGGTTAACTCCCTTGGATGTTAGTGACGCTCCTACTGCATTGTGAAGAAATGTATTGAAGACCCTGTCAGAGTTCAAGGGGTTAAAACTTTAACTCTGGTGCTGCTTTTTATTTATTTTATTAGTAGCAAAAGGGGCACAGCGTTTCCCGTGCAGATTAAGTCCTTTGGGTGCTTCAGAGGTATTGATCACATTGATGTATATGTACATGGTGTGTATGTGTGTGTGTCTATATATATATATGTATATATATATATATATATATATATATATATATATACAAAATTAAATGGTATAAGCCATGGAATCAGTGCACACACAGGGCTTCTGAAAAAATTAGTTTTTGTGTTAACGTTTCGGCCCCCTGGAGGGCCTTATACCATTTCGTAGCACCCAGGCAGTAGCTATTTGTTTGTTATATTTAGGAGTGCCCTAACTTCACTGTTTATATATATATATATATATATATATATATATATATACATACACACAGAGACACATATAGTTGCACACATGCAAACGCATACATATGCACAAAGATACATAAAGGGTGAGACAGACATACATACATTATACATACATATATGCAATGCACAACATGCAGACACAGAGTGTGATACACACACACACACTGAGAGACACACACAGTGAACAGTTGTCCCTATTTTATATAGAACTGTTTTACATATATATTAGATGAATCTTGGACTCCGCCAGTATGGCCACTAAGCTCTTGTACCACTGACTACTTATGACAGTTAATAGCGTAGCAGCTATATTTTTTATTTTAGTTGGATCCTTGAGAAGAGCTGGAGAGCCTTCTGTTGACACTCAAGGGTTGAGTCAAACTTTAGGGTATGCAGGGAAGTAAAATTAAAACCGGGCCACTTGGGTGCCCCTGCCAGGAACATGTTATGTGTCCCCACTTCTCTGGTTAGGCCTCCGCCTCCTCCTAGATTGATGTGCATGTGTTGGGGCTCGATCAGGGAATGAGCGGACAGATGGCGGGCCATGTCCTCGTGCTCAGGCTATGCAGCAGAGCCGGGGGCCAGACAGGAGGAGGCGGGAGGGTTGGCAGGAGAGATGCTGAAAGGGAAAAAGAAAACTACCCTCATACAAAGCCCGAAGAAGTTAGCGAGCGGGACACCAAGCACTCTCCATCCCAGGCGCGATGTTCTTGCTACCAAATGCTGTCCAGACACTCATACAGCAGCTTAGCAAACTCAGCGATGTAGAGCTCTGCTGAGTTGCTGTATGAGGGTTCGGACAGCATTTGGTAGCATGAAAATCGTGCCTGGGACACAGAGTATGTAGTGCTTGAATCTGACCACACTATGAGTTGTGAGAAGCGGCAGTTTTTATCAAGCACGGTCCAGTGAGATGGGTGCAGGCATACCACAGCAGCGACCTATCCCTTCTTCCTCAGCCATAAGTGCTGGAGGTGAAAGCAGGGTGAGCAGTGTCTTGTCATAGGCAGATGGATCCAGTGCTGTGCGGACATTACGGTGTGGGGAAGTAATGTTTCAGAGCTCCGGCTGCTCCTGGTCGGTGAGAACATTTTCAGTGATTTTAATGAATATGTATTGCAGCTATTGGGCGAGTTGTAGTGAAGTAAGAACTGTACAGCTACATGTTGGCTGCATGTGTGTGTGTGTGTGTGTGTGTGTATGTGTGGTGTGTGAGTGGCTTGTGTGTATGTGTGTGGCTTGTATGTGTTTGTGTGTGTGGCTTGTGTGTGAGTCAGTGGTGTAGGAGCAATTGGCAGCCATTTTGTTTTTTTGTCAGTTATATAGTGGTGGCTGGCCTGGAAAGTGGGGGCAGGCCAAGTCCCTGCATGATTGAATCACCCAATGGTAGCAATAACCTCCCCATTGAATCATCCAATGGGACTTGTGTCTCCTAATGAGACATAAATTATGTAATGAGGCATTCTGTTCAATGTGTGTTTGTTTTCTGAGGAGACATAAATTATGTTCTGTGTGTGAGGTACCATAAATTATGCAACGAGGCTTATTCTTTTATATATATAGAGAGAGATTTTTTATACCAGACCCTTAAAGAGATAGTAATGTTTCATAATAAAAGCAGCTCTAATTAATCATCTTAGTATTTGGGCCTTGGAGAGTGTTATTTCAATTCTGTCAGAGTTGTAGTTCAAGAGTAATTGAATGATAAAGTATCTCCCTCCCACCCCTTTTACTGATATAACAGTGCTCAGCTCAGAGCAGCAGGGAGGTGCCCAGGTAGATTGAGAGGGACAATCTTCAATTACTATAAGGGAAAAAGCTGTGAAGGGGGGGCAGGGTTTTCATTATTCTCACAGTAAGAAGATTGTCCCTTGCTGTGAGCTGTCTGGTCAAGCAACCAGATTCCACATATGAGGTGAGCAGTGTTACACTAGGTCAAAGGGGCAGGAGGGGGATACTTTATCATTCAATTACTCTTTAACTACAACTTTGACAGTATTGAAATAACACTCTCTATGGCTCAAATACTATGAAGATTAATTGGAGCTTCTGTTTTTTGTGAAACATTACTATACCTTTAAACACAGAAGATAACAGAGTGATATATAAATATAATTATATATATATAAAATGTGAAGAAGTTTTCGGCAGGTGTGAAAAGAAGAAAAATCTAAATCAAATCACTATTTGGTGTGACCATCCTTTGCCTTCAAAATAGCATTAGTTCTTCTATGTACACTTGCACATCATTTTTTAAGGAACTTGGCAGGTAGATTGTTCCAAAAATTTTGGAGAACTAACTACAGTTCTTCTGTGGATTTAGGCAGTCTCTGTTGATTCTCTCTCTTCATGTAATCCCAGACAGAGTCGATGGTGTTGAGGCCTCTGTGGGGCCATACCATCACTTCCAGGACTCCTTGTTTTTTTTACGCTGAAGGTAGTTCTGAATGACTTTGGCTGTATATTTGGGGTCATTGTCATGCTGCAGAATAAATGTGGGGCTAATCAAATGCTTCCCTGATGGTATTGCATGATGGATAACTATCTGCCTGTACTTCTCAGCGTTGAGGATAACAATAATTCTGACCAAATCCCCAACTCCATTTGCAGAAATGCAGCCCCAATCTCACAAGGAACCTCTACTATGCTCCACTGTTGCCTGCAGACACTCTTGTACAGCTCTCCAGCCTTTGACAAACAAACTGCCTTCTGCTACAGTCAAATATTTAATATTTTGACCCATCAGTCCAGAGCACCTGCTGACATTTTTCTTCACCCCAGTTCCTGGGTTTTCATGCATAGTTGAGTCACTTGGCCTTGTTTCCATGTCGAAGGTATGACTTATTGGTCGTAAGTCATCCATGAACACCACTTCTAATTAGACTTCTCCAGACAGTAGATGGGTGTACCAGGACCCCAGTGTTTTCTCACCAGTTCTGAGTTGATGGCACTACTTTACATCTGAAGAGATTTAAGGATGTTGTGTCTTTCATCTGCTTCACTAAGTTTCCTTGGCCGAACACTGTGTCTGTGGTCCTCAGCGTTGCCCTTTTCTTTGTGTTTCTTCAAAAGAGCTTAGACCGCACATCTGGAAACCCATGTCTGCCTTGAAATTTCTGCCAGGGAGAGACCTTGCTGATGCAGTATAACTACCTTGTGTCTTGTTGCTGTGCTCAGTGTTGCCATAGTGTATGACTTTTGACATTAAACTGTCTTCACATTGTTAGCTGAGTTTTGCTGTTCCTCACCCAGTTTTATTCCATCCACACAGCTGTTTCTTTTTCAGTTAATGATTGTGTTTCAACCTACATATTAACTTAATGATCATTAGCACCTGTTTTGTATAATTGTCATACACCTGACTATATGCCTACAAAATCCCTGGCTTTCTTCAAGTGTACCTAGAGGAACTGATACTGTTTTGATGGCAAAGTGTGGTTATACCAAATATTGATTTAATTTAGATTTTTCTCCTGTTCACTGACTATGCATTTTGTTAATTGATGAATATAAACTATTAATGTCTATTTTGTAAAGCATTCATACTTTACAACAATTTATCACACCTGCCTAAGACTTTTGCACATTACTGTGTGTGTGTGTGTGTGTGTGTGTGTGTGTGTGTGTGTGTGTATGTGTGTGTATGTGTGTGTGTGTATATATATATATATATATATATATATATATATATATATATATATATATATATATATATATATATAGAGAGAGAGAGAGAGAGAGAGAGAGAGAGATTTAAGAGACATTACAAAATGTTTAATATTTAAAGTCTTGATTTGTGGGCACTTCTTTACTTATAGTTTTGTGTTTTTCTTTGTTGTTTTTTATACAGAATCCTAACTTAAAAACACCACAAGATGTTGACGATTTGCTCCTAGGAATGATTTCCCAGATTGCTGAAAAAGAAGATCATATTGTTGTTGAAGATTTGAGAGGTACAGGTTGTTTCTTTCCTAGTATAAAGTAGAGTGGTGCAGCTGCTATATACATAAACAAAGACCTTGTAAGAGACATTAAAGTGACATAGTGAGAGAAAGCATGTCACATTTTTGCTTGTCAGGCTTCTGGAAGTATCTGTTATGACAGCCTGCATTTATATACATACCTAGTGCTCATCTGTTGTAAATCATTACACAGGCCCTGCTTTAGTCTGGGAATAGAATATGGTGAAACATGGATAGCAACATGTGTAAACCTCGTGTTTAACCTTTTTTGGGTGCTGGTAAGGGAAGGTACTACCATCAACCAGAGTATACAAAAGAATGGTCTCAACTGCACACACAGCTGTTCTGTATAAAAATATTTATTAGCCAATTTCTCAGCTTGGGTTCTGATGAAGGTTTAACTCAAGATGCCAAAATGTTTACTAATAGATATTTTCATAAAGAACAGAGTTGTGCAGAGAGACCCTACTGTGGTAGATGAGTGTGCATCTATGATTTACCTTTCTTTGTTTAAATATGAAAGAAGTGACATGTAGTAGATCAGTGTTGGCCAACAAATGACCCAAATCCAAGAAGACTTCTACTGTGCAGCTATCCTGTCCTCTGGTGTAGTGGTGAAAGAGCACGTCTCTCTAAGGCCCTGAACAAGCTCTTTCCAACCTAATGATATCTACATCCCTGTGTTTTGTGTCACATCATACCTCCCATATGTTTCCTCAAACTGCCAATGTACCATATTAATTTGTTAGGGCTGATATATTAAAACCTGGGAGAAATACCAACGCAAAGTTATTGCATCAGATGATTGTTTTATTTAATAAATATGATACAGTTATTTACCCACTGAATTGCTCTAGATCTACCTTTACATAGAGGGCAGTCTGCAGAAAGCAGAATATGGAGAATACCAAGTGCACCGTTAGGTACAAATAAAAACTTCCAAAATTCTCAATGCCTTAAACTGGGTTTTTGAAGCACCTCTCTAGCATTCAATGGGGGTTATGCACTAAGGTGTGATAAAGAGGTGATAAAGTGGAGAAAACTTCTCTAGTGATATCACTTCTCCAGTTACAATGTTTTTCTATGAAGCCTATGCACTAAGATCTCCAAAGGTGAAGAAATCTTAGTGCATAGGCTCCATTGAATAACATAGGAACTAGAGAAGTGATATCATTGGAGAAGTCATCTCTGTTTTATCATGCTTTAGTGCATCTCCCCCAATGTGCTAAAGTCCCAATTTTAAAACAGGAATGTTTATTTCCCCCTGTGTTGCAGCTGGCATTATCCAGGGAATGTTTATTGCCCCCTGTGGTACAGTTGGCATGGCCTGTAATTGGTCATCTCTTTCTTTCTCCATAAGGTCCATGTTTAAAACCAAATTTGCACCCAGTTTTTAATCATGTTGATATCTGTGGCACAATAAAAATGTAAGTATATATAAATATTTTAAAAACCTTTGTGTACCTTTTCAGCTTTATGAGTGAAATTGGTTTCTCATAACTGAAAGAGTTGGTACAAAAGCTTGTAACTGGTCCAATTAAAATCATTAAATTATCATACTTCCTGTTCCATCTCTATTTCGCACCAGTTTAGCAAGGGACTCACAAATGACTGAGTTATCTGCCTTTTGATTCATAACTCCCATCTTTAAACAACAGATTATTGGTATGGACCTCTCAAATATTCCCGGACGGATTACATTTCCAGCAGTATCCAGCGTGGTAGAGATTTAGGATTGTGTTGTTACAACCATGCAAGGGAATACTTTGGCCTTGCTCCAGCTCTGCGTTGGAGTGACATCAACCCATATCTGTACCAGACAAATAAACAGGTCAGTCAGTGTTCTTGACGTTGAGGTTTGTATTTATTAAACCACTAGCAATATTGGCACAGCTTTGCCCATGCAGTTAATAAAAGAAGTGGAAAATAAAAACTTGTTATGCAGTTATATGCATGGAAAGTATTCATGAAATGTGATATGTGTGTGGCAGTAATAGAAGTGTTATTTTATATATAGACTAGTTGAACAGCCCGTTACACGGGCCACAGTGCCTCTGGCAGCCGGTCGCGGGGCAGTCACGCACAGCACAGACTGGCCGCGCCACTGCTGATACAGAGCTGGACACTCCTTCGGAGCGCCCAGCTCTGTATCAGCCGCGGCGCGGCAGTCTGTACTGCGCATGACTGCCGCACCCGCAGCAGTGTCTACTGCGCATGTCGGGCGTTACACACAACTTAGCGAATTATTATATAGGATATTTATTTCTATATATCCCTGTGGCAGAGTTCCCCATATCCCGGATACACACGGCATATTGTTTAACCCCTCTGAGTGCCAGAGGGGTACCTATTTTATGTGTTGCATACCCCTGTGGCAGTGAAACATAGAAACATAGAATATGCAGCATATAAGAACCATTCGGCTCATCTAGTTTGCCTATTTTCCTACTATAAAAGCCTCAGACCTTGTTTGGTCCTTGGTCTTGTCTTATGTTCAGGACAGCCTTATGCCTATCCTATGCAAGCTTAAATTGTGTCACTGTATTAATGTCTACCAGTTCTGCTGGTAGGCTAGTCCACTTATCTACTACCCTCTCAGTGAAGTAAAACTTTCTTACATTCCTTCTAAACCTGTGTTCCTCTAATGTTAGACTATGGCCTCTTGTCCTAACATTTTTACTCCTTTGAAATGTACTTCCCTCCTGCACTTTTTTGAATCCCTTCATGTATTTGAATGTTTCTATCATATCCCCTCTATCTTTTGAAACGTTAAAGCAGTGTCTTGATATTTGTAAAAGGGTGAGGAATGACTTTTTGAGTGGCTGATGGGACCTGTAGCACATATTTTGCATTAGGTTGTTGAGTGGCAGAGGGTTATGCAATGCATCGCAAAGCAATGTGTTGCATACCACACTCATAGGGATAAAGAAGTGGTGGACAACCAATGGTGCTATAACTCTCCACATGCACCAGCTGTAGTGGAAAAAAAAAGGCACATTATGAATTGCAGCTCTCTATCAAGAACTGTATTGGCCGCCTCCGCACTGATTTGCAGTTCTTGTTTTCCCATAATCCATCTCAACATGGTGGCTGCTCCCCAAAGTATTTCTCCCCGGGTCCCCTTTTTCCTCCAGCTTTTCGGTTGTTGACATAAAGAGTGACTTTCTTTAACCCTTTGAGTGGCAGAAGGATTGTGCTGATCAATACCTTATCACCCCTGTGGCACTCAGAATGTTAACACACTTATGTGAGAGGCCAGCAATGCCTCATATGAGACTGTCACTGCAGATGCAGAAGATGATGAAACACAAAGAGTATCAGAGTAAGCACAGAGCTCCCATGGTCCAGGAGAGTCAGTAGTGGGATCCAGTGCAGCGTGTGTGCATGAGATGAATGGCAGACTAAAAACTGGCAAGTGGTAGCTGAGACACAGTGACAGACTGAAATCAGCCTTCTGATTGGGTGACGCCATAGAATGGGGAGACAATGCGGGAGGCTGAGGAAATGTAGTAAGAGAAGGGCTTTGAGCGAAGCTGACTGAATTCCAGACCGTTGCCTCATTTGAATGGTCTACAACGTGTGTCTGGTTTGCAGGCACATGTAGTAGACTGTTCAAATTAGGTATTTTTGCCTAAATAGTGCGATTTCGGCTCTGCTGAAGAGCCACAGGATGGTCTGCGGACTGGGATCTCCTTCTCTAACACAGAAAGCTGACGTCAATGCAAGGGGAGGGAAGGGGGAACTTTGAAAGCTTATATCTCTCAAACCATATAGGTTTGAGAGATAGGACTGGGTGCAATTAATTTTTTAAATATCTACAGAATTAAAGTTAAATTTAACAAAGTATTACTATCACTTTCAGTCAAAATGTTTTTATTATTATTAGTAATAGTAGTAGTAGTATTAATATTATTATTTTAGTGCCTTTTTTTGCTCATTCTATGTTTCTGTTTATCACAAGCTGAAATAAAAGTAGAGACAATGTACACATTCAAGTACAGAGTATATTTTCTTCAGTTAGTATACAACTCACAAAGCTGTGGGGTAGGTATTAGATCAGCGGCTCTCAAAAATTTTTCCTCATGACACCCCTAACATGCATTTTGTGGGCACCCATAACATTTTTATATGTCACTTGTTGAAGGGCATAAATAAATAATATATATTCTTATGTCTCACAAGCAGAATATGAAATCAAACAGTCTGTACATAACAACATCCATAAATATATATATATGAAATGTAACATTTACATTTTTGTGACTCTTCAGAGAAAATAAGGGGTACCCTAACTGGATGTCTGTGGCCCATCAAAGTGCCACGGTACCGGAGTTGAGAACCACTGTATTAGAGAATGTGATCGCTTTAGCACATACTGGCACATATTCTCTGCCATCACTAAGATTTTAATGAGAGCAAACCTAGAATGCTATCTCAACTGAATATGCAGGGAAATGCAATAATTCTATGGCAACTCTCACTTTACCTTGTTAGTACATTATGATAAGTCATAGAGGAGTGGAATGCCCCAAAATACCCATACATGGTGTCCTATTTGCCATTCCTTTGGAGAAAGAAGCATAAATCAGAGTCTTTTTGGCACATATATCTTAGTACATAGCTGTTTTAAATGGAATGTAACAAATCCAACATATCGTACCATGACCAGAAAATCCTAATGCCTCCTGTAAAGTTTGCCCATATTCCATTGTTCAAGCGGTAACATTTTCAGTCAGTCCTGAATGTCAGGTCCATGGACATAGGCATAACACTTAATGACAGTTCATGAGCCTACTTCAAGAACCAGAGGGGTGAAAACATGTTGTGAAGCAACTTTTTTAGTCTTTATGGGTTAAAATTACCATGTGTAGTGGGCTGAGTTTGGGTTCAGTTGTGTCCTCGAAGCAACTATCATGTCCACCTCCAAGGGCTTGACATTCTCAACAGATTGACCATGTTATCTCTTGAAACAAGGACCAAGGATCAATTTATAAGGGTCATTAGTATTTACACTAGCAAGATAAAAGGAGGGTTATTATAAGGAGGTGTTATTTCCTTTTAATATTTATAAAGCACACTGTAATATCATTTGTGTAAAGAATGGGGGCTTGATTCTATTACCAGCGCTAAAAATAAAACAGGTGTTTTTTTTTAAGTCCGTTTTTGCTATCCTATTACCCAACTTGTGAAAACAAAACCAGCTGTAATTATACTTACCGCCAGTCTAAAAAAAGCCCATAGGAAACAACTAAAAACAATGTGCAATTAGTATCCTATTACCTATTATTAGAGCCTGTTTTGAGGTTACATTTAAGTCGGAAATTCTGTGCCTCAGACGTTGAGGCGTAGAAGTCATAACGACAGTTTCAAAATCATCATTGTTCAAACAAAAGCAGTGTAGAATACAATATACAGCATAGCAATCTGACATAAAGTGCCCCCCTTTGACATATTAACCCCCTTTTAAAAGTCGACTTGCAGTGCTTTCTTTCACCACTTTAATTCGACTAATATTGCTCACATTCCACAATTTAACCCTTCCCCTTCAAAATTCGACTTACAATGCTTTCTTTCACCATATTAATTCGACGAATATTGTACATCTGACATTTTAACCCCCTCCCCCTTTAAAATTCGACTACAGTGCTCCCATGACTTTCTGTCACCATTTTTATCTGACATTTTTCTTCTCCTTTTTTATTCGCCTTGCCCTCGTATTTTGTATTGCAAGATTAACCCTATGAGTATCAGAGAGGTAGCAACACAATGCAATGTGTTTGCTACCCGTCTGGCACTCAAAGGGTTAAAAGAATTAGTGGAAACAATGCTCCTCAATATTACATAAACCTATATCTTGATTCTAATGAGTAGCCTAAACTCTATTTTATGAGATCAGCTCATAGTAAATAATAGGGATCTAACTTCCATTATCTTTATGAGCCACCTTTACACTGCCGGTCGCTTGTGAGCCCTGGGCTGTAGAAGCCTCAGAGTTCTCACAGCCAGCGCGTGTATGTATGGCTTGCTGCCAAAAGCCAACAATAAGTTCCAATCTACCCTTGAAACAAAGTATTCAGTCAGTGTTCTCAAGAATACTTTGTTGCAAGAGTAGATTGGAACTTATTGTTGGCTTTTGGCAGCAAGCCATACATACACCTGCGTGAAAACTCTGTGGTTTCTACAGCCCAGGGATCACAAGCGACTGGCAGTGTAAGGGTGGCTCATAAAGATAATGGAAGTTAGATCCTTTTTATTTACTTAGAGCTGATCTCATAAAATAGAGTTTAGGCTACTGATTAGAATCAAGATATAGGTTTATGTAATATTGAGGAGCACTGTTTCCACTAATGCTTTTAACCCTTTGAGTGCCAGACAGGTAGCAAACACATTGCAATGTGTTGCTACCTCTCTGGTACTCATAGGGTTAATCATGCAATACAAAATAGGAGGGTATGTAAAAAAAAAAAAAAATAGGAGAAGAAAAATGTCGAATTTAAATGGGGAAAAAAGTCATGAGAGCACTGTAGTCGAATTTTCAAGGGGGAGGGGGTTTAAAATGTTTAATGTGAACAATATTAGTTGAATTAAAGTGGTGAAAAAAAGCATTTTAAGTCGACTTTTATAAGGGCGGATTAATATGCCGAAAGGGGGCACTCTGTCAGATTTTGTTATGTGGAGAATACATCTAACACTGAACTTGATCTTTCTGTCGTCAAATGTACGCCTATTTCCTTGGACTTTGACATTTTGCACGTTTTTTGTAGGCGGTAGTCAAAAAAAAGCAGACAGCGCCAATTTTGTTACTACTCTGAAAAGTGCTGTCTACACCAGTTTTGTCTTACTGTGTTTCTGCAATAGAATACCTACGTAACACGTTTGCAAAATTCACGCTACGTGTTTTTCTTGTAACGCCAGTTTTAGCACTGGTAATAGAATCAAGCCCCTAGTCTGTTGAATCTAAAAAAAATATATCTATAAACAACAAATGGTTCCCTAATGCACTGGAGATGTCGCTAACATCCAAGGGGTTAACAATAATAATTTCCCAACTGCTCCTTCCTGCAGCTATTTGAAGATTTGGCAGTACTTTATGACAATGACATTGACAAGCTAGAGCTTCTTCCCGGTGTCATGCTGGAGAGTTATGGAGACCCTGGGGATCTTCTCGCTGCCATCATCATGGATCAGTTCCAACGATTAAGAGCTGGTGACAGATTTTGGTTTGAAAATGCAAAGAATGGGTAGCTATCTATTTTCAAAATACATTAACATTGTTGGGGAAAGAATTCACATTATATTATGGTTCAATGTAACAATATATACCAGTTACTGATTTGTTAAATTTTAAGCAAAGGCATATGTTTCACTTCATACTCTCGAGCTCAAACAAGAAAAGAAAACAAAGAGACTATTTTAATACGAACAGTTGGAGCAATTCTGGAGCAAACCAGCTGCACCAAAGTTGAGAATTAAAATTTCCTGGAGATTTAAATGGTGATTTTAAAGGGGCAGTGCCTAAAATAATGAATAAAAAATACTTTCCTTAATACAGTATTGTTGAGCTAATCTCTGACACTCATAAGTGGCGTCACAACTAGCTTAACCCTTTGAGTGACAGAGAGGTACACAACACATTGTTTTCTGGTCATCTGTAGCTGATCATAACTATGGAATAGGCTACATGTACAAGCAATCTTAGTCTTCTTTGATCCAACCAAAGCAACAGAACATGACCCCTCCTTATGGCCTTGATATAAATTGTGCCATATTTTAGGGCCAAAATGCTTGCTGTTGCTGTCTGCAGCTGATAGTATTGATGAGTAAGAAGGCTTCTGTTTAGAGGGGTTTGATGTACTTGTCTTCATCTGAATTCTGATTTCTCGTAGCTATCTACTGGCTGTCTGGAACACTGCACCTGCACAGTGGCAGCGCACTTAAGTAATAGGCTTAGTTGTTGGAGACAGCAGTGACTTGTCTGGAACACTGCACATGCACAGTGCCTATGTACAAATAACTTTGAACAGTAAATGTACTTTTCATTTTTTTATATTAACACACCAGGAACAGATGTAATGGCTGGAGACCAGTGTATATTCCTTTAACATCACCAGCAGTTCTACAACCAAGGAGATTCTCCACCCTTCCCCTTGCATCACTAATTCTTAGTGCATATGGCGATGTGTATCTCCATTGCCAAGGCAATCTGCTTGCCACACATCACCAGACACACATTGCCACAACTTCAACCCTTAGTGCATCTCCCACCAGATGTAGTTACTGTAGACAGCAGTGGCGTGTCTGGAACACTGCATATGCACAGTGCCTATGTGCACTTACATTTGAACAGTAAATGTACTTTTATTTTTAATTATCACACCCAGGAACAGGCATAGTTGGTAGAGACACCAGTGAGATGTCTAGAACTCTGCGAATGGACACTGACTATGCGCACTTTATTTAATCAGTAAACAAAATTTATTTTAATCTTTTTTGTAAATTAAAATGCTCAGGAACAGTCATTGTTGCTGGAGAAAGCAGTGAAGTGTCTGAAAGACTGCATATACACAGTGCCTATGTGCACTTTTTGAACAGTAAATCTACTTTTAATTGTCTTTTAAAGTAACATGCTGGAAACAATAGTGGCTTGTTTGGAACACAGTGAATGCACCCAGACAATGTGCACTTAAGTTTGAACAATAAATGTATTTGTCATTTTATTCATTTCAGGAACAGGTGGAGTTACTGCAGATATGAGTGACATGTCTGGAATACTATGTGTGCACACTGCCTATGTGCACTTTTTTAACAGTAATTCTACTTTTGTTTTTAATTATCATACTCAGGAACAGGAGTAGTTGTTGGAGACAGGAGAGGCATGTCTGGAACAGTGAGTGTGAGTTTGCAACACACACTGCACAGCAATGCTTTACCATCTGCATGGCATTGGAGGTGTTCATGGACTATCTGTAGATAAGGAGATTGGAGGCACTTAGGGACAAAGGGAGGTCTGCTGTGGTTGCAGCCTTTTGCATCCAATTAGGCTTTCTTCCCTGCTTCAACAGCTCTGAGCTTCCAGGGCAGAGAAGGCCACTCCATCCACAAAAGGAAGCATTTGTTTAGGTCATTCTGTCAGTATGTGATGACAGTCATGGCAGTTTCCACTGCTTTTTTAGATTTTTTTTTCAAGTTTACTGTGTATCCCAAATGTCCTAATTCAGGATATATAGCAGCAGGAAAGTAATTGCTTGAATTACAAAGGTCTAAAAATAACCCTTTTGGCCTTCTTTACAGACCAAAGATTAGATTTACCTCAGAGTATTAGACTAGTATCAGTGACCTCAATTATGTAACAATTTATGCAAACATTTCTGGGGTTCATGTTGTTATCTATAAAACTCCTGTGTTAGGGGTACTGAGGACTGGAGTTTTGAGTCCCTAAAAGTTATAAGTTCATAAAATCGCAAATAATGGGGAGTATTTATAAGTAAGTTGCTGTCGTTGTAAGGGTTATTTTTGACACCTGGAACACAAATTCCTTACATATGAATTGCATCTTGGCACTTCTTACTCATTTAGAGTGATCTGAATTCCTGATACAAATAATGATCAGTCTGTCAATGGAAATTTTACTGCAGACTAATTTATCACTGAGTTGCAAATCACACTTCAGTAATTAGCTGGGAAAATGTACTAACACCTCAGAGGTGGCATTAATCCCCAGCCTTTGACAGCTACCTAGGGGATATTTGTATTAACAGCAGCCGTGACAGTTATTCCTGAAGCATAATGCTGTATTGAAGGCTCTGCTTTTTCAAAATAACTTTTTTTATTTATGAATACAATCCAATGTGTAGTAACAACATTTATTGGCTTTTTCTTTAGGTTATTCACCATTGATGAAATAGCAATGATTCGGAATACATCCTTTCATGATGTTATTTTGGCTGTTACATCTGCAGAACTTGGAGATATTCAGAAAGATGTGTTTACTTGGCATAATGGTGAGTGAATTTTTGTGTTCAATTTCAAATGTTTAAAGAAATTATTAAATAGTTAAGCAAAGGCTGCATCAAGTGATCTCACCATCTTAATTCTTCCGCTGTGTAATGAATTCTAATTAAAGTAGAATTAACACCTCTTAACCCTTTGAGTGCCAGCGGGTCAAACAACGCATTGCAAAGCAATGCGTTGCCTACCCCTCTGGCACTCACAGGGTTAAAAATAGCTCAACATTTACCTTACTATGAGCAATACATTGAATTTTGCCTTTGTGCCTTTGTTCAGGATATCAGCCCTCAATGTCACGGAGGTGGACATGACAGTTGCCGGAATATTTTTTTAAATTGAAACAGGCAGAGTTCATGATATATTTAACCCAAAACTCTGTGGTCCTTAAGTACCGGCCCCATGCGTATGCGCTGGTCCTTAAGGGGTTAAAGGGTTAAAATGAACATGTGAAGTGGGCAGACTTTGTCTGGTTCTGCTTCCAACTATCATGTCTGCCTCCATGACTGAAGATGTTATCTCTTAAACAAAGGTGCCATTACGGTTTTCTGGACATAGTAAGTTAATTGTGTGTATGTTTTTGGGGTGGGGGGGTTATGATGTGTTACTTCTATTTTAATCCAGCAATTACATTTACAATATGTTCTGACTTCATTTCTCTCCCACGTTATATAATGTGCCTTTATTAGTTGTGTACCACATAGTCCTCAGTACTTTTAATTAGCACTGTTACTATCCACTTTTATAGCATTACTAGTGTAAAAGCCTGTGTACACGGGCCAAGGTCCGGGTGATGTTAACCCTTTGAGTGCCAGAGGTGTACGCAACACATTACTTTGCAATGCGTTGCGTACCCCTCTGGCACTAAACGGGTTAAGAGGCCGGTCCTGCTCTGTGTCCTGCCGCCAATGCAGTCATGCACTGTAGAGATTGCCCGAAATCACAGAATGTTCCCAGCATTCCCACACCTCGCAGCATTCTGTGCGTTTGGGCAGTCTCTACTGTGTATGGCAGCTTCTGACAAACATCCTAGTGAATTATTATATAAGATTCTCCCTAACTCACTATTCTGTCTCTCTAACTCACTCACAACACCAGCAACAATTCCCTGATTATCATTAACTTTTATCTGAAGCCATAGTAACTCTGAGGCTAAAGGACCAAAAAAGAACAGGAGTTATTCTGGAGCATATCGTTTGCACAATAGGAAATTAATAAAAAAAATCACATTAATTTAAATGGCGATTTTAAGCCCCATGTTGGAGAGTTCTCCAATGCATTGCAAAGAGATGCGCAGGAATTTTCCCTAATATTCAAGGGGACAAAAGCCTGATTTAAATCAGTGGGAATTTGAATTATCCTTATGGTGCAGCTGGTTTGCTCCAGAATAACACCTTTATTTTGATGAATAAGGCCCACTGTGAGGCAAGTCTAGGGCAATCCAACATCTTCATAATGATGAGTTGTAAGTTCTTTATTTGTATGAAACATCATTTGAAACAGGTGTTTTGTTTCTTTTCTCACATTAGTCAGTTAGCTGCAGGAAAAGCCCTCACACAGTGTCCAGAAAATCCAACCGGTTCCTGTCCAGGTCACACATCTGCAAAAGATCTGACAGCTTCTTTGGAGGTCTAGCACTAGGCAGGCAGGACTGGACATCTCTCTTCGTCTCTTTCCTCACCCACTTTGTCTCTCCCTTCTTCCTCATCTTGTTTGTCTCCTTCTTCCATGCTTTCTCTCACCCTTTCCTCCCCCATCTTTCTGTCTCTTGCTCCCTAATTTTTCCATGGTCTGGTGCCCTCTCTTTCCCGTGCTTCCTTCCCATCTCTTTCCTGCACTTTCCATATGACACTCCTACACCCAACTTCTTGCACACTTCCTGTGCTCCATTTCTTCCTTCCCCCTCTTTCTGTCCATAAGCATTTCTGATGTATAAAAAATATTGTTTTTAATATCAATGGCTTTTGAAACAAGCCTTTGATGTTTTGCTCCCATGTATTTTTCCAAATGGATAAAAATAACTTTTTCATTGATTTAAATTGGTATTTTAACCTGTCAAATGCTAGAAAGGTCTCCAATTTGGAGGCCTCTCAAGTATCGAGCAGATAAAATTCCAGTTTGGGTCATTTTTATTTGTCCACTAGGGAACAGCTAATTTGCTTCTGTAGTTCCTATTCTTGTACTTGGCACAAGGCACGCATGGTATGACTGTAAATACTATACCCTTTTAAACTTGTTATATTCATTATCTTTTTTTTTTTCTTCAGGTGATCCATGTCCTCAACCAGAGCAAATATCTGCTGAAAAGCTTGCCAATTGCACGCCGCTAACTGTGAAAGACTACTTTGCAGACAGTGTTATTGGATACAGTATGCTTATTACAGCTATATGTTGTTTTCCTTTAGGTTTGTACATCTTCTATTCTAGGTGATCATTGGAGCTGAGTGAACCAGTTCAGAAATGTTTAGGTTTACAGCTGGTGAACTCGTTCAGGAACTTCACTGCAAATACTCTTAGCACAGTAATTAGCATTAGACTAAAGAATTGGTTAATAATCGATTTGGGAAACTGTTAAAGTTCTTGCATTGATTTTTTTTCTGCATTTTTTGCATTTACTTTTAATGGATTTGTCACCCCTATGATGAAGTTGGTTTACCCTAGAATTGCTCCAGTTCACTCTCCTCACTAATTCTTACTATTTTCATACAGTAATGTATAGTGCATCTGTAACAATCAAATACAGCAGTTTATACAAACTGAGGCTCATGTAATTAGGATACTGAGCAATTCTGAAGCAAACCTACCTCACTGGACAGTTACAGATTCTCAGAATTTCTTGATTTTATTGGGGCTTTTATCTCTTTGAATGCTAGAGAGCCCAGCTACACATGTTATTGATATTAATACCATACTTCATGGAATTGGAGTTTGCAGGCAAACACCAGCCCATATTTCTAAAAGCAAACTGGACTGGAGTAAATCAACTACATCATAGGAGAAAATAAAAATTCCTAAATTCCCATGCACCTGAATAGAGCTTTTTTACCCCTCGAATGCCAGAGCGGTCTCCAATGTGAAACCTCTATAGCATTCAAGGGGTTAAAAGTCACAAATTAATTTAACAGGAATTTTTCTTGTCCCCATGATGTAGTTACTCCAGAATAACTTCAGTTTGCATTTAGATATACGGGCCATCATCTGTTAATGCAGGGTAGTCAACTGCTGGATCTCCAGCAACTGGGGTATAAAACTCCCATAAGCCCCAACCAGCTGGTGGCTACTGCCTGGTTTAATGTAGCTATAAATGTCTTTGTCTTTGACATCCATGTATATTGAACTCTAAAACCTATTAGTATATGTTACATTGTTTTCACACATACCAATATAATATACATAACCATGTGCCTTTATTTATTATTATTATATTTTTATTATCGATTTATGGACAAATCTTATTTGAAATAACCCTCACTGCTACAAGATAAAGTTTAACTGTGCTGCTTGGCCCCATGTGTATGCTGCTTTTTATCAAAGCAAGTTTACTATTAACTTTTTGAGTGCCAGAGGGGTATGCAACATATTGCTTTGCAATGTGTTTTGTACCCCTCTGGCACTTGAACTGTTAAGATGTAATGCAGAAAGCAAATGATGAGCTTTTCTGAAGCGGCTGTTCTCAGTACTAATCCTTTGGACATACCAACAGACACTGTCCTGAGCATCATATCAGGGAAGTCTCCAGATCTGCCCTGGAGACTCCTGTTTTTGCAGCTGATTACCTGGGTCTCCGTGGTAGACACTGATTCTTTGGTGGTGGGGCGTTTCATAAGAAACTCTGCCCACTTGTGCTCCTCCCCACCCTGTTCCTCCCATTTCCCTCCCTCTTCTACTCCTTCTCCACCTAGTTCCTCCCAGAAATGCATTTGAGAATAATTTCACAAACATGTAGAGAACCGATTTAGTGCAGGTGGTGATAAAATATTGCAGAAAATGATATAGACATACAGAAAATATATTGTACTGATTACTATTCCATGTTACAGAATGAGAAGTTGACCTGTCAGTCAGGATCATATTTTCATAACTTCATTTAAAGCAGATTGACTATCATTGTAACCATAAGGCAAGCAGGTACCTAATTCCAGGCAAGCATGCTTTCAGAAACAGAAATGTTAACAGTTATAGTTATCAATTAGCAAAATGATGAGTGAACAGAAGAAAAATCAATATTTGGTGTGACCACCTTTTGCCTTCAAAACAGCGTACATTCTTCTGGGTACACTTGCACAAAGTCATGAATATTGTAGGCATATAGGGCTCAATTCTATTACCAACACTAAAAACAAAAAAAACTGCGTTGTGTTTTTCTGTCAGGCTTTAGTATCCTATTACCGGACTTGTGAAAACAAAATCAGCAGTAATCGTACACACCACCAGTCAAAAAAAAGCCCATACCAACTAAAAACAAAGTGCAAGTAGCATTTGATTAACCACGCTCAGTATTACCGCCTGTTTTGTGGTTACATTTGCTGTCGGTAATCCTGCGCCTTAGAGTTGAGGTGTAGAAGACATAACAACGGTTTCAAAACCATTGTTGCTCAAACAAAATCAGTGCAGAATACAGTATACATAATAGAAATCTGACATAGAGTGCCCCCTTCAAAATATTGTCGGGCTATTGATATGAAGGTATCCAAAGGGTTAAAACAGAGAACCACTCAGGTTGGATTTCTTCACTTAAATAGGCAATTGACAATAAAATAATTTGAGAACTTTATCTTTATTATGTATTGACACTCTACTTCACAGTAACGAATTGATCACCAGAATCAATCCTTCATATTTGTGCAAAAATATATATTTTATTAAAATACAATATACTATATATATAACAAGTATCAGTAATAATGAAATATATACGTGATTAGCAATTATAATAGATACATAGAAAACCAAACCACACTTATTACCATGAGGATTACCAGCGGTGCAAGGGTTAACCACACATAGGTATATTCAGAGGTATAATAACAATAATTGCATTCAGTAGCATAGAACAGGTTAATTGATTCTTACAATTAATATAATACAGTTGGCCGCAGTGTCTCTTAATACCTCTGCCCCAGAAACTGTATAGACTATGCTAATTATGATGTAAGGGGTATTGTGAGATGAATTAAATAATTCCTCTAACAATTCCTTGTATCATATATTAATAATAATCAAATTTAGGGAATAACTGGAATAGAATCCCAGATTTAAATCACTATAATTTAATTATACACTGAATTCAATATTGAATACCTCTGAATAAAATATATAAATTGCGATTAATATAGTCAATCAAAATCACACAAAAAATCTACCTAAAATTACTTCATGCAACAGTTATCATAATTTTGACTACAGCAACATAAAATTTAAAAATAGGTGCCACACCCAGAAGTTACTTTGTCTATTGGAAATGAATACCTCTAATTTACAAAATATAAGCCTAGTACCCTCACAAAGAACTTTAGAATGCACACCACAAATAAATAGACAAACAGCAGTTAGAGAGTTAATAAATGAATTCCAAGAATTCCCTTGATTAAATATGAGCTATTATAATTTTACCAGAAACACAATATTCTAGACATACCAAAATTATATTAACCAATATACACAAGGATAAATACATCTCACTGCTATGTCTATTTTATGATCTCTCTGGTAATTTATAACAATAAAATTAATTAATTAATTCTGCGTAATTTCTTAATGACTACACTAAATATAGCTGATTATCATATTTTCCATAAAACTGGCCAGGCTTCTATGGGCAAATATATATATATATATATATATATATATATATATATATATATATAATATTTTCCTCAAATATCGAGGAAATATACTTATTTTGAAATTAGACAGAATTAGAATAAATAAAATATAATTACTAGGTCAATCAGTGTGGATTCTTGAAGTTATCAGGAATTTAATCAGCAGAACCTTCTTTTGTCAGGAATGTAAAAGCTGTTATGAGTTTTCCTCAGGAATCAAGAACTCCTAGGAGTTTTCTTTTTCAAGAAGTGAAGGGCCCGAACTAAGAGTATTTTGGCATTATATTGGCAATTTTTGCCTTATCAGTAATCCCCACCTCTTTCTAATGATTGGACAAAGATCCATCTCATTATATCGTGACATCATCAGTCCGACCTGATTGGATACTCATATCTTATGCTAATCAAAGACAAACATAAACATTATGAGTATATTACAATTTAAATTCTGCAGATGGCGCCATTACGCTATATTAAAATTTTACAGGTGACACCTCACATGGCATATATCAAATGGAAGAGAGAGTTCAAAGTTTATCAGAGATCCCATAAACCAGTCATTTTGCTATGTCTTTCACATAAAGGAGTCCGTCTCTCACAGACATCATGGCTACAGTTTAACATCCATCGCCCATTAATGTCACTTAGTTATTTCTCCCCCAAAGAGGCCCATGAGATAATTTGAACACATTTTAAACACGTTTTTCAGTTAATTTCTACTATTAGAGTTAACCCTCTATGCTCCACCAGGACAAAGTCTCTGACAATATTAACCCCCCTTTGAAAGCTGAATTATAGTGCTTACTTTCACCATTTTAATTTAACAAATATTGTTCAAATTCAACATTTTACCCCCCCCCCTTTAAAATTCGACTTACAGTGCTTCTATGACTTTCTTTCTCCAGTTAAATTTGACATTGTTCCTCTACAATTATTTTCAACATGCCCATGTTGTATTTGTATTGCATGATTAACACTATGAATACCAGAGAGGTAGCAACACATTGCAATGTGTCTGCTGCTCCTCTGATACTCATAGGGTTAATAGGCAGGGTATGCGGCTGCAAATCTTGCCTGTATATGTGTAAAAAGTTTATTTTTAATTATATTTGTATTATAGTTTTAAAAAAAAAAACTTCAGACCTCAAGGAGGGCATCAGAACCCCTACTGACACCCCCTAGCATTGATCACCTATCCAGCAGTCTGACCTGGGTGACTGATTGTTTGATGAAAGTGCAGCACTGCTCTTTCTAAGAATGACCTGGTGACAAGGTTCATTCAATCAAGCGCCTATACTGCAGTGGCTTATATAGCCGCTCCAGTACTAAGGAAGGCAGAAAATGTCTTATGGATAGGTGATCCATGTTAGTGGAGTATCAGAAGGGGTCCTGGTTCCCCCCTCGAGGTCTGAACAATACATTTAAAATATATTAACAAAAAAATAAAGAAGAAAGTCCATATAACATATGTGACACATATGTTATATGGGCTTTATTAAAAATGCCGGTAATTGTCGCCTGCATTGATCACTTATCCTACTACAATACAAATACAATTAAAAATAAACTTTTTACACATATACAGGCAAGGTATGCAGCTGCATACCTTGCCTATTAATCCTATGAGTACCAGAGGGGTGGTAAAAACACTTCAATACGTTGCTACTTCCCTGGTACTCATAGGGTTGATCATGCAATACAAATACACCAAGGGCATGTCGAAAAAAATTGTAGAGGAAGAATGTCGAATTTAACTGGAGAAAGAAAGTCATGGGCTCACTGTAAGTCGAATTTTAAAGGGGGGGGTTAAAATGTCAAATGTGTACAATATTTGTTGAATTAAAATGGTGAAAGTAAGTACTATAATTCGAATTTCAAAGGGGCGGTTAATATGTTGAAGGGGGCACTCTATGTCAGATTTTGATAATGTGGGTAACACATCTAACACTAAACTTGATCTTTCTGTCATCAAACGTATTCCTATTTTGCAAGTTTCTTTAGGTGGTAGTTGAACAGAAGCAGACAGAGCCAATTTTGTTAGTTTGTAGAAATGTGCTGACTATGACAGTTTTGTTTTCCTATGGTTCTTCAATAGAATACCAGCATAACAAATGGTTGCAAAATACACGTAGCTTGTTTTTAATGTAACAACGGTTTTAGCGCGGGTAATAGAATCGAGCCCATAGTCAGGTGTACTATTAAACAATTATACCAAACAGGTGCTAATGATCATCAGTTTAATATGTGGGTTGAGACACAATAATGAACAGAAACAGCTGTGTAGGAGGAGTAAAACTGGGCAAGGAACAGCCAAACTCAGCTAACAAGGTGAGGTTGCTGAACACAGTTTAATGTCCAAAGTCATATACCATGGCAAGACTGAGCACAGCAACGAGATGCAAGGTAGTTATACTGCATCAGCAAGGTCCCTCCCAGGCAGAAATTTCAAGGCAGACAGGGGTTTCCAGATGTGATTTCCAAGCTCTACTGAAGAAGCACAAAGAAACATGCAATGTTGAGGACCGCAGACACAGTGGTCGGCCAAGGAAACTTGTGCAGCAGATGAAAGACACATCATGTGTACTTCCCTTCCAATCGGAGGATGTCCAGCAGTGTCATCAGCTCAGAACTGGCATAAAACAGTGGGATCCTGATACACGCATCTACTCTCTGGAGAAGTCTGGTCAGAAGTGGTCTACATGGAAGTCTTGCAGCCAAAAAGCCATACCTACGACGTGGTGACAAGGCCAAGCAGGTAAACTATGCACGAAAACACAGGAACTGTGGTGCAGAAAAATGGCAGCAGTTGCTCTGCACTGATGAGTTAAAATTTGAAATATTTGGCTGTAGCAGAAGGCAGTTTGCTAGCCGAAGAGCTGGAGAGTGGTACGAGAATGAATGTCTGCAGGCAACAGTGAAGCATGGTGGAGGATCCTTGCAAGTTTGGGGCTCCATTTCTGCAAATGGAGTTGGGGATTTGGTCAAAATTAATGGTCTCCTCAATGCTGAGAAGTACAGACAGATACTTATCCATCCTGCAATACCATCAGGGAGGCATCTGATAGTTCCAAAATGTATTCTGTAGCATGACAATGACTCCATACATACAGCCAAAGTCATTAAGAACTATCTTCAGCATAAAGAAGAACCAGGAGTCATGGAAGTGATGGTATGGTCCTCCACAGAGCCCTGGTCTCAACATCATTGAGTTTGTCTGGGATTACATGAAGAGAGAGAAGCATCTGAGGCTGCCTAAATCCACAGAAGAAATGTGGTAAGTTCTCCAAGATTTGTGGTACAACCTACCTACTGAGTTCCTTAACAAACTGTGTGCAAGTGTATGTAGAAGAATTGATGATGTTCTGAAGGCAATGGGTGATCATGCCAAATATTGATTTGATTTATATTTTTTCTTCTGTTAACTATCATTTTGTTAATTGATAACTATAAACTATTAACATGTGCATTTCTGAAAGCATTCTTACTTTACAGCATTTTTTAACACCTGCCTAAGACTTTTGCACAGTACTGTATATTTATGTATTCTATACTTATTCTGACATCATTCATATTCCTGTTTGGAACTTATTTATAATAAGTTCTGTACTGCACAGAAAGACTTCATATATCAAATTTGTTTAAGAAGATTCACTCTGCTCTTTTGAAAGCTATAACTCAATGTCAGTGTCATCAAAACTTACACCCTTTTCACAAGTGTGATCTGAATAGACCAACTCTGGTGCTCAATTCCATACCAAAGTCTCATTTAGCCACTCTAGCCTGTGTTTTCCAGCAATCCTATTTGTAGATGGGATAGGTCAGATGGTCAACCCATATAAGCATCAGCCATACGTGAGTGGTTGACACCCACATGAACTGGCCATTTGGAAGTTGTGACAAGGACTGCAAACTCTAATATCATCTTTGTACAAGCTGCATGGTGGCCACCATATCCCTTCTCCCAGTTACCCATACTCAATACAATACAATACTACAATAAGCTGCATTCACATGAGGCAATAATACAATTTTCTATTTTTGGGACATTAATACTGTAATAACTTTTATTACTCACTATCAAGCTCATCTTATTTAAAGTGGATCTCTCACCACTTTACAAGTTATGGTTATTATGTAGAATACTTAGAGAATAATTACATAATATTACTTTAAAAAAAATGTTATTTGAGAGAAAATTACAGTTTAAACTGTGCCCAGCAGCCTACTTCCAGGTAGGCTGCTCTTGCCAAAGTTTGCCGTTCTGCCTACCCAGCATCCTCCGATGACAGAGGCTTTCTGTCTGGAAGCTGGAGCGATCTCATTGGCAGAGATCGATATCTAGCCAATGAGATTGCTCCAGCTTACTAACAGAACGCTTCCATCATCAGAGGATGCTGGGTAGAGTGACGGGAGCAGAGGCAGAGCTGCAAACTTCGGCAAGTGCAGCCTACCCAGAAGTAGGCTGCTGGGCACATTTAAAAGTATAATTTTCTCTCAAATAGCATTTAAAAAAAAAAAAAAAATAGTAACGTTATGTAATTATTCGCTAAATATTCTACATATAACCATAACTTGTAAAGTGGTGAGATCCACTTTAAGTATGTAGGATAAATCTGTACATAAAACCAGTGATAAAGATATCAAATGCAATGTTTTCAGGCCACATTCAGTACAAAGCAAGCACAGAGACACCTACCTATACATTTTGTTGGGAGCGCTCAGCTACTTAGGGAAAGAAGCATGCTCTGAACCTTCAGATGCCTCCCTCTTAGTCAAGCACAGGTTTCTGTTTGAAGAAAATGTCAGGTAGAGAAGGGAATGATGTCTGAACTAGGAAAAGGTGGGGAAAAAGCTTGTAACATCTTTTAAACTATACATTTTCAGGATTTTTGGGTCACATATGCAAGATGAATAGTATGTGACAACAAGGTCCATATTATTTGCTCACTCCTTGAATATCAGTAGTTAGTTGTATAATTTCTGAAAATATGATTTTACATTAACACTGTCAATTTTCTTTTTTTCATAATTGTATGAAAAAAACAGTTAGCTTCTTTATTGCATGGATTGTTGCTCAATCCCGGAAAAGAGACTTCAAAAAAATTCAAAAGAAGCGGACCATGTACAGTGTAAAAAATGTGCTGTCTGTAGAAGGAGTAGCAGGTAAATATACATTTTTGCATAGAACGTATGATATTTTTTAAGTAATGTTAGCTGATTTTATGTTATTTTAGTTATTTAAAGTGGATCTCTCACCACTTTACAAGTTATAGTTATTATGTAGAATACTTAGTGAATAATTACATAACGTTACTATTTAAAAAAAAAATGTTATTTGAGAGAAAATTACAGTTTAAACTGTGCCCAGCAGCCTACTTCCGGGTAGGCTGCTCTTGCCGAAGTTTGCCGCTCAGCCTCTGCTCCCATCACACTACTCAGCATCCTCCGATGACAGATGCATTCTGTTAGTAAGCTGGAGCGATCTCATTGGCTAGATATCGATCAAGAGATCCACTTTAAAAAATGTATTGCACAGAGCATCTTGACACCAATAAATTAAAAGATATAGGATCTGTTTCATAAATTAATGCTGTAAGAGACCTGTTCAAACGATCTGTTGCTTTTAATTTCACACACATGTGCACACACATCCACACATTTTATATCCCATGTGGAACACAGGAACCACGGGGTAAATTATTATCCTGTAGAAGGGCAGGGAACTTGCATTAAAAGGCTCTTAGAGGCAGAGACTCACTCCCTGCTTCACTTTATTTACCCCCACCAGTCTAATACGGGTTTATCCATTTTTAAGAGTTACCTTCATGCCTTTATGGAGTGTACATGGGCAATGATTCCCTCTTAGTTAGACATCTTTAATGTTGTTGTTGTTTTTTTGTGTGGAGCTGTATAATCCCCCATTAGGAGGACTTCTATTTCTGGCCTCCATTGTTTGTTTGAACTAGAGTACAGACTTAAGGGATCTGGGTATGTTATAGGGTGGCATGCATTATCAGCCCTCTTATATCAGTTTCTGATTAGCTGTTCTGAGCAGACATGCTATACAGGAGCCTGAGCACTGAAGAGGACAAGCTTTCTTTCATTCAGAGTTCAACAGGTTTTGTATTTTCTAATGTTTAAATTGTGTATAATGTACCTTTGGTAGGTTGGTGGGAGCCTCTTGGGCCTACAAAAATTATGCCTCTGTGGAACAACTGTGTAAGGCGGTAACATGGTCATCTCTTCAAACATTTGTCAAACACTAATGTTTTGGCTTTGGCCGAAGTCCGTTTTGGTCAGAAGGTCCTACATTCCATTGTGCGTGTGAGTGTCCTTCTTGTTTTTCTTTCTAACTGCCCTGTTAGTTCCTGTTCCCTGATTTTCTGAGTTGATGTCCATTGACACCTGGGGCTTTTGTTGTTGTTCCTGTTCATCTCTGTGTTTTGAGGGAGTTTTCACTTTCCCTCCCTGGAATTTTGGTGGATGCTTTGGTATTGGACATAGGACTTAAGAGAAAATAGGATTTTCATTTACTTACCAAGAAGTCTTTTTTGTTTTAGTCCACGGGGAACACAGGACTTTCCTCCAGGAGAAAAAAACTGCTTTTTTGGGTTCCGGGCAAGGGAGGCTCTTGGGTGCCCTAGTTTAGGGGATCTGCTTTCCTGTTTTGCTTTTGTTTTCTTAGATATATGCTATAGGTCAGACTGGAATAAACTGAAAAGGAGGGAGCCTCCACCTCTGAGAGTCTTTTAAGGCAAGTGCACTACCCTCCTGCAGGAGGATACTTTACCCCATGCTTCCTGTGACATTGACTAAGCTAAAAGTATTTATTGATAAGTACAAAAAAATCCCATTACATACTGTGCAACATGAGGTTTTCCATTGCCCACTGAAAGTCATAGACCCACACACCCCAGCCATGTTTTATTGATAGTAATAGAACAGCACATGCAGTCTGATACCCCAGCCTGGTTTCACTTTCTCAGTGGTAGTCACAAAACCATACACAGTGTCTGACACCCTAGTCTTGTCTCAGTGTTTACTGGTTCTGTCGGAACCACATTCGCTTAAGGCATTTTGTGTGTGTTTGTCAGAGAAAAGGAGAAATAGAGGAGAAGAGGGAGGAGGAGACTGGTAGGCTAAATACAGCGGTATGGGGGAGAAAGACAGATGTGTGAGGAAATTGAAATTAGTTCAGAAGGAGAGAAGAGGGTGATGAGGGAGATAATGTTGTGACATAGATGAACTTCATCCTTTTAAAGTCAGTTATCCAGTGCATTGATTGTCAATGCATTTGGAAAACCCTCTGATATTGAAAGGGTTAATTCCTATGCCAGTCTCATAGCTCTGAAATGGTTAGCCTGTATCCAAGGGATCACCACTTTGGACCACCAGCTGCTGTTGAACTCTTATCCCATCACCCCCAGCCAGAAACATCCTGCTGAGGATGGTGGTAGTCCCACAACATCTGTAGAGCCATAGAGCATTTTTGTGCTCTTCACCCATCACACATTACTAGCACAGTATCTACAAGACAGCAATAGAAGGCCAGGCTATATCACCTTGAGACTCAGATGTGGCTCCTATAAATTCCTATACTGATAGAGAGAGAGATAGTCACAGCCTTTTCAGGAATTACAGAGTGCGGTAAAGGAAATGCATGTGGCTTGCCACCCTGTTGGAAGTGTGGCAAAATGGGCAATGGGATGTGAAGTATGGTGAAAGGAAGGGCTGGTTATGATGTGTGGGATCTGAAGTGTGGCAAAAAGGAGAGAGTGGGGAGGAGAATAGCTGCAGCAGTGAAAATGAGCGTTGTAGGCAGAAGAGAGGTGAAAGGGAGGATGGGAAGGAAAAGAGAAGAGTCATAGCAGTGAAGGGAGTGGTGTTTGGAAGGATTGGGCAGGTAGGCTGACACCTAGTAATACCTTAATATGGCCAGAAAATCCAAATAGACCTTATTAATTTTTCTCTTGTGCCTCTGTTCAAAAGCCAACCTCTTCAATCAGTCCTGGATATGGAGTTAGACATGACAGCTGGTAGAAGAACTACAGGACTTCAGACTCTGCTCATTGCACTTGGGATCTTAACCCTTTAAAGACCAGAGGAGTATGCAACACATTAGCTCCCAATGCATTGCATACCTCTCTGATCCGTAAAGGATTACGTAGGCTCATTTTGAAAAAACTGTCAGCAACTGTCCTGGCCATCTCCATGGACATACCATTCAGGACTGAATGGAAATGTTATTTCTTGTACAGAAGCAAAAGGGCAAAATGTAAAGAAGCTATTAGGGCTGGATTCTATTGCAGGTGCTAATTTTATCACTGCTTTTATCTCCAATTTTCCCCATAGACTTCAATAGGAAAATGTTTGAAAAAAGGGTGTTAACATTTAGCACCTGCAATATAATCTAGCCCTTAGTGTTTTGTAAAGTAATTTAACCCTTTGAGTGCCAGAGGGGAAAGCAATGCATTGCTTTGCAGTGCATTGCGTACCCCCTGGCACTCAGAGGGTTAAGGGTTACTATTTGGAGCTGTTAGTTTTCTTCCAAATGTTTTCAATGGGACTTGCACAGGAAAATGATCTTCCTTTTATCCTGTCTTGTATATACAAAGCACTTTCATGCAGCTTCAATATGAAAAACACATTACATTGTCCTCTTGAAAAGTTTAACCCTTTGAGTGCCAGAGGGGGTATTCAACACATTGCAAAGAACCTTGGATACTCTACGATATCTCTAGCAGCCAAGGAGTTAAACATTCCCTTTAAAAAAGCATACATTAACCCACTGGATGCTAGCCACACTTAAAGCATTGCAAACCAATATATTAGAGATATTTCCCCAATCACCAAGGGGTTATAACATATTTCTACCCTTCAATGGTGCCTTTTGTAAGGCTATGCGTACATTATGTGGTACCCTAGAAATAAGCCATACATACATACCTATTATTCTGATACAGGCATTTTGTGGATTAGGATATAATCCAAGAATTCCATAATTTATATATGAAAAGGATGTACTATACTTCTACACTCCCAAAAGTAAGTAATGCAAGATCCTATTTAAAGCAGAACTTTCATGTAATACCAAGTCACCATGCATTCATTAAACGCATGGAGACTAGCTTGAAAATAGATGTCTTACCGGTAAAAAATAGCTGTGTCTAAAGTAATCCTTCCCATTGCGGGACTGACGGACAGGTTAATTTGGTCTGTGAGCCTGCACCGTCAGTCCCTTCAGGTGACCATATGGTGCATTGCAGTGCTACTCAAGATGGCAGACAAAATGTCTGCGTTGTAGCCTGGGTCCTGGTCTCCAAACTGGAATGATTTCTTTAGACACAGCTATATTTTAACATTAAGACATCTATTTTTAAGCTAGTCGCCATGCGTTTAATGAATGCATGGCGACTTGGTATTACCTGAAAGTTCCGCTTAAATAAAAGGCTGCCAAGTATGCTCATTCTTGTTATGTACATGTCATTTTATTATTTTATTATCACTGTAAAAAGACTTATTCTTACATACTAAAAGGTCTAAAATATATATTGTTATACTCAAGACATGTTTCTGCTGTGTCAGACAAAGGCTATACCACAGCTGGTAGTTTTTTGTTTTAAGAATAAACTGCAATTTTCTGGTGTGACCACCAACTGTTGTTGTTCTTGTCTACTTTGGAGAGATTTGGGGCCAGATTTAAAGGCAGATGACGCCAAAAAAACCAGGTGTCGGCATATTTTTCAAGCACTGTAAGCGATTTAAAGATCAGTGCTATGAAAAAATGCAAACAAAAAAACCCCTTCAGGCCTCTAAATTAACATGTGCTTTGTCCAGTTGAAAATAAAAAAACAAACCCTTCAATTTGCCATTTAAAGGACTTCATTAGCTGTTAACATACAATAAGGGACTCACTTTATTGCATAAAATTTAAGGTCTTATTATTTTTTTTTTTTTTTACTGAAGTCCCTTATCGGATCTTTAGTGAGCTGATGCAGTTAGTAGAATAAACCCTTATGAGTGCCAGTGGGGTATAATTACCCACCGGCACTTATAGAGTTAACCAGACTAAGTAACAAAGCAACAACACATTACAAGTAACACTTACCATTGATCCTGATGTCCAGTGGAGTCCTCAGCATGCTGGTCAACTTCTGTCCTTCTTTCTTCTCTTCTTTCTTGTATCTTCTGTCTTCTTTCTTGTATCTGTAAATAAAACAGGAAAGGTATAAATACAATGCTTGAAATATCCAGCACACTAATACATAGTTTAACTTCTTGAGTGCCAGAGGGGTTCAAGCATGTATTACCACTGTACTTTCCATAAATATGCTGCCAGTTATTAAACAATATGTTTCCAAATAATTTCTCCAGAAATGCCATAATAAAATATTTCTTAACTACAATAAAATACTTAGCTTCATTGTGTCTGTCTCTGCCGTTGTGTGCAGCTGTGGAGGTGGCTGCAGTTCAGACAGAAAAATGCGGCACAGCCCCCCGTCTTCTCCCTCACGGGCTGATGCCCATTACACACTGTGGGAATTAGATCTGAGACTGCCTTTATATATGGGCAGTCTCAATTTCAGTTTCCTCACAGCCATAGGCTGAGATGTGCTTATGCACATCCCAGCCAATCAGTTTAAAGCACAGCCGCTCAAAGCTGATTGGCTGGGATGTGCATAAGCACATCTCAGCCAATAGCTGTGAGGGAATTGAAAATGTGACTACCCATATATAAAGGCAGTCTCAGTTGCAGTTCCCTCAGTGTGTAACGGGCATCGGCCTGTGCTGCATTGTTCTGTCTCCGTTGCCACCGGCCCAATGGCCGCACTCAGTGGCGGGGACAGACACAACTAAGCTAAGTATTTTATTCAAGCTAAGAATTATTTTATAATGGCATTTCTGGTAAATTATTTGGAACAACTTGGACATCGTTTAATAACTGGCTACATATTTATGGAAATGGACAGTAGTAATACATGCTTTAATTCTTTTGAGTCCAAGGGAGGTACACAACACATTGCTTTGCAATGCTTTGCGTACCCCTCTGGCACTCAAGGGGTTAAACTATGTATTAGTGTGCCAGATATTTCTGCATTGTATTTATACTTGTCTTTTATTTATAGATACAAGAAAGAAGAATGAAGAGAAGACAGAAGATACAAGAAACATAGAATAAAGAATGAAAACAAAAGGAGACAGACAGTGGATGACAGGTAAGTTTAACACATATAAGTTAATGATAGGTGCTTGGCAGAATGTCTGGCGCCGATAGTTAAAGGGCTAGTAATGTTTAAATTTAAGTTTATTTAATATTGTAGACATTAAAATCATAAGTACAACAGTATAAGTCTTATCTCGCAAACCTTTATTATTTCAGAGATATAACTGGCTAAAGTTTCCCCCTCCCGGCTGTTACAGACAAGTCAGGGCTCTATGGGACAGCAGCAGATGACTCTTCACCAGATCCGAAATTGCTCTATTTAGAAATAAATACTTAATTGGAATGGTCTACAAAGTGTGCCTGGTTTGCAAGTATTTCTAAATAGTGCGATTTTAGCTCTGATAAAGATCTGCAGGCTGGTCCTGGGACCGGAATCTCCTGCTGTCAGCTAGATGGCAGACTTGTCTGAAACAGCCTGGAGGGGGGAACTTTAGAAAGTTATATCTCTCAAACTATAAAGCTCTGAGAGATAAGACTTACATTGTTGTACTTATATTCTTAATGCATACAATATTAAATAAACTTAAATTTAAACATTACTATCCCTTTAACTTTTTTTACTATGACGTTCCCAATATCGCTGCTATTTAGTGGCGTATTGGGAACTTAACGCACAAAGCGGACATTTAGCCGTTTACCTTTCTAAGTATCCATAAAGTTGTAGTTTTTGTTTAACTTTAATTTTAAATTGTCCTCCTCCTGTCCCTTTTCCATACATCATGCTGCCTTCCCTCAGATATAAAATCCAGACAGATCACAATGGCGGACAGTCTTGTCTCTGTCCACATAAGGAAAACCCTGCACCCCTTGACAAAAGAGGGTAGATTTTCCTTATGCTGACACAGGATTGTCCCTCCTCCCGATCTATCCGGACCAGCTTGCTGCTCTGAGAGATGTGTGATGTATGGAAAAGGGACAGGAGGGTACACTTTAGAATTAAATTAAACAAAGACAACAACATTATGGACACTTAGATATGTACACTTCGTTATAAGAAAGTATACTGAATAATCAACCTTACCTTAATATCCACACATTACTATACCTTTAAGTATAATGTATTTACTTTTTCACAGCTCAAGAATGGCCTGGACCAAGAGAGAAAACGTGTTCTGTTTTATTACAAATACATGCACCTCAAATAATCAAAGTGCTAGACAATCGGTGCACTGTGATACGCACCATTACCTTACAGAACCAGGAAAGGGTCAACATCATTCAGTCTAACAACCATGGGTGCAAAACTCTGCTGATTAAGATCCCCAAGGAATATGATTTGGTGAGTAATATTTAAAGCTCTGCCACTTATGTACTGTTGTCTTCCAGAGGTCTGGATTTCAAGCAGCAGTGACTAGAAGTCTGGTATTTGGATCAAGGGTAGCTTTAAGATCATAACAATGCTTAACCCTTTGAGCGTCAGAGATGTACTCTGCAGCAATTCGTTGCCTACCCCTCTGGCTCTCAAGGGGTTCATATGTTTACTAGTGTTGAGCGAGCATGCTCGGCCGATGCTCGGATCGGCTCGAGCATCGCTCTGCTCGGCACATGGCGGTACTCGTACGAGTACCGCATGTGCTCGCCCGCCATGTTCGGGTCTCCTCCCCGCACGTTTTGCGCCTGCTGCGCAGCCAATAAACGTGCAGGGAGGCTCTGACATCGGTGTAATGCCAGCAGCCATGTTGGCTGCTGGCATTACACTGATTGGCTGGCCAGAACCCGTGGTCAGGTGCTGTATAGCACCTGACCATCGAGTTCGGCTCAGTCTGAGCCAGGGAGAGCTGAGGATAGGAAGGGAAAGGCAGTGTAGGGAGGAAAAAAACAAAAATTGTGAAAAAAAAAGAACCAAAAGTCCTTTTTAGGACTACTGTGTGTGGGGGCAGCAGGTTATTTGGTGTGGGGGGAAAAAAACAAAAAAAAAAAAAAAAATATATATATATTCTGTGTAGTGTGCAAAGTTGCAGATTAGAGCACATTCTGTTTAGTGTGCACAGTTGCAGATTAGAGCACATTCTGTTTAGTGTGCAAAGTTGCAGATTAGAGCACATTCTGTTTAGTGTGCAAAGTTGCAGATTAGAGCACATTCTGTTTAGTGTGCAAAGTTGCAGATTAGAGCACATTCTGTTAAGTCTTCAAACTAAAATATCAAAGTCACGTATTCCATTCAGTGTGCGTCGCCGCAGTTTAGCAGCACATTCTGAGTACTGTGCAGAGTTGCAGAATAGGAAGAAATACTGTTAAGTCTTCAAACTAAAATATCAAAGTCACATATTCCATTCAGTGTGCTTCGCCGCAGTTTAGCAGCACATTCTGTGTACTGTGCAGAGTTGCAGAATAGGAAGAAATACTGTTAAGTCTTCAAACTAAAATATCAAAGTCACATATTCCATTCAGTGTGCTTCGCCGCAGTTTAGCAGCACATTCTGTGTACTGTGCAGAGTTGCAGAATAGGAAGAAATACTGTTAAGTCTTCAAACTAAAATATCAAAGTCACATATTCCATTCAGTGTGCTTCGCCGCAGTGTAGCAGCACATTCTGTGTACTGTGCAGAGTTGCAGAATAGGAAGAAATACTGTTAAGTCTTCAAACTAAAATATCAAAGTCACATATTCCATTCAGTGTGCTTCGCCGCAGTGTAGCAGCACATTCTGTGTACTGTGCAGAGTTGCAGAATAGGAAGAAATACTGTTAAGTCTTCAAACTAAAATATCAAAGTCACATATTCCATTCAGTGTGCTTCGCCGCAGTGTAGCAGCACATTCTGTGTACTGTGCAGAGTTGCAGAATAGGAAGAAATACTGTTAAGTCTTCAAACTAAAATATCAAAGTCACATATTCCATTCAGTGTGCTTCGCCGCAGTGTAGCAGCACATTCTGTGTACTGTGCAGAGTTGCAGAATAGGAAGAAATACTGTTAAGTCTTCAAACTAAAATATCAAAGTCACATATTCCATTCAGTGTGCTTCGCCGCAGTGTAGCAGCACATTCTGTGTACTGTGCAGAGTTGCAGAATAGGAAGAAATACTGTTAAGTCTTCAAACTAAAATATCAAAGTCACATATTCCATTCAGTGTGCTTCGCCGCAGTGTAGCAGCACATTCTGTGTACTGTGCACAGTTGCAGAATAGGAAGAAATACTGTTAAGTCTTCAAACTAAAATATCAAAGTCACATATTCCATTCAGTGTGCTTCGCCGCAGTGTAGCAGCACATTCTGTGTACTGTGCAGAGTTGCAGAATAGGAAGAAATACTGTTAAGTCTTCAAACTAAAATATCAAAGTCACATATTCCATTCAGTGTGCTTCGCCGCAGTGTAGCAGCACATTCTGTGTACTGTGCACAGTTGCAGAATAGGAAGAAATACTGTTAAGTCTTCAAACTCAAATATCAAAGTCACATATTCCATTCAGTGTGCTTCGCCGCAGTGTAGCAGCACATTCTGTGTACTGTGCAGAGTTGCAGAATAGGAAGAAATACTGTTAAGTCTTCAAACTAAAATATCAAAGTCACATATTCCATTCAGTGTGCTTCGTCGCAGTGTAGCAGCACATTCTGTGTACTGTGCACAGTTGCAGAATAGGAAGAAATACTGTTAAGTCTTCAAACTAAAATATCAAAGTCACATATTCCATTCAGTGTGTTTCAACGCCGTTTAACAGCCTATTCTGTGTACTCTGTACAGTTCCAGAATTATAAGAAATACTGTTAAGTTTTCAAACTCAAATATTAAAGTCACTTATTCCATTCAGTGTGTTTCAACGCCGTTTAACAGCCTATTCTGTGTACTCTGTACAGTTCCAGAATTATAAGAAATACTGTTAAGTTTTCAAACTCAAATATTAAAGTCACATATTCCATTCAGTGTCTTTCACCGCCGTTTAACAGCCTATTCTGTGTACTCTGCAGAGTTGCAGAATAGTAAGAAATACTGTTAAGTTTTCAAACTCAAATATTAAAGTCACATATTCCATTCAGTGTCTTTCACCGCCGTTTAACAGCCTATTCTGTGTACTCTGTACAGTTCCAGAATTATAAGAAATACTGTTAAGTTTTCAAACTCAAATATTAAAGTCACATATTCCATTCAGTGTGTTTCAACGCCGTTTAACAGCCTATTCTGTGTACTCTGTACAGTTCCAGAATTATAAGAAATACTGTTAAGTTTTCAAACTCAAATATTAAAGTCACATATTCCATTCAGTGTCTTTCACCGCCGTTTAACAGCCTATTCTGTGTACTCTGCAGAGTTGCAGAATAGTAAGAAATACTGTTAAGTTTTCAAACTCAAATATTAAAGTCACATATTCCATTCAGTGTGTTTCAACGCCGTTTAACAGCCTATTCTGTGTACTCTGTACAGTTCCAGAATTATAAGAAATACTGTTAAGTTTTCAAACTCAAATATTAAAGTCACTTATTCCATTCAGTGTGTGTCACCGCAGTTTAGCAGCCTATTCTGTGTACTCTGCACAGTTGCAGAATAGGAAGAAATACTGTTAAGTTTTCAAACCCAAATATTAAAGTCACTTATTCCATTCAGTGTGTGTCACCGCAGTTTAGCAGCCTATTCTGTGTACTCTGCACAGTTGCAGAATAGGAAGAAATACTGTTAAGTTTTCAAACCCAAATATTAAAGTCACATATTCCATTCAGTGTGTGTCACCGCAGTTTAGCAGCCTATTCTGTGTACTCTGCAGAGTTGCAGAATAGGAAGAAATACTGTTAAGTTTTCAAACTCAAATATTAAAGTCACTTATTCCATTCAGTGTGTGTCACCGCAGTTTAGCAGCCTATTCTGTGTACTCTGCACAGTTGCAGAATAGGAAGAAATACTGTTAAGTTTTCAAACTCATATATATTAAAGTCATATATATCGTGTAAGATGAAGAAGGCGGGTAAAAAGGGACGGGGAAGTGGACGTGATCCTGAAAGTTCAGGGCGCGGGTCAGGACGCGGAGAAACTGTGCCTGGTGCCAGAGCACAAGAAAGAAAGACATCCACCATACCTAGCTTCATGTCTGATTTCACAGGGCGTCGCAGGACATCACTCTCGAGGTCCGACCAGTGCGAACAGGTGGTCGGTTGGATGACAGCTGATACTGCTTCCAGTCGGTTAAGCACCACCCTGTCTTCCACCAAGTCCACTCTCAGTAGCCAAGAGTCTGGTCAACATAATCCTCACTCTGATCATCCTTCCTCCCACCATACACGGTCTGGTCAAAGAAGTGATCCCACACTGGGATATAGTGATGAGCTCGTCTCATCACCAATCCTTCATTTGACCCTCTCTCCAAGCACGCTTGCAGAGGAACATGACATCTTGTGCCCTGATTCACAACCTCTAGAGGCTACCCAATCACAAGAAGATGACAGATGTGAACGGCATTTAAGGTCAAAGGAAGTAGTGGATGATGATGATGATGATGAGACACAGTTGCCATTAAATCAACCACTATTTCCGTCTCAAGACCTTGTTGAGGAGAATGTTATACAGTTGTCAATGACTGAGTATGTGGTGGGATCAAGACTTGAGGAGGATGATCAGAGTGAGGAAGTGGAGGAGGACTTGGTGGACGATGAGGTGACTGACCCCACCTGGGAAGGTGTAGAGCCGAGCGATGACAGCAGTCCTGAGGGTGAGCCATCTGCAGCACCGCAACAGGCTGGAAGAGGCAGTGGTGTGGCTACAGAAAGAAGGCGGACCGCACCAAACCGGCCCGCAAATGTTCCACGGAGCACCCCCTTGCGTAAATCTACCTTGCCAAGGGGTAGGTGTTCCGCGGTATGGCGTTTTTTTAAGGAAAGTGCGGACGACAAAAGATTTGTAGTTTGCAACCTGTGCCACACCAGAATGAGCCGAGGCATGAACACTAGAAACCTCACCACCACCAGCATGATCCGACACATGGCATCCAAGCACCGTAGTAAGTGGGAGGAACGCCTGGATCGCCCATCTGTGTCTGCAGGCCACACCACTGCCTCCTCTTCCCCTGTTTTCGGTGCCGGCCAATCGCCTGTCGAAGGCGCAGGCCCGCATACCTCCCGCCCTGCACCTGTACCATCTGAAGCACCATCAGCGACCACATCCACTTCCCTGTCCCAGCACAGCATCCAAATGTCGTTACCCCAGGCATTTGAGCGCAAGAGAAAATACCCAGCCACCCACCCACAGGCCATAGCACTAACCTCACACCTTTCAAAATTACTGGCCATCGAAATGCTGCCATTTAGGCTTGTGGACACTGAGTCCTTCCGCAGCCTGATGGCAGCAGCTGTCCCTCGGTACGCGGTCCCCAGCCGCCACTACTTTTCCCGGTGTGCCATCCCCGCATTACACCACCATGTGTCCCGTAACATCACCCGTGCCCTGACCAACGCAGTTACTGGGAAGGTCCACTTAACGACTGACACATGGACAAGTGCTTGTGGCCAGGGACGCTACATTTCCCTGACGGCACACTGGGTGAATGTCGTGGAGGCTGGGAGCGACTCGGACCCTGGGATGGCACGGGTGCTACCCACGCCGAGGATTGCGGGCCCTACCTCCATCAGGGTTTCCACCAGCACCTACGTTATTGGCTCCTCCTCCTCCGTTTCCACCTCCGAATTCTCTACACACACCGCCACTCCCCCATCAGCCAGTAGCTGGAAGCAGTGTAGCACTGCAGTGGGGAAGCGTCAACAGGCCGTGCTGAAGCTGATCTGCCTTGGGGACAAACAGCACACGGCCTCAGAGCTGTTGCAGGGGATTAGTCACCAGACCGAGCAGTGGCTCTCGCCACTCAACCTGCAAGCAGGCATGGTTGTGTGTGATAATGGGCGTAACTTGGTGGCGGCTTTGGAGCTCGGCAAGCTCACACACGTACCATGCCTAGCGCATGTATTTAATTTAGTGGTGCAGCGATTTCTAAAAACCTACCCCAATGTGCATGATCTCTTGACCAAGGTGCGCCGCGTGTGTGCACATTTCCGTAAGTCATCTACAGCTTCGGCCGGCCTGTTGAAGCTGCAGCAGCGCTTACAATTGCCAGCTCACCGGCTGCTGTGTGACGTGAGCACGCGCTGGAACTCCACCTTCCACATGTTGGCCCGGCTTTGTGAGCAGCAGAGGGCAGTAGTGGAGTACCAGCTGTTACACGGTCGTCGCCTCTCCGTTCAACTTCCTGTAATCAGAAGTGAGGAGTGGGAATGGATGTCAGACCTCTGCGAGGTTTTACGCAATTTTGAGGAATCGACACAGATGGTGAGCGGCGATAACGCTATTATCAGTGTAACCATCCCACTTCTGTGTCTACTGAAACGCTCGCTGCTCACAATTAAAACCGACGCTTTGCATGTGGAAGAGGTGGAAATGGGGGAGGAAGAGCTTACACAAGGTGATAGCCAGAGCACCCTCACTTCGTCTTCTCAGCGACAATTGGAGGAGGCGGAGGAGGAGGAGGAGGAGGAGGAGGAAGACACGGTTGCCTCCGCTACAGAGGGTAGCCATGGAACTTTAGTTCCATCTCTTCAGCGTGGGTGGGCAGAAGAGGAGGAAGAGGATGAGGATATTGAGAGTCAGCCTCCTGGTGAGGACAGCGAAATCTTGACTGTTGGTACTCTGGCACACATGGCTGACTTTATGTTAGGCTGCCTTTCCCGTGACCCACGCGTTGTACGCATTTTAGACAACACGGATTACTGGGTGTTCACCCTTCTGGACCCCCGCTACAAAGAGAATTTCTCATCTCTCATTCCTCCGGTGGAGAGGACAAGCAAAATGGTGCAATACCAGAAGGTTCTTGTTGAAAAATTGCTCCAAAATTTTCCATCTGACAACGCTGGCGGCAGAGTACGTGCTACCTTGGCCAACCGAGAAGGGGAGAAAAGGGGAGCACACAGCAGTTCCGAGAAAGGCAGGGCAACACTCTCCAAGGCGTGGGACACCTTCATGACACCCCGCCAGCACCCTCACCCTGATGCGCAGCCTAGTGTCACAAGGAGGGAAAAGTTTTGGAAGATGGTGAAGGAGTACGTAGCAGACCGTGTCAGCGTCCTCAATGATCCCTCTGTGCCTTACAACTACTGGGTGTCCAAGCTGGACACGTGGTATGAACTGGCACTCTACGCCTTGGAGGTGCTGGCCTGCCCTGCCGCCAGCGTTCTGTCTGAGCGGGTATTTAGTGCTGCTGGTGGCATCATAACAGATAAGCGTATCCGCCTTTCCACCGACAATGCTGATAGGTTGACACTTATAAAAATGAACAAGGCCTGGATTTCCCCTGACTTCTCCACTCCACTGGAGGAAAGCCCCGGGGGAACATAAACTCACTTTATATATGTTATTTACAATGATGGGAATACTCTGTATTCCCATTCACCCCTTCCACCCCAAAAACGGGTATATGGTTGACTCTTAATGTTCTCATCCTCCTCCTCCTCTTCCATATGCCCTGGGATATAATTTTTATATAGGGCCAGCTCACCAGCGTGCCCTGGGATATAATTTTTATATAGGGCCAGCTCACCAGCGGGCCCTGTGATATAATTTTTATATAGGGCCAGCTCACCAGCGGGCCCTGTTTGACAATTTTTATATAGGTCAGCTCACCAGCGGGCCTTCTCATATAATGTTTTATTGGGTCAGCTCTCTAGCGGGCCCTCTCATATAATGTTTTATAGCGTCAGCTCACTAGCGGGCCTTCGCATATAATGTTTAGGATGGTCAGCTCTGCAGCAGACCCTCACCCATAATGTTTTAGATGGTCAGCTCAGCGCACGTTTCCCTCTTAATCATGGCCTCAGTTCTGAAAATCAAGGAAATTTTTGGGAGAATTTGCCTCTGCGCACGTTTCCCTCTTAATCATGGCCTCAGTTCTGAAAATCAAGGAAATTTTTGGGATAATTTGCCTCTGCGCACGTTTCCCTCTTAATCATGGCCTCACTTCAGAAAATCGATGAAATTTTTGGGAGAATTTGCAGATGATATACAAGTAAATATACAGCAAATACTGTTTGGTAACAATTTTTCGCCTAAAGTCGTTTTTATTTTCCTTTTTGTGTGTTTTACGGTCAGTCTGTAAAAATGGCGTACTACGGGCGAAAGATCGTTCCCAGCAGCGATGTTGGAGTCCAAGGTGCATCCAGACATCCTCCCTATGCTGTCCCTGAACCATTTCTGTAGTGTTTCCATCTTTTTCTGCCCTTTTCCTATGGACCAGGCACCCTCCCCTCATCAGAGCAGGGGGTGCCTGGTGTAATGCTCGAGTCCTCCCATTGACTTCAATGGGGCTCGGGTGTTCGGCCGAGCACTCGAGCCTCAGGGGGTGCTCGGTCAGAGCACCCGAACATCCGAGCATTGGGGTGCTCGCTCATCACTAATGTTTACAATTTTCAAGTCTAGTTGTAGAGTGACAAAATCTCTGAGATAATTTTGTTTATCATATATGCAACATGCCCAACAGCTCTTTATGTGGGTGAAACTGGACAGTCACTTCATAAAAGGTTTAATTCCCACAGATCCAGTGAGAGAACATTTTTGCCAAAATGGACACAGTGTCAAGGACATTAAATTAATTGATGGGACTGTTCCGCACTCAGAGGGACAGAAACATATGGGAGGTTAAGTTAGTGTTAAAGTTTAATGCTATTCATAATAGTTTGAATAAAGACAGAGAATTCTTGTCATATTATCACATTGTGGATTAACCTTCCCAACAGTCAAACTGCGATCATAAATGCCTCTAAAGCCTCAGAGGAAGACTGCAATTTACCATTGACTGATCGAAGTATCTGGATCTGGACTGAGTTTCCTTATTTGAGTCCCATTCTAAACAATGCAATGTGTATTTGTATATAAGAGATGTTTTCATATTTATCTGTATTACATGCCTGAGGAAGAGACCTAAGGTCTTGAAAGCTGGCATTCTAAATCTGCTTAGTTAGCCAGAAAAGGTATCAAAAACTATATTTGCCTTCTGTATTTCTACGGCTAACACAGTACCAACTCTCATCCTATATAATAATTCGCTAAACCGTGTGTATCAGCCGCGGCGCGGGCAGTCTCTACTGCGCGTGACTGCCCCGCGAACGGGTGGCTGTGGCACTGTGGCCCGTGTAACGGGCTGTTCAACTAGTCTATTATAAATAATTTTGTTCAAGATCTCAAAATTCATTTAGCTAATGAACATGTTACAGGTAGGCAAAGCTTGATGAAAGTAACTCAACAAGGCAAAAATGGTAAATGTAACGTTCAATGAATTATATTAAATGCATTTACCTAACTGCAAAAATATTGAAGAAAATAAAGTAGTTTTTCACAAAAGGTATTGTACATAGGGCTGTATTCAGAAAGAAAAAGGAACAATTCTGGGGTATACCAGTGGCACCACAGGGAACAAATACAAATTCCTATTGATATAACTACAGATTTTAACTCATTGTATGCTGGATGCATTGTAGATCTTTCTAGCATTGAAGAGATAAAATGCCCAATTTAAACCAATGGGATTTTGGGGAATTCTGTTTGTCCCCATGATGCAGTTAGTTTGCTCTAGAATTGCTCCAGTTAATACTACTATGTCAGGCTTACTGTCTTCTTATTGATATTTATGCATATATGTATAGCGTTATTAGTAGACACAAAATGTTGCAGAAGTTTTTTTAAAAAACCCTCTCTGCCTGTGAACTACTTCTGGTCCATATTTATTAAAGGAACAGTAAGACCTAAAATGAAATCTGTTAACTTTAAATGTCATGCATTTATAGCTAACATACTTAGAAATGTATTATTCATATGTCACATCCCTAAAATATAGTAACATAGTTAGTAACATAGTAACATAGTAAATCAGGTTGACTAAAGACACAAGTCCATCAGGTTCAACCTTTTCCTCATATCCCAGTAATGTTATAGCTTTCTTGCTACCAAATAAGTTAGTGTTTATCAGACCTTCCTGATCTGCCTACTATTAAACAGTATAACTCTGTATGTTCCCTTTGGAAAGAAATGTATCTAATCTTCTCTTGAATGTATCCATTGTATCTGCCATAACCACCTCCTTGGGCAAAGAATTCCACAATTTAACAGACTCACTGTAAAAAAAACCTCTTCCTCTACTGAAGTTTAAATATATATACCAGGGGTGTCCCCTGGTCACCTGATCAGGCCTTGGAATAAATAGTTTACCAGAGAGATCCTTGTATTGACCTCTCATATATTTGTACAATGTGATAAGGTACAATGTAATAAACTTGTTTTAACACGTGTAAATTATCCTGTAAGAGAACATTCATTTTGCTTGTGCTATTTGTAATGAGAGATTGGAGTTAACGTCAGTTAGTTTATGGTGATTAATGTCCTCTGCTCTTGTATTCAGAAAGACTGTTATCTTATATAAGCACATATATATGTAAAATTATGCACATTCACCTCAAGATTGCTGTGGCACTTGGAGTCATGGAAAAGGAAGGAATAGCTGCTGTCAGAGCATATGGGAAAACTACACTTTAGTAGAATAGAGTTTAATAGACTCTGTCATGTATTATGTTCAATGTAAGTATATATAATTCTAGGGGTAGATGCATTAAGGTATGATAAAGAGGTGATAAACAGATGATAAAGTGGGGGTGACTGCTCCAGTGTTCTACACTCTGCAAGTACTCCAACTTTAGAGATATTAGTGCATTGACTCCATAGAATAACATAGGAATTGGAGAAGTGATATCATTGAAAAGGTCATTTTCACATTATCACCTCTTTTTCACACCTTAGTGCATAACCCCTCAGTTCTCAGAATTGCTCATTTATGCATAGCACCCCGTACACACACACACTTCTTATTTTTGTGTTGTGTCATAATCCCAGTAAACTGAATGGCATCAGCCCCTTGAGTACCAGAGAAGATGCATCCAACGCATTTCAGTGAAATGTGTTGGACTCCTTTCTTGCACCCAAAGGGTTAATAAGTAGTTTTCACTCATACTGTACCCTTTCATACTGATTGTCCCATTCATTGTTCAACACACTGATATGCTAATAATAATTCATATTAATCCTATAGTAAACATAAAAATTTGATGGCTGTTTATCTTGAAGCTCAAACCAGCCACATGGTAAATATCCACAATGATTCTGTCCTACTGTAGGAGGATGAATTATGCCCAGATTAAATCGCAGTTGAAAACATTATCACTGTTTTTTCCCTACAAATTTCCCCATAGACAGATAAAATTAGTGATAATGGGGTTGGAGCTTGATTGTAAGAAAATTAATAATTTCGCTGCCTTTTCCATGAAAATGGCCATGCATTAAAAATACATATATTGTCCATTAAAAAGCCATATATTGTCCACTTTTTTGCTACAATCAATAAAATTCCCATGGAAACTTCTCAAGTTTTCACCTATGTTTCATATGGTAGTGAAAATTTACACCCTGATACTACTTCCATTCAGTATATCTAATCAGCAAATGAGACACTGACTTCAAGAAAGAGTGCATCTTTACTGTAACTGGATAACTGACTATGGACCCAATGTATGGTATATCTATGTGAGAAGCTTTTGGCAAGGATCTTGTTTTTAAGTGGACATTACCTTATCTGACTCCTATCTTTTTTTAAGAGGCCATTGATTTTTTTTATTCCATTAATCATGCTTGTATCTGTCTTGTCAGTGTTCTGGCTGAAGTCTGTTTTGGATGGAAGTTCCTACAGGCAATAGTGCCTGTGTAGGCATCCTCTTGTCTTTACTTCCAGAAACCTTTTTACTATTACTTTACTTTACTATTACTTGGTTTGGTGTGTAGGTGTTCCTTGACACCCGAGGTTCATTATTGTTCCTGGTTCATCTCTTTTGAGGGGTTTTTCTCTCCCTCAATGGAATTTTGGTGGGATAGCTTTGGTATATCTCAATGGTTCCCAGGTCTACAGTGGACAAAAGAGAAGAGGATTTTTGTGTACTTACTGATAAATCCTTTTCTTGTAGTCCATGTAGAACACAACACCACTCTTCCGGAGAAAAATAAGTCCTTTGAGTTCTGTGTGGATAGGGGTACTTTGGGTTCTCTGGTTCAGGTGACCACCTTCCTGCTCTACTTATTTTTTTTTATCTTTGCTGTAGGGTAAACTGAGCATGTCCTGCGGGGGTCAAATGTAGCAGGTAGCTCTATGTTTTATGCAAGTGCCCTGCCATCCAGTGGGTTGATACTTTGTCCCATGGTTAATGTGTTACACATGTTCTAAGAGGAAAGCATTTATCTGTAGGTACACAAAAATCCCCTTTTCCCATGAGTGGCTATGAAAAAATTTAGTCAGACCTGACCTTGGTAATGCAATGGGAACAATTTTTATTATAGTCACAATTACATTTGTACTCAAATGCACAACTTAACTCCACACAACTGTGTGCTGTGCTCATGACATCAGAAGTGACATCACTGTGAAATCATCAATTACATTAAAAATGACATGCTCAATTACATGTACAAGACTAGAAATACTGACATTGCCACATTTCAGCTATTCTTCTGATGATGTAATGTATGATCTTATGTATGATGTCATCAGAAAAGCACATGGGCTGCAATTTGATAGACTGTAACCTGTATTTGATGGCTTTTGTGCTTTTGAGTTAAAACTTAACTGTGCCTTTAACAAATGTGTTTTGTCGTTGTACATGTATTTGTACAGAAGCATATTCATATATTAGCAAGTTGTTGTTTATATTATAGTTTTTACAGATGTTTCTTCATATAAGAGCAAGTTGCTCTTTATCATTAAAATTATTTAGAGATGTTTTGTGTATTGTGAATTAGTTGCTGATTATCATTACAGTTCCTCTAAGCATGATATAACTTCATCTGACAGTGATGTACCATGATTAACTTACATTCCATGTTTAATTTTACTGTGAAATACTCTCTAACTTTAATTGTAAATAAGTAAAGATATTTCAAAAGACATCTGAATATGTTTATTGTAATTCTAGGTGCTGTTTTTTCATAATGAGGAAGAGTGCAGAAATTTCATCAACCAGTTACAAGAGAATGGGATTCCCATTAGTGAACATAAAATGAAAGAAAAAAACCTGCTAAAGGAAGCTGTTACTAAAAAGCAAAGAAGTCATATCCTGGAAACGTTTTTTCGGCAGTCATTTGCTCAGGTGCTGTATATACCCTACAACTGAGACAGTATGGCCAAAGCTAATTAATAGCTCTAATACATATTCTGTTTGCCATTTTGAAGCCTGCAGTATATACTGGTGTGGGAATTGCACACCTTGTAGAGATGACTGCCAGAGTGCAGTCAATGGGAAAGTTAATGTACATAGATGAAAAAGGCAAACATTACATGAATTGAAGAAGAAATGTAATTTAAAGTGTAAAAGTTTCAATGTGCAATTTCACATGGGAAACAATACATTGCACTCTCCCCCTTGCAGGAAAGGGTTAATGTAGTGAAATACAGTGTCATACAAAGTTACATATATTATTATGTGCTATAGAGGAGAAAAGGGACATGCAGGAAGGTGAGAAGGGATGTACAGGAGGGGGAGACATCCTTCAGCAACTCCTGCACCTGCTTTATACTACTCATGCTATAGAGCTTTGTGCATTCAATGTACATTTAATGTTAACCCTTTGCCACTGAAAGCAATGTCCACATAGTGCATGGCAAGACAGTAGACAAGTTTTGCAGTCAATGGGTTAAGAGCATTTGGTGTAATGGATTTCAACTCCCTGTGTCACTAAAGTCAGTTTTGCCTCTGCTTCTTCCAACACTTCCCACCCCTGCCCTCAGTGCTGCTACGATTTGCAATGGGAGGGAGACAGTAATAGCATATGTCCTTCTATCCAGAAGTTGAGTTTATGTAGAAATTCCTCAAATTCCACCACATCACCACCCATTTCTTTCTCCCCTAGTGCTATTCTATTCTGGTTGAAAAGTGCGATATCAGAATCTTGTTTGCATGAAAAGGGTGACATCTAATGTTGCAGCCATCAGAATGTCGCAATATAATAGTATTGCCAAAGCAGTAGTGTGGTGCCCCATTCTTACCAGATTGCGAAATGTAAACATAAATGATTGTGCTTTAACAAGTGACACTGACTCTCGCTTTGCTCTGGAACCTTGTGTTCCAGTTCTCTGTTTCTGGGAGAGTGCAGCATAAGACTCATCCCCCACTGACTGTTATAAGGTGAGAATGCAGACTGAGAGCATACTGTAAGCTTGTAAATGTAAACACCAAGTAGTACATACTTTTGCTATCCCGACATTAGGGATATGCTTAACATACCCAGATGTTCACCATTATCCATACAGACAGCGACATCTTCCTCTGACCTATTCTTAGTACATATGCAACAAAGGCATTTCTCTCTGACCTTCACCTAAAGTAATGTTATCTGGGAAATGTCATAATCCAAACCACTAGCAATGTAACTAGATCTCATTAATGCAAGGCACTAATAAAGAAGGGCTTATACCTAATGAGGCAGTCCAAGGACATCTTATCACCCATATCCCTCCTGAAAATGCCCAAGAATAACAGTCAGAGCCAGATACCCACTGTTACTGCATCCGATTATTTGTCCTAGTACCTTATGTTATCTGCCTATTTGCCACTTTTCGTACCCACACATTAACGCAAGCTTACCACTACTGGATCTCCCTCAACAGTCACCTTTGATGTCTTTTTATCTACATACACTGTACCCTTTGCAGCCCTCTCTCCTGAGTGATGACGTTGTTTAGTCACCTCTGGGGTACATACTCCCATTCCCCTGTGCAGTAGTCGGACTGGTTGGTCATGGCTCCTGCTGTATTGTTGCAGACAGGGTCCTCCAGAGGTACAGAGTTGACCATGACATTTGTACTTTGGGACTATGGTATACATGCGCTCAGAGAGGATGCCTGCTACCAGGGCTACAATGGGCAATCAAGAGGTGGCAGCAAGGAGTCGTGTGTAATTCTTGAAGCCACCCACCAGGAGCCACACCCAACCATTAAAATCCATGTGGAACTGGGTAAGGAGGGCAGTGAACAGAGAAAGGGAGACCCGGTCGATGGCAGAGGTGAAGAGGGACCAGGGTAGGGAGGGTAGTGGGCTGGGTGGAGGAGTAAGCGAGGCCGGGAAGTGGAGGAGACTCAGAAGGCAGAGAGGGAGCAAGTGTAGAAAGACAACAAGACCTGGATGGCACGGTGCCTAACAGGCAAATGGTGCCACCACCATGGTAGCTGTTGGCAATGGTAATAACTGTGTCCATTAGGTACAGCTTTTTTGGGACTGAAGCTAAAATAGCTAAGTCTGCAACTGCTGCAGAATGAGAACATCTTTGGAAGTAGAGCCGTCATTTGTCAGTTTTGTGCAAGTATAGAGGGGTTGCTTGCTGTCACACTTACTTCAGTAATTGGTTCGTTGACAGGCTTTGTTAATCAATTCAGTGAAATGCCGTATCAGGTTGACCTTCAAGAGGGCGACATTCAGGTGACATTTTTAATGCGCCCTTGTGTTGGTCGCCAAATAGAGAGTGACATTTTAATAGTGAACCCTGTCAATAAAGTGGCTTATCTTGGCTGTATCTTAACTCTTTAGGTTCCAGAGGTGTGTCCAATGCATCGCAGAGCACTGCAGTGGACATCTCTGAAACTGAAAGGGTTAGAAACTCATGTACGTATCTCTTTCAAGCATGAGATTGTATTTGTAAATTAATGAACTTGTACTTGTGGTATACATTGTGGACTGCTGAATAGTTGTGGGTTGTGTTATATTTCCTGGAGCGATTTCTTGGTTGAAGGCACAGGGGGTGCCAAAGGTGAGTAGTCATATATGTTTTTATAATTCATGGACTTTTGTTCTTAATAGTCACTGATTTTGTTCTAGTTCATTGATTAAAGTCTTAGGCCCCCTGTGTCCTCATCACCATTGATAATGATATGGTACTTGCAAGTTGTTCCGAGGATGCAGGGTGGTGAGTGAGAATGCAGGTGAGCTATGGTTAAGATGATGCAGAGGGGCTAGTCCTACCTCCACTCCCATCAACCAATCACCGGAAGCAGACTGTGCAAGGAGGAGTTTTGAATAACTTCTGCCTTCTGCTACCGCAGGGCGTGTCTGACAGCAAACCAGAAGCATTATTAAATTCTTATACATGGGACGTGCAGAGCTTCTCTACAGTGGTATATATCTTACATTTCAACACTTCTGAAGTTAGTATGGTAATGCTGGCTATCGATGTTAACTACTGCAGTTCTGAATGGTCTGACCTAGCTCATTACAGTGCCTATTAGGTGGCAGATTTCTTAGCTTACATCACTGTAAGAGTTAATATTTCTAAGCTCTATATCCTCTTAGAGTTCCAGAAACATAGCCCTACCTCCTTATACTATTAGGTGGCAGACCTCTTCATTTGTTAATGTTTTCTTTATTCATATTAACTCATGCAGTGCTGAAAGCTAAGACATCTGTCACCTAATGGGGACAATAAAGATATTCCTATTTGTAAAAAATCTCTTAACTTCAGCAATGCAAGAGTTAATTTGGTTACAACTTCTGTAGTTGCAGTTCTGTAATCTAATAGACTGGCAGTCTAATAAGTATTGAAAGTAAGCAGGTATGACATTACAGAACTACAAGAGTTAACATGAATAATCATCCTAACAATATCAGCTCCTGCAGTGTTGCAAGCAAGTTAAATCTTCCATCCAATGAACACTAGGCCTTTCCTTTCAGACATGAAATATTGCCATATATAATTATGATGACAATAATGAACAGTTGAACAGAAGTAATTTTTAATACACAATGACAAGCACATATATATGGGATTTAAAAAGATATTGTGATATCCACACTGTTTGCCACTCCAGCCTTGTTCTGCTGTTCAGTGCTAGGCATAGAACCACATAAACATTGTTGGAGGGGTCGGACTTATCTGGAGCATGTGATGTTTATTTGTCCCCCCCCCCTTTCTCTGATTTACCTATGCTGCTTCCATTGGCTATTCTATGGAGGTGTCTTGTTTTTGCACTGCTACTGTGGGGATGAAGGTCTCAGTCCCCCTAATCTTGTGGTACTTAATGCTCAGATAACTCAGCAGCAGAAACTAAATTAGCACATCATAATATCACTGGTGGTGGGTGGCAGTTTCCATGTAATGTTTTTGGTGGTGGTTAACCACAACCTGGCACTTCTGGAAGTAGACCTGTAGTGTTGCAGTGTCTTTCCTTGTTGCATGCCTGCACATTATTTTTCAAGACTTACCAAGGATTGTTCTTTTGTAAGCCTGCTAACAATTATTTTCAAGGCTATTTTTTCTGAAAGCCTTCTGACAATTATTTTCATTGCCTGTCTTTGTGTAAGCCTGCTAACCATTTAAAAAATAGATAATTAAAAGTAAAAGGTTGAATCTAATGTGGTGGATATGGATTTTGCTGGTGAATACATCATGATGATTATGATGCTACATAGGAAGAAATACTAGACAAATTAAATGCAGTGTCATGCAGGATTCTAATATAACCTTGCATTATGATTTGTCAATCACTGATCAGTGGTTATAGCACTGGTCCCGGCTTCCATAAATTATTGCAATTTCCTCCTGCTTCTCTAAGTGCTGTTGTTACTATTGCATGTGCCATATGCTTCTCTGTCTTGTGTATTTTTTCCCTACTTCAGCTGCATGAAACTCAGATAGTATGAAATGCTGGATCATTTATTAAAACGTAAGTCTGCCACCACTGCTGCTGTATCCTCCGGTCATTAATGATACAACCAGCTGTACAAAAAATGTTCTGACTGCACACTTGCTGGTACACTTGTATGCATTAATGCTGGCCAGACATATTTTTTTGCCAGGACTCAAATGGGCCATTGTTTCAGCTGCAAACACAATTATGTAAGTATGTATATTTATATAGCGCCATACATGTACACAGCGCTTTACAGAAGTTGTAGTATTACAATACAAAAATACAGAACTGGGTTAAGAGCATTAGGCTAAAGTGCTATCATTGCATTATTTGCAGGGGAAACTTGCAGCAAAGGGAATCATACACTGGGGAGGGAGCTTACAATGTAATTATAAATCATGATGACATACACAGACAGTAAGAGGAGGACCATAAGAGCAAGTACAAGGTGTAGTGAAGGAAGTGCAGAATTATTCTGATGTGATTTATCAGTGTGCACAAGCAGGATATTGTTACTGCGATCCCTCCTTGAATAGGTGTGTTTTGAGGAGATGCTTGAAAGTGATGAATTAGTAGCCAGTTGATAGCCAGTGAAAAAGATTGTAGTGAGAGATGGTTCAAGTTGTCTAGGGAAAGGACAGGAAGAACCCTTGAGAAGAATGTGGCGGGAAGGGGTATAGCGGGAGATAAGAGCAGAAATGTAAGAGGGGGCTGAAGAACAAAGAGACTTAAAGGAGAGGAGGAGAATCTTGTAAGTAATACTATACTTTATAGAGAGCCAATAGAGAGATTTCAGGAGCAGATGAGAGGGAAGGTATCTAGGAGCAAATGTAGTAATTCTTGAAGCTCATGAACATGTATATACCCCCGTTCGCTCCCAGTGTATTGAGGGAGGCATTAACCTATGTGTCCTCCCATTCTGACCATGTGGTAATTTGCTCAGGTGACTTCAACATGACCATGGACGATAGGTTGAACAGGAAAGGGGGAACAGGAGAGGACAATAAATACTCTAGGGCCAGGTTTCAAGCTTTTATTCAGGATATGGGTTTGGCAGATGTGTGGAGAACCCTACACCCTCACATGTTAGAATACTCATGTCATTCTACCATTCACAAGACTCTTTCCTGCATTGATTATTCTTTTATTTCTCCATCAGGGCTACACAAACTGACTGAGTGCCAGTTGTTACCCAGGGTAGCCTCTGACCATTCCCCTCTCATCACCACCATTTCCCTACGAAGTTACCGTGCTTCACGCAAGTGGCGCCTTAACCCTATGTGGCTGGATAGAGACGATATATTGGTGCACATCATGCCCATGACCTGCATCTCTACTTTGAGGAAAATCTGAACTGTGTTTCCCCAATAATGGCATGGGATGCAGCTAAAGTTGTAGCTAGAGGATCTCTTATTGGGCATATATCAACCCACAAAAATTGTAAAAGGGAGGAGGTCTGCAGATTGGAGAAATCTCTCCAGGTAGCTGAGGCTCAGTTTGTGGCAACGGACACTCCTGACGATTATGAAGCATTTCAGAGAGCCTCGTTGCACTATAACCTTAAGATGTCTGAGCTTAACTTGAACCAAAGGTTTTATAAAAAAACAGGCACTATTTGAACAGGGTGACATGGCGGGGAAACTATTAGCCCATTTGATTAAAACTAACACTGGCTCTACCATGATTACGTCTCTAACGCTCCTCTCACCACTGATAAATACATGAGTATGGAATTTACTAACTTCTATAAATCCTTATACTCCTCCAGGTCCTCTCATGATTTAGCTACAATGTGTAATTATTTGGAGCTCTGTTCTGTTCTGACCCTGGATGAAGAGGACAGGAGATGACTGGATTCTCCAGTACTTCTCAGGGAGGTGGTAGAGGCAATTAAACAGCTTCCAACCAGGAAATCTCCTGGAGCGGATGGCTTGCCAGTGGAATGGTATATACGGTTTATTGATACACTTGCACCACATTTACTAAATACATTATACTCAGCCTTAGAGGCTGGGCTGCTTCCTCCGTCGGTCAATGTGGCTAACATCATTGTCCTTCCAAAGCCAGGCAAGGACCCTCAAAAATGTGACTCGTATCGCCCCATATCCTTGATAAATACTGATGCCAAAATATTAGTAAAAATCCTAGCCAATAGGCTTAACTCGGTTATATCTAAACTCACATAAGTCCGCTTTTCATAATCTTCGGCGTCTCCTTGGACAAGTATACGCGGCTCCATCCACTGACAGGACTGGAATATGTTTCTTGCTTGATGCTACAAAAGCATTAGACTCAGTGGAATGGGTCTACTTATGGTGTGTTCTGGGTCATTTTGGATTTGGTCCTAGCTTTGTCCAATGGGTCAAATTATTATATGCTGCTCCTCATGCTTGAATTCTATTTGGTAATATTAACATTGAATTGTTCTGTTTGGGGAGGGGTACTCGACAGGGGTGCCCTCTGTCTCCTGTCTTGGTTACCCTGGCTATGGAGCCCCTGGCATCCAGAATTCAAGGAGACTAGTGTTGAGCGAGCACCCCGATGCTCGGGTGCTCTGACCGAGCACCCCCTGAGGCTCGAGTGCTCGGCCGAGCACCCGAGCCCCATTGAATATAATGGGGCGACACGAGCATTACACCAGGCACCCCCTGCTCTGATGAGGGGAGGGTGCCTGGTCAATGCCCCCCTTCATCTCCGCTATGCCCCCTTCATCTCCGAATGCCCCCTTCATCTCCGCAATGTCCCCCTTCATCTCCGCTATGCCCCCTTCATCTCCGCTATGCCCCTCTTCCACAATGTCCCCCTTCATCTCCTCTATGCCCCTCTTCCACAATGTGCCCCTTCATCTCCGCTATGCCCCTCTTCCACAATGTCCCCCTTCATCTCCGCAATGCCCCCTTCATCTCCGCAATGCCCCCGTACCTCCAGTCCCTGGTGGTCCAGCGGAGCGTCTTCAGATCTGTGCCTCTTCCGGCACAGATCCCCGCCACCCGAACATGGCGGGCGAGCACATGGCGGTACTCGACGAGTACCGCCATGTGCCGAGCAGAGCGATGCTCGAGCCGATCCGAGCATCGGCCGAGCACGCTCGCTCAACACTAAAGGAGACCAATATGTTTGTGGTTTTCCTGTTGGGGAGGGCGAGGAGAAACTTGCTCTTTACTCAGATGACGTACTTCTGGTTCTGGGCGATGGTGGGAGATCCTTGCCAAAGGTGTTGGAGCTAGTGGAGGAGTTTGGCTCCTTCTCTGGATTATCTATTAACTGCGCAAAATCATCTATACTACCCCTACAGCAGTCATTGGATTTGTCGGTGGTTAACACAGGACAATTACAGATAGTAACGGTGACAAAATACCTGGGCATTAATATTTCCGCATCAGCTAATACCTTCCTTAGAGATAATTTGGACCCCCTAATTACTGCATTTCATACGAAAGCTAGAGCCTGGATGAAACTGCCACTAAATGTTCTGGGCAGAGCCAACTTGATTAAAATGTTTTTTTGCCAAATTGTTATATATATTTCAGGGGACCCCAGTCCCTATCCCTATGAGGTATTTTAAGTCAATAGACCAGATCCTAACCGCTCTGTTGTGGGCTGGGGAAAGGTGAGAATCCGACTGTCCTCACTCAAACAATCATCTTGGAACAGAGGCATCGCTATTCCTAACTTTCATAAATACTATATAGCAGCTCAAGGACAATTTGCTATGGTTTATGCTATGGCAGACTCTGCCCATCAGTTTCCGGACCTTGACAGACCGTTTCTATACCCTAGCTATGAAACTGGGCACTTTCTCCTTCTGGTTGAGTGTATTAGTGCATCACCCTCTATTCCTACTAAATCCTTATGTAACGTGTGGTCAAGCATTAACGGATCTCCAATTATTTCTCTGTGTATCCAGATACACCTATATGGGGTACTGCTGGATCCCCTCATCTATCTTCCTTGGACTTTGGATTTCGCCCAGAGTGGAGCCTTTTGCTCTCATGACCAAATTATTTAAGCCCGGGTCTCCTAAATTAATGTTGCATATTTATAAGTGGCTTAACTATATACAGTGTATTCACAACTCCACCTTTAGACAAAAATGGGAGGGGGATCTGGGTGTGATGGAGGACAGGGAATGGTCAGAGGCTCTATCTAGCCCAAAGGCACTGTCCATTAATACTAAACACAAATTAATCCAACTTAAGATCTTACATAGAACATATTACACACCAACTAGATTGGTCAAGATGGGGACACAAACACCAGAATCATGTGTAAAGTGCAAACAAGGACAGGGTACGTACTGGCATTTATTATGGGCCTGCCCACAGTTACAAATGTTCTGGCAACAAGTGATTAATAAACTCTCATCCATCCTTCTGCTTCCTATTCCACTATTAGCCAAGCTATGCATCTTTTCCATTGTGTCAGACAGCCTACTTTCTCCTCACCAGACCAAATTGATCAGGGAACTACTGATTATGGCTAGGAAAACTGTAGCAATGAAATGGATGTCAGTTGAAGCTACCTCGTGTAGCGCTTGGGTTCAACTAGTCCATCAGAACCTTCCCCATTACCAACCTCATCCCTTCACTAAAATCTGGGAACCATGGATCTTGAATACCTGATCATGTTTTGATTTATTTTTCTTATATGTGTATTATATAATTTATTTTCTCTTTACCATATGAATTATAATACTCACTGCTCTAGCTGGGGGGAGGGAGTGCTCGATCTGGGGATGGGTTTGTAGTAGTTGTACGTTTTCCCTCGATAGAGGGCTTTTTTTCTTTTTTTTCTAGTTTGTTTGTTTTTTTTCCTCTTAGTAATATTACACTAAAATATCTAAGGAAGCTGGATTTTATTTTGAGATGATTAGAATATATGATCATTTTACTGTATACATTATGCATTATCAATGTAACCATTGTTGTTCTGTAATGCCTTCTTCCTTTTCAATAAAAAAAAATGAGAGTAAGAGAACATATGTACCAGTTATTTAGGGACCAACAAACATCCACTATAGCTAAACATGTACGTGAAAGACATGGAGGAGATCCGGGGTTCTACTCCTTCCAGGGTATAGAAAGAGTTAAGGGTCGCACAGTTCGCCCTTTAAAAATGAGTGTAAGAACATATGTACCAGTCATCTAGGGACCATCAAACATCAGCTATAGCTAAACATGTATGTGAAAGACATGGAGGAGATTTGGGGAGCTTCTCCTTCCAGGGCATCGAAAGAATAAAGTTATTCCATTTATGTACACCTTATCACCAAGGTATTAATTTGGAATGGGACATTAGTCATATTGTCTGATATATACATTTTCTATGTCCCTTCCAAGTATTGTTGTTATTGTTTCTGAAGTTTACTTAGACATGACAGTGGGATGTTCCTTTTGGGATGGTGTCAGCACCTTAGTGGTGCAGATTTGTTTATTCGGATTCATGAGTGCACCTTTGTATGCTTTATTACATGCATTTATGTGCTTGTGTTCTCTGCATTTATGTACCCATAGTTAGTAGTTTACTGGAGTGCACTGAAGGGGTTAACTTAATTTATTTATGTTTCGTTTCCTCTGTCACAGTTCCTTGCATTAACCCGTTATCTAATCGCTGTCTCTCCCCCTGTTGGCACATCCCTTTGTTGAAATAACATCCTATCATAGGAGTGGGGTAAATATCGGCCTTCCAATGGGATTGGTTGGTATCCATTTTTGATTCCACAACAAGGGACATTTAACAGGTTTTTTTAATCATTATATATTCCCTGTGGTTGTTCATTTATGTCATGTCTATGAGTAAGCGCTGTTTGTAGCACGAAACGCTTTAGAACCTTTGAGGTCCTGTTTATGTGTGTCTTTGTTCAGCTGTTCTGTGATATCTTCATGCCACTTTTTATCAAGTTTGCAAGTTTATCAAGTCTGGAGTGACGCCTGCATCCTTCTTTGGATTCAAGATAATAGCTGCCTTATATGGTGCATGCACCCTGCTTTGCCAATGTCCTAAATGTAGTTGTTACTCAGACCCCCAAACCCTCAAGGAGATGCTGAATATAGCCTGCAAAATCTGTGCCCATTATAGCCACTCCTACAGTGCCTGGAATGCATTGTATTCCATACAAGACCATAACAACATGCCCCATCACCAGCTCAAAATGGAGGTCCCTACAAGGTGGAATTCCCCATTCTACATGGTAGAGCAATTGTACAAGAGGCATAAGGCCATTAGCAAATATACAATGCAAGAACTGGAAGACTTTTATGGGAGCATCTGTCACCTGGGCCACAACAAATAATGTGTGACCTGTGTCAGTTACTGAAACCTTTTTGAGAAGACCATTGATGTATTTACTGCAGAAAAAGCTGAGGAGCATGGCTGACGAGTCTTAGTGACAACACAGATATGTACCAGCTACTACTTTGATCAGGATCCTTGCATAGTGTCTATTTAAGGTTTGAGGAGTACATTTTTGCTACATTGCTGGACCCCTGCTTTAAACATAACATTTCTGAATGTTTGCTAAAATGATGATCAGGAGCATCTCTCTGAGGAATCGGATTCTGTCAAAGAATGTAAAGATAAGATTGCATATTGAGTATAGGGTTACATTATAGAGGATGAGAAAAGGAAATTTAGGGCCAAAAAAAACTGGTCAAAAGAGTAATGAAAAAGAAGTCAGCAGAGGGTTTTTACCAGCTGCAGCATCAGTATTAGCAGCAACAAGAACAGGAACATCCCAATATATTTCTCAACACATGTAATTGTTATCACACAAAGCAAGTAGTGATTCAGGGGTATCAAACTAACATTGGTGGTGGTGATGGTAGTGACACCTCTATGGGGCTTGTTCCCAGAGTATGGGTGGGTAACTGATACATATGAATAACTTGTAGCTCCTAGGAGTGGTTACAGCTATGATATATATGTTCTGGGACTGGTTGAGAATAACAAGTGTGACAAAGGGTCCCCTGCTGAACCAATTATGCCCAGTCCCAAAACATAATTTCTTTCGATGTGGGAAAAAATATTGAAGAAGGCGTCAAGCTGGCAGCAGTAGCAGCAAGAATGGGCAGCTGACATGTACTGCTCATATTGCTACTGCTAGCCAGTTCTACCTCCTTCTTAAATATTTTTATCCACATCCCAAGGGGTGATTTGTGGGGAATGGGCTTCCTGTTCCACCGGTGCTGCTGATTTCCTCCTTCACCTTTGTATCAGCATCACAAAGATCAATCCAGCTTCTCATGCTGTTGGCAGTGATCACCACCTTTATTTTTTTTAATGTATTTAAATTTTTTTCACTTTCTCTCACTCTCTCTCTTTCTCCTTATCCTGCCACTGTCTTTCTTGCCCATTTTACACCATGCTTCCTGGCAGGAAATTCTGGATTTTTATAGTATGGGGGCTGGAAGTTTCACCACCACTGGAAGACATAGACAGAAAATGGAACTGTTCTCATTGAAAAATATGTGATGCCAACAAAAAGGAAAATCTATGAGTTTCTCTTTGGTGGGAATTCCCACCTGAAAAGTAGAAAATTGTGCTTTTTATGTGAAAGTTCCCACAGAAACATAACAGACATTTTCTCCCATGCTTAATAAAAACCCAAAGGTAGGATATACTGGTAATGGTAGTCTGTTGACAACAGCAAAGGAAGTAGATTTGGGAGATGTCATATCTAATGATTTAAAGGTAGGTAATCAATGCATCAATGCCATGGGGAAAGTCAACAGGTCACTAAGTTATATGGGAAGAGGCATTAGCAGTAGAAAAAGAGAGGTCTTAATTCCCCTTTACAGATCACTAGTTCAGCCTCTCCTATAGAATGCTCTACATTTCTGCACACCAGCGGCTGTATTCAAATGCAGGTGCTAATTTTATCTCTTCTATTATCTCCCTGTATCCCCATAGACTTCAATAGGAACATTTTTGATAAAACAGGAGGTAACATTATCTCCTGCATTTGAATCCAGCCCCATATCTCCAGAAGGATATCACTAAATTCAAGACTATTCAAAGAAGGACCTCTAAATTGGTCTATTGTCTAAATAACAAAACATATGTGTAAAGACTCCAGAACCTTAATATGTATAGCTTGTAGAATAGAAGGGATAAGGTGATATGACTGAAAACCTTCTAATATATTAAAGGGATAGTAATACTTAAAATGTAAAAAAAAATATGTTATAGGGTTTATCCCCCTGAGTAAAACAAAACTACTCCCACTGCTGAAAGGTGTTTCATTCAAAAGTTATTAATTTTCAAAGTTTAATTTTTTAGGTGCAATATCACAGTGGCCTGAAATTGTACAGTGGTGCTGTTGCTACACCATCCTATGGAGATTTATGGTCCCGGGACCAGAGCTGTGGGAGTACAGTGGGAGTACTCTTGTTTTACTCAGGGGGATAAACCCTACAACATATATTTTTTTTTACATTTTAAGTATTACTATCCCTTTAAGGAATTTAATAAAGTTTGGGATCAATTTTGTTTTACTATTAATTAGTGCTTACTTAATTTAATTTATTTAATTCTCATACTTTGACTATTCTGTTACTTTTGGATTTGCTGAGTGCCTTTAAAGAGTTTGCTTGTTTTTGTATGATAGGATCTAAAGTCTCAGGCTATTTACATAAATCTTATGTTTTTTTTTAAATATTTATGTTTATTGATATGAGAGTTTTGAAACATCAGATGTCATATATAGGGATAGGTGAAATTGTTTGCCCAAAAACTAAAATGGTGAAAAAAACAGCACATTTTCAGTTCCATGGAAATTATTGTGAAAACCTCTAAAAGACTACCTTTCTACACTAAAATTTCACAAGGACATGAAACATTTGCAAAATCATGTAAAAAGGCAGATTTGCTGGCTTTTTTCTATTTTCCACACAATTTTTCCCTCACCGCCTTAGTATAAAATAGTGTTGCACTAAGGATGTGTTGTCAGTGTGTGCTAGGAAGAGAAGATAAGTAGAGGTATGATAGTCTGTAGGATAGTGCATAGGGAGAGTGCTGGAGTTTTGCAGGTGTTGCTAAGGTGCTACTTAGTGCTGCTTAGTTGGTGCCTAGGTGCTGCATAGGGGCTGCTTACTGGTGCTAAAAATGTCCCACTCTTCCTGCCCTCTCACAGCCAGAACATGCACCTCTTCCTGCCCATTTGAATGACAATAACCTTCTCCCTCACAGGAACCTGCACCTCTTCTTCCCGCCCACTGAAAGGAACCTCCAAAATATCCTCCTGCTGCTCACTCACAATAGGAACCTCCACAACTTTCTGTCTTACTACACCTCCAATTATAGTATGTCTTCATCACTCCCCCATTCTATTCCCTCTGTGCCACTCCAAGATTGTCTGGTGAAAGAAGTTTTGGAGTGCACTGAAAGACTCAAATGAATCACCAGTATCCAAATTAATTGGTGACAAGGGTGGTACACCTGTGTCAGTGCAGGCGGCTGGGGCTCCACTGTAGCAATGCTGCTGGTGGCAGTAGCAGAGACAACGCTATTACAAAGTTATGCCTCTTCTTCCAACTGCGTAAGTGAGAAAATTTAGTGGCAGACTGGTGTTTCTTCTGCTGTTCACCCCTGAGGATGATGCACCACTTTCTGTCTTCCAACTCCTCTTCCTTATAATGAGCAATTGAGCACAAGTCTCCAAAAATTTTAAAAAATAAGGTATCTCTGCATCTCTCAACTAACAAAACCCACACAGAATTATGGTAAATTCTTGGCTTTTATAAAGTATAAAGTAATGGAAAATGAAATAGTGGTTTTATGTTGTGTGAAATTCCCATCTCTAACAATCAAATGGGTGGGAATCCACGTGCAAAAATTTTGCTAGAATTTTCCATAAAAAAGTGGAAAAAAGTAAAAAAAAACTATTTTTTTTGGCAATTCCTATTCCTAGTCATATACTAAACATCCATGACATATATCCCATTTTTGTTTTTAACACTGCAGGTTCTTCATATCAATCAATCTGACATTGAGAGTTTCACATCAGGAAACTGCTCAAAGGTAAAAGAAGCCCTTAAATGTGAATTAAGTAGGACTGAATTTGCTGAATCATTGGGATTGAAACCTAATTCTATGTTTGTGGAATCAATGTTCTCCCTTGCGGATGAAGATGGGAATGGATATTTATCATTCAGGGAATTCTTGAACATATTAGTGATTTTGATGAAAGGTATGTCCTTAACACCTTTCCTCTTCATATGTACAGTTTTTGGTCATGTTTTTAAAAAAATTATTAAATGAACTATGGTAAAGGTTTTAGATTTTAAGGTTGTACTAAGAAAAAGTGAAGAAATGCTAAAGCAAACAAAGTGGCCTATAGGGGACAAATACACATGCAATGATTTTGAAATGTGAATGTTAAACCCTCGAATGCTAGACTTCTCTAGCATTCAGCATTCCCAAAACCCTATTTAAATCAGTGGGAACTGGGCAATTTGTATTTGTCTCATATGGTGAAGCTGCTTTTCTTCAGAATGATTCCAGTTCTTCTTAGTGCACTGGCTTCAATGAACCTAAAAAAATATTAGTACAATGGTACATATAATCCTATATAATAATTAGCTAGGATGTTTGTCACAATGCAGTTATGTGCAGTAGAGACTGCCCACGTTTGGTCTCTACTGCACATGATTACATAGTGTGAGTGAGGCAACGCAAAACTGCATCTCATGGAGCAGAGAGGTAGAGTACAGGCCTCTTAACCCTTTGAGTGCCAGAGGGTTACGCAACTCCTCTGGCACACAAAAAAAGGTTTACATTACCCGGACTTTGGCCCGTGTACATTGGCTTTTACACTAGTAGAATAATAATTAAATGGATAGTGTTGCTAGGTTTTTACAAAAAGTAACATTGTAGACATAAAAACCATGACTAGACTGAGCTATCTCCCATCTCTCAAACTTTTATAGTTTGAGAGATCGAAGCATGTAAAGTTCAGGTGTCCCAGCAGTCTGCCATCTAGCTGAGAAAAGCACAATATGATCCTGGGACCATCTTGCAGCTCTTCAGCAGAGCCGAAATAGCACAATGTAGGAAGAAATTGTGAGCTGATGGCTGATGACATATTCTGATTGTGAAGGATTATGTGTCTTTCATCTGCTGCACTAAGTTTCCTTGGCCAACCACTGTCCTCAGAATTGCCTGTTTCTTTGTGCTTCTTCAAAAGAGCTTGGACAGCACATCTGGAAACCCCTGTCTGCCTTGAAGTTTCTGTCTGGGAGAGACCTTGCTGATGCAGTATAGCTACCTTGTGTGTTGTTGCTATGCACAATCTTGCCGTGGTGTATGACTTTTGACATTAAACTTCAGCAACCTCACCTTTATAGCTGAGTTTGACTGTTCCTCACCCAGTTTTATTCACTCCTACACAGCTGTTTCTGTTTTAACTAATGATTTATTTTCAACTCACATGTTAAATTGATGATCATTAGCACCTGTTTGGTATAATTGTCATACACTGGACTATATGCCTACAAAATCCCTGACTTTGTGCAAGTGTACCTAAAATAATTGATGCCATTTTGAAGGCAAAGGATGGTCACACCAAAGATTGATTTGATGTAGATTTGTCTTCTGTTCACTCACTATCATTTTGTTAATTGATTAAAAAATAAACAATTATTATGTCTGTTTTTGAAAGTATTCTTACTTTACAGAATTTTTTTCACACATGTCTAAGACTTTTTCATAGTACGGTGTGTCTGTGTGTGTATATATATATATATATATATATATATATATATATTATGGTCGAGGCTTCAGAGTAATAATGATATAATGGACTGGCTGTCCCTGTGGCCAATATCCAGGGGCCTCAGTTTGACCCCTGGACTGTACATGAGGCAGCAAACCTGATTAGGGGGCCTGCCTTAAGGAATGTTTAGAAAAAAGGGGGGGCAGATTGGGATGGGTTCTTGATATGAGAGTATCGGCTGTAGTCTAGGAGCCTGGGGTTTAAGAAGTGCCTTACACCCCTCCCATAAACCCAAGCATAGCCTTCTACTTATGGTCGAGGCTTCAGCATAAAAATGATATAATGGACTGACTGTCCCTGTGGCCAATATCCAGGGGTCTCGGTTCGACCCCTGGACTGTACATGAGGCAGCAAGCCTGATTAGAGGCCAAAATATGAGGCTATATCAAATATTTGCAAAAGATTTATTAGTAAATATGCAAAACAGAGTCTATTTACACTTCTGATTTCTTTCCTTGGATTGGGAGTGTAATGGCTGAAACTGTTAGACCTCCAACATCCCAGCCTCTGAATGATAAATGGGGGCACATTGTTGCTAGATGCTGATGAAGCTGCACCCATTCTAAAGGTGTGTCCTAAGAATAGACTCGGGTTGTAACCTAGCCTAGCAAGCAAGTTTCTGGCTAACTGAATTAATTTAGATGCTTTTAATGGACCATCGTGCATTGGCAGCGGAGGGCTGTTTGCCAGATTATTGGCCAAAAGAGTGGTCAAATCTTTAAGAGCAATAAACGGGCACCATTGATCACCGGTAGTGTAATAGGGAATACAGACACCAGAACCAGATTGATCAGTTTTGGAAATTGCTAGGAAAAGTTTGAAGTTATCAGGGTATTGCAGAGACAGTGAACTCGTCTGGCCTCAGGAATTCCAAAAAAGCTAAGTAAATGTCCGCTAGCTTGATATTAGAAGTATGATCATCAAAAGGTTTCAATTTAAGTAAGTCTGCCATTTTCTTGAATATTGAGCTGTCTATCGGAAGACGTGCTTGGTGGGGGGGTTTAGAAATCGCAGCTACACCTCTTAGGCACAGTTTAATATTGTGGGAAGTGACAACTGATGGCTGAGAGGGATATGACAAGGATTTGAAATGTTGGACACCCGCTAGATAAAGTTAAATAGGAGGTAGGGATAAACTGAGAGCTGAATGACAATAGGAAGCAAATGCCAAAATTACTTCTGGAGAAAATGGAATAGTAGGTTTGGTATACAGGAGAAATCTTTGAAAAATCGACCAAGCTCTTTCATATGCCCGCCTGGTATTAGGTGCTAATCCCTTATGAATTATATCTTGAGCGGTATGAAGGAATGACTCTATGTTGAAATCAATTCTGCGAACCCTGGAGGAGAGACTGGACTGGGGTTGGCTTCCAGATGGAGTTGAAAGAATTCCTGCAATCAAAATCAGGAGAGAGCATCAGCTTCCTTATTTTCGGATACTGGAATGAATATACTATGAATCTGAAAATTGTATACAAGGGAGAGTTTAATAAATTTCCTGAGAAAAAGCATGATGGAAGGTGAATTGGATCTGCCTTTGTTTAAGATAAAAGCAGTAGCCTTATTATCGGTTTAAAACGCCACTGCTTCCCCGGACCATAAGTTACCCCACATTGCTGCAGCCGCCACTATAGGGTAAATTTCAGATAGGGGTGAATTACTGGAAAATGAAGGCAAACTCAACACCTCTGGTGGCCACTGTTCTGAGAACAACTCTGATTTGTAAACAGCTGCGAAACCGTAAGCATCAGAAGAGTCTGAGTAAACTGCGGGGGAGGATGGGGATAAAGAAGGAGTGAACATGCTCCTACCGTTCCAAGAATGGAGAAAGTGGTTCCACATTCTTAGATCCTCCTGTATGATAGAACCCAGGTAGATATTGTCAAAAGTATCAGAAGCACTGGATAGGAGGTGCAATAGGCTTGAAATGAAAGATCTACCTTGAGGTATGATCTGCATGGCAAAAGTCAGGTGACCTATAAAGGACTGGAGCTCGAGCTTGGAACAACTGGTTCTCATGGTGCAGAACAGCTGTATTAGTTGTTGTATGCATGCAAATTTATCCAAAGTTAAGTTAGATTCGAATTTATCAAGAGTCCAACTTAATACCCAAAAATTCTACTGACGTGCCAGGACCAAATGTCTTGTCTCTAGCTAAAGGAATGTTTAGGTCTGCAAATAATGTGATAAGTTTGTTGAGGCTTGCAGGAAATGTGCTGAAAGGCTCGATTAGCAGAAAATCGTCCAAGTAATGGAGTGCGATAGGACATCTGCTATGATGTATAAGCAGCCAGCATAAAGTATCTGGAAATCGAAAATTTTTGGGCTGCTTTTGCACCCGAAGCTAAGACAGGTATTAAAGAAGTGGACTTTACATTACAGAAATGTAAGAAAATGCCATTTTTTTCCTATAGTGCCACGTTCTGGAAGCATTTGGGCACAACAGGCTTGGGGTAAGAAGGCAATTCACCCCTCATTAGATGCGGCAGGTTGTCTTCTTTCAAAAATGGTATGGTTTGTGTAGCCTTTCTTCACTTCTCTAGTTGTTATAACCATTTTGGTACAGACAAGTAATGTTTGAGAAAATGTTAGAAAAATTAGTGGTTGCAATAGGTGTAGTTTGGTACTTGTAGCACCCACTAAGTTAGGGGAACTCATACCAATGAGGTGTCATTTTTCTCCTAAGAGCACTAGCTAATGAATACAGTTGGAAATTCCATGGTTTTCACAGATTTCCATACAGATGAAGGGGCAGAAATGTAAGAAAATGCCATTTTTTTCCTATAGTGCCACCTTCTGGAAGCATTTGGGCACAACAGGCTTGGGGTAAGAAGGCAATTCACCCCTCATTAGATGCGGCAGGTTGTCTTCTTTCCAAAATGGTATGGTTTGTGTAGCCTTTCTTTACTTCTCTAGTTGTTATAACCATTTTTGTATAGACAAGTAATGTCTGAAAAAATGTTAGAAAATGTAGAGGTTGTAGTAGGTATCTTTTTGCACTTCTGGCATCCCCTGTGGTAGATGAACCCATACCAATGGGGTGTCATTTTTCTCCCAAGAGCACTAGCTAATCAATATAGTTGTAAATTCCATGGTTTTCACAGATTTCAGTACTGTTGAAGTGGCAGAAATGTAACAAAATGCCATTTTTTTTCTATAGTGCCACCTTCTGGAAGCATTTGGGCACAACAGGCTTGGGGTAAGAAGGCAATTTACCCCTCATTAGATGCGGCAGGTTGTCTTCTTTCCAAAATGGTATGGTTTGTGTAGCCTTTCTTTAATTCTCTAGTTGTTATAACCATTTTTGTATAGACAAGTAATGTTTGAGAAAATGTTAGAAAATGTAGAGGTTGTAGTAGGTGTCTTTTTGCACTTCTAGCATCCCCTGTGGTAGGTGAACCCAAACCAATGGGGTGTCATTTTTCTCCCAAGAGCACTAGCTAATGAATACAGTTGTAAATTCCATGGTTTTCACAGATTTCAGTACAGTTGAAGGGGCAGAAATGTAAGAAAATGCCATTTTTTTCCTATAGTGCCACCTTCTGGAAGTATTTGAGCACCACAGGCTTGGGACAAGAAGGCAAGTTACCCCTCATTAGATGCGTCAGGTTGTCTACGTTTCAGAAATATATAGTTTTATATAGTTATTTCCCTGTTTTAGGGTAGTTTTACCACAAAAACCCTAGAATGTGCATTTTAGTTTATAAAGTTGAAAATGTCATTTTGCGCTGCTGGTGATTAGGGCTCTACGCTAGCCTTGGACGTAGGTAAAACTATACAAATTTGGTATTTTTTTACTTGGGGGACTCTGGGCTTTTTCAAATAATTGAAACTTTTTCAATCAAGGTAAATGTTTTTGATACATAGTATGTGATTTTAGCAAAATGAGTAAATTTTCACTTTTTTTGTCATTATGACATCATAGCTTTTTGCACGATGTAAAATTCTCTTCATGTAAGGTACCACAAGAAAGCTCAATTCGTTCTGAAAAAAACAAGATATAGTTTTCCATATTTAAGTAAAAATCCCCAGAGCAAATCAAGCCTAAACGGAAGGATAGCAAAAATGCTGAAAAAGTGTCTGGCCTGCAGGGTACAGGCAATGGCCCAAGCCTCTGGCACTGAAGGGGTTAAATAAAAAGAAATATAAAGGAAAGCCCTCTACAGGCGACAATGGGAATAGCGAACACTGGTAGAGTTGCTATTACAAGTAAGTAGGTGAACAGGATTGTAAAGATAACATATACAGATAGGTAAACAGTAGCCAGGCTACTCAAGGGTTAATACAACAGAGTCAGTCTCAATTGTGGAGTTTGGCACGCCCAAGGTGGTGATAAAGCTGTTGATGGTAGTGCACAGGAGGCTGAATGCACAGTCAGTACTGCCTTAGATGTTAGCGGTGCATAGCCCCCACGGGCGTAGCGATAATGACCACAATGTATGCTAGTGCTAGAGTCGGTAGCCCCCACAGGCGTCACTAATGGAGACTGCTATACTGCAAAAACTGGCCAGTAGCCCCCACGGGCGTAATAAATGGAAACCAGCAATGCAGTGATTCGAGCCTTTAGCCCCCGCGGGCGTAATACTGAGACTGCTGTAACGCTAGAGATGGCCAATAGCCCTGCGGGCGTACACCAGAGGCCACTCTGTGCTGCACGAGAGGTGAACCAATAGTCCCCACGGGCGTATACCGGAGACAGTCGCTGAAGCCAATAACGCCATTACCGTACGCGGTAAGCAATACCGACTACCCTGCTAGGTGGAGGCTTGAGCTGCCGTCCAAAATAAGCGTACAACGCTGCCAGCTCGGCAGAAGTAGCAGTTATACAGGAATAGGCTCAGCAATAAGCGTAAAGGCTCACAAGAGGTATGCCATCACTGAACAGGTTAAGCAGCTCATAGGAATCAAGCTTAGCGAGGATGAGAAATGCTCTGCAAGTATCAGGAAGGCTTTGTAAGGAGGCACAGTTCTGCATACGGTAAAGGAGACTCAGCACAGGATGCCCAACACAGAAAGAGTACTGTGGCGTGAGACAATCAGTCCAGTACTCAGCGTCAGCGGAAGTCAGAATGTCGCAACGATGACAGTGGAGCAGGAAGCTGTACACACAGGTCACAGGAACAAGCCGGTTCAGATCACGGAGAAGGAAGTCAGCCAGGCCGGATCGGTACACGGAGGTGGTTCTCAGACAAGCCGGATCAATCACAAGCAGGAACGTCAGCAAGACCGGGTCAGTACACGGAGGTGGTTCTCAGACAAGCCAGATCAGTCACAAATCAGGAACGTCAGCCAGGCCGGGTCGAATCACGGAACAGGAACACAGGAGCGTAGTCAGGACAGGCCAATTCGGTACACAGGAATGAGGATCCACTGAAGACAGCAACAGCAACACTGGCTCAGGAACACCACAAAAGGGCAAGTGACAAGTGTCAATGGCTGGGTATAAAAAGGTCACCGGGGGCGGGCCAAACCTCCTCAGCCAATAGGAGAGCACCACAAGCGAGAGTGACAGAAGGGGATCACGGGCACCGTGATAAATATAGGGATTAGTAATTTGCAAGTATTACTATCCCTTTAAGTAATAATTGGAGGAGTGCAACTTTCAGCCTGTATGAAGAGGTAAAGTTATACAACTAAGAATGATCTCAGCCACCTTCAGCCTCTGATGAGAGGTAATGATAGCTTGGTGACTAATTCAACCTTTGGCCTCTGAGATGAGGTAAGGAGGAATTAAAGGAAGACACAGAGCACATAACAACCTTCGGCCTCTATAGAGAGGTAAGGGAGCTGTGCTACTGTCTCCGTGTAGTCCTAAAGGAAACATAGTACTTTGCCAAATTCACTGTTGAGTTTTAAGATGGAAGGCGAAAGATCACCAATCAAATTCCCGCTGATGGAGAATCAACAAGAATGAGAATAGCTGGAACAGCAATTAATGACTCCCCTTGACCATCATGAGATGGCAAGAGAAAACGATTCTAGCCGAACACATCTCTAGACAAAATTGGATTAAGTGTCCGTGACTTAAAACGTGATTATGCTGTGACAGAGGCATTAAAACATGACCCACATAGGTACTGTGAGTAATGAAATACCCAGTATTGTTAGGGACTCCCAGTCGATGACGTGCCTAATACTAGAAACAAGAAAATGAATATTTAGCTTAAATTACTAGAACTCACTGGGAAATTACAATAAGACTAAAAACCACCTACCCCAAATATATTGATGTCTGAGAGACACTGACAGGAAGTCTAATCCGGAGAAAAAAGATGCGAGCCTGTAGAATACTAAAGGTTAATAGAGCATATAACTTGAGAAAGTAATATAATTAAAATTATTAGTACCAATGTAAATAGTTGATGCTGAAGATTAAGACCAGAGACAGTGATTTCACTTTCCTATAAATTATAACATAACTCAAGCAGAAGTAGTAAAATATATTAATGTAATAGCTTCAGATTCCTTCAGATTAAACGGCAGGCAAAGAATACTAAAACTAAAGTGAAGTAAAAGGCTTCTTAAGGATGCCCAGGCTAGGAAGTACATAACAATATATGGCCGTACGTCAGAGCTCCATCAGAGCAGCAATAGGATACTTGGTACTGGCTCTGCAACATGAAGCTTACTGATAGAAGGTTACACATGATAAATTCACATACCTGTAATGCTAAACAAGGAGCAGAAGGTTTTTTCATAAGGTAAACGTAAGCCGAATGGTATCCTACCTTGCGCTGGTGCCGCTGCTGTGCTGAGACCAAACAGACTGGTGCCACCGGAAGTGACGTGCGTGTACTTCCTGTTCTCAATATGAGAGCGTCGGCTGTAGTCTAGGATCCCGGGGTTTAAGAAGTGCCTTACTCCCCTCCCATAAACCCAGTCATAGCCATATATATATATATATATATATATATATATATATAAAATATCTTCTAAAGGACGCACTCTCAAAATCTATGCACATGCCCGGGTGCCAATAAAGAGATCATGTAGCTATTGTTGTGTGATCAGCACTAACGGGTCTGCTCAGTCAGGACAATATCAACTTTATTTCAGATCAGCGTTTCGATCCCACATCGGGATCTTCATTTCTGTCCTATGGTCTGATTGTGAGATACATCTAAAGCACATTAGAGGTGTGACAATAGCTGCAGGAGCAGCAACAGAAGTCAACAGGGACATAATAGTAGTGTTGTAGATATCTCAACATGTTCCTTAGTAACAGTAACACCAATGTATTCTACTGCTGTTGTGCAAATGATGTTGTGCAAATGTGCTTGGAGGAGGATGGCTGACAGAAAAGAGTCATACATTTAATTTTCATTCCCCCACTGTATTGGAGTTGGTTTGTTCCAGAATTACACTTCTATTGTTTTATGCATAAGGCTCATTGAAACAATCATTGTTTTTGTTATCTGTTACAGGATCCCCAGAGGAGAAATCAAGACTAATGTTTACTATGTATGATGTGGATGGAAATGGCTTCCTTTCAAAAGAGGAGTTTTTCACAATGTTAAAGTAATTTTTTTCATTGTTCAAAAATATGTATGTCTGTTCTTGTTATGTACCCCACAGCTGTCAAAATAGTCTACTGACACCTTGAGGCTAATGTGCTAAGAAGATTGGAGAAATTATGTTGCAAACAGTCTTTACAATACCCACCCCTGACCAAAGTATGAATGACATTTGCTAAAGACCAAATTACTTTTTTACGAATACTATTTTTCTTTATTATTTTACAATTCCCCAATTTATCCATGTGTTTTTGTGTATAGTATATTTATGTTTTCCTTCCAAGTTCCTTGACCTTGCGAATCATTAATTTCAGTGGGAGACCACAGAAAACCTCTTGCATGCGTACATTATTAGTAAACAGTTCAATTAAATGTGCAATGTAACCATTTACCCAGCAAAGCCAAAATGCTGTGTTATTCAACATGCGCACTTTTTCCTTCTCACACCTTTACGAATAAGAGAATATCATACCACCATTTAGGATTCAAAGGTAAATAAGGCACTGATCCGAGTTTTTTCTATAGTAAATGCCTGACATGAAAAATGTAATACATTATATAATGTTAAATCACAGTGAAGTCAACATCAATTATTTCAACACATCTAATACAATCACAATTGTTTGCAGTTCAGTATGGAATGGCAGATACCACATGCTGTTTCATGTGATAAAGAAAAGGCAACACTTCCTCCTCCTGCTGTGATGTAATCTTGTGTTGTTCCAACATAATCTAGAATGTCAAATTATTGACTTGTTCATAACATCAACTTTAGCACAGTGACGTTATACCTGCTCTAATGTCCCAAAATCTAATAATGCGCTCCTTCCAGACTGATCAGACAGGCAGTTATGGCCTTTTATGAACACAGACTGTTGCAATATTTCCACAGTCTGCAGTTTCACTGTGTTCAACACAGAACAGGGAGAAGTTGAAGTGTAGGTTACCTGCAAGGCATTCTGTATCATCACTATATATTGTATGGAATTTTGGAGGATACAGTACTTAGCACTACCCTCACTGGCATCATCTAGTCATGGTTGCTGATACTATCATGGACAAGCCATCAATTATTACTCTCAAAGCAGATATGTTGACTGAGAGGCTTGAATGAGATATAAATCAGAGTTCTGTTTCAGTCACCCATGTTGAACATAAGCTAAAACAGTGTTGGACTTTCCTAACCCAGACAGACAACAAAACTCACATATACAAATACATGTATAAACAGCTGAATATTGCATTATTAATATGTGCAGTGCATAGCATTCAAGACGTGTTTACATTAATGTTGACCTGCCACCCTAATACAAGTTTAATTTTATTTTACAGATATCTACAATCAACCAATATGATGTAATAGTAAAAAAGAGAGAATTGGTTTTGGTGGCAGATTGTGGCACTTTATGATAATTCCTTGCACAATAGGCCAAACTTATATCGTGCTATGCTTTTAGAAATGTCCCCAGGTTGTGAGCTCCTTCTAGATTCATTCATAAAACAGTTTGTGGTAATATTGATCCAGCATGAAACTAATTAGCATTAAGTGCCATACTATGACACAAAAAATGTAGGGTAATGTTTTGAAAACTATTTTACAAACAAATGGCTACCACAACAAATAGGCAGTTTTTAATTCTGTTTAAAATCTAAACTTAACTTAGGATTGCAAGTCCACTTTAACAGAGCTTTTTATTTGCTCCCTATGGTGCAGCTGGCTAACTCTAGCATTGCTCTATTTTCTCTAAAATGGTAGTAAGTATTTATATATTTATATTATAGGTCTTTTTCTGCTTAGTAAAATAAGGGTATGTCTACTGATGGGAGATACTTCAGCCAAAATGTGTTCCTCTGTCATCCAATATAGCTTACAGGTAACTCTGGGCGGTTGCCTTCCCAGTGTTACCTGTAAGCTATATGGACTAAAAGAAAAGGATTTAACAGGTAAGACTAAAATCCTCTTTTGTATAACTTTTTTTGTAATAAAATGTTTTTACAGTAAGGGGACAGTGTTGGTATTACTACTTGTGAGAAACTAATTGTCACTGTCACAAGGTTTCCATACACGGATGTAAGATCTATGGAAGCAAAACATCTTAAACTTAAACTATCAAAAAGATGCCATGTTAATTCTGTAAAACATTTTAAAAGAAGCATCTCCAGGAACTGAGAAATACCATTGTTTTACTCAATAGGAAAACTTTGTCACATGTGTATTTTTTCATAATTATGGTTGACTGCCCCTTTCAGCATATGCCCCAAACAGCTAACTGTGGACTTTTCCATCAGCAAAGCTCTATAAAGATAGATCACTCACTAAATTTGGAGGAAAGGTAGATTTCACCAACTGCAAAGGAAAAAGGTTAATAACTGTAAAGCAGTTCAAATATGGAATTTCTTTCTGGGAGATGCAGTAGAAATAATAAAGACAGGTTTGACCTCCTTTAAACAAGCAATACAGGGATATGCAAGTTACACATTTAACTTGATAAGACATAGTTCTCAGTTTTTGTCTGCCCTAGAAAGGTGTCCAATATGTTCTGAAAGGATCTATAGTATACAAAGACTTTAGAGGTGAATTCCACAACCTTGCTGCCCTTCCCAAACCCCTGTCTTTGTTCTTGCGTAAAGCACTTTTCCTCTCTTCTTATTGGATGATCCCTTGTTTTTTCTCTGCTCTTTGTATTGGCTTTGAGTATATTTGTAAATAGCAGTATTACCACCTACACACACCTCTTCTGTAATAATGACCCATTTATGGTCAAAAGAATCCCTGCATGCAGGAGATGGGTTAGACAGAGGTCATCTGGAGCCACAAACACTTCCTTAAATGCAATAGGAATGCTAAAAATAAATGATACATGATGGCATGTTTTAGTGTTAATATTGTAAGTGAAAGTGATAGCTAAGCAGTTTTTAGATGATCAAGAATTTCTGTATTTGGACTGGGAAAATATTGCTGATGTGGAAGGTTTTTTATGTTATTTCTCAATTAAAGGCAGAAAATATTCACACTTCAGTGAATTTCACATAAATGTTACTTTAGTCTGTGCAGATTAGTTTTATGTTTGTAATTCTTTTTTTTTCCAGATCTTTTATTGAAATTTCTAACAACTGCATCTCAAAAGATCAAGCAGAGCAGGTGACCGAGATTATGTTCAAAGAGGCAGGTTTCCAGAATAAAGAGGAACTTACCTGGGAAGATTTCCATTACATGCTACGGGATCATGACAAGGAACTCCGCTTCACACAACTTCGTTTCAAAGGTCAGCTTTGGATAGTATAAAAAAATAATAATAATAATAATTAATTATATATATATATATATATATATATATATATATATATATATATATATATATATATAATTAACCCTTTGATTGCCAGAGGGGTACAGAATGCATTTCAAAGCAATGCATTCCGTACCCCTCTGGCACTCAAAGGGTTAACTATCAACCTGATTTACCATGTTCCCATATGCCTCATGCTCTTCATATGATTTCTTTATTTTCAGGATAGATACTAAAAACATCAATGTATGTTTTAACCATTTGAGTGCCAGAGGGGTACTCAACGCATTGCAAAGCAACGACTGATTCCCTATATCAATTGATTTTAACTGTTATTGCAATCTTTTGGATAGGGTTGCTTGAAACGTTTCACATCAAAAGCAATACATGTGGAAAACTGCACCTCCTGTGTTCTGAGGGAATTCCTGCAAAAATGCAGTTTTTCTGCTTTTTTTCATTGCATTGAGTACAATGATAAAATTATTTTCTTCAACGAGAAAGTAGAAGGCAGAGTTTTAAAATAAATGTAAAAAACCCCCAAAAAAATTAAAAAAGAAAAAAAAGTCAGATGACTGAAGTTCCTACCTGAACTGGCTGAGCCTCCAATAAAAATGAGAGACTGAGTGACAACTATAAGTGCATCATATGATGGAGAAATAGATACAACTAGACTTATTGTGTGTATGTGCTGATTCTGCCACTAATTCATGTATATATTCATTCTGTACTGTAAAAATGAATACTGCACTGCAAGTAGAGTGATCTGTAGTTGGTTGAGGTTGCAGGGAGAATGGGTGTAAATTCTTTGTAGACAGTGACAGGCAGGGGCTGAAAACACACACACACCAAAAAAACCTTTTTAATGATAAACTGCAGAAATACCTCCTTCACCCGAGCTGATATCTGTCAGATAATGGAGATAGAGACATACATCATATATTACTTACTGAAAGACAAAGCATCATTCCATGAGCAAATGGCTTTGTCTTATCTTTATAGTAAAAAATCAACACTATCTTCACGAAGTCCACCAAAAGTGCTATGGGAAAATGGAAAGGAGTTGAAGTAGGTGTGTATGGTCATGTTGGTGCTGGTAGTAAAGTTGTAGTACAAAGACTGTGGCCATGGTTGCTACAGCTTGTGCAATGAATGGTCATGATACTCCTCGAGGAGGCTGTTTGGTAAAAATGACATAAACTGTTCCACCACCATCAGTGGTAATAATAAACATTGTTGTGTTGTTGCCATTGTGAAGGAGGCTTTAACAGTGAGACAAACTGCTGTATCAGTGTTAATATGTTAATAACTGTTTTTATTCAAGGTATCAAATCCTACAAAAATATATCAGGGGTACATTTAATTTTAGATAAGGACTTGCTTTATATGGGGTACCTTGACATGGTAAGCAAGCTTAAAGGGATAGTAATACTTCGTTTTAACTTTATTTTATTTTGTAGGCATTAAAAAAACATGAAGAATGATATAAATCTTATCTCTCAAACCTTTACGGTTTGAGAGATATTCACAAGCAAAGTTTCCCTTCCCCACCCCTTTTACCTAGTGTAAGCCATCTCTTCTCAGATGTGGAATGCAGTCCATAGACTGGACAGATAACAGCAGGACAATCTTCTTTATATGAAAACAATGAAAGCCCTGCCCCCCTTGACAAGCTTTTCAGGTTTTTCCCTTATCTTAATTGAAGATTATCCCTCTCTTCAGTCTACCTGGGCACCTCCCTTCTGCTCTGGCTGAGGAATGTTACATCAGTGAAAGGGGCGGGAGGGGGACACTTTGTCATTGAATTACTCCTGAACTACAACTCTGACAGAACTGAAATAACACTCTCCAAAGTCCAAATACTATGATGATTAATTAGAGCTGCTTTTATTATGAAACATTACTGTCCCTTTAAACATATTTTGGCCAAACAATGCAATGAAAACCTCATATTTGCTAACATAGTGATATGATATATGCTCTATAAAGGGTCTATACTTTGAAAATTTTTATGGAGGAGCGCAGGTTTGTTTTTTTGTCTCAGTTCAAAAAAACCTAGAAAATTGGGAAAGTATTGTTGTTTCGCACCTTTGCTGATCTCTGCTAATTTTGAGCCTGCAATTGTTTTCTTTTAAATCATCCTTGATGTTGTTAGCTTTGCACTGCAGTCCCTGTACCTTTATCCTGCTGCATACATGCTTGCTTTGTGCTTCTGGGTATCCTGCTACTTCCATTGATAAGCAAGTGTGGTAATCTTGGTTCAGGTCTCATTCTGGCTATCCAACCTTGAGTTCAACAGCTGGCATACAGCAAGGCAAGTTATGAAAAATCTTTTTGCATGTTTACACCAAGGCATGCCTTGAAACATTTTTTACAAGCCTATGACCAGGTAAGCCACCACCAGGAACATTATATGCCACCCAACAGTGACATTATGGAGTTTGCTAAGTTAGTTCTTGCTGTTACTGAGACTTCTAAGCAACAAACATCATATCACATTATCAGGCTGTTGTTTACAGCATGCCCACGGGTTGTCATAGTGGTGATGGTGTTGGTGGAACCAGCATCTGCATTGACATGGAACAGGTGGTGTTTGTTCCTACTGGCAAAAGTGCTGAATTTAGGGAGATGTGGTCCAGTTACCATAATGATTTTCCTCCTACACCATCTGTAAAATCATGAGTACTGAAATATTTTTTATTGGGGGCAGGAACGGACTTCATTTATCAACAACTGTAATGTTCACAGTCAGTGAAAACATTTTGAAGAAGGGGAAGGACTAGGATCACATACCTTGGCATATCTGCTCTAATGAAGTATTTTGATAATGTTAAACCATCCTCCATAAAAAGGTGGCAGGCACTGTTTCTTGTCTGTCATATTAAGAAGAATAAGTGACAATGATTGGTGTGATGGATGTGGTCCGCTAGTCATTAAAATAATTACCTCTCCCTGATATTATCCTGGTGTATTCTGCAGGGTAGAAAGTCCTCAGATACTTTCTTACCCCCTGCATTCTGTTGGTCCCCTTCAAATTGCCATGTGTAGTCATTGCAACATATAGTGTGCAATGTATGGAGACATATTGCCAGATCCTTACATCTACAGATTCTCTACCTGGTGTTTCTGGGGGCAAATTTGTCAGTGGCAGTAACCAGGAGAGAACCTGGAGGGCTCTGGGTATACAAACGGGATATTAGTAGTAGCTCAGCCTCAGACCAAGCTATAAATATTGACAACACAGGAGATAGTATTAATATTGTGGGTTGGTTGGCGTTTCCTCCTTATCAACAGCAGCAGTGCTCCATCTCATTTCTCCATAAATACACACAAGCACACACACGCAAACTGGCATTGCAGCACAGCAGTCAACAGCACGTGCACTGGTGTTAACTTTGATAAAACAGTTACTTCAAACTATATTTCTCTGACGTCCAATACAGGTTACTGGTAACTTTAAACAGGCAGGAACAGTTCTGAGAAGTGACTGCTGGGTGGAGCCTACCTCCTCCCCTTAGCTTGCAGCTAGCCAATCCCCAACCAGTAAGATTTGTTCCTTGGTCAAGACACAAGGCAAGAGAACAGTTCTGCTATAGTTTTAGGTTTTTTATTATTTTCTGTTAGATATGGAATACCACCATTAGGCGGATTACCATCACTGTCAATTCCCATCACCAAAATGTGGATAGATCAGTTTACCAGGTGCTTTTGTGGACCTAAGCCCTGGTGGGAAAATCTTGGCTGCAAGTTCTTTCCCCAGGAGCTGCCCACTGAGGCTTCTTCTTTATATATGGTAATCTGAAGACAGAAGACCTGCTGAAAAAGGTGAGCACCCTTTGAGTGCTGAGGTCCACATGTCCCATGCTTCTCCTCCGCACAGGGGTCTCTATTATATACTCATGCACTCATTGGGTTTATCTGTATATCTGTGAGGTGTTAGGAGCAAGTTTCTGTGGTAACTTAACCCTTTTGCTGCTGGTTAGCACCTTTTAGGGGGGTTAGGCACTTTCCCTACTGGGACCAGTGTTTATTGGGTCTACTGTTTTATTCTTTTGGGCTTTTGAGTGGTTTTACATTTGGTATTTACCTCGATTACTTTGTTTACCACATAGACGACATTGCTCCATTCACTTCTATGAGACTATACAGTTTGGGACATATCTCTGCATCCGCTCCACGTAGCGAGGTCAGAGATGGCTGATTTTGTGGGTTTACCCTTGCTGTGTCATCCGGTCAACGTTCTGGGCATGTTGGAGATTTTAGGGGGCTTTGGGCACTGTTGGGGTACTCAGTTAGCAAAACTATGTTTCCCATGAGCGCTCGCTTTGCACTCTCATTTCTGATTGGCTCCCGTCGCAGCAGCCATTTTGTGTATTCACAGATCGAGTATCCTATGCAGGTCTTAGACTCTCCTTCTCTCCTCCACAGTTTAACCCTTCGCCTACCAGATAAGTCTTATTTAGTGTTTCTGGGGTGCATTTATTTATCATACACACTGTTTTATGGGTGTTTGGTACTTTGACCATTTGACTCTATGAGTCATACCTGTTATATTCTTTTCTCTTAGTCCATATCAGGTTACTGGTCTCCCACCCTGTTAAGGGACCATGCTTGGCTCTCCTGTGGCAGAACATGGAGGTCCTTTCAGGTTCATGCTCACTGGAGTCTTCCTTTACCTTCTTACTACCTAGTCAATAGTTAGTCTGCAAATATTATTGGTTGGGGATTGGCTAGCTGCAAGCTAAGGAGAGGAGGTAGGCTCCACCTAGCAGTCACTTCTCAGAATTGTTCCTGCCTATTTAAAAGGGCTGATCGCCTACCCAAAGTTACCAGTAACCTGTACGGACTAAGAGAAAAGGATTTAACAGGTAAGACTAAAATACTATTTTTTCTTTCCATAGCTCCCAAAAAACTTACCATGGCCGTGGTTGCTGCAGTGAATGATGATAATCTTCCCCTTCCTATTGAGTAAAAGTGATATGAAATGTTCTTCACCATTTGTAGTACCAAATCTTTGAACAATAATTAATATGACAAAGAATCACATTTTCATGTTTACACAGAGAAGGTAGACTTAGTTGTGAAACTATCTGCTGCAACGGAAAGTGACACCCCACCACAAACTAATGGTCAGTGTTCTATAAACCTCCCTAAGGGGATAAGTAAATAAACATTTTCAGATCCTTCAACTATGTGTAAATACTGGGGTGTAGGAAATGGATGCTGCTGTTGATGATGTAATAATTGTTGATGAAGTTAGTTTATAATGTGTGCCTTCAATGTACTCCCCTACTTCTTATACAGATGAAGTAGAAACTGTGAGGAATGACGATATGGCCAAAAAATTAGCTGAAAAAAGTCCAACCTCCACCCAGTCACACTATTATAAACTAAACTGCAACATAACCCTAGCTATGAATGCTTCTTCTGCTGTTCAAAGTGCAGGGTCTCTGTAACATGCTACACATTCTATTGCAACACCTAGTCCCTGTAGTAGCTGATGTCCCTCGGGAACCTATCAGTCTATGAAATCAGTACTTTACTCATGATACAAAAGCTGAACCTTTTTAACAAGAGCATAACTACCTGCCCTATTATTTTTTTTTCCAAAAAAGCTTTATTAACAATAAAGTCAGATACAAAGGTACATAGTAAAAGATAAAACAGCTCAGAAATAGTACATAAGTAAAGTTGCATGTGAGCCAATAACACAACTGAAGATTCTTGGACATAATAGGCTTCAAAATAAACTAAACATCTTCAGAATAGTAAATACTGTTTATTATTTAGGACAATAAGAAAAGACTCTACATGTGTTTATAATACTAGTAGTAAATTGTGTGTTCCCGTGGATAGAGAGATAATATCAGAATACAGATAGAGAGAAAGGGAAGAAAGAGTAGGAATAGGAAAGAAGGAGAAAGGGAAGGAGGAGGAAAGGGGGATCCATCTGACGGTATTAATTGTAAGTCTGCAGATTATGTTGTCCTTCACGACCCCATTGTGACCCCTGTTGTGTCCGGAAGGCTACACAAACTACTAAACAGAGAAGACATCCGTAGGGGACTAAACCTCCCTAGTACCGAGGGACCTAGACAATTTGTGTCGGCCGAGAGGCGGACAAGCTCCCCCTCCAGGAGACCCAAGGTGACCAGATGGCCCCAGAGGCAGCCAATCTACCTGTGACTATTGCATGGAGATGCTCCGAGGCTTCCACATCTCCAAAGAAGGAGATTTGGTGTCTTTCCATAACAAAGGAATGGTGAGTTTTGCTGCATTAGCGAGAAAATGGATGAGGGCCCTCTGTGTTGTACTTAACTTAATTGATTCAGGGAGGAGGGCAAAGAGAAAGACAGATGGCGCACAAGGTATAGAGTTTGCAAGTATATTTGAGATGGATTGACATACCTCTAGCCAGTAAGTATGGACTTACGAGCATAACCACCATATATGGAAAAATGTAGCCTGAGCTGACTGGCACCTCCAACAGAGGGCCGAAGCAGTCGGAAAGATTTGAGCCAATCTAGCTGAAGTTCGATACCAATGAGACAATATTTTAAAGTTGACCTCTTTCGATGCATAATCATGAGTCATACAGGACAGAGGAGATATGATTCCACACCTCAGTTGGGAAGTTCTTGACTAGGTCTGTCTCCCAGGAAGTCAAATAAAAAAGTTTTGTCTTGGTTTGTGGATGAGATAGAAAGGAACAAATCTTAGTCATAGTCTTAGTTTCAAAGTACCCCTTACATACTAGGGACTCGAATTTAGAGGGCTGTTGTGGAGTGTTACCCTTTGAGTACATCATCCCTACAAAATGCTCCACTTGTCTATAAAGCCAGAAGTCCGACTGTGGGAGAGATTTAGTATGGCATAAGTGATCAAAATGGAGAATGGTACAATTCAGGGCCAGGGGGGTTAGTGTATGAATTCCCAATTGTTTCCATATCTTGACAGGCCCTCCTCTGGCACCCAGCATAAAATATATCGACCAATAAATAGATAATAGAGGGGAGGGGAATGTGGAGAGGCCCAACCTCTCTCTAGTCTTTGATCAGATATCCAAGGCACGTGACAGAACAGGGTTTGCAGATACAGACCAAGTTGCCTGGGCAGGTGATTGCCACAATAAATTTTGAAAATCCAGAGAAGGATAATAATTCTGCATAATGTGAATCCAGTCCTTATCCTTCTCCCCATAGCAATCCAGTAGGGGGACCAGAGCACAGGCATGGTAATATTGTGATAAATCCAGTAGACCCAATCCCCCTCAAGAAGTTGGCAGCTAGCTTGAGTTTTTGCTCCGTGATTGATCCGGCTTCTCTGACGCTCCTGCTCCGTGTATGACCCGGCCTGGCTGATGTTCCTGCTCCGTGATTGATCCGGCTTGTCTGACACTCCTGCTTCATGTATGACCCGGCCTGGCTGACTTTCCTGCTTGGTATCCAGCTTCCTGTGTTCCGGTTCCAGAGTGGCTTCATCTATGTTGCTTGGCGACATTGTGAACTGTCAGACTTGTGCTTCTTAAAGCTGACCTCCCACTTGCTGAGCTTGTTGCCTCCGTTACCGAGCCTGTCCATTAACATTTGCTGTGCTTGCTGTCTCAGATACTGGGCATCTGTTAACACTAGCTGAGCTTGTTGCCTCCGTTACCGAGCCAGTCCGCTGACACTTGCAGTACTTGTTGCCTCCGATTCTTGGCCATCCGTTAACACTTGCTGAGCTTGTTGCCTCCGTTACCGAGCCTGTCCGTTTTCACTTGCAGAGCTTGTTTCCTCAGATACGGAGCGTCTCCATTAACACTTGCTGAGCTCTCACTCTCCTTACCGAGCCATTCGCTACATTTGCAGAGCTGTGGGTTTCCGTTACCATCTACCGTTAGCTCTTGCAACATTACCCTTCATTGGCGCACCGGAAGGGTGCTACTGGCTCTGGTCTTACTCAGCTCTAGCAGTGTTGGGGTGTCCGTTTACGCATCACGGGGTGCTACTGGCTCTGGTCCCTTTCAGCTCTGGCAATACAGGTGTCTGTTGACGCACCAAGGGGTGCTACTGGCTCAGGTTCCATTCAGCTCACGCAGTGTCATTAACCCTTTCAGTACTGCAGAGTGCCGTGGCTCCAGTCCCATTCAGCTCACGCAGTGTGCCTATTCTGTTATGCACAGCAGAGTGCCCTTGGCTCTGGTATTATTTAGCGCTAGCACCAGTGTTGGTCTTGCTTATCACCAGTCCTTGAGGACTACTGGGCGTTGTCTTACACACCACATCAGAGACTGATTATTTGCATTGGACTTTACCCTGACCTCACTCTGTTCCATTGCTTGTATGCATTGCTCTTTATCCATACTGTGTCTGCTATATTACCATATTGCCTTCAGTTACACGTAATTACCTATTTCTGCCCTTAGGGGGCCGTGTTCCTCATTTATTCTAAATAAAACTGTGTTTTATTTTTTTACCTCTGGTCTGAGAGTCTGAATAACCATTACAGTAATCCAGAGAGATTCAGCGAGGGGATGGATTTGACATCTGGAGAAAAAAGAACGCCCAGATATTTGAGTTTATCTCTTTTCCACTTAAAGGGGTACAAGCGTTGAAGTTGAGCAATCATCTGAACGGGAATATTCAACGGGAGTATCTCTGATTTGTTGTAGCTTATGCTAAAATTATATAATTGACCATATTCCTCTAGGACTTCCATGAGCGGAGGAAGGGAAGACCTTGGGGATGAAAGTGTAAGGAGAACATCATCTGCAAAGCGGGACACTACTGCGTACCCTGCCGTAGACGATAGTCCCTTAATCCGAGGATGTTGTCGGATCATATTGAGGAGAGGCTCCAGAGTCAATATAAATATAGGTGATAATGGACACCCCTGCCTCGTCCCATTGTTAATCCGAAAGGAGTCTGACCAATGCCCATTCACTATAAGAGGGGCCGACGGTGATGTGTATAGGCTCAAAATGCCATGGAGAGATCTTTGTCCCAACCCCAAGTACAACAACGTCTCCTTAATGAAGGGCCAGCTTACGCTATCAAATGCCTTCTCCACGTCGATAGTAAGCAGAATCATAGGGATAGCATTTGACATAGCCATATATATGACCGTCAAGGCTTTGATAGTATTGTCTCGGGTTTCAAGCTTGGGCACAAACCCCACTTGCGATGGGTGGATAAGCTTTTCCAAGAATGGTTTCAAATGGTTTGCCCACAGGGTTGCGAAGAGTTTAGTATCTACATTTAGTAGCAATATAGGAAGATAGTTCATGCACAGGGTTGGGTCTCTGTCCGGCTTGGGTATCAATGTGATGTAAGCTTGAAGTGCCTGTTCAGGAAAAAGATCCTCTTCTGCTATCCCTTTGAATGAGCGCAATTAGGTGTGGGACTAGAAAATTAGAAAACTTCTTATAATATAATGCCGAAAAACCGTCTGGCGCCGGGCTCTTGCGAAGGGGATATTTTTAATGCTTTTCAATATTTTGTCAAGCGTGAAAGGCTCCTCCAATCATGCCACTGCATTCAGCGGTAGTTTAGGGCAATCTGCTCGTTGCAAAAATTCCCTTACTCGTTCATCGCTGGCTGAAAAAGCTGGTTTTCCCTCTGAGGGTGCCAGATTATATAGGGAAGTATAAAAGGTAAGAATTAGTGCAGCCATCTTTTCAAAGGAATATTGGGGGTTGCCAGACGCGTCTTTAATTCACGCAATAAATTGCTGTTTACGTTTAATTTTAACAATTCGGGCCAAATGCTTGCCGCATTTGTTTCCCTGCATATGTGCCGTATATTTAGTCCATAAGAAAGATTTTTGAGTCTCTGTCGCATACCATTCCCTGATCTGACTTTGAATTTTAGTAATCTCAGGAAGCGTGGTCGGTGCAACATCTACTTTATGCCGTGCCTCCAATTTTTGTAAAACATCAACAGTGGTAGGGCTTCCGAGCTGAGCTTTTTGCGGCGGGCTCCTAACTTGATCAAGGTTCCCCGCAAGACGCACTTGTGTGCCTCCCAGACCGTGGCTGGGGGAACATCTGTTGTTTTATTAATTTCAAAGTATCCTTTGATAGCATCTTCCAGCGAGGAAACGCTCGAGGGGTCATTGAGGAGTAATTGAATCAATTTTCAGGAGGTTCTTCCTCTCCCCCCGCCCTCCAAGCACACCTGAATCCACACCAGAGCGTGATCAGTCCAAGTGATCGGTTCAATTGCCGCCTCTCTGACCACAGGAAGAGATAGTTGATCAACTAGAAAATAGTCTATTCGGGTGTATCTATTATGCACTGGTGAGTAGTATGTATAGTCCCTTTCTTGAGCTGATAATAAGCGCCAAATATCTATCATGAGTTCGTTTCTTAAAATGTTATTCCAACTGGCAAACGTGGAGGAAGGGATATGTGTAACTCCAGAGTAAAAATCCACTGTTGGGTCCATGGGCATATTAAAGTCACCACCTAGAATGAGGTGTCCGGCTTGAAACTCCGAGAGTTTTTTCAAGGTGGCAGAAAGGAAGCCTAGCTGCCCTGAGTTTGGAGCATAGATTGTGGCCAGCGTGTACATACATTGCCCAAGCTGCGTTATGTCCTTCCGTAATCAGCAATTTCGTCTCGGACCGCTGATTTAATTTCCATCACAAGAGCCTTAAAGTTGTCCTTCGTGGGCAAGTGGTGGAGTGCTGCTCTGGTTAGTGGGTTGTCATCCCCCAACTCTGAGGAACAGTCCAAAGGAACCCAGTCCTCTGGTGGTTCAGCAAAGGACCTGTCTAGCCCCGCACAGCCCAGACCCTTCAGCGGTACCTCTGGTAGGATTGTATCAGGCACAGGCAGACTTTGGGCCTCCTTCTCTGATGGTGCAAACCTCTGCAGGCATCTATGACACACCGGTAAATACTCAGTGATTTGTGCTCCCGCCGGGGCTCTGGAAGATTTTTTCTTCTTGTATGGCATTGACGATATCCAGGCCTATAAAAGTTGCTGTTTAAATGGTTTCAGCAGTGTAGTGGCACCTACATTAGCTAAGTTTCAAGCTCGTGCGGTGTGGATCTCCACGTTTAAGCGTCCATCTTGTTCAACGGTTGCTCCGCCCCCCTCTACCTACCTGCCCTATTATTAACTTAAAGTGGAGGTCTCTGTCAGCCTGCAAACAATTTATTTAGGTCTTATGTTTCCACAGGATTCAGCCTGCTTACAACTTTTACTTTTAGCTGTAGTTTTCTCCATTTCAACACCCAACATCAGTAGTATTGCAGCAGGAATGCTTGTTGCCATAGACATCTTAGGTGAAACCTGCAACAGTCTGCAAAGTTTTGCTGGAATTTAACTACCAGTACCAAAAAAGCAGACATCTTATGTATTTTATGTGCAGCAATTTCCACAGAAAAGAGCTCCCATCCCTACTTGTAGGTGAAGAGGATTCATGAACAAAGTGTGTGTTTGTGTGTGTGTGTGTGTGTGTATATATATACAGTACTGTGCAGAACTGTTAGGCAGGTGCAACAAAATGCTATAAGGTAAGAATGCTTTCAAAAATAGACATGTTACTAGTTTATTTTTATCAATTAACGAAATGATAGTGAGTGAACAGAAGAAAAATCCAAATCAAAGCAATATTTGGTGCCACCACCTTTGAAAAGAGCATCAATTCTTCTAATTACACTTGCACACAATCAGGGATTGTGTAGGCATGTAGTCAGGTGTATGATTAAACAGTTATACCAAACAGGTGCTAATGATCATCAATTTAATATGTGAGTTGAAAATAAATAATTAACTAAAACTAAAACAGCTGTGTAGGAGGAATAAAAGTGTGTGAGGAACAGTCAAAGTCAGTTATAAAGTTGGGGTTGCTGCAGACAGTTTAATGGCAAGACTGAGCACATGAACAAGAGAGAAGGTACATATTCTACATCAGCAAGGTATCTCCCATGAAGAAATTTCAAGTTAGACAGGGGTTTCCAGATGTGCTGTCCAAGCTCTTTTGAAGAAGCACAAAGAAACGGACAATGTTAAGGAACATAGAAGCAGTAGTTGGCCAAGGAAACTTAGTACAGCAGATGAATGTCACGGTTACCCAGAGAAGTTCAGGAGTCAGTACGGTTTCGTTAATGCAGTTTATTAACAAATGAAAATGACATAAAGAGGATATATACAATAGGAATAAGCACAGGGTAATATCCAACAAGCCTGCTATCAGAAATAATAAGTTGCAATGCTAAACCACTGTGCTGGAGACTAGGCCTTAGCCACTGGAACTAAAAACTGGAACAGCAACCCAGGATCTTGATCGCATGAGGAATGAGGTCTAACTCAGACTGTAGTCAGAAGGAAATATCATTGACTCACACATGGAGCCAGTAAGGGTGAATACTGACTCATGCCTGCAGTCAGTAGGAGTAAATATTGACTCACGCCTGCAATCAGTAGGAGTGAATACTGATTTACACCTGCAGTCAGTAGGAGCAAATACTGACTTACACCTGCAGTCAGTAGGAGCGAATACTGACTCACGCCTGCAGTCAGTTATGCAAGTCTACTAGAGCCCCAGGCCCGCACTATATTGGGTGTCTGATCACCAGGGGAAAAGATGAAAGAATAGTCAGACAGAGCCACAAGTCAGCACCAGAGGGGGTAGTCAGACAAGCCAGGTCATACATAGTTCAGGTAGTCAGCCAGAGCTACAAGTCTGCACCAGATTGGATGTCCACTATTAGGGGTTAGGCAAAAGTATAGTCAGACAGAGCCACAGGTCAGCACTAGAATGGATGGAAGACTAGCCAGGTCATACACGGAGCCCAAGGTAACAGAACTGCTATGAACAACAACGCAAGGGCAACTGAGTCAGGCCCCAGTCTGCCCTTTAAACCCCTCCACAGGAAGTAGGAGGAGAAGCTCAGACGGAGGAAGTAGGAAGTTGGTAGGAGGAGACTACAGGAAGCAAACAGATAAAACAGAGGCCTGCAGCATGCTTGAAGCCTCGCGCCTGCAAATGATGCTGAAGTCAAGGTAAGCTGTAACAATGAAAGACAAATCCTGTTTACTTCTCTTCATGATCGGAATATGTCCAGCAATGCCATCAGCTCAGATTTTGCAGAGACCCTGGTATACCCATCTACTGTCCAGAGAAGTCTGGTCAGAAGTGGTCTTCATGGAAGACTTTACGGCCAAAAAGCCATACCTCAGACATGGAAACAAAGCCAATTGACTCAACTATGCATAACAACACAGGAACTGGGGTGCAGAAATATGGCAGTGGGTGCTCTGGACTGATGAGTCAAAATTTGAAATATTTGGCTGTATCAAAATGTATTTTCTTTGCTGAAGGGCTGGAGAGCAGTACAAGAACGAGTGTCTCCAGGCAACAGTGAAGCACAGTGGAGGTTCCTTGCAAGCTAGGGGCTGCATTTCTGCAAATGGAGCTGGGGATTTGGTCAGAATTAATGGTCTCCTCTATGCTGAGAAGTACAGGCAGATACTTATCCATCATGCAATACCATCAGGGAGGCATATGATTGGCCCCACATTTATCATGCTGCTTGACCCCAAACATACTGCCAAAGTCATTAAGAACTATCTTCAGCGTAAAGAAGAACAAGGAGTCTTGGACATGATGATATGGCCCCCACAGTGCCCTGATCTCAACATCATTTAGTCTGTCTGGGATTACATGAAGAAAGAGAAGCAACTGAGGCTGCCTAAATCCACAGAAGAACTGTGGTTAGTTCTCCACCTACCTGCCGAGTTCTTTAACAAACTATGTGCAAGTGTACCTAGAAGACTTGATGCTGTTTTGAAGATAAAGGGTGGTCACACCAAATATTGATTTGATTTAGATTTCTCTTCTGTTCACTCACTATCATTTTGTTAATTTATAAAAAAAAACTATTAACATGTCTATTTTTGAAAACATTCTAACTTTACATATTTTTTTCACACCTACCTAATACTTTTGCATTATACTATGTATATATTTGTACATTTAAAGGCGTTTGGCCCTTAAAGAAGCACTGCTTTACAAACTGTTATTTATACTGTGGTGGACATATCTACAGACAAACAGTTAGAGAACAATGTGCACTTTATTACTTCATAACTGTGTGACCAGACTCCTGGTCATACATACAGCAGCTTCACTATCCAGCTGACACTAAAAGAGACAGAATGAGACAGATGAAAATGTAAATATGTCACTATAAGCAGCAAGATCCTGCAGCAGGGGACTGTGTATCTCCCTCAAATTCTTACTCTCACTACTCAATTAAAGGGTAGAATGTAAAAATACATATTTGCATTTGTAGTGTCTGTTTCCTGACAGCACCTGCACTTAGCTACAGTGCACAACTGGAATATAATTTCTGCTGATTGTACTGTCACCATAAATATATGAATAGACTATATCAAGCTAATTTTGGATGATCCCATGTTAAAGAAGCTAAATACAAGTACAGAAGTGATGGTAAAAACAAATGCCATCTTTGTAGGCTTGTTGTTAATACAAAGACAATAGCCTACACAGTGCCCTGCCTCATTACTGTACCCACAGGCATCTTTCCCACCTCCACACTTATCAAGTGTATATCCTTGTTGCCATATTGCAGCAATTTTGGCACACCTGAAAATTAGATTAATTGATAAAAAAAACCCTTTCTGTTTGGTACTGTGAAAGAAGGGCTGTTAACTAGAGCATACAACGCACTCCATTGCAGAAATTGTGGTACATTGTATCACTATTCCTGCTCACTGTCTGGTACAAAAAAATGTAAAAAAAATAAATAAATAAAAGTATAGGCAATCTGACTTTCAGAATATGTGCAGTAAACAATTAATTTGAATTAAAATAGGTGTCTTCATTTAAGAATCCTATAATCACTATTATTATTATTTTAGATACAGTCTCTTGTCTTTGGTATTTTATGTATAAATTTAATTGTCTGTAGACAGGTAGCATTTTCTTTTACATTCTACAGTTAATGTTTCATAGTTGTTCAATTTAACTATACAATTAGATTATATAAAATACAGGGTAATTAAACCTTTTTGTTTATGAGATCAAAGTATTTGACAAATATATTAATTTTTTAAGGTATGGATGCTCCCGAAGTCTACGATCACATGTGCAGACGAGTGTCTTTTATCGATAATATGGAACCATTTGAGTAAGTAGCATCTACTATAATGCAACATATGTTAACTAATGTGAGATAAACCACACAGTTCATCCACGTATCTAGGGTTTGATGAAAAGTACAGTCTTCCCCCATGGGAGTTTTCATGGAAATTCCCGAGCATAGAAAACTAATAAAATGACTGCCTTTTTGCTAACCCTAATAATTTCCCATGGGATATTTGCCATTTTCTGTCTATGCTTTCTATGACTTTAGAATTCCCACCACAACACTGCAGGGAAGGGCTGTCAGTGTAAAACTCTGTAAGTGTGTTTCTATGGCTACCAGTACATTAGGACAAGGCTAGTAGATCTATGGCTACAATGAAGCAGAACTAGACTGGGGGTTCAGTATGTGTGGGTCAATGTATACCAGTGCAGCACAACAAGGATGAGGGTTAGTATGTGTAGTTCTATGGAGGCTCAGTGTGTATAGTTCTATTGTTACTAGTGCAGTGGGACAAGGATAGGGGTATAAGTATGGGTGATTCTATGGCTTACGAGTGCTACAAGGCTGAGGGCGGGGGTTGTTAGTGCTTTGAGCAGCTTTCTCTTTCTCTTCCAGCACAGACTGTCAATGCTGTAAACTGTGTTTAATATGTTGGGCATATGTAGGAAAACTCTACTCATGGGAGGGAATTATACATTTATTTCAGTGTGCGGAAATAAGTGGAACAATGGCAATTTCTTGTGGGAATTCCTGCATGTTTCTCTTTTTCAGGCAGCAAAGTATTCTCCTGTCCCTACTCCAAACCTATTAGCGTTAGACAATTTTGTTTTGATAAACAGGTTTGGATTTAAAATTCAGGCTCTCCTGGGTAGACACATTTGACGCTTAACCATACCCATCACAACCATCATATGTTCCTGCCCCCAGTCCAATCCATTGTTGCAAGCTGAGAAAAATTCATAACCCCTTTGTTTCTAGAGTGGTCTCCAAAGCATTACGTTGCAGTGTGTTGGGGACCTGCCTATCATCCATAACGTGAACTAAGAATTTATAAAGATGTATATAATTTGCTAGCTGTACTGTTCACCATAAATCAGGAGTGGGCGTCTAGTGCAGAGGTGTTGGGTTTGCGCTGACAACACTCCTAACTCAAAGAACCATAAAACAGGAGTGGATGTTTAATTCAGCTGTGAGGCAGTCCTCAAAATCTGTCTCTTTAGACAGTTGCCTACTCTGCTTATTTAACATCTAGCCCCGGTGGTAAACATGTACATTTTAGCATTTGTTTTTACATAGTGAGAGACTGGCAACCACAATAAAAATTAACCATTTGAGCACAAGAAGGGTGTGAAGGGTTGAAGTAACTGTTAGTGAAAACATATTTGTTCTGTTCAGTTGATTTTTTATAACCTTTGACTTATCTTGCTATGACAAGAACATTCTAATGGACTGGCTACCATTCTCCCTTGCTCATTAGAACATCATCAGTTTATTCTGTCTGTCTCTTCCACAGAGGGGAATATGACAGTTGCTAGTAGGACTACTGGACTCAAACACTGGAACAGTCAGAGCTCATAAACCACAGAATAATTTGTGTCCAGTAGTACTGCTAGCAACTGTCATGTCCACCTCCATGTACATAACATGAAGGGCTAATTGTAGATGTTACTTCTTAAAGGCACACAAATTAATAATGGTCATTAGGACTTTCTGGACATAATAAGGGAGTGGAAGGTTATTATTCATTCATGTCAGCATTTCTGAGAATGTTAAAACTATCAAGAAAGTGCCATTTACTTGCCAATATTATGGTATTCATGAAATCAAGTACTTTTTTCACCAGATAATGACTTTTGTATATTTATCCTTTAGGGAAATTATGAGAGTTTCATTGGAAATGACATTCATTTTGTCTATGCAGCTACTGTACTTCAGTGATACAGGATCAAGTGCTGTAACCCCTTGGATGTGGGACACATCTTCAATACATCGATTCTCAATGTATCACAGATGTCTCTAGCATCCAAGGAGTTAACCTCTTGATTCTAAAGAGCAATGTAGTGGCAACAACTGTTGTATTCATGTTACATAACCCTTTGATTGACAGAGGCATATCTCCCAACATTTCAAACCAAAGAGGGACACTTGTTCCAGGTGGTGTTGCTGGGGGTGTGGCGGGGGAGGGGGGGACATTATGGAGAATGTTTAGGGTAATGCATGACATACTAACACCTCTTTGTGTAACTGAATAAATGATTTAGAACAAGATCAAAGTATTCTATTTACACAGACTAATTTATAAACACATATAGTGAAGGTTAATCAAACATTAATGTGGATTTTATTGCTGTAGAGCAATGTGATACACTTATATACACATCATACAGTCTAATCTCCTAAAAACCAGGAACACCAGAGTGGGAAAGAGGGACAGAGGGGGTTTGGGCCTCAAAGAGGACTGTCCCTCCTAAAGACGGACACTTGAGAGGTATGCAGAGGGGTGTCTTACACATTTCTCTATAAAGCACTGGACAATCTCTTGGCTTTCAAAGGGTTAATGCAGACTTTATTTGGAATATAATATAAGCCTGGATCGAAAGTAGCAATGATAAGTAACAAGAGGGCATATGCATGAAGTCAAAAGTGGAACAAGTTTAAGGCAAACCAAACTCATCAACAAAACAAATAATCTCTGATTTCATTGGGGGTTTAAAGTCACTGAATGAGAGGTCACCAGCTCATGGCTTTGCAACAGTAATAAAGGTGTTCTGAAATCAAATATGTTTAAAAGAATATGTATAAACTTGATGTTGTACATTTTAACTATTTAAAGGGATAGTAATACTTGCAAATTACTAATCCCCATATTGTAGCTGTGTTAAAAAGAACCTTATTGCCCCCAGTGTCATCTATCAAACCCTTATGTTTTGAGAGATGATAGCGCTCAAAGTTCCCCCCTCCCTCCCCTTTCCCTGACTGAACGCTGACTGCAGGGAAAGCTGTCGTACAATGCATAAGTCGGCTCTGCAGCATTGCTGAGATCGAGTTTATAAAAAAGAATTATTTCACTGAAATGGTCTTCTATGTGTGCTTGGTTTGCAAGCACACATAAAAGACCATTTTAGTGAAAGATTTATTTTCTATAAATGATATCTCGGCAATGCTGCAGAGCTGCCTGATGCAAGTAATAACGGATATCCCTGCAGTCAGCGTTCAGTTCTCAGTCAGGGAAGGGGGAGGGAGGGGGGAACTTTGAGCGCTATCATCTCTCAAACCATAAGGGTTTGAGAGATGACACTGGGGGCAATAAATTTCTTTTTAACAAAGCTACAATATGGGTATTAGTAATTTGCAAGTATTACTATCCCTTTAAGGACCAAGAGGGCTGTGCAACAACATTGAGAAGTATTGTGTTGCACACCCCTCCCCTTCATAAAGGAGCAGTAAACGTATTTATGAAAATTTACATGTTATAAAGCTTTTCCAGCTGAGTATAAGAAGGCCAATCCCACTGCTGTCAGTTGTTGTATTCAAATATTATAACTGTTCAAATTGTCAGGAAGTGAGTAAAGGTGTCATTACTTCCTGAAAATTCAAATTCTGTCACATTATTTGGAGAACTGTTTGTCAGTGATTCACCTTTCGCAGTGAATGCAAGAAAATAATTAACTGAAATCTGACCCTTAGATGGCACTGTTAATGTAAGAAAAAAGTTTAAACTGTAATAACGCTAGAAAGATATATTTGCCTACAGAGGGAAAGCCTTTTTTTGCTCAGTTGAAAAGGTCCTACAATAGTATTTTTTTTCCAATAAAATGTTTACTGCTCATTTAACCCTTTGAGCGCCCGAGAGTTATCCAACTCACTGTGGTTCTCACAGGGCTAATTTGATTTATTTTAATAGTTTTAACTGCATTATCCATTACATTGAAGACACTGATGATACCGATATTTTCAAAGCAAATCATTATTCTTTTTTTAAAGCAATAAATCAGCAGAATCACGTTTATATACAGAGGCTAAAAAGGAAAAATTCCAAAAAAGCAAAATGCATCAAAAAATGCAAGAATTCAAACGTTTCATTGAAAATTATAGACGTCATATTGTCTGTGTGGTGATATTCTATGGAATCACTATTGGACTGTTCTTTGAAAGAGCATACTGTAAGTATAGTAGAGTGGTTTGCAGAATTAGTTTGTACCTTAGTATTGTTTGTTTTTTTTAGCAAGCAAATATAAATAGTTTAACCTTTCAAGTGCCAAAGAGTTGTGCAGTGCATTGCAAAAGCAATGCTTTGCACACCCCTCTGGGACTCAAATGGTTAAATGTGCAATATAACCGTGGACTAGTCAGTTATAAAAATGGATATGAATAGGTTGCACTATTTTCTTTTAACCCTTTGAGTGCCAGAGGGGTATGCAATTTTGAAAAAGAAAAGTGGTGTTATTCTGTAGACAACTATCTTCACTCTACAGAGGTTGGACACCTCTAGTAGACAGTGTGCAACGCATTGCAAAGCAATGGATTGTGTACTTCTTTGGCATTAAAAGGGTTATATGAACGGTGTATTTGTCTGCACTGGTGCAGTTGGCAGGTCCCAGAATAACACCACTTTACTTTTGGACAGAGTCCTTAGAAATGAGACTCTAGGGGCTCGATTTAAAGGCAGCCGTTAAACCAGCCGCTAAGTAAAAAAAGGCACATCGGCCGCAAATACATGATTTACGGCAGATTTAAAGGTAAGAGTACAAGAATAGCTATCGAGCGTAGGCACAACAACAACACGTAACACAAAAACCAGCGTCACACCTGATTTCGCATCACCGTGGGTCCCAAACACACATTAAAACACAACTTAAGTCAAAATGTAACATTACGGCTGACATTGGCTTGCAACCCTGATAGATGCACAAAATACAAACCTACAGCCAATCCCAAGGCCCCAAAGTAGCAAAAATGTTCAAATACACTTATATATACCCCAAAATAACTGCCACACCCTGTCTGTGTTTCGAGTTTTAGAGAGTAAGGACCCGGGACCCAGGAGTGGAGGCTAGTGATGGAGAGAGGCGCGTACACTTGAGGTAGAAGGAGTTTTTGGAGTTTGGAGAGAGAAGAGCATTGCACTAAATATACACATATCACACTTTTGCACATATTACATACACCCATACAAACACATACACATACATACACATAGTCTTATTTTATTTTTTTTTACAACACCTTACACATTTTTTAAACTTTTGTTTGACAGTGTGAACTTGTGAGTGAAAGTGTGTGACAGAAAGTGAGTGGGATCGAGTGTGTCTGTGAGGGCCTGTGGGAGTGCTTGGGTGTGAGTGGGTGAATGATGGCAAGGAGAGGAGTACAGTAGAGAGGGATGGGGAGACTAGTGGAGGAGGAAGGAGAGCAGGACATCCCTGTTGAGAGTAGGGGTGGGAGAGGGAGATCTGCAGGGTGGAGGGAGACCAGGCCCAAAAGAGCAGGCACACGGAGGACAGGGACAGAACCTGCAGTGTGACGAGGGGTAGTTCCTGGGGACCACCACACACAGGCAGGGGCAGAGCAGGCAGGACACTCTGGTTCTGACTCCTCCCATGCCGGAGCTGAGGGGGACAGAATCAGGGATCCCAGATATACCGAGGAGGAGAACATAGCCCTCGTGGAGGCTGTGCTGGAGAGGGAGAATGTCCTCTTTCCGAGGGAGAGGGTCCCTGGCCTGGCTGCGAGGAAGAAGGCTGCCTGGAACCAAATCTGCAGCGGGGTTAATGCGGTGACCACCAGCAAGCAGGATGTGGACTCAAGCAAAAAGAGATGGGGCTGGCAAGAACTGGGCCAGCACCCTTGAGAATGTGGCCTGTGACATGCCAGATGCGTAACCCTCAGTGGACTGGAAGGCCCCACGTACCATGAAGTGTATGGCACACAGTAGTTTGTACGGGCCAGATAGGGCATGGTTGTGGATATAGATGGGATCCACCTGACCCTTGATGACGTCATACAAGGCAGTGATGCTGTCAGGCCTCAACCTGTAGCGATCAATCACCTCGTCATCTGTCATTCCAAAGATAGTAACCCATGGTTGGTATACCCTAGTAAAGTGTACAGGATGGAGGTACTAACCCTTTAAGCGGTCTGGGGATGGGGAGCTCTGGCAGACCAGGGTAAATTTTCTTTCAGATACATTATCTGTTATTTCAGCAGCATTACAAGCACAAACTTCTCTGAAGTGCCAGGACCATCACCAGTCCTTAACGTCTGGACAGGAGTGATGGTCCTGCACATCACATGTTGTTAAGGGATTAAAAGGTCTGGAGGGTGTGGTCAGGTGAGCACCAGAACCACAAGATCTCACAGAATGGGTTCTGTATGGTTTGTGCAATCAATTTAGAGCATGCCAGTGCACACACACTGCCATTTGTGAACATTTAACAGTTTTAGGACAGTGGACAAGCCAGGACATCACAACTGTCCATACATTAAGGACCAGTGATGGTGCTGCATGACATTCATTTTTTGATCAAGGTGTTCGTATGAGTGTTCTGTGAGCATTCCGGAAGTCTAAAACTGACTGATCCAAGACCGGAGCAGTCAGTTTCAACCTCTCCCTCGGCAAGTCAGTACATGTGATCTCTCACACATGCCGGCTCTCCAAAACAAAATTGTCTTGGTCCTCTGGTGCACACAACCTCTGGTCCTTAAGGGGTTAATGGGAACAAGCCTAGAAAGCCTTCCATTTAGCATGGTCAGGAACAAAGAAGAATTTTATGCTAATTTCCTCTGCACCTTTTGTGTACATGCTGAAGAACATGGTATAGAGGAACTAGACTCCCCAAAACACTCATGCACTCCTCCACTGCCATGCCATTGGTGCAGGCAGTATAAAGAGGATATTGGTTCCCATAGATAGCCTTGTAAATATGCTTTTGGGCAAGTGCACCGTAACAAAATGTACATTCCTCTGAATGTTACAGTATTGCAAACACAGTGGATCTCATGTATAAAGAAAAGTGGAGCAGTTCTGGTGAAAGCCAAACCCTTGGATGCTAGGAAAGTCCCCAGTACACTTGGGAGCAGTGTTTTAGAGACCTCTCAGTCATTCAAGCACCATTTCAATTAACCCCTTAAGGAATGGCCATGCATGCACGTGGCCGTCACTTAAGGACCACAAAGCTTTTTATTTTTTATTTTTTTACTGCGTTCAATTCTGGACTCCCCGAACGGCGTTAAGCTGCGCGGGGAGCCTGGACTTCCATGGCAGTCCTGGCACATCATGGATTCTTAACTCAAATCCACCCATGACGTGCCAGGACCCTCAAAGGTCCTTAAGGGGTTAACAGGAACTTTTATTTGCTCCCTATGGTACATTGCCCCAGAATTGTTTCACTCATGTCTTATTAGATACTAGTGTAAAAGCCAGTGTACATGGGCCGAGGTCCAGGTAATGTTAACCCTTTGAGTGCCAGAGGGGTACGCAATGCGTTGTGTACCCCTCTGGCACTCAAAGGGTTAAGAGGCCGCTACCTCACTGCTCCACTTGATATGTCACGTCGCCTCACTCATGAGATGCAGTCATGCTCAGGTAGAGACTGGCCGAACGTACGCAGTCTTTACTGTGCATGACTGCATCATGACAAACATCCTAGAGAATTATTATATAGGATTGTATTTGTGAATCTTAGATATTGGCATTCAAGAAATTACATAAAAATACCAACATGTAACAATATTTATTTGAACTCTGAGACTTACATTCTATTTCATAGTCAAATGAATAATATTTGCCCTAATTCTTCTCCAGATTATGCCATTGAATCACAGCACATAGGCATTACTGAAGTTACTATGCCAGGTATCATTGTATCCAGAGGCTCAGCTGCAAGCATCTCCTTTATGTTTTCATACATCTTGCTTACTATGTGTCGGAATCTGATCACATTTCTGAGGGAGACATTCTTAAACCAATACATCCCCTTTGATGCGGCAGTGGACTTCCACAGACTTGTGGCAAAAACAGCCATTGTTCTAACAGGTTGGTACTGTTTTTTTCTTACACAATTAGATTATTTATTAAATTACTAACATCTTAATACTTAATAATTACCCGGCGTTGTTAACCCTTAGATGCTAGAGAGATCTCAAACTCACTAATGCGTATGCATGAAGATGAATTGGACCTATCATGGAGCATACCAGCTGCACCATAGGGGACAAATAATATACTCCAACTCATTGCTTCATAATGCATGGGAGACCATTCTAGCATTTCAGGGGTTAAAAGCTATTGTTTGTCACCTCTGGTGCAGCTGGTTTGCCCCAGCAATTCCCTAGTTTTTCTCAGTGTGAGGCAATGTAATAGAGACATCTCTCATCCAATCCAGAGGAAAATATTGCATTTATAGTATCCATCTGAAAAAATATCTGATGGACTTTGCCGCTTTGCACATATCATTATACCAGAATCCTAATAACACCCTTTTTCAACTACTTCTCGTGCACGGTAATGTGTTGCAATCTGATAAACAATGCCAGTTAACCCTTTGAGTTCCAGAGGGTTACGCAACGCATTGCAGAGCAATGCGTTGCGTACCTCTCTGGCACTGAAAGAGTTACATTTGTTTGTGTTAGACCAGGAATGGACAACATACTGCCATTCATTCTGCGGTTGTTGGACTACAATTCCCATGTCTGCCAGTTGAGAATATTGAGAGTTGAATTTCAAGAAAAGCTAGATGTGTGTGGGTTGCGTCCGTCTGGCATAGACATAAGCAGAACAGTAACAAACATCACTCATTATTGGGGGGGCTATAGCTTTGTCACATTCTGATCTGACAGTGGTCTTCAAGGTGGGCTTGTGGGCAGCTGGAAACTCCCTTTTTTGTTATGTCCTTGTAACCTGCATACTATATGTATAGTGATCTTTAAACTGAAAGTTCTCTTTCCTTGTCTTGCAGTTCTCCACTCTGTGGGTCATGCAGTCAATGTGTATATGTTCTCCATTACTCCTCTCAGTACTCTTTCCTGCCTTTTTCCTAAATTGTTTGCTAATGACGGGTGAGTACATCTAAAATACTTTTTCAAAATATTTTTTTCTATGCAAGTACAATATCACTGAGATATCTGCTAGCAGTGGTCTGTTATCCTATCCTATAATATAGAAGGCCAGATGTATGTTTGTCCAATGCAGTCATACACAGTAGAGACTGCCAGAATTCACAGAAGCAGTCATGCCCAGTAGAGACTTCCTGAATGCACAGAATGCTGGGAGTTGTAATTCTGCTGTGTAGCTTTCAGTGCATTCGGGCAGTCTCTACTGATCATGACTGCATCGGACAACTGTGCATGACTGCACTGGAATATTCCCCACACTAAAAGAGCTCTGAGCAGTCACATTAGAGTATTCCTCTACATCAAGGAAAAAGGTATAGAGTTGTGAAAAGGAGTGGAAAAACAGTTAAAATGGAGCCAGATGACTGTTGACCACTGTGAGATGGCTCACAGAGACAAAACTGGATAGACAACTTTGTCATCCTAATATTACATAATTAATAATTTTGGTAATCATTGGACATTTATTATAAGGATCTCTCCTGACCCTTTTGTAACTTTTATACACTCCAGCATCACAGTGTGTGAGATCCGAAAGAAGAACGAGTGGCAAGAAAGACCCTTATAATAAACTGATATTCCTTTATTTACTTTTCATTTCTTTACTAATTCTGTAATAGTGATTTATAATAGCATTCCTCTCCAGCCATACCCTGATATCTGGAGGGTGCTAAGCAGCAGTAAGAAACCTGATTCCAGATTATCCTCCTGAGCAGTGCTGCCCCAAGTCCAGGACATTATTCCAGCTTCATAAAGTCTCTGTAGAGCATTTTCCCATGACTCCTGAGGCACTAAAAATGTTAATTCATCCACCTATAATCAAGCTGGGATATCACAAAAACATGCAATGTTACTTGCATTAAAGGACTGCCATAACCTACACATTTGACACTATCCTAAGGGATTTGTCGAATGTTTGTCTGATGCAGTCAAGCACAGTAGAGACTGCCCAATGCAGTCATGCGCAGTAGAGCTTGCCCTAATGCACAGAAGCAGTCATGCGCAGTACATACTGCCCAAATGCACACAATGCTGGAAGGTGTAGTTCTGTGGTAGTTCGCCCGCTGTGTAGCTTTCTGTGCGTTCGGGCAGTCTCTGCTGAGCATGACTGCATCGGCCAACTGTGCATGACTATATCACAGCACTTTTATGTATGTTGCCAACATTGTGTGACAACTTAAAAATGGATGTGGAAAAGCATAAAAAAAAGGCTGGAAACCACTGAGCTAGACATTTCAGAAATATATCATCAAAAAAACATACATCTGGCCTTTTATATTATTTTGTGATGATTAATATTTTTTTACAAATTTTGGCCCGTGTACACGGGCTTTTACACTAGTCTGCAAAAATTAAATATGTCTTTACAGTTCTGATTACATGTAATAGAAAAACAAAAAAGCAACAGTAGTTGTTGAGATATAAGAGGTTGACTAAAAAGGTTGGCTAAAAAGGTTAATAACACTTAACATAATTTTTTATAGCATTCTGTCCATTTATTTAAAGCTTTGATCAATGATGATGGCATAGCCTTAAAGGGATAGTAATACTTAAAATGTAAAAAAAATATGTTGTAGGGTTTATCTTCCTGAGTAAAACAAGGTACTCCCACTGCTGAAAGGTGTTTTATTCAAACGTTATTACAGCTTAAAGTTGAATTTTGTAGGTTCAATATCACAGTGGCCTGAAATTTTACAGTGGCGCTGTTGCTACACCATCCTATGGAGATTTATGGTCTACGGACCAGAGCTGTCCATAGGATGGTGTAACAACGGCGCCACTGTACAATTTCAGGCCACTGTGATATTGCACCTAAAAAATTCAACTTTGAGCTGTAATAACGTTTGAATAAAAAACACCTTTCAGCAGTAAGAGTACCCTTTTTTTATTCAGGGGGATAAACTCTACAATATATATACTTGTTTACATATTAAGTATTAACTATCACTTTAAAATCAATGGAATTTTACATATTACATTAGAAATCAATCACAGTTTGAATTCGGAAGAAACAGACATTTATAAGTCAAATGTGCATTATAGACCACTTAGATAAATACTTCAGGCAAGAGACATGGTTTAAAGCGGAACATTCATCCGCTTTAAAGTCCCCCTGCTATAATTAATTCAGTTCATACTTAGTCACCATGCATTCTTTAAACGCATGGCGACTAGCTTTGAAATAGATGTATTACGTTGAAAAACTTTCCCAGTGTAAAGGAATCGTTCCCGTTTTGAGACTGGAACCCAGGCTACAGTGCAGACATCTTGTCCTCGCACTGCGCTGTCAGTCCCGGTCTCCATTGAGTAGCACTGCAGTACACCTTATGGTTACCAGAAGGGACTGACGGCTCAGGCGTGCGGACCACACTAACCTGCCCGTCAGTCCCCAAATGGGAATGATTCCTTTACACTGGGATATTTTTTCAAGTTAATACATCTATTTCAAAGCTAGACGCCATGCGTTTAATGAATGTATGGCGACTATTTATTGGAAGTTCTGCTTTAAGGAAAAGACAAGTTGCTGAAGGATAGTTATTATCAATTTAAGCACAAAAAACTAGATTGATCTATATACATGGACTTTAAATAGCTAATATAAAAAGTTCCTCAGAGCTTATAATCCTTTCAAAAAATAATTCATAATTTTCATTATGAAGCTCTGTACACAGTTTGTAGTTGAATGGAAAAGTCGCTCACAGAGTTTGCAGTCTAGTGATCTCACACATCACATAAATGCACATTTATACAAACTGTCCTGTTTAACTGTTTCACACTGCATTTGCTTACATAGATGTAAATGAAGATAATGAGATAGCCAAGTATTTCAGTCAGTTTTTAACATATTTGTCTGTCTCAGGCATTAATCAGTAGTGAATTAAATCACAAGGGATTAAACAGAACATTACAAATTCCTCAAATAAAATAATATTGTGTGTTAATTTTTGGGTCCTGTGTTTTAGTATGACTGTTAATATAACTCAATACACAAAGTGCCATATGTTTGCACACCTTAAACAACAGTTCCATGATTCATACCTCTGTGACAAATATCAGCTCAAGTTAGAGATCTGGAGAGACAGCTTTTAACAATGAGGGAAACTAGCAGTCCGGGAGGGGTTTATTGCTTGCTGAGAAGAAGTTAGCTGTCTTAGGAAATACTGGGGGTGGGTATTGTACAAATAGGGAGGACATTACTGTGTTTACTCATCCTAACAGATCTGATACATTGAGAGATGATGTTTGTGTCCTCACTCTGTGATTTTTGAACTGTTCTTTCTTGTTGGATTCTTGGCTTAATGTCTTGTTGCTGCTTCCAGTATGCATAAAATGAGTAGTGAACCCAGATTTATAAATCTTTTGCTACTGATAGTAGTAGTGATACATCCAGAGGTAAGAGTTCTTCAAGAGAGCGGGAAGTCCTGCAGGGGGCGTGTAGGGGGAAACGCAAGTAACATCAGATAAAATATATCAACCTCATGCATATCGAGGGTTCAGCTGCTTGCTTTCTCAAGGGTACCATGGTTCCCCCTACAGGGATACCTAAATATCTAGACTGATTCCAAGACAATATATTCAATGATTGACTAATTAAAACAACTTCATGTTCCAGCTAGTGGAGGAGACAACTAGGAAAGAAGCCTTGCAGTGATCACAAACCATTTTGAAATTATATATACTTACAATTAAGGAAGCATTTAGGAAGCAGTGACCATAATACATGCTTTGAAATTTGTTACAGGATACTAAAACATTCAACTTTAAAAAAGCTAATTTTACAGTGTAAAAAGCAGTATTAGAGGTCATTCAATTACATTTTTTTAGTGACAGAAATACAGACAAAAGATGGAGTTTTTCAGAAGGTGCTTGGATAAATATACTCATCAATGTCTATCTTTATGTAACAAATACAAAAGGAACAAATTAAGGCCAATATAGCTTTACAATGAATGATGTTAGTAGGAAAATTGAGAGAAAGGTCTGAGACATCATTTAATAAATATAAAGAAAATATTAGAATCTGCAAAATAGCAATTAGGGGAGCTCAAACTTCTATAAGCATTTAAACCACAAAAATATAACTTTGATATTAGTCCTCTTACAACTGAGACAGATTAATTAATTAGACAGAAAAAGAATAATTACACGCTAGTAGAAAGACAAGGTACCTTATGATTCCGCTATTATCTCCAAGTCCGGATCAGGAATAGTATAGATAGACAGAATGATTCAGCTGCACTCAGACATAAGAATAATGTGCTCATGCTATAAAAACATCCTCTTTATTGATCCTTAAATAAAAGGGTGAATTGCACATAAGTAACGGAACGGGGTGAAAGTGAGGCAGGACAAGGTAGAAACATGTTTCGTGCTAAACAGCGCTGACTCATAGACTAAAACATTAACACACCCATCCCACTGAAATAACCTCTGTGATAAAGTGATACGTTAAAATTCAAACAGGGAAAACCCACTATGGAGAACTCCTCTCCTTACCTGTCATCACAATACAGATTGATCAAAATGAGAAAAGCCCTATCAGATACATGTATATACCCACAGGACAGATAGAATTGATACTAAAGAAAGATACCACAGTATCCATATAAAGATCAAAAGTTTCCTCCATAACATTTCAGATTAGATGGAATCCAGTTTCCTTTGACCGCTGAGAGACATAAAGAAGGAATATGCGGCAAGTGTGCATGACCATTAAAAAGCATATATCACACAAAACAATAAACAATAATATAAAAACATAATTTAATATATTCAAAGTATATTAATGTCACGGTTTGTTAAGACTCTCAGACGTAAGGTTTAGGTAAAAACATAACTTTATTGAAAAGTTAAAGGCAATCCCATAGAGTTTTCATACACATACAAACAATACATAGAAGATAATGACAATAGATATAGGTTCTACCGGCCTTGCAAAGCAACCCAGGCGAGTCTGGAACAAAAGGCTCTACCGACCCAGCCAATATACCGGGCTGGGCAGCCTAACGGAATACCAGGGAGTAGGATGTACCGGCCTTGCCAATACCGGGTAAGGCAACCATAAGATGGCAACATAAACGGTTCTACCGGCCTTACCAATATACTGGGCAAGGCAGCCTGAGGAGATAATAAGGAGTAGACTCTACCGGCCTTGCCAATACCGGGTAAGGCAACCTAAAGGTGGCAACGTGAAAGGTTCTACCGGCCTTACCAATACTGGGCAAGGCAGCCCAAAGGAAGGTGACAACCACCGTGACCTAATGACTGTCAGATGACAATGACAGTAAGATGGAAAATAGAGGTTACCAGGTCAAGCGATCTCACTATAATCAGAAACTCTCGTGCCCATAAACTGTAGGAATCAATGCTGTAGGACTGGACAGCGCACTTGGGACCACCCGGTACCTGACTGCAAGTCAGGGAGAAAACCAGAGCCCTACATCAGGAACTTACAGGCAGGATGAGATTCACAAGGCTAGAGGAGCAAACCAGCGTCCGCACGCTGGAACCAACATACTATAAAGTGAGCCGAAAGGCTAATGGAGCAAACCAGCGTCTGCACGCTGGAACCAATCAGACTGTAATGTGAGCCGCCAGACAAATGGAGTAAACCAGCATCCACATGCTGGGACCAACAGACTGTAATGTGAGCCGCAAGGCTAATGGAGTAAACCAGCGTCCGCACGCTGGAACCAACAGACTGTAATGTGAGCCGCAAGGCTAATGCAGTAAACCAGCGTCCGCACGCTGGGGCCAACAGGCTGTAATGTGAGCCACAAGGCTAATGGAGTAAACCAGCGTCCGCACGCTGGAACCAACAGACTGTAATGTGAGCCGCAAGGCTAATGGAGTAAACCAGCGTCCGCACGCTGGGACCAACAGGCTGTAATGTGAGCCGCAAGGCTAATGGAGTAAACCAGCGTCCGCACGCTGGAACCAACAGACTGTAATGTGAGCCACAAGGCTAATGGAGTAAACCAGTGTCCGCACGCTGGGACCAACAGACTGTAACAGGAGCCGCAAGGCTTAGTGAAGCAAACCAGCGTCCGCACGCTGGAACCAACGGGCTGAGTGTAAGCCTCCAGGCTTAGTGAAGCAAACCAGCGTCCACACGCTAGAACCAACAGGCTGAATGTAAGCCGCCAAGCTAGTGAAGCAAACCAGCATCCGCACGCTGGAACCAACAGGCTGAAATGTCGCCGGAGCGAGAGAAGAGCAATGTCGCCTCAGCTGCGGTAACTGGAAGCAGGAAACAACAGCAGGCAGAGAAGATCAACTGGATCAAGCGTGGCTAAGCAGACTGGCAACCGGAACATCAGCTACAGACGAGAACAACCGGAACCGGACTGGAACTGATAGGCAGACAGGAACTCAGGAGCAGGTCGACTCAGGAACTCAGCAACAGGCCCAGTCAGCATAGTGAAAGGAGGAAGTGGATGCTGTCAAAGACACCACGAAAGGGCAACCAAAAGGTGCCCAGACTGAGTTTAAAAAGGCAATGTGAGGCGGGCTGAAGGCAGACAGCCAATGGGAGCCCCCTACAGGTGATAGACACTGAATTGCAGCAATCACGGGCACCGTGATAATTAAGCATGCGTAGGGGAGACATAATATCTCTTATCAACAAACGTGAAGCATATTGGATTTTCCATCTTGGAACCCGGGTACCACAGGGATTGAATTCTGAATGGGACATCAGCCATATCTTTTGAGGTATCTGAAGGTTGGCTGGTGGACCTGATGAGTTTATCTGATGGTGGTAACTATATGGGGTTTCTCTGTTTAGCACCTTAATATTATATACATATATGCTGCTGTTGGTTTTCAGTGTAATTTATGTTGTTATCAGCATGTGGGTATATGGGGCAGTGTGTATTGCCTGACTACATATTTATGTCAGGATTTATATATTGATTTCATTTAAATTTAATTTTTAAACATGCTTAATATACTTTGAATATATTCAATTATGTTTTTATATTATTGTTTATTGTTTTGTGTGATATATGCTTTTTATGGTCATGCACACTTGCTGCATATTCCCTCTTTATGTCTCTCGTGGGTTAAAGGAAACTGGATTCCATCTAATCTGAAATGTTATGGAGGAGACTTTTGATCTTTATATGGATACTGTGGTATCTTTCTTTAGTATCAATTCTATCTGTCCTGTGGCTATATACATGTATCTGATAGGGCTTTTCTCATTTTGATCAATCTGTAATGTGATGACAAGTAAGGGGACGAGTTCTCCATAGTGGGTTTTCCCTGTTTGAATTTCAACGTATCACTTTCTCACTGAGGTTATTTCAGTGGGATGGGTGTGTTAATGTTTTAGTCTATGAGTAAGCGCTGTTTAGCGCGAAACATGTCGGACTAACGGGTCCTCTTTGTACCTTGGCCTGCCTCACTTTCACCCTGTTCCGTTTTGTTGCTTATGTGCAATTCACCCTTTTATTTGAGGATCAATAAAGATGTTTTTATAGCGTGAGCACATTATTCTTACGTCTGAGTGCAGATGAATCATTCTGTCTCAAAATATAGAATCACAGCATTTCCTCATTCATGTATATGATTAACTAAGAACAAAGTCCAAAAAAGACTTCAAATGGTTAAGGTGAATAAAACACTGGTCCTAATGGAATATACCCAAAAGGTAGATTAGTTCAATAATACTGAGCCTATTATACTTAACTAGTTGAAGAGCCCGTGTACACAGGCCACAGTACCACCCAGCAACGGCCGCGGTGCAGTCATACACAGTAGAGACTGCCTGTGCCGCTGTTGATACGGAGCGGGGCACTCCAAATTCAGACCGTAGAAGAGGAGAGGGCAGTCTGTAGTGCGCATGACTGCAGCACGCACAGCCGTCTCAACTGCGCATGACGGCTTCTGACAACAATTTAGCTAATTATTATATTGAATGTTTTCTGATTCACTCTTATCATTCACAGTGCCCTGTGACTGGAGGAAAGCAATTGTAGCCCCATTTTTTTTATTAAAGGGACAGGATTTAGACCTGGAAATTATAAATCTGTAATTTTGACTTCCATATTGGCTAATATACAAAAGGGGTTACTAAACGATAAAGATTATATAATGAACAGCAATATTAGGAAGAGACATCATAGTGCTATCAAAGATAGATTATGTCAAACTAATTTGCTTTCATCCTATGAAAAGATAATTGGTAACCTGAGCAAGGGTATAGCTGTGAATATAATATTATTTGATTTTGCTAAAGTCCTTGATACAGTGCCTCACAAGAAAATACTTCATAAATTGAATGGGATATTCTTGGGAGCCAGTAGCTCTACATGGAAATATTGGGTCACAAAAATAAAACATGTTACATATACAATAAAGTCGAAACTACTTGGAGACTCCATGTTAGGAATTTAGGAGCACTAATAAACAATACACTAAACAACAGTGTGCAGTTTCACTCAACTACTTCAAGAATCAGTAGGGAACTATCGTGTTTAAAAAAGGGGTAGAAATGCACAAGACAGGAATATAATTCTAACTCTTTATAAATCTTTGGTAAGACTACATCTAGAATATGGAGTACAGTGTTGATCACCCATTCGTAGAAAAGCCCTAGTACTGGAAAACTTTTAAGCACATTCAACAAAATTGATAGGGTGACTCAAATATTTTAGAAAGACTAGCCAAACTAGGGTTGTTTCAAAGTTATCTAAGGGGTGATATGATAGCTATATACAAACATAGTTAAGGCCAATACAAGGGACACTAGGGATTTTTTTTTTTTTTGAGTACCGATTAGCAAAAAATAAGGGAACATCCTTTAAGACCATAGGAAAGGCAAATTTGACTTAAAAGTAGGGGTGATTTATATTGAGGACAATCAGGGTGTGAAATTCATTGCCTCGGGTGCTATGTTGACAGATAATGTAGATACTTAACAAAAATTTACCTTTATAGTTCAGAACAGAATAGATAATTATGGCAGTGGGTTTCAATTCTGACAGGTTGTTTATCGAGGGAGATATATGACTGCCTTTTAGAGTCAAGAAGGATTGTTTTACTCTTTTCGGGCATAATTCGAAATGGATTCAATCCATTGGATTTTTTTTTTTCCTTCTTCAGGACATAATGAACCAAATCAACATCACGGGCCATAGCTCTCTTCAAGTGGGAGTAGGAACAATAAGGATATAGGGAATTTATTATAAGGAATTATGTCACTGGGATGAGAAATGTTACACAACAGTATAGTGCTAATGACATTGATCAGGATCAGTTTGAAAAATATCCTTCCACTCTGTGTATTGCTAAGAAGTAAATATTGGTTTAATATTTAAAAACAAATACACTTTATAGTGACAGCTTATCAACATAAAATCAGGAATATGCATCAGGTTTATATTTAGTATATCAGGATCAAAACATTTGCACCATATGCATACCCTTTTATTAAAATTGTGCATTTTATTCCCTTCTCCCACTGTATAAGGGATTGCACTTGTTGACTACATACACTTTCAGTTACCCTTAGTTTAATCAGTAAATAGTCATTCAGGAGTTTGTAAGGCAAGTGCTGGATATACCCAGAATAAAAAAAAACATTTTAAATATGGTGTTAGCACACTTTAAGTTAAAAAAAAAATTATTTGTAACTGAAATGTTGGAGTCATGTTTTTATGCTCTACCAAAAGTTGTTTCTTATGCTACTGGGTTACCCCTTGTGCTTTTCAATACAGATATTTCCATAATACTTATTATATTGTTGCATAATTTTTAAATAAGCATATTAAGTGTCCCCTTGGTCATAGAGACCGTACCTTAAAAATATTGTTGATTTATATTTCCTTTTCCTGTTATTTTAGACAACTTAAAGGAAGATTGAGACATTATTCTCCATTTTAATTCTTCCCAGTCATAAATCATCTGCCAAAAAATTTGAAGTGTTAATGCAGGAGACATGCAGGGATTTAGCCAATGAAAGAGCAGTTCGCTCAATCAATTGTCTCTGATTTTCCCAGAGATAAACATTTTGACATCTTGTTGCAAGGCTTAGAATAAAAGTCAAGAAACAGAGAACAATAAAAAGTGAAGTTTTAAATCATGCATATCTGTTTTGTACAGGACCTGTCACCCAAGATATGTTTTGTTAATTTTAAAGGAGATTAAAATGGCTTATTTGTTGTATTAGCCATTCTTTTGTAATATAAACATTTAAAAAAATGTATTTATTTGTGGCACAGTGTGGGACTTATAATTACTATCTATGCTGCACCAATATTAGCAAACACTGTGCTATGATTGAATCTAGGTAAGAATACAAACCTTTGCAACAGAGTAAAAAAAAATAAAAAGTTTGTATATCAGATACCAACTTTTAAAAATAAATAACCTGTGATTTACAACACATAATAAACAGTAAGATTTATAAATATGTTGGTGGCCAGCAGCATGTATTGCTTGGCTGAACTGTTGAGGCTTTTTCAGATTGGGCAAGTTCTAACTGGTCTTAAATCTGAAGTGAACATGCATGTAGTATAATGCAATTAAAGAGCAGTGATACTGTCTTACCTCTAGTGAGGGGAATAAAGGAAGTAGTTATACCATGCATGATTGCAAAATCACCTGTGTGCAGGGAGCTGCTACAGAGAAAGGTGGGAGAAGCAAAGCCCACCTTAAATACATACAGAAAATAACTTGTACTAGAACCTGTCGAGCTCCACCTGACATAAATAATGTTAAAATAATATACTGAGCAACAAAGAAATATGTCTAATAGAACAGCAATCTATACGTTTGGACTCAAACAGAACTAATTAGCATGTTGTGCTTAGGATCAGCATAAATGTCATAATTTGCTAGCAAACATTCTTTTATCAATTATTTAATAGAGAAAATGTCTAGTATAACATATTGGCAGATTAGAATTTTCGTGTCTTAAGGTAAAAGTCCCACTTTACTGTACATACCAGTAAAACTAACAAAGTTAAAAATAACATATGCTTATACTTAAAATATAAAAAAAATAATACTGCTATTAATAGACAATTTCTGCTATTCGAAGGTCTGATCTACCGAATAGGTATTACTGGTGGTTCTTCCAAACTATACCAGGTAAGATATATATTTTTTTATCATTATTTAAAAGTGTAATATTAGACATCAGAGCTGCAGGATAGGGATTATTGGAATGCCATTGGAAATCTGGGATCACATATGCTACAATTGCTTCTCTTATTGCAATGTATGTCTCTTAAAAGAATACTAAAATTGAAATAATAATTTCTCTGTCATCCAATACAGGTTACTGGTAACTTTGGGTAGGCGCTCCGCCCCTTTAAGTAGGCAGGAACCATTCTGAGAAGTGAGTGCAGGGGTGGAGCCTACCCTCTAACCTTAGCTGCAGCTTCCTGTTAGCTTCAGTAAGTTTTGTTCTTCTTTGCAAGCAACAAGGCAAGAGAACAGTTCTGTTTAGTTTTAGAATTTTATTATTTTCTGCTAGATATGGAATACCACCATTAGGCGGATTACCATCACTGACAATTCCCATCACCCAAATGTGGATAGCTCAGTTTACTAGGTGCTTATTTGTGGACCTAAGCCCTGGTGGGAAAATCTTGGCTGCAAGTTCTTTCCCCAGGAGTTGCCCACTGAGACTTCTTGATATATGGTAGTCTAAAGAAAGAAGTCCTGCAAAAAAGGTGAGCAACCCTTTGAGTGCTGAGGTCCACATGTCCCATGGAACCCCTCCGCACAGGGGTCTTTATCATTTGAGTTCCTATTGCATACTCTAGCACTCATTGGGTCTATCTGTATGTCTGTCTGGGTGTTTGGAGCAGGTTTCTGAGGTACTTTAACACTTTCACTGCTGGTTTGGCATGTTGTGGGGGGTTGAGAGCACTTTCCCTACTGGGTTTAGTGTTTTTATGCTTTAATTACATGTTCTGGTATAACTTTAGCTTAAAATTTTCTTTCATTTATTTTTTTGTTGAAATTGTGTACTGCATCTTTAAGACTGCACTGTCCCGCACAGACGCCATTGCTCCATTCACTTCAATGGGACTGTACAGTTGGGACATATCTCTGCAACCACTTATCACAGCGAGGTCAGAGACGGATCATTTTTCTTGTCTGCCCTTGCTCTGTCATCCAGTCAACATTCTGAACATGCTGGGGGGCTTCGGGCTCTGTTAGGGGTACTTTTTTCAGAAAAACTACAAATCCCATGAGCCCTTGCTTCTCGTGCTCGTTTCTGATTGGCTCCCGTCGCAGCAGACATTTTGTGCCTTTCTGAGAACGAGTATCCTACGCAGGGCCTGGACTCTTCCTCTCTCAGCTGTTTAACCCTTTCTTTTCCAGATAAGTTTATTATAATGTTTTCTGAGCTATTTTATCACTTTTAAACATTGTTTTTGGGTGATCAGTGTATTTATTGACGAGTTGACTTCTGTGAGAATGTCTATTCCATTTGAGGCTGGGACTAGACTTCAGACTAAGGAATCTGGGGTGTCTGTGTCCCCCATTGCTCATTGCTCCTCATTTCATGCAGGGTTACCTAAAGAATTCTCAAGTCATATTTGCCCAGCATGCACTGCTGCCCCTGAATCTCCTGCAGGGACCTCCAGCCATGCATTAGAGCCAGTCTGGATGCAGGAGTTTAAGGCTACAGAGACCTTTGGTCTACCTTATAACTCCTTCCATCCACTTTACAGGAGGTCTTTCGCTCAGGCCAAGCCCCTGCTCCCATCAGGTCTTCCCTTCCAAAACCGCCAGGTGTCCCTGATGTGTCTGATTGGTGGATTCTGATGATGATGAACACTGTTCTGCAGTGCATTCCTCTCAGTTTTATGGGGAATCCCTTTGAAGCTGACCCTGTCCTTTCTGCTGAGGGCCTGGTCAGGGCTGTTTTACCACCCTGAATATTCCCTTGGTGCAAGAGACCTCTTTGGATTCCTCTGATGTGTTTCAGGAGCCTCAGCGCCCTTATACATGTTTTCCACCTAATCTCACTCTTGACCGCTTGGTCTCTGTTGAGTGGAAGTTTCCAGACAAGAAGCCATCTCTCTGTAGGAAATTTGCTAAGCTGTACCCATTTTCTGAAGCAGCATTAGCTCAATGGGTCCACCCACCTAAGGTGGACGCTCCTGTGTCCAGGTTGTCCAAGACTACTGCTTTACCTGTAGCAGATACTTCTGCTATGAAGGACTGGACTGATAGGAAGCTTGAGACCTCTCTCAAAGCTATTTTTTACCTCAGCGGGTTCTGCCTTACGCCCGGTGTTTGAACAGAGTACTTCGGAAGCTGAGACTGGAGCGCTGCCCAGTCATTCTGATTGCTCTGTACTGGCCCCGACAGGCTTGGTTTCCGGAGCTTCTGGACCTCTCAGTGTCGGAACATCTTTGACCCCGCCCCCATCCTGACCTTCTTCTACAGGGTTACCTCTGGAAGGAATATGTTCATCGTCTGGCTTTGACGGCATGGAGATTGAATCCTCAATTTTGAAGAAGAAAGGATTTTCTTCTGGCGTGGTGGCTACTATGCTTAGTACCCGTATGCCTGTTTCCTCTAAGGCCTACCATCGAGTTTGGTCTACTTTTCTGTCTTGGTGTGCTGACAAAGACCTGTCTCAGGATTTTGAGCCTCCTACAGTTCTTTCCTTCATCCAGGATGGTGTGGATAAGTGTCTCAGCCTGAGTTCTCTTAAGGTTCAGACTCCTGCGCTCTCTGTCTTCTTTCAGAGGCATCTTGCTATCATTCCTGATGTCAAGGTTTTCTTCCAGGGTGTTGCTCATACCTGTCCGGTGTTCAAGTCCCCTGCTCCTCAGTGGGATCTTAACCTGGTCTTGGGAGTACTTCAGCATCCTCCTTTTGAGTCTTTGGCTTCCATTCCTCTACTTATGCTGACATGGAAGATGGCCTTTCTCCTGGCGATTGTTTCTGTTCTCTGAGTTGCAGAGCCGCATGTCCTGTCTTGTAGACCACCCTTTTTGGTCTTTCACAAGGACAAGGTGGTGCTTCGTACAAGAGTTTCTCCCAAAGGTGGTATCTGAGTTCCAGGAGATTGTGGTCCCTTCCTTCTGTCTTAACCCCACTTCTGACAAAGGGAGGCATCTTCATCTGTTGGACGTTGGGGCTTCTTGGGCCTACAAGAACCAGGCCTCATCTGATCAGTTGTGCAAGGCAACCACTTGGTCATCTGTGCAAACTTTTTTCTAAACATTATCATGTGGATTTGCTGGCATCGGCTGATGCCAGTTTTGGGAAGAAGATCCTGGAGGCAGCCTTGTCTGTCTAAGATCTTTTTAGTCTCTAAGTACTCTTTCACTTTCGAGCCCTGTTGGCTCTAGTTCAGTGTGCTGCACAACAGTTCATGGGGTTTGTTTTACCCCTGTTCAGTGTCCGTTGACACTTTGCATTTAGTGTTGAGCTATTCATGATCTGTAGGTTCATTGGTGCTCTGGTGGCTTTGGGGGCCTGCTCCTGGTTCTTTCCTCTCTTCCCTCCCTGGGGAACTTAATGGTTGGACATCCCAAAGTTACCAGTAACCTGTATTGGACGACAGAGAAAATAGGATTTTAGTCTTACCTGTTAAATCCTTTTCTCTTAGTCCATACAGGTTACTGGTCTCCTACCCTGTCAAGGGACCTTGCTTGGCTCTCCTGCGACAGAACGTGGGGGACCACTTTTGGGTTCATGCTCACAGGAGTCTTCTGTTTCCTCGCGGACTACTTGTTGTAGTTTGTTCCAAAACTTACTGAAGCTAACAGGAAGCTGCTGCTAAGGTTAGAGGGTAGGCTCCACCCATGCACTCACTTAGAATTGTTCCTGCCTACTTAAAGGGGCAGAGCGCCTACCAATAGTTACCAGTAACCTGTATGGACTAAGAGAAAAGGATTTAACAGGTAAGACTAAAATCCTATTTTTGGTTATATGTAAATGTGAAATGGAATATAATTTCATGCAATCTATCACAGGTGTTTTGGAGTTTTCTGGATGTATTACATCTTTGTTGTATTGAAGCTATATTATTAGGGCTACTATATTAGTCAGCATATAGACACCTATCCATTACACTGCAAAGTATTAGTAGCACTCCCCACACACAGAATAGAACACAGACTAATATGATCCCTTATCATAGATAGCCCTAATTCTACTAGGTTAGTACTAAGAATGTCATCTATCATCTCTACACCTTACTTTCTGATTTGACTCAGGGATACATTACAAGACTAGGGTTTCTCTCTTTTCACACTATGAGGAAATCCTCTAAGTTCCTACTGACAAAGTGACTTCTTAGCCAGTTATAATCATAATTGGTGTGAGATTTTGAGGGCTTATCGCAGGCTGCTGAGATCAACAGTTTATCACTTATGTAACATACTGATGGAAAATATCTGTAACGAATGCACAGCGGCCGCTTTTTAACATTAACCAGGCTAACTGCTATCCAGGTGCTTCTATCCTTTTTTTTTAACACAGATAGCTGTAATTCTAGCAGTTAAGCAACAGGAATACCATCTACCATCTCTGGATCTTACTATTTTGATGTGGCTCAGGGATTCTTTATAAGATTAGGGTTTATCTCTCTTTACACGATTAGATCCCCTCAGTTCCTAACTGCTTATATTTACTAACAATCATACCTTATATGTGAATTTAAGGTTTTATAATATGATGCAGACATTCCTAGCTTAATACTTATGTATCTGCACTGCTGGCAAATTTCATACAGTGGTCATTTTCTAACATCACCCTGGATATTTGCGACTAAGATACCACACATAACTGTGAGAGCTCAAAACAGAGATATACTGGATTCATATAGGCAACATATGGTAGTGTACAGTACCTTTATATGCCATATGTACCTGATCCCGCATATCCATCTGCAAGAGGGTTCCAGCTCTATTAGAAAGGTTTCTCTACCATATCAAACCATTTATAGATTACTATTATCAACACTGGTTTTATGTAGAGAGGGTTCAAGTAACATTGACACTTTTAAATTGATACATGGTTTTAAATTGATATATGTTATGATTAATACTAGTGCTGTAACATATAATGAGGACTTTACTATACCCTGGAACTAGGAATTTTAAATATAACTAATAATGTTAAGTAGTAAGTATACAATCCTTAGGAATACCTTTAGAGACTTGAGTCTAGGCAGTAGTGGGACTATACACTGAAAGTTTCCACAATTTTTCCACGTTTTTTGCTTTGGGTTGTTATACTTTTTGAGAGCAACATGCTTTCATGCATAATCCTTATTGTTTCTCTTTATAACTAATGTTTTTAAAGTTTTCCATTATTCGAATTATCATTAAATGTTTTATTTTGTTGACAGGCCTTACTGGTATTCTACTTTTGGCAGTCTTAGCAATGATGTACGTTTTCTCCTCTCACCATTTCCGACGTATCAGTTTTCGTGGATTTTGGGTGACCCATCATTTATATATAATGCTGTATCTCTTGGTAAGGCAAACTTTGACGTAATATAGTGATATTTTCATTAATTAGTATAGAATTACTTATTTAACTTCATTTATTTTAAAGATGCCAAAGGTGCCCATACCGTAGGTCATTAATGTTGAACACTTATGAAAATTGAAACGTGAGAGCCACCGCAGTCCAGTAATAATCTCTGTAATCCTGTAGCATGCATTTTTTTATACATGTTCAGTTTTAAAGAGTTAATCTGGCAACCTTATAAGTGAGAGGTAGCCAAACCTGGACCTCATGAGCTACCAACAGTGCATGTGCACAAGTGCCTCAGATATTTTAATTAGTCCACAGGTAATTAAGTAGAGATATCATGAAAACATTCAATGTTTATAGCTCACAAATTATGAGTACCGGGGTTGATTACCTCCACTGTTGGCCAAAGGTATTCCAGCCTGTCCTCAAGACCTGGCCAACATTATATGCTTTCAAGATACTTCCAGTTGGACATCGGTATATGCCATTAACACAGGCAGATCCTTTAGCATGAAAAAGCCCTGGATTTATCCAACTAGGTTGATGAGAGGAGATCCTGAAAACCTGAACTACTGGTGAAGAAGGGGGGCATGGACATTTTTGAGAACTTTTGTTGTGTTTAGTAGCATTAAATAATATAGAGGTTCCATCTGTGGCACATTTGAATACTTTAAATACTGACAACACTACTCCATCAAGGGTTGGACTCCATTACATCTGGGGCAAATTACTTATGGCAAAAGAGTAGCCCTTTTCTTGATCTTGCCATTCCATTATGATAAACGTCAGTAAAAGGCTACTGTGACTCTTTCCATTCCATTATGGCTGGTACATATACTGAATTTCACAATTCTGGCTATATGCAGATATGAACAAACATATCATTCCAAATGGCCATTCTGCTTTACATTGTAACAGAATGGCCTTTGCATGCTCATGGCTTCTGAGGCTGGCAAATAGGCCTATTCAACTGTAAAAGGCTATGATTACCACAACCCTCCCAATTTCCCCATGTGCACTAAACCACCTTCACCACACTCACACAAGTACCCTTTAACCTCTCCAATGCCAGGCAGTGTGCACCTCATTGCTGTGTAATGCTTTATAAACTGTCTAGCATCTAAGGATTTAACTGTCCTAAAACAAGCTTAGACTACCTCACCCTCCAGAACAGCCTAACCAAGTTGACCAGTAACCCCTCTGAAACCCCCATATCAATTTGAAAATATGCCCAAAAGAAGAGTCCTGGACTCCTGCCTTCTTGCTCCCTAATGAAGATGAAGTAAAATGTAAAGATTAATAAACAGTCTGAAGCCCCATCCTTTAACATAAAGTCCTACAATGCGTCACTCACTGTGTGCACCTAACCGCACATGCGCAGTAGGAACTCGCAGAACAGGCTGATCCGGAGAGGAGAGCTTCAGAAGGCTGACACCCTGTCTGTGCTCCTGGCTCCGGGACAGTAGCAGAGGTGGCTGGGTGACAAACTATCACCCAGCTCCTCCATTGCTGCCCCGGAGCCAGGAGCACAGACATGCTGTGAGCCATCCAGAGCTCCCCACTCCAGATCAGCCCGTGTATATGGGCTTTGTAACTAGTATTGTATGTATATCTTTATTCATATAGTGCCACAGTGTATACAGCACCTAAAAACAGCAGTGTATTACAATAAATAAATGGGGATAAAATAAGAGTCAAAATCATAGAACAATAGGAAATAGATAACTTCCTCTGGCATAACTAACAACAACTTAATATGGGGTCCAGTGCCCCTGTATTATTTAAAAAAAAACTGGACCCCTTCCTAAAGTATGTTTTGTGTGAGTGTGTTTAAAAACATATTCACCTTGATGACAGCAGTACAGAATACCTAGAAAAGAAAAGCCCTAGAAATACTGAGCCACTGTTGATACTGCTAAAAAACTGAACACCCCGACACAGCCCTGGACACACTCTGTTTAAAAATGTTTACACATACCCATTGGCTGGAAGGTGTTTTTATGCAGGGGACTGAAATGGCCCGAAGTAACCTCGCCTCCCAGTCATGGCTAGACCCCTTTCTCTAGTCAAACAGAGACTAGAGGAAGGGGTCACACATTGCATATTCCTGAACCCTGCTTCTCATCCATGATTGACTGGGAGGTACAAATTCCCACCTATCATTCAATTGGAACATAAGAAATAGTTTAATAGGGATTGGCTGCACATAAGCCAATCCTTATCTATTTTATTTTTTCACAGTACCCTGGGCAATGGCCCTGGCTAGAAGGGAGGGGGTTCAGTCTTTTAGCAGCATTCAGTGTTGCTGTGGGTTTTAAGGGTTTTCATTTCTTAATTTCTTTATGCATTTTGAGTGGAAGACAGGCGTGTCATGTACACTGCTGGTCATAAGAAATCCAGGTAAGTATGTGGGTTTTAAACACAACTTTGCACACATACTTTCGGGGTGGAGTGAAGGGGTCCCTGGGATCCCTTCCAGGTTCTTTAAAAATAAATATGGAGAGTTCAGACCCTATATTAACCACTTATATATCATATATACACAAGATAAGGAAGTGAACCTTAATAAACTTGTGTTGTGTATACAAGAGAAAAGGAAACTGGAGTCAGAACGCTTTTGTGTGTGCTGGGGCCTCTGAGACCAGAATGCAAAGGAACCCTTTTTTAACCCTTTGAGTGCATTGCATACCTCTCAGGCACTCAAAGGGTTAATGTTGCATCTATGTTGGATATACTTACTCCTTAGTGTTTTAGTGTACTCTAAACCACAAATGTAATTCAAAAGATAGATGATAAATCTTGAATCACATGTGAAATGGATCTAGAACATGCCACCTGTGTTAGACTTGTTTTGCTTTGAAGATTGAAGTGATTCTTTTTGGGGATATATCATATATGATTCACTGGTCTGACCTTATTAGGGGAAAGTGAATTTTTCAGAGAGGTACCTCTCCAGAAAATTACCTTAGTACGCTCAGATAGAGAAGCTTTAAAAAAAAATGTTATCTTCTTTTTTAATTATCATGCTCTATTTTTGTAGGCTCTTGAGGACCAAGGTTGGCTACCTCTGATCTAGAGCCTTAAATTAATTTAATTGTTCAAAAGTTTTCAAGCTAATTAATCTTTCCTTGACAGTCTCTGATTTAACCTCAATGTTGGTTTCACCATATTTGAATAAAAGATTAATCAGAAAAAAGAAATAATTATCTACAATTTAATTCAATTTTAATGAAAGTTTCATCATTATAAAATGTTGAACTAAATTATACCCATGGCGTTCTTTGGCCTCTACATATTTCTTCAAGGTCAAAGTCTTCCAAAGCATGGAAAATATTTTTATGTTGATCAGGGGCAAGACAAGGAATATATTCTGGCAATTGGTTAGGCACTGGACATTTAGGAACAAATATTTGCTGTTGAACTATTTTGCATTGATTTAATCTATTATTTGAAATTCCTTGTTTTAATATTTAAATTTAAGATGTGTGTAAGTGATAAATAGTAGCTGTCTAACAGATATCCAGAAGAATATAAAATTCACTAAATCAATAAACAAGCAATTTAACTAAATAGTGATACTAAGATCAGGACGAAGAGTGTTAATAAATAATAAATATTTTTTATTGATCAAAGGAAGGAGCATTAGCTGAAGAAATATAAACAGAAATACATAAATAAATGGGATCCCTTGTCTCCATTTTTTTGTGTGATTATTTTTTTTTTTTTTATATAATTTAACATGCGGTCCATGTAACCCATATTAATTTCATATAAACCACCACAACAAACATATTGATATGATGACCAAAGGTCCAATATTAATGCAATAATAGGCCTCATCATTAATTAACATTAATATGGGGACCAAAGAACCCATGTTAAATAAATAAAGCTAGGAATGGATACTCAGACCACTCCCTATATTCTCCCATCAGGAGAGGAAATTATCAATAAAAATGAATAGACATCAATAAAAAGGAATTACATGCCCAAGGAAGTCTCACAGTAGGAGAGAAAGACAGCAAAATAATTAATATGGGGTTAAGTGACCTTAAATCAACCCATGGAAGGTGTCATCCAACCTTTCCCTCTTATCCTCATCTATGCAATAAAAGAGAACATGGTAATGTGACCACACATTCTCTGGCCGTTCCTGACACACCTCGGCGCAGCAGCAAGGAGGAGATATTCATATCAGTACCAGTGTGAATATTAATTATGATAAGGAAGTATGCAACATATCTTCCTCAAATGTTACACTACTCTTCACATTATTACAGCCCTCACCATGATGGGAGCTGTAGTTCAAAACCAGCTGCCAGCCAGCCACCCATATTTTGCCTATCCATATGTCCAGTGGCCATGATCAAATCAAGCTATGTGTGTATTTTCTTACACAGCTTAGTGTCATCAGCAAAGATTGAGATGCTACTTTCAATTCCCACTCGTTGATCATTAATAAACAATGCAAAAAGCATTGGGCCAAGGACTAGACCCTGTGGCACCACACTTACAACACACAACAAAGCCAGCTGCATGCCATTTTATTGATTGCTCTTATCCAAATGTAGAATTTTTTACTTCCAAGGAACTGAAAAGGTCTCTCTCCCAGAAAGAGGAGGAAACCTACAAATCATATTGGATAGGTCTGAAGTTAAATGGATACTTTATTTGGCTACAAGATGCCCAAAAGGAATGCATTCAGAACATGATGTCATCCTTTTCATTCATTGATAGGGATGGAGTCAAGTTTCATGATAACCTTGAATATTTTTTACTTCAGATAGTTGTGCAATATGTGTATTTTTTTCCTTGTCCACCAGAAAGCAGTGCTATGTCTGGAGTTTTATTTTATTTATTGATGTGCATTACTGTTATCTTAGTTCTGGTGGCTTCGGGTTTAAAATAATATCTACTTACTATGGACTTACACACTTGTGGGTGTACTATTTGTTATTTCCTGATAAAAATAACCCATGTAGTTCTAGATGAATTGTGTTGTAATGTATTAGATACAATTCTTACACTACTATTTCATATTATTGATTTAAAGTCTCCATTTTGTTTCAAGCATGTATCTGTAGTTAGAGCATGGATGGGGGAGGACTCTAGCGTTCAGAATGACAAGAATTTTCCATTTTAAATCATGGCCTGATTTACTCAGAGCATGCATCTATAACCTCCACACTTTGATTGGTTTTTAACTATGTCCATCCATTGCTTTTACATTATAGAGGTTTTGATGTTTCTCACAGTACCCTGCCTATGACCAAGTGATGAATTCACAAAACATGTAATGTGGGTTGTGTGTGTTTTTTTTGTTCATGTATTACCCTGATTCCATTTCTGCTCCGAGCAGCTTATAAAGTTTCTAATAAAGATTGAGATTTTTGCTTTATCTGATGAACTGGCTTCTTATTCTTGTTGAGTTCTCCCTTCCTGTGTCTTCATGTTTGCATTGACTGATGGTCAGCTCATTGATGTTCAAGATACATATAGTGTTTCACACTGGCAGTCGTTGCAATCACAATCATCTTTGACATGTAGATGACATTAAAATTGAACACTGGGAGTACAGAACTGCACATTATTAGACTGCAACTGAACAATCCCAGCTCCACTATTTTCCCTTCCATCCTGCTTCCTCCAATTTTGATGTGTGTCCCCCAGAGCTTTTAGAATGCAAAATCTCTCACCTATCCCCTTTTTGTGTACAGCAATGTATGGCTCAAAACAGATAACAGCAGCAATTTGCACCACCAGTGTGCTCTAGGAGGTGTTGCTAGGTACCGGCAGGGACTGACAGCTCAGATGCACAGACATCACTATGCAAAGATGTCTGCGCTATTTCCTGGCTGTCAGTCCTGGGAGCAGTAGGAATTCTCTATAACGAGGTAGTAATTCTGGAGACTAGTACTATTGAGCAGCTAGTCGCCAGATGGGTAATTCTTTGGGGCAACTTTAGGCGGGGTGATAGTTCCGCTTTAATTGTGGAAGTTTCTCTTATCTCTAGCTATAATGTGGCAACTCCCAGAGGTGGGAGAAATAATCACTTTCTAGTTAAAGACTGAGCTTTAACCATTTTTTCCTTTATATGCTAGTTGCTCTTCAGGACAGTTTATCTCATTGGATCTAATACATAAAAGTGTTTCTAGGTTTATTTTTTTAAATGAGTACTTTATTACATATTGTGTGTTAAAACTTACCCAGTGACGTCACCATCTCCTCTTGCGGCACCGCAAGCTGAAGAGCTTTGGAGGACATTCCACAATCTCCTCCCACCTCCTCCCAGAGCAAGCACGCTCCCTTCATCTTTTTCCCCCATCAATGTTCTAGTGTATAGTCTACAATGTATTGCGTAGCAGACTTTTGCTGGCATTCAGGGATAAAAATGCAGATTTAATCCATTGTCAAGACATTCTGTTGCTGCGCTGTAACTCATATCCTCAACCTTGTGGTTGCCTCTGGATCATGGGAGTTGTGGTCCAGCAAGAGATGGATGATCACATGTTGCCTGCTACCCCAATGCATATAAAGTGTCTGACAGTGAATGGATACACAATAGTGTCAGTCTAACCATATAATCAGGGATGCAATGGCTCAAATCACCTGAATGATCACTGTGAGCTCTACATCTCTGCATGATGAGGTTCCATTGTATGCCCTGCTCTGTCCACAGCTACGTGTATATTATCCTTTTGTGTGCCAGAGATGTTTTGCTTTGTTGGAAACATATCTGCCACACAAAGGGTATAAACCAACTGAAGGGGGGAAGTTGGAACATGACAGTTCCCCTTTAATTTCAAAATAAATATATTAATTGAACTTAAGCACATTGACTGTTTTTTTCCTTTCAGGTTATCCTTCACGGTAGCTTTGGCTTAATTCAGCCACCAAAATTCTATGTGTATTTTTCTGTGCCTGCCCTTATCTTTGTTGGAGATAGTCTCATAAGTCTGAGCAGAAAGAAGACAGAAATCAGTGTGATCAAAGCTGAACTTCTTCCTTCAGGTAAATCCAGTAATTTTGCTTTACACTGGCTTTAATGTAGTGTATTTTTTCTTGATCAGAAGTCCAATAGAACACTGGCATACATGGCTATGTTAAAATGTGAAGATACTCCTGCTCTACCTTGATTGTTCCTAATGATAATATCAGTTATTGTGCTGTAAATATCTAGGATTCAATATAATTTTGTGAAATGCCAGCAATATTGTAGCACTGATAAGTCTAAAATTGATGCCCTCCAGGATGCTAAAGATGTCTCCAATCCATTGCTTCGCAATATATTGTATTTGTATATTATTTCCCTTCTTCTCCCCCTTATTGAACACCATTTATTGTTGACCGGAAGAAGGCAGACTGGCAGCACTAGCAGCAGGCACAGACATCTGATAGCTTCTTCAGGATCATGTTCCACCTGGACAGTGTTGTCGGGGTCAGGGGAATGGTGTGGCCTTGCTTGACTGCTAATCTGGAAGCTCTGCATTACTTCCCCTACCACTCCCCTAATGCTAGTCCCACCAGCTTCTTCACCATTACTGTTATGACTACTAGCACAAACCATCAATATCCTCTTCACAGTCACTAGTAATATGATGATCACCCCCTCCTTCACTTCTAACACTGTACAAGCTGCTGCACCTTATTCGTGGTAATACTAGTGGTGGAACTACTTGGGGATGGTAAGTGTGACTTAGGGTCCCCTGCTATCACACTTGTTACCATTTCATCCTCCCCCCCTTCCTGAGAATTACCAGACACACTGGCAGCATGCGCAGCATTGTTGGCAGCGGGTCAGCACTGGCAGTGTCGGCGCTCGGGGCGTCCTGTGCGCGCCCCACCTCCTCCTTTGGTGCGGCTGGTGCGGAGGCGGGCGTCGGGCTTGCGTCGCCAGTCAACAGCGTCGCGGCTGCGTGACGTCACGGGTGTTGCGGGTAAGTAGGGGGCGGTCACGCTTGTGGGTGCTCAGTTGTTTCTTGAGCTCAGTGGCGTGTACTGCCTCCCTCTTACCTGCTTTGTGCTGAAGCTCCTTGGCCTCCTTCAAATCCTTACCTGCTCTGTGCTGAAGCTCCTTGGCCTCCTTCAAATCCTTACCTGCTCTGTGCTGAAACTGCCTGGTCTCCTGCAAGCGCTTACCTGCCTTGTGCTGAAACTTCCTGGTCTCCTGCAAGTACTTACCTGCCTTGTTCCAAAGTTCCCAGTGTCTCCTGCAAGTACTTACCTGCCTTGTGCTGAAGTGCTCCCTGGTCCAGTGTCTCCTTATCTCCTGCAAGTACGCTTTTCTGCCAGACATCTCCCCTGTTCCAGCTCCTGCATTCTTCCTGTGGTCTCATCTCTCTCCAAGCCCAGTGGTTCGGGGGCGTCAGGTACCCACTTTATCTGTATATATATAGCCTGTATATGTATATATATTCTCTGGGCCTTACTGTCCTGCCACTGTGTCCTGCTTCTCCTAGTCTCCTTTTCTGGGGGTGTTCTTCTTATAGACCATATTACGCTGCTTGCTGTTACTCTGATCAGTCCTGATCTACTCCGAGTTAGGTTTCTTTCAGCGCACATTCCCAGACCGTTAGAGCATCACAGGCAGTAGGTTCAACACTGGCAGCAGGCACAAGCAGCTGACCAACACTGCTCACACTACTACCCTCTTCTTCCTCCCATGAGATAAATTTCCCCAAGATCCCTAGGGGTGATGGAGGGGGACTGGACAGCTTTGGGTCTGGGGAACCAGATCACCAAGACTCTTTCGTGCTCCTCCTCAGACTCACTGGACACATAATGGTCCTTCCAGGTCCTCCTTTTATTGTTATTAAACCTGCTCATAGTGATAGCAGTCACTATGAAAATCTCCTGCCTCAATTTTGCTATAAATTTCACAGCACAACAGCCTAGCACATCTCTCTCACTCTTTAGCTGCTTGTGTTGTGTTTCACTTCCTGGAAAACTTCACGCCTAACGAAAAGGCAAAAAAATGTTGTTAAAGGGGCAACATTTTTTAATTATATTATTTAAAGTGGATTTTCTCACAAAAAATGTGGTTTTCATTGATTTTTTCAAAGGAACACTATGTGACCTTTCACCCACCCTTACCTGCTAGGATGGCACAAGCCATAGGAACTTTGACAACAGATCTCCTTGCTGGTGCAAACCATCAAGGATTTATAGGCAAGACAAGCTAACCTACAGCATCAATGCTGGAGATTTTTACTACTCTTCCAGTGCTTCCTGAGGGACCTTGTGACGGATACCCTTACTCAGAATGAGTAGCTCTGCCAAAACTCTGCTTCCCAAGAGGGGACTGGGAAGCTGAGAGAGGAGCTTCCCCGTGAATGGAGCCCATAGTCTGTAGGGAGGTGGCTGGTCCCCAGGCTCCTCCAGGAGCCCAGGGCAAGGAAGCTTCAGTGACATTAACTGTTCCACCTTCTCCATGTGCTCTAGCGTCTAAAGAAACCATATTACAGTCCTGATTTTAAAAGGGATACAGAGATTGCATCTGTTCTTAATCATTATGCTAAGTTGGCTATCCTCTGACCACATTGACCTCTGGATTATTGAGTACCTTGCACTCTATCAGCCCCTGTATTGTGGTCTACTCCTTGGGAGGTCTGTACCTAGTCCAGCCTCCTTAGATGATATTGTACTACTTTCTCTTTTGCTAAGAAACTGGCAAAACACTGGAGAATTAAATATGTTTATGAGACCATTATTATGTTAATATGAAAGTGTTGATACAAAATGTGCAAAACTGTATAATTTTCATGTTACTTTGGCTCACTGTGTGGAAGTGTTATGGCCCTGTGATGCAATATAATTGTCACAGGTACAACACAACAATTCAGATATTAAATAGATGCAATTCACCCAGTAAGTGGATGGGCTGAAACAGATCAAAAGGCTGACAGGCATATCCTAACTGCTAGTAAAGACTTGAAAGAAAGTTGTAATTTTAATCCTGTAAGTAAATGTAAATAGAAGATTTGTTAAAGGTTATTAAAATAGGAGATACAGGCTTACATATGTGTGTCAAGTGCATTTGGATCTGAGAGCCATTTTTCACTATGTTGCATTATTTTCCTTTAATGTTTTTTCTTTTCTGTCTAAAGGTGTCAACTCAGTAATATGTATGGCTTATAAGGTAAAAGAATATATATTCCTCTCCTATTGATGTATCTTTTTGTAATAAGTTTATGATGGCTTCAGGTCTGAGAAAAGTGAGACAATTTTTCTCCATGACATTTCACAAAAAACAGATGATTTTTCACTTTTTTCCTTAAAGTTTTCTCCTTTTCGCCAATGCTAAAATTTCCTCATTTTCGCCAATTCCAAAAAAAAGTTTTGCATATGTTCCCTATGGTGCAACATTTCTGACCACAAAATTACTTCTTCTGAGGGTTGTAGTGGAGAAATACGTAGCTAAAAGTCAAAGTTGTGAGTCCTACAGTAACATATACTTTGAAAAATGTGTTGACATGCAGAATGCTTTTGTCCTTTTCCTGCTTAAGTGACACATATTCATGATGCAGTCTAGAGATTTAAAAAAAATGTACATACTACAATGTAGCAGATATGTATGGTAGTGGTGTTGGCAGACTGGCGTGAATAAATATATATATATATATATATATATATATATATATATATACCTTCAGCAGTTTTTACCATTATCATGTTTGTGTCAAATGTAAGCTATCCTTCTCAGATTCCTGATACACTAACTTATTGGGCATAGCAGTGGTCCCAAGTGTGTTAGATGGTAGAAACCCTTCTTCACATCTCTCCTCATCATCTGTGCTTCTGTTAATGCATTTGGCCTGGCTTACTCGGTTATAGCTTTTGGATCCTGAGTGAAATATCTCCATACTGTGGACTTCATGGACCGAGGAATTCCTGGGGAGATGCTACTACTACTGGGTCTAGCTGTTGATGGAGTTCTACTGCAACTACTACTAGGTGTCAAAGGTGCAGCACTTCCTGCAGCAGCAGAGGCACTAATCATAGCTAAGGTTGTGGATGTTAGTAACCTGTGTTGCTGTTGTTGTTGCTGGTTACTCAAAACAAGTGTCTGGACAAGTGGGACATGGACATGGAAGCAGCAGTGATGCTGATGATGACTGATAGGATGACTGTGTACTTTTTGCCATATTTGCTTGATCAGGATCAGAGTTTCTAATGGTTTTATCAGTTTACAGATAGGCACAGTGTTCCTTTTCAGTGGTGGAAGATTGAGCCTTTGCCTTTCTTCTAACTTTCTGGCCATGTCATCATCTCTCTCACTCTGAACTTCATCTGTATCTGAGGAAGAGGAGGATGCTGATGGACAGATATATTCTAGATCTGCATCATCATCATCATCATCATCATGACTTATCATTAAAGAAGCATCAGTATCGCCCATCACTTCTTGCTCACTATCCTTTATTTTCACACAGTTCATTATTAATATGAGGATGGGTGTTTTGGTGCTTGTTTGTCTTTCTGTCAGATGCAGCAGTTGGTTCAGCTGCTACACCGTCCTCCATTATGCCATTGCCATAATCAACACTAGAATGCAACTTGTTCTTCTTCTTATATGGGTTTTTTTTTGTACTGGTGCTGTTGGTGGTGGAACTTTTGGTGGGGCCTTGACAATCTGCATCCTCCCCAGAAGGAATGAGATCATCGTTTATTGCACATGCTGCAGCAGCCATGGCTGCAGTCGGTTTTTGAACTAACACTTTACTCCCTCATCCATGCACTGCTCCACCTTTCCCTCCCACTTTTTCATTTGCTGGGCATTACTAAACTACTGTGGGTGTTTTTGCTGTACAGTACACAACACAACTGATAGAGTGTTATGTCTTGCGTTAGCCCTCAACAAAATGTTCAATGTCATCTGCTGTCTATAAATTTTGCCTCAGTCACACACGTCAGTCTCCCAGTCAGTTATCTGTCACCGAATATATAATTTATTATTATTATTTATTTATTTTTTTAACAGTTGTCCACCTTATCTTATCACTTTCCAAAAAAGAAAATCAACAACTTCTTTTCCCAGACTTCTCAGCACAGAGACAATAACAGCAAGATCAGTAAGGAAATTGAATGGACTGCAGCTTCCGGTGGTTTTCAAATCAGATCAGACAGACAGAATGTTGGGAGATTTGTGGTCAACCTCCTTTGTTCTCTTCTTGCACCCCCCAAGACACGTCCAACACAAAGACAGTAACAGCAATATCAGTAAAGAAATTGCTTGGACCACATCTGCCTGTGTCTTTCAAATCAAATCAGTCAGACAGAATGTTGGGGTATTTGGGGTCAACCTTCTTTGCCCCTTCTCATACCTCCAGACATGTCCAATGCAGAGATAATAATAACATCAAGATCAGCAAGCAAATTGGACCCCAGTTGCCTGTGTCTTGCCAGTCAGTCACACCAAATTTTGGGGTATTTGGGGTCAAACTCCTTCTTCCCTCTCCTCCCCAGAGTGCCCCTAGACTCCCCTACTACAGAGAACAAATGTTCCACCTAAAAGACTCCCTAAACTAAGCTTCAGTTCCCCTTTATTTGCCTGTTTTCTTAGATCAAAAATGTCTGATTTCTCCTCTCACAAACACAGAATGGCATGCTGTGAAGACCTGACACATGTTTATATGCCTGCAGGAAAAGTAGATAAAACTGCCATGTGGTGGGGAAAAATTCTCCTTCCCATTGATTTTAATGCATTGAGCTAGACGAAAAAAAGCAGGAAACTGCACTTTTCACCAGAAATTATTCACCAAACGGGAAGTGCCCTTTTTGCGGCAATTTTGGTTTGAGGTGAAATTTTTTACCCATTCATATTTCTTTGTAGTATGTGATGCAAATGTATGAGGGGACGTATACATTCTATATCTAGCACTTCACAGGTATCATAGAGAGGATAGCAATATACCACATTACTCTCAATATTTCAGTGCAACAGTGGACACAAGTTATGCAAAGTGAATACCACACTGTTCATCCATGCAAAAATAAAAGAAGCAGTCTCAATATCTCAGAATATCTCTCTTCACTCCAACATAGTGATCACCATTATTTTAAATATAAAATGTATAAAACATATCATACAAAATAGTACCAAACACAAGTAAGAAACATAAAATAAAAATCTAACCCCCAATCTCAAACCTTGGTTCCAATGTGAGGTCAAGCCAGGGCTAAAGATTCAAGGTACCCCAGCATACTAAGGCCCCCCTGGACAACAATCACCAGTCACTCGTCAACTATCCCTAAGCCACAAACTCTCACCTGGCTAGGGAGGCAAATATCTCCTGATGGTCTCTCCGTGGTCTCATATGCTGCTGGTGCACCCCAAACCCGATCCCAAGAAAACCATCCAAGGAATACCCACTAGTATTATCACATATATACCATTAACCCCGATCTGTTCACTGCTTCAACACGCTGAACACGGATCAGCAGCCAGTGCCCGTATATTGGGGATGGACACCTGAATGTGACCTCCGGATCCATTACCAATACGCCCTCTGTACTATATGAATAGAGGTTTGCAGTCTTGTATAGAATCCCTGTTGTGTACCTAATAGTCTATACAAAATGTACCACATCTCCCATAACACATAGATAAGTGAATATTTTGAAGCTACAGGATCACATCAGTGGTGTCTGTTGTGTAGGATCATAGCTGTTTAACATATACTGTATCTGATATCTGATCAATCAATAGATATACATTTCTAGTAAGATCATCTTTTCCAGAAGTGATTGAATGCTCAGGTAGATTCTTCAATGATTATTGGATTTTTGGGATACGATAATAGACTTGTATTTCATGTTGAGTTACATCAAGGAATGAAAATTCACATTTTGTGAGGATTCCTTGTTAATGGGCATTTTCTTTTTAAGTATTCAACATATTTTTATTAGGAATACAAATAGATATTGCATAGACATAACAAAGAATATTGTGAACAGAAACTTTTACAGTCACATGGTAAACTTCTTCCCACCGAAGAGGTATAAACAAGCATAATAGCAAGTCATAAGACAACATGTAGCTTGATATGCATGAGTGGCGAGCGATTGCCGCCTGGTTGGGGAAATAATGTATCTGAAAGGGGAGAAGGCTGGGCTCAGGTTAGTCGAATAAAATATGTCATGTGTACGGGGTTCATGGGCATCCTTACTCAGCATCTTATATTACTGATGGTTTCTTTCCATAGAGTTTTTCCAGCTTTCAATAGACTTTTGTATCACTCAGACTTTGGTCTGCTTCTTTCAAATAACATTATTTATCCTGTATAACTGATCCACCCCCTTTGCCTGCTTCTTTAACCCTCTGAGTGCCAGAGAAATATCCATCGCATTGCTTTGCAATGCATTAGGTAGCTCTCTGAAACTCAACGGGTTAATTACTATGTTTGTATTAATCATCAGCTCTACTACACTTTACTTTTCTCCCTTTGTTAGGTTCATACCTGCTGTAAAAACTAATTTATTTCACACCTAGAACCACAGGTGTTACCCACTCTATTTGGTGGCCTTTTGTAAAAAAGGACATTCAGTAATATGTTGTTGTTGGTTACCAATGTGCTATCGTTAATTCACCTGCTTCCCTGCTTTGGACTCCTACAACCCTTCCAGTGCATTATCATCCGTGAACACGTGTCCATGGACTTCATCATCAATCTTAAACCCTCCAACCATTATAAAACGATTCTTATCGTGGTAGACCATTTTTCTAAGATGGTACACATCATACCTCTTCAAAAATTTTCAGAACTTCAGAACTCATCAATGTCTTTATTCACAATATATTTTGCCTTCATAGACTTACCTTGCCTTACCATGAAGACCTTTTGCAATATCACTTATAAAAATATTAAAAAGAATGGGCCCCAGTACAGATCCCTGAGGTACCCCACTAGTAACACTCCCTTCGTCCGAATATTCTTCATTGACTACCACCCTCTGTCTCCTGTCACTCCGCCATTGCCTTATCCAGTTAACTAATTTTTACATCTAGACTCAAACAATGCAGTTTACTAATAAGTCTTCTGTGAGGGACAGTGGTCAAATGGTTTACTGAAATCTTGATAAGCTATATCTACTGCTCCCCCTTGAACTATTATTTTAGTTATCCAGTCTAAAAAAAAAATCTATGAGACTAGTTTGACAAGATATCCCATGTTGTTTGGTATTTTGCAAGCCATTTAAATTCAGACATTTAACAATTCTTTCCTTTAACATAGTCTCTATTAATTTTCCTACTACTGATGTAAGACGTACTGGTCTGTAGTTACCAGACTCTTCTCTGCTACCTTTTTTATGAAGCAGTACTAAATCTGCTACCTTTAATTCTTCTGGAACTACTCCTGTCAATAGTGACTGATTGAGTAATTCTGTTAAATATTTGCTATGGCTAACACAGTACCACACATATTTTCTATAGCTAACATGGTACTATTATGAAAGCTTACATACTACAGCCTCTCGGCTAATAAAGGTATAAGTTTGACTCTTCTTGTCTCCTGCACTTTCTATGCCTAATACAGTACTACGCTTTACCCATACTCTAATCTTTATGACTTTCCAGTATCTTTCTACTGCAAATTTTCCTTTGTGGATCCACTTTTATTTGAGCAATATTTTTAGTGTTTTTGTAGTGCTATGAGTGTGTAGTTGGTAATATATGATAATGTTTATCATCTTGTTTCCTACACCTTTTTTATTTACAGTTTTCATACTTGATCTTTGCTTTAATCATCTTAATCACTTTGTAGTGTCTTTTTTTCTTTCCACTAATTACAATTTAAATTCATCTAACCTCTTATTTGTCTTGCTGTCCTGGTTCTGTCCTGCTTTATAAGGTTCATGCATTCAGTTTCATTCAATTAAGTAAACAGTTGTCAAGGGTGTGATTACATTCCCAATAAAAGACAGCATTTTTTCCCCACAGGCACGTTCTTTAAACTACAAATACGTCTAGGCATTTGATGTATTTGTTTAAATCTATTTTACTACTGTAAGCTTTTCTTTTTCTTTATTTCTATGAGAAATTGTAGATTATCCCAAGTGTTTTGTTTATTTAACCACTATATTATATCTATTTATCACACAAACCACCACCACAAAATGTGGTTACACAAAATGTTGTTGATAAACTACTGTAATTTACAACACCTACAAAATAGTACTATGGCGACAATAGTGTTACCTAAATCAATCCTAACCAGCAAGTCAGTTTAACACCGTCAGATTACTTTCAAAGGTGAAATAGATGCTTCTCCAATATAGTAAGTAGAATGCTAAGGTATTACCCTACAGTTCACATACACTCGGTTTTCAGTTCATATGTCTGACAAAATAACTAGATCAAACCTTGACAATATCCCAGTCCTTATAAATACATCATTTATAAATTAATCCAATGAAATAAGGTGAAAGGTGAAGAATGATTATGAAATGGAATGAAGGTAGGTCACAAGTCTCTCAATTCTGCAGCATGTAGATACTTTCTGGGTCATAGATAATTGATATATGAAAAATAAAAGAGAATATTGCAGAATACAAATTCTAAGTGTAGTAAAATTGTATTTATTACATTAAAAATAAACAAATGATAAACAATCAATCATATTTTTATAACTCCATCTGCATAATCAATCGGAATCTATTGTGAATAAAAAAAGTGGATTCCAAGTTCCTACAATGATCCACAAACAATCGCTAAAATCCAATGTAAGGTACTTCAACTATCTTGCTTGTGAATACCATAATCAAAAAATCCAGCTTTATTTGACAAGATCTTCTAGTTATGAAGCCGTGGTGCAATAGATCTTACAAGTCATTAGGCTTCAGATATGCTACATTTCCCCTTCAATATATTTTCCATTCATTTCCAAAATTATGATGTTAGACTCACTGACCAGTACTTACCAGAGTCTACTGCTCTTTTTTTGATAGCTGTCTAAGAAATTATAGTGCAAACAGAGATAACCAGATCTTAAAAAACACATTATTGAAATCGAAACAGTGCAGATAAAGGCACTGGAGGATCTTAGTCCATTAAGACTAGAGCAAAGGCGCTTCCATCTAAAACAAAGACAGGGCTTTTTTACAGTAAGGACTGAAAAGTTATGGAATTATTTGACTATGAATGCTGTCCTTGCAGATAAAGTAGCAGCTTTAAAAAATAATACCTGTCTAGCACAGAACAATATTGAGAACTAAGACAGTTCTTTCAAAGCAAATAGGATATTGATTCAGGGAAATATCGGACTGCCATTTGGAGTCCACACGGAATTTTTTTACCCACCTGGTGCTTAATTGGAACTGGTTCAGTGGGTTGTTTTTTTTGTTTTTGCCTTCCTCTGGACCAACAGGGATGATTTGGCATGGGCTGGACATGATGGATGCACGTTTTTTTTTCAGCCTCATCAACTATGTTGCTATGTTACTGTATTCATAGCCCTCTTGAATTAAAAGGGGTATGTATGATTATCAAAAGAAGAACTTTATGTTTTGTTTGTGCAAGTTTTTGAGTGATCAGATCTAATAAATTCCTGGCTACATAACTATGAGCTCAGTTTTCTGCAAATACACAGCAGTCAGTTTAGAGGTTTAGAAAGCCAGAATTAAATGAATATTTTTTCAGATTCTAGGCTGTAGTATATAATATTTACAAGGACCATATAAAAACCTTTTTTTTTTTTTTTTTTAACTGAAACTGTTTCTTTAACCTCTTGACTGCTAGAGCAAGAATGGGAGGTAATTTTAGACGCTATTAGTTAAAGGGATAGTAATACTTAAAATGTAAAAACAACTATGTTGTAGGGTTTTTCCCCTTAAGTAAAGCAAGGGTACACCCACTGCTGAAAGGTGTTTTATTCAAAAGTTATTAGAGCTCCAACTTGATTTTGTAGGTGCGGTATCACAGTGGCGCTGTTGCTACACCATCCTATGAATATTTATGATCAACTGATTAGAGCTGTCAATAGGATGGTGTAGCAACAGCACCACTCTACACATTTTTAAGTTCTCACATTCACACCATAAGCGATGAGCAAGCTTGGAGATCTCACTCAGTGCACATCTTGCCATATTTATGCATGCTTGGAACAGAAGTTCCAGGGTCCATACCGCTGTGGCAAGTGTGAGCAAGTGGCCTTTCTGGAAGCTCAGATTGGAGCTCTAGAGAGTCATATTGCAACACTGAGAGATATTGACAACCTTGAGAGGAGTCTCTTGCTAATTGAGCAGAGTCTAGCTGGGTCACATAGCAAAGAGGGACGATATCAGCTAGAAGGGAACCAGGCACGTAGTTGGGTGACAGTTAGAAGTGGTTGCAGTGGAGGAGGGAAGAGGGAGAGGGCAGTCAGTCCTGAGTTTTTCCATCCCAACAAATTTGCTCATTTAAGTGAAGATGTTGTGGAGGCAGACCCAGAAGTGGAATTGCTGGAGAAGACTGTTCTCCCTAACAGCCAGGATAACAGCTACTTTAGCACAGAGGGGATCCAGAGGAAAGTGAAGCCTAGGCAGGTCATGATGGTAGGGGACTCTGTTGTTAGGAGAACATATAGGGTAATCTGTGGCTCTGATCGCAGCAACGAAATGGTTTGCTGTCTCCCGGGTGCCCAGGTCCGGCATGTTGCAGACAGGGTGGACATATTATTGGGAGGGGCTGGAGAGGATCCAGCTGTCTTGGTGCATATTTGTAGCAATGACAAAGTAAGAGGAAGGTGGAGAGTCCTAAAAGGTAATTTTAGGGATTTAGGGAGAAGGATTAGGAACTGGACCTCCAAGGTAGTATTCTCAGAGATACTACCTATGCCATGCCAGAGAGACAGCAGGAGATTAGGGAGCTCAATGCATGGCTGAAGTCTTGGTGTAAGAAGGAGGGCTGTGGGTTTTTAGAGCACTGGGCTGATTTTGCTTTGGGGTACAATCTCTATAGTAGGGATGGAGTGCACCTGAATGCAAGAGGGTCTCAAATGCTTGGAGAGAGGATGGCTAGACAGTTGGAGGAGATTTTAAATTAGGAGGGGGGGGAATAAATACTGGGCTAGATAGTATAGAAAGGGAAGGCAATGTAGTTAATAACCAGGTGGGTGGATCTAGGGGCTGGGTTAGTACGAATGATAGGGAGAATCCTATAAACCACATCAAAATTAAATCACAAATGGAACATAGCAGTGGCATAAATTGTATGCTTGCAAATGCCAGAAGTTGAACTGGTAAAATAGGGGAATTGGAGCTGGTAGCTGAAATCGAAAACTGTGACTTGATTGGCATAACAGAAACATGGTTGGATGACACACATGATTGGTCAATCAATTTGGAGGGCTACATGTTGTGTAGGAAAGATAGGTCAAACAAAAGAGGTGGTGGAGTCTGTCTGTATGTCAAACCAGCATTATTGCCTCATTTGCGGGAAGATATATGTGATGATAGTAGTGAACATGTGGAATCCCTATGGGTTGAAATAGCCAATGGGGGGTAAAACTGCCCAGAAAATATTAGTGGGTATTTGTTATAAACCACCAAATACTGGTGACCTTGAAGAATCACAGCTGTTAATGCAAATAGAAAAGGCTTCCCAAATAGGGAAAACTATAATTATGGGGGATTTTAATTATCCAGAAATAGACTGGAAAAATGAAACAACTAATTCTGCTAAAAGCAGTAAGTTTCTGAACTTGTTGAATGACATTTTTTTGTCTCAACTAGTGCAGACCTCAACCAGATGGAATGTGTGTCTGGATCTGGTAATAACGGACATTGAAGAACTTATCTCTAACATCCAAGTAAGGGAGCACTTGAGGAATAATGACCATAATATGGTATTGTTTGAGATTAATTAAAAAAAGCAATTTGGTATGGGTTCCACCAAAACACTGAATTTTAAAAAGGCCAACTTTAGCAGGTATAATTCATCCCTTGGTATCGTTGACTGGGATATAATATTTTCAGGAAAACACATAGAAGGTGAGTGGAATGCCTTCAAAAACACAAGAAAAAATGTTAAAACAATTGAATGGTGTTGAGGTAGACAAAGCCCCGGGGCCGGATGGTGTACACCCATGGGTACTTAAAGATCTAAGCCAGGCCCTCGCCAGACCGTTATTTTTGATTATTTTATTTCAGGTGTGGTGCCCACAGATTGGCGTAAAGCAGATGTGGTGCCCATATTTAAAAAGGGATCAAAATCACAGCCAGGAAATTACAGACCTGTAAGCTTGACATCTGTGGTAGGGAAGCTGTTTGAAGGTTTGCTAAAGGAATATATTCAAGAATTCAGCTTGAACAGGAATATCATTAGCAGGAGCCAATATGGCTTTGGGAAAGACCGGTCTTGTCAAACTAACTTGATTGCATTTTATGAAAAAGTGAGTAAAAATATAGATGTGGGAGCGGTGGTTGATGTGATCTATTTAGACTTTTGCCAAGGCATTTGATACGGTTCCACACAAGAGGTTACTGTACAAATTGAATGAAATAGACTTAGGGGAAAATGTTTGTGCGTGGATTGGAAATTGGCTGAAAGATAGAATGCAAAAAGTGGTAGTAAATGGTAAGTTCTCCAGTTGGATACAAGTGATAAGTGGAGTACCTCAGGGATCTGTCGTGGATCCTCTTCTTTTTAATTTGTTCATTAATGACTTCCAAGAAGGCATAGGGAGCCATGTATCAGTGCTTGCCGATGACACAAAATTAAGTAAGGTAAAAAAGTCTTCATTACAAGAGGATCTGGAAAAATTGAGTAACTGGGCAGGCAAATGGCAAAGAGATTCAATATAGACAAGTGTAAAGTTATTCATTTTGGGTATAATAATAAAAATGCAACATATAGTTTAAATGGTGTTTCTCTGGGGAAAGCTACTAATGAAAAGGATTTGGGAGTAATGGTAGACAATAGACCTAGCAGTAGCGTGCAGTGCCATCTGGCAGCTGCAAAGACCAATAAGATATCGGCATGTATTAAAAGGGGTATTGACTCAAATGAGGAAGATATTATTATGCCTCTTTACAGGTCCATGGTAAGACCTCACCTAGAATATGCTGTTCATTTCTGGGCACCCTTTCTGAAAAAGGACATCATGGAACTAGAGAAAGTGCAGAGGAGGGCTACAAAACTAGTAAGGGGAATGGAAAGTTTTAGTTATGAAGAAAGGCTAGAAAAGTTAAACTTGTACACACTAGAGAAACAGTGTCTTAGAGGGGATATGATAACAGTATAAAAATATGTTCAGGGCCCATATAAAGGGCTCTCCAAAGACCTGTTCATTAACAGAACAGTACAAAGGACAAGGGTCCACCCTCTTAGACTTGAGGAAAGGAGATTTCATATACAACATGGAAGTGTTTCTTTACGGTAAGGACAATAAAGGTATGAAATTCACTGCCTGAGGAGGTGACGCTATCGAATATATTAGATGCCTTTAAAAAGGGCCTGGATACTTATTTAAAAGAGCAGAACATAAAGGGCTTTGTACGTTAGTATTGGGATTAATATTTAGTTAGTGCTTGTTGATTCAAGGAGAAATCTGATTGCCATTTGGAATAAAGAAGGAATTTTTTCCCCCCATTCAAGAAAGAATTTGAAATTGCTGTATTGAGGGGTTTTTTTTGCCTTCTTCTGGAGCAACGATGGTAAACAGGAATAGGAAGAGGGTTGAACTAGATGGACGAAAGTCTTTTTTCAAACTAAATTACTATGTGTATGTTACTTAACAACATCAATTTCCAGTGGTTCCCTGATGTGCATGGAGAGCTGTATATCAAGGGCAAAGCAGTGCAGCATTTGTGAATATATGTACAGATCAGAGCTGGAGATGTGAGCCTCCGATGATTCCTATTGGCTGCTGTAACATCACACACTATGATGCAACTGGCTTGCCCTAGAACTGATCTAGTTTTTTTTATACATAAGAGCTTATGCATTTTGTTACAGCAATATTATGTATTTTATTTATTGGCCAAAAAAGTCTCTATTTGTGTCTATCTAATAAACACTAAATATTTGTTTTTGTTTCTGGTAGATGTCACTTGCCTCAGATTCCAGCGTCCCAGAGAATTTGATTATAAATCAGGACAATGGGTAAGGATAGCGTGCCTATCTCTAGGGACCTATGAATACCATCCATTCACATTAACTTCTGCACCTCATGAGGACACACTGAGTTTGCACATAAGAGCTGCGGGACCCTGGACTACTCGCTTACGAGAGATGTACTCTCCTCAGAGTGTGACCGAACTTAATGGCTACCCAAAGGTAAATTCATTATTTTGAGTATTTTAAACGGAAAGCATACTCATAAATCCTATATAATAATTTGCTAAAACGTGTGTAACTACACAGTCATGCGCAGTAGAGACTGCTCATGCCACGGCTGATACAGAGCTGGATGCTCTGAAGGAGCATCCAGCTCTGTATCAGATGCGGTGCGGGCAGTCTCTACTGCGCATGACTACCCCACGACCGGCTGGCAGTGGCACTGTGGCCCATGTAATGGCCTCTTCAACTAGTATATGGATAATAAAGTTAAGATAATGTATAGTCTTTTACTTTTTTTACAAAATTGTAATGTTCTACATTTTCTTTTGGAAGTAGGAAGTCTTTGTATAGGTTTCTGTTTTCTTTACTAGTATGCATTACTGACAGAAGGTGGTGAAGTGAATAGGTTTAATGTTTATTCAAGTTAAAATGAACAACAGCTACTGGCTCAGGAGGCTAATACCAGTTTAGTCATACTGGCATATTAATATACTCATCCCAATAATTTTTTTTATGAAAATAAATGTGTTATAGGGCTTATCCTGCTGAATAAAATGAGGGTACTCTCTGTGATGGGAGATATTTAATTTAAAACATGTTATGGTTCAGACTTGTCTTTACCATTTTTATTTCGCTTTCCACTAGAGAGCATTATAAAGAAAAGTTCACCTTTTGGACTCTGGCTGGCACTGTTGCTAACAATTTAATATAAAATAATTTTTATCTCAGTTGTAATTTTGAATAAAAGAATAAAAAAAATAAATAACATTTATATATATATATATATATATATATATATATATATATATATTCCTACAGAGGAAGTTCTCTTGTCTTAGGAAGGAAATCCCATACCCATATCATATACAGTAATGTGCAAATGTTTTAGGCAGGTATGAAAAAATGCTGTAAAGGAAGAATGGTTTTAAAAATATTATTAGTTTATCAATTAGCAAAATGCATAGTGAGAAGAAGTAAACTATAAATCAAATCAATATTTGGTGTGACCACCCTTTGCCTTCAAAACAGCATCAGTTCTTCTAGGTACACTTGCACAAAGTCAGGGACTTTGTAGGCATATAGTCAGGTGTATGATTAAACAATTATATAAAATAGGTACTAATGATTATCAGTGTAATATGTAGGTTGAATCAATAATTAACTGAAACAGAAACAGCTGTGCAGGAGGAATAAAACAGTGTGAGGAACAGCCAAACTCCACTAACAAAGTGAGGATGCTGCAGACAGTTTAATGTTAAACGTCATACACCATGGCAAGACTGAGTACAGCAACAAGACACAAGATAGTTATACTGCATCAGCAAGGTCTCTCCCAGGCTGAAATTTCAAGGCAGTCAGGGTTTTCCAGATGTGCTGTCCAAGCTCTTTTTAAGCAGCACAAAAAACAGGCAACTCTGAGGGCAGTAAATGCGGTGGTTGGCCAAGGAAGCGTAGTGCAGCAGGTGAAAGACACATCATGTTTACTTCCCTTTGCAATCAGTAGATGTCCATCTTTGCCATCGGCTCACAATTGACAGAAAACAGTGGGACCCCATCTACTGTCAGAGAAGTCTGGGCAGAAGTGATTTTCTTGGAAGCCTTGCTTGCCAAAAAGCCATACCTGTAACGTGGAAACAAGAACAAGCAACTCAACTATACACGAAAACACGGGAAGTGGGATGCAGAAAATTGGCAGCAAGTGCTCTGGACTGATGAGTCAAAATTTGAAATATTTGTCTGTAGCAGAAAGCAGTTTGTTTGCAGAGGAGCTGGAGAGAGGTACAAGAGTGTCTGCAGAAAACAGTGAAGCATGGCGGAGGTACCTTGCAAGTCTGGGGCTGTATTTCTGCAAATGGGGTTGGGAATTTGATCAGAATTAATGATATCCTCCATGGTGAGAAGTGCTGGCAGATACTTATCCATCATGCAATACCATCAGTGAGTCATCTGATTGTCCCCAAATTTATTCTGCAGCATGACAACAACCCCAAACATACAGCCAAAGTCATTAAGAATTATCTTCAGCATAAAGAATCATAAGGAGTCCTATAAGTAATGTTATGGCCCCCACAGTGCCCTGATATCAACATCCAGTCTGTCTGGGATTACATGAAGAGATAGGAAAGCAACTGAGGCTGCCTAAATCCACAGAAGAACTGTGGCTAGTTCTCCAAGATGTTTGGAATAAGCTACCTGGCAAGTTCCTTAAAAAAAACTGTGTGCAAGTGTACCTAGAAGAATTGATTCTGTTTTGAAGGCCAAGGGTGGTCACACCAAATATTGATTTGATTTTTCTTATGTTCACAGCATTCTTACTTTACAGTGTCTTTTTATTGTTTGCTTTTTTTTTTTATTTTGTCAAGAAGGATACATTGAGATTGTCTCTCCCTTTCAAGTATGTCTTGAGTACTCATTTTATCTACCTCAGGAGGGTGAAATGCTGAGCTGACCTGGCCAGGACTAAAATCGGCGAACCTGAGATTTTTCCAGAATTGATAGCTGATGCATTAACCAATTGAGTTATATCACACTCACTTTATCTTACCACTGTATAATATAAAATCATATCAGCAAATTACAGCAGTAGCATAGTTAACACTAGCAAAACATTAACTTTTCCCACATGTTTGTTTCAGTGACATCTGGGTTTAGTTATCTTTTTTGTCTTTTTGTTTTACAGGTAATATATGAGTGCATTGCATTGAGTGCATTGCATACTGGCAAAACATTAAATATACACAAATAATTCATGAAAATATGCCCCATTCATATAATTTTCTCAGAAATATGCAGACATATTATAGATATGTAGTAGGTACATCCACCTGTTATTAAAAATGAAACCATACCACATGCATGCAGCATAGATATTAATATATACACCATGCACATGCAGGACTGGATTTCTCAATAGGCAAAGCAGGCAACTGCCTAGAGCTCAAGATTTTGAGGTGTGCCTTATGTATTGTGGATGCGGCCAAAGCAATCTCAGTGTCCCTGCAGCAGTTGTACACCTCTTTACAGGCTAGTATTTAATCCCTTGGATGCTAGAGAGATCACAGGGCATTATGTCTCAATGCATTGGAGATCTTTCTAGCAACCAAGATGTTAAGGCTTTTTTTCTTGCTTATTCTATACCAAGGGTATTTTTTGTACCACAAAATGGTGAATGTGACAGGGACTGGATATCATCTGAGTAATGGTGGTTGTGTGGGCATGGGTGGAGATCCTAGAGTACCTTGCCTAGGGGCACCTGGGATGTAATTCTGTCCCTGTGCACATGCACATTTTTATAGCTTGTATCAGTCATTAATAGATTACATAGCCTAATGGTTGGGTCCAGAACAAATTAATCAGAAACCCTAATCTATGACTACTTATTCCTCTCTGTGACCAGATTCAGAATTGTAGAGAAAATAGAAGAAAATAAAATTCTTATTGTCAAATATGCTCAGAGACTGTTTACATCAAAGGACAGCGTTGCCCTCCACCACTATTTATTCCCATAATTGGTGTTATTTTTATCGTTATGAACCTTTTTTTTGTTTTCTGGTTTTTAACTGTACTTTTTAACATTAAAAGGGTACATTTTCTTATTTTTTTTTTAGAGTTTTAGTTGATAGCGAATTTAGAAATAGGCTCTCAAATGTTGTTTTTTGGACGGCTCTGATGATATTGTGGTATATGTGGTAGATATAACATTTGCATGCCATAAATTAAAGCAATACAAATGTTTTTACAGCTATACCTAGATGGACCCTTTGGTGAAGGACACCAGGAATGGAACAAATATGAAGTATCAGTTCTTGTTGGAGGAGGAATAGGAGTCACTCCATTTGCATCTATTCTTAAAGATCTGGTTTTCAAATCATCGTTCAATTCAAATATAGTGTGCAAAAAGGTGAGCATACATTAAAATAAACATGGGGCATTGGCATTTCTCAGTGGTCCCAAAAAGTGGTGAACTAGCATCTGCAAAGTTTAATGTTATAGTTAGAAACCAGCCTAGTGAACATTGTGCAGCTCTCCGATCCATTCCTCGGGCAAAAAAGTCAAATTATATTAAAATTAAGCAGGTCATTAATTAAAATTGGTAACCATCTCAGTGTTTTAACCCCCAGTCAACTAGCTTCTGTAGGTTCTTGATCTTGTTCAACCTTGGAAAATATTTGACTTGCTGCAGTCTTGAACCACTGCATAGTGTTTGCATATTGCTAGTTACAGGGAATAGACAGGAAGAAATAATGGGAAGGTACAAATAAACAAACGAAGGTATATATATATATATATATATATATATATATATATATATATATATATATATATATATATATATAAGCCAGGACCATAATTTTTGTAAAGATCGTATGTGCTTAAGTATTTCTAAGTCATACATTTATTTATCCTATTTTCATTTAATTTAACCTCTTTAATGCCACAGGGTCTTCAACACTGTGTTTCACAATGCACTGAAGACCTCCCTAGTTTTAAAGCGAAACTATCATGTGAATAATATTGCCCCCCCCCCAATACTTTACTAACCTAGCAATATGCAAAGTTATATTGTCCTTAAGCTCTATAAATCCATTTTATTGCAGGAAAAACTTCTTTGGCAGGAACTAGAGGACAGACAGAGCAGACATCTTAGAGGAAATGTACCTCTGAGTCTGCACTGTAAGTGATGTTCACTGCCATCATTGTTGGTGACGTTGGTTGGTTACTGTAATGATTCTGTAAATATAGACACTCAAGGATAATCTTAATATCAGATCTTTTATTTAACTCATTCCATCTCCTCATACAACCTCTAACTGCCCATCTTCAGCTCCCCTCCTCTGCTTCCTGCCCTCTTTTCTTAAAGGGAGAGAGAGACTTTGCTGTATGTTACATCAGCCCCCCTTTTTTTTTCCTATTAGTCATAAGACAAACAGAAACATTTATATTCACTGAAACATGAATATTACAACATGACATCTGTTTAAAGTCTGATTATGTCATGACAATATTTCCTCAATTAGTCTTGATGGGGCTTTTCTTTCCCTCACAAGATAGCGTCTTGAATAGTTGGGAATATCCTTTTCCAATGAATTATCCATGTCCATTTCAGAATGAGTATTGTCAAATGCAGACTCATTTGGCTGAGAGGGTTCACCAATATCTTCTGTAGGCATGACTTTGAAGTGTGAGGTTATGGAATTCCTGGTTATGGAATGTCCATCACATTCTGCTGTAACCATACTTCCTTTCTTACATTGTATTCTGCTGGATGATAGACTGAAGTAGTCTTATTATGTGACTTTTGACGTAGAACAACCTTATCTCCCTTGTGTAAAGAGGATGGTTGGGCATGACGTCTCCTGTCCGCAAACTGTTTCATTTTGTCCTTGTTCTTTGCATCTGTTAACCTTACAGTGACTTTGTTGGGTAGTGCATGAGTAGCAACATCAGGGATCCTTATGTGAGGATTTCTGTTGAACAACAGTTGTGCTGGGGCAGCATTGATTGTTGAATGTGGTACACTTCTGTTGTTGCCCAAAAATTTGTACAGTGCTTGTTTCAGTGGTATGTGCTCCAAATGAGCTGTTTCCACTCTCTTCCCCAAAGTGCACCACAATTCCATTTGCTTGTGGCCAGCAGGGTGTTATTTTCCTATGAGTAAATCCAAGATATTCAGAGAATTGTACAAATGTGTGTCCATTAAAGGGAGGCCCATTATCTGTTTTGACAACTCGTGGAATGCCAAATGTTGAGAAGATGTTGTCCATTTCTGGTATGATACTAGAAGCTGAAGTTGATGAAATAAATGCAATAGCTGGATATTTGGAATATTCATCAATTACCACCAGAATGTATTGACCATTAGGTAGTGGGCCATAGATATCAACTGCCACTTCTTCCCATACTGTTGTATGGAGAGGAGACATTAGTAATGGCTCTGGTTTTGATGTAGAAGTAACAAACTGACATCTAGAGCAATGGTTTATTAAATTGTCTACCAGCTGATCCATGCCTGGAAACCACACCTTTTCCCAAAGAAGTTTCTTTGTACTAACAATTCCCAAATGGCCTTCATGAGCTATCTATATTACTGATCGATGCAAGACCTTAGGAACAACTAGCTTGGTGCCTCTTAGAATGAGATGTTTTTCTGTGATAGATAATTCTGCTCTTACACTAGAGAATGATTTTAACTCTCTGAGGTCTATTTCAGGATCTGGAAATTTTGCTAATTGAATTTCATGCCATTTTCCATTTTAGATGATGTAAATCAAAGCGCAAAGTGTCTTGTCATTTGTAGTTGCTGTGACAAATTGATCAGCTGTAGGTGCTTTTGGTATCTCATGAGTTGCAATAAAATTGATATAATCTTCAGTGACCAATGAGCAGTTTGATTCACTTCAGGAGGATGTCTTGAAACGTAATCAGCCGGATTGCTGTATTTTCCAGGTCCATGACTAATTTTATAATTCTAGCCTTGTAGTCGCAGGCCCCATCATTCAATTCTCGCTGGCATTTTGGTTCGTGGATTTCCAAAAATGGTAAGTAGAGCTTGATGATCTGTTATAATAGTGAAAGGCGCTCCATAAAGAAACAAATGAAAATGTTTCAGATCCCCAGACATCCGTTAAGATCTCTTTTCCAGGCTGAGAATATTTCCTTTCTGTATTAGTTAAAGCTTTACTGGCATATGCAATGATGGACGGCTCTGAGTTATAGGTTTTGTATTGTACGAGGATAGCACCCAGTCCCACTGGACTCACATCAGCAATCAGCTCAGTGTGTAAAGTAGGATCAAAATAGGCCATTGTTGTTGTTGCACACAGATCATTTTTAATGTTATCAAAAGAAGTTTGGCATTCTTGAGACCACCTGAATTCATGTCCTTGTTTAGTGAGTTCTCTCAGTGGTGCGCAAATTGTAGAAAAAAATTCAAGATATCTAGCACAGTAGCTGGACATACCTAGAAAAGAGCAAACTGCACTGACATTTTGAGGAATGGAGGCCATTTTGATAGCCTGTACCTTGTTCGGATCAGGTTGTATTCCAGCTGCAGAAAAAATGTGACCATAAAATTCCAAAGAAGTTTTGTTAAATTCACATTTCTCTTTATTTAAAGTGAGTCCCTTAGATGATAAACACTTAAAGATAGCATGTAATGCACAATTATGTTCAGCCTGGGTTTTGCCAAATACAAGAATATCATCACTGTAGTTGAAAGCATTGGGAATATGTTGAATTATGAGGCCTTAATGGTAGAAAATGTTCTCAGGTATCTGGATTCAGGACTCAGTTCCAGTTGATGATAACCTTTGTTGAGGTCTAATTTTGACAAGACAGTTGCACCATTTAGTAATTGAATAATATCATTTATTGTGGGAGAGATGTATCTTTCTCGATGAATGGCAATGTTTGGAAGGCGCATGTCAACACAAAGTCTTATCTTGTCAGGAGTTTTTGATTTTGGAACTACCACAACTGGAGAGACCCATGGAGTGGGACCATTTACACATTCAATAATATCTTGGTCATCCAAAGCCTGGAGTTCAGTTTCTACTTTCTGTCTTAGATGAAATGGAATGCGTCTGTGAGCTTGTGCAACAGGATGAATATTCTCATTCACTTGAAGATGTACTTGGAAGTCTTTCAATTTGCCAAGGCCACTGAACCATGAAGGAAATTCATTAATCATAGTTTGTATATCCTTGTCATCTGGACCAGCTATTATATGAATGATTTGAATGAGACCCAAGAACATGGCGGTATGATAACTAAGAAGGCAGCCTGAAGAACCTTGTAAGACGTAAAAACATGTCTTTTGTATTTTATTTTTATAACTGAGTACAGCATCAACTTTTCCCATAGTGGGTAGTGGAGTTTGCGAACCATATGGAAATATTTTAGTGTGAATATCTTCTAAGACAGGCTTCATTTTCAATCGGTGAATCACCATCTAATATATCCTCTGATGCTCCAGTGTCAATCATAAATGCAACGTCATTATCAAATATAGTGAGTGTAACACCAGGAGATTGTGTTGATTTATACGTAGATGTAATGAAAACATAGTCATCCATTAAAAAGGATGCCTCCTGTGTGTCTTGATGCAAAAGTTTTATATTTGCTTGTTCTACTAATCTGGTATTTGTTGATCTGCATAGAGCAGCAAAATGTTTTTCTTTCCCACATTTATTACATGTTTGACCTAAAGCCGGACATTTGTTTGTGTGAGGAAACTCCATTCCACACCTGTAACTTGTTTTATCTTTTGTTTTTGTGTAATTAACTGTTGTATGTTTATGCTGAACATTATTCACGTGTAAGTCATGTCCTTTTTCCATCCTAGCAGCTTGATAGTCTGCAAGTTCTATGGCACGAGCCATTTTAAGGAATTCATGTAGAGAGTAATCTTGCTGCAATGCTTTGCGTCTTATAGTAGATGATAAGCAACAGACAATTATTTGTGTTAGAATTTCATCATCAACATCAGCAAAAACACATCCTTGTGCCAGTTCTCTTAAACGTGGGACATATATGTCCATGGATTCATCTGGATGTTGTTGAGAAATCCTAAATATGTATCTCTCATATCTGATGTTTTGTTTCAGGTTGAAGTAATCCATTAAAGATTTGGAACAGCCATTGTATGTGTCAGTGTCTGCAGCAGGTAGTGTGCCAAATATATCAAATACTTCCGAGCCAGTATAATGCAATAATAAGCCCATTTTCTTTTATAATCTTTTGTCCATTGCTTCTAGAAAGTTTTCAAATCTAGTTATCCATTTTCTCCAGTCATAGACCAAGTTATTGGTATCAGAGGTATCAAATTTAGGAAACATGTTCAGATAATCCGCCATCTCAGCTCCACACAGTAATGTGCTGCCAGACCAGAATTGTAATGTAGTCGAATATAAGCCTAGGAGTGTTGCCCTCCAATGCGATAATATTCACTTCACATACCTTAATTTCTAATCCAATTTTTCTCCTCGTCGCCAGTTGTAATGTTTACGTAAATATAGACACTCAAGGATAATCTTAATATCAACTCTTTTATTTAACTCATTCCATCTCCTCAGACAACCTCTAACTGCCCGTCTTCAGCTCCCCTCCTCCACTTCCCGCTTCCTGCTTCCCGCCCTCTTTTCTTAAAAAGAGAGGGAGACTTTGCTGTATGTTACAGTTACCTTAAGGTAATGGAAGTTCCTGAACGCGCATGCACACAGAGCTTCTCTTGTAAGCTCTGTGCAGCCCGATGCCTGTCAAAGAAGTTTTTTTCTTCAATAACCTTAAGGACAGTATTGCTTTGCATATCGCTAGATCAGTAAAATATTGATAGTTCTGCTTTAAAGTGTTAAAATACTAGTAATATAGAGATGAAATACAATGCGTAAACAAATACAAGTGATAAAGGAATACTATATTAGCAAACATACTTGTCCTATAGCTGTTTTGGACGTGTATCATAATCTGCACCAATACTGACAGTACATTTTGTGAGGAACCTGTTATTTTCCAAATAATGATATATGTTGTTTATGAAAGACAAATGTCAAAGAAGTAACTTTAAGATTTATTATGCTAATCTGACTTCAGTCCATTAGACAGAGGTGTGTTCAACACGTTGCAGATATATGTATTGGAAACCCTTTAGATCCTCAAACCCCTACCATCATTGCAAAGTGACTCACAGGCTATTGACACTGTAAAATGCAGTTTATTGGATATGTTTAAAATTCAGAATCTTTCTTTTTTCTGCAGGTGTATTTTATATGGGTAACTCGTACACAGCGCCAGTTTGAGTGGCTGGCAGACATCATTAGAGAGGTAGAGGAGAAAGACAATAGTGATTTGGTGTCTGTTCACATTTACATCACTCAGCTTGCGGAAAAATTTGACCTTCGCACAACCATGCTGGTAAGAAAATAAAATAAAGAATGATGACTTTAAAAGTTGTCTACTCCTCCTATCTAAGTGATATGATCCTGGCCTGTACTGTAGAACATAAATGGTGGTGCCTCTCTCCTACTGACTGAGCAGTATAACTTAGGGACATACAAAATTAGCCAGCACTTGGATAAGTGATAGCATATTTTATAAGCAAAAATTACTCAGTTTTGCTATCGCCCATGCATAAATATTTATAAACTAGTAAAAAATACACGTGTACACCGGCCAAAGTGCCACCCAGTGGCCTCGGCTGCTGCCCTGGAACCGAGAGTGGAGACAGGCAGTGGCCCGTTCAGATGGAAGCCGGAGAGTTCTGCCATTCTCTGCTGTGCATGACTGCATTGTGTGGGCAGTCTCTACTGCACATGTGCGTGTTATGCACACAAGGTGCGACTCATTCTACCAAATTATAAATATTGATGACTTGTTTATAGCTGTAGCCAGGGGTTGGCATCTTGAATGCAGCAAATAACCATTGCTATGCATCACATTGCTCATGTCTCTGGTACTCAAAGGGTTAAGTGTGAGTGCTGTCAATTCAAATTATGAGATGTGCAATATACTTTTACAGAAAGTGGATAATGTTTTTTGTGACTTTGTCAAAGAAGTGTTGTATATTGCTCACATTGAAACGTTGACATTGAGCAAAATACAACACTTCTTTGACAAAGTCCTGAGTATGCCGGCTTTTTCTTCATTTTCTATACTGTATGAACTCCCCCATAGCTCTGGCACCCGGGCAGTTTTCATTTAAGCGAGAGTGCTTCCCCATTGGAAATGTATGTATATATATATATATATATATATATATATATATATATATATATACAGAAGTATGGAAGGTGAATCCAACATAACTAGCACAGTATAACTGAGTAATATGCTTGCAATAATAAAAGAAAATAACTAAGAATCTCTTCATAACACAGCTCCTCATTTTTATAGGCTAATTATCAGTGAACTTCACCACACCCTTTCTTTAGTCTGGCTCATTAATTCCAGTGTATAGATATATTTTGCTTTACCAGAAGATCACTGGTATAATTGTGCACCAGAATTGTTAGGTGTAATCAAGGTAAAATCCCTTTTTAGCCTTAAGAAATGTAGAAAAGGCCTCTAATAGCAGTTTTCCAGCAGGAAGAAGATGTTCTGTAAACAGAAGATATGAAGATGCCTTGAAGGTTCACGTAATACAAGATAAGACTTGTCTTAGTTAAAAAAGGAAACACATTTCTATGTGATTAACTATGTCTGCAACTGACACTCTGCAAATAAACAGTATTACACTGAATACCCAGTATGTATTATCAATTGCCTATTACAGAGCCCTTTGAGGATGGTGCTTATGAATATCTTTTACAACATGAGATGCATATATATTTTTTACAAGATTCAGATGGCCATTCTCAGGGTCCATGTACCTGCTAGTGAATTTTATGTTGAAGCTTTCCATGAATTTTAAGAAGAGGTTGAAGCAGAGGTACTAGTGCTTGCAAAGGATTTTCAGCAAAGAGTTTTAGAAGAAATGTGTCACATCTGTAATTTTAAAGAGCTCAGAAGGTGTAAACAGAAAGGTATCCAGATTAGTATAGTAGATGTTCAAAAAGGAGCAATGGACTCCATAGATGGTTGTTTAAAACTACTTTTAAAGAAAAAGGTGTACATCAGACACTTTTCCCAGTGGAAATCCATTAACAGCAGACTTGGGAAAATTGCAGTGGAGGTTTGCTTATTGAAGGCAGCTATGGAAGAAGATGTTGTGTTAAAATGTCACTCTTCTTCTCCTCCCCTTCCTCGATCCAGACTCCTCCGATGACAGAGCATTTCTGCATATAAGCTGGAGCGCTCTCTGATCAATTATGAGCAGTATGTTTGCATATCAATTGTTGCAAAGACATCAGAGAGCAAAGCGTGAAAGGGCTAGGGATCTTCGGGATCCCCCAAGCCCACCTGCTGAACTGCTTCAGTTTGCACAGTGAGGTAAAAAAAAAAAAAAGTGCAATAAAAAAAAAGTGCAATGCACATTTTGAAGCTAAGTGAATTTTTTGGGGCTACGCTCATTAGCCATTCTGGTAGACTGATTATTGAATATTGAATAGCTACACAGCTTAGACATCGATAATGATTGGTGGGCTTTTTTGCCTGAATGACGGTTTTACCATGCACATTTGAATCAAGGCCTATAAGACATTTTGGAGTCAGGATGGCTTAATTGATCTAATTTCTCTTATGTCCTATGCGGAACACAGGAACAATTGGGGGTAAAGTATACTCCTGAAGGTGGGCACGGCACTTGCCTTTAAAGGCTGTCTGAGGCAGAGACTGCATCCCTGCTTCACTTTACCCCAACAGTCTAATCCAGTTTAAAAAGTAACCTCTGATGAGATGGATCAGGGCAGAGATTCTCACTTAGCCTTCCTTTTTATAAGGATTGGGCTACGTAATCTCCCATTAAGTGGGCTTCTATCGTTGGGGTCCATTGTGGCTTTGAACCAGGGCACAGATTTAAGGGTTTGTTAGAGAATGGCTTGCATTATAAGCTCTGTTCTCTGAATCTCTGCTTAGCTAGTCTCAGCAGAACTTCGTATAATACAAAAGAGCCTGAAGATTGAAGAGGAGAAACTTTCTTTCCTTCAAAGTGCACAGGTCCTGTGAATATTTCCATTCTCAGTGTTGCTTTGGATGTACTGGCACTCTGTACATTTGTGTTAATTTATGAACTTTTCTGTACATTTTTCTCCCACTAGTCCTTTCATTTACAGAGAGGAATCATATTTCCTTTAATTGCCTTTAAGTTAAACTCTTTAATACACTTACTATGGTTCCATTCATTTTTTATTCATTTTACTTCGTATTCATTCATTTTTACCTTATTTTCACTCATGCTTATTTTATTTGGTTTTATTCTTTACTTGATTTCTAACTTTTTAACTGTTGCTCAGTGCATATTTGGCTTTTGGGAGCTGTAGTGCCTTTAGGAACAGGCACTCATGGTGGCTATATAGGTTGGGACATAGAACTGTTGCATACTGGTGTAGTAAGTAGGCTTATTTTGACTCTCTATTGTTGGACTAAATAGCAGGGCCCCAAGGGACTGCCTCTGATATTGAGGGGCAGTTTTACATGATGACTGGAGAGCCACCACTCCATTCTGTTAGATCTTCTTTTTACCTCCCTGGAATCTTGATAGATGCTTCTATATATCCCTATGGTTCCTGTGTTCCACATCCTATATAATAATTTGCTAAATGTGTTTGTCAGAAGCTGTCATGTACAGTAGAAACGGCTGCGCGTGCTGCAGTCATGCGCACTACAGACTGCACGCACCATGGCTGATAACAGAGCGGGGCTCAGAATTCAGACTGTAGTTCACCTTTGGTGAGCAGAGAGGACTACTTTATGAATTCGGAGCGCCCCACTCCGTATCAGCCTCGACGCGTCTCTACTGTGCATAACTGCACCGCGGCCGTTGTTGGGTGGCACTGTGGCCTGTGTACACGGGCTCTTCAACTAGTAAAACATAAGAGAAAATTTGATTTCCGTGTACTTAACAATAAATATATTATCTGCTTGTATAATGTAATAGCAAAAATATGGGTATCAATCAACCTAGCATCACTTGAGTGGAAATCAGCTTTAACATTTATCATTAAACGTGTGCTTTGTGTGTGAATACAATATAAGTGCCAGATGTTTTTGTAAAATCAAACTGACATTTATCTATCCCCAGCATTGTTCAATCATCCAAAATCAGCTTGCAAAATAATGTTCTGTAATGGCAGGTAATTTGTGTATTATCATTACCCTGTTAATTCATCTTATGTGTGTTTCACTGATTCATTACTAGTAACCTTGGATACCAGGTTATAGTGTAGTATAATTGCTCAACAAACCACCAGTGCCTATGACTATAAACCAGGGGGTCTCAACCCTGTCCTCAAAGGTTGTATAGAGACCAGGATTTAAAGATATCCCCGAAACCTTTAAGAACCAGAGTGGTGTGCAGTACATGGGCCTTACATATTTAAGAAAATTGAGTTAATCTGTAGCCTACTTAATTTCATTAAACTGACTGTGCTGAAGCAGGGATATCCTTAAACCCTGGCCTGTATTGAACCTTTAAAAACACCCTTGCCCTAAAGGCTTCTGCCTTCTGCTCATTCACTATAAGAAAGCATTAACATTATTTTAGTATAGTCTCTGAACATTAAAGGAACAGTAACCTTTTGTTATGTTGGGCTTTTCCTGTTAAGTAAAACAAGGGTGTTCCTGCAGAATGTGATAGAAAATACTGAGTGATGCTGCCAGCTTGAACTAATAGCAATCAGAGTACTGTTATATTCTGCAGGAAAAGCTCTAGAACATAAGTTTACATAAAAAAAAATGTTTTCTGCTCCTTTAAGTCCATTTTCTGCCACCTGTCACTGGTTTGATTTGCCTGGTGTAGTGGCAGTTGAGTTGCAGCCTTGCTTCTATAAGCCTGTCCCTTTGAGTCACAGAGACTGAAAAGCAATGCATTGTGCATCCTTCTAGCATACAGTTGGTTAAAGCTGAAAACATTGTCATTAGGGTTGGGCAAAAAGTGAGAACAATTTTCTGCATGACTTTTCACAAAAAAAGTGGATTTTTCTCTTTTTTCATGAAAGTTTTCTCATTTTCTCCAATGCAAAATGTTTCTCCTTTTCCCCTATATTTCCTATGGTACAACATTTCATAGCACAATATTACTTCTTCTGAGGAGAAATAAGTAGCTGAAAGTTGTGTGTCCTATAGCAACATATACATTGAAACATTTGTTAGCATGCAGAGTGCCTTTATCCTTTGCCCACAACACTAACCTCCTGATTAAGTGACCCTGGCACATATTCATGATGATGTCAAATGATAAAAATATAAAGTACAACCTACAATGTGGCAGATGTTTATGGTAGTGGTGGAGGGGGACTGGTGCAGTGTGATTGATGTGTGTGTGTATATATACTCACTATACCTATAACACTAAATCCTTCCAATCCACCTTCTGGACATGTATTCAAATGATAGGCCACATTAAAATTGAGATCCCTCAGTTTTCTTATGGTGTGACTGATGCATTGTGCTCCACATCAGCAGCAAATAATTATTCTACATACTTGGGCCCAAAATTAGTAAAACTTTTAAGGATAATTTTAGTTCATTGCCATTATTAGTCTCCTGCTGGGAAGAGTATCCAGGCACAATTGAGGGAGAAAGATTGATTGATGAGTGCACATTTATCAAGGTTGAGTTTTTCGGTATATGTGCTAATAGTACCTAGTACAAAGGGGTCTGGCAGAGGGAATCTTGTGAAGAGGCTACTCTTAGAGGCATTATCTGTGCTGGTGTTCCTGTTGTTTTTCATCTTTGCTACATCTGCAGTTAAAATGGATGAAAAGGTCACCAGGTGACCACCTACCACCAAGCATCATTGCAGAGAAAAGTATAACAACTGCTTAGTATTCATCTGAAGTAATTTCTCAAACTTGTTAGGTAAAAATACAAAGGTTTTTTTCAAATTGTATAAATATTCTTTGGGGGTATAAGGTTGCACATTTCCAGATGGAACTAGTTTGCATTGCATGGTTGGGAATGTACGTTAGTGAACCAACCATACAACCAACCATTTTCAAATGTTGTTGATCAATTCTGGGGCAAACCAACTGCACCATATGGAACAAATAAATATTCCCATAGTTTCAAATGAGGCATTTAACCCAATGAATGCTACAGAGGCCTCAATGCATTGTAATTAAATATATTGAAGGCCAGAAGTTAAATAACTTTATTTAAATATATGGGTATTTTTGGAATTCTCATTTATCCCATATGGTATAGTTGGTTTGCTCAGGAATTGCTCAGTTTTACTTTTACACATATGGGCCAACCTCCCTAATGGTAATTTATTTCAAAACATTTACTCTGTCTGCACTGACATTTCTAAATATCCTTACAGGTTTTTTTTTTTTTTTTTCAAATGGGAGCTGGGACCCCTGAATTCAATGACGTGCCAGGGCTGTCACTGGTCCTTAAGGGAAGTTTACCCATCATGGTCCTAGCACGTCATGGGTCCTTAAAGGGTTAATGCAGAAAATGGGTGAGCATCATCATTTCAATGAGTGTGAGTGCATCTGTATTGTGCTGCAGTTTCACTGATGGATTCCTAGTAAAATCATATAAATACACTACTAAATACTTTGCTGTTAATACCATCTGTATTTCCTATTTTAGTATATATGTGAACGTCACTTTCAGAAAGTTCTGAATCGAAGCTTATTCACTGGCTTGAAATCAGTTACACATTTTGGAAGACCTCAGTTTGAGCCATTTTTCATCTCACTTCAAGCAGTTCATCCAGAGGTGAGTTTTGTATAAAATTATACAGAATTACAGTGTTATCATGTAAATATTTTGTTGCAGTCATCAACAGTCCCCTTAATGCTATGTATAACTATGGCTCATTCTTAAAAGTGACATTCAATATAATGCTGTTTACAACAATGATAATTAGTTTAATATCTTCCTTATGCTATGTTTTGTTTAAGATTAGCTAGTGCAGTTTACAGATTCAAAATGAGATATATTGTCCAGAAATTCAGTATGGAAAAACATAATTCTTCAACACTAGCTATGGAAGTGCCATCTTTATTATTGTTTTGATATATACGTGTTACAAGGAAACCTGAGGCGGTTTCAGAAATGTAATTGCCTGGAGCCATGCTACACTTTATGATTTGTTGTACTCTTTCAAATTATATTTCATGTACCTACAGAAATGAATACAGTACTATAACTTCAGCAACACAAAATGCTATACATTAGAAAAAGTAAATAAAACTATAGCTTCTTGACAGAATTTCTTCATGCAAGAATGAAACTAAACAATGGTGTTTTAACAGTGATCATTTTGATAATTTTGTTTAACAGAAAATAATAAATTATATAGTTACTAGTTGAACAGCCCGTTACACGGGCCACAGTGTCACAGCCATCCGGTCGCAGGGCAGTCACGCGCAGTAGAGACTGCCCGCACCGCAGCAGATACAGAGCTGGACGCTCTGTCGGAGCGCCCAGCTCTGTATCAACCGCAGCGCGAGCAGTCTCTACTGCGCATGACTGCAGCACGAGCAGCAGTGTCTACTGCGCATGTAGCGGCGTTACACACGATTTAGCGAATTATTATATAGGATATGAATAACTGTCCTTAGTTTTGTTTTTTTCTGTGTAATCCTGCATTATTTGTGTTTGATTCTTGCTTCCTTACAATCCAGTATAGGCATAAAAACTATGTACTAGCAATTAATTGTCACTCCTTAAAACAAATCAAATTGTCCACTCATGGATACAAGGAAAAAGTTCTTCTAGGAGTTCTTGAAGGAAACCAGCCATCTATAGGTTTCTGTCCAGAAAACTTTGTACACACAACAGCCCTATCTATTCCATGTTGCATGTGAAGGGTATATGGGATCATCAATAATTTCTTTGTCTAGTACTTACATGTTAAGTCTCACATAAATTTCAAACAATGTGTTAGCAAGAAAAGACCCCAAAGATAATGAACAATACTCTTTTTTTGCTAGATTTAATTTGCTGAAAGTGATGTAACAAGAGAGGGAGAGAAGGGGGAGGGACATATACTTTGAAGGATCAGTAGTTACTTAACACCTTTGTAGAGAAAAAAAAAGTGGAGGAGCGCCTATAGGGTGTTATCCGATATATACTGTATCAATCCAAATAAATAATCATAATACACTCACAATGTAACAATGCGGACTATACAGCATACGCTAGCTTGGGTGCCAATTCTCCTCCGTCCTGGAATATCACTGTCCGTCTTCAATGAGCAATTCCAAGTAAGATAAAGTATATATTAATACCAAAAATAAAATAAGAAAGTTTAGTAGCCATATTAATAAAAAAATATGCAAATTTTTAAAAACACATAGACAGGCCAAATAGTAATGGAACACGTCTGCAGTTCTAAACTGCTTCATCAGCCAATAAAGCCCACATTGAGAATACAAAAGTTTTCTTTTGTATATACCATTGGAGAATTAGCACAAGAGGAGTAAGGTGAAACCAATGTGGCTTAATAATGAGGTTTACGGGGAAATTAGAAATAAGGAACAGGCATATAAAGTGTTTAAGTTAGGCGGGTCAGATGTATCATTTAAAAAATATGAAAAATGTAATAAAATCTGCAATCAATTAAGCTAGCTAAAACTGAAAATTAGAGAAATATTACAAATGAGAGCAAGAAAAATCATAAATAATTTGGTTATGGTTGATATTGGTCCTCTTAAGGCTAAGACAGCTGAATTCATTTGTTAGGATAAGGCTATGGCTGACACCTTAAATGCATTCTTTGCTTCAGTATATACAAAGGAAGCATCAATAACAGGCTATGGGCAAATAAGCAAAACAACAACTCCTTACATTCCTTACTGAGGACAAAGTCCAAGAGAGACTGAAAAATGTTATGGTGAATAAAGCACCTGGACCTGATGGTACACACCCAAGGATACTTAAGGAACTTAGCTTCATAATAGCTTTCATCAGTCATAGTGCCCTTTGATTGGAGGAAAGCTGATGTAGTTCCATTGTGCAAAAAGGGGGCAAGATCTAAACCAGGAAATTATAGATCTGTAAGCATGACTTCCATAATGGGTAAGCTATTAGAAGGGTTGCTAATTAACAGTATTCAGAACTATGTGAAGATAAACAGTTATTAGTAGGAGTCAGCATGGTTTTATGAAGAATAGATCATGTCAGACTAATTTAATTGCATTTTACAAAAGAGTAAAAAAGCCTTTGATACAGTGTTACTGCATACATTAAAAGTCTTCAGTTTGGGCAGTGACATCTGGTCATGGATTGAGAACTGGTTAAATGATAAATAGCAGAGAGTTATTGTAAATGGATCCTTTTCAAGTTGGTCTAAAGTTGTAAGTGGGGTGCCACAGGATTCAGCTCTGGGCCCAGTGCTTTTTAATTTTTTTAGTAATGGACTAGAAGTGGGAATTGAAAGTGGTGTCTCAGTCTTTGCTGATGACACTAAGCTGCGTAAGGAAATGCATACAGGGATGGATGTTTTGTATCTGCAGACCGATTTAGATAAACTGAGTGAATGGGCAGAAAAATGTCAGATGAAATTTAATGTAGATAAATGTAAGGTTATGCATTTGGGCTGTAGAAACAAATATGTTACATATACTCTAAATGGGAAACACCCTGGGGAAACCTCATTAGAGAAAGATTTAGGAGTACTGATAGACGATAGACTTCAAAGCAGTGTGCAGAGTCACTCAGCTGCTGCAAGAGCAAATAGGGTACTAGCCTGCATAAGAGACATAGATGCACATGATGCTTATATTATTCCACATCTATGTGTGTGTATATATGTATATCTTTATTTGTATGGCGTCACACAGTGTACGCAGTGCCTTACAACAGACGTATGTTACAATAAATAGGAGGTGATAAAAGTGCCACATTCATAGAAGCAATAGGAGAGATGTCTCTGCCCCAAGGAGCTTACAGTTAAATGGATAAAAGGGGACAGACAACAGGGTAAGACGGTGTCAAGTGCTGAGATTACAAGTGCTTGGCTGAAGGTAGTGCATGATCCTAGTTCTCCAGAAGATAAGATTTCAGGGTAAATTAAAGACAGAGGGGAATTTTTCAAGAGGTAGGGAGAGGGGTATGGAGTTCCATAGGTATGGAGCAGAAAGCGAGAAAGGTTTGAGATAGGAGAGGGCAGAGGGTGTGGATGGTGCAACAAGAAGTGCATTGTGTGTTGAGAGAAGGAGGCGACCAGGAACATAAGAGGAGATGAGGGAAGAGATGTAAGGAGGGGTAGGAGTGTGGAGAGCATTAAAGGTAATAAGAAGGATTTTGTAACTGATGCTTTGCTGAATAGGGACCCATGACAGATGTCTAAGAATTATGTGAGCAAGTTAAGTTTTTGAGGAGAGTGTGGGGATTCCTGCAGCCAAGTTTAAAACAGATTGCATAGCTGAAGGATGAGTAGCAGGGAGGCCAGTTAGTAGGATATTGCAATAGACTAAGCGGGACAGAATGAGGGCATGTGTAAGAGTTTTAGTAGTTTGTTGGGAGAGGAACCGGCAGATTTTAGCAGTGTTGTGGAGAAAGAAGGGAGATGATCTAGCCACAGAGTTAATGTGAGGGGAGAAGGAAAGAGAGGAATCAAATATGGCCCCAAGGCATTGTGCTATAAATCCTTGGTTAGGCCTCATCTGACATATGGAGTACAATTTTGGGCACCAGTTCTTAAAAAAGACATTACTGAATTGGAAAACGTGCAGAGACATACAACACAACTGATAAAGGGATTGGAGGCTCTGAGTTATAAAGCGAGACTAGCCAAACTGAGATGCCTAAGGGGGTGATATGATTATCATTTACAAATATATTCAAGGACAATACAAAGACCTATCCAATGAATTATTTATGCAAATATCTGAGGTAAGAACAGGGATCATCCATTAACACTACAAGAGAGGTGCTGTAGACTAAAACAAATGCAGGGATTTTTTACAGTAAGGTTGGTAAGGCTATAGAATTATTTTCCTCTGGATGTTGTGCTTGTAGATACTGTAACCCTTTCAAAAAAAGAAATGGATACCTATCTAGCTCAGAATAATTTTAAGAACTATGACAGATGGCTTCAATGCAGATAGTCTGTTGATCCAGGGAACTATCTGACTGCCATTTGGAAGGATTTTTTAACAACTTGGGGCTTAATTGGAAATGGCTTCAGTGAGATTTTTTTGGCATGGGCTGGACTTGATGGACACACGTCTTTTTTCAGTCTCATCAACTATGTTATGATATTCTGAGCCAGTACTATGAATGAATCTAGAAAAAGCCCACACCCTGGGGACATTTCTAATTCTACAGAGAGTGAGAAGTTTGGCCTTGAAAATAACTAATTAGCATACCGTGCAGGGAACTGGCATGAACTGACAAAATGTCACATATAAATATAGTTCTCAAAAACAATTAATATTACAAGTAAATGGTTATTGCATTACATAGGTCTGTATCTCTCCCAAGGAGGATGGATTTTGTCAAAGCCTCACCAAAACTTCCACCAGCACCAGTACTATTAATAAACCATGCAAATGAAAAAGAAGAAACAAGAGGCGTTCCTAGTGTATTAACGTTATAAATTAATAATTCACCCACCACCACCAGTGGTATGACACTCACAAGATGAATGGCTAAACTAAAACTTACGTGCTGCTTAGCAATTCCGGCACGGGAATATGAATATGACCGATCCCCTCTAGCAGTGAATCCAGGCTGCTCCGCTTCCTCGAACCATCCACAGCTTGGAAGTATAGAATATATAGACAAAGAAAAAACAAGAAGGGGCACCTATAGTGTTATACCAGACTAATATTTGTATAACAATTAGACATGTAGTAGTTCAACTCACATATATATTTTGTTGACAATCAGGCATATACCTGTCATCAACTCAATAAGCATATAGAGTACTTAACTGTCTCTGCTTGGGTATACGTAAATTACATTCCAACATCTTTTTCCTTGAGATGTGATCTTCATAAATCAAGTTGAATATGACCTTTTTGGTTTGTTCATTTTACTTAGGCAATTCAGGTTGATAAGGCAGTTTGTGCGCTGCGAAACGCGTATCGCTTGAAAGCCTTTTTAATAAATATTTTGTACAGTAAAGGACAGCTTCTTTTAATATATTTTTTATTTGACTGATTGTCAACAAAATATAAATGTGAGTTGAACTACTATATGTCTAATTGTTATACAAATATTAGTCTGGTATAACACTATAGGCGCCCCTTCTTGTTTTTTCTTTGTTTATATATATTAATAAACCATCTAACACTGAATATGAGGAGTCACATTCCATACACTACAACAATTTATTCTTTTTATTTAACGCTATAATTTCTCATCATGATTGTGGTGATACAGGGAGATAGGTGTTCTTAAGGTGTCTTTGCCCAGTTGATCCTAAGATGTACTTCCTGGCCTGCTCACTATCTCAGAAGTTGATATATTCCATATAAGTTAATAGAATATTTTGGCTACCAGGTCATTTTATCCAGCAATGACACTTATTACAACCGCCACATTGTGTTCTACTTTGAAAAAGCCTACCAAATGAAACCAATGTTAAACTTTTTATATTGATAAAATTATACCTACCTTGAAAATGTAGTATTTTTATGTTAGGGCAGTAGTTCTCAACCAGGGTGCTGACATCCACTAAAGGTGCCTCTTCTTTTCTATAAATATCTGACAAAAATGTAAATACATTTGTATGGAAATTGCTATGCTCCATATGGTTGTTTCCTTATTATGTTTGTGACACCTAAAATTATCTGTATATTACACTTATTTATTCTTTGACAAATAACATATGAAATATTAGGTGTTCTCAAAAAAAAAAAAATGGTAGACTACTTGTTAGGGGTGCCTCAATAAAAAGAAAAAATATTTAGAACTATTGTGTTAGAATCAAGTGAAAGGGTAAATATCACTTTATTACATTTTTGGTTTAGATAATGAAAGAGAACATAATAAACAACATTTAACGGGGTTGTTTGTTAATAAGGATTATTATATATAGTAAAATATTTGCTGACCCTGAAAAAATGTATGTACATCAATTTCATCCTTTCCCATATCTTATTTGCTGATCCAGAGAAAGGCATTGAAGCCTTTTCCAATTAAACAACAAGTGGATAAAAAAGTCTTCATGACTACAGATGGTAATTGGATATGTCCCAATATCAATATCCTATCTGAAATTAAACCAACTGTCATAATTCTCAATATCATTCTAAGCTATATCTGCCAACACAGCTTTTTGAAGCAAATAATTCTACTTCCATACTATCCTTATTGCCTTTGCTGTATTTGATGTATTGGATAACTCCTGATTATTTTCAGCTCTTTTAGTAAATAAGCAAATAGTTTCCTGAGGGAGATCTTTGTATTGACCTAGCTTGTCTCTCTCTGTAATTAAAATCTTCTAATCCCAACATCAAATTTCTATTGAATATTCCTGTACTTTTTTCAGTATACAAAGGTGTTTTTAAGAACCAGTGTACAAAATTGTTCTCCATCTTCCAGATGAGGCCTTAACAAGGGTTTACAAAGAGGCAGAATTGTATTCTCCTCCCCCCCATCTATATCACCTTCTATTATTGGTGGTACTTTATTGGCTTTTGCAGCAGGTGAGTGACACGGCACACTGTTGTGAAATGTATTATCTATCAGTACTTCCAAATATTTATCTGACAAGTATTCCCCAAGTCCCTGGTCTGTATATACTTCCATACATAGTTTAATCTCATGATCAATTGATTGATAAGAGTCAGAGAGCAAGGCAGGAGCTTCTTCCTACCTGAGTTGGCTGAGCCCACCTGAGACTCTACTGAGACTGCGTGACCGCTACTAAGCCGACAAACAATGCATCATATATTCAAGACAAGACATAAAGACAAGGGGTATAACTTCATATACTGTGTAACTTACACACACTCATTCCAACATGTAGAGGAACATAACACAAGGGACTGACAATTACTGAGGTGTGGTGGGTGCTTTACCAGCTGTTGTGCCCTTTATTCTTTTATTGAAAGCGGTTGTTGATTGTGAAGCTAACATTGATGTATACTGTACTGTAAACCACTGCAGTCCTTGGGAGATAAAGATAATTTTGACATTTGCTAGCAGTGTAGAAATATACAGTCAAAGAATGAAATCGAAAGGTTATGCACTAAGGTGTATATAAGGTGATACCTTCGCAGGTGAAATCACTTCTCCAGATCCTATGTTATTCAATGGAGCCTATGGACTAAGATCTGTAACGTTGGAGAAATCTTAGGGCATTGACTCCATAGAATAACATAGGTCTTGAAGAGTTTAGAACAGTGGAAAAGTCATCTCCACTTTATCACCTGTTTATCACCTCTGCATCTCCCCCATAGAGTTGCATGTGGTTGCAGGGAGTGCTGGTCTGATTGTTAGCTAGTAGTGTAGAGACATACAGTGAAAGAAGGAGATCTAGGGGGAGATGTAGTAAAGCTCTGGAGAAACGATGTTACCACCTCTTTATTACTCCTTAGTGCGTTCCCCCACACCAGAGTTGCCTGTGGTTGCAGGGAGTGTGATTATGATTTGTAGACAGTGGCATTGAGTGATACTGTCAGAAATAGTAACTGATGACTGATAGGTGACACAAACAGAGACAAGTAGAATAGTCTTCACCTGAACTGCAACTTAGAGTAACAGTGACAAATAGGGATCATACATTATTTCCAGACAGACAAAGCATCACTCCACACACTTCAATGTGGTGTACTTTACAGTGAAAATCAACATTACTATCATTATGTCCAACGAATTTGCTAGAAGCAAGGGTGAGGAGGAGGAGGTGTGCATGGAAGTGCTGTTGGTGGTATAGTCATACTCCACAAACTGACTGTGGCCATGGTTGCTGCAGCTTGGGCAATAAGTAATAATGACCCTTTCCCTCATAAGGAAGCTAAACCTAAAGATGATGAAGAGTTACATTCTAGTATTGTTTTCACAGCAGAGTGGGGTTTAGCATGAAGCAAAGTACTTGTCAGATAGTGACAGTAAAACCCTATCCCAATCAATGGTACATTTTCTGTGTGTCCCTACTGGGAAAAGTGAAAATACAGTGTTTCAGACGATGTTGCTGATGCTGTTTCTGATTACCTGAATATGGTAATGACAATGATTTAGACAATGCTCCTCCTCTTTCCTCTCCTTCTTCTTCAGATATAGATAATGTAGAGAGTGAAAGTGATGATTTGGCTGAAATGAAAAGTCTCAGTCTTCCTCACTGGAGAGCAGCAATATTCATGTTTTAAACACTTTGACAGAAAATGTGCAGAGTCTAGACAAACAAACATGCCTAAAAATACTCAAACATCTTGGCCATCATCATCTCCAGTGTCACCACTTCCAAGTCCAACCCCCACCCAGTCACACTCACTGTTATTGAGTACTAAGTAGCAAAAATGTCAGCATCCACAACCCTAGATATTATGAATGTTTCTGCTGCTGTTCTGAGTGCTAGCACTATTACAACTGCATATCTCTGAGCCTGCTCCTGTTGTATCTGCAAGTAGGTCACCAGATGCACAATGTACACCTATGTCATACCACCTTCACCAGCAAGAGAGGAGGAAGAATCTGGTGGCAGTGGCGGTGCTGCTGCAGAAAATGGTGAATGAATGGGTATATGATGAGAGATTTCCTGGTTTATACAAGACATGAGTGGGTGGGAGATATGGTGGGGATGGATCTCACCATCAACACTGACATGATGTTGTTTGATGGTGATCAAATTGTAGTTTCTTAAGTTCATGCTGCTGAATTGTCTGACTTCCAGTCCAACCAGCATTACGAATCCTAGAGTAAGATCAGGCGCGTGTGTCCACCATGCTGAGAAAGTTGAAATGTCACTACAAGTGATACATCACTTAACTGTCTAAACTACACACCCTCACTGGTAAATAACAAGTAACTGAAATGAGCAAACCTACAAATTATAGAAGAACTTGAAGAACCATAGACGAACTGCCTAATGAAATGCAGTGAAAGGACTTACAAATATTGAAATAAACATATCAATGATTACATTTACAAAACATTGGGGTGGTGAACAATTAATATGGGATTTTTATTTTATTTTTGTATACAACTTAACTGACTCTCCTATAAGTTTTCAGACAGCTCAATAACAGTAAACTTAATTTTTAATAGTACCTTTAATTCTATCAGTGTTGTTTCTGTCATTTATGTATTTGAATCCAATTTTCCATTAGTATAGACAAAAATAATGTATGTTTAAATACAAAATAAATAATAATAAAAAAATAAAAATGTAATTTTTTTTGTCTCTAAGGTTCGTAAAATAGGAGTTTTCAGCTGTGGACCTCCTGGAATGACGAAAAATGTGGAAAAAGCTTGTCAGCAACTCAACAAGAGAGACCAAGCCCACTTTACCCATCATTTTAAAAATTTTTAAAATTGATAGCTAGTGTTAAATTCCCTTCTATGCCATGCTGTTCCAGTTGTCATTTTCATAAATACAACTCAAAGGAGCTGTACATTTTTATGAAAAATATATTATAGTGAATTTCCTGCTTAGTAAAACAAGGCTAGTCCCACTGTTAGAAGATGCATGTTATTACAGATCAATACTTTTCTTATCAGGATGTAAGAAACATAATTATCTACTGTCCAAAAGGCAAATGTTATTTTTATAATGTACACTGTGAGAGAGCTTGGGGCTTATGCACGTGATCAAGAGGCGAAAAAGTGGAAACTACTTTCCCAGTGATATCACCTCCCTAGTTCCTATTTTATTCTATACAGCCTATGCACAAAGATCTCCAAGGTTGGAGAAATCTTAGTGCATTGGCTCCACAGAATAACATAGGACTTGGAGAATAACATAGGACTTGGAGAAGTGTTTTATCACCTCGTTATCATACCTTAGTGCATCTGCCCCTTTGAGTCTTAGGCTAAAACATCCATAGTAATTCTAGGAACCATACCACCTGATGACGACAGTAAAAAAAGAAACTTTGGAACTATAATGGGGAAAATGCCTTAAGGTGTGATAAAAAGGTGACAAATCAGGAATGACATCACTTCTCCAATTACTATGTTAGTCTGTGGAGTCAATGCACTAAGGTTTCTCCAACTTTAGAAATCTTAGTGAATAGGCTCTATAAAATAACATAGGAACTGGAGGATTGAAATCACTGGAGAAGCCATCTCTGCTTTATCAACTCTTTATCACACCTTAGTGCACACTACATAACCCCCCAATGTCTTTTAAGCAGTGGGCGTACCCTTGATTTACAATGTAGTAAAATCATTACAATAAATATTTTTGATGATTAAATATTATTGTTTCTTTAAGTCCAAATTAAAATAAAATGTTAGCATTTATATTATATTGATGTTGTTAAATATTTTATAAATTGAATGTAATCTAGCTACATGATTGATTTTAATTGGACAAATTCCTTTTGTCGTAGGATAGTTTTGAAAGTGACAAAATGGTTAGTTGGCTCTATAGGAAGATCATGATTTTAAAAATAAGTAAATAAAATACAACTTATAATCACAAGTTTCATTTATTGCTTCTAAAATCATATTTTATAATGCCAGAATGTGTTACTGTACATAAAAATATACAGAGCCTGTTTGCCAGATGGGTAGCAAACACATTGCAATGGGTTGCTACCTCTCTGATACTCATAGGGTTAATCTTGCAAAACAAAATACGAGGGCATGTTGAAAAAAAAAAAGGAGAAGAAAAATGTCGGACAAAAATGATGAAAGAAAGTTATGGGAGCACTGTAGTAAAATTTTAAAGGGGGTGGGGGGTTAAAATGTGGGATGTACAATATTCGTCGAATTAATATGGTGAAAGAAAGCACTGTAAGTCGAATTTGGAAGGGGAAGGGTTAAATTGTCGAGTATGAACAATATTTGTCGAATGAATGTGGTTAAAGAAAGCACTATAAGTCGAATTTTGAAGGGGAAAGGTTAATATGTGGAATGTGAACAATATTAGTCGAATTAAAGTGGTAAAAGAAAGCACTGCAAGTTGACTTTTAAAAGGGGGGTTAAAATGTCGAAAGCGGGCACTCTGTCGGATTTTGTTATGTGGAGAACACATCTAACACTGAACTTGGTCTTTCTGCCGTCAAATGTATGCCTGTTTCCTTGGACTTTTACATTTTGTGCATTTTTGTAGGCGGTAGTCAGAAAAATGCAGACAGCGCCAGTTTTGTTACTACTCTGAAAAGTGCTGTCTACACCAGTTGTGTTTTACTGTGGTTCTGCAATAGAATAACGACGTAATGCATGTTTGCAAAATTCACGCTACTTGTTTTTCTTGTAATGCCGGTTTTAGCACGGGTAATAGAATCGAGCCCTTTGTTTTCACAAGTTGGGTAATAGGACATTAAAACCTGACTTAAAAAAACACACCTGTTTGTTTTTTGTTAGTGCTGGTAATAGAATCAAACCCACAGTGCTTTAGATTTTAAATATAGTGCAGCCAACATTGCTTTTCTATGTCTCGATATCTTAACCATCAAAGTTCCAGAAGTGTTTGCAAGTCAATGCATTACATACCCTTCTGGCATTCAGAGAGTTAAACTGTAGTGTAAAAAGGGCATGTGATGTACCTCTGACTGGGCTGGATTCTGTTACAGGTGCTAATTTTATCTCTACTTTTATCTCCAGTTTCCCCCCTAGACTTTGATAGGAAAATGTTTGATAAAACGGGTGTTAACATGTAGCACCTGCAACAGAATCTAGCCCACTGGCAGCAGCTAAGTCCCAAAGTCTAATCAAGCTCCATTATCTATCATCCAAGGGATTACTAGGGGAAAAAAAAGAATTAAAACAGCTATGTGGGTATTTTAACCCCTTGGATGCTATCATCCAATGTACTGCTAGGGATTAAACACATTGAACACTGCAGCTTGGGTAATTTAAATACCTGAATTTGAACAAGTTCTCAAAATGCACTGGAGAGCCCTCTAGCATGCAGTAGGTGAAATAACATGGGCTGTAAGTGGTGAGTGACATTAAAGGAGCAGTATATATATATATATATATATATATTTTTTTTTTTTTTTTTTTTAAAGTTCACTGGTCTTTAGTACCAGTCCTATCAAGCAAAAGGGTTAATAGCTATGATGGGAAATATAAATACCCCCAGCAAATTCCAGTGCTTGCAGTCCTAGAGACACCTCTCTTCCTCCTCCTGCTGGGGCTCTTTGCTTGTTAGATGACAAAGGTAAACTGGAGGAGGTTCACAGCAGTCAGTCCATTGCACATTTAACTACTACTACTCGACAAGGTAAGTGGGAGTGGTCAGTAGGGGCATTGCTGTCACTCAGTGCTGTATACTCTTATACTGTATTTCAAGGGGGAGAGGTGTTATGGGTGTTTCCCCTGGTACACAATGGTTATTTAAGATCTAAGCTGTCAGAAAAGACAGGAATTCATTTTTAACTTCTCATTTATGCTCTTTCTTTAATACTGGGAAATATGAAAATGGAAATGCACAGTGAACATGATTATAAGAAGATCAGCTTGTTGTATGTGAGACAGACTTTATACACCTTCCAACTCTCTCTGTGCATAGTCATTTTAATGTGCAGAAAGAGGATAGCCAGTTCTGGTCTGTTTAAACAATAAAACATAGTTGCTAGATTATTTATTTAAAGGTGAACTACCATAAGAATAAGTCTCTTTATGTGAATTACTTAAGATTCACCCAAGTGAGAGTGCTTCAATGAGCGGCCGGTTATTTCTGTTTATTGATTTTGTTTGCATTTGATCTGTTTTAGTCTACTGCTAGTAGTGATTTGTGCCCTTTACAAGTCATTCAGGTATTTTGAAGCTTATTTTCAGCTATGAAGAGAGCTAATCTAGATGCAGACTTCAACGGAGATTTTTTTAAATGATTTATTTAGAAAGTGTTTTACTAGGACGAATATATTGAAGTCTCTCTTGTTTTCAAGTATGTAATAAGACCACTGGCAAATACAATGCAAAAATAAATTGGTACAACTGACTTCCATATGCGTAGGGTGATAGCCCCAGAAATGCAGGGACACATAAAAATGTAATTCTAGTATTTCACAGAAATCAGTGAAATTAATGGATGTGTCTTTCATATAAATCTTATATTTAAAGGGATATCTGATTTACATTTAGATGAAGGAAACTAATCTAGATAAGTCAGTTAGTTAAACAAATTAAAGGCATCTTGTTCCTAGCTTAAATTTCCCATTTAGGATTAATATTAAAATTGTAAAAATCCATCTTCATGCAAAAAGTATTCCTTATAATTGTGTTTCTAAATATCCTATATAATAATTTGCTAGGATGTTTGTCAGAAGCCATCATGTGCAGTAAAGACTGCCTGAATGCACAGAATGCTGGGAGGTGTAGGAATGCTGGGAGCATTCTGTGCTTTCGGGCAGTCTCTACAGCGCATGGCTGCGTCGGCAGCAGGATGCAGAGCAGGACTTGCCTCTTAACCCTTTGAGTGTCAGAGGGTTACGCAATGTATTGCAAAGCAATGCGTTGCGTACCTCACTGGCACTCGAAGGGTTAACATCACTGCTTCTGTGAAGCATTCAGAGGGATAACTGAGTGTTAGGAATGTGCAATGTATTTTTTAATTCAAAAGACTAAAAACTATATTGTATCCAATTTTAAAAGGAATGCATTAAAACTAAAACAGTCTCATGTATGGTTGTTTTAATGTTTTACAGGGCATGATGCAATATGTTTTAATCCTTTGAGAGCCAGAGGGGTATGCAACACATTGCAATTAATCCAATTCCTATCACAAGCTGATAATGCATTTGTACTCAGACTGTGCTCTGTGGACACTGCAGGATTCTCAGAAATAGTTCAAGGGTTTGAATGAACACATTTCAGCAATGGTGGCTGAGTGGACAATGTATTTATGTATAAAAGTATAAGCACCATAAGGGAGGAACAATCATTCCCATTGATAAGAAGGTGCGAAATTTCTCCTCTAAAGTAGGCTGACCAGATCTCACCTTTAACCAGGGGGCACATAGGAAATAGCCATTTTTCAGTGCTTCACTGAAATTAAGCAGTCCTGCAGTATGCATTTCTCCTATGCATCCCCGGTTAAAGGTGAAGTCTGGTCAGCCTACTCTAAAGTAGAAAAGTGTGAAAAATGGCACTTTTCGCCTTCTGCGTGATTCCTGTGAAAATTTTTCTCTTTTTATAACCCCCATACACACATACACACACACTGCACTGGCTGCCTTAGAACCACGCATAAAAGAAACAAAAAGGAGAGCACTCCTCTATGTATAAAATATAGATATTTAATCCTCTGAGTGCCAAAGAGGTATCTAACCCATTATGCACTGGATACCTCTCTGGCACTCAAATGGTTAATATCCTATAATATAAAAGGCCAGATGTATGTTTGTCCGATGCTGTCATGCGCAGTAGAGACTGCCCGAACTCACAGAATGCTGGGAGGTGTAAGCGTCGCTTCTGTCACTAGAACAGCTGTGTATGTCTCCTCCCTCAGCATCACATGGAACAAGCTCAGACTGTGTGCATTGGTGGCTGTCCGTGGTTGGTTGGTGTCCTCTGCCGTCATGCTCAGTTACTTGGCAGCAGCCACTCTGTGCCTGGCTGAAGTGCTGCTCATGCGGCTGGCTGGACAGTGTCGTTTGTCCAAACGCAGGCCCGTGTACACGGGCTTTTACACTAGTAATACATAAAACAATACAAACAACCCTCAACACTCCTACTGCTGCCAGCCTACAACTCCCATTATTCCTCTTCAGCTATCATCTGGCAGGGAATGATAGGAGTTGTGGAAATAGCTGCAGAGTCTCTCATTGCCCATCATCCCTGCCTTGTCCAGTAGTAGCAAAGAACCATACATACTGACTTCCCAGTCTTGTCCCACTGCAATTGTATCCAGAGAACCACACATGCTGAGCTCCCAATAGTCCCTCCCAGCATTGTCCTACTTTACTGGTAGCATTAGAACCACACACACACACACTGCATAGCTGTGGGAATTCTGGGTAATAATTGGAAAATGGCAAAGTTCTTGCAGATAGTTTACTGGGGTTAGCAAAAATGTAAGAAATATTATGGATTTTTACATGGAATTTTGTGGGAAAACTAGGAAGTTGTGTTTTTTCATGAGATTTTCCACAAGAAACAAAATCTGCACATCTCTACCTAATTATCTAAATGGGGCTTTTAACCCCTTGAATGCTAGAGAGATCTTTATTGGAGACCAAAAGGTTAAAGTCCCCATTTAAATTCATGGGAATTTGGGGAACTGTTGTGCAGCTGGTTTGCCACAGAATATTTCCAGTTTGCTTATAACATAAGGTCCAGTATATTTACCTGTTGACACATTTTATCCTAATATTTTACCCTTAACCCCTTAAGGACCTGGAAAATCTGAGGTGGATTTCACTTAAGGACCGGAGCAATTCTAACCTTTTTCACTATGTCTTTGTTCAACAGTGTTTTTCCTCTAAGTACTTTATTTTACCCAAGAAAATTATATACTGTTTTTTTACGCACAGATAGGGCTTTCTTTTGATACCACACTTATATGGATAGCCCACCATTTAGTTTAATAAAATTAAAGAAAATGGTAAAAAAAAATGTAAAAAAATGCCATTTTTTTCTCTTGGGATCATTTGGGCACAATGGGTTACATTTTTATGGAGCCTGCATGAAAGGAATGACCGGTCAGTCATACCTACAAAATGGGCAATTTTAAGTGGTCACTGTCCCCCTGGGTGAAAATCCCCATGTCCCTTTTTCCCACCCTATTTTCCCACTTTTTTATTGATTAAATTTGGCGGTGTGTATAAGTGTATTACATGGCTCCAAAACAATCACACTTCCAATATTGGTAATTGACATGTTTTTTTTAAATAAAATTTTTTTTGCAAAAAAAAGTGTTGTGTCTTTTAAAAAAAATAAGTTGATTTTAGCAGGTCAAAAATTGACCTGCATCCAGCCAGCCTCCAGCACAGCAGTGAAGGGGTTAATACCCCCAGCTGCGGCATTTTCTTTTAACTCTAGGTGTCTACTCTCTGCTTCTCTGTCCCTTACTTTAATCGTAAGGGACAGACAGGTGAGGAGAGACACAGAGACAGTGTGTGAATCACACGGTCTCATTCATTTCAAATGCCGTTACATGTGATCGCTGCTTCAGCGATCACATGACCTGGCACAACTGAGAAGGGCTGAGACTGAACGCTCCAGTACTGGAGCGCTCAGTCTCAGCCTGGAATGAATTATAGCAGCGTGCATGGAGACACACTGCTATCATTTAACCCATGATGGTCCAGGCCCGTCATGGGTCCTTAACTGCTTTCCTTAACTGCTTAAGTGGTTAAGTTACCGATACCAACCAGCTTTTAAGTATATTTGATACTGATACCAAGTTACCCTCCTTAATGCTAGAGAAGCAATGCATTGGGGACTTCTCTAGAATATAAATGCTTAAAGTTTAATTTTTAGGATTATATGGTGATTTTGAGGGTTCTCCTACCTCAGTGCATTTGAGAATCATTATGACAAAGCATTAACTGCTATTTTCTAGTAAAAAATGTAATAGTCAAACTTTCCACTAGGTGGCAACAAGAGATCATCAGAAAAATCTGAAATAAGTGAATGAAAAAGCCTCTGTTCATTACATCATTTGTTGTAACCCTTTACTATACATTTGTCCTTAAAGTGGATTGTTATCTACACAGCTTTTAATCTTGTTAAATGTATATGTATTAATTTCTTAACCCTTCTTGCAAAGCAATGTGGTGGATACCCCCCATCACTTAACCCTTTGAGTGCCAGAGGGGCACGCAATACATTGCTTTGCAATGCATTTTGTACCACTCTGGCAATCAAAGGGTTAAAGGGTTAAGCTTTGCACTTTTAGTTTTTCATTCAGATTAAAGTGACAGTAAAACTTATTTTTGACTTTTCTATATTCAGTATAATATGTAAAATTAAATTACCACTACAAGGACTGTAAAAGAAGTGATAGTGATGTATTGTTGCAGTGGCTCTTTAACAGAGACACCTGCCTTCACTAGTGCATACAGAGCACTCAGTACTGCCGGGATAGCGCAATATCCCCGTTTTCACAGTTTCTGTCAGAAATCTCTCTGCAAAGAGAAATTCAAGATATTCATGCCTATGACATTAAATAATAAATATATGTCATGAGGAAAGCAAATGTCTTACCTAAAAGACTCCCTAAACTAAGCTTCAATTCCCCTTTATTTGCCTATCTTCTCTAGCTCAAAAACATGCTGTTCTCTCCTCTCACAAACACAGAATGGCTGTTGTGAGAGCCGGACACCCTTTTATATGCCTCCAGGAAAAGTAGAGATAACCTTCATGTGGTGGAGAAAAATGTTTCTTCCCATTTATTTCAATGCAATGAGGTAGGTGGAAAAAGAGGGAAAACTGCACTTTTCTCAAGAAATTATTCACCAAGCAGGAAATACCATTTTTCATCAGTTTTGGTTTGAGGCGAAAATTTTCACCCATCCCTACTTCTCACAGCCTCAGACTCCAGCAGGACATAAATAACACCCAGATCAGGAAGAATCTTGGAACACAGCTCTCTGTGTCTTCCCAATTAGTGACAATGAATTTTGGGGTCAAATTCCTTTCTCCCTCCCTGTCCCCTAGAGTCCCTCAGACTCCCATAATACAGAAAACAGAGTTCCTGCCTACAAGACTATGTAAGATCAAAAATATGCTGCTTTCTCTTCCTCTCACAAACACAGAATGGCATGCTTTGAGAACCTGACACACTTTTAAAGGCCTGTGGGAAATGAAGGGTAACTTGCGATGTGGTTTTAAAAAATTTGCAACATATTTCCCCCTTGGCGAAAAGTGCCATTTTTCTTCTGTTTCTCTTCTGAGGTGAAAACGTTCTCCCATCCCTGGTACCAGGTATCTTTAGCCGAGTTTTTGAAATGCCCGTTTATATGAAGTCCATTGAACGCCTTATCTAGCATTAACAAAATAGTTTTACTCCTCTAATTGTTACCATGCTCCATATTATGCTGTTTAGCTCACATGAATGTGTGTATATGGGAAATAAGGCACGTCTGCATATAGAAATCAATTGACATAAATGGCAATATATACCAATAGTAACCTCACTAAAGTGAGCTTTAATATGGGATGAAAATGAAAAATATTCACTGCAGGATTGTGCTAGTTTCTGTGCAGGCCTGAAGTATGGACATTTAAAGTGACAGTCATCCTCCTTAATTGACTTTTGATATTCTGTAAGTGCATAAATGTAAAGCTGAATTTATTTTTACTTTTTTTTTTTATCTTCACCTGTTTTTACTTGTTTTATATCCCTGACAGGGGGCTATCTAAATGTGCAGAGACCATTTTAAATAATACTGTGAAAGAAAAGAACAAGTGCAACAAAGTAGAAAAACAGGACAATATAAAAAAGACTGAAATAATTCAGAACATTACTGAGGAGAGGGCTGATAACCACTCTATTCATTAGAATCTCTCCAACCTGAAACAGAGGCTCTACGGAATAGTGCAGAGATTAAAAATTGTGTGCATTATGGACAGGGATAAGCAAGCATTTTCACTTCAGGAGTGAGAAATGGTACTTATTTTCTTTATTTATATAGCGCCAACTTAATCTGCAGCGCTGTACAATAGGGAATAGGCATACAGGGATATTAAATAGTAAATCATATGTGAAGAACAGAAGGATCAGCGGGCCCTGCTCGCGAGATCTTACAGTCTAGAGGAAAGTGGGTTGGACACAGAAGGTGTAAGTGCTATTGGGTGTGTTTCCTACCCACTGAACTTCCGGTCAGTGGGTGGGAGAGAGAAGTCTTTGGAATTACCGCACCATCTTCAAATCACACAACTTCAGACAGTATAAAATTTAAAATACATGTACCTTTATTCTTTGACGTTAATAACAATTATGTTTCGAGACCACCCAGGATTTGGAGGGCAGTTGATAGGTTGTTGCAAGATGACAAACTCGATCTACATGTTTCGCATCTTAACGCTTAATCGTGATGTGGTTTGTCTTCCATCACTTCCGTCTATTTAAAAGACACATTACCAATAGGGAACAATGTAGCAACTCTATCCGCGTTCCCTTCCCCCAATAAGATCGAATAAGACTTGCTCGACATAATTAACCCTATCTTTGCCAATTCATCAAACAAGACTAGCTTATGCTCACTTATATATATACATACATTGTCCTAACCTTAAAGGTAAAGTGTCTCGGACAATTTAAAACAGTATATTGACCCTAAATTTACTTTACATGTCTCATATACCTCCTGCATCCTTCAACCAGACGGAAGGTTGGAATACTTTGAACCCCTAAACACAATATTAGTTGTTATATATACCAAACCCTTGATAGCTATAAAATAGAAGGGGAGGAGACAGAAAAGTTAATCACATATATTCAACTTATTGCATACCGATGATTAATATCCATACTCATCATATTCAGTACTATTAGACAAAAAAGGAAACATCATAATTCTTATTCAAACCGTGAGGATGTCTAGTGCCTAAGGTGAAGATCCAAAAAGCCTCACGTCTCAATAAATGGCCGTCCAGATCTCCTCACCGCACTCCCAAGCTCACTTTTTCTATTATCTGTACCTTTAACATATTGGTTTCTCCCTTATGTATGTCTTTAAAGTGACTGGACACTCCTGACTTGAACCCCAAATTCCTTACATAACTCAAATGTTCATTTAATCTTTCCCTCATTGTACGGAGGCTTTTCCCCACGTATTGGACATCACAGCTGTGGCAAGTAAGTAAATATATTATTCCACGCGTGGCACAGTTACCATACATTTTATTACTATATTCAGTCTTTGTAACACTAGAAGTAAATTTGGATGATACATCCAAATAACTACAGCATTGGCACCGACTACTGCCGCATCGATAAGTTCCAACCGTGGTTAGCCATGTTTTAGAATGTGTCCTTCTGTCACCTATATACATACTAGGTGAGAGAGTATTCCCTATAGTTGCTGCTCTTTTAGGTACAAACATAAAACCCTCTTCTATTATTCTTTGCAGCTGTGGATCTGCTTTTAAAACTGGCAGATGGTTTTTCAAAATTTTACATATTTTATTATATTCTATGCTATATTCCGTAGAAAAAACTATTTTACCAGTTTGTTGGGTTTTTCGTTGTGAATCATTCTTTTTATAGTTTAAAAGGGTATCCCTATTCTCATCTTTAACCCGGTCACAGGACTTCTTCAATATCCACTTTGGATATCGTCTCTGTAAAAATCTTTTATACAACTTCTTTGAATGTTCAAGAAAGGCATCCTCTGTGGAGCAATTCTGTTTTAAACGTTTAAACTGACCCACAGGAATGCCTCTTATAGTATGCTTGGGGTGACAACTCTCCTCTCTTAATAGATTATTCCCTGCAATAGGTTTTCTGTATACTTCAGTATCTATGACTCTTGTTATTGGATTGCCAATTAGTAACAAATCCAAAAACTGAATATGCGTTTTGTCACATTCAAAAGTAAATTCCAAATTCAACGTAGCATCATCCAAATATGACACAAAATCAGGTATCTCCGAGGTATAGAAGTGCTATTGAGTGCAGTGGGCTAGGGAAGGGGTGGTTCTTGGTGATAATGTTTATGGAGGATGTTGATAAGCTTCCCTGAAGAGGTGAGTTTTCAGGGAGCGTCTGAAGATCTGCAGTCTAGGGGAGAGTCTGATGGGGCAGGGGAGGGAATTCCAGAGCTCGGGTGCAACACGGGAGAAGTCCTGTAGACGGGAGTGGGAGGATGTAATAAGAGCTGTGGAGAGGAGAAGGTCATGTGCAGAATGAAGATGGTGAGTGTATTTGGAAATGAGAGATGAAATATAGGGGGTGAGGTGTTAGTAAGGGCTCTATAAGTTAGCACCAGAATTTTGAATTTAATTCTATGTGCTAGTGGGAGCCAGTGTAGGGATTGGCAGAGGGGGCTGGTATTATTAAAGAAGCGGTGGGTGTGGTAGATTAGTCATGCAGCGGAGTTCATTATGGACTATAGTGGGGTTAGTCGGGTGAGAGGAAGGCCAGTTAGTGAGTTACAGTAGTCAAGACGGGACATGATGAGTGTTTGGATCAGTATTTTAGTAGTGTCTTGGCATACTTACACACAGAGACAAAGGCATGCATCATACATTATTTTCAGATGGACAAAAATTACTTTGCATGCTAGCAGCTCTATCGTGTACTTTTGAATAAAAATCAGTACTACTATCATTATGTCCACCAAATGTGCAAGAGGCAGGGGTAAGAGGAAAGGAGTATGAGGAGTGCATGGATGTGTTTGTGGTAGTAAAGACTTACTACAAAATCAGATTGTGGCCATCATTACCACAGCTTGTGCAGTAAATGCTCATGATGTGCCTACTGAGGAGGCTGATTATAAAAGTGACATGAAAAGTTCCACTACCATCAGTAGCAGTAGTACTAACACTTTTAACAAGACTAAAGACAATGATACATAGTAACATAGTAACATAGTAGATAAGGCTGAAAAAAGACATGCGTCCATCAAGTCCAGCCCATGCCAATAACACCCCTGTTGATCCAGAGGAAGGCAACAAAAAAGCCCTCTGGAGCAATTTCCAATGTAGGTGTGTGTGTGAGTGTGTCAAATAGTTCCCCGGCTCAATATCCTATTTGCTTTGAAGCCATCTGTCATAACTGTCAATATTGTTCTGTGCTAGATAGGCATCCATTGCTTTTTTGAATGCAGTTACATTATCTGCAAGCACAGCATCCCGAGGCAAAGAATTCCATAGCCTTACCGCCCTTACTGTAAAGAATCCCTGCCTGTGTTTTAGTCGAAAGCGCCTTTCCTCAAGTCTTAATGGATGACCTCTTGTTCTTAGCTCAGCTCTTTGCATAAATAATTAATTGGATAGTTCTTTGTATTGGCCTTGAATGTATTTGTAAATGGTAATCATATCACCCCTTAGACGTCTCTTTTCTAATGTAAACAAACCCAGTTTGGCTAGTCTCTCTTTGTAACTCAGATCCTCCAATCCCTTTATCAGTTTTGTTGCACGTCTCTGTACCTTTTCCAGTTCAGTAATGTCTTTTTTTAGAACAGGCGCCCAAAATTGTACTCCATATTCTAGATGAGGCCTAACCAAGGATTTATACAGAGGTAGGATAATATTAGCATCCCTTGCTTCTACACCTCTTTTTATGCAGGCTAGTACTCTATTTGCTCTTGCAGCAGCTGAGTGACTCTGCACACTGCTGTGAAGACTATTGTCTATCAGTACACCTAAATCTTTCTCTAATGAGGATTTCCCAAGTTGTTTCCCATTTAGAGTATATGTAGCAAGTTTGTTTCTACAACCCAAATGCATAACCTTACATTTATCTACATTAAATGACATCTGCCACTTTTCTGCCCATTCACTTAGTTTATCTAAATCCTTCTGTAGGCAAAAAACATCGAGCTCTGTATGTATTTCCTTACATAGCTTAGTGTCATCAGCAAAGATTGAGATGCTACTTTCAATTCCCACTTCTAGATCATTAATAAACAAATTAAAAAGCATTGGGCCCAGGACTGAACCCTGAGGTACCCCACTTATAACCCTAGACCAATTTGAAAAAGTTCCATTTACAACAACTCTCTGCCATCTATCATTTAACCAGTTCTCAATCCATGTACAGATACCACCACCCAAACCGAAGCCTTTTAATTTATGCAGTAACCTGTTGTGAGGCACTGTGTCAAAGGCTTTTGCAAAATCCAAGTACACTACATCAACAGCAATTCCCCTGTCCAAATTACTACTCACTCTTTCATAAAATGCAAGTAAATTAGTCTGACATGATCTGTTCTTCATGAAACCATGCTGATTCCTACTAATGATATTGTTTGTCTTCACATAGTTCTGAATACTATCAGTTAATAACCCTTCTAGTATCTTACCCACTATGGAAGTCAAGCTCACAGGTCTATAATTTCCTGGTTTGGATCTTGCTCCCTTTTTAAACAATGGAACTACATCAGCTTTCCTCCAATCACAGGGCACTATGCCTGATGAAAGCGAATCAATAAATATTAAGTATAATGGTTTTGCTATTACTGAACTAAGTTCCTTAAGTACCCTTGGGTGTATACCGTCCGGTCCAGGCGCTTTATTCACTATAACCCTTTCCAGTCTCTTTTGGACCTTGTCCTCAGTAAGCCATGTAGATGTTGGAGGAAATTCCATGGTTTTGTCTGTTTGCCCATAGCTTGTCATTTCTGCTTCCTTTGTATATACTGAAGCAAAGAACGTATTTAGGGTCTCAGCCATAGCTTTATCCTTACTAATCAATTCACCTGTTTCAGTCCTAAGAGGACCAATATCAAGCTTAACTTTTTTGTTGTTAATATACTTGTAGAATTGTTTAGGGTTATTCTTGCTCTCGTTTGCAATGTTTCGCTCATTTTCTATTTTAGCTAGCTTAATTGCTTGTTTGCAGATTTTATTACATTCTTTATATTTTTTAAATGATGCATCTGACCCATTTGACTTAAACACCTTAAAAGCCTGCTTTTTATTTCTCATTTCCCTGCTAACCACATTATTAATCCACATTGGTTTTGCTTTACTTCTCTTGTGCTTATTCCCCAATGGTATATATTGACGTGTATATTTGCCCAAGAGCATTTTAAATACATTCCATGACTCTTGTGCATTTTTATCTTTGAAAATTACATCCCACTGGATATCCTTTAAAGCTTCTTTTAACTTTGTAAAATTAGCCTTTTTGAAATTGAATGTTTTGGTTAAACTCTTGCTATTGGGTTTCTCATAACAAACTTCAAAGGATACAATATTATGGTCACTGCTGCCCAAATGTTCCCTTACCTGCACACTGTTTACAATGTCAGAATCGTTTGAGAGCACTAGGTCAAGCAAGGCCTCTTTTCTAGTTGGCTCCTCTACTAGTTGGGACATAAAATTATCATTTATCATACTTAGAAAAATATTTCCCTTTGTTGTGCCTGAAGTCATATTGCTCCAGTCAATTTCAGGGTAGTTGAAATCTCCCATTATAATTACCTTTGCTGACCTAGCAGCCTTTTCCATTTGCAGTAAAAGCTGGGCTTCCTCCAACTCCCCAACATTAGGTGGCTTGTAGCAAACCCCCACCAATATCTTTTTATTATGTCTGCCTCCAGTGTGTATTTCAACCCAAAAGGCCTCTACCTTTTCATTGGACCCTTCATTTATATCTTCCCTTAAACTAGGTTTTAAGGCCTGCTTTACATATAGGCATACCCCTCCTCCCCTTTTATTAACCCTGTCCCTCCTAAAAAGTGAAATGATGTCACATTCTGGAATTCTTCCCATACCAGAAGAGGACTTAACAGTGAGACCAACTGTTGTGTTACAGTGACAGTGATCTAAACTAGTAATCACTATTTTAAATACGCTCTTAAGGGTGACCTAATAATTGATGATAATGATATTGATTTAGAATATGTCCGAATATATCCATATTCCCCTTCTTCAGATACAGAGGATGTAAAGAGTGAGAGTGATGATATGGCCACAAATTAAATGTATCTGAAAGGAAAAGTCTCAATGTTTTGCAAATGCCAAGGACCAGTTTTCCTATTTATAAACTCATTGAGAGATCAGCTGGAAAGTCTGACTCTGGATAAGTACACATGCCTAAAATAAACAATATTTATTTTGATTATCATCATTGACACCACTTTCTTCCAACTCCACAACTTATATAGTCACATTAAAACTCAATGTTGTTGATTATGCAGCAGCACCACAGGTCATCAACATTAAGGAATGTGAAAAGTCCCTTTTTTCTTGTGGGAAACTTTGCAAAAAATGTATGATTTTCCACTTTTCCAGTGAAAAATTCTCAGAAAACTTTTGCAGCTGAATTTCCTCTCATCTTTTTTTTCAGGCTGAAATTTCCCACAGCTTTGAATTTTTGCTACCCTGTACTATGAGGATGGGATTTTCCATCTCATAGTAAAATACCCCCTCATTTCCTGCCAGCCTACAATATACAGTCAAGTATTACCTGCACTTCAGCTTGGGTTTTGCTAGTAGAGAGGTGTAGATATGTTTCCAGGAGAGAGATCATAAAAATAAAATGTTACATTTGTGTAGTGTGTGAAGTGAAAGACACATCATGCTTACTTCCCTTCACAATTGGAAGATGTCCTGCCATGCCATCAACACAGAATTGACAGAAAATAGTGGGACCATGGTACATCCATCTAGTCTCCGGAGAGGCCTTGTCAGAAGTAGTCTTCATGGAAGACTTGTTGCCAAAAAGCCATACTTCAGATGAGGAACCAAGACCAAGTGACTCAACTATGCACAAAAACACAGGAACTGGGGTGAAATAAAATGGCAGCAGGTGCTCTGGACTGATGAGTCAAATTTTTAAATATTTGTCTGTAGCAGAAGGCAGTTTGTTTGCTGAAGGGCTGGAGAGTGGTAGAAGAATGAGTGTCTGCAGACAACAGTGAAGCACGGTGGAGGTTCCTTGCAAGTTTGGGGCAGCAATTCTTCAAATGGAGTTGGGGATTTTGGTAAGAATTCATGGTATACTCAATGCTGAGAGATACAGGCAAATACTTATCCGTTATGCAATATCATCAGAGAGGCACCTGATTGGCCCCAAATTTATTCTGCAGCATGTCAATGACCCCAAACTTACAACCAAAGTCATTAAGAATTATCTTCAGTGTAAAAAAGAACAAGGCATCCTGGAAGTGATGATATGGCCCCCACAGAGCCCTGATCTGAACATCATCTAGTCTGTCTGGGATTACATGAAGAGAGAGAAGCAGCTGAGGCTTCCTAAATCCACAGAAGGTCTGTGGTTAGTTCTCCATGATGTTTGGAACAATCTACCTGCTGAGTTCCTTAAAATACTTTGTGCAAGTGTACCTTGAAGGCAAAGGGTGGTCATGTCAAATATTGATTTGATTTAGATTTTTCTTCTGTTCACTCACTATACCTTTTGTTAATTGCCAGATATAAGTGAGTGCCAGAAGGGTACGGAACGCATTGCTTTGCAATGCGTTCCGTACCCCTCTGGCACTCAAAGGGTTAACATGTCTATTTTTGAAAGCATTCTTACTTTATAGCATTTTTTGCACGTGCCTAAAAATTTTGCATATCACTATATGTATCTATCTATCTATCTATCTATCTAGCTATACATTTTTTTAATAAATTGTGCGAAAGCGACAGCTGCTAAGTATTTTTTTTAATCTTTTACATTATACATTTATTTTGCTTTGAGTTTCCCACCCCCACATAGTATTTCACAGCTTAGCATTGTGTAGGCTATTGTTTAAACAAAACATATTTTTTAGCCTTAAATTTAGTAGGCTATTTTTTATCTACAATGAGTCAAGCAAGAAAACAATAATGTGTATAAATCACACGCTGTCATATATTTAAAATATCAAAACATTCCTCTTTCTAACACCCTCCTATTCTTATCAACAAAAGAAATATAATAAAATAGGTTCAGATCTATGTTTGATGTGCCCGCCAATTACATTAATTTGCTGAATGTAAAAAACAGGCACAATTTATGAAGACAAATAAAAATCTTGTTTAAAGATGGCACATATATACATGTGCCATATTACCCCTCTTGGGCCAGAGGAAGGGAAAGGAAACTTTAAAGCCATTTCCAATTAAGCTCCAAGTGGGTCCAAAAAATGCTTTCCCTGACCCAAATAAGAGTTAGATATTTCTTTGGATCAACATCCTATTTACCTTTCCATTATTTCAATATTTCATTAGCATAAATCAGATCAGTGGTCTTAGCAGTGGTCTATCAGTGGTATATGGTAGCACGCTGTCAGATGCAGCAGTTAGTCAAACTGCTACACCTTCCTCCATTATTCCAGTAACACTAGAATACAACTCTTTGTTGTCTTGTTTTCAGTGTTCTTACATTTTTTTTTTTCTGGTGGTGGTGGAGGAAGTTTGTGTGGGACTTTGACCAACTACCTCCTTAGGAGGAGAAGTCTCATCATTGTTTATTGCACATATTTCAGCTACCTTGGTTGCAGTCAGTTGTAGGAGTACCACTTTACTAACATGTCCCTGCACTGCTACTGCTTCTTTCACCCTGCCACAATAGAACTAAATGTAAGTGTGTTGTTTTGCTTTTTACAAAATACTGTAACTCTTCTATTATCAATATTCCTCAGTCCCAGCTGAGCCCAATCACCTGTAAGTCAAACTATTTTTTTTAAACTAACTATCACTGTCACTATCAGCAACAAAGAAAAAATACTCTCTGTTCAGCTGCTTCTTTCCCCAGACTCCCCTAAAACAGAGATATAACAGCCAGATCAGGAAGGAACTTGGATAATAGTTGCCAGTGTCTTCCCAGTTGCACAGAATTTGGGGGTATTTTGGGTCAACCTCCTTTTTTCCCTTCTTCTTTCTCTGAGTCCCCCAAACACAAATAACACATTTCCTGCCTACAAAACTCCCTTAATTACACTCCAATTTTAATTTATTTGCCTATCTAACTGGCTGCAAAACTGTGCTTCTTTCTCTATCTCTCACAAATGCATAAATAATATAATGCAAGATCCTGGCCTCCCTTTAATATTATGCCTGCAGGAAAAGAAGGGAAATTTGCCATGTGGTGGGGAAATTCAGTGTTACAATAAATTTGAATACAATGAGCTAGCAGGGAAAAGGAATAAAATCAGCAGATTTCGCAGAAAAAGTGCCATAAATTTCACCCAGCTTTGAGTCCCACTGGGAGAAAAGCGCTATATAAATACTAGTTATTATTATGATTATTATTATTATTATAATCAACATCCACAAACCTAGCTATGAGTTTCTGAGATCCACGTCCTCGATATCTTGTTCTGTTCTAACCTTGGTTCTCTGGATATACCGTTCAACTCATTCCTGCTCTGAAATCCCCTCTGCCTCTGATAACCTTGGTAAACATACCCTGAGGTCAAATATCTATGGCCGTGTACATGCAAAGTGTTTATTCGATTAGCATTCCTGAGTTTGTTTCCAGTTTCCAGAGTTTGACCTTGGCTTTTTCCAGACTTGCTTGTTTGCTGCCTGTCTTGAGCCCTGCTACATTATGACCAAGATTCCATGTGGTCAACAACTTTAACCATGGCTTGTAACTGTAGCAAGGTCACATTTACTTTAGTTTACATAATTCCCAAGCTAATCACCCTAGTCACATTCTTTAGCAGCTTCAGTCGCACTGTTGGGTGTTCTATCTGCTAATCTGTAGCTCATAAGCAACTAACAAGTTAGTGCCTAGATTTAGTGCTCTGCCCAGTTGTCCCACCTCCTATTTTATCAAGTGAGTGTGACTGTTTCTATTGCTCTTTGAAGTGCAGAACCATTGACATCTTCTACTAGACCAATTTCAAAATCTAGCCTCTGTAGCAGGAAAAGTATCTCTAAATCCCTTAGTCTATTAAATCTAAGTTATGTAGATACTGCATATGTGCAGGGGAAAGCAACAACATATCTAAATACATCATCACTGAGATCCCATCTGAAGCACAACTACAGGTCTGATTGGGAAACAAACCAGCAGCACATCAGACCTCCAAAAATTAACAGCAGTAGAACCACACGTAAAAGTTAATTAGGACAAGGGGCACATTAGTGTAGTATTGCAGATGTCACAGAGTTAGACAGCATTTTCTTCAATACCAATAGCATCCACGCCTTCTACTATTGTTTTGAAAATGTGAAGCACAAAAGATGATAAAACTCCATTATTTGGATTCCTGGCACTCACCAAAAGTTGTTAAGACAATAAGGTTTTAGTGTTGTTCTGTGTGCTACCAGCCCAGAAAAATCCAAATCAATAACTACATAAAAATAATTCAAAATGCACCTATAAAATGGTAAACTTCCCATGCTGTCCTATTTTTTGTTGAACAAAAACACAGGTTTTAAAGCAGATTGTTAATGTCATGGACAAATTTCAGGAAGCATCATGTCAACGTTTATTGACAGTGTTAAACTGGAATCAGGTGTGTTTGCTGTCAGCATGCCACTTCTCTGTCCCAAACTCAGATTGTTAACAGTGTTTTTAGAACTTATGTTGCTGTAGGCCTCCGCCTGATAACAACTTTATTAAGGCTCATTCTTTATGTTTAAAGTATAGTTCTATCAATGTAGCAAGAATGTATTCTTCTTTGCATTTAGTGGAGACTATGCAAGCATCCCACTCAAACCATGCTGCTAACATGATTCACTAGTTGGTTCATGTCTATCCTGCCAATATTATAAGACTTATCAACCATGATCTTAATTTTTTCTGTAGTTGGTGTACTTGTTCAAGTATCTCTCTAATTCCTGCACTAAAATAACTAACCTTTCCTCCTAAAAAGTCTTCAGGAGCTCACTTAAATTGCACATTAGATGCTATTGACCAGGTGACAAATAATCTCCCTGCAAGGCCTTGTATTGTATACTCACTAATAGCCTTGTTCTTCTCATATAAATGCTCTGTACTTTTCAGTATGGAATTACATCTGGTAGAGACCTCAATTTTAAAGAGATAGTAATGTCTTATTATAAAGTTAATATTTGCTCAAAAATAAAAGAAAAAGAAAATCCTGCAGTACTAGCACACTTTAAAGGCTAATCCCATATATATACGGATCAAGTAATGGATTCCCTAAAATGTAGCCTTTATTAATTTTATTAATTGTATTAAAATCCTCAAAAATTTCTGAATGACTCAGTGATATTTCAGTATAGACATTGTTACCCATAGTTACAAATGCAGAGGAGGTATTCGTGAAAGACAAAATATTATCTCTTGTGACTTTATTATGGCGCAACAATCACAATATATGGTATCGTTTCATGAATATTATGGGTGGAATAGCATCACCCTTTTATATATATATATATGTTCAGAAGTATTGACAAATAACTATAGCACATCGCATTGCACCTCAATGCGTCAGGATATAGTTACTCCTCACAATTTACTTCTACATATGCAAAAGTGTAATAGATATAGATTAGTGATGAGCGAGCACCCCAATGCTCGGGTGTTCGGGTGCTCTGACCGAGCTCCCCCGGAGGCTCGAGTGCTCGGCCGAGCACCCGAGCCCCATTGAAGTCAATGGGAGGACTCGAGCATTACACCAGGCACCCCCTGCTCTGATGAGGGGAGGGTGCCTGGTCCATAGGAAAAGGGCAGAAAATGATGGAAACACCACAGAAATGGTTCAGGGACAGCATAGGGAGGATGTCTGGATGCATCTTGGACTCCAACATTGCTGCTGGGAACGATCTTTCGCCCGTAGTACGCCATTTTTACAGACTGACCGTAAAACACACAAAAAGGAAAATAAAAACGACTTTAGGCGAAAAATTGTTACCAAACAATATTTGCTGTATATTTACTTGTATATCATCTGCAAATTCTCCCAAATATTTCCTCGATTTTTCTGAACTGAGGCCATGATTAAGAGGGAAACGTGCGCAGAGGCAAATTCTCCCAAAAATGTCCTTGATTTTTCTGAACTGAGGCCATGATTAAGAGGGAAACGTGCGCAGAGGCAAATTCTCCCAAAAATTTCCTTGATTTTATTGAACTGAGGCCATGATTAAGAGGGAAACGTGCGCAAAGGCAAATTCTCCCAAAAATTTCCTTGATTTTTCTGAACTGGGGCCATGATTAAGAGGGAAACGTGCGCTGAGCCGACCATCTAAAACATTATGGGTGAGGGTCTGCTGCGGAGCTGACCATCCTAAACATTATATGCGAAGGCCCGCTAGTGAGCTGACGCTATAAAACATTATATGAGAGGGCCCGCTAGAGAGCTGACACAATAAAACATTATATAAGAAGGCCCGCTGGTGAGCTGACCTATACCAAAAGTTGTCAAACAGGGCCCGCTGGTGAGCTGGCCCTATATAAAAATTATATCACAGGGCCCGCTGGTGAGCTGGCCCTATATAAAAATTATAGCACAGGGCATATGGAAGAGGAGGAGGATGAGAAGATTAAGAGTCAACCATATACCCGTTTTTTGGGTGGAAGGGGTGAATGGGAATACAGAGTATTCCCATCATTGTAAATAACATATATAAAGTGAGTTTATGTTCCCCCAGGGCTTTCCTCCAGTGGAGTGGAGAAGTCAGGGGAAATCCAGGCCTTGTTCATTTTTATAAGTGTCAACCTATCAGCATTGTCGGTGGAAAGGCGGATACGCTTATCTGTTATGATGCCACCAGCAGCACTAAATACCCGCTCAGACAGAACGCTGGCGGCAGGGCAGGCCAGCACCTCCAAGGCGTAGAGTGCCAGTTCATACCACGTGTCCAGCTTGGACACCCAGTAGTTGTATGGCACAGAGGGATCATTGAGGACGCTGACACGGTCTGCTACGTACTCCTTCACCATCTTCCAAAACTTTTCCCTCCTTGTGACACTAGGCTGCGCATCAGGGTGAGGGTGCTGGCGGGGTGTCATGAAGGTGTCCCACGCCTTGGAGAGTGTTGCCCTGCCTTTGTCGGAACTGCTGTGTGCTCCCCTTTTCTCCCCTTCTCGGTTGGCCAAGGTAGCACGTACTCTGCCGCCAGCGTTGTCAGATGGAAAATTTTGGAGCAATTTTTCAACAAGAACCTTCTGGTATTGCACCATTTTGCTTGTCCTCTCCACCGGAGGAATGAGAGATGAGAAATTCTCTTTGTAGCGGGGGTCCAGAAGGGTGAACACCCAGTAATCCGTGTTGTCTAAAATGCGTATAACGCGTGGGTCACGGGAAAGGCAGCCTAACATAAAGTCAGCCATGTGTGCCAGAGTACCAACAGTCAAGATTTCGCTGTCCTCACCAGGAGGATGACTCTCAATCTCCTCATCCTCTTCCTCCTCTTCTGCCCACCCACGCTGAAGAGATGGAACTAAAGTTCCATGGCTACCCTCTGTAGCGGAGGCAACCGTGTCTTCCTCCTCCTCCTCCTCCGCCTCCTCCAATTGTCGCTGAGAAGACGAAGTGAGGGTGCTCTGGCTATCACCTTGTGTAAGCTCTTCCTCCCGCATTTCCACCTCTTCCACATGCAAAGCGTCAGTTTTAATTGTGAGCAGCGAGCGTTTCAGTAGACACAGAAGTGGGATGGTTACACTGATAATAGCGTTATCGCCGCTCACCATCTGTGTCGATTCCTCAAAATTGCGTAAAACCTCACAGAGGTCTGACATCCATTCCCACTCCTCACTTCTGATTACAGGAAGTTGAACGGAGAGGCGACGACCGTGTAACAGCTGGTACTCCACTACTGCCCTCTGCTGCTCACAAAGCCGGGCCAACATGTGGAAGGTGGAGTTCCAGCGCGTGCTCACGTCACACAGCAGCCGGTGAGCTGGCAATTGTAAGCGCTGCTGCAGCTTCAACAGGCCGGCTGAAGCTGTAGATGACTTACGGAAATGTGCACACACGCGGCGCACCTTGGTCAAGAGATCATGCACATTGGGGTAGGTTTTTAGAAATCGCTGAACCACTAAATTAAATACATGCGCTAGGCATGGTACGTGTGTGAGCTTGCCGAGCTCCAAAGCCACCACCAAGTTACGCCCATTATCACACACAACCATGCCTGGTTGCAGGTTGAGTGGCGAGAGCCACTGCTCGGTCTGGTGACTAATCCCCTGCAACAGCTCTGAGGCCGTGTGCTGTTTGTCCCCAAGGCAGATCAGCTTCAGCACGGCCTGTTGACACTTCCCCACTGCAGTGCTACACTGCTTCCAGCTACTGGCTGATGGGGGAGTGGCGCTGCGTGTAGAGAATTCGGAGGTGGAAACGGAGGAGGAGGAGCCAATAACGTAGGTGCTGGCGGAAACCCTGATGGAGGTAGGGCCCGCAATCCTCGGTGTGGGTAGCACCCGTGCCATCCCAGGGTCCGAGTCGCTCCCAGCCTCCACGACATTCACCCAGTGTGCCGTCAGGGAAATGTAGCATCCCTGGCCACAAGCACTTGTCCATGTGTCAGTCGTTAAGTGGACCTTCCCAGTAACTGCGTTGGTCAGGGCACGGGTGATGTTACGGGACACATGGTGGTGTAATGCGGGGATGGCACACCGGGAAAAGTAGTGGCGGCTGGGGACCGCGTACCGAGGGACAGCTGCTGCCATCAGGCTGCGGAAGGACTCAGTGTCCACAAGCCTAAATGGCAGCATTTCGATGCCCAGTAATTTGGAAAGGTGTGAGGTTAGTGCTATGGCCTGTGGGTGGGTGGCTGGGTATTTTCGCTTGCGCTCAAATGCCTGGGGTAACGACATTTGGACGCTGTGCTGGGACAGGGAAGTGGATGTGGTCGCTGATGGTGCTTCAGATGGTACAGGTGCAGGGCGGGAGGTATGCGGGCCTGCGCCTTCGACAGGCGATTGGCCGGCACCGAAAACAGGGGAAGAGGAGGCAGTGGTGTGGCCTGCAGACACAGATGGGCGATCCAGGCGTTCCTCCCACTTATTACGGTGCTTGGATGCCATGTGTCGGATCATGCTGGTGGTGGTGAGGTTTCTAGTGTTCATGCCTCGGCTCATTCTGGTGTGGCACAGGTTGCAAACTACAATTCTTTTGTCGTCCGCACTTTCCTTAAAAAAACGCCATACCGCGGAACACCTACCCCTTGGCAAGGTAGATTTACGCAAGGGGGTGCTCCGTGGAACATTTGCGGGCCGGTTTGGTGCGGTCCGCCTTCTTTCTGTAGCCACACCACTGCCTCTTTCAGCCTGTTGCGGTGCTGCAGATGGCTCACCCTCAGGACTGCTGTCATCGCTCGGCTCTACACCTTCCCAGGTGGGGTCAGTCACCTCATCGTCCACCAAGTCCTCCTCCACTTCCTCACTCTGATCATCCTCCTCATGTCTTGATCCCACCACATACTCAGTCATTGACAACTGTATAACATTCTCCTCAACAAGGTCTTGAGACAGTAATAGTGGTTGATTTAATGGCAACTGTGTCTCATCATCATCATCATCATCCACTACTTCCTTTGACCTTAAATGCCGTTCACATCTGTCATCTTCTTGTGATTGGGTACCCTCTAGAGGTTGTGAATCAGGGCACAAGATGTCATGTTCCTCTGCAAGCGTGCTTGGAGAGAGGGTCAAATGAAGGATTGGTGAAGAGACGAGCTCCTCACTATATCCCAGTGTGGGATCACTTCTTTGACCAGACCGTGTATGGTGGGAGGAAGGATGATCAGAGTGAGGATTATGTTGACCAGACTCTTGGCTACTGAGAGTGGACTTGGTGGAAGACAGGGTGGTGCTTAACCGACTGGAAGCAGTATCAGCTGACATCCAACCGACCACCTGATCGCAGTGGTCGGACCTCGAGAGTGATGTCCTGCGACGCCCTGTAAAATTAGACATGAAGCTACGTATGGTGGATGTCTTTCTTTCTTGTGCTCTGGCACCAGGCACAGTTTCTCCGCGTCCTGACCCGCGCCCTGAACTATCAGGATCACGTCCACTTCCCCGTCCCTTTTTACCCGCCTTCTTCATCTTACACGGAATATGTGACTTTGATATTTGAGTTTGAAGACTTAACAGTATTTCTTCCTATTCTGCAACTGTGCAGAGTACACAGAATAGGCTGCTAAACTGCGGTGACGCACACTGAATGGAATATGTGACTTTGATATTTGAGTTTGAAGACTTAACAGTATTTCTTCCTATTCTGCAACTGTGCAGAGTACACAGAATAGGCTGCTAAACTGCGGCGAAGCACACTGAATGGAATATGTGACTTTGATATTTTAGTTTGAAGACTTAACAGTATTTCTTCCTATTCTGCAACTCTGCACAGTACACAGAATGTGCTGCTAAACTGCGGCGAAGCACAGTGAATGGAATATGTGACTTTGATATTTGAGTTTAAAGACTTAACAGTATTTCTTCCTATTCTGCAACTGTGCAGAGTACACAGAATAGGCTGCTAAACTGCGGCGAAGCACACTGAATGGAATATGTGACTTTGATATTTTAGTTTGAAGACTTAACAGTATTTCTTCCTATTCTGCAACTGTGCAGAGTACACAGAATAGGCTGCTAAACTGCGGCGAAGCACACTGAATGGAATATGTGACTTTGATATTTTACTTTGAAGACTTAACAGTATTTCTTCCTATTCTGCAACTGTGCAGAGTACACAGAATAGGCTGCTAAACTGCGGTGACGCACACTGAATGGAATATGTGACTTTGATATTTTACTTTGAAGACTTAACAGTATTTCTTCCTATTCTGCAACTGTGCAGAGTACACAGAATAGGCTGCTAAACTGCGGTGACGCACACTGAATGGAATATGTGACTTTGATATTTGAGTTTGAAGACTTAACAGTATTTCTTCCTATTCTGCAACTGTGCAGAGTACACAGAATAGGCTGCTAAACTGCGGCAAAGCACACTGAATGGAATATGTGACTTTGATATTTTAGTTTGAAGACTTAACAGTAGTTCTTCCTATTCTGCAACTCTGCACAGTACACAGAATGTGCTGCTAAACTGCGGCGAAGCACACTGAATGGAATATGTGACTTTGATATTTTAGTTTGAAGACTTAACAGTATTTCTTCCTATTCTGCAACTTTGCAGAGTACACAGAATGTGCTGCTAAACTGCGGCGAAGCACACTGAATGGAATATGTGACTTTGATATTTTAGTTTGAAGACTTAACAGTATTTCTTCCTATTCTGCAACTCTGCACAGTACACAGAATGTGCTGCTAAACTGCGGCGAAGCACACTGAATGGAATATGTGACTTTGATATTTTAGTTTGAAGACTTAACAGTATTTCTTCCTATTCTGCAACTCTGCACAGTACACAGAATGTGCTGCTAAACTGCGGCGAAGCACACTGAATGGAATATGTGACTTTGATATTTTAGTTTGAAGACTTAACAGTATTTCTTCCTATTCTGCAACTCTGCACAGTACACAGAATGTGCTGCTAAACTGCGGCGACGCACACTGAATGGAATATGTGACTTTGATATTTTAGTTTAAAGACTTAACAGAATGTGCTCTAATCTGCAACTTTGCACACTAAACAGAATGTGCTCTAATCTGCAACTTTGCACACTAAACAGAATGTGCTCTAATCTGCAACTTTGCACACTAAACAGAATGTGCTCTAATCTGCAACTTTGCACACTAAACAGAATGTGCTCTAATCTGCAACTTTGCACACTAAACAGAATATATGACATTTTTTTTTTTTTTTTTTTCCCCCCACACAAAATAACCTGCTGCCCCCACACACAGTAGTCCTAAAAAGGACTTTTGGTTCTTTTTTTTTCACAAATTTGCTTTTTTTCTCCCTACACTGACTTTCCCTTCCTATCCTCATCTCTCCCTGGCTAAGACTGAGCCGAACTCGCTGGTCAGGTGCTATACAGCACCCGACCACGGGTTCTGGCCAGCCAATCAGTGTAATGCCAGCAGCCAACATGGCTGCTGGCATTACACTGATGTCAGAGCCTACCTGCACGTTTATTGGCTGCGCAGCAGCCGCAAAACGTGCGGGGAGGAGACCCGAACATGGCGGGCGAACACATGCGGTACTCGTACGAAAACCGCCATGTGCCGAGCAGAGCGATGCTCGAGCCGATCCGAGCATCGGCCGAGCATGCTCGCTCAACACTAATATAGATATATCATAATAATTAGTGTGTTTGTTGGGGCACAATCAAACTTGCCACTGATACAGTCTTGCTGACAAATATAAGGAAGGAAAAACCTTAAAATCCCATGATACTGTTGACTTATCAACACAAAATAACTGATAGTATTAATCTTATTGTTGGAACATCATCCGACTTGCCACTACCTAAATTAGAAACATCTAAATTTTATAACAGAACCCTATATGGCCAATTAATCATGTGTCATAGATTGCTATGATGCTATACACTCGTAACAAATGGAGGAAAGACTAGAGAGTTAAGTGTTGCATTGGGGCATCATCTGACTTGACACCACATTAAACAGCATCATCTAGATAAGCTATAATACAAATGTAAATGTAACAATTACTAGTTTAACTGTCGGGGCATTGTCCGACTTGCCACTATCTGCAGACGGATCTAGTATCAAAGAAAAAAAGAGAGAATTCTTAAACTGATTGTGAGGGCATATTCTGACTTGCCACTCAATATCCTGCTAGCAACAATTACTAATTATCTCTCTACACCATGATGCAAAAAGTATGTAAGATGTAAATCTTCTCAGCTAATAGAAAAAAAATCCTACATCTTCTGATCTTTTCAACCGAACAGCACAGCTATCTAATGGATGTACTGAACATCGCAAAACCCTATCGCTAATGCCAGGGCACAATCCAGCTTGCCAAAGGAAAGATAAAAAATTATTAAAAACTCAAAACTTCCTCTCAAGACCTACATCCCGCTGGTGTCAAGAGCGAGAGTAAATGGCGGAATAATTTAAAAGCAGAGACTCTTTAGATACACATATAAATGCCCGATGCGCGTTTCATGATTACTTCTTCTCAGGCATTATGTATGACGCCACTGCTGTTTCCAAGCCTCCTTTTGAAATGACAAAGTGGAAGTCAAATATTCGAACTAATCATTCATCGGCAAGAATATGTTATGTTTCATTCATTGACATCCCATATTATACATGTAAAAAATGGATACAAATGTGTCCAGTAGACTCATTATATAACCGGGGGAAAAAAGGACAGTAGCATGCAAGGCATATTAAAGGGATAGTAATGTTTCATAATAAAAGCAGCTCTAATTAATCATCATAGTATTTGGACTTTGGAGAGTGTTATTTCAATTCTGTCAGAGTTGTAGTTCAAGAGTAATTCAATGTCAAAGTATCCCCCTCCCGCCCCTTTTACTGATATAACACTGCTCAGAGCAGAAGGGAGGTGCCCATGTAGACTGCATAGAGGGACAATCTTCAGTTAAGATAAGGGAAAAACCTGAATAGCTTGTCAAGGGGGACAGGGCTTTCATTGTTCTTATAGAAAGAAGAGTGTCCCCTGCTGTTATCTGTCTGGTCTATGGACTGCATTCCACATCTGAGAAGAGATGGCTTACACTAGGTAAAAGGGGCGGGAGGGGAAACTTTTCTTGTGATTATCTCTCAACCCATAAAGGTTTGAGAGATAAGACTTATATCGTTCGTGTTTTTTTAATGCCTACAAAATAAAATAAAGATAAAACAAAGTATTACTATCCCTTTAAAGATATGTGCTAAAGTAACAGATTATGTCACATTCTATAAATGCAACTAACATAAATCATAAATCTAAGCATAATGTACTCTATATAATATCATGCTTATTGCAAAGTTAACAGTCACTGTGTACTGTAGGCAGTGTTGTGATTGGTGTAGTTCAGGGCTCAAAATTTCCACTCGCCACTAGCCAATGGCGAGTGAAAATTTAGCCCTGGCGAGTAGAAATTCAGCCCTGGTGGGTATGTTATGGTTTGCAGTGGTGAGTAACTTTTCAGGTCTGGCTAGTAGCAAAGGACTTCAAATTTTAAGCCCTGGTGTAGTTTATGTATAATTATATTTTAAAGTTTTCCACTCCTGCCCCTTTCACAAATATTATACTTTACTAGTCTGTCTTCAGATAAGAAAGCCGGTCCGGTCGAATAGCGATGAGGGAAATCTTGTATCAGCTTTAGGAAAAACCTGCCCTTCTTGTTGCGATATGTCTGGTCAAACTGTAGTTCAGATCTGAGGGATGAATAGTGACATATGGAAAAGGGGTGAGAGGGGGACACGTTAAAATATAATTACACAAAAACGATACCGATCAAAACATTGTGGATGGTACAGAGAGTTATTACAGAGTATAAGGAATAATCAAATATTAATTTATACTGAGACATTACTATCTCTTTAAGCTGGTGTTGAGGCAGATGGTTACACACTTGCAAGGAGTGTAATGCATTGCACACACTATAGAATGGCTAAAATGTTCACAGATTTTGCAAGTGATATTTGCCATCACTTTCAAAGTTTCAGATTCTGATTGGAATAAAGTAACTATTGGATTATTGCATGAATGATGCAGGGTGCATGCACCACTTTGCTATTCCCAAAGCTGCTGTTAAATTGGAGTTGTTGTTAACATTAAGGTGTGGGGTTTAACCCATTCTTCTGTGACCTGCAGTTTGTTGATCACATCTACAAAACGTAGAATTGTCTCTCAAAGCTTTGCATGCATAAAGTGGCATAATGACTATGTGGGCTATACTGCTACTGGCCTTTCATAATAGTGCCAGTAACAGGCCCAGAGGTTGCACTGACAGGTTTCTGACAGGTTTCTTAAAGGGATAGTAATACTTAAAATGTAAAAGAAAATATGTTATAGGGTTTACCCCCCTGAGTAAAACAAGAGTACTCCCACTGCTGAAAGGTGTTTCATTCAAAAGTTATTAATTTTCAAAGTTGAATTTTTTAGGTGTAATATCACAGTGGCCTGAAATTGTACAGTGGTGCTGTTGCTACACGATCCTATGGACAGCTCTGGTCCCGGGACCATAAATCTCCATAGGATGGTGTAGCAACAGCGCCACTGTACAATTTCAGGCCACTGTGATATTGCACCTAAAAAATGCAACTTTGAAAATTAATAGCTTTTGAATGAAACACCTTTCAGCAGTGGGAGTACTCTTGTTTTACTCAGGGGGATAAACCGTACAACATCTTTTTTTTTACATTTTAAGTATTACTATCCCTTTAACCTGTGATGTTTCCAGCACTTGTCACACAACACTAACCACTTGCCTGTAATACCCTGGCACAGCCATTCAACAATAACCGTGGCTTGGTGTTTGCCAGCACAGTGTATCACATTTAAAGGGATAGTAATACTTTGTTTTATCTTTATTTTATTTTGTAGGCATTAAATAACATGAAGAGCGATATAAGCCTTATCTCTCAAACCTTTATGGTTTGAGAGATATTCACAAGCAAGTTTCCCATCGCACCCCTTTTACCAAGTGTAAGCCATCTCTTCTCAGATGTGAAATCTGGTTATAGACCAGACAGATAACAGAAGGGGACAGTCTTCTTCCTATGAGAACAAAGAAGGCCCTTCCCCCCTTGACATGTTTTTCAGGTTTTTCCCTTATCTTAATTGAAGATTGTCCCTCTCTGCAGTCTACCTGGGTACCTCCCTTCTGATCTGGATGAACAGTGTTACATCAGTAGAAGGGGCAGGAGGGGGATACTTTGTCATTGAATTACTCTTGAACTACAACTCTGACAGAATTGAAATAACACTCTCCAAAGTCCAAATACTATGATGATTAATTGGAGCTGCTTTTATTATGAAAACATTACTATCCCTTTAAGTCAGTGGGATTTTTTTTTGTTTTTTTCTGGTTTGCCAGATAATTGCTCCACTTGCTTTGTACATATAGACCTATATCTGAAGCAGTGGAAAGCCTGAGAATGCTGTTCTGGATCATCTAAATCCTCCTGTGTGTAATTTAATAAGTTGTCATCATTCATTATATTCATCCATATTATAATCCTAATTTACAAAGACGTTGTGTTCCTTCCAGTCACCTTGATTTACTAATTCAGTAGCACTGACTTTCAGGGTTATGATCTTACATACTGACACTTATTCTGCTAGTGTAAAGAAAGATAGGATTTGTGTCATTTTATTTTATAAGGAGACTCAGACAGATATATTTGCTAGCAATAAACTCAACTGAAAAAGTTTAATCAGTGGACGGATTCATTAGTGTACTTGGTTTGATGTAGTGCTAATTGGTGTGCATCTGTCAGTGTATAATACGTTGGCTTGTATAAAAGAAAGTAAAAACAGGAGCAAACCAACTACTCCATAGGTGAGAGCTTAACTGTACAGTTGATTTAACCTATTTAACGCTAAAGAGGCCTCCATCACAGTGGAAAGCAATTTGTGGAATTTGTTTTGTTTTGTTTGTTCATTTGGCATTTGTTCATAGGCAACTTAGATTGATAAAGCAGTGCAAGCACTGAGAAACACGAACCCCTCTAATGCCTTTTTAATGCATTTTCTTACATTACGGAACTGCTTCTTTTATTTTAATTTTAATTATTTTCTATTTTTTTGTGTTATACATTTTCTATTGTGGACGATATCTGGAGATAGAGCTATTGGACATCATGCAAACAAAAAACAAAAGAAAACTCACAGCGCCAACTCACCATAACTTATCCATACAATAAATAAACTTTTAATGTGAATATAAAGTGTGTACATAGATAGCAGCTAGGAATGAAAGGGTTCTCCAGACCCCCAAACTTCAGGCCAAAACCCAAAGTACAAACAGACATAAAGACAAACCAGCGCTCCTCTATGTTGAGAATAGGTGTGTGCCCTGTATTTGGCATATACAATATTTCTAAATAAAATGAGTGAGATATTAGTTTTCACAAATTGGCCGGGGTGGCAAGCTTACCCACAACTTGGCCAATTTGTGAAAACTAATATCTCACTCATTTTTTCTAGAAATATTGTATATGCCAAATACAGGGCACACATCTATTCTCAACATAGAGGAGCGCTGGTTTGTCTTTATGTCTGATTGGACATCATTACCTGGGAGTTACCTGGACAGTGGAGGACGTCAAGATTCAGACGGTACACACGTAAGCAGGGACAGGTTTAAGACCCTGCATGCATGTTAAGTTGGTGACTGGTATATAACTGATTGTCAACATCATTTAAATGTGAGTGGATCCATTGTACATCTATTGGTTATATATATCCATTTATCTGATATAACTCTATAGGCACCCCTTCTTGTTCTTTTTTTTTTTTTTTGCATATTGTATACTTCTACTTTGTGGATTAGTATGTGAAGTGGAGCGGCCTGAAGATACTGCTTTGGGGCGGTCCAAATTAATCCCTGAGGTGAGATAGCTGCACAACACGTAAGTGTTGGTGTAACCACTGTTTTTGTAAGTGGACTACATATTGCTGGTGGTGAAATCTCAATACACTAGGAGCACCTCTTGTTCTTTTTCTTCTTCTTTTTTCTTTATCCACAATTTGGGGAATTTGTATTTATTTCATATAGTGCTATTGGCTTTTCACAGAATTTTGAATTTGATTAGAAAATAAAATGCATTGTTAATCCCTGATATCATTCCTGTGAAACTTCATGAAATACATATAGAGCCATATGTTCAAAGAAGTAGCAAAATAGCTTTTGTCGTTCCTAACGACTTTTCAAAGTACAGTGTCGTTGGGATCATTAATATTTTCAGAGAGTGTAGGTTGTGATTGGAAATGTGTTGTTTGTCCTGACTCAAATTGTCATATGTAACGACAAAAAAATGTCTTAACTAAAGACAAAAATGTCTTAAAAAATGTCTTAACAACAAAAATGTCTTTAAAAATGTCTTAACTAACGACAAAAATGTCTTAACTAAAGACAAAAATTCTCACATTCAGAACACATTCCCTCCACTTTTTTCTTAACGTACAAATTTTGTCTTTTGAAAGACATTTTTTGGTCGTTAGTCACAACAAATTTTCTTTTCCTCTATATGACACTGGAGAATAGTTTAGCCACGCCCTAGCCACACCACTTTGTCCGTCAATTCTGGAGTTGTGTCGTACACAACGGACATTACTAGTTTTTTGTCGTATACTCTATAGAAAATATGTCGTTCGTGCATTCAATGACTTATTTTTGTCTTTCATTTGACAATTTTTTGTCATTATCCCTTTGAACATATGGCTCATAGTATGGCTAAATATAAAGGTCTTAACACTTTCAGTGACACAGGGGTATGCAATACATTGTGAACCTGTCACTGAAAGGCTTAACTCTTTCATTGCCAGAGGGGTATGCAACACATTGCAAAGCAATGCATTATGTACCCCTCTGGCACAGAAAGGGGTAATAATAAAATGCCACAAAAAGTCCAAAAAAAAAAGGCTAGAGCAAACAGATCAAAAAGTCATTACCCTTTATATGTAATTTCTCTATCTTGTTTATGCAAGTATATTTATTTCCTAAGAAACTGCCATATCATACAGAGTGAACGGGATTGTGATTTGTGAACATCTCTTAAAAAAACAAAGACAGAAAACAAATAATCTGTAAATAACATATACCCTGCTTATTCTGCAGCCATTGTCATTGTCATGAGATTAATAACTAATAGGAACATCTTTGAAATAAAAGGCTTTTTCTAACTTTAAACTAATTGAAGTGTCCATGACAAAAATAAGTGTGTCTGTTTTAAAGTCTGGTTTTTAGTCTCCTTATAAGAGTTAGTCAGAGAGTTGGACAGAGTATTAACTAAGGATGGACTGCTATCAGCAAAGTATTACTCTTCACCAAGGACTGACACATTCAGCTTTTACCAAAGCTGCTGGAGATCTGGGGCAAGAAACCAGGATTACCTAGACTGAGCTTTTAATATCTCATCCACTGTCTGACCAAATATCCTAACTCAGCTCTCTTCTGAAACTTCTGTTAAATGTCACAACTTGCACTCCCTGCTTAACCTCATCAAAGTATTTTATACTTTAACCCTGCAATATCACAGCTGCCTCAACCTGCATCAAAATCAACCTGCATCAGATTTCTGCCTTTGTCAGACAACTGGCAATCCTTCAACTGACTTTCTCACCATCTTTATCACCAACACTTTCTGTATCTGTTACTGTCTTGGAATGAGCCTTGACTAGCCCACTCATCAGTACTCTATTGGAACATACATTGATTGTACAGATTATGCTGACCCATCCATTAACCTCATCATTTTGAGTTTGGCGCTTTTCTTTTTCATATCCATACTCACCTGCATCACACTTACCTCCTCTTGTGCCCACAGTAATTGTAACACCATTCACACTGCACCCTCACTTCACTGCAATCATTTCTCATCCCTCCATTTCTATCTTCACCATCTCCTTCTACCCCTGCAAAAGTGCCCCACTGTTTTAAGTATCACTATCACCATCTATCCCTCACCCTTTTCTTTCTGATTGCTGCAGGTGACATCTCACCTATTCCAGGCCCTCCTTCTATTTCCTCTTATTATGCAACATAATTTTACACATGGTACATCAGTAACCTAATACCGGTACTACGGCACCTATCCTCCTTCCCTCTCTTTTTCTTCAGTCTCTGGATCACCTGTTTTATGTGGAATAAACTAACTGCTATTCATGATCTGTTCATCTCACCTCCTCACCATCACTGAAACCTTGCTTTCATCATCAGACACTGCTTCCACTACTACACTTTCATATGGTGGGCTACAATTCACCCACGCCCCTAGACAGGAGGATGGAGCAGTCATCCTGTTGTCCTCTAACTACACATTTCAGCTAATCCCCTCTGTTCCCTCTATCTCCATTCCTAATTTTGAAGCTCATGCACTTCATGTCTTCTCCCTTCTCCCCTTGCATGTTTCTGTCATAAACAGACAACCTGGTCCTACTACACAGTTCCTAGAGCACTTTGCTTCTGGGCTCCATCAGTTTATGTCCTCAAATGTCCTCACTGTCATCCTGGTGGACTTGAACATCCCTATATATAATCTCAACACCCCAATCTGCTGTGTATCTAACCTCTCTAATGTACCCTTCCCTCATTCTGACTACCACATGCTACACAGAATACTAACCATACCCTGAAAAATCCAGTTCCAATCACATGAACAAAAACATGCAGAGAAATCTGAATACCCTTGATCTGAAATAATTCTTCATATCCATGCAACCTTGCCTTCAATCAATTTCTGCATTTACATGTCCTGAAAAAAACCTCTGCTGTCTACAACAGCACTCTCATAACAGTGCTACACCTGCAACTTTATGCCACCCAGATAGAATCCCATTACAGCCTTGAAACTCAACATAGATGCAATACCTCCAAAGATTCTCACGCACTGTGGAAAGGCACTGTAGGAAATCTCACTTCTCAGCTAACTTTATATACTACAAATTAATTATTCATTCGTATAGCTCTGCCCTCTCCCTGGCTAAACAGTCATATTTTTCTTTCTTAATTTTTAATCTTTCCCATAACCCAAAACACCTCTTTTCAACTTTTAAATCTCTTTTGTGCCCACCAATACAAACTTCTTCCACTAACTTCTCTGAATAAGTTTTCAGCATACAGTTTAAGAACAAGATTAACTGTTTCAGACACAGCATTTCTTTACTCCCTCACCCCCACCCAGCTAGATTAGCTTTGTTGCTTCCTCGGCACACACGCAATTCCTTTTCACCCATGACAGAGGATGGGGTTTTCCTCCTCCTTACACACTCACACTTAACCAAATGTCTGCTTGACCCAATAGCACCACAGCTAATTCAAAAACTTTCTCCTCCACCCATATTCACTTATACAAACTCTCTCTGACAACAGGCATCTTCCCATACTTTTAACAGGCACCTTCCCATACTTTTTTAATCATACACGATTCAGACCCATTTTAAAGAAATCCTCACTGGACCCAAATTCACATTCCAAATACTGGCCCATTTTTCTTCTCGCATTACCTCCTATTTGCCTAAAAGCTCCTCAAACATCTAGTACACAAATGTCTCACTAAATTTCTCTAATCTCATTCCCTATTAGATTGTCTACAATCTGGATTCTTCTCTCATCATCACTCCACTGAGACTGCCCTCACTGAAGTTGTCAATGACTTACTCTCTGCTGAGTCAAAAGAACACTACTACCTACTCATTCTAGTGAATCTGTCAGCTGCCTTTGACATAGTGAATCACCTTCCCCTCTTCCAAGCTCTCCATTACCTAGCCTCTGTAACAACACCCTGTCTTAGTTCTTCTCTTACCTCTCCAACCACTCCTTTAGTGTTTCCTTCTCTGGGTCCACTTCTTCACTTCTACCACTGTCTATTACAGTACCACAAAGTTCAGTCCTTAGCCCCCTCCTCTTTTCAATCTACACCTGTTCCCTTGGGAAAGTAATAAACTCCATCATCTATGTGCTGATGACACCCAAATCTATATTTTCTCCCCAGACCTCTCCTGCTCTCTCCTATCCTGTGTACCTAATAGTTTAAAATGATAGAGACAGGAACCCGCTGACATAAGCTGCCGCAGGGGTGGACTGATACTTGACTTGATAGAGTATTTTGTAGAGGTTGATTTGTTAGATTTGTAGTCAGAGGCCCAAGCCCTGAGGAGACATTGATTTGTAGGACTTAAGATTGTTTGGTACAAGCTGTAAGGAAACATTGATTTGTTTTTTTTTTTTTGTTTTTTTTGTAGGACTTTTTTTTTTTTTTATTTTTTTTTTTTAAAGCACAAAGAAAAAAATGCCCTACTGGCCTAGTGCCAGGGGTCAGTGGCCATTGTCAAATGTCCACCTGAGTCTATAATTGCGGAATTTGCAACTGTTGTTCATGCTGCTGCTGAGTTGTTTAAGAAGCAGGATGATTAGGCAGCTAAAAGGGAATGGGATCAACAATAGTAGTAACATGGATGATGAAGGTTCCACTTGCCGCGACTAGCTCCAGTGATGCACCTGAGGCAGTAGCAGCACAATAAGTAGCCCCCAGTCTATATGGAGAAAAGAAGTTGGCTAATAATTCTTTTACACAATCATGGGTGTGTTGTTATTAGAACAGAAATGTATCCCTTGAGAGCAGGAACTGTGCCTCTCATCAGCAACTACAATGTGCACAGTGTGGGAGGTAAATAACATCTGGGGGCAGAACTGTATCCAAACACCATGACACAAGAAACCAAGTACTGCCGCTGTCACTATACGCCTTGTCCAGAACCTGCTAATGACACATGACAACTTGCTGACAGTTTAATGGTAATGATGAAGCCTTCCTGCCAGCATCTTAGCATATTCTTCGAGATGGAATCTCCTCAGATACCGCTTGATGCCCTGCTTGAAATTCTCAATTCTTTTCCACCACACTGCCATTTGTGGTCAGTGCACCACAGAGTGTGCAGTGGTTGGACACAAACTGCCACATCCTAACATCATGGGAGTGGCTATCATTTGGTGGGAGAGGTAACGATGAATGAGGTGGATTGGCAGAAGATGTAGTTGTTACTCTAGAGGAAGTAGGTGATGGTGATGATGAGCTACTTGTTTCACTTGTCATGGAACTTCCAGTCTCTGCCTGGGTTTCTCTACTTTTCCTTCTCTTTGATCTTTGTCTCACCTCTTGTTGCCTTCCTGGAGAGTCAGGGGGTACAGCAACAGCGGTGCTTGATTTCTATGGTGGCTGTTTGGTTTTAGGATGTTTGATATCAATGTCATGGTATCTATGTTTCATGTGTGATATCAGGGTGTTTGTGCCAAGGTGTGTTCCATCCTTTTCTCTTCTCACTGACTTGTCAAAAATTGTGCACAGTGCCATTGGTGATGACTGCACTGTGCCTGCCCCAAGAGAGAAATAGTCCCACACCCATGACTTCAGGGCATAAGGATAGGGAACAGGTGGAGGAATGGCCTCTTTCATCTTGTCCTCCACATTCCCCTTCACTGTCTGTGGCAGCAGATAATGTTGCTGCTGTTGCTGCTACTGCCTCAGATTCAGCACTGCAGCTAGGACCAAGAGTATTGCTAGCACTGGCAAGTGGAACCTATTCTAGTCCTGCATCACTTGTTAATCTCATGCCCACTGTGTCCACAATGGTCTGTGGCACACAAGCTTGCTCCTCAGCATCCTGTTGCCCTTGCATCTCAGCAGCAATTAGAGCAGATGCAAATTCCTCAAATTCCAAAATGTCACTGCTATTGGTGGTTATGATGCCCATATTCATCCCTGTCTCCCATCCCTTCTCAGTTTCTGCTAAAACAGCCATCAATGTCTCTTCCACCCCAGCTTCTCCACCAATAGTCCCTACATGCTGCTGCTGCTCTATTACAGACTTCTCACTGCTGCTTGGAGGAGTTGATGAGCAATGAGACAGTGTATCCCCTAATGTCACACTTGGCATTTATTTTTTTGACCTGAAGAAGACAGACGAAGACAGAAGAAGCAGTAGCAGCAGGCACAGGCAGCTGATCTATGCTCCTGGTGGTGGTAGTGGTGGTAATAATTCTGTGCTTGCTCTCCCCCAACACCACTGTAGTGAAGGGAAGGGTACTCCCAGAGCCAGAGGAATGGTGTGGGCTCACTTGACCGCTGGTCTGGATGCTCTCAAATGCTTCCCCTACCACTCCCCTAACACTAATTCCACCGGCTGCTTCACCATTACTGCTACTACTACTACTACTAACACGAACCATGTCAAGTTCAGCTGCAGAGTCTTTCTCCTCACAGTCACTAGTAATATGAGAATATTGATTACCCCCTCATTCACTCCTAACACTAAAAAGCTGCTGGACCTTCTTAGTAACAGTAGTACTAGCACTGGCGGGACTGCTTGGGGATGGCAAGTATGACTTAGGGTCACTTTCTGTCATGCTTGGCATCATCTTCTCCCCCCCCCTTCTTGATATTAGAAGACACACTGGCAGCAGGCTCAGCACTGGTGGCAGCAGGGGCAACACGTCTGACAGCTGGCACAGTGTTGTTGGCAGCAGGTTCAGCACTGGCAGCAGGCACAGCACTGTTGGCAGCAGGGGCAGCATGTCTGACAGCAGGAACAGTATTGGTGGCAGCAGGTTCAGCATTAGCAGCAGGCATAGCACTGGTGGCAGTATGTTTGACAGCAGGCACAATACTGGTGGCAGCAGGTTCAGCACTGACAGCAGGCACAGCACTGGTGGCAACAGAGGCAGCACGTCTGACACAGGCACAGTGCTAGTGGCAGCAGGTTCAGCACTGGTGACAGGGGCAGCACTGGTAGCAGGCACAGAACTAGTGGCAAAAAAAATAAAAATAAAACATGCTATAAAAGGGGTCTGAGGAGGGTGCTTGTGTTGTTGGGTGGAGTATGGGGAAAGAGTCAGTTGGAGACTGATGTTGACTGGTATTAGGGGGATAGTTCATAAATAAAATTAAAAATAAAATAGAATACAAAATTGGTATTTAACATGACAGAGACAGGGACCCCCTGACGTAAGCTTTGAATAGAGGATGGTCTTTAGGACTTGTTAGAGGCCCAAGCCCAGAGAAAACATTGATTTGTAGGATTTAGACTTATTAGAGACAAAAGCCCTGAGGAAACATCGATTAGTTGTGTCAGATTAGACTTGTGTTAGTTAGGCCCAAGCCCTGAGGAAACATTGGTTTGTAGGACTTAGACTTATTATAAGCACAAGCCTTGAAGAAACCTTGATAAGATTTAGGAAAATAGACTTGTGTTAGGCCCAAGCCCTGAAGAAACATTAATTTGTAGGACTTAGACTTGTTTGGAACAAGCCCTGGGGAAACAATGATTTTCAGAACTTGGGCTTGTTAGAAACAAGCCACCAATTTTTTTTTTGTAGGCCTGTTTAAAGAACAAGCCCTGAGAAAAAATGCCCTACTGGTCTAGTGCAAGCAGGTCACGTTGTGTTGGCCATTGTCATTGTGGAATTTGTGACTGCTATTCTTGCTGCTGAGTTGTTTAAACAGCAGGATGATTAGGTAGCTCAAAGGAAATCGGATCAACAACAGCAGAAACATGGATGATGGAGTTTCCACTTGTCACTACTAGCTCCATTGATGCCCAATGAAGAAGATGGCCAATAATGCTTCTCTACCTGCTCCTTCTCCAAAATCATGAGTATGTTGTTACTAGAATAGCAATGTTTCCCTTGAGAACAGGAACTGTACCTCTGATCAGCAACTGCAATGTGCATAGTGTGTGTGCTAAATAAGGCACTTCTAGATTCATATCAAACACCTGGCGTATCTGTATCCAAACACCATGATGCATAAGGTCCCAATATGAAATCATCCCCCCAGAAACCAAGTGACAACTTGCAGACAGTTTAATAATAATCATGAACCTTTCCTACCACCAGCTTAGTATATTCTGCAGTATGAATCTCCTCAGAGGCTGCCTAATGCCCTGGATGCGATTATCCTCCACCACACTGCCATGTGTGGTCAGTGCACCATACAGTGTGCAATTGGTGGACACGAACTGCCACATCTTGACATCAACAGAATGGCTATCAACCTGTGGGAGAGTCAAGATGATCGAGGTGGATCACCAGAAGATGTAGTTACCCTAGAGGAAGAAGGTGATGGAGAGCCAGGTGTTTCACTCGCAATCAAATTTTCATGCTCTAGCTGGGTTTCTCTATTCTTCCTCCTCTTTGATTTCCTCCTTGCATCTTTTTTGACTTGTCCGTTCCCTCCTTTCCTCTTTTCACTGACTTTTCACAAACTGCGTACAGTGCAATTGCTGGTGACTATACTGTGTCTGCCCCAAGATAAAAAAATCCCACATCCAGGATTTCATGGGGGAGGGGAAAGGTGGAAAAAAATGGCCTCTTCCTTCTCCTCCAAATTCCCCTTCACTGGCTGGGCAGAGGATGATTTTGCTGCTCTTGCTGCTACTGCCTCGGAATCAGCACTACAACTAGGATCAGAAGTATTGCTGCTGGCAAGTGGAATCTGACCTGTCCTAGTCCCGCCTCATTGTACTCCATTCCCAGTGTGCACACTAGCCTGCTCCTCAGCAGCAGGAATTAGAGCACTAGCAAACTCCAAAAATTTACTGCTAGTGGTGGTGGTGATGACCATCCCCATCCCTTCTCCCATTCCTTCACAGTTTGAGCTAAAAAGGCCATGTCTCTTCCACCTCAGCTTCTCCACCATCATCATCACTGCCAGTCTGTCCTTGCTTTGCTGCTCTATTACAGACATCTCACCGGTTGGAGGAGGTGATGAGAAATGTGACAGAGGGTCCCCTCCTTTCAACCTTGCCATCTCTTGTTGACTTGAAGAAAGCAGACTGGCAGCACTAGCAGCAGTCACAGACAACCAATCTGTGCTCGTGTTGATGGAGTTATTATTGCTGCTAGGCAACAATTCTGCCTTCTTCAGGATCATGTTCCATCTGGATATTACCATGGAGGGAAGGGGACTCCCGGGGTCAGGAGAATGTGGTGGGCTCCCTTGACCGCTAGTCTGAACACTCTGCATTACTTCTCTTACCCCTCCCTTAAAGCTAGTCCAACCAACTGATTTAACATTACTGTTATTACTACTAACACCAACCACCTCAATTTCAGTCCCTGAGTCTTCCTCCTCACTAGTAGTATGATCATCCCCTCCTTCACTCCTAACCCTCTGTACAAGCTGATGGACTTTCTTAGTAGTAGTACAAGTGTCAGGACTGCTTAGAGATGATAAGTGTGACTTAGGGTCCCCTGCTGTCACACTTGGCATCATCTCCTCCATTCCACTCCTGAGAATCACAAGACACACTGGAAGCAGGTGCAGTAAGATGGCCTGTCCTGTTCACATTATCACCCTCTTTTTTCTGCTGTGACACAAATTTCCCCAGGATCCCTATGGGGGACTGGCCATTATTTGGTCTGGGGAACCAGATCATATAGACCCTTTCATGTTGGTAGTGGTCACTTCCTCCTCCTCATACTCATTGGACGCATAACAGTCCTTCCAGCTCCTCCTTTTTTTTTATTCAACTTGCTCATATTGATAGCAGTCACTATGAGCCTCTCCAGTCTTAATTTTGCTATTAACTCACAGCACAACAACCTTTTATCAGACTGCAACACTGGCATCCACCCCCTCTATTCCGACTTTCTTAATTGTATTTCCTTCCTATTCTCTGTTGCATCATCCTTCCCCGACTTTTCTAGTTTAAAGTCTCCTCCAACCCTCTAACCATCCTAACTCCTAGCACTGTGGCCCCCCTCCTCTAAGGTGCAATCTCATTTATAAAGATTGCCCCCAAGGGAAAAGACCTCCCATTGCTCTAGGAACCTAAATCCCTCTTGCTTACACCAAGTCTTTAGCTACGCAGTTAACGCCCTAATCTCACATTGCCATTCTGATGTATCGTGTGCTTAAATCCTTCTTAACGGCCCTCCATTTTCCACTGACTTAGTCATTGGTACCAACATATACCATGACAGCTAGGTCATGCCCAGCCCCTCCCAACAGTCTATCAACCCAATCTGCCACATGTTGAACCTGAGCACCCAGGAGACAACAATCTGTTCTATTGTAGCGATCCTGATGACAGATTACCCTGTCTTCCTAATAACAGAAACCCCTACCACCACCATCTGTCTAATTCTGCTTGAGTCCTGGATCCCATAAGTACTAGAGGGGCTGTTCTCCTGGCTGCTAGAAGGAACAGTCCTCTCCAACAAAATCATTCCTGTGCCAATATCCCCAACATCATCACTCAATGTAGCAATTCTGTTAGGGTTAATAAATACAGGAATGTCGTTCCTATTCCTTTGCCCGCCCTTTGCTATGTCTAACTGTAAACCATTTAGATACTTGCTCTTTGTTTGTGCCTGTTTGAGACCAACCCTGCTTCTATAACTCTCTGGTAACTGACCTCGGCCTGTCCTCAACCTACTCTTATGTACTGATACCCGGCATTCAACCTAAGTCTTTTCACAATTATCCTGCAGCTTAATATTCAGGTATCGGCTCATAGTGTGTTCAAAACTTCATGCTTCCTCGACTCCCAATCCCTGCCATAACTTCACCTGCAGGGTTTCAGCTGGTTTTCCATCTCTCAGTCATTTGAGTAGTCTGCCTTCATTGGTGATTGGGTTCATGGCCTGCACCTTTAAACTCAGCATTGCTGCAGCACGGGTACACTCATCACTGCCACTGCTCCTAAGTTATGCTCTCAGTTCTGCCTTATTCAGCATAATTCTCCAATTTTTCCTTGGGAACGAAACAAGACTTTTTTCCCCATACCTACAGATCATGCTATTGTTTGCTGCTTGTTCTGGAACTGATCAGTTGTTGATGAACCAGTCCTTTAAATGTCCACATTATTATTTATTGCTTGTTCTTGCACTGTTGTCAAACCAGTCCTGTCCTGACCATGCTATTGTTTGCTGCTTGTTCCTGCATTGATCCTCTCTTACTGAACCATTGCTGGTTCTGACCTCACTATCTTTTGATACCCATTCCTGTTTTGATCTGCACTTACTGCTCCAAACCAGTTCCTGCCATTGCTGTCCCATCGTTCTTCTTGTTGATTGGCCTGTGGCTGCTAAACTGGACCTGTTCCATTCCTTTGCTGCTTGACTCTGCTTGTTCTGCTTTCTTGCTTGTTACTGACTTGTGCTGTTGTTTGTGGTGTACCCTACTTTTAGACTTATGCCAGTTGTTTTTATCTGGCCTTGCTTCTCAGTCACTGATTTATGTTTAGGTATTGTGAACCACTGTACAGTTAAAATCCCATGACAATGGGTTATCCTCAGATCGCTTTCCAAGTGTTCTGCTCCTGCTGGTTACCTCTGTACTACCACCTATATTCTGTGCCTGTACTGCAGCCTGTTTCCAGTGTTCAGTTCCTGTAATTGCAGCCAGTTTCCAATATTTCTGCCATGTGCCCAGTCTGGTCGGCAAACTTGTATCTTTGCCTAATCCTTTTTGTCACTGTTTGGCAATAAGCTCTAGAACTGTTTGTGAGACAATTTCTATAGTCCCTGCCCAGTCATCTTGAGCATAGTCTGAATCAATTGATCTGTGCTATCCAACCTTGCAATTGGCACTTCTTCCCAGCTTAGTTCTCAGCAAGACTGTGCAGTGGTCTATCTACATTCTCTGCACTGCACTTTAGCACTGTAGTTCTGGTGACATACAGTGTGAATCCAAGGTCATCATAGCCAAGCAGCATGACAGGTCCTTTATTGATCTTGAAGACATATTGTAGACATTTAAGTTAAGGACACTTGCTATTTAATGGTTGCAATGTATTACAGAAGGATGTCTTGCTATATCTAGGTTTGTGAACCACAGTACTTTTGTTCAGTTCAAATCTTCTAGTAGTAAAAGTAAATAACAGAGCAAATAAAAAAGCCTAAGGGAAATGACCCTCAGATGATTCTGACTGAGAGTTTAGTAATATGGTTAGTTGGCTTTTAGTTTCTTCTCTCTTCTAAGGGAGTCAGATATCACTGAAATGCTATATCAGAATGTGAAAATAACTGTAGAGAAATGCAGTGCAAAAATATGATTCTAATTGACATGCCCAGCTAAATATCTGTACAAAGTGATTTTGTAAGGCACATCACCTCTAGCTCTTCGTTTTATTACATCCACATAGCTGTTTGATGCATTTCTCATATAAGATCTTTGTTCTAACAAAATGCCATTGGCAGAGATTGAAAACAACACAATTAAAATCATCAGTCCAAAACAAACCAGAAGACCATGCTGAATACCAGTCTGACAGTTAAAAAACAATGTATAGTCACAAAGAGCAGCTTCTCAAATGTCCTGTCATCCTCAATTCTAGTAAACCAACAAGGAGCTACAACAAAACCAGAAAAAGTGCATCCATGTTCACATAATTCAAGTTTAATAAATCCTAAAATTACAAGTCAGCTTCCTATTCACAATAAGATATCAACGCTATTTGTCTTGAATCCAAAATCAAAACCCTTACAGTTCATTTAAATGGATAGTACCACTACAGTGGTTGTTTGTAAAATTGCCTCAGAGAGTCTGGTGCATCAAGACACTTAAAAACATAGCACAAACAGAAGGAATTTTCACCTTAATTCAAGTCTACATATTTAAAAACTGAATTAAAAGCTGCCTATACAGTTGTGCTCCAAAGTTTGCATGCCCTTGGAGAATATGTTAATTAAGCACTTTCAGTCATTTGTCATATGCTAATTAAAGTTTCAGTGACGTTTCTGCTGTGATCCAGTGGCCTCATCCGGAGGGACTAAAGGCGATTCAAAGATTTTTGGGCTTTGCAAACTATTACCGTAAATTTATAAGAAATTTCTCGACCATTGTAAAACCAATTACTGACATGACGAGGAAAGGAGAAAAAGTGTTAGAATGGTCTTCTGATGCACTATCTGCCTTCGACAACCTCAAGGCAGCATTCACTGCGGCTCCAATCCTGGTACATCCCAATCCCGCCCTGCCCTTTACCTGGAGGTTGATGCATCAGGGATTGGAGTCGGCACCCTCCTTTCTCAATGGTCAGCTCCTGGAGAGGCTTTACATCCTTGTGGCTACTTCTCGAAAAAACTGTCAAAGGCGGAGATGGTTTATCAGATTGGTGATACGGAGTTGCTGGCCATAATCTTGGCATTAAAGGAGTGGCGTCATCTGTTGGAGGGTACCAGTTCCCCCATTTTGATACTTACAGACCACAAGAATCTGATCTACTTGTCTGAGGCCAAGTGGCTGTCCTCCCGTCAGGCCAGATGGGCGCTGTTCCTATCCAGGTTTAATTTTGTGGTTTCCTACTTTCCGGGCTCGAAAAATATGAAGGCTGACACCCTGTCACGCCAATTTTGTAGTAGGTCCAAGGAGGAGGTTCCTCCTGCTCCGATCATTCCTGCTGATTGCATTCTTGTCATGATACGTACCTGCATTACTTCTCCCCTGGGAGAGGAGATACTGGCCACTCAGGCATCTGCCCTTGCTGAAACTTCTAGTGGGAGATGTTTTGTACCGGCTCAGTTCCGTATTAAAATTCTGGAAACATACCATACTTCCAAAATCCCTGGCCATATTAGGTGCGACCAGTTAATCTGGTCTTTGTCTAGACTGTTTTGGTGGCCGAGCCTCCACTCTGATTGTGCTGCCTTTACTGCAGCCTGCACCACATGTGCTCAAAATAAGTCTCCTCGACATCTGCCGGTAGGCTTGCTCCAGCCTGTGGCCAACAGGTAACTCCCCTGGTCACATTTGTCCATTGATTTTATGGTCGACCCTCCTAGGTTCATGGGCTATACTGCAATACTAATAACTGTGGACAAATTCTCAAAAATGGCTCACTTTGTGCCACTTAAAAGCTAACCATCCGCTCAGTAATTGGCAGGGTAATTCGCAAGGGAGGTGTTCCGACTCCATGGCATCCCAAAGGTGATTGTGTCTGATAGAGGAAGCCAGTTTGTGTCCCGCTTCTGGAGGTGATTCTGTGCGCAAATGGGAATTGAATTGGCATTCTCCTCCGCATACCACCCGCAATCCAATGGTGTGGCAGAAAAGTCAAACCAAGCGTCGGAGCAATTTCTCTGCTGCTATGTCTCTGACCACCACGACAATTGGGCTACCCTGTTGCCCAAATTGTGCTGTGAACTCTTCCACTCAGAGTTCCTCTTTCTTGATCAACTATGAGTTCCAACCCTCAGTTCATCTTGAAACCTTCTGAGCACAAGCTATTCCAGCTCTTGATGAGCATTTGCAGGCACTCCGTTCCTCATGGGTTCGGGTACAGCATACCCTATGTGGTTCAGTGCGGCGACAAAAAAGACAGGCTGACCGCAGACGTTTGTCGACATCGACCTTACAGGTTGGAGATAGAGTGTGGTTGTCATCCCGTAATTTGCATCTCCAGGTCCCATGCAATAAACTGGCTCCTCGATTTGTTTGTCCCGTAAAGGTGTTGCGCAAGATCAACCCAGTGGCTATCTCATTGGAACTACCTGCCAATATGCGGATACATAATGTCTTTCATGTCTCCCTTTTAAAGCCCCTGGTCTGCAACTGGTATACCTCTGCTCCTGTCCACCCTGCTTCCATGATAGTTGCAAATCATGAAGAATATGAGGTTTAAAGTATTCTGGACTCCCGTATGGTTAGTGGACGCTTACAGTATTTTATTCATTGGAAGGGATTTGGTTCGGAGGAGCTCTCCTGGATCCTTGCTACTAATGTTCACGCTTCTCTCCTGGTGCGCAGATTCTATGCACGTTTCCCTGACAAACCTGGTCCAGTCCCTCGGAGGAGAGGTCTTTGATGGGAGGGTACTGTTACAGTACCTTGTTTCCAGCACTGCCGCTTCAGCAACGCTTGGCGTCTTTCCACGTGTCATCTGCAGGCAAGAGGCTTCAAGCATGCTGCAGGCCTCTGTTTTATGTGTGTTTGTTTCTTATAGTCTCCTCCTACCTACTTCCTCCCTCTAAGCTGCTCCTCCTACCTACTTCCTGTGGAGTGGTTTAAAGGGCAGACTGAGTCCTGACTCAGTCACCCTTATGTTGTTGTTCTGAGCAGTTCTTTTCTAGTATTCCTGATTACTGTGTATGATCCGGCTTGTCTGACTACCCACTCTGGTGTTGACCTGGGGCTCTATCCACTGCGCATCCATCATACATACGCTCCAGTGGATATCCTATCTGGTGCAAACATGTGGTTCTGGCTTACTACCTGCTCTATTTATGACCTAGGCATGTCTTACTACCCACTCTGGTGTTGACCTGGGGCTCTATCCACTGCGCATCCAGCATTCCATCGCTTCAGTGGGTATCCTTTCTGGTGAAAACCTGTGGCTCTGGCTGACTACCCGCTCTGTGTATGACTATCACAGTGCCGGTTGGGGTTGTGACAGGATCCTCGCTGTCTCCGGACAGTCAGTCTCTGCAGTCTAGTCTCCGTTGTATCAGTGTCGCCCAGGCGACATTGCTGTGTGTTCCTTCCATCCGTGCAGTCCCCGGTTGGGTGCCTCTCCATGCAAGTTGCTCTAGGTTCCGTTACTGCTACGGCAGTCCACAAGTTGCCTGGTCTCGGTTACTGCTACAGCAGTTCACAAGTTGCCTGGTCTCCGTTACTGCTACGGCAGTCTACAATTTGCTCTGGTCTCGTTACTGCTACGGCAGTCCACAAGTTGCTCTAGTCTCCGTTACTGCTACATCAGCCCACAAGTTGCTCTGGCCTCCGTTACTGCCACGGCAATCCACAAGTTGCTTGGTCTCCGTTACTGCTAAGGCAGTCTACAATTTGCTCTGGTCTCATTACTGCTACGGCAGTCTACAATTTGCTCTGGTCTCGTTACTGCTACGGCAGTCCACAAGTTGCTCTAGTCTCCGTTACTGCTACAGCAGCCCACAAGTTGCTCTGGCCTCCGTTACTGCCACGGCAATCCACAAGTTGCCCTGGACCCGTTACTGCTTGGGTGTTACTCGAGACTGTGCGCTCTCTTCAAGACTGAACGTCTTAAAGGGCCTTGCGCTATTAGGGCCTGTCAGTCCTCCCAGCCTAATAATAACCCATTCAGTGCTGTCTATCTTGAGTATGACACGAAAACTGCCTGTCCTGTGTCAGTATATTGTATGCTCTATTACTTGTATATACTGGACCCGTATGGGCATACTTCATTGTAACCTGTCTTGTGTCTGTACTATATTGCTGATATATTACTGGACCTGTGAGGGTTATTGTTATTACAACTGTGTTTTATCCAAACCTACTGTGTCTGTGTGTCAAACAAACTGTTACAATGACTTTGGCTCATCTGACTATCCTAACTGGTGCTTACTAGAAGGCTCTGTCTGTTTGCTCAGTTTGTTCGTTCTGTTATTCAGACATCCTTCCTAGTACTTGCCTGGGGCTCTAGCAGACTCCTAGCTACTGACTGTATCTCTTGGGCATTACCTTACCATGAGACTCCAGTGGGCTGAGACCTAGTCTCAGACAGTGTGGTGCAGAGATTGGGAGACTGCTATTCCTGATACAATGCTCGCCATTTCAGTCACCCACTGTGTATATATTTATATATTGCATTACTGTCATTATTCTCATAATAAAGTTTCTATTATACTGTCTGACTCCTAGTTTTGCTTGCTAACCGTAACAAAATCCTTATTCCTAGGAGTCCTTAGAGTCACAAATTTTAGAAGTATCATAGGTCCATATCATAATTCAGTCCTTGGCTATTAAAGTCTGTAGTTTAAAAATACAATTGTTGTGCCAGTTTTCTGATGGGGAATGTGTTCTATAATGTTAACTTTAATAGAGTTCATTTTATTAATGTTATGTATTTTAATAAAATGTTTAGAGGTGCTATGTTTCAGAGAACCTTTTAAAATGTTGTTTCTGTGCTTGCAGAAGCGTTCTTTGAATGGTCTAATGGTTCTCCCTACATTTTTACATGAGCATTCTAACAGATGTATTACATAATCCAAATTGCAATTTAAAAGCTGCCTGATATTGAAGAGTTTGTTAATCTTTATTAGTTCATCTGAATTCTTGTTTTTTGTTTCGTACAGACCTCTCTTTCTCCATAAGGTTAATTTATAGATCTTCCGCTTCTACAAGAAATACTTTATCTTTCCTGCAATTTTTCTTGATCCTCTGAAATTGGCTGTATATAATATTGTCCAGTCATGGTTTGTGATGTGCAGTCGGTTTGTATATCACTGTTTGAATTAATCTTTTTATGAAACTTGGATTAACAGGTTCAAAAGAAGTATACTTACTATACTCTTCCTCTAAAATACTTAATTCCTCAGAGGACTTTTGTCAGTCCACAGATTAATACATGATAAGTAACTGTTTTTATTACTATATACACTTGTTATTCAGTTGCAATACCCAAATGCTCTTGTGAATAATGTATATTACAGATTCTTGTAGTTCTTTTATAATACACTGCTGCCTAGTAACATCGTTGATGAGGCTGAAAGAAGACATTCATCTATCTAGTTTAGGCCAAGCCCTTTTGATCCAGAGGAACGTAATAAAAACTCTGTTGAAGCCATTTCTGCAGACAGTTGTTTGTATTGACCTTGAATATATTTGTAAATAGTATCATATACTCCCTTAGATGTATCTTTTGTAATGTAAACAAATCCAGTTTGGATAGTCTCTTCTGCTTCAGCCCACAGCAATGTCCAAAGGGTTTATTGGACAGACATCAGGGGTCTTGGTAGGTACTTGCAGATGGGATTCAATCTTCATGCTGGTGCAAGAATAGTGCATTAGTTTGACCCAACCTCCTTAGAGAGAGATGCACTAGTGTGTGATACGTCAGTGATAAAATAGAGATAACTTTTTCAGTGTGATAAATTCTCTAGTTCCTATATTATTTTAGAGCCTATGCAGTGAGATTCCTAAAGTCTGAGAGATCTTAGTGCATGGGCTCCATAGAGTAATATAAGAATTGGAAAAGTAACAATGGATGCAGGCAATGGCACACCAAATAGAAATATACTGAATAACAAATATGAATTTAGAAACAATTCTGTAAATAGGTGCACGTCCCATAAAGTGTATGTAAGAATGTACTCAGCCTGAGCTGCAGTGAAGAGACACACATGGATCTTGATACAAATTTAATTCAATTTAAGGCAAAAATGTTGCCACTGGTATACATATTTCCACATAGATATCGCACAGTAACTGTGCATTCCTTATGTAGTGCAGTGGAATTACTGTGTGATATCTACAATGTGGAACTATGTATACCAGTGGCAACCTTTTTGCCTTTCATGCTATAACTTAAAGGGATAGTTATACTTAAAATGTAAAAATAAATATGTTGTAGAGTTTATCCCCCTGAGTAAAACAAGGGTACTCCCACTGCTGAAAGGTGTTTTATTCATAAGTTATTACAGCTCAAAGTTGAATTTTTTAGATGCAATATCACAATGGCCTAAAATTGTACAGTGGAGATGTTACTACACCATCCTATGGACAGCTCTGGTCCTGGGACCATAAATCTCCATAGGATGGTGTAGCAACAGCGCCACTGTAAATTTTCAGGCCACTGTGATATTGCACCTAAAAAATTAAAGTTTGAGCTGTTATAATTGTTTAATAAAATATCTCTCAGCTGTGGGAGCACCCTTGTTTTACTCAGGGGGATAAACATATTTTTTTTTACATTTTAAGTATTACTATCCCTTTAATGTCCATTTATAATGTGGTCCTTCATTCCATAGCTTCTTTTCACTGGAGGATGCTTTCAGCTGACATCCATACAGATATTATTGTTTACCGATATGCTTTCTTCACTGAAGGATGCTGTTAGTCTGCCATGCCTTTTCAGCAACTGGAGGATTAACAGATAAGTATACTGTAACGGTTTTTCAAAACACTCAGACCAGCAGGTTAGAATAAAACACAGTTTTATAAAAAAAAATAAGAAAGATCGCCCTCTATAGGCAACACAGAATAATAGCGAGATATTGGCTTACAGATGCCTTCTCAGGCCCAGTATACAGATGGAAGAACTATACATATACAGTCACAGGCACAGAATCGTAAGGGTACTCAATGGTTAAGTACAAGTAATCAATCAGTCTCTGTTGTGGTGTTTGGCACGCCCAAGGTGGTAATGAGGCAGCAAGTGGTGTTAGATGATACAACACCTTAAGTCCATCAGGCTTAGATAGCTGCTTAGGCAGAACAGGAACTGAGGCCAGAATACTGCAGAGTAGTTTGAGCCAATAGCCCCCACGGGCGTAGTAACGGAGACAACTACACTGCAAGAGCTTGAACCAGTAGCCCCCATGGGCGTAGTAACGGAGACAAACTGTACTGCAATAGCTTGAGCCAATAGCCCCCACGGGCATAGTACCAGAGACAAACTGTACTGCAAGATCTTGAGCCAATAGCCCCCACGGGCGTAGTAATGGAGACTAATGGTACTGCAAGAGCTTGAGCCAATAGCCCCCACGGGCGTAGTAACGGAGACAGACTGCACTGCAAGAGCTTGAGCCAATAGCCCCACCGGACTTGTAACGGAGAGTTAACACTGAATGAGTTAGAGCCAATAGCGCCTCCCCGCGGGCGCAGTAACAGAAACAGACTACACTGCAAGATGACAAGATGAGCCGCCGTCTAAACAGGGCTCAAAACGAGACTGGCTCAGCAGATGTAGCGGATGATCAGCAACGGCTCTGCAAGTGTTAAAGGAGGCTCAGATAATGGAGACAACCGCTCTGCACGTGTTAATGGAAGCTCAAGGAACGGACACACAGCTCTGCAAGTACAACCGGAGGCTCAACAAACGTAGGCACCGCTCTGCAAGTGTTAAAGGAGACTCAGCAAACGGAAGCACAGCTCTGCAAGTGTTAATGGAGACTCAGCAAATGGAGACACGGCTCTGCAAGTGTTAATGGAGGCAATCACGATCAGCCCTGCCACAAGCACAGCGGAAGTCAGAATGGTGCCTCGGCGACACCAAGCAGCAGGAACCAGGAACGATGGCAGGGTCAGAAGCAAGCTGGTTCAGGTCACGGAGCAGGAAGTCAGCCAGGCCGGGTCAGATCACGGAAGAGATTCTCAGACAAGCCAGATCAGGTCAAAAGCAGGAACATCATCCAAGCCGGGTCAGATCACGGAGCAGGAACACAGGAGCGTAGTCAAAACAGGCCAAATCGGTACACAGAAATCAGGAACACTGGAACACAGCAACAGCAACACTGGCTCAGGAACATCACGAAAGGGCACCTGACAGGTGCCAAAGGCCAGGCATAAAATGGTCACAATGGGCAGGCCAAACAGGCTTAGCCAATCGGAGCACACCACAAGCGAGAGTGACAGAAAAAGATCACGGGCACCGTGATACATACCTAGCTAGGTGCATGTAGGAATTGTCACACCAGAGAGAATACTTTTCAAAGCATGACTAGAATATTATATATATGATTGTCATATAGGGAGGTATGCGGTATAAGTGAAAGGAGTTGGTGGATGTTTGTGTGTGTATGTGTGTGGTGCTGGGGGAACCATGAGGTATAGAGATATATGCCCCTGATGTATCTCCATGGCATCTACCCGACACTATGGTCATATCTCTGGTACAAAACTGCTCATGTTTTTCGCCTCGATTTCAGTTCTGGACTAAGATGTATGACTTAGGAGTATTATATTTGGCTTAGTTGTTTACTGCTTTTATGTTTTATTTCTTTAAAGGTCAATGAGATGTACATATATTATTATTATTATTATTATGTAAATGAACATCTCAAAACTGTATGTGATGTCATCACTGGGGTGAGATGTTGGTTCTATGACTTGGGCCGTATGATAGGTATCCAGGCACCTACACTGATAAGACTGAGTGCTATCTATTGGACTATGTATTATATATATATATATATATATATATATATATATTTATATATATATATATGTATAAACACACACACACACACACACACACACACACACACACAAATCACAACTAAATCAGTACAAGACCCTCAGTTCCATCCACACACTATTGCTCCACAATTTCAAGCCCCAAAGTCCTCCTTTGTTCTCATGGCCAAAGTACTCTAGCAAATGAAAACCATCACTAACTAAATGTAAGTAACCACACTCACCTATCTGTCTTGTTACACTCCATTCACCATGAACGTCCTTCATTTGGGACACTCCTCTTCACCCTGACACCCTTTCATCCACTTCTCTTTAACCACTCCCCATCTCCTTTTGCACCTCCCCTTTACTTAGTGTACTGCACACACTCCCCACCAAAGCTTCTATTGCCTTTGTTCCTAAACATGCTGCCTGTGTTGTAAGACTGCCAAACAAGCAGCCCCCATCCTCACTTTTGCCGCTATGCCTTCACTAATACCAACCACTTTATGCACACTGATAGAGTGCTGTCTTGTGCATAGTCTACACCTCTGTTCCTTAAGCTATACATTCTACTCTGAAAGGTATGTACCCATTGATTAACACTGCAGAACAAGTAGAGCACCTCCCACTCACTTTTCGTGCCTTCACTAATGCAAACACCTCATGCACACTGACAGAATGTTGTCTTTAACCCACTAAGGACAGATGTGCAAAACGCATTGCAAACCCATTCATTGCTCACTCCTCTGATCCTCAAGGGGTTGAGCAAGAGAGGGTTGCTCAATGTACTGCGTACCTCATGCAACTACTCCACAGGTCAAGAGACACATTCTACTGGCACACAACCGCAGCAGTGTACACACTGAATGCCCACACTGAATGCCCTGTTCTTCTTGTAGTCAACAAATGCGATATTTCAGGCAATCTCTGTTATTGGAGTACAACACACATCATCCTCACTCATGAATTGCTTCAACTCCTATCATCTTCATCCAGCAAATGTATAACTAAGGATGATGTGTTTGTACTCCAATAACAGTACCGCACACATGTCCCTCTTCTGGGATACAGGAAGAAGATCACATTCACTACAATGGCAAGGTACTAGAGATGGAACCTCTGAGAAAGCTTGCAGGACAACACAGGCTGCAAGAAAGAGTATCCAGATGACTGATCTCAGCAGGCAGACAAACTTGTGGTAAAGGAGGACACAGTAGCCATATTTATTTGAAGCACTATATCATGAAAATATGCTTCGATATAAAGTACTGACAGACAATAGCATGCTATGTGAGGTAACTTCTAGGCAACAGAAACAACTGACCACTGTGATACACGTGTGGGGAAACATTAAACTGAAGGCAATGAAAAATCAGGAAATTGGCACCTTTCACATAAATTTCCCACGTGATGAGAAACCCTGTTTTTTTTTGCATGTTTCTCTTTTGAGAAGAAAGATTTTGCCCATACTTAGTTAGAGGTAGAGGAAGGCAGGTTGATGGAGAGACAGGGGGTCTAGGTTAATCTTCTTGAATACGGGTTCAATTTGTGCATGTTTGAAGGAAGAAGGGAAAGTAGATGAGGAAAGGGAAAATATGATTAATATAGGTGTAAGGATTGGAGAAATAAGTTTAACCAGTTAATAACCCTTGAAGAGCCAGGACCATCACGCTTTTCCCAGCATTTAAGGACCAGTGATGGTCCTGGCATTTCATGGAATTATGAGATGGCAGCGTGGCTGTACTCCACTCTGTCATCCCAGAATTCAAAACTCGGGGAAAAAAAGCTCTGTGGTCCTTAACAGCTGCCTGTGCACAGGATCACGAGGTCATTAATAGGTTAATTAAGTGGTAGGGAATTGGGTCACCTACCCCCTTTATGACTCCAAAATATATAGTGTATTGTAGCGAGTTGCAAAGCAATGCGCTGCATATCCCTCTGTCCTTGTGTGTTTCTGCTAGCAACTGCCATGTCCATCTCCCTGGACTTGATATCCAAGACTGATTTAATATATTATCTCTTGAAATGTACAAAGGTAAAATTCATAGGGGCCATTAGGATTTACTGAAGATAGAACGATAAGTGAGGGAAATTATTAGGTGTAATTTCTCATTTAAAAAGGACAGTGTCACTTAATATTGAAAAGTAAATATATATCAGGGTTCATCTTGCTGAGTAAAACACGAGTACTCTTACTGCTGAGAGATGTTCTATTCAAAGGTTATTGCAGATCAGACTCTCATTTTTTCGGCCAGTAACTCTATAGCCTGCAATTTTATAGTGGTGCTTGTCTGGTAGTTGCTTGGTCTGATGAATACCTTTGGCTCAGTTGTGATGTGAAGTCACTCTATTCATGTATTCCACATGAGTTGGGATTGCTGGCATTGGAATACCATCTTACACGATACAGTTCTTACTCAGCAATATTGGTTGAATTTATTTTGTCTTCTGTTCAATATCTTCTTACGCATAATTTTTTTATGTTCTGTGGGGATTTCTTTCTCCAGAGGCGTGGCACTTCAATGGGGGCCAAGTTTGCCCCCACCTATGCTAACCTCTTTATGGGGTGGTGGGAGGAGTGCCACGTCTTTGGGGAATGGAATCCCTACAGAGATAGGATAATATGGTTTGGAAGATATATTGATGATCTTCTCTTTATTTGGCGTGGTCAAGAATCTGAGGCTGAAAAGTTTGTAGCCTATCTTAATAATAACACTTACAATTTAGTTTTCACATCAGAAATTTCTTCAGGATCCATCTCTTTTCTGGATCTTTCAATCACCGGTAATACTATATTGGGTTGTGTAACTATGGATAGTTATCGAAAATCTACAGCTGGAAATTCTCTTTTGAGAGCAGACAGCTGTCACCCTGATCATACGATTAGGGGTATACCGGTGGGGCAGTTTCTTCGTTTACGGAGAAACTGCACTGATGATCATAGTTTTGAGATTCGTTCTGAAGAATTATATCAAAGGTTTTTACAGAGGGGCTACAAACCCTGGATTCTTGACAAAGCATTGGAAAGAGCTAAAACAACCAATAGAGAAGAACTGTTGCATTATAATAAAGATAAAAAATTGTCAGATGTGGCATTGACCAACCAGAAGATGGTTGTTTTTTCAACATCTTTTAGCTTGGAATTTAATGCTATAGTGAGAATTTTGAAACGCCACTTACCAATTCTAGATGGTGATGAGGGCCTAAGAAAAGTGATTGAATGTGGTTGCAAGTTCGTCTCTAAAAAAACACCAACGTTATCAGACTTGCTATCTCCCAGTTTGTTCCATCCAGAGAAAGCTACAATTGGACATAACTGGTTCAGTGTTAAAGGCACGTTTAAATGCGGAGGTATACGTTGTAAATGTTGTAATTACATTGAGGTATCACGATATTTTGTCTCTAATGTTACAGGTGTTCAATATGAGACAAAAGAATATATCAACTGCGCCACAAAGGGAGTTATTTATTTGATTAAATGTAAAAGATGTAACATCCAATATATAGGGAAAACTATTAGAAGTTTAAGAGCAAGGGTTAATGAACATTTAAGTAATATCAGGAATGCAGATTTTCGCTCAAATGTTGCCCTTCATTTCAATCCTGATGCTTGTGATATTAGTCACTTTTGTGTACAAGGACTGGAAAGAGTTAATGTAGGTGTAAGAGGGGGGAATTTAGATCATAAGTTGTTAAAGAGAGAGGTATATTGGATCTTTAAATTAGAGACTAGGCACCCACTGGGGTTAAATAAAGATTATGATGTTACATGCTATGTTTAAACCTTTAGATCGCTATAAATTTGGGGAAATGTACCTCTCTCTTTGGTCCTCATGATAGAGGTATCTCATGTGAACTGCTTGATTTACATTTGTTCTGTGACTGTGTGGTTATGTATGTTCACATGTTTTTACCTCTTTTGGTATATAGAGCAAACTGGGTGTGAATTCAATTCATTGGTTATTAGGTGGGTCCTTTCTCTTCTCAACATTGTCTAACGTGGTGAGGCTTGTTTTGTTTATTACGTGTGTGGAAGTTTTTACTGACTCACACGGTTTTATTTATTTGTTTGTGTGTACATATTTCATTTAATTGAATACATATTGAGTGGACCCCGATGGGGTGAATGGCCGGAGATTCTCTGCGGCTGGTGGCGGTTGCGGGTGTTGGCGCCGTGGCGCCTTGGATCCGGTTGAGCCTGTTTGCTGCGATGCGGGTATACTCCATGGAGCTTGGGCTCGCGGCGGTACTCGGGGTATTTGGCTGGGGCCGGTCTCCTTTGAGCGCTGCGGTGCTCCTGTTTGCCTTCCGGCCGTGGAGTGTGGGTGAATTTCGGTTGTTGCCGTTGTGTATATGTGGACGATGCTGTCCGTATCTCTGGCTGAGCCCTTTGTATAATCTTAATACTATCCGCTCTCGATGACGTCTATTTGTAATGGTGAAGGGGACTGGATGAAATTAATCATGTGACTTTGAAGTTAAGTTCTCTACCAGGTCCGACACCATTACGTTGACGAAATTAAGAGCTGATTGGATGATGAGGATTTAAATTTCGGGCGGTTCACTCAAACAATGTTCAATGATCATGAGTAAGCGTCCTGTATGCGAAACGCGTTGATCTTATGTAGAGTCCCCCTTGGATAAAGCTGCTGGATTATTGCATGTTCTCCAATGAGATTCAACATTTACTGTTTGGAGGTATTTTACAACATTTGAATAAAGAAATGTTTTTATCTTAAGCTTTGAGTATTCTCATCACTGGTGATGCAAAAGTTTTGTATTTTATAGTGGTGCTGCTAACCATGAAAGAACTACATGAAAAAACACAAACATTTCTCATCTGTTGGAGTGTCCTTGATTTGTCCTTGACAAATCCTGCAATATTTTTTTTTCGATACTAGGTGTCACTATCCTTTTAATCAATACAAAGGATCATGTGTATAAAAGGGGAGGAGGTTTTCATAACATTTCTCCACTTTTATACATATACGCCATAGAATTCAGATACTATGAAAATCAGTGGTATTTTTTATTTGTACTGAGCAGCACGTTTTAACATCCTGATACTTAACCCTTCGAGTGACAGAGGGGTACGCAACACATTGCTTTGCAATGCGTTGTGTACCCCTCTGGCACTCAAAGGGTTGAAAATTCAATAACACGCTATTTAAAAGCAGAACTTTTTTTATTAAACTGAGATACTTTACATAATATTGTTTATACCATTAGTGCTAAAATTAATAATTTAATAACAGCCCATTGTAACCAGGGTCTTGAAAATAAATAAAAATAAAGTAAAAGTCATTAAGATCCTAATTTGTATTCATAAAAGGGAAGTCATAAACTCTTTTTAGAGGAATACCTTGCAATATTTACTGAGAACCTAAAGGAGATAGATGTCTCTTCTTCGACTCTGACCTACAAGTGCACACACCATTAATTCTGAAATAGAAGCAATCAATCAAGCAAATTCACATTCTTCTCACCTTGACAACTTGTCCTATGTATGTTGTACCCTGAAGAAAATCCTCTGCTACTAAAGAGACAATTCTTAATTATTTTAAAAGCTCTTTTACTAAATATATCAGCAGCAATTATAGCAATGTATATTGTGAGCTAAAAATAAAAGCATTTCAAGGACATATCAATAGAATAAAATATTTCTCTACTCAATATAACTTGCAGAAATATTTACATACCTGTATTTGCAACCCATCACGGTTTTCTACTTCCTGCCCAGTCTCTACTTCATATGGTAGGACACATGCATTGAAATATATTGCTTACACGTAAAGTACAAATTTAACTCCTTAACGACCCTTGATGGTCCTGGTACGTCATGGGAAAAGTGACTGAACTACCCAATTACGTACCAGGACCGTCATGGACTTCAGGGCTCCCTGCGCGGCTGCACACCGTTCGGAGAGCCCTGAGTCAGATCGGCAAAAAAAAAAAAAAAATGCTCCGTGGTCCTTTAGTGACCACAGAGTGCCTGCGTGGCTGGTCATTAAAGGGTTAAGACAGTCAAAATTTCTGCATGCTTATTCCCATTTGGATCTTACAAAGCCTTTAGCATTGATTGAGAGGCAGCAGTAATAAGTCTTAGCATGACTACTATTGAGCGACTCGCTTAACCCCTTAACGACCCTTGACGGTCATAGTATGTCAAGGGTCGATCTGATTAACCGACCCATGATGTACTATGACTGTCATGGAATTCCGGGCTCCCCCCGCGGCTGCACGCTGTTCGGGGAGTCCGGAAACGAAAGAAGAAAAAAAAATGCTCCGTGGTCCTTAACTGACCGTGCCGATCGGCCGGTCGTTAAGGGGTTAACATCATTATTGGTCCAATAAAGGCATTGAGCACAGCAACGCAGCTGGGTAAGGATCAGCACTGGTACTAACTCCAGGCAGAGTACTTTTGTGAGGGTATGTGTGACAAGTCACGCTCACACATTCACAGGACTCACATGCTCCTGAAGCAAGAAACATCGGTGAAAATTATGCTGTGCATGGAAAAGCTACCTGCACTAACCACAGAGCAAATAATAGAGAGACGTGAATTCATGTTTACCTGCTCTTTTAAGTAGGGATGGGTGAAAACTTTCTCCTCAAACCAAAATCAGCGAAAAATTACACTTCTCACTTGCACTGAAATCAGTGGGAAGACTGTTTTTTTCCCAACCATATGGCAGTTTTCTCTTGTTTTCCTGCAGGCATATAAAAGGGTTTCAGGCTCTCCCAACATGTCATACTGTGTTTGTAAGAGGAGAAGGAAGCAGGGTTTTGACCAAGAGAGCATAGGCAAATAAAGGGGAAATGAGTTTAGTTTAGGGAGTCTTTTGGGTAGGACATTTGTTCTCTGTAGTAGGGGAATCTAGGGACACTTTGAAGCTTAGTTTAGGGAGTCTTTTAGGAAGGACATTTGTTCTATGTATTAGGGGAATCTAGGGGCACTTTGGGGGAGAAGAAGGGAGGAAGGGGATTGACTTCAAATACCCCAAAATTCAGTGTGATTGAATGGAAGACACAGGCAGCTGGTGTCTAATTTGCTTGATGATCTTGCTGTTATTGTCTCTGTGCTGGGGAAGTCTGGGGAAAAGTTGTTGATTTTGTGTTTTAATTATATATATTTTTTTGACAGATAAGACTGTGAAAAAATAGGGTGGACAAAAATAAATATATTAGGTTACAGACAGCTGACTAGGAGCCTGACATGAGGTGTATAACAGCAGAAAGCAGTGAGTAAGGCAAGTCATCACTCTCCATCAGCTGTGTACTGTAGAGTAAAAACACACAGTCGTTGACTAATGTCCAACAAATACAGCTCCATCTTTCCTCTTCATCTGGATAGATTCACCTGTTTGTATATGCTCACCAGGCCTTCATACATTCAGTGCTGTTCATGTTGATCGTCAGGGGTAATATTCGCCAGTCTGTGCATTTTCTTCTGTCAAGCATCCACCAGTGTGAGTCAGAGACTGATTGCTTGTCGAAAGTTGCCTGCCTGGGCCTGTTTTCATGAATGAATGAATGTGTTTATTTATATAGCACCACAAGTGCACACATCACTTTTTAATTGAAGGGTTTTGACAATACAGGGTTAAAGTGCTTTGCAAAGCGAAACGCTCATTTGTCAGTGTGTGTCAGAGACTGATCACTTGTCAAGAACTGCCAGTCTGGTCTTTTCACCAGCAACTCATTCGCCAGTGTGGGTCAGAGTCTGATCACCTGTTGACAATTGCCAGTCCATTCACCGGACAAAGCATGTGATAAAGTGTGTCAGACACAGATTGCCTACCTAGAGCCTGTCTGTTGGGGTCTGTCCTACTCATCACCAGATTCTCAGTCTGAATCTATCTCTGTCTATTCAAGTTCATGCTCTCACTTAAGTATCTCTGGTGAATTCCTCTGTGCAATATATAGGGTACATGGGTTTTCTCATCTTGGTCCTGTCCAAAGCTCAACTGAAGGCAGACATCTGGCTTCATAGCCAGCAACTTCAACCTGGCTTCAGCTCTAGCAATGTAACATCCGTGATCATCAAAGTTCATGAGCCACACCCCCTAGCCAGAACATCCAAGCTGCTTCCTTAAACAGAGTTTCCCTGGAGCGTTACAAACACCAGTTCAGAGGGATTTAATTATAGAGTGTATGGTGTTTAAGCTAGGGAAGGACCATCCATAATGCAGTTGTGGTAAGACTTTAACAATGAGGAGGATGTATGAAACAAGGGCCCATTGTATATAATATACCTATATGTACACAAATTAAATTAATAACTGAATCTATACACATAGGCATACAGTAGTAGCCATCAAATCAGAACTCCAGTGCACACCTCTGGTCCCAGTTAGTACCTAATCTGTACCTCTGCACAGAGAAACAGCACACCCAGAAACACCCTCGTTGAAGAGCACGTGGCTCACGTGGCACAAATGTGATCATTCCAATATGAAAAGAGTTTTGGTAACTATGCAACGTGGACCCACTTGGTGCATAAAAAGAACTCATTTTTTGCTTTACACACTTACTCCTGTTGCATTTTAAACTTTTGAGCACTAATGCAATGCTTGGATCCCTCTTTGGCTCTCAATGGGTCAAAAAGCTATTAACCCTTTGAGTGGCAGAAGGCTTTGCAATGCATTGCTTCACAATGCGTTGGACACCCCCTGCCACTCAAAGGGTTAAGAGTATGCCTTTGACTTCATATTAAAAGGAAATGTTAAAAGGAAACTATAATTATTTAGTAGTGTTATTTACCTTACAACACAGTCTCAAATAATATAGTTTAGTTTTATGCTTCTTTATTGATGTCAGCATAATATTCAGTGGTATTTCTTGCTTCATTGCTGCATTTGTTTATGATTTTTCTTTCTCACTCTGATAAATATTTCACACAAAGTCTTATCATTTTCCAGGGATATACACAACAGAGGGGAAATGTATGAACTCACATTGTAGCAAATTGTCTGTGATAATATGTTAGAAGGAAAATCATGGTCCTGCATCCATGAGTATAAACTTCCACACAGGAATCATTAAGAGCATACTAGTGCATGAGCCAGTCTGAGGGAATATGATCAGAGATTTTTATATGGCCAATATCTGTCAAATTTGTTGCACACTCCCATTGGCTGTGATGTGGGGTTATGTAGGGCACATAGCATGCCCTGCAGTAATCTCCCCTCTCAGCCAATCAGCATCTATCTGGGTGGGTCACAAATGAGCATTTCATCATCCCACCTGCTAGCAAATCATTGAATGGCAATGGTTAAGCAGAAACTGCAGTGCACTATTTTTTTTGTACCTTCTCATCAGTGGAATCAGCAGTGACAGAGATGACCATGACAAGGGTATTTATTTTATTGAATTTCAGGAGGAGACAAAGGAGGATCATGGTAAAGAAGTCACCTCTGGATCTCTGGCTTCAAGCTCTGGGGAGTGGGGATGGACCATAGGATAGTGTTAGGGCTAGGATTTTATTGATCTTTATTGGTAATGTTAGGTGTAGTGGAGGGCCGTGGAGGTGCTTTTAGGGTTAGACTTTGGAAGGGTGTGGGAGGGTGACTCTGTAACTAGTTTGACACTATGTAAAAAATTGAGTGTTGGCTATTTTCCTTTTATGTTCCCATTACTCATACTGTATACCGTAAAATATGGGAACAGAAAGTTGTGATGAGCATCAGGATGCAACATGAGTTGTTGGATAAATGGTTGTTGTGGTGGATGGTGCTCAAATGATAGATTTCCGACAGTACAATGAACTGTGTTCCACCAAGAACACATTTTGGTCCTAACAAAGCAGCTCTAAAAGTATCGAGCTCAGGATGAGGTCTTACTAGAGGTCTACAGATTGGCATTAGTACCTCACCTTCATGCTGCTAATGCTTCTTCCTATGCAATCAAGAACCTAGTTTGCTTATCACATTTCTTTACTGTATTGCATGAATATTTTCATGTTATCTGAAATAACACCCAGGTCATTTTCCTCTGATATTGTCAGCACAGTGCCATTAAGCTTGTAATCCTCCTCTGGGTTTCTGTGTTCTAAATGCATTATTTTGCACTTTTCTGCATTACATTTTAGTTCCCATACCTTTGTTGTCTGCTGGTTTAACATTAACAGTTCGCCATCTTAATGGTGGGGGATCCTCTTCTTCATAACATTCTGTAAAGACTGAGTAGAAATAATTGCTTAGACAGTCAGCTATTTCCTTATCTGCTTCCACACATATACCATTACCTGATTTTAATCGTATGTCTCCATTACATTTTTATTTTCACTAATATGCCTAGATAAAGTTTTGTTACCCTTTTTTGCACATTTTGCACATCTTTTTCTTCTGCTTGGAATTTAGCATATCTTACAATACTGTCAGTTTTTCTATATTTAACCTTGTACAATTTCTCCGACTTAGTGTGCCTGTATTTCCAATATGAACATTTTTTATCCTTTACAATATCTGCAACCTGCCAATTTATTGGAGCTACTCACACATCAAAGGGGATATACATTTTGTACCAGTTGGTCAGCTACTCTACTGGAGTTTAAAGAATAATTTACACAGACAGTGGGGAAAAGAATTTCACCTCAAGTAGTATTCACATTTAAAGGGAATTTGTATGAATGTATAATCTGTCAAGCAATTTGAATTCAGCCTTCAGAAGAGACCTAAGCTGTTTTGAAAACTTGCATTCTAAAGGTACTCATTATCAAATTAAGGTATTATTTTTACTCTATCAGTTTCCTGCTTCTGAAATAAAAGACTTTTGTTTTAGTGTGGTTACTCACTGACATTGCCAATACATTGAACCAATGTGACTGGTGATCATTGGTCCCCAGGACTTCTCCTACAAATACATATTACACTATTTCAGTATTTGTGAGAACCAAGCCTATCATTATTTCCTTGTGAGTTGGCTCCTTCAGCAACTGTAAAATGATGCACTTAAAAACTTGGAATATAGGATGTCCCTGCTCCTTGATAATACAGCAATGGAAACCTGCCAGTCCACATCTGGCACAGTAAAATCTCATATAATTATCACCACCCCTCTCACTGACATATTTGCTATTTTTTACCATTTCGTTTTCTATTGCTTCACAACATGTTAGAAGAAAGACCTTTCAAATATGCAAAAAGTTAGAATCCCCATTTAAATAAATGGGGATTACTATGTCTCCACCATAGTACAATTGGTTTGCTTTGGAATTCATCCACTTTTCAATTGAACACACAGCCAGTAAGATTTTAAACTGAGTACGCTATGAATGACACCTCTATAGCATGTTCAAGAAAAAGGAAAAACCACCCTACATTTTCCTTTATGCCTTGTTATCACGTAATGAGAAAAAGGCTCAGAGGACTTAAATGCCCTGAAATGCCCATAAAATCCACCCTTATATCTTTAGGAATAAGTATCTTATAAACAGTTCTCTGATCTCTTTATTTATCTGTCTCTCTGTCTCTCTCTATCATATGAACAGTAGAAAACAGAACTCTTATGACTTTTAAATATGCAGCTGTTCATATTGCCAAAACATAATTTCATTTTCTGTCTCCTTTTCTTGCATAGCTCAGCAAAGCAGTGTGGGTGGAGAAACATAGAACTTGATTGCAGATAAGAACCATTCGGCCCATCTAGTCTGCCTATTTTCCTACTGTAAAAACCTCAAACCTTTTTTGGTCCTTGGTCTTTTCATATGTTAAGGACAGGTTTATGCCTATCCCATACATGCTGTCACTGTATTTACTTCTACCACTTCTGCTGGTAGGCTATTCCACTTATCTACTATCCTCTCACTGAAGTAAAACTTTCTTATATTACATATAAACCTGTGTCCCTCTGGTTTGTCCTAACATTTTTACTCCTTTGAAATGTACTTCCCTCCTGCACTTTGTTGAATCCCTTCATGTATTTGAATGTTTCTATCATATCCCAACTCTCTCTTCTCTCCCCCAAGCTATACATGTTCAAATCCTTTAGTCTATCCTGATATTTCTTTTCCTGTAAACCAGTAACCCTTCTCTGAATTTTCTCTAGAGTATCTATATCCTTCTGGAAATGGGGTCTCCAGTACTGTATGCAATACTCTAGGTGAGGTCTAACTAGAGATCTGTAGAGTGGCATGACCACTTCCCTTTTTCTGCTACTACTGCCCCTAAATATGCAACCCAGCACCCTGCTTGCATTCCCCGCTGCGTATTTACTTTGCCTGCCTACCTTTAAGTCATTAGAAATAATTACTCCCAAATCCCTCTCCTCTGTTGTCTCTGACAGCACAGTACCCTTAACAGTACATTTTTCCTTTGGATTTTTATGTCCCAAGTGCATTATTTTACATTTATCAACATTAAACTGCAGCTGCAACACTCTTGTCCATTCTTCTAATTTACCTAAATCATTTGTCATTTGGCTTTTTCCCCCAGGAATGTCTACCCTATTGCAGATCTTTATATCATCTGCAAAAATGCATACCTGGAGCTCTCAAAACAAGGGTCACTCATGAAATTACTAGGAAAAACAGGGGAAGAGTGATGGAACCCCAGGGATTACAGAAATAGATATATAATGCAGAGTATTAAATCATATTCAGGCTCATATTTACCTTTCTTTCAAAATATTTGTTCAATTTTCTAATTAAAAAAAAGTATATTTATGATATACTAGTAGTAAGAAGGGATGTGATGAAGTTCTAACTTTGCCCTTGTGTGAATGTCTGTGGAAAGGAGACTATGCAGACAAAAAAATAACTGTGAATCGTACCACTGGAAGATATTTTCATGTGGATGCCTGTGTTGACTAAATCTACTCAGACTCCTTCAATACAAGTACAAATGAAATGTAAAACTTTTCACTCATTACATTTCTCAAATATGTATGTGTTTTTTTGAGGGGGGTATGAATGTGTCAGCACATTTTGCTGGCATTAGCCTCTACTCCAGTAGGTGCAATAGAGTGTATGATCACTTTACTGCATATTGATGCATGCATTCCACAATAGTGGAGCCTTTAATGCCAGCAAACACTGAAGGTCTTCACTGTGTCATATACGTCCCTTTCGCTGCTACATCTCTGTCACCATGATGCTGTCTTGGCTTGGACCAGAGACCTTGTGGCCGTTGAACCTGTGCTTTCCAGCCTGAGTCACTAGAGGGACTGGGCTCAGTAGCATTCTCTGGCAGCCTGTTTCCTGATTCAGATGTATGCACATGGCCTTCTTCAATGTTCCATACTTCCTGCTTGGATAGATATTATTATTCTTTTTTATATAGCGCCAACTTATTCCGCAGAGCTGTACAATAGTTTTCAACTGATTCCTCGTCAGCAAGTATTTAAGGCTGCCTTCCGAGTACACAGAGTTCAGTCATTTGGTCTGTGCTGTGACTCAGTGGTCCTGTCTATGAAATATGTTATGGTTTTTATCTTATTTTGTCCTGATGATGATGTGTCCACCAGGACACCAGTAATTCCTACTAACAGTCCTGCCACTGCTCCCCAGCACCAAGTACTCCTGCTACTGTTGCTACCCAGGTTCCTTCTTCCAATCCTTCCACTGGTAACCAAGTCATGACCCTAGCACCAAATCATCCTGATACTGTTGTCACCTAGGTACCATGGGTGTGTACTTCGTGGCTCTGAGACTCCATTTCCAGCTCAAGACTGGCTTACATGTATGTGGCAAATTGTTATATCCTATAGAATTGTCACGTCCAGCATTGCTGCCTGCCTCTGCGATCACGGTTTTCCTACCTGGCTCCGTCAGGTGGCAGCATCATTCCTAGCAAAAGGTCAGCTGATTCCCCTTTGCTAGGCATGCCACTCCTTCTCTTCTGGGTTGCTGCTTCAAATAGATGCTGCTTCCGGTTCTCGGACATGTTAGTATAGTGCCCTGAGCCTAGTTCTAGGCTGCCCTTGCTCTTGCTGTTATTTCAGCCCTGTATCTCTGTATATCTGTGTATAACCTGGCCTGCTTGTGACCACTCTTCAGCCACAGTCCTGTACCTCTGTATATTCGTGTATGACCTAGCCTGCTTGTGACCACTTTTCAGTCTCAGCCTTGTACTCTTCTGTATACCCGTATATGACCTGACCTTCTTGTGACCACTCCAGTCTCTGCCCAGTACTCTGTATATTGACATCTCTCTCACTGGATCAGCACCTCACTACCTTCTCCTAGACCTACTTCTGGATCCTGCTTTCTGTTCCAGTGTTCCTGAATCCTGCTCAGCCTGGGTAAGTACTCAGTTTGTACCTGCTGGAGATTGTTCCTCCCTGGAAATTGGGTAGTATAGTTTGCTTAAAGGGGGTTATTGCTGGTGTCCTTTGGCTCAACTGGAGGGGGCCAATCTAGCTTCGCTGCTAGCACCTATATATGGCTTGGCAGCAGCACAACACCTTTTAGACAACCGCCGTACCCAAGCCACGCAACCAAGCGTTCCACCCCAGCGTCTTGCTCCACTATTCCTTGTTGGAGGGGATTGACCTTCATCCAGTAATTCTTACTCAGGGTTATTTATCTCTGCATTGTTCATCATGGTTTACATTACAAGAATGCTCAGGAAAATGGAGCAAAGTTATGCCATGTCCTCTCTTGTTTAATACAGACATACAGTAATAAAATAAGGTACAGAAGAACGGGATGCCCATACACCAATACACTTCCCCACTGCTCTCCCTTTGGTGAAAGAGGCATTAAAGAGATAGTAATACTTCTTTTTATCTTTATTTTATTTTGTAGGCATGAAAAAAACATGAAGAACGATATAAGTCTTATCTCTCAAACCTTTATGGTTTAAGAGATATTCACAAGCAAAGTTTCTCCTCCCGCCCCTTTTTCCTAATGTAAGCAATATCTTCTCAGATGTGAATCTGGTTGTAAGACCAGACAGATAACAGAAGGGGACATTCTTCCTTGTATGAAAACAATGAAAGCCCTTCCCCCCTTGACAAGTTTTTCAGCTTTTTCCCTTATCTTAATTGAAGATTGTCTCTCTCTGCAGTCTACCTGGGCACTTCCCTTCTGCTGTGGCTGAATGGGGGGGATACTTTGCTTGTGAATATCTCTTAAACCATAAAGGTTTGAGAGATAAGACTTATATCGTTCTTCATGTTTTTTAATGCCTACAAAATAAAATAAAGATAAAACGAAGTATTACTATCCCTTTAAGGGGAGAATTTTAGGTTAAGTAGCCTAAGCTTAATAGTCATGTAATTTGGCTTTAGGTAGAAGTAGGACTGTAAAAAATATTCTAGTGCCTGCTTTAACAGAGAATCTCATTAGTCCCCCACCTTTTTTTTTTTTTTTGCTTATACTTATCTAATCGTGTCAAACCTGATATCTGCCAATTATATTTCACTGTGATATGTATTAGTCATTTTGTTTTCTTGCCAATTATGTCACTCTACTATTGGTGTTATTGGGATTGTAATTTTAAAAGATAACTGATTTATCTGCCTTTTCTATTGAAATATTGACTTTGGCAGCTTTTCTAACATTCTAAAAACATTTTTAAAGCTAGTATGGGGTAAAATAAAGTGTACATATTATACATGTTTCAGACAACTATGTTCCTGGCATGAAAATAAAAATGAACAATATAAAGGAAGAATAGAGGGATCCATCTTTTAGTAAAAATGATCGTAATAAATGAGTAAACTGTAAATTAATTTTTTTAATCCAATTCTGCCTCTTCTGCATTTTTTCATAAGGACGTTATTCAAATATAATTAATTCTGACAAGGATTCATATCCCTTTGGTTCAGTGAAGGGAGCTATGATTTACAAATTTGATAAAATAATGTGGCGTCTGCTGTAACAGCAGCAAATGAAGTGTAGTGGGTACATTTTTCACTCACCCTGTTTGACTATTATTTTTTATTATGGATGGTGCAGGTACATTTATGTACAAATTTGAAGTGATAAAAACACACAAATAAAACTCAATCTGAGCAACAAAAAACTCACTAACTTACAGAACAGAACATGATATGCAGTATTAAAACTATAGAAAAAACAGGAAAAAAACAAGAACTCTTGTACTCAATATGAAGTCCTTTGAGATGTCCCAAGTTCTAATAATGGCTTTGATATTGTGGACTCCCAAAGGGTGTTGGACCAAAATAATAATAGGGAAGAGAAGGAAAAGAAACTAAATAGCCCAGAGTCCAACTACTAACAGCAGTTCTAATAAAATGAGTGGGTGAACGGAGAAAGATGCAACACAATAAGTGCCAAAATTAAACAGAAGCTAAAACCAGAAAAAAGATAATATATATAAAACATGAAAATAAAAATGAAATATATATTAATACTTATTAAAAATACGTGCATAGGATAAATACTTGTCTCCTACTTGGTGCATTAATGTAACAGATAGGAAAAAGATATGGAACAAATAATCCAATTGATATTAATAGAAGATGTTATCCCAAACATATTTCATCAGGTTAAAATTTGTGTAGGGAAAAAAAAAACAAGAGAGATTTCTTTGGGCAACATATCCATATTTGGATGAGATAATAGCATTTGTTTTTGCCTCTTTCATGTATAGATATGTTTCTTGTGTTGCCGAGAGAAGTTTCTAAACATATTGTAAATGAGAATGATTCTATAATTGGGCATATCATAGTTAGTGGAGCGAAGCCAAGTCATTAAGTAGCTGCTCAGAAACTTACAATTAATGCACCTATGAAGGTATGACCTCATGGGATTGGGGGTGACAAGATGCAGGGAGTGTACTGAAATCTTCCAATATGGTCCAATATGGCTTACGCTTAACTGAAAATTGCTTCAGCCTTTTCGTGGTTATTACCATACCTTATACAACTTAGAAGCGGACATCCACCCAAATCTGAATCTTGGAATATGGCTCTTCATTAATTTCTTACTAAATCACAGGTCCCTACTCTTTCTCTCTGTTATACAGGACTTAGACTCCCATATCACCTCACTTGAACTAGACTGTGCGATTCAAGAGCTTTGCTTTGGTAAAAGTCCTGACCTTAATGACTTCACTAAGCAACAGTATTGTTTCTTCTGCTCAATTCTCAGTCCTCATCTTCTCAGATCCTTTAATCAGGTGTTGGAGGGCCTTCCCTTTTAGTTCAATCCCTCAAAGCACATATCATCGTCCATCCTAAGTCAGGCGAGCACCCCTCCCTCTGCAGCAACTACAGCCCGATATCTCTTCTGAACTTGGATCTGAAACTGTTCTCCAAAATACTGGCCAACAGTCTTCTCTGCCACAGAGATCTCCCTGACCCACCTGGCCCAACATAAACTACTGGCAGTTTCCCTCTCTACTGACACAGAGAAGGCCTTTGATAGAGAACATTTGTCCTACCTGGAAGAAGTTTTATGACACATAGATCTGAGCCCTGCCATGATATCAGCCATCATGAGTCTTTATTCATCCACCACTGCCAGGGTGTCTGTTAATGGATTTCTCTCTGAACCCTTCTCCATTTCTAACTGTACCAGGCAAGGGTGTCCCCTGTCACCAATACTTTTCATCCTTTCACTTGAACCCTTCTTGAATCTTGTCAGACTCAACCCTGTCATGTCTGGCCCCATTTGGGGTCCACACTGCTTCAAAATCTCTGTTTATGCAGATGATGTCTTACACTATATCACTTATCTGGAGACATCTCTCCCTCCCCTTCTCCCCATCTTGGATGAATACTCCCACTTCTCTCAGGCTAAAATTAACGTCAAGAAGTTGGAAATGCTTAACATAATCTACCTCCCACTCTTACTTTTGAAAGCAAATCTCGATTCCAGTTTAGTTGGGCTTCCTCACACATCCATTACTTATGAATGAAGCTAGCCCCAAATGTGAAGTCCCTTCCTGAAATTAACTTTCTCCCTTTAATCTCCTCTACATCCAACAATCTTTCTGGATGGAGCTCTGCCTTCACATCTTGGTCTGGCAGAATCAATATGATCTAGATGATGATCCTGCCCAAAATCGTTTACCTATTTAACATTTCACCCATAGAGATACCACAGTGCTTACTCACATCTCTCTCTCTTCTACCATCTCAGCATTAATATGGAAATGTTGCAAGCCTCTCATCAGGCTCGACATCATATTGAGACAGTGGGACAAAGGGGGCTACCACCTCCCCAATTTCTTTAAGTATCATGAAGCAGCAGCTCTAGCTAAACTTTTTGATTTTATCAACCTCACTCCTATTCACTGGATCAATACTTAAAATGATATTCTTCAGGATGCGATTTTTTTTAAAAGTAATTTGGTCTAGCTCAGGGGGACTCCTCCAATCCACCGACCACATCATCCCTCTGTCACGGTATTCAAGTAAAGAAGGACAGACAACGGTAATAAAATATAACCACCTTTATTTATTATATACAGTAATAATAAAGTTGCCCATGCAACCCCAGACCACTGGACGGTAGACCCCAGGCTTCTACCTGGAGCTGCACACTGTGCTGTGCACTGCACTACTGCAAGATACCGGAGGATATTGGACATAGGTAAGGGTGGAGCACTGGTAGAACCAGTAACGATAGCACAAGTCTCCTCCCATGGTATCGCTAACCATAGGCAACAGGGAGTGAGAGCAAGCCAGAGCCACGAGACACAGAAACAAAATGGTCAGGCAAGCTGGGTAGTGTGTGGAGCAAGTAGTCAGCCCGAGCCACAGGTCAGACAAGCCGGGTCTACAAGGAGCAAGTTATTCAGCCAGAGCCACAGGTCAGAACCAATGTGGGTAGTCAGACAAACTGGGGTGTACATGAAGGAAGTTAGTCAGCCAGAGCCATGGTCAGAACCGATGTGAGTAGTCAGACAAGTTGGGGTCATACATGAAGCGAGTTAGTCAGCCAGAGCCACAGGTCAGAACCGATGTGGGTAATCAGACAAGCCAGGATCAAACACAGAGCGGATTCGGAGGTCAGGCACGGGTCACAAGGAGAACACAAGAGCTACTAGCAGAAACACCATGTAAGGGCAATGACTCCTAGGCCAAGGAAAGTTTATATAGGAGCAGACAAAGACGGGAACCAATTATGCAAATCAGTAGGAGACCCATAAACAAGTGCAAGTAGCAGCGCCCGCTCCAGTAGATATCAGGAATGGGGAAGTGACTGGCCTCCATGCCGGCTAATAGCACAACAGCAAAAACACAGGATCACTAGGCCTCCTAGGGATACTGCGATACCTTCACCATTTATACTCATTTTGGAGGAAATTTAATGATCAATACTCGTTGTCCCCCTTCCCACTAAAATCTATTCTAGTAAATCCTGATTTCCATCCTGGGCTCCTTCAACCCTCCTCCTTCATCCCTCCTCTTTCACTCCATTGACAAATGAGCCTTCTGTACTGCTCACTCCAGGGAGCCAGTTTTCTGTATATTTTTGTACAATCACAAGAATCTCAGACATCAAAACAAATGCTTTCTTAATGCAATCTATTCCCTTTTGATTCTGGCCAAAGCTATGATCCCTACTAAGGGGAAATCATGAGTGCCACCTGGTTCTCAAAAATTGATGCCTGGCTTCTTGCCATCTCCACAGAGTCACTTCAAACATTTGAACTTATATGGGTTTCCTGGATTTCATACAAAGTTCAGCTGGCTGTTTATCTTTAGTGCTTGTGTAGGGTCCCTCTCACCCATAATTGCCGATTGTCTGTCTAATGCTCAGACCCTTGACATTGCCTGTCTTGTTTGCTTAGTCTCCTCACACCTTATTTATGCTGATGTTCCCTTGATTTCTCTGCACATCCTCTGACAGCGGTCGCTGACTTATGTCCCTTCCACCCTTCCCTTTTTTTTTTATTTCCCCTTTCTTCTCTTTCATTCTTGACCTGTAACCTAAGAAGATCTGTGCTCCTCTCAATCTCACTGACCGCACATTGCATTCATCACCTCTATTTTCTATGCTGTCACCCCTCTTCCTGCTGTATCATGCTGTTAAGCACCATCTTTCCTTTTCGCCTCTGGGTTTCATATGGTATAATCTCCTCCCTCTCCACCCCAATGTTCTGTAACGTATCTGCCTTAGAGTCTACGTTTCATGGACAGTATCCGTTATAGTACTCTTACCTGTATTTTTGGTTGTTTAAGACATACATTTTGTGGTCACATATTGTGCACCTCTACGTACAGTTTCTTCCCCCTCATTTTGAAACTTCTTTTTTACTTTTGTATCCCCTTCGTCTGTCCATAAATTTAAAAAAAAAAAAAAAGCAAACTTCCAATAATGGATGCTTGCTACAATCAGGACTAAACAGTGAGGTAGGATTTAATTAATGGAATGCAAAACTGATGCCAATTTGAGGAATGCAAAGAGCAGAGAAAACTGATTAAGCCATTCCTATGGTACCGGCAAGTACTATCAAGTGTCATCCTTGAACCACACCATTGGGCCTCCACATGATGGACCCTGAGGCTAATGACAGTGGGGTAAAAGAAGAAGTCATCAGCACTGGCCCCATCAGTGTTAAAGGGACTAGGAGCCCACATTCCACAAATCCAATGATGCCCAGTCCCCTGACATCATCCCTTGGGATCTGTGCCTGCTGTTACTGCTAGCAGTGCACCCTTTTCTTCTCAAGAGGAGATGGCAAGTGTGACAACAGCCACACTTGTCATCACCAAGCAGTCCCACAACCATAGATCAGCTAAAGACTGGTGAAGTCTTGATGAGAGTGATGGTGTGGTGCAGCAAATGGGATTAGTTGGATGGACACTGGTGCTGCTGCTGAGATGGAAGTCATCAAGGCCAATGGTCAAGGGAGCCCACATACTCCAGCATACTCCAGCACCCTCTTGGGAATTATGATGAAGGCAACATTGGCTAGAAGTTTGAGCAGCAGCAGCAGCAGCCCACAACTGCATGTCCTTACCACTACTTCTGCCAGTGTGCTTTTTTCTGCAGAGGAGTGATTACAGGGGACTCTCTGTCACACTTGTTATCATCACCAAACAGTCCTACTCCTGTACATCAGCAAGAGACTGGTGGTGGGGGTGATGAGAGTGAGTGTGGAGCAGCTGGTATGGAGGAGAGTATGAGGTCATTTTTGCCAGAAAGCAAAAAGGAATAGAAAAAAAGATGTGTTGAATGGGGATGGGCATCATTATCACCACCACCACCACCAACAGTGAGTTTGCTGTTGCTGCTGCAATTCCTATTGCTGCTTTGTGTTTGTCTCACTATAAGATGCAACAGTTGGCTGAGCTGCTACAACTTCTTCCACTATGCAATCAATACTAGAATGTGGCTTGTTGTAATCTTCAATGTTTTTAGATAGTTTACTAATAGTACTGGTGCTGCTTGTGGTGGAACATTTTGTGGAGTAGAGGGATCACCATAATTTAGTGCACACATTGCAGCAACCATGGCTGCAGTCAGTTTCTGGACTACCACTTTACTCACACATTCCTGCACTGCTCCTAATTAGTGATGGGCAAAAACTCTCCCCATGTGTCTATGGAAAATTCCGCAAAATTTTTTCATGCGAAAATCCACTTTAAAACCTATGATTAAAATCTCATTTTTTCGATGGCTAGAAAGTTTCCACCCATTGATTTACGTGGATTTCGCTTTTCGCTATAAAAACGTGACATATTTGCCGAAGAGAAACACAATAGAAGCAGCAGATAGATGTACTGTGGTGTTCTACTGTGATTTTTAGGCAGAATTGAGGCTGGAGAAGCTCATACTGACTGTTATCACTATGACCAGGATTAAAAATAATAAAAGGAGTAACTAGAAGGACCATTTGTCTGAGGAGGAACTGAGCATTACAGAAACAATGTTGGCAAGTCCCCCTAAATCACCCCTAGGGTTTTTGGTGAAATTACTGTGAAGGGAGAAACAAAAGTATAGTACTAGTAGTGAAAGCAGGACAGGTCAGCTGCCTGTGCCTGCTGCAAGATGTGCTGCACCTGCTGCCAGATGTACTGCGCCTGCTGTAAGATGTGCTGTGCCTGCTGTCAGATATGCTGCCCCATCTGCCAGTGCCACCACCAGTGCTATGCCGACTGCAAGTACTGCCCTTGCTTCCACCAGTGCTGTGCCTGCTGCCAGTGCTGAACCTATTCAATTGCAGACTCCCCTAGCATAGAGACACCAGCCAAATCAGGAAAAAACTTGGATCACAACTGCCTGCATCTTCCCAGTCAGTCACACAGAATGTGGGGGTATTTGGGGTAAATCTCCTTTGCTCCCTTATCACATCTTTAGACTCCTCTAGCACAGAGATAACAGCCAGATCAGGAAGGAACTTGGATCATGGCTGCCTGTGTCATACCAGTCACACAGAATTTTGAGGTATTTGAAGTAATTTTCTTTATTCCCTTCCTCTTCCCAGAATGTCCCCAGACTCCCCTGTAATGATCTGACAGACTAAGCTCCCAAAGTAAGCTACCTGATAGACTCTGAAGTAGATTCCCCACAAAGATTTGACAGACTGCTATTTGATGTAAATACTATGATAAAAGCACAACAACAAACAATACAGGTATACTGCATGGCAGACCAGATACTAGGGAGTGATGACTAAAGTATGAAGCTGGTTGGCGGTGGCTGCTTTCTGGGCTGCTTACTGCATCCTAGGATGAGATAGAGATGCTAGCCACATGGCCATATTGGTGCTGACCGGAGGAGCCAGCCCCCACCCTGGTTGACAACCCAGATAACAGCAGCTACCTACTGGGATCGAAGAGGATATTGAACAAAAAACCTATCTGCAGTATAGTTGTAGTTGTTGTACAAGAACACAGAGGCTTGGAGGTCAACTGAGAAGACAGAGAACAGGATAGTCGAAGTCCAACAGGGTGGTTGAGGAGGAAGAAGACCACCAGGGACAAGACAATTTGGAAATCAGACAAGCCAGATCAAGAACAGGAGATCAATGTAGTACATGTATTAGACACCTCTTCCCATCCCTGGGTAAAGAATTAACCTAATCAGCCTTTTTTGTCCTACGTTTATCATTGCATAGATGCATTGGATGTTTATGACCTGCACATTACAGAAGTTATTATTATGATTTTAAGCTATTAATTTGCCGCTTCCTTATGACTTTCACAGTAATATATTAAATGTTACGTTTGAGAGGACCAATTTGTGATGGTGATATTCCACATTATGCATTCCCCTAGGATTTAGTGATTAGAAGGAGTGAGTGTTAGTTCTGCAGGATAATAATTTTTTTCTTTTACAGTTCTACACTCTCCCCTGTGGCACCACCCTATTAGGTCCACATCCTCAAGGGTCGATAGTGTATATATGGACCATGGATTGTGAGTGAACTAGTATACTTTTGTATTCCTAACATGAGGGTGGTGGTGGTGGGGTGGGGTTCAGCTTCTCATCGATTTTAATGTAATGAGCTAAGTGAATAAAAGCAGAAAATCTGCTTCAGCGGGAAGTGCCATTTTTCTCCTATTTAGCTTTAGAGGCAAAATGTTTCGCCCATCCCTAATACTCATTCTCATACCAAATGGGAGAAGTAGGAAGCACAAGAACCAAAAAGACAGAAGGAGAACTACTAAGTATAGAATTTTAATAAAATGCATATTATATAAAACATGTAAATATGTAATCAAATGGCCCTTCTCTTGGGCATATTTCAATTCAAAGTCCCAGCTTATGATGCCAAGATACTGTGCCTTTCTGATTATGCTATCTTCTGCAGTATCCACCTCCAGGGGCTCCCTTCTCAGCCCATCCAGGTGTTAAAGACCTGCTGCACATTTTTGTAAGCTTCAGTAATCGTCAAAAAGTTCTCATGGGAGGCAAAGCTAATGGACTGGCACTATGCGTATAGTAGGTCACTATCCACTTCCTTTGATCAGTCCTATTTATGCCCTGTGATAATTACCAAAACATAAGTCCCCCAACTATCTAAATCACAATCAGAGGACTGATCCAGCAATGATCCAATTAGTGCACCTCCAGGGCACAACACTGGGTGAGCTCCAATCAACATCAGTATACAACCGACAAACTAATACCTCATTATTAACCCTTGATAGACCTATTAGTTTGAACTAAAAACTATGAGAAACATTGCATAATAATACTTAAATGTATAAAAAATCTAATCACAAAATAAATATTAATTCCTAGCTACGCAACCTATAGTTCCATTTCGGCATAAGTTCCATAACGCGGATCACATCTGAATAATGCAAATTCCTATCCCATAGGCACAAAATACCCTTAATGCCAAATTATGTGTCCTTTCTATAGAACTTAGCCTGAATGTAATATTAAAACCAGAAACTTGTAATAGCAACATTCTAGCCAACACTACATTATACGAATTAGGTAATCTCCCTGATGTGCACCATAAGTAACAAAGATATATTAAATAACATAAAATAACACACATGTATTTAAACATGCCTAGTGTGTGGGAAAAGAAATCACCAAATCCAGCGCACCAAAACAAATGCCCATCTCTATATTAGTGGCATTATCACCACATAATAGTTATGTCTCTCTGTAGTCCAAAGCATCATATCTCAATGCTCTGGGCAAACAATCGACTTAAAACCTAACACCATAAAATAAAACATAATGGACTCAAGGAGTCAGACCATAAATATGTAGTACAACCCCATGGCTACTGTGCCTAACATTTTACATCTGATTGTTATATGTCCAAGAGACAGAGCAATACCAGATATAAAGGACAAAACTAATTAAATATAAATAATAACAATCCCATGAAAATGGGCTATAATAAAAAATACACAATAAATGGAATATGCTAAAAATACATTTTGAAAGCCCAAATTATAATATAAAAGAAAATATAGACACTCCCAATCCCATTCTGTAATCAAAAGTTTTCAATTAAAGCTGCCAGATCTATATCTCAATATTTAACCTGTATGGAGATGATGTTTTGAGTTCATTAATCCAAAATGTTTCCCTCTGTCAAAGGGTAGCATCAATGCTCTGTTTCCTGGTGCAGTATACTTTATAGAGAATAAGAAAGGAGAGATTACACAGAAGAAAATCTTACTGTGTATATATATATATATATATATATATATATATATATATGAAACAGAATATATTTATAATGTATATGATGCAAACTGTTTTATTTAGCATTTTTTTGTTCATAAAGTCAATGAAAATACAAAATAAGCAAGGTTATTATATTTTACAACCACATATTACAATTGCCTATAGTAAAATGTTATTTGTGCCTCAAAGTGGCTCAGTTTCATTGGCATGAAATGCACAAGATAATTTTACTTTTCTTTTAATGTTCTTTCTCTTTGGATAAAAGTTAGAAAACTCTTCAGATAGGCTGCAATAATCATTCATTTTTATGTACATTTAGTTTTAATTTCCTGAAGATATAATGTGGTAGTTTCCCTGCAGTATTTTTTAAATTTCCAATTATATAGTAGGAAATTGGTTTATAAAAGTAGAGCAGAAGCTGTATGTGTTGTGCATACAGGAGTAGAACTAATGGATTCGTCTATACATATTTCTATATAGAATGTATTTTAATTTATACTTGGAGCAAGTAACTATCATACTCATTGTATGGGATTAAAAAACATCAGTCACATTTTATATAGTACTTTTAATAGAAAAAGCAATGATAAAAGTATGTTCTTTTTATTTATCATCGTTTTAGTGTAACGTAATAACCTACAACATGAAACATTTAGGTCCATATGCATCAACCGAAAAATATAACTTTTCTGGGGCAAAACAAATGCAAATTTGTTTTAATGGCTATTATGTGTATACGAGCTTTATGGAGTAGTTGTGTTGTTTAAATTTGTCTTGCAACAAGATTGTGGTGTGAGTACAGCCACCAGCAATCTGTTAAAATGCTGATAAGAATTTGGCAATGACCCATTATCTGCGTCCTGCTCTTCATACATGCCCCTTGGAAATCAATGACGGCTAAAACTTGTAAATGTAAATGAGAAAGAAAAACCCAGAAATATCTGAAAATGAATAAACATTTTGACTATACTAGTCAAAGCCAATAATACAATCTTTATGACTTTGAAATATATTTAAACTAGAAATGCATTGATCATACTTATTATTAATTCATTAAGGGGGAAAAGTGCACTAAGTATTTTTATGAAACTTCATCTTCTTGGTTTTAAGAATAAGTATAAACTGGCCATGTTCATTTTGTTTTATTTAAGAGTGTATATATACTCAGTAAGGATATTCAGTAGTTCTTAAATACGTATATTTAAATTGGGAATGAGTCAAATATGCTCATTTATTTCTTTGCAAGTGATATCTTGCTAGTTTTTATGCTACATAATTATGATATTTGGTTTCAGCAAGACATATTCTTATGTCTAGTAATCTAGTGCGCTCTGTACCTCCAAGCTTAGTATCAACTGTGTTCACAGAATTTTCTAAAGCTGTTTCACAGGCAATGGAATTGTTATGTTACAGCATGCATTTAATGTCTCAAAATATGATAATATACACAGTAGAAGAAATAAGACCTGTCTTTATTAATGTTTTCAATGTTATTTCCCTTTTTTAAAGTTAGATTGCACAAATATCTGTTATAATATTGGCTTTACCACGTCCCATTTTCTTCTCATCTAGACTCATTATGCATCTACATAGGCCCCACTGGGTACCCATGTTAACACAATATAGCTTGTTGAATGGGGGCAGTAACAATACATGCACGTAAGCCATGTACTTGCAGTGTATGACAAAACTTTGTTTCAGTAAGATAACTTTCCTGAACAGTGAAATGTGGTGTTCTTTCAATGTATAAACATATAGAGAGGGTCATGCAGACTCACAATTTCTGGTGCAAATAAAAAAGTAAGGGTTATAATTAAGCAACAAACATGTAAAGCACTAAAATGAATGCATATGCTCACCCTGGCCAGTTTTGAGAGTATGTCAGGATCTTATTGAAAAGAAAGGGGGAGAGTGACAGATGTTATGGAGAAGAGGTAGTCAAGAGTAGGGTGTACATTGGACTTTCATAAAAACTTGGGAGTATTAATTAAGTTAGTTTTTATTACTCTAGAGAAAAATAATTGCACCATAGAGATCAAAGAACCCTCATGCAATATGTACAATCATAAGCTATATGTCTATGACTAGGGATGAGTGAAACTTTTCACTTCAAGAGGGAAACATGTGAAAAGTGCAGCTTTCCAGTTCTACTTTTTGCATTGATACCAATGATATTATTGATAGTAATTACTCTCCCATATAGAGAGTTTGCCCTATGCATCCAGAGCATGCTAAAATATCAAAGGGGGTGTCAGTTTACTGTATGTTGTTAATCTGCACTTAGGAGTGTGAGAGAGATAAATTAATTTATATGCTAGCTAGTGTAGAACTAGACAGGCAAAGAGAGGGAGCTGGCGTTGCTTGATATAGGAGTATTGGTGGTAGGCAGTTGTTCTTTGGACAAGAGGTGTGTGTGGAGTGTGCGTATCAAGGGAGAAAGGTGAGCTAAAAAAATCCTTTGTCTGATAAGTGAATGACAGTGACAGTCACATAGGTAGTTCATCCTTCTTATCTGAGCTGGCTATTAATGAGACTCAGATACTACACAAAACAGGCAAACATAATACATTATCAGATATTCAAGGCAAGCAGACAACAGGTGCAACCTAATATCTTGTGTAACACACACACACACACACACACACACACTTGGCCTTATATTCGCACAGATAAGAAAAAGGACAAATTGATACTGAGGTGTAAGGACTCTTGTGCTGCACTTGTTCTAGATGTTTTATTACTTATTGTAAGCTGTTGTAGATCCTTTATTGTACTATAAAATTTAACACAGTAGTCCTTGGGAGAGAAAGAGAACTGCTGCCATTTTTACACTGCTACTATTGCAAAGAGGTGGACCTGGAATTGCTTGTTGTTACAGAGAGTATGACCATGGTTCCTGCAGGTTGTGCAATAAATAATGATGATTCTTCCCCTGAGGATGTCTTTTGAGGGATGGGCGAAAGTTTCTACCGCAAACTGAAATTGGTGAAAAATGGCACTTTCTGCTTGGTGAAAAATTTCCAGAGAAAAGTGCAGATTTTACACTTTTTTCGCCTAGCTCATTCCATTGAAATCAAAGGGAACATAGCCGTTACACACAACACATAGCAAATATTATTTTATTTCCCAAAAGCATAGTATAAGAGCGTGCCTGTGTTGGTGGGATGTGGGGAAAGAATCAGTTGAACAGGGGATGATTTTTGGGGGGTTGTTTACTGGGATTGGGGGGTAGTTAATATAAAATAAATCCTAAATAAAATAGAAACCATAAGACATGGTATTAAGGGATCTGAGGAGGGTGCCTGTATTGGTGAAAGAATAAATCATTTGAGTAGGGAATTTGTTTTGTTGTTGTTCTTGACTGCTATTGGGGGGTACAGTTAATAAAAAAAAAAAATCAATAAAATAAAATAAGAAATTTGTATGTAAAGTGATAGAGACAGGAACCCCCTGACATAAGCTGCCACTGGGGTGGACTGATACTTGACTTGATAGAGTATTTTGTAGAGGATTATTTGTTTGATTTGTTGTTAGAGGCTTTTGTAGGACTTAGACTTATTAGAGGCCCAAGTCCTGATGAAACATTGATTTGAAAGACTTAAGCTTGTTTGGCACAAGCCCTAAGGAAACACTGATATGTAGGACTTAGGCTTGTTAGAAACAAACCCCACCAAAAAATGTTTATTTTTTTGTAGGAATAGTTTTTTATTTTTTATTTTTTAATTATGTATTTTTTTCAAAACACAAGCCCTGAGAAAAAAATAAAAATGCCCTACTGGCCTAATGACAGCGGGTCATGTTGGCCAGTGGCCACTGTCAAATGTCCTCCTTAGTTGCAACTGCTGTTTGTACTGCTTCTGCTGAGCTGTTTAAGCAGCAGGATGATTAGGCAACTGAAAGAGAATGATCTGCCTGAGACAGTAGCAGCAGAATAAGTAGCCCCTAGTATATATGGAGAAAAGAAGAAGTTGGCCATTAAATCTTTTCCACCTGCCCCTCCTCCAAAATCATCATGGGTGTGATGTTATTAGAATATATTTTTTCCCTTGAGAACAGTAACAGCGAGTCTCATCAGCAACTGCAATGTGCACAGTGTGTGTGTGTGTGTGTGGTAAATAACATCTGGGGGCACAACTGTATTCAAACGCCATGACACCCAAAACAAAGTACTGCCACTGTCACTGTACCCCTTTTCCAGACCCGCTAAGGACACATGACAACTTGCTGACAGTTTAATAGTAATGATGAACCCTCCCTGCCACCATCTTAGCATATTCTGCAGGATGGAATCTCCTCAGATGCCTCTTGATGCACTGATTGTGATTCTCCTCCACCACACCGGCATGTATGGTCAGTGCACAACACAGTGTGCAATGGGTAGAGACGAACTGCCACATCCTAACATCAACAGAGTGGCTATCATTTGCCTGGGAGGTAATGAATGCGGTGGATTGGCAGAAGATGTAGTTACCCTAGAAGGGGATGGCAAGCTAGTTGTTTCACTCGTCATGGAACTTCCAGTCTCTGCCTGGGTTGTTCTATTCCTCCTCCTCTTTGATCTCCGCCTTGCCTCTTGTTGCCTTTCTGGAGAGTCAGGGACAGCAAAAGCAGTGCTTGACTTCTGTGGTGGATGTTTGTCTTTAACATGTTTGATATAAATGTCATGGTGTCTGTGTTTCATGTATGATATCAGGGTGCTTGTGCCAAGGTGTGCTCCCTCCTTTCCTCTTTTCACTGACTTGTTACAAATTGTGCACAGTGCCGTTGCTGATGACTGCACTGTATCTGCCTCAACAGAAAAATAGTCCCACACCCATGATGACTTCAGGGGGAAGGGAACAGATGGAGAAGAATTACCTCTTTCTTCTTGTCCTTCACATTCCCCTTCATTGTCTGAGGCAGTGGATAATGTTGCTGCTGTTGCTACTACTGCCTCAGATTCAGCACTGCAACTAGGATCAGGACTATTGCTACTGCTGGCAAGTGGAACCTGTCCTAGTCCTGTATCACTTGTTGACCCCATTCCCACTGTGTCCACGATGGTCTGTGGCACGCTAGCCTGCTCCTCAGCATCCTGCTACCCTTGCATCTCAGCATCAGAAGGAATTAGAGCAGTTGCAAATTACTCTAATTCCAAAATGTCATTGCTAGTGGTGGGGGTGATGCCCATCCTCATCCCTTTCTCCCATTCCTTCTCAGTTTCTGCTAAAAAGGCCATCAATGTCCTTTCCACCCCAGCTTCTCCAGCATCATCACCACCACCACTAGTCCCTACATGCTGTTTTTGCTGCTGCTCTATTCCAGACATCTCACTGCTTCTTGGAGGAGGTTACGAGCAATGTGACAAAGGGTCCCCTAATGTCACACTTGCCATTTCCTTTTGACCTGAAGAAGAAGGCAGACTAGCACTAGCGGCAGTAGCAGCAGGCACAGGCAGCTGATCTGTGCCCCTGCTGGTGGTGATGGTATTAATTTTGAGCCTGCTCTCCCCCGACACCAGTTCTGGCCTCTTAAGGATCATATTCAACTTGGACAATGTAGTGAAGGGAAGGGGACTCCGAGAGCCAGAGGATTAGGGTGGGCTCCCTTGATCGCTAATCTGTACGCTCTCAAATGTATCCCCTACCACTCCGGCTGCTTCACCATTACTGCTACTACTACTAATACCAACCACATCAAGTTCAGCCACAGAGTTTCCTCCTCAGTCTCACAGTCACTGGTAATATGAGGATATGGTTGATTACCCCATCTTTCTCTCCTAACGTTAACAAGCTTCTGGACCTTAGTAGCAGTAGTACTAGCACTGGCAGGACTGCTTGGGAATGGCAAGTGTGATTAGGGTCCCTTGCTGTCACACTTAGCATCATTTTCTCCTTTCCCCCCTGAGTACTACAAGAAACACTAGCAGCAGGCAAAGTATTGGTGGCAGCAGGTACAACACTAGTGGTTGCAGGTACAGCACTAGTGGCTGCAGGTACAGAAATGATGGCACTGGCAGCAGGGGCAGCATGTCTGGCAGCAGGTACAACATTAGTGGCTGCAGGTACAGAAATGATGGTACTGGCAGCAGGGGCAGCACGTCTTGCAGCAGGTGCAGGCGCATGCAGCTGACCTGTCCTGCTCACACTAGTACTACCATTTTCTCTCTCCCTTCCCATTCCCTTTTCTCCCTTCTTTCCCATTCCTTTTTCTCCCTCCCTTCTCATTAAATTCCCCAAGATCCCTTGGGGTTATTTAGGGGGACTGGACAGTATTGGTTCAGTACTGCTAGTCACTTCCTCCTCCTCCTCCTCAGACTCAGTGGACACATAATAAGGGTCCTTCCAGTTCCTCTTTTTGCTGCTCATAGTGATAGGAGTCACTATGAGCTTCTCCTGCCTCAATTTTTGCAAAATATCACAGCAGAACAGCACAGCACGTCTATCTCACTCTGTAGCTGCTTCTATTGTGTCTGCCTTCAGCGAAAACATAGTGTTTTTATAGCGGAAGTGTGAAAACAATGGAAATCAATGGGCAAAAACTTTATAGCCATTGAAAAAATGGCAAAAGATTTTGGCCAATGGACGAAAGATGCAAAAATTTTAACCGCTAGTTTTAAAGAGTATTTTCCTGTGAAAAAATGGATAACTACGTGGTTTTCATAAAATTTCTCATGGGAACACAGCAACATCTTTTGCTAGTCCCTAGTAGTTTGTACCTAATAAATTCTACCAGTAGTGGTACTAAGCTTTTTAACACTAAAGACAACAATGAATCTCATTCCAGTAATGTTGCCATAGTAGAGGAATACTTAACAATGAAACCAACTGCTGCATTAGACAGTGATAGTGACACCCCACTGCAAAATAGTTGTCAATGTTCTATAAATTCTCTTTTCAAACATTAATAAAACCTACAAGAATATGAAAGTAGAGGCCAGAAAGGGGATGATGCTGCTGATACTGATGACCTAATTTTTCATGATGTGGCTGATTTTGAGAGATCTGTCCATATGTTTCTTCTTTTTCTGATACAGAAGGAGTATAGACTGAAAGTGATAACAATGTGACCCAAACATTTGTTGTATCTGAAAGGAATTCACTTATAAAAAAGAATCAATATTCCAGTTTCTAAACTGTTTTGAAAAATCTATTGGAAAGTCGGCACAAATCAACATGTACAAATACACAAGGATCATCTTATTCATCATCATACTCCTGACCATTTCCAAGTCTAATCTCCACCCAGTCCCACTAACTATTACTAAGAATAAATACAGGTCAACATTCTGGTGCTATCCTTTTTGGTACAGACCAGCAAAATATTAAAAAAAAAATGCAAGTAAATCAAAAAATTGTACCCTCCCCAGCACTCTCAGGGTCTTCTATCTCTTCTTCTTCTGGTGTTCCTCCTCCATCAACATTACCTCCACCCCCACTACCTGATAGCGATTCTATAGGTGCTAGGATGTGGCAGTTCATGTCCATCCATTGCACATTGTGTGATGCACTGATTACTCATGACAATGTGGTGGAAAGTAATTGCAAGTAGGGCATCAAGGAGATCTGAGGAAATTATATCCCACACAGAATATGCTAAGCTGGTGGCAGGGGAGAATTCATCATTATTACTAACTCTTCTTGTTGTGGGATGATTTTACATTGTGGACCTAAGCTTCAAGGTGTTTGGTTGTAGTTGTGCCAATTGTTTGATATGAGCGTAGATATGTCAATTTTTTCCAGTCCCACTATTTCATAATATTTCCTTACACACACTGTGCACATTGCAGTTGCTGATGAAAGGTACAGTTCCTTTCTATGCTCAGTGGAAAAACACACCATGTTTTTGGAAGACAAAAAGAAGGAGGAGCATTATTGGCCGATACACCTGAAGTGGTGGGGGCTAGTAGTAGTGCTGCTACTGGCTCAGATGTGTCACTGGAGCTAGTGGCATGTTGAACCACCATCCCCTGTCTCATATCACTGTTGGTGATCCCAGTGCCTTAAAGCTGTCTTATCATCCTGCTGCTTAGACAACTCAGCAGCAATTACAGCAGTAGAATTTGCCAACAGCCACCAAAAAAAAGAGCTGCTGGCAGTAGGCTATTCTATTTTTTTGTCTCAGGGCTTGTTTTGGGCAAGCCCAATGCCTCTACAAACCATTTTTTTCTCAGGGCTTGTGATCAACAAGCTTAAGTCCCACAAATATTTTTTCTTAGGGTGTGTGTTTAACAAGTCACTCCTACAAATACTCATTTTTCTCATGGTTTGTGTTTAACAAATCTAAGTAATACAAATACATTTTCTAACAGGGCTTGTGTTTAGGAAGTCTAAGTGTTACAGATCAATTTTTACCTCAGGGCTTGTGTTTAACAAATACAATAAATTGTACCTTGTGCACACTCAACCGTTATAAAATATATATTAAATTGAGGAACTTTGTCAGTGAAAAAATGGTGCCCACAGGTTAATAGATTTATCAAAGAAAAAAATACACCCTATATCACCTGGCACTCAAACTACTCTTCACCATTTCAGTTCACACACAAAAAAACTTATTATATAGGAGAAATGGGACCTATACTTAGTTTAAGAAAATATCTCACATAGAATTCATGAAGAAACCTAACCCTATTATAAACATCAACTTTCGTGATTATGATAGGCGTATTGGAGAGTAGGTGGTATTGAAGAAAATTGCATATAAAAAGTTAACGTTTACTATAAACTCATAAATTCCAGATCAAAAACCATACTCATACTATTTTAAAATCAAATATTTTCTCATGGGTCTCAGAACGTACTTTCTATATCTATTGAAATAGTATTATAGCCTTCTATGTGTATATGTCTGTACCCTGCATTATTGTTACCGGGGCTGAATCCGGCTTGCCAAAGTCTATCTAGTATGTTTCTAGTTTATACATTTCGCCCAAAATCCTACGTCTACCGAGACCCATGGCTAATAAAATCAAAGTTTCTCAATATGCTTGAACACCATTTTTCACCCTCTCAAACTGAGTTCTCAGTACAATTCAGAACAATAGTTCTGATATAGATCTTTTAAAAAAAAATTATTTTTTCTGGGTAGGAAATTAGGGAGTAATGGGGAAATTAAAATTATAGAATATTTGGGAATTCAGCTTAGCTTTGAGCTGGAGAGACTGGTAGATTATAATCATAATTTTTTATTGTCTGAGTTGAAGGAGCAACTTATTCAGTGGAAGGGATCTGAGTTTTCATGGATGGGAAGACTGAATATTATTAAAGCCTACATACTTCCTAGGTTGATTTATTATTTTAGGACAATACCGTTGAATGTTCCGATACAAATTCTGAGCAAGTACGATAAGATTTTTTTGGATTTTATTTGGGGTTATAAAAAACCTAGAATATTGAAATCGGTCCTTAGACGAAAATTAAACCAAGTTGGAGTTAATTACCCAGATCTAAACCGAATATTGGAAGCTAGTATGTTGTCTCATTTTTTAGCATGGAATATTAAGAAAGATTCGGGTCTGTGTTGGTATCAATACGAAAAATCGTTAAGCCAAAATTTAGATTCCTTTGAATTTTATTGGATTAATCCGGAGATAGTAACCAGTCTAGGTATTTCAAACCCCATTATGAAAGGGATATTAGAGAACATGTATAAAATCAGGAGTAGATATAGGGTAGATTTTTCCATGACAGTTAGTGCCCCAATAAGGGTTCTCCAAGTAAAGATGGAAAATTTAGATATTAATATCTGGAATATAAGTGGTATACAGAGGCTTGCTGATATATATTCTGATGGCAGAATTTTAAGTTTTGAAGAAATACAGGTTAAATATAGGTTATCTAATAAAGAAAGATTCACGTACAATAGGATAAGGAGTTATTTAGGGAAAGGAGGGTTGAGTGAGGATTCGATTTTGGATATATTTTTGAACCAGCATTTTAAACGGAAATTAATTTCAAGAATTTTGGGTTTGATGGAGAAGGAAACCAATATTCAAAAGACTAGGCCTATATTGTCTTGGGAGAGGGATATGCAGTTGACTTTCCCACTGTAAAGTTGGTTTTCGGCTTGGAATATAAAGAGGAAGGCAGTTCATTGCATAAACTTACAGGAGCTTCAATTTAAAATAATTCATCGTTGGTATAGAACACTAGAAATAGTTCATAAAATGTTTCCTCTTACACCGGGTACATGCTGGAGGTGTCAAAAGGAATTTGGCATCATGGCGCATTTCTGGTGGGAATGCGAGAAATTAGATTTAATAAAAAAAAATGTTGAGAGTTTATTCAATGGATTGTTTAAAATTGATTTTAGGCTTACTATCCAAACTTTTTTGTTTCACATTGATATTCCTATTAAAGGTCTTAAAAAGATACAGCTGGTAATTCATATTTTCTTAGCAATAAAAATTTGTTTAGCTAGGAAATGGAAACAAGAGGTTTTGCCATCACGGTTTAATATAATCAACCAGATACACTATCAGCATAAAATGGAGAGATCAAGCTATGTCAGAAATAAGAATATCACGGCATGTGTAGAGATTTGGGAACCCTGGGTGTTACTCTCAGAGGAGGGTAAACTGGGGTGCGGTGATATAGCTTTGAGGGGAGATTGAGTCCCGGAGAGTAGGATATATTATTCCCTGTGTTCTGCCATATAGATTATGGAGTTGGAGGTCCTCGCTGCCTGGAATCAGTTGGGAGAATGGATGAATCGGTGAATGAATTTTGAATGATTATAGGAGGGATTTTGGTTTCAAGAGAAGATGTGAGAGATTTAATGGAAATTTATGGGAAATAATACTGTATAATGGAATGTATGTATATTTAAAAATGAAAAATAAAGAAAGATAAAAAAAACAAAAAAAAAAAAACAAAATGCAACAATTTGCATTCATTGACAGAGGAAAAGTTCTCACTGCAGCCACATCCACAAACTAGGTTGTAGAATGTACTTGGCTAACTGGGAGCAGCATACCTCACAAGTTTAGAAAGGATGGTACCTGCCTGAGACCAGAATCTCTCTGTCCCTCTTTCCTACCCTGAGATCCCTATTTTAAGTAAATCAGACTATGGTGTGTATAAGTGTATCTCATCGAACTTCAGGGTGTGTGTTTATAAATTAGTCTGTGTAAATAAAACATTTATTCATTTAAAAAAAAAAAAATCTAGGCAGTATAGAGAAAAGGAAGGCAGCAAAGTGTTGAATCTGAGAGGGTTTTCAGTGAGCTGGTTAAATTGTCAATGACCGTAGCACACGGCTATCAAGCAGCAATGTTGGGAGACTAACATTCTTAAAAATGAACCAACATCTCATACCATCTGAGTATCAGGTTGCAGAAACCACACATGACAGAGAATGCCAGGACAAACATATTAACAGCAGCACAGATGAAGAGGTAGGGGAGGGATGCGAAAAAGGGTTGCCACCATCTACCCCACTTGGGACCACTACTATGACCGATACTTAATGTGTGTCAATAATCTGAGAAGGAGAATAGCGAATGACAATGGTAAAAACATTATACATACACAAATCATACCATGCCAGTCCCCAACCACCACCACTACCATACACATCTGCCACATTGTAGGATGTTACTTGACATCATCATGAATATGTGCCATTGTCACTTAAGCAGGAAGTTAGTATTGTGGGCAAAGGACAAATGCATTCTGCATGCTAATACATTTCTCAAGCCATGTGTTGCTGTAGGACTCACAACTTTAACTTTCTGCCACTTATTTCTAAACTTAAGCCTTCTGAAGAAGTAATATTACAGTGGGAAATATGGTACCTATAGGAAATATAGGTGAAAAATGTGTTAAAATAGCCAAAAAGGAGGACATTTTTAGTGAGAAAAAAGTCATGCAGGAAATTTTTCACACTTATCAGGGCACTTGTGCCAAAGTGTGTTCCTTCCTTTCCCCTTCTCACTGACTTGTCACAAATTGTGCACAGTGACGTTGGTGATGACTGCACTGTGCCTTCCCCAAGAGAAAAATAGTCCCACACCCAGGACTTCAGGGAATAGGAACAGGTGGAGAAGAATGGCCTCTTTTTTCTCCTCCTCCACATTCCCCTTCACTGTCTGGGACAGAGGATTATGTTGCTGCTGTTGCTGCTACTGCCTCAGAATCAGCACTTAAACTAGGACCAGGAATATTGCTGCTTTCAAGTGGAACCTGTCCTTGTCTCACATCACTGGACCCCATTCCCACTGTGTCCACGGTGGTCTGTGGCACACTAGTCTGCTCCTCAGCATCCTGCTGCAATTGCAACTCAGCAGCAGCAGCATGAATTCGAGCAGTTGCAAACTCCACAAATTCCAAAAGCTCACTGCTGGTGGTGGTGGTGATGCCCATCCTTATCCCCGTCTCCCATTCCTTCTCAGTTTCTGCTAAAAAGGCCATCAAAGTTTCTTCCACCCCAGTTTCTCTACCATCATCATCACCGCCACTGCTGCTGCTCTATTACAGACATCTCACTGCTGGTTGGAAGAGGTGATGAGAAATGTGAAAGAGGGTCCCTTAATGTCACACTTGCCCTTACTTGGTGATGTGAAGAAGGCAGACTGGCAACACTAGCAGCAGGCATAGGCAGCTGATCTGTGCTCCTGGGGGTGGTGGTATTATTGCTGCACCTGTTATCCAGCACCAGTTCTGGCTTCTTCAGGATCATGTTCCACCTGGACATTGTCATGAAGGGAAGGGGACTCCCAGGGCCAGGGGAATGGCGTGGGCTCCCTTGACCACCAGTCTGGACACTTTCAATTGCTTCCCGGACCACTCCCCTAACATTAGTCCCACCAGCTGCTTCACCATTACTGTTACTACTACTAACACCAACCATATCAAGTTGAGCCCCTGAGTTTCCTTACAGTCACTAGTAATATTATGATTACCCCCTCCTTCACTCCTAACACTAACAAGCTGCTGCACCTTCTTAGTAGTAGTAGTACTAGCACTGGCGGGACTGCTTGGGGATGGCAAGTGTGACTTAGGATCCCTTGCTGTCACACTTGGCATCATCTTCTTCTTTCAGCCTCCTGAGTATTACAAGATACACTGGCAGCAGGTTCAGCACTGGTGGCAGCAGGTTCAGTACTGGCAGCAGGCACAGCACTGCTGGCAGCAGGGGCAGCATGATTGACAGCAGGCACAGCAGTGGTGGTAGCAGTAGCAGGGGCATCACTTCTGACAGCATGCACAGCACTAGTGGCAGCAAGGGCAGCATATCTGATGATGGTGGCTGCAAAGGCTGATGGGGGATTGATGCTGGTTGATGGGGGGTTTCTGCAGCCAATTTGGTCTTCTTAGAAGAAGTTTTCTTGTGTCCACATTTTTGGAGAGGGGTAGTACAAGTATTAGCATAGTCAGCACCTGCAGCAGTTACATGGGAGTGGGATTTTTTTGTATACATATTATCATGCCTATGTTGCATATGCTTAATCAATGCAGATTTGCCAAGGTGGGATTCCTCCTCTCCCCTCTTTACTGTTTGATTACACAGGGTGCATCAAGCATTTGCACTAGTGTTGAGCGAGCGTGCTCGGCCGATGCTCGGATCGGCTCGAGCATCGCTCTGCTCGGCACATGGCGGTACTCGTACGAGTACCGCCATGTGCTCGCCCGACATGTTCGGGTGAAGAGGATCTGTGCCGGAAGAGGCACAGATCCGAAGACGCTCCGCTGGACCACCAGGGAATGGAGGTACGGGGGCATTGCGGAGATGAAGGGGGCATTGCGGAGATGAAGGGGAACATTGTGGAAGAGGGGCATAGACTCTATGCCCCTCTTCCACAATGTCCCCCTTCATCTCCGCTATGCCCGTCTTCCACAATGTGCCCCTTCATCTCCGCTATGCCCCTCTTCCACAATGTCCCCCTTCATCTCCTATGCCATAGAGGAGATGAAGGGGGACATTGTGGAAGAGGGGCATAGCGGAGATGAAGGGGGACATTGTGGAAGAGGGGCATAGACTCTATGCCCCTCTTCCACAATGTCCCCCTTCATCTCCGCTATGCCCCTCTTCCACAATGTCCCCCTTCATCTCCGCTATGGCATAGGAGATGAAGGGGGACATTGTGGAAGAGGGGCATAGCGGAGATGAAGGGGGACATTGACCAGGCACCCTCCGCTCATCAGAGCAGGGGGTGCCTGGTTTAATGCTCGAGTGCTCCCATTCATTTGAATGGGGCTCGGGTGCTCGGCCGAGCACTCGAGCATCAGGGGGTGCTCGGTCAGAGCACCCGAGCACCCGAGCATCAGGGTGCTCGCTCATCCCTAATTTGCACTGTTCCAGATCACAGGGAGAAATTCACCCACACCCATGAGTTCAGTGCAGTAAGAAGAGCAGATGATGTTGCTGAAACATGTGCTGCAGAGCCTGACACAGCCTCTCTTATTCTCCTCCTCAATCTCTACAGCTGCTGTCATCACCAGTCTTACCACCAATCCCTCTTTCTCCTGACCACTCACAGAATCCTGCCCCTCTTCTTGCCCACTCAAAGCCAGCTCCTCAGGAACCCACAGTCTATGAAGTCCACAGTATGGAACTACTTTACTCACGATCCAAAAACTAAGCCTGTTGCCGTGTGTTGTCTGTGTAAGAAGCGTGTGAGCAAGGGAAAAGTAATGTCAATCCTAGGAAACCCCTCACTGAGATCCCACCTGAAGGACAACTACAGGTCTGACTGGGAAACATATCATCAACATATCAGAGGTACCTCAACTAGCAGCAGCAGAAACAATCCTAAAAGTTCCCGGGGCTCTGGGACCTATAAGAGAAGTAGTTATGTTGATGCTTCAGAGTGTGTGCCAAGCATTTATTCATTTGAATGATCAATTATGGCTAGTGCTGCAGAGGAGTATGTCTCTGAATTTGCTATAGGAGATGACAAGGGTCCTAGACTGCCCACACCTGCTGCCACCACCTCCATTAGTCAAGTTGTTAAAGACATAAAGTTACACAGTTCTTCTGTCATGTACTGCCAAACCACACTTAATGAGTTCTCAGAAAGGTATCAAAAACTTCAAAAAAATAATCCCACAGTACACCCGTGGAAAGGCAAGGTTGTTAAGATGTTAGCAGTGGACATGCTGCCGTATTTTTTGTTGGAAACCGAGGATTTAAACAATTGATGTCATGTGTAGTTCCTCTCTGGCATATCCCAAGCCACAGTTATTTTTCAAGGATGGCTGAGCCAGAATTATACAAGCAAGTGGTTAGTGTAGTGGAAAAATAGGTGGAAACCTGATATGGCAAGAATACCCCCCTTGTAAAAAATATGTTATCAAGTGGGCAGAGTACAGACTATATGACTATCCCTGCTCACTGGGGTTCCCTCCCACCATCAGTGGCAAACATTCATTTGCATCATAACTTGCCAGTCAGTAATCATACCTCTTGTTCTGGCAGTACGATTAAAAGGCAGAAGAAGGCTAATCCATTCCATCTGTATGCCACATTGTGCATGCAGAGTTTTGAGAAACAGTCTCACAAAGCCACAGCTGTATTAAATAAACTAGAGCAGGTGTTAGAGGAATGGCTTGTGCCAAACTTCTTGAAAGCTGTTTTATGTGTCTGCTGATAATGACTCCAACATAATAGCTGCTTTGAGAAGAGGTGATATGGTGCATGTATCCTTCTTTGCCCATGTGATAAATTTAGTTGTGACTAGATTCCTGGTGGAATACAAAACCCTCAGAGAGATGTTTAATATCGGCTACAAAATCTACGCCCATTTTAGCTGCTCATACAGTGCACACAAAACTTTGTATTCCATATAAGATCATAAAAACCTGCCTCATCACCAGATGAAAATCGGGTCTCACTCCCTACCAGGTGGAATTCAACTTTGTACATGTTAGAGCATTTGCATAAGCAGAATAAGTTAATTAGTGAGTACATAATTCAAAACTAGAAGTCTCTAGCCACTTTGTCACCTGGGGAATGGGAACTAATGTGTGATGTATGTGAGCTGCTGAAACCTTCTGAGAAGAAAACCATGCTGGTTAGTCACATTGGGGCAGGGATAAGTGAAACTCTCCACTGATACATTGATTACCACACACCAGATGGCCATGGACATGTTAGCATTCTCTGAGCAAGATCCTCTCACAATTTTAATTAAATGAGGAAAACTCACTTGCTAGTTTGATGGAACCCTGCTTTAAAGGGGTAGTAATACTTAATTTTACCTTTATTTTATTTTGTAGGCATTAAAAAAACATGAAGAACAATATAAGTCTTATTTCTCAAACCTTTATGGTTTGAGAGATATTCACAAGCAAAGTTTCCCCTCCCGCCCCTTTTACCTAGTGTAAGCCATCTCTTCTCAGATGTGGAATGCAGTCCATAGACCAGACAGATAAGGGGACAATCTTCTTCCTATAAGAACAATGAAAACCCTGCCCCCCTTGACAAGTTTTTCTGGTTTTTCCCTTATCTTAATTGAAGATTGTCCCTCTCTGCAGTCTACCTGGACACCTTCCTTCTGATCTGGCTGAACAGTGTTACATCAGTAAAAGGGGGGGGATACTTTGTGATTGAATTACTCTTGAACTTCAACTCTGACAGAATTTAAATAGCACTCTCCAAAGTCCAAATACTATGATGATTAATTAGAGCTGCTTTTATTATAAAACATTACTATCTCTTTAAATACAACAGTTCTGCCAAAGCATGATCAGTTTGTCACAATAAGGAGTCATGATCAGAGGCATCTCTCTGAGGATTCGGCTTCTGTCAAAGAATATAAAGATATGCTTATAGTAGATTATGTGAAGGTTGCATTGTGGAGTATGAGAGACAGAAAATTAGGGCCCAAAAAACTGCAAGAAAGCACTGTGAAAGGTAAGCCCCCAATTGGTTTATGTTAGCAGGAGCAGCAACATCTACCAGAATATGCCATTCCCAAGATATTTCTGAACACATCATCATAATCACATAAAGCAATTTATGTGTCTCAAGGGATGGAAATTAAGCATTTGTGGTGGTGGTGTCACTAGTGACGGCACATCCCTATGGTACTTGCTCACAGTGTATGGGTTGGTAATTGACACACAGGAAAACCATGTAGCTCCTAGGAGTGGTCCGACTGCATGTGAGATGGTTTTAGCAAACTTGCAGGATAGCTACATTCTTGGCAGAACCTATGACCCCATGGACTACTGGCAAAGAAAACAATATGTATGATACACTACCCCTTACCTCTTCCACTTCTTTATCCTTTACTGTACTACTTTCTTCCTTGTTATACTCCTCCCTACAGACTTTTACTGTCCCCCTAGGTAACTTTACCGCCTTTCATCTTATATTGTCCCTTTACTTGCCTTTATTTTCTTCTCTATTTCTCTTTTGCATTTCCTGAGTTAGGTCTTCGGCCCCCTTTTGGTTTGACTACTTAACCCTCAACGGTCAGGATTTAGTCATACAGTTCACTGGAGTAGGAAATCCCCACTGTCTGGTTGATATCACCCAGACTTGGGTCTGTGTTAGCTATCATCATGGGTCTCCCTTCACGTTTCATGGAGTGATTACATCATGCAGATGATGTGCTGGATACATGTTTCCTCTTAGTTGCTTATTAGACTGTATTGTTCTATATACTTAGTCTCATAGTCCATATTCATATTTGATATGTATGACTTTTTATAATTGATGACTAATTTTCAATACAGTTTGTTTTAAAATTCAACCCCCCCCCAAAAAAAAAAAGTGAGTGGCCAGCACTAACACAAACTGCAGTGGAAACCCTCAGTTGTTCACCAATCACCAGCAAGCATTGCATCTGAACATGTTTTCAGTGAAGCGGGCTATATTGTAAATAACAGTAGGACAGGGCTATCAAGCAGCAGTGTTGATTTTGAGAGACTAAGATTTGTAAAACAGAATCAGCATCTAATACATCTGAGTATCTAGCAGAAGTGGAAAAAGCCACATATGATAGGGAAAGCCTCAGCACATGCTCTATTAAAAGCATCATAGAGGATGAGGATTTGATGAGTTGCTCCCATCTGCCACTGCAGAGACCAATGATATGACCACTGATTAATGTGTGTGTCAATAATCTGAGAACAATGCAAGCTTCCATTAAACTCAAAGATAATGTTGCAGAGAGGTGTCCAATGTGTTGAGTTAAAGGGATATGTATACAGTACTGTATAAAAGTCTTAGGCAGGTGTAAAAAAAGCTGTAAAGTAAGAATGCTTTTAAAATAGACATTAATAGTTTATTTTTATCAATTAACAAAATGATAGTGAGTGAACAGATAAAAATCTAAATCAAATCAATATTTGGTATGACCACCCTTTGCCTTCAAATGGCATCAATTCTTCTAGGTACCCTCGCACATGGTTTAAGGAACCCAGCAGGTAGGCTGTTCCAAACATCTTGGAGAACTAACTAACGTTCTTCTGTGGCTTTAGACAGCCTAAGCTGCTCTTGTCTCTCTTTATGTGATCCCAGACAGACTGGATAATGTTAAGATTAGGTCTCTGTGGGGGCCATATCATCACTTCCAGGGCTCCTTGTTCTTCTTTACACTAAATATGATTCATAATGGCTTTGATTGTATGTTTGGTGTCATTGTCATGCTGCAGAATAAATTTGTGGCCAATCAGATACCTCCCTGATGATATTGAATGATGGCTAAGTATTTGCCTGTACTTCTCAGCATTGAGGATACCATTAATTCTGACCAAATCCTCAACTCCATTTGCAGAAATTCAGCCCCAAACTTGTAAGTAACCTCCACCATGCATCACTGTTGCCTACAGACACTCATTCTTATACAACTCTCTAGCCCTATAGTGAACAAACTGCTTTCTGCTACAACCTCCTCATAAGTCCAGAGCACCGGTTGCCATTTTTCTGCACTCCACTTCCTGTGTTTTCGTGCATAGTTGAGTCACTTGGCCTTGTTTCCATGTCAGAGATATGGATTTTTGGATGCAAGTTTTCCATGAAGACCATTTCTGACCAGAATTGTCTGGACAGTAGATGGGTGTACCAGGGTCCCACTGTTTTCTGTCAATTCTGAGCGGATGGCACTGCTGGACATCTGATTGTGAAGGGATATAAGCATAATGTGTCTTTCATCTGTACACTAAGTTTTCTTGGACGACCACTGAGTCTACAGTCCTCAACTTTGCCTGTTAATTTGTGCTTCTTCAAAACAGCTTGGACAACACATCTGGAAAACCCTGTCTACTGTTTTATTCCTTCTACACAGCTGTTTCTGTTTCAGTTAATGATTGTATTTCAACCTACATATTAAATTGATCATTAGAACCTGTTTTATACTATGACTATATGCCTACAAATTCACTGACTTTGTGCAAGTGTACTTAGAAGAATTGATGCTGTTTTGACGGAAAAGGGTGTCCACACACCAATTATTGATTTGATTTATATTTTTCTTCTGTTCATTTACTATGCATTTTGTTAATTGATAAAAATAAACTATTAACATGTTTATTTTTGAGAATGCTTTCAAAAATATGTGTGTTAAAAGTTTATTTGTACCAGGGATTGGACTGAAATGTTGGCAATAAATTGAGTTACAATTATTTCTTACTAAAAGTCCCACTGGTGCTACCTGTTTTTTGATTTTGTATATTAATTGATTAGGATTGTGTACTTGGCCATTTATCTTTTGAGAGTGAGTGCTTCCATTGTTCCAATATATATATTTGTGTGCCAAAAAAAAAAAAAAAAACGTGCTTTCTGCTAAATTTCCTGTAGGAACAAAATGGGACTTTTTACCTCTCCCTACTCCTACTCTTAGTCATTGTTTTACACAGAATGCACACTTACTCCAAAGTGTAGCAGGCAACAATAACAACACAGGTGTAATTCTTCAACTGCTTCTTCAAGCTATTTTATTTTCTGCTCTAGCTCTCATTTGGCTTTTGCTACTGTCTCTCTGGATGTTCCTTCTCATGGACATAGAAATCGTAGGTGGACAACAAAAAAAAAGTTCTCACAAGCAATTCCTTGGCAGTAGTGAAAAGATGTGAAATGTTATGGATTTTCAATTAAAAGCGTCAAATGGTGTTTTTTTTCCAGGAATGAAAACTTAAAACAAGCAAAATTACACATTGCATTATACATTAAAATGGATGCTATATATATATGTGAATAAAATTATGTGCTTTATACATTTAATTAATTTGAGATTATGAACAACAGTTATGTGTCACAATAGTAACAAAATACTTATGTGCAAACACATTTTCCTGGGCAGGTGTGGGGAAGAGATTATGGTAATTTGTATTATAAGAGAAAATCATTTGCATTGCACCTGCATGCTATGCTGTTTCCATGTCACTATGGTTGCATGCAATGGCTCCACAAAGGAAATTATAATGCAATGGGAGTGGAAAAAATGGGTGTTAAACACATTAACATGTAGAGATTAATAACATGTAAAATATGATGAAATACAAGTTGCAGTCATTACTTTAGTTGAACCAATTTAGTATAATACAATGAGTGAATGTCTTTCTTATTCTCTTGTTAGATATATGCTATTAAATACAAAAGTCATAGTTGGAACTAATACTGAAAAAGCTGATTTTAAGCAGATTTCTAAATGAATATAACTAGTTGATATAGAATGACTTCACCATCATCTATTATGGATTATATTTTTCTGTCACTTGCTAACAATTCCAGACATCAACAATATAGGGAAAAAATCTATTTATTTTGTTGACAATCCACACATTGATAACATAACAGATTTTAAGAATACCCCACCATAACAAAGGTAAATTAATTAATATAAAAATTATAATTTACCAGCTATATTTAAACTCCTGGATGCTAGAGACATATTTTCTCTAGTGCATTACAAACATTTTTATTTTTTTAGTAGTCTCTAGTATCTAAGGGATAAGTAATGGATATTCTCAATGTCTAAAGTGTTTAAGGTACTTGATAACTGGATTTTCTAGCCCTGGTCTATAACACTTGGGTTAACAGTTGTAATTAGTTATTGATTGTTGTGTGGTGTGCATAATTTCAAATCACTTTAATTGTCAGTAAAATCAAAGTGTTTGTGTGCTGAGAAGAATGTTCATACTGAACTCTCCTACAGCTGATTTCTCTAGGAAAGGTTTATCGTCTTTCGTTCAAATGAAAATTGGAACAATTATGAGGCAAACCAGCTGCACAATTCCCATTTATTTAATGGTGGATGTAATACTCTGAATGCTAGAATATCCCTTCTAGCATTCCTGATTTTAAAGGACCCATTTAGGTCACCAGAATTTTGGGGAAACATAATTTGTCCCCTACAGTGTAGTGTGTTTGCCACAAAATTGTTCCACTTTTCTTTTGAACATAGGAACCTTAGAATATATTTCTGTGATATCTCAACGGAAGATAGAAAATGACAAGTGAGATTTTTTCTAACCCAGCACTTTTCTCATCTGATGGACTACCCACTTGGGGGTACATTTAAAGGCAGGAGTTAAAATAGCCGGTAGGGCCAAAGTAAATACCGACTGAAAAAATAAAATAACGCGGTATTCAGAGACCCGACCAGCTAAAACCACAAAGGACGTTAAGCCACAAAAACAGTCTTGTGGCTGAACATTCGTTTTGTTTGTTTAGTTTCCAAAACACTGCTAAATGCAGCGATAAGCCCCATATCAATACATCCACTGTTGACTTAGATGCGTTAGCTGCCTAAAGATCCGATAAGGGACTTTATGGCCAAACAAACTAGGTCTTAACTTTCATGCGATAAAGTGAGTCCCTTATCGGATAGTTATAGTTAATGCAGTCCTTTAAATGGCAACTTGGAGCGTTTTTTTTTTTTTTCTAAAGGGCCAAAACACACGTTAGTGTAGCGGCTATATTACTTGCTGAACTGCCATTAGCTCTTCACTATATATGGACCTTTAAATGGCATACTACACATTAAAACACCAGGTGGTGTTTTTTTTTGGATAACGCCTGCCTTTAAATCTACCCGTTGGAGTCTAGAGAGCGCTACAACACTTTGATGAGAACAATGTGGAACCTCTTTAGGATTCATAGGGCTAAAGAAACACCAATGCTGAAATATGTGTTACTCTTATATCAAAGAAAATAAAACTTACCAACATCAACCTCAAAGTGATTGTTATTTTAAACTATTTATAGAGGCAATCATATGTATTATCTAACAGGTATATAAATATCCTGATTCCAATGCACAGCTACACACACACACACACACACACACACACACACACACACAAACACAGTGGTAGGTCTACATCTAGTATGTGCAGCAGTTCATTGAGATTGTGCAGAAAGGGAGGCTATTTTTTAGTTATATATGTGCAATTAGTTTTTAGTATAGTGGTATGTACAATAGATATATCATTTGACTTTTTAATAAATTGTTTTATATATCCCTTTAGTATCAGTGAATATTTGGTTTATATATAGTCCAGTGAAGTTTTTATGATGTTATGGCACCTAAGATTAAGAGATTTATATAAAATTTTGAACACTTTGCCCTAAGGTGGGACAGTATATCTTAGAGCAGCCTAAACTCCATTTATACATATATTATCCAGTGGATTGTTATTTTCTAAATAGGGCTCTACACAAAGAGAAATATAATTTGGGTCTTTTGCTGAAAGTTTAATGGAAATCCACCATTTATTCTTGTTTCTGTAAAAATTACTGCATATTATAAATAAATAAATAAAATGTCATCTTTCCTATACTGTAATTGAAATTTCCATAAGAACGTTGCTGTTAGTATCACGTTGCTATGTCCAGGATAATTCCAGCCCCACTACAATACAAATCAAGAACTTCCCTCTGTTCTGTGAGGTGTAGTTGAGACAGAGCGATCTATAGAAGAAGAGAACTATAAAGACAGAAGAAAAATCTACATTTTTGGCATAGTTGTACAGTGAAAGAGTTGGAGAGCACTACCAGTACACCTGGTGCTGCTGTTTCCTGCTTCAGTGTGTTTGTGCAAAAATGAGTATGAAGATTTCGATGAATGCATCTGCTGAAAATCTAGTAGCAGTCCTAGTAGTAGCAGTGGTCAACATAAGATCCCACCAAATAGTGCTGCACCACATCACCTACTGTGACTCAAACACCACAGCCCACCAGCAGATAGTGCTGAAACCCCCAGAACCACATTAAAGCCGAGAGAGCCCACCAGCAGCACCAGATATTGTTGTACTTGCCACCATCCAAGCAGGGCCCTGGAGGAAATTTCTGAAACAGGAAATATATTTTCCCAGGTTGCTGTTTGCAGATGTAGTAGACCATAGCAGAACAGAGCTGTAACCAGCCCTACAGATTGTGCTGCCATCCTACAACATCCCTAGGGACTTGGGGTAATATTTTATAAAGGAGAATATTAGATGTGTCTTAGCCTGTTTCTACTCTGTCTGTGATACCTGATCACCCTATGTAATACTTGTCACTACCAAGAAAGGAGGAATATACTGGTAGCATTGATGATCCTTCTGGGGTGGTTTGATCTATGAAGAGAGAAAGAGAGATATAAAGATGGGAATGAACATCACCACCACCAGCTGTGACAGTATGTTGTTTGCCAATTCACTTCCTGTTGCTAAATCATCTGAGTCTGGATATCATATGTCAAAGCAGTAGCATAAGGCTTGTGCAATATGCGCCAGATAGTGGTGGATGTGGTTCTTAGAACTATTTTTAATATTAGGGCTAGGTGGCAGTAGTACCACCACAAGCCTCCAGTCAACAATATATTTCTGTACTTCTCCCCTGTTGAAGTCACGGGTTTGGGATTATTTTTCATTGGAGGCAGAGTTTGTGCAATTGTCCCAACTACAATGAACACAATGTACGATAAGGTTTGAAGAGGAGGAAGGAAGGGTCACTCCTTGGCACACCAGCCTATATAAAGTACATGCATTACAACCATCTAGAGATGTTAAACATGTTAAACAATCACCAAGAATAAAAGATCAGGTGCTGCTGTCTATGTGCCTCTTGTCCATCCCCCACAATGAAAACAATATGGGACAAAATCCCATACTGCAATTGTCACACAAAAATTAACATTTACAAAATATGTATTCCCATTCCAGTTCAAGTACTCTTCTATCTCCTCTTCTCTCACCTCTTTTTCTTCCATTCCCATTGCAGGAGCACCTAATGTTCTGACAAATTTATAAAACAACTGTACAATTATATAGCAGCAGACCTAATAAATATCCAGGGGCTGCATTGTACAACCTCAAAATTACTCATAGAAGCCGTTTTAGGGTCAATAACCTAAACACTGCTTTTAACCATGCCTCCTTTTATGAAACACTTCCCCTATACACAATGACTCTTGCCTTTGAACAATAAATACCTAATATAAAGCACATAAACAATTTAAAATAAACTGTTAACTACAATAACAAATAAAGTTGTAAAAGTATTCTGTTAAATAAACCAGACATCATAAACCAGGAGCAGGTGTGCACTACAGGGGCACTGGGAATTCATTGGCCACACCCACAACTTCATAAAGGTAGCAATGACCAGCATGGCTATGGCACTCATTAAATTTGGTGGCCTTTGTGATTGGCCTTGTGTTCTTCCTAATGTGAAATCCAGCCATGTCATGTGTTACAAGTGATGGAATTCCCTTGTGGCAATGCAGCTCCAATATGAGGTAATGTCGAGAGTAGATACTTGACAGTCTCAATGGCTGCCTATGTAATGATGCCCACATAACAGTTGACCCTGAGCTCAGGCACTTACAACACTCAGAAGTCTATTTAATTTAACAGTACTCTAGAAGAACAATGCACTGTACCAATATTTAATAATGTGTTTAATAACACATTAGCACCAAGACAAACAAAATAAGACTATATATTCACAATGTGTAATTTGTGTCTCTGTGGGTATGTAATATACTCCTACCAAGACCTCAACACTGGGAGAGTAGCCCATCGCACAGCTGTGCACTGGTATAAGCAAGTACACTGGGGATTCACTGTCTTTTTTAATCTAGTGACTACCAGAAGAGCTAGCAATCATAACTGTTATGCAATGAAGAACATCTGCTGAATCCTCAGTGTACTTAATTATACCAGTGCACAGAAGACGTGACTGCCTTCTGTCTAATTTCTGCAGGCTCAATGTGTATATCAAAGCTAGAGAAAGACAATAGTTTTCATAATATGCAAATGTATGCTTTTTTGGAGGTCAAGGTTAAAGCCAGAACATTTCTGCAGCCAAAATAGTTCTGGAACACTGCTCCAAACAGCTACCCCTGTCAACAGTGCTTGACTTTGTGTGGGGAGTTAAGTAGGGTAGTGAGGGGGTGCTGATGTGGGTGAGCCCATATAGGCCAACTTAGTATGGCCAAAAGGTTCAAAGGACATGGTTTAATGCTCTCACATATAGTGTTATAGTGTTTTCCAGCCTAGACAATTACACAAAGAGAGTATAGATTTTACACCATTATATTCAAATACTGGAGGGGGAATACAGCGTGCGATGATCAATGAAACTAGGTCAGAATGTCATATGTTGTACTGTAATAGAGTTGGTACTGTGTTAGCTGTAGAAATACAGGAGGCAAAAATTTAATAAAGTTGATACCTTTATTGGCTAACTAAACAGATTTAAAGTGCAAGCTTTCAAGACTTCTTAGGTCTCTTCCTCAGGCATGTTTTTGCAAAAATGTAATAAAGTTGATACCTTTATTGGCTCACTAAACAGATTTAAAATGCAAGCTTTCAAGACTTCTTAGGTATCTTCCTCAGATAACATACCTGAGGAAGAGACCTAAGAAGTCTTGAAAGCTTGCATTTTAAATCTGTTTAGTTAGCCAATAAAGGTATCAACTTTACTACATTTCTGCCTCATATGTTGTACTGAAAACTAAGGGGGTTGTACTGACCTGCAAAGTACTTTGAGTGTCTGAGTGGTGTCCAGTGTATTGTAAAGAAATTCATAGGTTAAATGCAACGGATTAGCCTGCTGACCTCACATGGTTGTATATTTCACTACACCAGCCTGGCAGGGCAGTATACATCTTTACATCAGCATGGCAGGGCTGTATACCACTCTGCACCAGGCAGGCAGCACACTTGACACTCCTTTCACACTCAAGGGTTAAACACAAAAGATTGCACTGCATGTCTGATATAGTTATATGCTTCTATGTATCAGCCTCACAGGGATGTATATACTCTGCCTCAGTCTGGCAGGGCTTTATACTTCTGGAACAATGGGTCTACCATGCTATGATGACAGGAACAGAGGCCAAAGTGTGTTTTGGAGGTAAGAACTAAGTGATAATTGTGTATCAGGAGCCTGAACAGAGGACCTAGTATAGCTGCTAGAATGAAGTGCTAAGTGTCTTCCAGCAGCCAGAACATACTTGACTCACTGTTCTGACCACAAGAACATAATTGGCCCAGTGTTTTGGCTGCCAGGCCCAATGTTCTGGTCTTTGGAACATACTTAGTATCACAGTCTACCTTAGAGGCCTTGTTATCCTGTGCGTCCTTCCTCTGTGGTGTGTTTTCCAGCATAGTTGCGGCCACCTCCGCATTGCAGACATCATGAAACAGGCACTGGTTAGGACGCCTGTTTATGAGCCTATTCTGTGTGGCCTAAATGGGTCCCGTCTTCTCCTGCTCCTTTATAAACCTCCCTGGGCCTGGGAGTCACCCTTATGTGGTGTTTCTGATATTGTCTCTTGCGCTCTGTTGTGACCCGTGCTCTCCTGAGAATCCGTTCCATATATGACCCTGGCTTGTCTGACTACCCACATCGGTTCAGACCTGTGGCTCAGGCTGACTAACTCGCTCCGTGTAGTCCCCAGTTTGTCTGACCTTTGGCTACCTATCGCTCAGTATAGTCCCCATCTTGCCTAACCTGTGGCTCTGGCTGACTACTTGCTCTATACTCTCCAAACTTGCCTGACCATCAGTCTCAGTGTTTCATGGTTCAGCTTGCGCTCGCTCCCTGTTGCCTCTGGTCGTGAGACCCAGGGTGGAGACTTGTGCCTCAGTTAACTTTCCCTCTGGTGTTCCACCCCCACCTCGGTCCTGGTCTCAGCAATCTGCAGCAGTGCAGTGCACAGCTCCAGGTAGGAGCCTTCGTCCTATAATCCTGTGTTCTGGGGTTGTGTGGGCTATACTACTATTACTGTACTTATTAAATAAAGGTGGATTTATATTTTATATTCGTGTCTGTCCTTCTTTGCCCGAAAACCGTGACACTTAGCACTTAGCTCCAGTAGCATGAACACACCTGGCCCAGTGTTATGGCTGCCTGAACACACGGCACTTACATCCAGCCAATGAAAACAGTAGGCCCACTTTTCCAGCTGTCGGACCTCACTGGGCCCACTGTTCCAGCTGCCAGAATATACTATGCTCACTGTGTTGGCCAGTTTACCACAATAGGCCCACTGTTGCAGACACCAGAATACACTAGACTCACTATTGTGGCAGCAGAGAAACACACTTGGCCTACTGTTCTGGCCACTGGAACACACTAAGCCCATTTTTCTGGTTATTATTGACACACATTAAAGGAATAGTAATACTTCGTTTTAACTTTATTTTATTTTGTAGGCATTAAAAAAACATGAAGAATGATATAAGTCTTATCTCTCAAACCTTTATGGTTTAAGAGATATTCACAAACGAAGTATCCCCCCCCTGTTCTACCAGATCAGAAGAAAGCTGCCCAGGTAGACTGCAGAGAGGGACAATCTTCAATTAAGATAAGGGAAAAAGCTGAAAAACTTGTCAAGGGGGGAAGGGCTTTCATTGTTTTCATACAAAGAAAATTGTCCCCTTCTGTTATCTGTCTGGTCATACAACTAGAATCACATCTGAGAAGAGATGGCTTACACTAGGTAAAAGGGGCGGGGGGGGGAACTTTGCTTGTGAATATCTCATAAACCATAAAGGTTTGAGAGATAAGACTTATATCATTCTTCATGTTTTTTTAATGCCTACAAAATAAAATAAAGTTAAAACGAAGTATTACTATCCCTTTAAGCAAACTTTTCTGGTCACCAGAACACACTTGACCCACTGTTCCAGCTTCTGGAACACAACACATCTGGCCTTTCCAGTTCCAACAGCCAGGACAATTTGGCCCACTTTTTCAGTTGCCAGAACACACCTGGCTCACTGTTCCTGCTTCTAGAACACAACAGGCAAACTGTTCTAACTGCCGGAACATCATAATCCTCCCGATCTGGCTGCCGGAACATAGTTTGCCCACTGTTTAAGGTGCTGGAACACACTTGTCACATTGTTCCAGCTATTGGAACACATTAGGCCTCCTGTTCTGGCTGCGACAACATACTAGACCCATTTGTTACAGCTTCTGGAACATATTAGGACCATTGTTCCAGCCGCTAAAACATGCTTGGCCCATTCTTCAGGTTGCCAGAACACTCCTGGTCCACTTTTATGACTGCCAGAGCACACTTTGCTCACTGTTCCAACCATCACAATGCACTTTCCCTACTGTTCCTGGTGCCATAATACACTTGGCCCACTATTCTGGCCACTGAAACAAACTTGCTGTTTAAGCCGGTGGAACATAGTTAGCTCCATCAGTTAGAACACACTACTACCACTTTTCTAGCTGATGGAAAACAATTAGCTCACTATTCCAGATACCAGAACAAACAAGTCAACCCATTCTAGTTGCTGGAACACATTAGACTTTCACAAGGCATTGGATACCATACTTAACAAGAGATAAGTACTCTGTAATAATAACTAGTATTTATATAGCGCCTTTCTCCCAGTGGGACTCAAAGCACTGTCAGCGCACGCTCTTGGAATTATCCAAATCGGCAGCTGAAATAACAGGTGTTATTATTACCCAATCAATGGTACTCATTTATCGACCTCGGAAGGATAAAGGGATGAGTTGACCCTGCCAGGATTTGAACCTGCAACCCTGAGGTTGAATAAGCTTCATAGTCAGGGAATTTACCACTGAGCTAAGTCAGTACAATCCCCTTAATGTGTGCAGCAACCTATGACCATCTAGCCTTTAGTTGCATTGATCAGCTTATGCTATGTGTACCCCCAGTAGCTGACTGTAAAGCTCTAGGCTCTTACTGTAATTGTTTAGGCTGGTAGGCACTATAACACTCCTCATACTAACAACATAATTAAGCCAACCCCTCAGAACATATGGAACCATCCACATCACCACCCTCTTAGTTCCCTTCTCATTCCCCACACAAAACCAAGCACTGCTTGCAGGTGGTACTGTTTGGAGTACAGTTCCAGAACTGTTCTGGTTCCAGCATTTTTCTTGCTCTCACATTGTCCACTTTTTTTCTTTGACCATTAATAAGTACTGAGTTAAGCAGAATGTATGTTCTGCTGTATACATGCAGAACCGTGATCATTAAACAGACCCCTTATATGTCAATTGCATGAGTAACCAGCAAAACAAATGGCATCAGTCTAGGCACACTGCACACAGCAGCCCCACTTAGCTTTGCAGTTGACCTGCCAAAACTGAAATACCCTAGGATAATTCCACAAAACATGTTTCTGAATTATACTGAAATGCATGCAAATAGTCAGTCCAAATTAGTTATGTAAATGGTGAAACTGAATCATCTCTGCCATAAAACGTATACAAAATGAAATAAATGCATGTAATTATACAAGTAGTAAGCAATTTTGGTTTTACTTTTCTTATTTTATCTCTTTTAGGTTATGTTTTATATTTTTTCTTTAGAAACAGGAGTTCAAATTACCAGATATATTTACCTTTCTGAGAAAGTAAGTGTACTATTAACCCCTTATTTGTTCTATAGGTCTCAGTAAGACTGCTTCACAATTTGTTGGAGACCTTTCTACCATTCTAGAGGTTAAAATCTTTCCCCTTATCAATATATTCATAGCTCATTGATGTTAATATTAATTTAACTCTAGACTTTCTTAACACTAATCCCTTCTCTAATCCTAAATCTAAATACATTGATCTCCGGACTTTTAGAGTAGCAGTCCATTCAAGACCCATGAAAGACAAATAAGGCCACAAGTACCAATATTCTTTATACACTATAATTACTTAACTTTATATATTGTATAAGAATTGCAGGCTATGTATCCTCAGTCTTACGCAAAAGGAAATTAATCTCAAAATTAGCAAGTCAAAGAGAAATATGGAAATATGTCATGATTTTTAACCCATATGTCAATACACATCCACCATAACTCTAAAATACATAAAAATGTAAAAGATAATTAATGGATAATCAAAGCAGGAAAGATATGTGTCCGCTCCACGGCAATTACAGTGGGAGTAATTTTCCACCCCTCAGATGGTAGGACCAATCAGCTTACAAATTGCTCATTCTGACCTGGCTTCCTCAGTTAGTATTGGTCCTACTCAGCTGGTGGGTGGAGGTTATCCTTCTGTGCTTTTCTTTGTTTTGAAGGATCCATGATTTGGAGGATACAGTGAGCAGACCAGCCACATTTTGTGATGCCATCCTATAGATTTATGATGCGTACATATTTGTTAGTTTTATTTATTTATTTTTAAGTTGTCCACCCTATCTTATCACAGTCAGCCCCCCCATAAAATATAACCAAAAAAAAAATCATCTTATTTCCCCAGACTTCCCCAGCACAGAGACAATAAAAGTAAAATAAGCAAGCAAACTGGACCCCAGCTGACAGTCAGACAAACTGAATTTTGGGGTTTTGGGGGGTCATCCTCTTCCTCCCTTCTTCTCTCTGAGTGCCACCAGATTCCCCTGATAAAATGAACAAATGCACCTAAAAGACTCCCTAAACTAAGCTTCAATTCCTCTTTATTTCACTATCTTCGCTAGCTCAGAAACATGCTGCTTTCTCCTCTCACAAACATAGAATAACATGCTGTGAGAGTCGGATACCCTTTTATATGGCTGTAGAAAATTAGAGAAAACTTTCATGTGGTGGGGAAAATTTTTCTTCCCAGTGATTTCAATGCAATGAGCTATGCAAAAAAAACAGGAAAATGTTACTTGTCGTTGGAAATCTTTCACCAAGCGGGAAGTGCCATTTTTCACTGATTTTGGTTTGAGGTGAAAGTTTTCACCCATCCTTACTTATCAGGATGCAAATCTACAAAGTCCCTTAATGCTCAAACACATTCCACAAGAGCAGTATCTACATCTTGGGCTTGTAAAGCTTTATTATCTCCAAAAGAGATTTGCAAGGTGGCTGCATGGTCATCTGTCTCAACCTTTGTCAGGCATTACCAAGTGGATGAAGTTTCATCTGAAGCAAGATTTGGAAGAAAGGTTCTGCAGGCACTGGTTCCAATTTAAACAGTAGCATGTCTTATCCTTTCCATTCCTTCCCCTCTTATGTAATTCAAGTATGAAGGGAACAGGGATAAGGTGTGTAATACTTATGCTCGGTACCTATAGGGTTAATAGTTACATTTGACTGCTTTGCAGAAATTCATGTACTAGGGAGGAAATCACTAGACTGGCTTATTCCAGCCTCTTATCTGTGTAATTGCAACAATCGTTAGAATATGTTCAAAGCTGCAAAGTTTCCAGACCCCCCCACGGGGGAGGAGATGGGATGCTGAAGAACATGTTATCTGCATTCTCTCCCCTTCCCCCCCTTCCTGTGAACAAGTTTTGCTTTTCTGTTTTTTTATAATTTTCTGTTCTATGTTGAAACTGTGAAACTGTGCACCTCGCCCCTCCCTGTGATTTGCTGTCAATCTATGGGTTTTTTTAATGACCTCACTTGATTCTCCCTCCCTTATATTATACTGCTGTGGTATTTCCCACTGTAATTGAAGTGGAGCAGACTCAGATGAAAAGGGATCATGGGTAACTGAGATGGCTAGATCAGAATGTGCTACTTGTAAGCTGATTGTTCCTACCAGCTGAGGGGCAGGGAATTGACTCCACTTAATTGCCATGGATGGACACACAAAAAAAGCAAATATCTGTAATACATGTTGTGCAATGTTATAAATATTATATGGTAGTACAGTAGCACTACATAGTTTGTATTAAAGTTGTATGCTATATTGTCTTTTTCAATTGCCTATAACTTCATGAGAGTGTCACCAATAAAGATAATATTTTTACTTCAGATCTCAGCCCTGGGGGAGGGGGGGAGATGTATTAAGGTCCAATGCAATGGCAATGTGTGACAATCACTTCACTAAAGAGAATATATAGCATATTTTTTCCACTAAGAATTAGGTATGTAAGGTTGGTGGGAGAGCCTTTGATCATTTGCATAGGAGGTTGTTGTAAAGCTGGCAATATGTTGAGGGGGAAATTGGTGCAACAGAGAGGATATATCCAGATTTCAGCAACAAGAACACAATCAGACCTCCTTTAACACTTACAGTGCTATAGGTATGTACTGTGCTTTGTACTGCATTGCACTGCACACCCCTGTGGCACTCAAAGTATTATAACATACACAGTCCTCTGCCCCACTTCAAGATCTTGTTTGACAATTACTCATTTGAAATGTTGCTTAATGAGCCATTGTCATATTCTTGTGTCTGTGTTTATATGTTACTGTGAGTAATGGACACATGTTCTAACCTACAATAGCTTGCTACGCTGTTGGAGTTCACAAAAAAAAATCCTGTTTGCAGTGTATATGTAACAGATGATCTGCTGGTTTATGTACACACAGAACCGGCAAATCAGTTGTTACATGTAACAGTTTATTTGGCGGTTCAGTGTCTACTTGAACCAGCTATTAAACAGGGCAGGAGACTATGCATTTTACAATAATCCATCCACAGGGCTATGCAATGCAATGTAGAGCAATGTGTTGCGCATCACTATAGTACTCAAAGGATTAAAGGAGGGAAGATGTCTCTGCTTTCCAGTAGTACTGTTGTGTGGCTGCATGGAAACCTATGAGAAGATTACTAATCCTCAGGTGGAATTTGTTACTGCAACAGCATAATCTGTCATCAGAGCTTAGTGCATGTTACCAAGGGCCACATTAACATACAAAAAAGCACACAATGATATGACAATGGTTCATTAAGCTTCTTTTCAATATGTAAATGAGCCATTGTTGAAAGAAACATTGAAACATCGTTAACCTGGGGGTTTAGATAGCAAAGGTATGCTAGTGCCTATCATAAGATGGATTTGGGTCCAGTTCACCACCATGTTTACAAACTGGATTCTTATTAATCATTAATGCAACTCCACCCTGATGTCTTCAAAACAACAACGTTTCTAAGAAGTTGATTAAAGGGATAGTAATGTGTCATAATAAAAGCAGCTCTAATTAATCATCATAGTATTTTGACTTTGGAGAGTGTTATTTCAATTCTGTCAGAGTTGTAGTTCAAGAGTAATTCAGTGACAAAGTATCCCCCTCCAGCCCCTTTTACTGATGTAACACTGCTCAGTCAGAGCAGAAGGGAGGTGCCCAGGTAGATTGCAGAGAGGGACAATCTTCAATTAAGATAAGGGAAAAAACTGAAAAACTTGTCAAGGGGGGCAGGGTTTTCATTGTTCTCATAGGAAGAAGATTGCCCCCTGCTGTCATCTGAGAATAGATGGCTTACACTAGGTAAAAGGGGCAGGAGGAGAAACTTTGCTTGTGAATATCTCTCAAACCATTATGGTTTCAGAGATAAGACTTATATCGTTCTTCATGCTTTTTTATGCCTACAAAATAAAATAAAGATAAAACTAAGTATTACTATCCCTTTAAGTAGGTTTTGTGTAGGAAAGACAAGGAAACATATACTTTAGTGCAATCTGATTGTCTTATTTTTTGTCAGAACTCTTGCAAAGTCTACTGAACTACCCTTAAATTTTACCAGAAATATATATGATATGGGGCTATATGCCTTTTACTTTAAGACAAAATAAATGTTTGCATTTCTAGGTTTTGGTATCACATGCAAATGCTTTTTTTCCTTAAAAAAATCATGAGGCTAATTGTTAGAAATCTAAAGATTTAATCAAATATATAGAGTGACCAAGTGATCATCAGCTGCTTGTATTGGTAATGCAGTGGGAGGGGGGAGAGAGAGGCCGGAGGGGGAGGATTTAACCCAGTGAGGAGCAAAGCAATATTCAATGGATTTCACAGCGTTTCAGCACTCCAAGGATTTAGAGACTGAATACTCTGTAATTGATTACATAGTGCTGAATCCTCACAGGTGGAGGTCTCCTATACTTATAATAAAATATTGGGGAGAAACTGTGTATGGTTTATAAACGAGGACAGAAGGAGAATATAGTAAGTATGACATGGAAACAAGGTTTTGAAATAATTTTTAAAAGTTGGAAAAGAGGAATAAAAGTACATTGGAAAGTGATAATGAGAGAAAATGAGACAGTAAAGAAGTTAGGTGAAGAGTGTACAGTTATCAAGTTGAGAGATGTCATATGTCAACTATATTGGTGAAAGATCTATAAGGAAATGTAATACAAATTCTTCTTTTCTTTAGATTCCATGATAAATTCAATGCACATTTTGCATGGGAAACATATTTATTTATTTGCAAAACATAATTACTTTTCTTTATAGATAATGAATGTACGGAACTACAAGGTCATAAAAAACTGTAGCAACATAATTCTTCAGTACAGTTAATCATAGTTTTACTGCCAAAGATATATATATATATATTTATATGTGTGTGTGTGTGTGTTTATGTATGTGTGTATGTGCTTGTATGTGCATATGTATATGTATGTGTGTATGTATGTGTATGTATATATCTACCTATATGGGCACAAGTTGTATTTAGGCATGCATGCCCATACTGGATTGTTGGCATTGTAGCATTCTTAATATGTGCAATCTTTTTATAACTCTCTCCCCTCCCATACCTTCTACTGTATTTTTATTCTCTTTCTCCCCCCCACACACTCTGCCTTGCACAGGGTATTTATGACCCTCTGCAAGAAGAGTGTTAAATTTCTCTTGGTCCCTGTCTTATCAGCAGTCTTGCTGTGCTAACCCCAGCAAACAACACAGCTTTGAATTCAATGTATTAACTGTAATAACTGTGAATTCTGTGTCCTTGTGCTCAGAAATGCTTTAGACTTGAGAAAGGAAGTTTATCCCGAAAGCTTGTCCCGAAAGAGAGAGAGACAGAGAGAGAGAGACATATCATTTTCTTTCTTTCTTTCATTTTCTTTCTCTTTCTTTCTTTCTTTCTTTCTTTCTTTCTTTCTTTCTTTCTTTCTTTCTTTCTTTCTTTCCTTGATATATTGTTACATTTCTCACTTTGAGGTAATTTCAAAATTTCGGAACAACATAAAAAATGCAAACAACAGCATTCAATAACTTGGATGACATCTCAGAACTGGTTTATTGTCCTTTGTGAATTTCAGAAGCATCAATAGAAATGTAGCATTACACATTAAAGTGAGTCACTGTTTTGCTTCTTCAGTCAAATTCTTTAAATGACCTTTGGAACTCGCAATCATAATGTTAAATCCTTCAGCTAAATGAAGCTGTTTTAATTCACTAGTTGTGTAAATCACACTAAAGCGGAAAACTTCATTTTTACTGGAGAGATAATTGTATTTTATTGTGAATCTTTGGTGTATGACATTCCAGATCATTTACCCTTATATCGCTTTCAGTTTCTTTGGTAATACAGTTTGAAACATTTAAACTATTAAAGGGAATGTACAAATCTGTTTTGGAGCATACAAATGCATAATGAACTATTTTTGTACACTATGTCTGTATAATGCCTATGTACAAAGTTAGATGCATGAAAAAAATGGTAATTTTGAGTCTTGTGAACCAAGGAATAATAGGAGTGTATAGGAGTTTACAGGCATTCTGTTCCATGCCATATACTACCAGGTAGAGAAGGAAATCAGAGTAAAAGTCTTCCTTTTCCTTATGGCTACTATAAGAATAGTATTAAGATCTTCTTCACATTGAAATCAGGAGCTGGATTATTGAGATAGTGTCTTGCAGATTCCCTTTACTGCATTTTTAGGTTTCATAGGTTGCCACTAGCAATAAGTAAACCTTATTTGCCAGTCAAAAATACATAAATAAATATCACCCAAGCTCCTTTTTTACTTAAATGGTGAATTTAACCTCTTGAATTCCAGAGAGGTCTCCGATGCATTACCAAGTGAAGCTTTGGAGACCTCTCTAGCATTCAAGGGATTAAACCCCCAAGTCAGTTACTTTGATGTTTTATTTGTCCCCACTTTCCAAATATTGGTCCACTAGAACAATTTGTCTAAGTACTTTAAAAGAATGTGATTTATAACATAAGCTGCTATAGTCTCTGCATTTGCACTATGAGGCCAATGCATGTAGCTTCTATGAGCACATATGTGGTTAAATTATTCATAATAATTTATCATTCAGTACAGGGGAAAAAAGAACAGTTGGCTTATTTCAATCTAGAAATAAAATAAATCACCAGACCTGTGACCTCATTCCCAAATTTGTGACAACCATTACACACCCAAGAAGTAATTATTCTAAAATTATTAAGGTAAATTATAATATCATCCAGCATATACAGAATATGCCCATTCATGTAGATGGGAAACAAGTTCAGCAAAAAGCACTCCAGTACATGCATGTAATCCTGCAGTCTGGATGCTTCCATTATTTGTTATCAATCTCTCTAGTAGACTTGCCATCACCACCTAAAAACATTATATATTTTTGCATCTTCCTCACACAAGGGGCCATCAAAACCGTCATCCATTCACTAATAATTTTGCATCTTGTTTACTGAAACCTACTACTGATTGAACTCTCACTAACCGGCCACTCTCCATTTCTGTCTATCCAAAATGCTGCTGCCAGAGTTATCTAACTAACCCCTCTTTGTAAGTCCCTACACTAGGTTCCAGTTCCATTCAGATCAGGTCTCCTATACATTTCCATGAACAAATCCAAATGCTCCCCTAGCCACTCTGAAATATCTTTAAATGACATTTGGCTCTCATTTACACTAATAAACTCCTCTCACTAATGTCTACAAAATGTCTCTAGAGCTGCACACAGCTATGTAGCTCACAAATCAAATGTTCACTCAACCTTATTAGTTTAAGTGCTCTTTCAAAACAAACCTCTTCATAACAGGCATTTTCCAAAACTTCCTATCTCATTCACTCTCTTCTGGTTAAAATGTTCAGCTTGTGTTACTTTACTCTTCCCTTCACTTTGTGTCTATTATGTTTCATCACGCTCTAGATTGTAAGTTCTCACAAGTAGGACCCTCACTACCATTTGTTTTGGTTCATGTCACTGTATGTTGTACAGCATGCAAAATATGTTGGAGCTCAATTAATAATATAATAGTAATACTAATCCTAAAGGTACTTCATTAAAGTCCAGAAAAAGATTAAAAGTGTTCTTATTGCTTTCTGTTATCATGTTTCAGGTACCACCCATTACTTTCATCAATTATATGTTTTATCTGAAATGTTGGAATGGAATAGAATAATACATTTAATTTTACTTTTAATCATTCCTGGACTTTCATGGAGGGCCTTCTAGAGCCCTAGCAATCTGGGCATTTAAGGATGGAACATAAGCTTATTCTTACAAATAATAGAGCCTTTTTTTTTTTGTGAAAGTATTTTACCAGGTAGAATACATTGAGATTGTCTCTCATTTTCAAGTATGTCCTTGACTCATTTTATCTACCTTAGAAAGGTGAGCTGACCTTGCCGGGACTAGAACCTGCAACCTCATGGTTTGAGCAGATTCTACAGCTGGTGCCTTAATCAACTGAGCCATCTCTCCAGCTTTTTGCATGTTACATAGTTTTAGATGAAACTGGAAGCAGTAGAGCTTGACAGTCTTTGGTTAGAAGGTCAATAATTAGCAGGGATGATACACACTCCATCAGAGCATGGTAGAACTTGAAAATCTGATGTAGGAGTCACAAAATAAAAAGAAGTGGTGCACACTCTATGAATAATAATGAGCGAGCTAACCCATATATTTTAGTGGCTTCTGCCTTTACCCTGTATTACCTGATTAAGGGAGGATTATTTCCCCTGAAATTTTGTGTTATTTCAGCACTATTCATCACTGAAATGTATGGGTTAACAAATTTTTTCATTCATAGTGTGTTTTCTAATTCTTTCTGTTTTTGTGACCCATGCATCAGTTTTAGAAGAATAATTGTCAGAGAAGAAGCCTGAATAAAAGTCGGCTAAGTCTTCTGTTGTTAGTATTTACTAGGAGCTTAAAGTGATAGTAATATTTCACAAAAACAGCAGCTCCAATTAATCTTCATAGCAATTGAGCCATGGAGAGTGTTATTTCAATACTGTCACAGTTGTAGTTCAAGAGTAATTTAACGATAAAGTATCCCCCTCCTGCCCCTTTTACCTAGTGTAAGTCCCCACTGCTCAGATGTGGAATGCAGTCCATAGACCAGACAGCTCACATCAAGGGTCAATAGTCTACTGTGAGAACAATGAAAACCCTGCCGCCCTTGACTGTTTTATCAGCTTTTTTTCCCTTATCTTAATTGAAGATTGTTCCTCTCTGCAGTGAGCAGTGTTATATCAGTAGATGGGGTAGGAGGGGAATACTTTATCATTCAATTACTCTTGAACTACAGCTCTGACAGAATTGAAATAACACTCTCCAAGGTCCAAATACTATGATGATTAATTAGAGCTGCTTTTATTATGAAACATGACTATCTCTTTAAGAGTTTAAAGTTCATCTTTCTTTCTTTGGAATTTAAAACCATTTTAAATGATTGTCCAATCAACGAGATTGACCTTGACCTTATTCAAAAAATGTGGATACCTGAAAATATTTGGGAATATAAAAGTACCTCTCTGGATCTTTCTAAACAGTGATTTTACTGACAAGATGTTTTTTAATCCTCACTACTGCATTTAGTTTCCTGACCTGTAATTCCCTATGGGTTTAAATCAATCCCATTAAGGTAATTCAATAAGGATTGAGTGCAAATCTAGATTTGCATTTATTTCATCAGCTAAGCACTAGAAGAAATAAGACATTGAAATGTAAGATGACCAAAGCAAGGTTGTAGAAAGTGATCAATGCCTATATGCAATTTTATATCACTACATTCGGTATGCAGAGGCTATTTGTATTAATTTTAAAACTGCCAATATATTTTGGTGTCTTCATTTAAAACATGGGTAATACAGTGGAGAAAAGCTAACTGAAACACCAGATACTGTATAGCAATATTTATCTATTGAAGGTGGTAATAATAACAATATCTACTGGGTTTATCTGATGAGGGTGTTTGATATTCTGCTTCTGACTATTATGGATTTCTAAAATCAATTGTTTAGTTTATCCATTTCTTACTTTACTGCTCTTTGCTCCACAGCTCATATTACTAATTAGTCTGCATCAGTGATTAACTCTTCATTTTACATACATTGAGTTTATTATTCCATATGATTGCATATATTGTGGGAACATTTACGTTATAATTAATGAGAGATCTCTGGTTGTGTGTCAAATTAAAGTATCCATCATCTACTGTTTTTTGGTTTATGATTTCAGGAGATCCTTGGCACCCCATATTTGATACATATAGTTGAGCCTTTTGTTACAAATGAATGCACCTCAATCATAATAGTTTTTCATAAATAGATCCAGCTGTAGCTGATGTAACCCAAATTCCAATATTAAATACTTTAGTTCAGTGGTCTCAGACACTTATAGGGGTTATGTCTTCAATTTAATTGTCCCTGTTTGGCAAAAAAAAAATGCTGGCATTTTTTCAAACATGGTAAGCAATTCAGTTACCTGCGTATCAGGTGGTAAAGTTAGAGCCAATTTGACCCCATAGAAGCATATTGCAAATGGTGGGATATGCAACTCAATTGACTGCGTTAGCGCTAAGATGCATTAAGGGACGCACTTTAAAGTTGGAAAATCTGCACCCAGTGCTTTTGGGTGCAAAGTCCCTTAACACAGCTTTAAACTACTGACGCATCAATTGAATGTGTAAAAAGTTATAAAAAACACCCCTAAGTCCCCAATGTGTGCAAAGTTAGTATAATTAACCCTATGAGTGCCAGTGGGGTATAATTACCACACTGGCACTCACAGGGTTACTCCAACTGAGTAACGAACCAACAGCCCCTGAAAATTAACATTTACCATAAATCCTGATGTCCAGCAAGGTCTACAGCATCCTTGTCAGCTACTGTCCATCATATTTCTTCTCTCTTCTTACTCATCATCTTTCTTCTTCTGATCTGTCTTCTTTCTTCCGTCTTCTCTCAATGTACCTGTAAAACCTACAGAGATGTAAATAAATATTCCACGCAGAGAACCCACACATCTATGCATAGTTTAACCACTTGAGTGCCAGAGAGGTACACAATGCATTACTGAGCAATGCATTGCATACCTCTCTGGGACTCAAATGGTTAAACAATGCATAGATGTTCAGGTCAATACTGTAGAACATGGCCAATTTCAAAAACAGATATCCCCATATGGCCTCAATTCAATTATATGTGCGCATGTTCAATGAAAACAAAAAAAAATGGTGAAAACAATATAAATAAACACATTTCCCTTTTTTATTTCTCTGCTGCTGTTTTCAGAGGCTGTGGAGGAGGCAACGGAGTAAGGAAGAAGGAGCACCCCCCCCCCCGTGTACCTTATGGGCCTATGTCTGTTCCACTGTTAGGGAATTGGAACAGAGACTGCCTTTATTTATGGGCAGTCTCTGTTCAAAACGACTCATAGCTATTGACTGTATGCAACTCATTGCAAAGCGGTGCATTGTCTATCCCTCTGGCTTTAATGAACTTCTGCTCATAGAAAATAGCTAGAATGTATAACTTTTCACTAACAATTTTCCAGTGGCCACGAAAATGTTCACTGCCATAATATAAAAACTTCCACTGTGATGCTTGGTTATAGATTAGACAAAGGTGATTGTGTGAGAGAGAGAGAGAGACAGAGACAGAGACAGAGACAGAGAGTGAGAAATGTTGAGTTCTGTTCTTTGTAGGAGAATGAGTAAGAGGAATTGGAGGAGTGCTGATGCTGATGTGGAGAAATCCAGCAGCAGCCCTAGAAGTAGAGGGAGCCCACTCAGTCCAACAAATAATGCTGCTACCCCCCACAACATTCACTGAGGTAATATTTTAAAAAGGGGGAATATTAAATACTGCTGTGTGTAATAGCAACACAATAGAGCTGCCTGTGCCTGAGCATGCTGCCATTGTGACTGTGATGAGCAAGGAGACATCAGGATCACAGCAGTGCACGTCCTCACCTGCAGAACAACCAAAGGTCTGATTGAAAGACACATCATCAACATGTCTGAGATACCATAACTAGTAATAGCAGAAGCATGCTAAAAGTTCGCAGAGCTCTGTGTCACCTAAAATATGTGATGATGTTGAGGTGTCAGAGAGTGTGCCAAGATTTGATTTATTTGAATTAATACCTATGGTCCCTGCTGCAGAGGAGTACTTCTCTAAGTTTGTTGTGGATTACAAGAGAAGTAGAGCCCCAGTGCTACTGCTGAAGTGACAGCAACACTACAACAAGCCCCCACACTCCTTCAGGTGCATCTAGAGAGAATTTGTTGGGATTTTCTTCTTCTCCTGCTCCTCCTCTAAAATCATGGGTGTGTTGAAATATTATTTCCCTTGAGAGCAGGAAGAAACTTTGCCATGTCAGCAACTGCAATGTGCACAGTTTGAATAAGGAAATATTGTAAATGAGGGGAAGGACTTGGAAGTATGACAACAAATGAAGTAGGTACAACTACAACCAAACAACTACATGCTTAGGTTGTCAATGTAAAACCATCCCCCTGGAAATCAATTACTGCTGTCGCTATGAACTTTGTCTGCTCCACTAAGCACACATTATAATAGCACTTAAAAAAATAATGAGTTATTCCTGCCACCAGTTTAGTGAATTCAGTGGGATGAAACATCCGCAGATGCTCCCTAATACCTTACTTTCGATTGCTGTCCATCACACTGCCATGTAGTGGTCTTCACAGTGTGCAATGGGTGGACACAAACTGCCATATCCTCATATCTACAGAACGGCTGTCAGCTGGTGCAGGAGGTAATGGAGGCAAATATGGTATGCCAGAGAAGGAGGAATAGGACCATGTGGGTGTCGGGGTGTGAATAACGGGTACATTTTACCACACCTGGACCCTAGAACAAGAAATGAATGATGATGCAAATGTTATGCTTGCCATTACACTTTGATTATTTTGTTTTCCTCTGGATTATCACCCCCGTTCTTTGTGCCTTCGAGGAGGGAAAAGGGGAACAGTGACAGTGGCTCTCAATTCCTCTTTTTGGGGTTTGGCTTTGACATGCTTAACATAACCATCATGGTTTCTATATTGCATGTGCTTTTATGATAGCAGATATACCAAGGTGTGCCCCCTCCTTATCACACAAAGTACATAGTACAGTCACTGATCACTGCATGTTGCCTTCTCCAAGGGAAAATTATTCCCATTCCCATGACTTCAGTGAGGGGAGAGGTGGAGAAGAATGGCCTTCTTCTTCTTCCTTGGCATAGCCATCACTCGCTGGGGCAGTTGATGCTGCTGCCTTATCCTATTCCTCAGCACTATAGCTATGTTCTAAAGTAGTGTGGGCCAGTGGAACCTGTCCTAGCCTCATATTACTGTTTTTTGAACCCAGACCCATGATCATCACAATGGTCTGTGTGGCACACTATCCTGCTCTTCATCATTCTTCTGCTCTGACAGATGAATGTCTGCTTCTAAAGAATCAGCAACATCAAACTCCAGAATGTCACCGCTGGTGGTGGTGGTGGTTTTGTTGATGCCCATATCCATGAGCATTTATTTCTCCCTTATCTCTTTACTTTACACCAAGAATTATTTCATACTCTTCTCCACACCAGCTCCTCCACTATCATCCTTTCTCTTATCACCACCACCAGTCCCTTGGTGCTAATTGGCAGAAAAAAATATGGGCAGAAAATGGAACCTGTTCTTGCAGGGAAATCTGTGGTGTCAGCTAAAAGGTAGAAAATATATGAGTTTCTCAATGGGTGAAATTACTTCAGAAACTATTCACCAATCTCTACTCCTTGCCCCACCCTAGAGTGTGTTTGGAATGAACAAAATGAAATGCATCTTGTCTTATTAATATAGATATAATTGTTTCATACATTACTGGGTATGTCTGTGATTTTACATGGTATTCATATTTGTATTAAATTGCACACTTTCAATAAAGTTTTTCTCTATTCTTATCCCTGTACTGTATGGTATCCTATTGAAATGTCATCCTCTATTTGGCAACCATGAAAAGGGCAACATCAGAATGTTGCGAGCATCAAAAGGGAGACATTCTGATGTTGCACACATAAGGGTCGCCAAATAGAGGGCAACATTTCAATATTACAGCTCTTTCCTTCTTGCACTACTGAAATAATCAAAAGCCACTTTGGAAAACAGAATAAAATAAAGAAAATCTTTAGGTATCAGGGACATCAGGAGCATATTTCAACTTGAAATATTCTTTTAGGTTCTTCTGAAGAGACCAGGAGAAGGTATTCATTAAGTGTCCATGATTTTGTGGAGGCCGAAAGCTCTGAATGGAGAGAGAAATTGAGAGTGAAGAGTGATCCAACCAGGAGAGTGTACTGATAGAGGAACCAAGAATAGATTCAGTGAGGAATTGAGATAGAAATATATACTCTATCCTGCTGTGGAAGAGGTGTGAAGATGAGAAGAAAGTGTAATCCTGTTGGGTTGATTGTGTAGTTGGAATTCAGAAAGTTTCTAGAGCACTCTTCTGAAATGTGAAAGTTTAAAATGGGACTTCCCAGTAGAGCAATCAAGGGAGGGGTTGAGAGCCAAATTAAAATATCCACTAACAATTATCCTACCATCGAGTCTGTGGTCTAGCAGGAAAAGGGTTTTTAACAGGTATGTAATTTGGTTTGAGTTAGGGCAATATGGGTTCAAAATAACAAAATGACAGAGATAAAAGTTTCCATCTTGGAGAGTGTAGCAACCACACAATGCTTGAGGCATTTCAGATCCGGAATAGGGTGGCATCTACCATCCTTCTTGGGCACTACAAAAAAGGTTGGAATAAAAACCTGAAAAGCACTGTTGGGCTGGGACAGGTAATAGAACCTGCTTGTCCAGCAGAGAGGAGACTGAGTCTATAAAGTGACACACTCTCTTGGGATCCCAAGTAACTTTTGACATAAAGAAGCAATGAGCAGAAAAGGACTTGAAATCTATGAAATCAGATATGTCCCTACTAACCCACACTGAAGCAAAAATGGGCTGCAGTGTCGCCCTGTGGCCACAAACTAAACCTTTAGAAGGGAATCAATGTGTTTTTCATCCTCATCATTGATCCCAGCAACTGCCAATGGAAGCTGTGTTTTTGGCTAAGTGTGATATAGGAGGGTTATCTGCTAGGGGAGAAGCCCACTGTGCTAAAGCCTGATCTGTACAAGGGTAGAGCTTTGTGATATGCTTGTTAAGGGAAAGTCTGGGGTTTTCCACTCTTCTAGGAGAATCTGGTCAAGATTTTGTTAGGATGAAAGACTGGAGGGCCTTTCTTGTATCTCTTGAAAATATTCAGAGAAATAGACTCTATAATAGGCCTCAGAGAACTGAAGGGTCTCCTGCACCAATCTGATGAAGTCTTGAGCAGAGGTGAAAAGATCAGCCTCACAGGAATCCATAATCCTAATTTATCTGAATCAAACTCATAATCAGATGATGCTCCAGTTACTTGTGTATGTCCTCTAAAAACAGGAATAAACTACCTGATGGTGGACATGGATTGCCAAGACTGGAGGACCCCTTAATAGAAGGGGGAATGGATGCCACAAAAGTACATCAGCGTTTTAACCCAAGCTGGCTCTTGATCAGTGTTGGATGGCCCCAGGGGTGTAATAGGGCCCACAGTGCAGGAGGGACATAGTGACCCTGAGCATGATCAAAGGAAAAGAAACAGACAACTCTGACCCAATACGTTGAATGGGTGCAGAGATATGCCCCACACAAGTTTTCCCATAGAAGTCTATACAGCAAAGATTGCCATAGATTGGGCTCTTGCTCTTAAACAGGCTATGCACAAAAAAAAATGAACTTTTACAAATGAACATAGAAAGTTCCAAAAACCCTTAGGCATACCAGAGGGAGAAAGACAATAAAGATACAAGTGACTCTGGTGACTCCAGAATATAAAAATAAGCATAACAGCTACCAAAGAACAAAGTAGCATTGAAAGGGCTTATTTTTGAAGTGAAGGAAATGCAGCCATCTCTGCCACGCAGACATAAAGGCTACATTTCATCAAAGTGCAGGAAAAGCAGCAGATCAAATACTCTGCTCTTTGCCAGCACTTTGCTGCTATTATTGATGAATACCATTGGGTTTTCATTAACCCTTTGAGTGCCAGAGGGGTACATCCCCCTCTGGCACTCAAAGGGTTAATAATCTGTCATATATCACTTCCTTGTGTATGCAGAGCAGGGACATTTGTGTAAATGGGGTCAATCCTGAAATATACACATGCATACAGAGAAAGTGAATGTGTATGTTCACCCCATACATTTTAATGTGATTTGCCAGCTTTACATGGCAGATCTATCTGGCCACTTCCTACTACTGAATAATCTAAGGCCAGATATGATCAGGCAATCACCGAATGGTTAATGCGCAAAGACATTTCCTTGGCCACTGAGCCATTCTCACCTTGATGATTTCTGACCAAAGGGAGAGAGACAGAGAGAGATAATAATGGATGAGTGCCTACTCACCACACACAATGTGAATGTGAATATAGTAGGACATACTGTAGGACTTTGGCACTCAAAGAGTTACCCAAGAATCTTCTGTCTTCAGGCTCCCATCTATGTAAAGCAGAACCTCAGAGAGATTCAGCCATGAGCAACAGACTTATCATAAAATAAACCTCCAGAGGGAAATGTTCCATGGAAACTCCTGTCAACTGGACAATCTAACTCCAGTGAAGCCAGTGATGGATTAATTGAGGATTATAAAGTGCCATATCTAAAGAAAAACAAACAATAAAATAACCTAAAAATGAAGGGAATTGCCATTGCACCTCCAGTCATCTTCGCAGAGCACATGAAACTGGATTAGTGTGGGTGGTTGAGCTGGACGAGGAGGAGGGAGTCTCCAACCCAAAGACCCTTCACTGGCCCTGCCCTCCTGGTGGAGGGAGCTCAACCCCTTGATTCCTGTGGTGACCCTTTTTTTCCTAGCTCATGCATTGTAGCAGCTTCAATACTTTTCATGAAGTTGCACAAGAGAGATGACAAACAGAAAGTCCTAAGAATTAACTTTTAGATCTCCCAGTATGTGTACAATTGTCCAGGGCGCAACAAAATATGATGCAGTCCTAGGCACTAGGCGTAGGGCATATCTTAGCCCATTGCAAACAAACATAGACATCCTCAAATAATGTGGCCAGGGTAGGGGTTCATAAATTGGTAATTAGTCCAAAACATTTTATCAAATGGATATTGCAACAATATGCTCTGTAAATATCTAAACAAACCAGCCACCAAAAAAGCATAAATCATATTTGTTCAGAGACACTCTTACTGTATTGCCCATCTGATTGACTTGGGTGGACAGCGTAGTTAAGTTTTCTCTCACAATTAGGTGTCCTAAGTAGTTGCTTACTTTATCAACTGAGAAGGATATCCTGTATTTAACTAAGGACACAGTGTAGAATTGCATCCCATAAAAATTAATAACTCTAGATCTGATTTCTTGACATAAATAATAAATTAAGAGATTCACTGAATACAGTCTTAATGGACTGATAAAGTAAACTCTCTAAGACTGCATTAACATTTGTTAAACAAATCTCCTTTAATCATACATGTTGACAAGGATACTACGTTATTATCAAGTTGCCCAGTTAGTGCAACTGCTTTGTTGAGTACTTGTTTTTCATTGTAACTGGAATTATTTTTCAGTAAGAAAACTGTCTGGCTGCTGGGACACTTCATTTTCCTTCTTCATGAACCAGCTGCTCATGATCTGTTTAAACATATTCCCAAAGACATCTGTGCAACAGGCAGCTGTAAAGAATTGTTCATTTTCATTATGACATTCAATGCTTTTCAGTGGGTATTTTCAATTTACTCACAGAAGGTGAAGGCTAAATTTTACATACACAGAGATTTTTCTCTGAAAATAACTGAATTTACTTATAAGACTTCTACCAAGTATAGTAAAGCTTCATAATTCAAGTTTACAAGTAATAACACATACATTGTGCTGCTGTTTTTGTTATGAAAAATGTATGGTAGAGTTACTATGTATTTAAATGGATAGTAATGGTTAATTTTAAGTTGATTTAATTTTGTAGACATTAAAAAAAATTAACATCAATGTAAGTCTTCTCTCTCAAACATGTATGGTTTGAGAGATATAACTTGCTAAAGTTACCTTTTCCTGGCTGTTTTACTCAACTCTGCTATCAGCTGACAGCTGCAGATTCCAGTCATTTGACCAGACAGAGGCTCTTCAGCAGAGCTCAGATCACACTATTTAGAAATAAATACTTAATTGGAACAGTCTACAAAGTGTGCTTGTAGTGCCAGGCACACTTTGTAGACTGTTCCAAATTAAGTATTTATCTTTAGATATTGTTATATCGGCACTGCTGAAGTGCCAGAATCTGCTTCTGACAGCTTTACAGCTCGTCAAGCAGAAAGGGGAGGGACCAGAGAACTTTATTTTCCTATATATCTCAAATCATAACGGTTTGAGAGATACGAATAAGTGCAAGTACTCTCTTTAAATTGTATATACCATATAGTTAATATCATTTTTCTGACATTACTTTCCCTTTAAAAATATACTATTGGGGTATACTCTCTCTCAATATAAAGCATACTTAATTTCCTAGAAAAATGTAAAAGAAATATGTCTAAATCTTCTCACAAACCTCACTCTAACAATTATTTTCTTCAGTCATTGTTAGACAACTTTTCTCTTTACAGTACTTGGATATATTCCCACCCAAAGGACAATTATGTCATTTTCTCCCTGCTCTCTACAAATCCTACACTAGGACTGATCTCATTTTTGCAGGAAACTTTTCAGTAGATTGACTTCATAAATGCATCATTCATTCACTATGGAGATTGAAAAAATTTCTTCTGCACTTCAGTCTACGAGTGGAACAGTTGAAAAATCCATTGTAGAATACTTCACGCTTAACACTATGCCTCATTTATAATATGGAGTACAGGCTTCAGCAGACATTATTGATCTGGAAAAAGTAAAAAGACGTGCAACAAAACTGAGGATCTGAGTTATAAAGAGATACTAGCCAAACTGGATTTGTTTACATCAGAGAAAAGAGAAGGGGTGACATGATTACCATTTAAAAATATATCTCCAGTGAACCATTTAACTCAAAGAGCTGAATGAAGGACAAGACTAGAGGAAAGTCGATTCTGATTAAAACAAAGGCAGTAGTTTTTTTTACAGTAAGGGCAGTACAGTTATAGAATTCTTTGCCTCTGGATACTTAGCACGGTGCCCGTGCTTTTTCCTGTCAGTCTCGGTGTGCTGCGCTTCCATTGGTTGAGCTTGTTTCAGCCCGCCCAGTATGGCCTTTTTATACTGGGCCTCTGGCACCTGTCTGGTGCCCTTTCGTGGTGTTCCTGTACCAGTGCTTACTTGTGTTGCTGTGTTCCCGTGTACCGACTTGGCCCTTCTGACTACTCCACTTCTGGTTCCTGCTCCGTGATTCGACCCGGCCTGGCTGATGTTCCTGCTCCGTGACCTGACCCGGCTTGTCTGATGTACCTGCTCCGAGATCCGGCCCAGTTCTCCAGTTCCTGCTCATTGTGTCGCCTGGGAGACATTCTGACTTCCACCTAGTCTGGGCCTGCCAGATAGAGAGCCACTGTTGCCTCCGTTACTGCTTAGCCTCCCGTTAACTCTTGCAGAGCTATTGTTGCCTCCGTTACTGCTGAGCCTTCCGTTAACTCTTGCAGAGCTATTGTTGCCTCTGTTACTGCTGAGCCATCCGTTTACTCTTGCAGTGCCACTGTTGCCTCTGTGACAGCACCGGTCGGGTGCCAGTGGCTCAACTTACTAAGCTCTTGCAGAGTACTGTTGCCTCCGTTACTGCACCGGTTGGGTGCCATTGGCTCAACTTAACTAAGCTTGTGCAGAGTACTGTTGCCTCCGTTACTGCACCGGTCAGGAGTCATTGGCTCAACTAAACTCGTGCAGAGTACTGTTGCCTCCGTTACTGCACCAGTCAGGTGCCCGTGGCTCAAGTCCGTTCAGCTTGTGCAGAGTATTATGTGGCCTCCGTTACTGATACAGCAGAGGGTATAAGTCTCAGCTCTGCTCTGAAGATCTAGGTGCTTGTCTCCATTCTCGCACCAGTCTCCTGATAGCTGTTATCCATCATACTGGGCGTTACTGAACACACCACATCAGAGACTGATTATATCATTGGACTTTAAACCATACTGGCTGAGTTACCTTGTTATGCCTGACCCGTCACAGTATTTTATACCATCTACTCATTGTATACTGGGCCTGTGTGGCATATATCTATGACGTATAATTTCCTGTCTATTCCGCTGTGATACGCTATAGCCCTCTAAGGATATTTTCATTTTGTCTTTTAATAAAACTGTGTTTTATTCTAACCTATTGAGTCTGAGTGTCGCACAAACCGTTACAATACGAAAGGGCCATGACCTTAGACAGTAAAGGTGAAGGTATTTCACAGAACATCCACTGGAGGATGGATGTACACAAGCAGCGCCTGGACCAGTTGGCACTGGCCTTGCAGACATTACTTGAGCGTATGGTACACCTTGATAAACCCAGTCAGAATCCGGTGGTCCCCCCAGTTTTGACACCGGAGAATCATTCCGTGATTTCTGCTATACTGACTAGAGGATTAACGGCGGCGGCGCCGTTACCGCTCAGATATGATGGCGAACCTACCCTATGCAGAGGTTTTATTAATCAATTAGAGATATTCTTGGAATTAACGCCTCATGCCTTCCCAAATGACCGGAGCAAGGTCGGGTTCATGATATCATTGCTAACGGGCAGAGCCCTGGCTTGGGCCAACCCTCCGTGGGAGAATGCCAAACCCTCCACTCAGGACTTGAGGGAGTTCGTACGAATGTTCGGAAGAGTGTTTGAGGTCCCTGGTAGAGCCGCCTCTGCTGCCAAAAGATTGATGGAGGCACAACAGGATAATCGTACTGTGGGCGATTATGCCATAGAATTTCGTACATTGGCAGCAGAGGTAGGATGGAATAATGAGGCGTTAGTGGCAGCTTTTGCCCAAGGTCTGGCTGACCATGTCAAAGATGAAATAGCTGCAAGAGATGTACCCAATGACTTGGACAAATACATTGATTATGCCATGCTAATTGATTCTCGTATACGTGAAAGACGCATGGCCAAAGATCGGAGGCCGAGGTCTATAAACTATGGATAAAGCAGCCTTTTGAACCCACCCATGCCTCCCTCGCCTCCCATGCCTCCTGACCGTTTACCCGAGTCCAGCGAACCAATGCAACTCGGGTTTACCAAACTCACAAGGGAGGAATGGGCACACCGCAAGGGTCTATGTTTATACTGTGGCAAGGCTGGGCACCTTCTACGCACTTGTCCTGTATGGCCGGGAAACGAACACACCTAGGGTATCTTGGGGGACAGCCCCTAGGTTGTGTACAGCAGTCCCTAGATCCAAGTACACAGAAACCCACTATCCAGGTGGTATTTTCATGGGCAGAACAGCCAGTTGAGGTTCTGGCCCTGGTGGATTCTGGAGCAGCCGGTTACTTCATGGATTGTTCATTTGCTGAGTTACATAAAATTCCTTTGGTCAAAAGGGACTCCCTCTTAGCTATTGAAGCCATTGACGGCAGTCCATTGGAACCAGCGCTGATTACAATGGAAACTATTCCTATTACCATGTCTATTGGGACCCTCCACAAGGAGGAATTGCGTTTCCAGATAATTAATTCCCCGCATCATGCGGTCATTCTGGGGTTCCCATGGCTACATCTACATAATCCTCAGTTTGACTGGCAGAGATGTGAGGTCAAATCGTGATCTGAGTATTGTATGGAGCACTGTTTGTTGCACCCAGTTAAGATTTTATGTACCTCGCCCTCCGTGCCAGCTGAATACCGCAAATTCAGTGACGTATTCAGTAAGGGAGAGACTAGCGCATTTCCTCAGCACAGAACTTATGATTGTGCTATTGATTTGCCTCCGGGCATGGTGGGTCCCAGGGGTCGCACGTACCCACTGTTGTGCGATGAGAATAAGGCTATGGAGGACTACATCGATGACGCCCTTAAAAGAGGGATTATACCCAAGTCTACTTCTACGGCTGGCGCCGGTTTCTTTTTTGTGAAAAAGAAAAATGGTGAATTAAGACCTTGTATTGATTACCGCGGGCTGAATAAACTCCTATCTAAGAATGCCTACCCCATACCACTTATTACGGAACTATTTGACAGGTTAAAAGGTTCCTCCATTTTTACAAAACTTGATCTATGGGCCGCGTATAACCTGATCAGAATTAAGGCTGGGGATGAGTGGAAAACAGCATTTAATACTAGATCTGGGCATTATGAATACCTAGTTATGCCTTTTGGCCTATGTAACGCACCTGCGGTATTTCAAAAGTTTATCAATGACATCCTCTGTGACATGCTTCAGTGTGTTGTCGTTTACCTTGATGACATACTTATACATTCTGCTAATCTAGCCCAACACATCAAGGATGTGTCTGAGGTCTTGCTTTGTTTACGCAAAAATAAACTATTTTGTAAATTGGAAAAATGTGAGTTTCACAGGTCCAAAGTGCCTTTCCTGGATTTCGTGATCTCTAAAGATGGCATTACCATGGACCAGGAGAAACTCGCAGCTGTGTTACAATGGCCACGTCCCAAGGGTTAAAAGCTATTCAATGCTTTCTTGGCTTCGCCAATTATTATAGGAAATTTATCCAGAACTTTTCAACAATTGTTAAACCTCTGTCTGACCTTACGCACAAGGGTGCTAATCCATCTCAATGGTCTGAGGCAGCTGAAAACGCTTTTGAGACATTGAAGTCTGCTTTTGCATCTGCTTCTGTACTGTCCCACCCCAACCCTGCTCTGCCATTTACATTGGAAGTTGATGCCTCCGAAATAGGGGTAGGGGCAGTACTGTCCCAGCACCCAGTTGCGGGTGCCACCTTGAGACCTTGTGGGTTCTTCTCAAAGAAACTTTCGAGTGCCCAAAGCCATTATGAAATTGGTGACAGAGAACTCCTGGCCATTATTCTTGCGTTGAAGGAATGGCGTCACCTACTGGAGGGCACTAGAACTCCTGACCACAAGAATCTGACCTATCTCTCAGAAGCGAAAAGGTTGTCCTCCCACCAGGCTAGATGGGCACTGTTTCTATCCCGATTCAATTCTGTAGTATCCTATCTACTGGGCTCTAAAAATGTTAGGGCGGATGCCCTGTTTAGACAATTAGGGCCAGAGGTAGAGAAGGATGAGCCTTCCATGCCTATCATTCAGCCTGATCGTATTCTGGCTACTGTACGTACTAGTATCACTTCGCCACTGGGGGAAGAAATTTTGGCTACCCAGGCTACGGCACCTCCAGAAACCCCAGTTGGCAAGTGTTTTGTGGATGAGCCATTCCGTACCCATCTGCTTGAGACATATCACTTGTCTAAGGCTGCTGGGCATATTGGGAGGGATCAATTAATATGGTCTCTCTCACAAGTTTTTTGGTGGCCCTCCCTTAGAGCCGATTGCTCCGCATTTACTGCAGCCTGTGCCACCTGTGCTCATGTCAAAACCCCCAGACACCTCCCAGTGGGCTTACTTCAACCTGTACCTAATGACGAACGCCCATGGTCCCACATATCCATTGATTTCCTGGGAGAACTGCCAGTGTCCAGGGGGTATACATTTATCTTGATGGTGGTTGACAGATTCTCTAAGATGGCTCATTTCGTACCCCTTTCTGGTCTTCCTTCAGCCCAGGAACTGGCAGTGGTGTTTGCTAGAGAAGTGTTCCGCTTGCATGGGGTTCCCAGAGTTGTGGTGTCTGACCGAGGGAGCCAATTCATGTCTAGGTTTTGGAGGGCATTCTGTAGACAGATGGGCATCCAATTGTCCTTTTCCTCTGCCTACCATCCCCAGACCAATGGGGCCACTGAGCGTGCCAATCAGGGACTGGAGCAGTTCCTGCGCTGTTTTGTGACTGATCATCACGACAATTGGGCTGGCCTGTTGCCGTGGGCAGAGTTTGCCAGGAATTCTGCAGTTAATTCATCGTCCGGGAGCTCCCCGTTCCTCATCAACTATGGGTTTTAACCATGCCTGCTCCCAGACTCATTCCAGTCGCAGCAGATTCCAGCTCTGGACGAGCATATTGAGCAACTCCGCTCCACTTGGGCACAGGTTCAAAGGTCCCTCAGACAGTCATTTCAATGACATCAGCGACATGCCAATCGTAGACGGCTGCCAGCAGTCTCCTTCCAGGTTGGGGACAGGGTATGGCTCTCCTCCAGAAACCTTAATTTGCAAGTTCCATCCAATAAGCTGGGTCCCCGGTTCATTGGTCCCTTCAGGGTGATCCGCAAAGTTAATCCTGTTTCTTATGCATTGGAACTCCCAGCATCTATGCGCATACATAATGTGTTCCATGTGTCCCTCTTAAAACCTTTGGTATGCAACCGCTAAACTACCACTCCAGTGGTTCCTGTGCCTGTGGATGTTCAAGGTCAAGAGGAGTACGAAGTTCAAAGCATAATTGATTCACGGAGATTTAGAGGAAAATTGCAATATTTGGTCCATTGGAAGGGCTATGGCCCTGAAGAGCGTTCATAGGTTGATCAGAAGGACCTTCATGCCCCTAGGTTATTGCGCAAATATCCCCAGAAACCAGGACCCTCTGCCAGGAGAGGGGGTCTTTGAGAGGGGGGTACTATCACAGTGCCCATGCTTTTTCCTGTCAGTCTCGGTGTGCTGCGCTTCCATTGGCTGAGCTTGATTCGGCCCGCCCAGTATGGCCTTTTTATACTGGGCCTCTGGCACCTGTCTGGTGCCCTTTCGTGTTGTTCCTGTACCAGTGCTTACTTGTGTTGCTGTGTTCCCGTGTACCGACTTGGCCCTTCTGACTACTCCTCTTCTGGTTCCTGCTCTGTGATTCGACCCGGCCTGGCTGACGTTCCTGCTCCGTGACCTGACCTGGCTTGTCTGACGTTCCTGCTCCGAGATCCGGCCCAGCTCTCCAGTTCCTGCTCATCGTGTCGCCTGGGCGACATTCTGACTTCCGCCTAGTCTGGGCCTGCCAGACAGAGAGCTACTGTTGCCTCCGTTACTGCTGAGCCTCCCGTTTACTCTTGCAGAGCTATTGTTTCCTCCGTTACTGCTGAGCCTTCCGTTAACTCTTGCAGAGCTATTGTTGCCTCCTTTACTGCTGAGCCCTCCGTTAACTCTTGCAGAGCTATTGTTGCCTCCATTACTGCTGAACCATCCGTTTACTCTTGCAGTGCCACTGTTGCCTCCGTGACGACATCGGTCGGGTGCCAGTGGCTCAACTTACTAAGCTCTTGCAGAGTACTGTTGCCTCCGTTACCGCACTGGTCGGGTGCCATTGACTCAACTTAACTAAGCTCGTGAAGAGTACTGTTTCCTCCGTTACTGCACCAGTCAGATGTCATTGGCTCAACTTAACTAAGCTCGTGCAGAGTACTGTTGCCTCTGTTACTGCACCGGTCAGGTGCCCGTGGCTCAAGTCCATTCAGCTCTTGCAGAGTATTATGTGGCCTCCGTTACTGCTACAGCAGAGGGTATAAGTCTCAGCTCTGCTCTGAAGATCTAGGTGCTTGTCTCCATTCTCACACCACAGTCTCCTGATAGCTGTTATCCATCATACTGGGCGTTACTGAACACACCACATCAGAGACTGATTATATCATTGGACTTTAACCCATGCTGTGCTGAGTTACCTTGTTATGCCTGACCAGTGACAGTATTTTGTACCATCTACTCATTGTATACTGGGCCTGTGTGGGCATTTATCTATGACCTATAATTTTCTGTCTATTCTGCTGTGATACGCTATAGCCCGTTACAATACTGTTACTGCTTTAAAAAGTAACGGATACATATCTAGCACAGAACAATATTGACTTCAAAGGAGATGATCCAGTGAAATATCTGACTGCCATTTGGAGTCAGGAAGGAATTTTTTTACCCACATGGGGCTTAATTAGGAATGGCTTCAATGTTTGTTTGTTTTGTTATTTGCCTTCCTCTGGATCAACAGGGGTGATTTGGCATGGCTGGACTCGATGGACTTGTGTTTTTTTTCCGGCCTCATAAACTGTAACTAAGTTACTATTTTATTATATAAGGCAGTTAGAGCTCATACAATTATCTGGCAGAAGTATAAAGTTAGAAAACAACTTAACAACTTCTATTAGTAAAAACTGAGAATTTATTAGGAAAATTAGCATTCACATACTAGTCCATAGGCTGATAAACAGTATTGCAACAATTTTAGAGATGAAATCCATAATCCAAAACCTTCTATATCCTGAACAAACAAAGAGACAAAATAATTAATCCAAAAGTCATCTCAGTATAATCTGCTTATTTTTATCCTAAATTTATTATCTTAAGTCTCATCCTCCAACCAGCCACCATCCCTGAGAGATCCAATTTTGCAGAAACAAATTTCAGTGTTTGTGTTTTTTCTTTCTACCCAGTTTACAGACACCACATTTAGACCCATAGTATTACTAAACAGTAAAAATTAAAATGTATGCATAGTAGGACACAACCCAGGTTTCCAAACCTGAGACATTTCACCTAACCTGGAATAGTATAACAATTTCCCTGTTCATGGAAATAGGGAAAGCATTTGATATACTGAGGCTGTATAGACGCTTCCTGGTGAAAACTAAGTTTGATTACCCAGTGTTAGATTAAATTATGGCACTTTACTGAGACCCATAAATGAGAACATGCCGATAAGGTTTCAGTCTTTTTCCACATCAAATTTGTAATTAATATGGAAACATTGGCAGAATTAATCAGATCCAATCAAAAAACGTATTTTCCATCTAATATATTTAATGTGTAAACAATAGAGGAAATAAGGAAACATACTAAGTGGTTGAGATTTTGTTTTTGGCTCTATCTATCTGCTACTAGCATGATGTGCACATTGTCCCAATTGTAAGCTAATCACTTCATTAGGAGATTGAAGAGGTGTTACGCAACACTAGTACTGAATATGTTTTTAAAAAACACTACAATTTGTTTTTAATTATAATCAATAAAGGTTATATTTTGGACCTATAAGATGCCTATTAAAGTCTACATCAATAGTACTGAAATGGCCACACTCTGCTGCAGTGTGTGGTGTCTGATACAAAATCAGATACATATTACTGCGACAAAGTTTATTTTTTCTTGCTACTGTATTATTAGGTCTACGGTGCACTATACTATTATTTTTTCTTGTATCCAGTAATCTCTTAGTTACAAAAATAGCCCTTGACAATAAACACTTACCAGTAATCCTGATGTCCAGTGGAGTCTTCAGCACCTTGGCCACCTACTGTCCATTTTCTTCTTCAATATTCTGTCTTCTGGTTTCTAGAATCTTCTGTCTTCTGCCCAATCTGTAGTTAGAAAAGGAAAAAAAAAAATTAAAAACAAGCAAATTCCCCAAAGATATGTGTGACTTAACTCTGAGTACCAGAGGTGTACACCTCCAGGAATCAAAGGGTTAAATGCAGTCTGGCATGTCTGTTAAGAAGAATATGTTGCCATTTGGGTTTAAGAAAAGTATAAGTCATTCTTTTTGCCCAAAAATAAAAGGCTTTCCAAGGGACAAAAAATTGGCTCTACCTTCACTGGCTCCGTTGGTGGTGGCAGAAATGCATAGTGCAACAGAACTCCCTTTCATACCTCCAAATGAGAGATTTTTTAAAAAAAGACTGGCTTTTTATATGGCCACTCTCTGTTCAAAATGGATTCTAGCCTCCAATTGGCTGGGATGTATACTTACACACCTCCCAGCCAATCAGCTTCTAGACCTACTGCATATTTTAGCGGGATTGGTTGAATCGAGATCTAAATCTTTAAATTGAGAAGGACCTTTTTTTACAGCAAAAATCCACTGAAATACTGTATTTTGTGCCAAAGACTGTCAAATTCAATTAATTTAAATTGCACATCAAATCAAATTCAATCAACTAGAAATTCAGCTGTCACACAAATCTGCACGATCCTCTGTGGATAATCTATATTAATTAGATTAATATGTTCATCCATTCAGCCTATGATGTAACATTGAAGTGGGGAAAAATTCAATAACATGTAATGTGCAGTGAAGTTAATTATGGATACAGAAGCCTCTAATCACTTTATACAATTTAATATTTCTGCTATGTACGAATAATACGCATTTATTCTGTGGCAATTTATAATAATTATTGTGGCTGCCTAAAATGTTTGCAATGTGAATGCAACATATGGCAAGTCATAGTTTTAGTCCTGCTATCTAAATTCTTTATCTTTTTATTAGGAATGGTGAAAAAGTTCGCCCAAAAAGAGAAATTTGAGAAAAATTTAACTTTTACCTTCTGTTGTTATTCAAATGAAAAATAAAATGTTTCTTCCTCAGAGGCAGCCTTGGTCCATTGCATTAGAACAAATGAATACTGACTCACAGCCCACAGTAGCCATAGAAACACACATATGGACCTACTGCCTTGCCCCTCTGCACTGGTGGCCATAGAACCAGGCATACTAACCAACCCAGCCTTTCCTCATGGTTGCCATAAAACCACACATACTGACCTCCAAGCTTTGTCCCATGATAGCCATAGAACCATCCATATGTAAATTCAAGACTTGCCCCACTGTCTGATAAGTAGGATGCAAATGTGAGGCCCTCCAGCTGCTGCCAGACAGCAATTAGTAGTATTCTGGCAACAGTTATCAACTGTTGATGTGACCCCCCCATGGTAGCCATAGAACCAGACATACCAACCCACCAGCCTTGCTCCACAGTAGGCATAGAATGAAGGATTTGATGTTACCCAGATCTAGGGGAGGCATGACATAGAACTGCACATTCTGACCCCCCAAACCTTATTCCACTGCACTGGTAGACAGGGAACCCACATACCAACCCCACCAGCCTTGTCCCTTGGTAGACATAGAACCACACATATTAACCTCCAGCCTTATTCCACTAACTGGTAGACAGAGAACCACACATATTGACCTCCACAACTGTCCCACTTCACTGGTATATAATAAGATCTGGTCAGCACTAGTGCATGTAAACACATAGACAATGGTAACCAAGTGGTTTGGTACATTCAGAGATTACAAAACTGCAAATGCAAACTAAAGGGGAATAGAAATCCATATAAAGCCAAGATCCTTGAATGAGGCACTCAACCATAAGCGATAAATATACAAAATATTTTATTTTTATTTAGAAATAACACTAATCATAAACCACAAATATTTAAACATACTTAAAAAACACATAAAGAGGATGACAAATGAGACTTCCAGGTAGATACAAATTTGGAACAGCACATAATATACAATAGCATCAATGAAACATGACTGTAACAAAACACATGTACTTTCCCTGTGGTAAATGACCTATAATAAAGTGCAAGAATATAGGCACCAAAATCAAAATTATAAAGGTGTATAATCCAGGTAAAAAGTGAACCAGACAAATGCCAATACTTATTAGCATGCTAAACAGAAAAAATACAGAGGAAAATAAATTTCCTTTGGAGTCACTCCTCGGAAACAACCTGAGACAGTGTATTTTCCTCCTGCTTTTTCCTGTTTCTTCATTTGTCTGGTTCACTTTTTACCTGGATTATACACCTTTATTATAGGTTTTGGTGTCTATATTCTTGCACTTGCACTTTATTGTATGTCATATGCCAGTGGGAAATTACATGTGTATTGTTATATTATCATTTCAGCCATGTTTCCTTGATGCTATTGCATATTATGTGCTGTTCCAAATTAGTGTCTATCTGGAAGCCTCATTTGTCCTCCTCTGTATGTGTTTTTAAGTATGTTTTAAATCTTTGTGGCTTATGATTTGTTTTATGCTAAATAAGAATAAAATATTTTGTATATTTATTGGCTCATGGTTGAGTGCCTCATTCAAGAGTCTTTGTTTTATAGGGATTTCTTTTTCCTTTAGTCTGTGTTTTCACTTCACTGGTACAGCATTAAAAACAAATACTGAGCCTAACTGCCCCTACTGGAACTTGGTAGTTTTCTTGGGTTAGATAAAAGAAGGAACATTAAGCTGCAAATTTCCATTTTTTTTTTTTGCCAGGTATGGATTTTTCATCCCCATCCCTACATATTTCCCCTCATACATGCTTATTTTCCCTTCCCAAGACATGGAAGGAGATTTTAAAACCTAAACCACTCCAAATACTGCAGTTCCCTTTCAAAGTGTGTTGTTGCTCAACTATTCTTCACTATCAGAAAATAAAAAAATTGGGGATCAATAGGCTAATCTGAAATATAGGTTTTTAAACTGATATTTATATAATACAATAAAATATAAATTCCATGAATCTCATTTTCTTTAATTTTGGTCTGCCGATGCCAATATAAATACTGTGTTAAACTGGGTTATAAACACTATGTGGTCTTTATAACCCAGCGCCAAGCAAAATAACTGTTGCACTTTAAGTATAAACCCCTATATTTAAGATATGAAGAGACTTGGTGAAACATGATTTTTGATTGATTAAGCAGGAGGAATCCATTATATAGGTTTGTTGGATAGACAATCCTTGCATATTTTAAATACTAGGGTTTTATAAGCACATGTGCTAACATCATTATAAATAAAGCTCAACAGCTCTATTACATGGCATTTTGTGGCTCCTTTGATTGACATAAAGCCTCTGGTAACAATAATAACAAAATAAAGAGGGATAAATATATAAAGATTTAAAGACTGTTAAGACATTTCCAACAAAACCAAATCTCCCTGGAATCTCCTTAGAAGGGCTGGCGAAAGGTCCTGTCATTTTCCCACAAAAAATATGAGAAAACCGTATTATTGTCTGCTTTTTCGCTGGAAAATACACCTTAATACCAAAAATTTTAATCTTCACAGTTTTTTGCCCATTGGCAAAAATTCTTCGTCATTTTTTAACAGCTAGAAAGTTTCCGCCCATTGATTTACGTGCTTTTGTCTATTCACTATAAAAAAGTGACGTATTCCAGGAAGTAAAACACGATAGGAGCAATTACAGAGCGAGTTAGACATCCTGTGCTTTTCTGCTTTGATCTCTTTTGCAAAATTAAGGCAAGAGAGGCTCATAGTGACTGCAATCACTATGAGACAGTTTAAAAGTAATAAAAGGAGGAACTGGAAGGACCCTTATGTGTCCACTGAGTCTCAGGAGGAGGAGGAGGAAGTGAGCACTACAGAACCAATGCTGGCCATTCCCCCTAAATCACCCCTAGGGATCTTGGGGTAATTAATGTCAAGGGAGGAAGAAGAGAGTTGTAGTGAGAGCTGGACAGGTCAGCTGCATGTGTCTGCTACCAAATATGCTGCCTCTACTGCACCAGTGCTGTGCCTGCTGCCACACATGCTGTCCCTGCTACTGCTACCACCATTGCTGTGCCTGCTGCCAGACATGCTGCCCCTGCTGCCACCAGTGCTGCCCCTGCTGTCACCAGTGCTGTGCCTGCTGTAGATGTGCTGCCCCTGCTGCCACCAGTGCTGAACCTGCTGCCAGTGCTGAATCTGCTGTCACCAGTGCTGAACCTGCTGCCACCAGTGCTGAACCTGCTGCTAGTGTGTCTTGTAATACTCAGGAGGGGGGAAGGAAAATATTATGCCAAGTGTGACTGCAGGGGGCCCTAAGTCACACGTGCCATCTGCAAGTAGTCCTGCCAGTGTTAGTACTACTAATAAGAAGGTCCAGCAGCTTGTTAGTGTTAGGAGTGAACGAGGCAGTATCCTCATATTACTACTGAGAAGGAAGACTCAGGGGCTGAAATTGATGTGGTTGGTGTTATTGGTAGTAGTAGTAACAGTGATGGTGAAGCAGCTGGTAGAATTAATGTTAGGGGAGTGGTAGGGGAAGCAATTGAGAGTGTCACCAGGGGCACCCACACTATTCCCCTGACCCTGGAAGTCCTGTTCCCCCCATGGCATTGTCCATGTGAAATATTATCCTGAAGAAGGCAGAATTGTTACCTAGCAGCAACAATACCACCACCTCCAGGAGCACAGATCAGCTGCCTGTGCCTGCTGCTAGAGCTGCCAGTCTGCCTTCTTCAGGTCACCAAGAAATGACAAGTGTGACATTGGGGGACCCCCTGTCACTTTTCTCATCACCTCCTCCAAACAGCAATGAGATGTCTATTATAGAGCAGCAGCACAGAGGGACTAGTGGTGGTGGTGATGATGATGATGGTGGAGAAGCTGGGGTGGAAGAGACATTGATGGCTTTTTTAGCTCAAACTGAGAAGGAATGGGAGACAGGGATGGGCATCACCACCATCACCAGCAGCAGTGAGCTTTTCGAATTTGTGTAATTTACAACTGCTCTAATTCCTGCTGCTAGTGAGTAGGGATGGGCAAAATGTTCTCCTCAAACTGAAAAACGGCGAATAATGGAAATTTCTGCTTTGCAACTAATTTCCAGTAAGAAGTGCAGATTTTCCTATTTTTTTTGCCTAGCTTATTCCATTGAAGTCAATGGGAACATAGAATTTACACACAACACATAGCAAACATTATTTTATTTCCCAAAAGTATAGTAAAACAAGAGCATGAGGTTGCCTGTATTGGTTCAGCATGGGGAAAGAATCAGTTGAACAGGGAATGTTTTTTGGAGGGGGTATGTTTACTGGTATTGGGGGCAGTTAATACAAAAATTAATTATAAATACAATTTAAAAAACCCCCATAAGACATGGTATAAAAGGGGTCTGAAGAGGGTGCCTATGTTGGTGGGTGGAGTCTGTGGAATGAATCAGCAGTTGAACAGGGAATTTGTTTTGGAGGGGTTTCTTGACTGGTATGAGGGGACAGTTAATAAAAAAATAAATCAATAAAATAAAATAAAATATGAAATTTGTATGTAAAGTGATAGAGACAGGAACCCCTTGACATAAGCTGCCACTGAGGCGGACAGATACTTGACTTGATAGAGTACTATGTAACATAGTAATTTAGGTTGAAAAAAGACTTGCGTCCATCTAGTTCAACCTTTTCCTATTCCTGTTTACCATCGTTGATCCAAAAGAAGGCAAAAAAAAACCCCTCAATTAGCAATTTAAAATTCTGCCTTGAATGGGGGAAAAAAATGGCAATCAGATTTCTCCTTGGATCAACAAGCCCCAACTAAATATTAATCCCAATACTAATGTACATAGCCTTCTATGTTATGCTCTTTTAAATAAGTATCCAGGCCCCTTTTAAAGGCATCTAATGTATTCAATAGCACCACCTCCTCAGGCAGTGAATTCCGTACCTTTATTGTCCTTACTGTAAAGAAACCCTTCTGCTGTTGTAGATTAAATCTCCTTTCCTCAAGTCTAAGCGGGTGGCCCCTTGTCCTGTGTACTGTTCTGTTAATGAACAGGTCTTTGGAGAGCCCATTGTATGGGCCCTGAACATATTTATATAGTGTTATCATATCCCCTCTAAGACGCCGTTTCTCTAGTGTGTACAAGTTTAACTTTTCTAGCCTTTCTTCATAACTAAAACTTTCCATTCCCCTTACTAGTTTTGTAGCCCTCCTCTGCACTCTCTCTAGTTCCATAATGTCCTTTTTCAGAAAGGGCGCCCAGAATTGAACAGCATATTCTAGGTGGGGTCTTACCATGGACCTGTAAAGAGGCATGATTATATCTTCCTCCCTTGAGTCAATACCCCTTTTAATACATGCCAATATCTTATTGGCCTTTGCAGCTGCCAGTTGGCACTGCATGCTACTGCTAAGTCTATTGTCTACCATTACTCCCAAATCCTTTCATTTAAACTATATGTTGCATTTTTATTATTATACCCAAAATGCATAACTTTACACTTGTCTATACTGAATCTCATTTGCCACTTGCCTGCCCAGTTACTCAATTTGTCCAAATCCTCTTGTAACGAAGAGGATGAATTGTTAGATCTGTTGTTAGAGAACCAAGCCCAGAGGAAACATTGATTTGTAGGACTTAGGCTTGCTAGAAACAAACCCCCAAAAATTGTTTATTTTTTTATTTATTTTTTTTAAAGCACAAGCCCTGACAAAAAATGCCCTACTAGCCTAGTGCCACAAGGACATGTTGGCCAGTGGCCATGGGCCATTGTCAAATGTCCTCCTGAGTACATAATTGCAGAATTTGCAACTGCTGTTCTTGCTGCTTCTGCTGAGTTGTTTAAGCAGCATGATGATTAGGCAGGTGAAAGAGGAATATGATCAACAATAGCAGTAACAGGGGTGATGGATGATGAAGGTTCCACTTGCCACGAGTAGCTTCAGTGATGTGCCTGATGAATGAATGAATGAATATGTTTATTTATATAGTACCACAAGTGTACACAGCGCTTTACAATTTTAGGGTTTAAACAATACAGGGTTACAGGTGCTTTGTAGAGTGAAACACTGGGTGCAAGGTCCCTGCCCGAAAGCTTACAATCTAAAGTGGTAATGGGAGACATACAGAGTACATTAGGTTCAAGTGCTGAATACAGTGCTAGTAGTAGCACAATATGTAGCCCCAGTATATGTGGAGAAAAGAAGAAGTTGGCCAATAATTCTTCTCCACCTGCCCCTCCTCCAAAATCATCGGTGTGTTTTTTATTAGAATATACATTTTCCCTTAAGAGTAGGAATTGTGCCTCTCATCAGCAACTGCAATGTACACAGTGTGTGTGATAAATAACACCTGGGGGCACAACTGTATCCAAACACCATGATATCAGAACTCAAATACTGTCGCTGTCACTATACCCATTGTCCTGACCCTGCTAAGAACACATGACAACTTGCTGACAGTTTAATAGTAATGATGAACCCTACCTGCCACCATCTTAGCATATTCTGCATGATGGAATCTCCTCAGATGCCGCTTGATGCCCTGGTTGCAATTCTCCTCCACTGCCATGTATGGTTAGTGCACCACACAGTGTGCAATGGGTGGAGACGAACTGCCACATCATAACACCAACAGAGTGCAATCATTTGGCGGGGGGGGGGGTTAACAATGAATAAGGTGGATTGGCTGAAGATGCAGTTACCCTAGAGGAAGAATGTGATGGGGAGCTAGTTGTTTCAGTCATCGTGGAACTTCCAACTTTTGCCTGGGTTTCTCTACGCTTCTTCCTCTTTGATCGCTGCCTCATCTTTTGTTGCCTTTCTGGAGAGTCAGGGGGTACAGCAACAGCGGTGCTTGATTTCTTTGGTGGGTGTTTGTCTTTAACCCTTTGAGTGCCAGTGGGGTATAGAATGCATTGCGGAAGGGAATCCCCTGATTTGATGTAAATACAATATACAATGACAGGAGACAATATGGAATACTTACTAGGTAGGCTCCAGTGAACCTGGAGCTAGAGTTCGTAGGTTTGAGAAAGGTGCTAGCAGTCAGTGACTGCTCTCAGGAGGTCTTGCTGTGGCCATAGCTGGGTAGAGATGCAGGCCGCGAAGCCTGATAGCAGGATAACCACCCAGGACACAGACAGCTACTCACCAGGTCTGGAATCAATGTATTAAACCTACCAGAAGTATAGCTGCCTCTGTCAAACTCTGGATCAGCAGCATGGCACAAAATCAGCAGGAAGAAGAATAGTCAAATAATAGGCTGAAATCAAAACCAACGTAGGAGTTGTAGCAGAATCAGGAGACAAGAGACGTATTTGAAGAAAGCCAGGTGAAACACTGGAAACACTAGGAACAAACTTCAAAGATACTCAGAACACTTTGATTGCTCACTGACACAAGGATGTCAGTGCTTGATATAGGCCCAAACAAGGGCTTCACTAGAACAAGGTGAGGAAAACAAGAGACAGGTAAGAACCAGAATGCCTGGTAAAGACAGGAAAACTCGGATAATCATGATACATCATCCTTGTCTCCCATTCCTTCTCAGTTTGGGCTAAAAAGGCCATCAATGTCTCTTCCACCCCAGCTTCTCCACCATAATCATCACCACCACTAGTTCCACTCCCTATGTGCTGCTGCTCACTGCTGCTTGGACGAGATGATGAGCAATGTGACAGAGGGTCCCCTAATGTCACACTTGTCATTTCTTGGTGACATAAAGAAGGCAGACTGGCAGCAGTAGCAGCAGGCAGAGGCAGCTGATCTGTGCTCCTGGTGGTGGTGGTATTATTGCTGCACCTGCTATTCACCATCATTTCTGGCTTCTTCAGGATCATGTTCCACCTGGACACTGTTGAAAAGGGAAGAGGACTCCCAGGGCTAGAGGAATGGTGAGGGCTCCCTTGCCCACTAGTCTGGACGCTATCTGATTCTTCCCCTACCACTTCCCTAGTCCCACAGGCTGTGTCACCATTGCTGCTGCTACTACTACAAACACCAACCACATCAAGTTCAGCAGCAGAGTCTTCCTTCTCACAGTCACTAGTAACATGAGGATATTGATTACCCCCTCCTTCACTCCTAACAATAAAAAGCTGCTAGACCTTCTTAGTAGTAGTAGTAGTACTAGCACTGAGGGGACTGCTTGGGGATGCTGTCACACTTGGCATCATCTTCTCCTTCCCACTCCTGAGTATTACAAGACACACTAGCAGCAGGTTCAGCAATAATAGCAGCAGGTTCATCACTGGCAGCAGGCAAAGCACTTGTGGCAGCAGGGGCAGCACGTCTGACAGCAGGCAAAATATTGGTGGCAGCAGGTACAGCACTGGCAGCAGGTACAGCACTGGTTGGAACAGGGCAGCACGTCTGACAGCAGGCACAGTACTGATAGCAGCATGTTCAGCACTGACAGCAATCACAGCACTGGTTGCAGCAAGGGCAGCACGTATAACAGCAGGCACAGCAATGGTGTTAGCAGTAGCATGGGCAGCACATCTGACAGCAGACACAGCACTAGTGGCAGCAGGGAAAGCACGTCTGGTAGCAGGTACAGCGATGGTAGCAGCAGGTATAGCAATGGTGGCAGCAGGGCAGCACATCTTGCAGCAGGCATAGGCAGCTGACCTATCCTGCTCACACTAGTACTACCCTTCTCATCCTCCCTTCCCATTTAATTCCCCAGGATACCTGGGGTGATTTAGGGAGACTTTACAGCATTGGTTCAGTAGTGCTCACTTCCTCATCAGACTCAGTGGACACATAAGGGTCCTTCCAGTTCCTCCTTTTACTATTTCTAAACATTCTCAAAGTGAGAGCAGTCATTATGAGCCTCTCCTGACTCAATTTTCCAAACAAATAACAGCAGAACAGCACAGCATGTCTACCTTGCTCTGTAGCTGCTTCTATTGTGTTTCATATCCACAAATATGTCACATTTTTATAGCAAAAAGGTGAAAACCACATAAATCAAAGGGTAGAAACTTTTGCGCCATTGAAAAATTGGCGAAGAATTTGGGCCAATGGGCAAAAACCGCAAAGATTTTAATCACTGTTTTAAAAGCAGATTTTCCCTAAAAAAAGCAGACAATAATGCGGTTTTCACTGTATTCTCACGAGAACATGGCAACAACTTTCTCCCACCCCTACTGGTGAGTTGTAAGGGCAGGATGCTGAGAAGCAGGCAAGTGTGCTAAAGACCACCGTGGACACAGTGGGAATGGGGTCAACAAGTGATGTGGGACTACTAGGTGATGTTCCACTTGCTAGCAGCAGCAATACTCATGGTCCTAGTTTCAGTGCTGATTCTGAGGCAGTAGCAGCAATAGCAGCAACATCATCATCTACCCCAGACAGTGAAGGGGAATGTGGAGGAGAAATCTTTTTTGAATTACATGTTCTTAGATCCTTGCACATAAATCTTATCATGTTGATACAGAAGAGTATCTGGGTACTTTGAGGATACTGATACCTCTTGAGTGAACGAACTATATCCCTTGCTTAGGATTATAATGTGTAATATTATATGAAGAGTCTCTGAAAGTTAAAAGAATGTTATTCCAACACTTGTAATAGTTATATGTGAGTGATGGGGTGCTGCACACCGCTTTGGGGATTTTTCAGATTCCAATGAGAATGGAGGTAATCTCTTGGCGGTAGGGATACCCATCATTGGTCATTTGGGATGCTAGACAACGATGAGTGACAGGATTGTATAACCAATCAAAGGTGATGACAAAGTCCTTTAACCGGATGAGCTGGGTGGTGGCTTTCTTTCTTTGATCTATTTGTAAGGCTGTGTAAGCTTTGCTAAAGCAGCTGTGTAGCTGAGAAATGTGTGTTATAGCATTGTAATTGATTTTAGTTTTATTAAAATATTTGGACTTATAAGTCTGGAGCCTCCATCGGATATATTGAGAATCATCTGTACAAGAAGCCTGAACGGAGAGGGGGTTGTATTCTCCGTATGCTATCTTGTCAGATTGGTTGATTTCAACATTCTTTTCTGACCATTCCTAAATGTGAGTACATTTTTTATACATACTGGTGAAATTGAGTATATATAGTATTACACTATCTGGTGATCTTTCTTTTTGCGTGTGGTTTTGTTGCTTTTGGATATCTTTGCTGTTGTTTTGGAGAATGTGTTTGTGAAGATAGTAGCCATCTATCCACGGATACTGTTTCTGGGGACAGTCAACATCCCCAGGTGTTTTGGAAGTCGGTTTGGGCATATATCCTGTCTGACACAAGCATTTTGTGAGTATAGACCGAAAAGGTGTTGGTGGTGGTCATTTATCATAGAAGATTTATACACATAGGGGCACCCCATTTTTTTCCCCTTTGTGGTTTCAACAGCTTCATCACTCATGTTACTGCTTTTGCTCTTCCAATTCTCTTTGAGCTGCCTAATAATCCTGCTGCTTAAACAACTCAGCAGCAGCAAAAACAGCAGTCGCAAATTCTGCATCTACATCAGGGCATTTGACAATGGCCAGTGGCCAACATGACATTACCTGCTGGCACTAGGCCAGTAGGGCATTTTTCTTTTTTTCCGCAGGTCTTTTGCTTTAAAAAAAAGAAAACAAAAAAAAACCATAGGCCTACAAAAAATAAATAATTTTTTGGGGCTTGTTTCTAACAAGCCTAAGTCCAACCTCGGGGTTTGGGCCTCTAACAACAAATTTTCTAAATCATCCTCTACAAAATGCTCTGTCATGTCAAGTATCAGTCTACCCCAGTGACAGCTTACGTCAGGGGGTCCCTGTCGCTATCACGTTACATACAAATTTCTTATTTTATTTTATTTATTTATTTTTTAATTAACTGACCCCCTAATACCAGTCAAAAAAAAAAATTCCCTGTTCATCTGATTCTTTCCCCATATTCCACCTACCAACACAGACACCCTCCTCAGGCCCATTTTATACCATCTCTTATGGGTATTTTTTAATTGTACTTAGGATTTATTTTTTATTAACTGCACCTCAATCCCAGTAAACACCCCCCAAAAAAAATTCCCTGTTCTACTGATACACGCTCCACCAACACAGGTACCCTCATGCTCCTTTTATACTCTGTCTTTGAGAAATAAAATAACATTTGCTATGTGTTTTGTGTAAATTCAATGTTCCCATTGATTTCAATGGAATTAACTAGGTGTAAAAAGCAGAAAAACTGTACTTTTCGAGGGAAATTATTCATCAAGCGGAAAATGCCATTATTCTCAGATTTTATTTTGAGGCATTATTTTTCACCCATCCCTATTCCTCAAGATACAGCCAGTCCACCCTAGCAAAGACCTTTTTTGCATCAACACTGAGAATCAATATTTTTGTCTTAGTATTATATCCTGTTTGTCTTTTGTGGGATAAAACCCACCTAATCTATATGTACTAATTAAGATAGTAACGGTGGTAGGATATAGATCTATAGCTGGAACAGTCTAAATGATCATTACCTGGTTTGGGGATCAAATTAATCTGGACACTTGTGCACCTGACAATAAATAAAGACTTCCAGCAGTGGAGCAGTCAACTCTGTGTTCAAAGTCTTATAGAAAGCATTTGGAAGTCCATCCCAATCTGGTGCATTTGCATTTTTGGATTAAGTTATACATTTGTTGTATCCATCTCATCTGTTTAGTAATCTCTTCTAATCTAAGTTTTTACATAGATTTCTTCTAATCTACGTTTCCCTAGCATTGATAACTTTACTTACTTTTTAAGCTGAAATAACAATATTTCCACATTTCTTGTTTATCTTTTTAAACTTTAGCAACGTAATAAATTATGACTCCTCACAAGTCTGCCTTACTAGCATCCCAGAGAATGGTGACTGGGAAACTAAGTCATGGTTACGGGTAAAAATAATGATCAAAATGAGAGGTGATATAATAGGTAAATGAATGATCATTAAGGAATGATTAATTCATTTCCAATTGAAGTGTCTTGGAGGTAAGGTTATTAGAGGGAGGGTAACAGTAGAGGGGTATGGTTTGACAATGTGATGGGGCCATAAAAGAAGCATCAAAATATTTAAACAGATCAGGGGAGGTGAAAATGTAGTCAGTCCTAGAATAGCTGTTATGGACATGGGAACCAAAAATTAGGTCTTTAACAAATGACAGGGTTTTTTTTTTTCCATTATAGCGAATGACTTCCTGGACTTACCAAGTAAGTCATCTGTCACTAAGGGGTTAAGAACGGATGACTGTTCTGACACTTCAAGGGTTAATGATCGCATTGAGCCTCAGGGTGCAATGTGATCATTGTGGGGAGCCAGTAACTGACTGCTACAGGACAGTGGTTCTACACATGTGATTGTACTTGCTACATCAATCACATGTGCCAATGGAGCCAGATGACAAAGGCAGTTTAAATATACATTGCCTTTGTCACTGTTCTCTGCCTCTCTCTTCCTCACTGTGATCTTGAGGAAAGGAGAAGCAGAGAACAGAGCTCTCAAGAAGGAAAATGGACCATGTGATTTTAAATTGGTGGTGGTGGGGGACGGACTAGGCTCTAGGGTACAGTAGGTTTGGTTACTTGATCTGTTTCTTCCTCTTTGTGTTACTGAATAAATGTTTTAGAACAAGACCAAAGTATTTTATTTACACAGAGTCATTTATAAACATATACCCTAAAGTTTAAATAAACACTATTGTAAGTTTTATCACTGTGGATCAATGTCATACACTTATGCCACAGTCTGATCTTCTAAAAGTGGGACACCAGGAGAAGAGGGGCATAGGGATTTTCATCTCAGAGAGACAGTACCCCCTAAAGAGGGACATTTGGGGTATATGAATGAACTTTCATACCAACTGAGCACAAATTATCACAGAAAAAAATCCCAAAATTTGTTTTTTCATTATTTTAAATGTTTTATATTATCAAGTTAAATTGTGTGTTTTACATATAAATGTGGTATGAAAAGAAATCCCTACTTATGGTTAAAACTGGTAAATAATTTGTGTGGGTATACTAAGCAAGTTACAGGGAAAATATGGTTGAACAAGGGCATACTAAACAGGTCAAAATGTCTCTTGCCCTCTAGTGTAAAAAAAAAAAAAAAGCTTTTGTCACCATGGGATTAAAGTCACCACCTAGAATCACTTGGTAAGAGCCAAAACAGTATAATTTTATAAGAAACTCCCACAAGAAAGAGATCTGAATCCTACCTAGCAGCTTGTCCACAAAAATGAGAAATGTATCCTGGTGATCCACAGATTGGTCTAAGATCTGGAAAGAGAAATAATGTCTCAATAGGATGTCTTCTCCTGCTTTTATTTTGCTTTAAGAGGCAAGATACTTGTGGGTATAGTGCTTACTTGTGAGATCAGACCAGAGCCTGGAGAAATGTGTCTCCTGGAGAAAGGCTAAATGTGTAACTGCAGAACGAAAGAACAGCCAAGAACAGGAAAGCCTGGCAGTGAATGGTCTCCAGAGAACAAGCTCACATTATTCAAGGGCCACTAAAATGGTGTACAGTCTAAACTGAAAACCTGGAAAAATCTCAGTACCTTAATATGTGTAGCCTGGAGGCTAGCATATGTAAACTATATAATGGGATTTAACAGAGTTCATGAGATCGGTACCTTTGTGTCAGTAACCCCCCACTTTTGCAAACAAATCATATATGTGGGCTATCCAGTAATATAGCTACCACATAACAATAAATTATCCAGAGCTTAAACGTTTGATGGAGTGAAGCCTTTTATTAGCCTCCCCAAATACAAATTTCACCTTTCTCCTATGGATGAAAAAGCTTGGTACTTGTAGATCTGTCAGTCTGATGTCTTTAGTGGGCAAAATATTAGAATATTTATTAAAGGATGGTATAATTTACTTACTTTATTTATGTGTCCCCTATCCTTACCATAACTATAGTACTGTACTCCACACTTGACCCTTATGTACTCTCTATGGCTCCCATTATCACTTTATATTATAAGCTTTCAGGCAGGGACCTCACTTCCAGTGTTCACTTTTCAAAGCACTTGTAGCCAGGTATTATCTAAACCTTTAAATTGAAAAGTGTTGCTGGAATTGTTGCATTATATAAATAAACATATTCATTAATTCATTCATTCATTCACTCACTCACTCACTCAATGAACAAAACAGCAATATGATAAGTAACTAAACATAGTTTTCTGAGAATATATTCTTTCAAACCATTCTACTTGCATTTTATGATATTCCAAAAAGTAAAAGGCGTGTGTGTGAATTGCTGAAGACATAATATATGGGGATTCTAAAAATGGCCTCTCATATTGTGTCTAACAAGAGGATACTTCTTAAATTAAAAAATGTTATGAAATAATACAATTAATTGTTTTAAATGGAGCCTTTACGTGTTGACTTAACATTTTGAGTACAGTTGCTCAGGGTTCAGTTCTGGGCCCAATGCATTTTAATGTGTTTGTTAATAATTAGGAAGTGGGTATTGAATGAATAAATATGCCGATGTAACCCTACTCACTATCTATACATTATATGTGTTAAGTGAACCTAGATCCCCATGTAATGCAATAGAAATTTCCTATCAGATCACGATGTGAAGTTAAAGGAGCAGTAAACTTTTTTTTATGAAAACACATATTTTATAGAGCTTTTCCTGCTGAATAAAAAAAGGTCACTCCCATCGCTGTCAGATGTTTTATTCAAAATTTATAGTGGTTTAAATAACCAGGAAGTGAATTTACTGTGTTTACTTCCTGGTAGTTCTAACTGACAGGAAGTGACAAGCAGTTTCTATCATTTCTATGGAGAACTGTATGTCTCTGACTTTTCTGACTTTCCTCTCCATTAGAATCTAACAGAAAATCTAATTAGAATTTGACCACTAGAGGGCACTGCTAATGTAAAAACATCACTGGTTTAAACTGTAATAACTCTGGAAATATAAATCTCTTGGCAGTGGGAGTACCCTTATTTTACTCAATAGGAAAATCCCTACAATATATGTTTTTTCATAAAAAAAAGTTTACTGCTCCTTTAAGGCCGACTACATCTGTAGTATACATATAGGTATGAATTTAACATATATTGATTCTTACTTTTTTTAAAGTGATGTTAATTTTTGTTACTGATACTATATAATAAAATGCATATTTAAAAACTAGTGATTAGTTATAACTAACTAGCTAGTGTTTTTCATCCAGTGAGAAAATGAAAGACTTGGGCCAAATAAAATATCCCAGGTTTGAATTGTACCAAGTATATTATGTTAACAAATCAAATAATCTTAAGCATTATATGCCACTAACTCAGTGAATTGTATAAGGTTAATTTTGGGCAAACCAACTGCACTTTTGCGTCAAATAAAAATTCACCAATTTATCATTGATTAAAATGGGTCTCATGACCTCTTGAACGCTAATGAATCGAGATCGCCAAAGCACTGTGTCACGATGCATTGATGACTTCACCATCGTTCATGGTTTTGTACATATTTATTACCTGCTAGTATAAAAGCCTGTGTACACGGGCCAAAGTGAATGGCACTGAATGGGTTAACCCTAAGTGCCAGAGGGGTACGCATGTACCCCTCTGGAACTCAAAGGGTTAAGATAGCCGTGCACCCGCCAGTCCATGCACTTGCTACCTCAGTAACAGCAACTCGTGAGGTACCAGGAGAGGGAGCTCGTCTCTACCTCGTCAGTCTCTGGTGTGCGTGCCTTAGTGCGCCTTCACCCAGAGCAGGAGGTTCGTGAACATGCCTCGCACCTCCGGCCTCAGCTAGGCACTGCTCAGCCAGGGCCAGAGCTCCCTCACACGCCGGGACGGACATTGAGCACACAGTGCTGGGATAGTGGCAGTTCGGGCAGCGCATGACTGCATCTGACAAACATACATCTGGCCTTTTATATAATAGGATAGTGCATTTAAATTTTAACTAGTATTTTGCTCCACTTTCCCTTCTTACATAGATCCCACTGTGTCTAAAGATCAAGTGTTCAGCACTATCAGCTCAATGTAAAATGATTATTATCTGAAGTAAGCTAACAATTATTTTTGTGGATTTGCCATTCTTATATACTTTTTAACATATAGAAGCATAGATTTTGATGACAGAAAATAACCATCTGGCCCATCATCCCATACCTTTATCTGATCACAATACACTGACTTACATATGTCTCAGAATAGATTTATGTCTAACCCAAGCATTTTTATATTCCCAAATATTATTTGTTCCCGCCATAAGCTATTCTGTGAGTCTATCACACTTTCTGTAAAGTAGTACTGCATTTTACTCCCTCTAACTTTAGATCATTGCCTCTTGTTCTAATATTGTCTCTGAGAAATAACTCTTTCCTGAACTAAATTAAACCCCTAAGGGTTTCTATCTTACAGAAAAATATGGGTTAAATACATGGGTTAAATCTATCCCATATATTTTTTATTTAATTTGTATAAGTTTGGGAACAAAAGTATATTCATTTTAATGAAAATGCATAACATGGGGTCCAAGGACCCCATATTATTTTGAAGACAGTCCCCAACCAGATTTTATCAGAATGGAGAGATGGGAAGATTATATCCCCCAAATTTTATTTTTGGCTTAGTTAAAATTGAATGTTTGTATTTGATAACAATAATCCTTCTGTTTTCAGTTTTACCAGTAGAAGCCAATCAGAAGATGGGAGGTTAATCTGAGGTTAGATTGGGTGGGTGTAATGTTTTAAGTCTGACTTTACCCCTCCATGGCTGGTGCAATTAATTAATCCTTCTGTTGTCAGTTTGACCAATAGAAGTTGATCTGACAATGGGAGGTAAATCTGTGGTTAGATTGGGTGGGTAGTGATGATAATGTAAGGTTTTAAGCTTGACTTGATCTCTCCACGGCTGGTACAATTGGAACGAATTGCATTTAAAGGCAGATTCTTCCTGATATTAGACTAACATACAATGAGAAAATGGCTGAAGTTTCTTCCTACATTAAGCAATGAAACAAAGAAATTGTGTTAAAATAGGAATTTTCCTAAAGGTTTATTGTGCAACATCTCAAGCAAACTTAGTATAAGGAACAAAAAATGAATGCCACATATCTCCTGAGCATATTGATAGGTGCACATATATATGTCCTTTCATGGGTCCCTTAACTGGCAACAGCACATAACAGGATTTTGATTGACATTTTCATGTAGTCAACCAAAAGACACTAAACATAATTTGAAGGAATAATTCCCCCGCTGCATCAAAATAACTCACTAAAAGCATACATTTCCAAAAAGTATTGAATGAGGGCTTACTTGTCTATTTTACTCCTAGTTTGGTGTGCACAAATACTTCCAGAATATATGTCGTGAAAGAAATAATAAGCATTTTTTTTACATTTCCATAATTATAAATGGAGTGAAATCTTTGAAAACTGTGGCATTTCAATGTTTAATAGTCTAAAGTGCTATTTTTCTGCTTTTAGTGCTCAATTCCCTTGTCTTAGGCCTTTGTTACGATTTGAGTGTTCTTGAAATTATATAGAGCATTTTTAAACAGTTGAATAGTTTATTGTACTGCTGTTGAACTACATTAAGTTTCACTTTACACATAGAATAAGAAAGAATGACTTGTCTTGAACTGAAAAGCAGTTGGAAGCCTGTTTGATGGTAAGGCTTTTTAATCTAAGGATATGCAACCTAAGAGATGTCCAGTGTGGTCTTCATGAGAACATATGCACATTCAGAAAGACTAAAATTGTATAATGCATGTGTCAGCAAAGGCCTTCAACATAAATGGCATCACATACCCATTAGTTTATGAGAGAGGGAGTATCAGGACACCATTGCTCCTATGATGTTATACTTGCATTCCAGAAAGATTTAGATAAATTGAGGGAATGCACAGAAAGTTACAGATGAGGTTTGTTGTAAATAGATGTAAGGTTATTCATCTGGGCTGTAGAAACAAACATGCTACATATACACTTAATGGAAAACTACTTGGGGAATCCTCATTAGAGAAACATTTTGGTGTCTTGATAGACAATAGACTTCACAGCAATGTGCATTTTCACTTACTGGTGCAAGAGCAAAATAGGGTACATAAAAAGGAGTATAGATGCAGGGGATGCAATATAATTCAACTCTATATAAACCCTTGGTAAGACCTCATCTAGAATCTGGAGTACAGTTTTTGGTACCAATACATTATTGAACTGGAAAAAGTGCAGATACATGCAACAAAAAAGGGATTGGAGGATCTGAGTTTTAAAGAGAGAGACTGAGAGATGATATAGATGCCATTTACAAATATACTGAAGGGCAATATAAATAACTCTCCAATGAACTCTGCAAAGATCAAGAGTTCATTCATTTACCCTTTGACTGCAAAAGGGGTACACAATGCATTGCTTTGCAATGTGTTGCATACCCCTCTGGCACTCAAAGACTAGAGGAAAGGTGCATTTGACTAAAACAAAGACAGGGATTTTTTTACAGTAAGGGTAGTAAAGTTATGGAATTATTTGCCTTGGGATGCTGTGCTTGCAGATACTGTAATTGCTTTAAAAATAATGGATACTAGATGTGGGTGAAAGACCCCATTGGAAATGGAGATGGGCATCACTATCACCAGCAGCAGTGAGATTGCAGAATTTTGCAGAGTTTGCTGTTGCTGTAATTCCTGCTTCTGCTGAGTTGTAAGGACAGCATGATGATGAGGAACAAGCTAGTGTGCCACAGACCACTATGGACACAGTGGAAATGGGGTCCAGCAGTAGTGATGTGGGACTAGGACTGTTTTCACTTGCCAGCAGCAATACTCCTGGTCCTAGTTGTAGTGCTGATTCTGAGGCAGCAGCAGCAGAAACATTATCCTCTGCCCTTGCCAGTGAAGAGGGATGTGGAGTAGAAGATGAAAAAGGCCATTCTTCTCCACCTTTTCCCTCCCCCCTAAAGTCATGGGTGTGGGACTATTTTTCTCTTGGGGCAGGCACAGTGCCACCATCAGCGATGACACTGTGTACAATTTGTGATGTCTATGTAAAGGGGAAAGGAGGGAATACAGCTTGATACAATCACTCTGATAACACATATGAAACACAGACATCAAGACATTTATGTGAAGCATATTAAAGCCAAACCCCCACCAAAGAAATCAGGCACACTGTTTCTGTACCATGATTTTTCACAAATGGAATAAGAGGTGAGGTATAAATCAAAGAGGAGGAAGAATAGAGAATCCAGCAAGAGCTTGAAAGTTTGTTGGCGAAGGAATCACCTGGCTCGCCATCACCATTTGTCGGTACCTCGCCGGGTCCCGTTTGCCATCAGGGAGGACGCCACATCCGTTGCTGGCTTCTTCGGCGCTTCTGCGCAGGCGCAGTCGTCCCGACGCACGCCCAGCATCTCGGCGTGCACAACGTCCTCACAGCCTCGCTTCTAATGCTGGCTCTGCTATTTAAGGAGCGCGCTTCTGGGGTTCAGCGCTCAGTTATTGAGTTCTGTTCAGTGTGTTGTGTTCTGTGCTCCCTCCTGTTGCTCTCTGATCTCCCGGTTCTGACCTCGGCTACCTCCTGACCACTGTGCCTCTTCAGCCTGCCCTGACCTCGGCTACCTCCTGACCACTGTGCCTCTTCAGCCTGTCCTGGCCTCGGCTATCTCCTGACCACTGTGCTACTTCAATTTGCCCTGACCTCGGCTACCTGCTGTCTGGACCTTGGGCCTGCTACGCTCCCTAGCTCCTGGTGGCTGTTTGATCTTCTAGCAGGCTGTGGGATCTCTCAGTCCGGTGCACCCAGCTTCCAGATGTCTGGTACTGTTTCCCTCTCCCCTGTATTTTTTACATATACATGTATATGATTTTTTCTCTTGTGTCTCACCTATATATATATACAGTGTTTCTTCTTTATATATATGTATCTGTGCATTTCTGCTAGGCCTGTTTTCTCTCACTTAGAGTTAGTTCTTGAGAGCTAGAGTTAGGGTTCCCTTTTTCAGCTTAGTTAGCGCTAGGGTTAGGGTCTCCTTGTCCTGCCCCTTAGGTTCCTCTTTAACTACTTCCTAACTGTGTACGACAGGACTGACACCATTGCAGTTTCTGATGAGAGGCACAGTTCCTGCTCTCAAGTTAAACATATCTATTCCAACACCACACACATGATTTTGGAGCAGGGGAAGGAGGAGAAGCATTATTGGCCAACTTAAATCTTCAAATATACCTGAGGTGGTGGGTGTTAGTTATGGTGCTGCTCTACTGCCTCAGGTGAATCACTGGATCTAGTAGTGGCAAGTGGAACCATAATGTGAACACACACATATAGTGTGAGGGGTGCTTTATCTAAGCCAACCAAACCAAGAAGGGATAAAGAGGGGGCAGCTACTATCCCACTATGAACCTAGAGTCAGTGGTTATGGGTAGGAATGAGTGAAAATTTTCTCCTCGAATTGAAATTGATAAAAAATGATGCTTTTCGTTTGGTAAAAAATTTTGAAAAGTGCAGTTTTTCCTGCTTTTTCCCACTTTTTTTCACCTAGCTCATTTCATTGAAATCAATGGTTAGAAAATTTTTTCTCCACCACACGAAGGTTTTCTACAGCCATATAAAAGGCTGTCAGGCTCTCACAGCATGCCATTCTGTGTTTGTGAGGGGAGAGAGCAGCATGTTTTTGAGCCAGAGAAGATAAACAAATAAAGGTGAATTGAAGCTTAGTTTAGGGCGTCATTTAGGTAGGACATTTGTTCTCTGTAGTAGGGGAGTCTGAGGACACAATGGGGAAGAAGAAGGGAGGAAGGCAGTTGACCCAAAATACCTCAAACTTTGGTGTCACTGACTGGCAAGACACAGGCAGCTGGGCTCTAAATTGCTTTCTGATTTTACTTTTATTGTCTCTATGCTGGGGAAAGAAGTTGTTGATTTTGTTTTTTAGTTATATATATTTTTTGGGACTAACTGTGATAACATAGGGTGGACAACTTAAAAAAAAATAAGACATAAATAATTAAATATACATATTAGACAGTTGACTGGGAGCTCTGTGACTAAAGCAGACTTGATAGACAGCAGGCTACATTGAGAATTTTGTTGAGGGCCAAGGCAAGACATCACACTCCATCAGTTGTGTACTGTAGAGAGTAAAAACACACACCGTAATTGAGTAATGTATAGAAAATGCACAAGTGGGAGGGGAAAATCTGGAGGGAGTTCAGAAACATGGGAGTGAAGTGTTAGTGTAAAAACTGACTGTAGCAATCCTTGCTGCAGCATGTGCAATAAATTATGATGATCCCTCTCCTCCTGGGGTGGATGCAGCTTGTCAAAGTATTTATATATATATATATATATATATATATATATATTTTTTTTTTTTTTTTTTTTAACAAGGTTTTTATTGAAAAATTCAGTTAATACAATAAAGCAATATTACAGAATCATTGTATATATCTGTAGGAGAAAAAGCGTATGTAGACCACATATAAAGCTGGGAACTTTTATAGATGCTACACAAGAAAATTTCACATGGCTAAAGCAAGGAAACAGGCAAAATAGATTGCAGTTCAGTTTTATGTAGGAAATAGGTCATTTTGTACAGGAACAAAAGGTGACTAGCATAACCAGGAGTCAGTCATATTGGAAGAAGTTTCACAAATAGCATGTCGATAGACAAAAGGAACAGAGAGTATAGTGGAGTCGATAGAGGCTGATTGTCCTAGTGTATATTATGTATGTATGTGAGCCATGTGGAGGCAGTAGTTTAGATAAATAAAATTAGTCTAGTGGAAGGAGAAAAGAGTAGAGAGGGGAGTAAACACAGAGTAGGGTAGACAGAGCAGTGGTAGGAGATAACGTATAAGACTGACAGATGGATATCGGGGAACCGGACAGCCAAACCCAGTTGATAAGTCGTCTATTCGATATGAGTAGAAAAGCATAACGACGCTTGTAGCTCAACAATACTCAACACCAAGGGAAGAAATGTGTTCCTCCAAGAAAATGAGGCTAGGACGGCATTGGCAAAAGTGTCCAAATAGAGAAGGGGGTATGAAGTAAGTTTTAATGTGGTTTCAGCCATTGATCCCAGTTCTGCTCAAATAGTTTCATGGTGTTGTGTGCAATGGCATGATATTTCTTCATGTGAAGTAGAGAGTCGACTCTTTGGGTCCAGATCTGTACAGAAGGGGGAGTTTGGAGATTTCCACATGCATGGGATGACAGCCTTTGTTTCATTCAGGAGTGGGACTAGAGTCCGGAGTGAAATATGTGAAGCAACCATGGGAGGGGTATGTATGTAGGAGAAGAGGAAGGGCAGAGGATCTAACAGAATTACCATCTCCAATTTCCTGCACAAAATGGAATGATTTTGAGCATGTTCACCAAATGTGAAATATAGATCCAATAGCTGAGGAGCACCGCCAACATAGTGGTTAAGATGTCGCATGGATCCTTGAGGGCTTTAGGGGTGTAAGGTACCATCTGGTATACGAATTATAGTTAATTTCCCTAATTTTTGAGGACCGCGCATAAACAAAACTGAGTCTAAAAACCTTGTTCCACAAAGGCGTATCTGGAGGGAGGGAAAGGTCATGTTCCCACAGTGTTAGAAAATATAATTTGGGACTTGATACGGGGTCATTCAGTAGATTGTAGGTGACCAATAAAGGGCATCTTATAGCAGTTGAGGAAAAGGGAAGTGCATAGATATTGTATTAAAAACATACAATATTTTGGGAAGGAACATCATCTTTGTAATGTTTATGCGTCCCAGCCAGGAGGTAAACAGTGGACACCACCGATGAAAATCAGATCTAATCGAGTCTAGTAGGGGGGAAAAAATTCATTACGGGGAGCTTAGAAATCCTTGGAAATATTAGGATGCCCATATAAGTGATGTGTGAGGTTGCCCATTTATAAGGCTATTGCCTCTGTAACTTAGTCTTGTCGTGTGGGGTCAGGTTGATATTCAAAATCTCGGCTTTTGTCAGATTTATCTTCTCTCCAGACAGAAAGCAATATTAGTCTAATGCGTTAAGAACTCGTACAAGAGAAGAGGCTGGCTTAGATAAGGTAAAAAGTACGTCGTCTGCAAAGGCCAGTATTTTGTGTTCAGTCCTAGCCACTTTAATTCCATGAACAGTAGTATCATTCCGAATGGACTACAACAAGGGTTCCAGAGATAAGTTGTGGGAGTGGGCAACCTTGACGAGTCATGTTTTTGATTAAAAACAGTTCTGAGTATGTCCTATTCACTAGAATCCTTGCTGAGGGAGATGAATATAAGCTCATTACACAGTCTACCAGGATTGGGCCAAGCCCAGCATTATGTAACACTGCTTTGACGTAAGACCAGTTGACCCGGTCAAACGCTTTCTCACCATCCATACCTAAGAGGATAGTCGGTACTTTGCATTTGATAGCCGAGTGTACTAATGAGATCACCGCCGATGTTTTGTGGCTCGCTTGTCGACCAGGGACAAAACCACCCTGGTTTCGGATGTAGCAGAGAGGATTGATGGGGGTGTAAGCGGTTAGCAATAATACGTGCAAAGATTTTCACGTCCAAGTTAATCAAGGAGATTGGGCGGTAGTTGCTGCATAAGGAGGGATCCTTGTGAGGTTTAGGCAGAACCACTACATGAGCTTCAAGTGCTAGTTTCGGAAATGGGTGGCCGTCTCGAATTCCATAGAACATGGATATCAATTGATGAACCAGAGAGTCAGCGAAAGATCTGTAGTACATGGTCGAGAAGCCATTGGGGCCTGGGCTCTTACCCAATGGGAGGTGTCGGATAACATTTGCTACTTTGTCTTCTTTGAAGGGTCGGTCAAGTTCCTGTCTGATGTCCTTCAGGAGGGTACTTTATTTTTTTTAATCACTTGACATCATCATGAATATGTGCCAGTGTCACTTAAGCAGGAAGTAAGTGTTGTGGGCAAAGGACAAATGCACTATGCGTGCTAACACATTTTGCAAGGTACTTGTTGTTGTAAGACTCACAACTTTTACTTCTAGCTACTTGTTTCTCCACTACAGCCCTCAGAAGAAGTAATATTGTGTTGGGAAATGTTGCACCATATTAAACATAGGAAAAAATGTGTTGGAATAGGAGAAAAATGTGTCAGAATGTGTTAGAATAGGAGAAAAATGTGTTGAATAGGCAAAAAATATTTTAGAACATATGAAAAATGTGAGAATAGACTAATGTGTTCAAATAGGAAAAAAATTTGCTGGAATATACGAAAATCCATATACAAGGGTGTCAGGCTCTCACAGCATGCCATTCAGTGTTTTTGAGAGGAGAGAGCAGCATGTTTTTGAGCTAGAGAAGATAGGCAAATAAAGGCGAATTGAAGCTTAGTTTAGGGAGTCATTTAGGTAGGACATTTGTTCTCTCTAGTAGGGGAATCTGGGGGCATAATAGGGGAGAAGAAAGGAGGAAGGAGGTTGACCCAAAATACTGCAAAATTTGGTGTGACTGACTGGCAAGACACAGGCAGCTTTCTGATTTTACTAATATTTCTGTGCTGGGTAAGTCTGGGGAAATAAGCTGTTGATTTTGTTTTATTTATATATATATTTTGGACTAATTGTGATAAGATAGGGTGGACAACTAAAAAAAATAAAAAAATTAAAAAAATTAAAAATAAAAAAATACTTAAATAATTAAACAAGTATATTAGACAACTGACTGGGATCCTGTTGTCAGCTCTGTGATCGTGGCAGACTTAATAGACAGCAGATGACACTGAAAATTTTGTTGAGGGCCAAGGCAAGACATCAAACTCCATCAGTTATAGTAGGGAGTAAAAACACACACAGTAGTTGAGTAATGTCTAGCAAATGCACGTGGGAGGGGAAAAGGTGGAGCAATGCAGGGACATGGGAGTAAAGTGGTGCTGCAGCATGTACAATAAATGATGATGATCCCTCTCCTCCTGGATGCAGTTTGTCAAGGTCCCACCAATCACACCACTCCAGTCCCCCCACCACCACTATCATACACATCTGACACATTGTAGTTTGTACTTTTTTTTTTAATCCCTTGACATTATCATGAATATCTGCCAGTGTCACTTACTTCCTATAAGTGTTGTGGGCAAAGGACGAATGCACTCTGCATGCTAACACATTTTTCAAAGTATATGATGCTGTAGGACTCACAACTTTGACTTCCAGCTACTTAGTTCTCCCCTACAGCCCTCAGAAGAAGTAATATTGTGCCCGGAAAATGTTGCACCATATTAAACATAGGAGAAAATGTGTTGGAATAGAAGAGAAATGTGTCAAATAGGCCAAAAATGTGTTAGAATAGGAGAATAATGTGTTGGACTAGGTGAAAAGGAGAAAATGTTCATGAAAAAAGAGAAGAATCTTCCTTTTTTCACGAAAAGTGGGAAATTTTTCTCACTTTTGCCCACCCCTAGATGGGATGCGGAGACTTTATTCACTGCCAAATATATGAATTAATCAACAGGTAGAACTGTATTAAGTTTACATTGAAAACATGGAAATAAAACAATATAATAAATACAATATGAAGTCACGGCCATATAATAATCTCCTAAGTAAATGGAGTTTGCTAATAAGCGCTAAAATTAAGCAGATTGTGTGGTTGCCAAAATCTATGCAGAACTCTGGGCAAAGATGTGTCCACTGAAAAAGAATAATAATTCATGTAATGCCAGTTCACCTGGGATATTTAAACAAATAAAAAGTTCTTGTATAAGGTGAAAATATCTGTATTTGATTTAAATGCTGATTCACCTGTTCTTAGCGGGCAGGGTTTTTGTCCTCTCGTCTCCTTATGGTCAGTTCAATATGTTTACAGCCTTATACCAAATAGTTGAGTTTAGATATGGACTGGGCTTTTATTCTCCCATCTTTTCTGAATGTGCTTGTTGCATGCAGGGTTCTCTTCCTCCTGTCTCCTTATGCACTGATTTTTCATGTAGTTGGTACTTTAGGTCAGCTGTTTTCATGGATAACTGAATATGAGTCATGTGAACTATAAAAAAATATATAAAATTTTAAGCATTTCATGCTATAAAACAGAAGTGTTTTATAGCAAGAAACATGTAGGGCATTTTTGTTTGCTTTTGTCTCAGTTTTGTTCTTTGAACATAAACCAGAGGCCTACAAAACAAAAATTTAGGAGGTTTGTTTCTAACAAGCTTAAATCCTACAAATCTATGATTTGTAGGACTTGTGATGTTAACAAGCTACATTGATAAAAATAATCTCTGATTCCTCAGGGTTTGTGGCGTTAACATTAACAAGCCTCATTAATTTGAATCATATCTGATTCCTCACGGCTTGTGATGATAACAAACATGAGTGATAAAAATGATCTCTGATTCCTCAGGGCTTGTGATGTTAACAAGCCTGATTGATAAAAGTTATCACTGATGTGATTCCTTGGGATTTGTGGTGCTAACAAACAAAAGTCCTACAAATCAATGTTTCCCCTTGGCTTCGGCCTATAATAAGTCCAAGTCCTACAAATCATTGTCTACAAAATACTCTATCCCATCAAGTGTCAGTCTGCCCCATTCACAGGGAGGTCCCTGTTTATGTTATGTTACATACCAATTTTTTTTTTAATTTATTTAATTTTTTACTGTTCCCCCCCAAAAGAAAACCCTGTTCAACTGATTTTTTCCCCAGACACCACAAACACATGGACCCTCCTCAAACCCCTTTTATACCATGTCTTATTTAATTATTTTATTAACTGTCCCCCCAATCCCAGTCAACAAACCTCCCCCAAAAATTCCCTCTTTGACTGATTATTTCCCCACACTTCACCAACAAAGACAACCTCAAACCCCTTTTATAGCATGCCTGTGGGAAATAAAATAACATTTGCTCTGTGTTGTATGTAAATTAAAAGTTCCCACTGATTTCAAAATAATGAGCTAGGTGAAAAATATGGAAAAACAACACTTTTCATTGGAAATTATTTGCCAAGAGGGAAGTGCTATTATTTGCGAATTTTGGTTTGAGGTGAAAATCCCTAGTTACAGCTTACCACACATGCTTCTGGTAGTGCCTGAAATTAACACAGTGCCGACTTTGATATCCAGGGTAGGAATTAGCGAAAGCTCCTGCGAAAAAATCCACAAAAACCACATGGTTGGCAGCTTTATTTTTTTTGCTTGAAAATCTGCCTTTAAAATTGTCTAATTTTTCACCTATTGGCAAAATGTTTTTGCTATTTCTTTACTGGATTAAAAGTTTCTGCCCGTTTACTTACATGTACTTCTCATTTTTGCACCAAAAACGTGATGTTTCCAGGAACACAAAACTAAGCAGCTAGAGAGGGTGCTAGGCAATTTTCTAGTGATTTTTAAAGTGAAATAGGGGCAGCAGGGGCTCAGACTGCTATCTAATAGTATGAGATGAGCAGCCATCTGAAAAAGAAAAGGAGGAGCTGGAAGGACTGTGATGTGTTCACTGAGTCAGAGGAAGTTACCACTACCAGCATGGAAGGGTCTGGGAGCCCTGATTCCCTAGATTCAATGATGCACAGTCCCCCTACATTGTCCCTTGGGATCTGGGGGAAATTTGTGTAACTGTCAGAAAAGGCACATGAAGAAGTTGGTATCAGTATGAGCAGGACAGGTCAGCTACCTTTCTATCCTTGACAGAGCCAACAGGCGAAACTGGTCGGGACTGTTTAAGTTCTTGTGAAACAATCTACTAAATAATGATTTAATTCAGATTTTGCCCTAATGAATGATATAGCCTTTGATATCCATTGTCCTAATTAATGAATTGAGCCTCCCTTAAAGGGACAGTAATGTTTCAAAATAAAAGCAGCTCCAATTAATCTTCATAGTATTTGGGCCATGGAGAGTGTTATTTCAATACTGTCAGAGTTGTGTTTCAAGAGTAATTGAATTGATAAAGTATCTCCCTCCCACCCCTTTTACTAATGTAACACTGTTCATCTCAGAACAGAAAGGTGGTGTCCAGATGGCTTGCAGAGAGGGATACATTTCAATTAGCATAATGGAAAAACTGTCAAGGGGGGCAGGGTTTTCATTGTTCGCACAGTAAGAAGATTGTTGCTGGGAGCTGTCTGGTCTATGGCCCAGATTCCACATCTGAGGTGAGGTGGCTTACACTAGGAAAAAGGGGCAGGAGGGGATACTTTATCATCCAATTACTCTTGAACTACAAGTCTGACAGTATTGAAATAACACTCTCCAAGGCCCAATTACTATGAAGATTGATGGGAGCTGCTTTTATTTTGAAACATTACTATCCCTTTAAAATCACTCTGCCCTAATGAATAGTCTAGAGCCATTGCCGTTGATAGTTTTTGCCCTAATGAATGACATTGATCCTGATAACCACTGCCCTAATGAATGACACATGCCTTAACAAACACTAGTAATAGTGAAGTGAGGGTTACCACTTTCAGACTCAGGGCAGATTATTATTGGCATCACCATGCTGAGAATGCTCTTAGTCACAATAATAGCCCTATGTACAGAGAGAAAGTAAATTGAGCATGGTGATGAATAACCATTAGTCAGTATTCTGACTAAATGGCTCTTTTTTTTACCACTTTGGAGAATAAGAGGTTGCGCTAATGAATGAACTTAGTCTCTTTCAAAACCATTCTGCATGAATGAATTATTCAGGCAAAGATAGCTGTTATCACTGATAGCTGTTGCCCTAATGGATGATATTGGGCCTGATAGCCGCTGCCCTAATTAATGACACATACCTTAACAGCTGCTAGTAGCAGGAAGTGAATCGAGGGTTATTACTAACGGATTCAGGGCTATTATTGGCATCACCATGTTGCAAATGCTCTTGGGGGGGCGTGGCTTGGCTGCCTTACTAGATGGTCGCATAGTTCGTGAGCTCCTGCCTTGAGGAGTATAAGCATATTTCAGGCTGACTTTCGGACCCAAAATATCCCACTGAAGGTGCAGATATGCCCAACAGTAAGCCACAAAAAAAAGGAAAGGGATGTAAAGTCCTTTTTATGACGAATCAAGATCTTCTGCAAGACAAACACTCGTCCAAAATGGCGGGCGCTGCTGCTCTGCCACCTCTGGAGGAACGAGAACTTTCTGCAGTGAGTTCTGGCAGCGACTTGGATGACGATTCCCCGAACAATAGACAAGATTCTCCTTCCATTAGGAGAGATATTCTGAATTTGTTGGCAGAATTAAAGCTCTTTATGACAGACGAAATATCTGAAGTGAAACGCGAATTAACTCATATCGGAGACAGAGTGAATACACTAGAAGCGGACCAAACTTTGAACAAGTTCAAAGACCACACAATATCACACATCTCAGAGCTGCGCAGAGCACACAAAGATATGATTGTCAAAATTGACGATATGGAGAACAGAAGCCGACGACAGAATCTCTGTTTCAGGGGCATTCCTGAGGATGTAGGCCGTGATGATCTAATGGTGTATTTACAGGACTTCTTCAACTTTCTTCTGCCAAATTCAGCACCTGCTACATTCCCCCTGGAGAGGGCCCATTGGTCTCTGAAGGCTAAGCCTGCTACCAACGAAGCCCCGAGAGACGTGATAGTCAGGTTTCAAATTTATAAAAATAAAGAAGCTGTTTATCAGGCAACTAAAAATAAATCTCCAATTTCCTATAATGGTCATCAGATCTCTGTATACAGCGACCTGTCATCTACGACCCTACATTGGAGAAGAGATTTGAGACCAATTACTTCTGCTTTATGACACCAGCAAGTCAGATGAATGGGCAGACACACTCTTTGAGATATTATGAAGACTGCCGTCCTTTTCTGACAGCCGTCGATATTAAATTACCAGAAGAAGAATTGCCTACTTCACATTCTCGGGACCCATTGTCCTGGAGCGAACAGATGAGATTTCTTCCCCTTGGCTTCCTGTTCTGAAAAAAGAGGAGAGTTCCAGGTTCACCACCCTCGACCTCTAATGAGGCAAAACAGGCCCATCAAATTCCTGGCTGAAGGGAAAACCTCTGTTAATTACACATCTATATATATATATATATATATATATATATATATATATATATATAAAATGAAAACATATAAAACTATATACTCAGTGCCAGTACATTTTTGGATTTCCCAGCGACAGATTTAGAGATTGACAACTTGGTGCTGTTCACAGTAGTGCTTTGCTCTGATGTACATATTAGGGTTTCTCTTCCCTCCCCGCCCTTTAAGTCGCTTAACCACACAGCTCATTTGGGTTTTGGTTTAACTATTATTCATTCATACTCGGCTTGCATAAAATTGTTTTGGTTTTCAAATACTTAACTACTTTGTACTCCTTGAGAGCAGGGGTGCTTCTCTGGCTGGAGGGGACCTTCGATGATACCACTTTCTTTGGTGTCTGAAGGAGGGATTCTTGGGCTGGAGCCTGTCCCCTGCTCTCCTGTAGATTGGTATCCAGGGAATGGGCATTTGCCCAGGTTGATCCCTGGAATGAGCTTATATTTTTCTCTCTTCTTTCATTTCCTATCTTTTCATTTGTCTTCTTCTCCTTGTTTCTCTGTCATCCTCTTTGACCTATACTGATCCTACTCTTCTGTTTCCTCTTTTTGGGGCACGGATCTGGGTCCATATGTTAGACAAATGCTCTATGGTTCGAATTAATATCAACACACTTTTACTTACTATGAAGGATAATTAAGGGCTTAAATTCACCTTGAAAGCGCACACTGGTGTTGAGAGAGCTGAATAGAATGAAGCGGGATGCCGCTATGCTTCAGGAGACACACTTTAAGAAGTCAGCAGTCCCACATTTACGCAGTAGATACTGTCCCACCTCATATTTGAGCTCTAATGTAGTTAAGAAGAATGGTATAGCAATCTTATTTCATAAAAATCTAACTTTTCAACATTGTGCTACTCTCGCTGATAAAGAGGTTAGATTCCTTTTTATTAAAGGTACTATAGATGGCTGCTTATATACATTCGCTTCTATATATGCCTCAAATACTGAACATGCCTCCTTTATCCGTAATGCTCTAGAGTCTTTATCTACGTTCCAAGAAGGAATCCTGGTACTAGGGGGTGATTTTAATATACCCTTGGTTCCGTTGGTGGATTGCTCAGCTAGTTCATCCTCCTATGGCCAACCTACTATACATAAAATTGCTAAAACTTTGCACTCCTTTAAGCTGGCTGATACTTGGCGTCTTCTTAACCCCACCGCAAAAGATTACTCATTTTACTCTCATTCTCATAATCAATATTCCAGAATAGATCATATATTTATACATCATTCTCATCACTACTGGAAGCTAAAATTGGCAATATTACATGGTCAGACCATGCTCCTGTTGTTATTATTCACTTACATAGATGCTCTCTATCCAAACAATTCACTCTTTTCGAGGCTAGATGAGTTCTTATTACAACAAACTGATTCTGTGGCCCAATTGACAGAGACTTTGACATTGTGGAAAATTGTACTGAGGAGGTTTCACCCCTTACTGCCTGGGAAGCACATAAGTGTGTAATGCGTGGAGAAATTATCAATTTAGCGGCGGATCGAAAAATTGACATTTTACCCACTTTCTCTATGACCCGGGTTTGTGTCTCATTTTTCCCTTTGTCTAGCTCCATTCTTTTCTGCATTCCCTTTCTCCCCTCTTTCTCTCTTACTTTTCCTTCTGCTCTCTTTCTCCTTTGTTGGGTTTCTACCTCTTCTCCGATAGCTTGTTATAACAGAGTCTCTCTGTTTATACTCCTTTTCCCTTCCTCAGTATTTAGGGGCAAATGACAGTGTCCTGATTCTTGACCTTTTCTATACTTTCTTTTTTCCCTGTGGACCTCACCCATTTCCTAGGTATCTGTACCATTCTTCTTTATTCTTCATTTTCCATTTCTATATTTCAAAACTGAATTCTCCATAAGCTAGGAATCCTTTGAATTATAATGGCATTCTTAACATATTACTTCTGCGTAATAGTATCTACCAACCTATTTGTATTGAATGTGTTGTATATCATTGTGACTATATTTGGTCTTTTCTTATTCTGTATGTACCATTCCTTGTATTACGTGAGGATTCTTCAATAAGATTCTTTGAAAGCAAATGCTCTTGATCACAATAATATCACTATGTACTGAAAGAAAGTATATCAAACATAATGATAAATAACAGTTGCTATCTTGACTGTTTGACTATTTTGTTGACCATTGATTAGAATAAGAGGTTAACACTGATGCACACATTCGTGGTCTTGATGTATTGAGGTGACCACTTGTTGTTGACCAATTACTGGTATTTATACCATTCTATAGTCAGGGAAACAGCAAATGTAATTAGTTATAATACTGAGGAGACTGGATATTACTATAAATCACGGAGAAACACTGTATTAACTGCTGGCTCCACCCGGAATGTAGTAGTTAATGGTGAAAACCGACAGTCTACAATAATCATCAGCCGTGAACTTTATTGAATTTGAAGTCTTCAATATATATTCATTTTGTCAATGAGTTTATTTCAAATTCACTGATTGATGGCTCCTCAGGAATATAGGAGGTTAATAGTTAATGCAGATGATATACACCAATTATCAATTATGATAAGCACTGATTTTGAAGTCCTCACAATATCAATGTAGCTATCTTAAGATAAGACTGAGGCTATTATGATAAATTTGGGTGCATAATACATTATAATCCAGGGAAATGATAAAGAGTCCCTGTAAATAAAGGAACTTGTTTAATGAGGCTAACATTTCATAGGGCTGACGTTGTTAACAACATTATCCGGATACAATATAGTATTGTTAGAGATGATACAGGGTGAACTAATGAAGTTCCTGTAGATAAAGGAACTAGACTGACATGCTTAGGGGTGGGCAAAAGCTCTTGCCATGCTCCCACAAAAAATTCAGCAAAAACCACGTTGTCGTCTGCTTTTTCATGGGAAAATCCGCTTTAGAACCAGCGTTTTTTGGCCAAAACTGATTGCCATTTATTCAATGACTAGACAGTTTCCTCCTATTGATTTATGTGGTTTTTCACCTTTTTGATATAAAAAGTGAATTATTTGCAGAAGTGAAACACAACAGAAGCAGCTACAGAGCGAGGTAGATGTGCTGTGCTATTCTGCTGTGATCTTTTTTGCAAGATTGAGGCAGGAGAGGCTCAGAGTGACTGCTATCACTATGAGCAAGTTTAAAACTAATAAAAGGAGGAACTGGAAGGACCCTTATGTGTCCACTGAGTCTGAAGAGTAGGAGGAGGAAGTGAGCACAACTGAACCAATGCTCTCCAGTCTCCCAAAATCACCTCTAGGGATCTTGGGGAATTTAATAGGAAGGGAGGAAAGGGTAATACTAGTGAGAGCAGGACAGGTCACCTTCCTGCTCTTGCTGGCAGATATGCTTCCCCTTCTGCCACCATTGCTGCCCCTGCTGCCACTAGTGATGTGCCTGCTGTCAGATGTGCTGCCCCTTCTGCCAGTATTGAACCTACTTCCACCAATACTGTGCCTGCTGTCAGACATGCTTCCCCTGCTGCAAACAGTGCTGTGCCTGCTGCCAGTGCTGAACCTGCTGCCACCAATACTGTGCCTGTTCTCAGATGTGCTGCCCTTGCCGCAACTAGTGCTGTGCCTGCTGCCAGTGCTGAACCTGCTGCCTCCAGTGCTGAACCTTCTGCTAGTGTGTCAGGTAATACTCAGGAGGGGGGGAGGAGATGATGACCCTAAGTCACATTTGCCATCCCCAAGCAGTGTCAACCGTGCTAATACTACTACTACTAAGAAGGTCCAGCAGCTTGTTAGTGTTAGGAGTGATGGAGGGGATAATCATCATATTACTAGTGACTGTGAGGAGGTAGACACTGGGGCTGAAATTGATGTGTGTGGTGTTAGTAGTAGTAGTAACACTAATGGTGAAGCAGCAGGTGGGACTAGTGTTAGGGGAGTGGTAGGGGAAGCATTTGAGAGAGTCCAGACTTTCAGTCAAGGGAGCCCACACAATTGCTCTGGCACTGGGAGTCCCTTCACTACAGTGTCCAAGTGGAACATGATCCTGAAGAGGCCAGAACTGGTGTTGGGGAGACCAGGCACAGAATTAATACCACCACCCCCACCAGCAGCACAGATCAGCTGCCTGTGCCTGCTGCTACTGTTGCCAGTCTGCCTTCTTCAGTGTGATATTAGAGGACCCTCTGTCACGTCATTCGTCACCTCCTCCAAGCAGCAGTGAGATGTCTGTAATAGAGCAGCAGCACATAGGGATTAATAGTGAAGGTGATTCTGGAGAAGCCGGGGTGGAAGAGACATAGATAGCCCATTTAGCAGAAACTGAGAAGGAATGGGAGATAGGGATGAAGATGGGCATCACCACCACCACTAGAAATTAGCTTTTCGAATTTGCAACTGCTCTAATTCCTTCTGCTGCTGAATTGTAAGGGCAGCAGGATGCTGAGGAGCAAGCTAGTGTGCCACAGACCACCTTGGGCACAGTGGGAATGGGGTGAACAAGTGATGCGGGACTAGGACAGGTTCCACTTTTCAGCCTCAGTAATACTCCGAGTCCTAGTCCTAGTTGCAGTGCTGATTCTGAGGCAGTAGCATCAACAGCAGTAACATCATCCGCTGCCACAGACAGTGAAGGGGAATGCGGAGGACAAGAAGAAAGAGGCCATTCTTCTCCACCTGTTCCCTATCCCTATACCCTGAAGTGATGGGTGTGGGACTTTTTTGAGGCTGACACAGTGCCGTCATCACTAGGGGTGGGAGAAGTCTCTTGCCATGTTCTCACGGGAAATTCTGTGAAAACCACATTGTTGTACACTTTTTTGTGGGAATATCAATTTAAAACCTGTGATTAAAATCTTTGCATTTTTCACCCATTGGCCAAAATATTTTGACATTTTTTTGATGGCTAAAAAGTTTCCGTCCATTGATTTACGTGGTTTTCACCTTTTCACTATAAAAACGTGAAGTAGTCCAGGAAATGAAACACAATAAAAGCAACTACAGAGTAAGGTAGATGTGCTGTGTTGTTCTGCTGTGATTTTGAGGCAAAATTGAGGCTGGAGAAGCTCATAGTGATAGCTATCGCTATGAGCAGGATTAAAAATAATAAAAGGAGGAACTGGAAGGACCATTATGTGTCCACTGAGTCTGAGTCTGAGGAGGAAGTGAGCACTACAGAAGCAATGTTGAGCAGTCCTCCTAAATCACCCCTAGGGTTTTTGGGGAAATTACTGTTAACCCGTTAAGGACCAGTTGTCACGGGGTGTGTGGTCCTTTAAGGACCACATAGGAAAGTTTGACGTACCGTCCCACCTGACTGATCACATGTGCCGGCACACCGAACGGGGGACTGAAAGAGGTCATTCCAGTCTTGGAGCGATCAGTTTCAGTCCCTGCTGTTACTCACTGCACTCTTTCAGTAGTACTGTGATTAAAAAGTATGTGATGTGCCAGGACCGTCACTGGTCCTTAAGTGTCGGACAGCCGTGATGGTCCTGGCATGTCACTGGATGCGAAAGGGTTAAAGGAGGAACAAAAGGTTAGTACTAGTAGTGAGAGCAGGACACGTCATCTGCCTGTGCCTGGAGCAAGACATGCTGCGCCTGCTGCCAGGCGTGCTGCACTTGCTGGCAGTCAGATGTGCTGCCCCTTCTGCCAGTGCCACCACCAGTGCTGTGCCTGCTGCAAGTACTGACCTTGCTTCCACCTGTGCTGTGCCTGCTGCTAGTGTATCTTGTAATACTCAGGAGGGGGGGTGGAGAAGATGATACCAAGTGTGACGCAGGGGACCCTAAGTCACACTTGCCATCCCCAAGCAGTACCGCCAGTGTTAGTACTACTACTGCTAAGGTCCAGCAGCTTGTTAGCGTTAGGAGTGAAGGAGGGGGTAATCAATATCCTCCTACTAACAGAGACTGTGAGGAGGGCTGAAATTGATGTGGTTGGTGTGGTTGTTAGTAGTAGTAACAGTGATGGTGAAGCAGCTAGTGGGACTAGTGTTAGGAGAGTGGTAGGGGAAGCAATTGAGAGCATCCAGCCTATAGGTCAAGGGAGCTCACACCATTCACCTGACCCTGGAAGCTCCCCCCCCCCACGGCATTGTCCTTGTGGAACATAATCCTGAAGAAGGCAGAATTGTCACCACCGCAATAATACTAACACCACCAGCAGGAGCACAGATCAGCTGTCTGTTCCTGTTGTTAGTGCTGCCAGTCTGCCGTCTTTAGATCATTAGGGGACCCTCTGTCACATTGCTCATCACCTCCTTCAACCAGCAGTGAGCATTTGGAAATTTGCAGAATTTGCAACTGCTCTAATTCCTGCTGCTGAGTTGCAAGGGCAGCAGGATGCTGAGTAGCAGGTTAGTGTGCCACAGACCACCGTGGACAACGTGGCAATGGGGGCAAGTGATGAGGGATTACTAGGACAGGTTCCACTTGCCAGCAGCAGCAACACATAAGCCAGATGTGGTTGGAGCTAGTTATAGTGCTGCTAGTTCCTCAGGCACATCACTGGAGCTAGTTGTGGCAAGTGGAACCTTCATCATCCATCATTACTGCTGTTGTTGACCCCATTCCCTTTCAGCTGCCTAATTATCTTGCTGCTGAAACAACTCAGCAGCAGCAAGAACAGCAGTCCCAATTCTGCATCTACATCAGGGCATTTGACAATGGCCATTGGCCACTGGCCAACAGGACATCACCTGCTGGCTCTAGGCCAGTAGGGAATTTATTGTTTTTTTCTTAGGGCTTGTCTTTTAAAAAAAGAAAACTTACAGTCCTACAAAAAAAAGTAAACAGTTTTGGGGGTTTGTTTCTAACAAGCCTAAATCCTACAAATCAATGTTTCTTTAGGGCTTGTGCCAAACAAGCTTAAGTCCTACAAATCAATGTTTCCTCAGGGCTTGGGCCTCTAACAAATCTAACTAATCATCCTATACAAAATACTCTATCATGTCAAGTATAAGTCCACCTCAGTGGCAGCTTATCTGACAGGGTTCCTGTCTCTATGACTTTACATACAAATGTCTTATTTTTTAATATTGTATTTAAGATTTATTTTGTATTAACTATCTCCCCCCAATCCCAGCAAACAACCCCACCAAAAAATTCCCTATTCAACTGATTCATTCCCCACATTCCACCAACATAGGCACCCTCATGCCTCTTTTATACTATGCCTTTAATGTTCCCATTGATTTCAATGGAATGAGCTAGGGAGAAAAACATAAAATCTTTTTGCGGGAAATTATTTGTCAAACGGGAAATCCCATTATTCTTCTATTTCAGTTTGAGGCAAACATTTTCGCCCATCCTTAAACATGGAGGTTTAGATATTATCTGTCACTTTTCAATTTTGTGAAACATCCCTGTAAATAAAGGAACCCTTTTCTATATTTATCACCTCTATAATTCTGAATAATATCAGTAGAACTGTTTGATATTACATGCGATGCATAAACAGGTTTCTTTTCTTTCTTTGATGTATATATTGTGTATCTAATCCTGCAGGCATTCACCTATAATTAATATAATAGGTATTGTGATACCAGAACTAGTTAGTTTGGTGCAAATATTTTCTCTCTCTTTCAATAGGTCAGCTACATGTGCCTGCTGCTGCTGCCTGTGTACCTTCTGATACTCGGAGGAGGAGATGATGGCAATTGTGTGAGCAGGGGACCCTAATTCAGACTCGTCATCCCCAAGCAGTCACACTACTACGACTTAGTAGCTAGACAGTGTTGGGGGTGAGGATGGTGATGATAGTGAAGCAGGTGGTGGTGGGAGTGGCGTGACTGTTGTAAGTCATCCTGCTGAGGTGGAAGGGAAGGAGAAGTGATGATGCCAAGCAGCCAGAATAGCAGAAAAGGGTGGCCACAACATCCCACTGTCGCTTTGAATCCCCTTCCATCAGCACTTTGCCTCTGAGATGTGATACTGAGGAATGCCGAATTGGTTAGCAGTATTAGCATCAGCACAGATCAGTTGACTGTGCCTGCTGTTAGTGCTGCCACTCTGCCTTCTTCACCTCAGGAAGAGATGGCAAATAGGAGACCCTCTGTCACATTTGTCATCATCGCCAACCAGTGAGACTCACATAGAGCAACAGCAAGGAGGGACTCGTGGTGGTGGTGGTGATGAGGATGATGGTGAAGCAACTAGGGTGGAAGATACATTGCTGGCCTTTTTAGCAGGATTAGAGAAAGAATGGGAGTGAGATTACAGAGTTTGCTGTTGCTGCTGAGTTTAAAGGGTAGCAGTTTGATGATGAGTAGGCTAGTGTGCCACAGACCACCGGGGACACTGTGGGAATGGGGTCCAGCAGTAGTGATGCAAGACTAGGACAAGTTCCACTTGCCAGCAACAATCCTGGTCCTAGTTCTAGTGTTGATTCTGAGGCAGTAGCAGCATCCTCTGTCCCAGCTGCGGAAAAGGGTTGTGGAAAAGAAGACAGAGGTCATTCTTTTCCACTTTTCCCCTCAAACTGATATCATGAGTGTGGGACTATTTTTCTCTTTGGGTAGGCACAGTGTTGTCATCAGCAAAGCCACTGTGCACTATGTGGGAAAAATCAGTGAAAAAGGGAGAGGAGGGAACGTACCTTGGCACAACCACCCTGATAACACACATGGAATACAGACACCATGTGAAGCATGTTAAAGCCAAAACCCCACAAAAGAAAATGGGAGCCACTGTTGCTGTACTACCTGTTTCTTCCCAAGGCCACCAAGATGTGAGGTGGAAATCTAAGCGGAAGAAGAACAGAGAAACCCAGCCTGAGCCTGAAATTTTGATGGTGAGAGAAACACATGGCTAGTCATCAGCTTCTTGAGCCTGGTGTTAGGGCATAGGAAGATGTACCAGGGTCTTCTGGTGATCCTCCTCTGTCATCATTGCTTGCATACCAGATGATAGTGATTCTGTAGATGGTAGGATGTGGCAGTTAGTGTCCACCCATGGCACAGTGTATGGAAAGCTGACCACAGGCATGGAATCAAGCAGCATCTGAGGAGATTCTTTCAGTTGTACCAGTTGTTTGATGTGAGTGCAGATTGTTCCCAGTCCTTCCCCTATTTCCTACACAAACTGTGCACATTGAAGTTGCGGATAAAAAGCATGGCTACTTCCTGCTGCAGTGTTAAGGGAAAAATGAGTATTCCAACACACCTATGCTTTTGGAGGAATTGAAGGAGAAGAAGTATTTTTGGCCAACTTCTTTTCGTCACAAATACCTGAAGCGATGCACAGGTGCATCACTAGAGCTAGTGGCAAGTCGAACCATGATCACCACCCCCAATAGCACTGCTGTTTTTTATCCCCTTGAAGTTGTTTAATCATCCTCTCCTTAAACAACTCAGCAGCAGCAAGAACAGCAGTTGCAAATACCACAATGGCACCATGGCATTTGCCAGTGGCCAGTGGCCACCATTACATGACCTGCTGGCACTAGACCAGAAGGGCATTTTTTTTCTTAGGTGTTGTTCTTTAAATATACCACAGGGTCCTATAAAAATATTTTTGGGTGCTTGTTTCTAACATGCCTAAGTCCTACAAATCACTGATTTATCCGGGTTTGTGCCTGTAACAATCCCGAGCCCAAAACAATCACTGAGTCCTCAGGTCCTATGCCTCTAACAATCCTGAGTCCAAAAAATCATCACTGATTCCTCAGGGCTTGTGCCTCTAACAACCCATAATACCACAAATCAATGTTTCCTCAGGACTTGGGCCTCTAACAACGGGTCTAAGTCTCCTCTGTTAGGGAACCTCACTACCCAAGACATCTTAGAATGCAATAGGATACAAATCACTGCAACCAACATATGGGAGTATACACGAGGAATACAATGGGGCCAGTGGTGGAGGGGCACATAATACAATAAGGCACAATGGGAACAATACAAAATTCATACAATGGGGGCCTCCACATGGGGGACAGAGGACTGTAAACTGCAAACATGATTACATCACTACATAATTAAATGACAAACATCACATCAGAGCATAACTCTCTCAACAAGTGCACCACCCTGTTCCTGTAACAGCCCTCACAGCTGGGCCGTCTGTAGGGTGGGGGCTGGGCTCCAGGAGCCCAGGACATGGAGGCCTCCATGACAAGGGGCAAACAGGGCAGTTATTAGTCTCAGGGGGGAGGCCATACCCCATTCCAGACCCAGGTCCATAGTCTGTAGACATGAGGCTGGCCCTCAGCCCCCTCCAGGAGCCCCAGTGATGGAGGGTTCCATCACATCCTCCTCGCATGATTGGGTGCTCCCCAGCAAGTCATAGGTTCATGTGCAGACTACATTTGTTTACTTTGTATATGTAGCCAAGAAATATGTGTATGTCCTGACCATACACATATGTAACTATTTGAACACTATTAATAAAAGGTTATTTTGAGCTTGCTGGGAATCTGTATATTTTATACTTTTTGTATGTATTTTGGAAGTTTTGGCTCCTCCTCTTTTGGTTGGTAGCTCCCTAGCAGAGTACGGCTGATTAAGCAAGGTATATATACCTCCCCCATTTCCGTCACAATGGTTTTGTTCACAGTCTAGATAAAGCTGCTTTTTAATTGAATTATACTAAACACATGTTCATAGATTGTAGGCTGATACAATAGGGACTTGCCTGAATCTGTGGTGCCCTGACAGGGCAGCCAGGCTTCCCATGTATTTAGTCAAAAACAATCAATTAAATCTCCACTGTTTTATTCATAGTAAGCCATGGGTTATTTTTTTGCACAAGTCAGGATATAATGCACAGACTCTCCTTTTGTTTAACAAACTTGAGTCCAAAAAATTATCACTGATTCTTCAGGGCTTGTGCCTCTAACAACCCATATTCCCAGAAAGCAATGTTTCCTCAGGGCTTGGGCCCCTAACAACAAGTCTAAGTCCTCCAAATCAATGTTTCCTCATGGCTTGGGCTTCTAATACAAGTCTAAGTCCTACAAATCATCTTCTACAAAATACTCAATGCTGCCAAGTAACAGTCTCAGTTCTTTATTTCATATCCAATCTGAAACAATCTCTTCCCCACCTTGTATGTATTCTTGAAGACTATTGCCAGGTTTCACAGGCACAAATCAATTACTCAGAATCTGAAATTTTAAACTTAAATCTACCTAATTAATCTATAGTGTCCTTGTGCTCATGATTTTCCTTCTCTCTGTCCACTTCCTTCATACTTTATTTGGGCATTGTTCTTTCTCCTGACTTCCCCTCTCTCCCAGGACTTAACTTTGATCACGTCATTTCATCCATATTCAAGGATTTAGCTTCTTGAAATAAGCATTTTATCTCTTGGTTTGGGAGAATAAAAATAATGAAAACGATGATCCTTCCCAAAATAATTTATCTTTTTAACTCCCTGTCCATTCGTATTCCCTCCCATTATTTATGTTTGTTAACCTCAATCACTACCTCATTTATATGGAACGGGAAAACTCTTACCTGACTTTGACAGATACTATAGAGCAGCAGCAATTTCCCAAATTTTGGACTTTCATCCTAACAACAAAAAGTGATGGACCATAACAATTACTGAGTTCCTAGCCCCACATGACCCTATTCAGATACTCTTTGCACGTACTTCACACAAAGCCTTCTCTTGTAAATCACATTTCATATTTGATCATATTTTAGATATTTGGTCCATCATTCAGGCTGAAAAACCTCTTGCTCCTTATCCTTCCCCTCTTTTGTCCTTTTTATGTAAACCAGATTTTTCTCAATCTTCTCTTCCACAAGATATTAGGAACATTATGTTATTAGACCTTCACTTAAGGTTACCGTTCACTCATGTTTTAATACAAGAACTTTCTTGGCTCACTCAAATACAAATAGAACACTGGTATAAGAAGGAAGCTGATACTTCAGTGAGGAACCTTACTCCGTTTGAGAAACTCCAATCCTTTACCTCTGAAGCTGTAGCCTTTCTCATTCTTTTATCATCTATTATGTGACAGTTCACACGACAATAAACCTTATTTCGTACGTGTATGGGGAAAGAGAAACCTCTCATATCCTTTCTGATTCTCAATAGTCGTTCATTTTCAAGTCTAATTTTAATTTTGCTAGAGACACGTTTGAGAGAGATGAATTATAAGCTAATTCCAGGATGGTACCTAACCCCCTTACATCTATCTAAATTTTTTCATTTGTCTACACCAACATGTTGGAAATGCAAGACTCAAATAGGGAATCTACCTCACATTTCATGGTTTTGCCCAATGATTTAATCCTATTGGAAAGGCATTATAACATATCTAAATACAGTTTTTAATTTCAAGATTCCGATAGATCCATATATTTGTTTATTTGCCTACAAATCTCACCTACCTAGCTCTTCATCTACCTTACGATCGAATTAATGGAAATATTTACCTTTATTTTTTAATGCAGCAAAATCTCTTATACCCATATACTGGAAGAATCCAATACCTCCTACAAGATCTGAATGGTTATAAGGTAGACTCGCTTCTCAAACTAGTACAATATCATGCTATAGCCACAAATACCTTAGATCTATTTCACTCTACTTGGCCTATATGGACCACTCATCATTCCCATCGTAACCTCTTACTATAAGATTACTGTATCCCATCTCCTTTTGCTTCATCTGCTGATGGCTTCCTTGGCCTTTGACGAGGCCAGTTTACTAAACGTATTTTCTGGCTTCAAGTCTTTGATATTGCAGTACTAGTTCATTTGAGGAGGTACGACATTCTCCGGCGGAGAATTTTACTTCTCCTTTAATTATGTCTTCTTTTTCTTCCTCCTCTGTTTGTCCTCCCCATTTCACTTTTTTGATTCTTCTCTCCCTTCAGATATCATCCAAAACTTGTTCAATAGGATGTTCTGTAGTTCGAGTTTTCTGATGCTTTCTTCCTTCTGCTCCAGTTATTGAAGATTTCACCTCATCTAGAGATTATTCAGTAGTTCTCATCATCATCTACATTTCTCACTCTGAATATCGAAATGTAATATTGTTTACAGAGATTATTTTTATTGTCAATATATACTGGTCTATTGTTGACCTTTCCAGCTACTTTGTAATGCTTTACATTTCAATATCATTTTAATTAAAAAAAAAGAAGTAGTGAAGTTATTTATGTGTCAGAGAGTTTGCTACTTCCAGTGCCTACAATTAGTTCAGTCCAAATAACACCTATGGCTCCTGCTGCAGAGGAGTATGATGACACTGGATTTGCTGTAGGAGATGGCAAGAGCCATAGGGTATCCTTTTGAAATGGTGCACGTAAAATGTTGCATCTTAAAGTGTTGCATTTCTTTGGCCGCGTCATTCCGAATGGCACATTCAACATATCGCGCCTTAAAGAGTCGCAAATTCTACATGTCGTGTCATTCTGAATGGTGCATTCACCATATCGCGCATTAAAGAGTTGCAAATACAACATGTCGCACCCACATTAATGACGCAATAAGGACGCAGGGTTTAAGGGCACAATAAGGACGCAACTTAAGGGCGCAATAATGACGCATTAAGGACGCAATATGGGTGGAATATGGGTGCAATAAGGACGCATTAAGGATGCAATATGGGTGCAATAAGGATGCAATATGGGTGCAATATGAGTGCATTAAGGACACAATATGAGAGCAATAAAGGTTGGTTTTACTGTGTTTAAGGTTGGTTTTGTGTTGGTTTTAGTGTGTTTTGGTTTGGTTTTAGTGTGTTTAGGGTTGGTTTTGGGTTGGTTTTAGTTTGTTTAGGATTGGTTTTGGGTTGGTTACAGTGTATTTTGGGTTGGGTTTTAGTGTGGTTTGGGTTGGTTTTAGTGTGTTTAAGGTTGGTTTTGGGTTGGGTTTTAGTTTGGATTTAGTGTGTTTAGGGTTGGTTTTGGGTCCTTAATGCACACATATTGCACCCATATTGCATCTATAATGCACCCATATTGCGTCCTTAATGCACCCATATTGCATCCTTAATGTGTCCTTATTGCACCCTTATTGCGTCCTTAATGCCTCCTTATGCAACTCTTTAATGCGCAACATGGTGAATGTGCCATTCGGAATGACACGACATGTAGAATTTGCGACTCTTTAAGGCAAGACATGCTAAATAGCCATTTGGAATGATGCGGCCAAAGAAATGTGACACTTTAAGACATTTTAAGTGCGCCATTTAAAAAGTAAACCAGTCATAGACACATGCTACATCTACCGGCTCCACTTCCTCTAGTCATGTTGTTGAAGCAATAAAGTTTCAGGCTTCTTCTGCCATGTCCTGCCAACCCACACTGAGTGAGTTCCTAGGAAGGAGTCAAAAACCTTGCAAAACAATCTCAAAGTACACCTGTCTTTGGACATGCTGCTGTGTTATTTTGTAAAACACCAAGAGAACTGATGTCATATATAGCTCCATGCTGGAATATCCCAAGCCACAGTTATTTTTCCAGGATGGCTGTGCTTGAATTGTACAAGCAGGTGGTTAGTGTGGTGGGCAAATGGCTGAAAAGTGTGTATGGCAAGAAAATCCACCTGACAACAGATATGTGGACAACTGGGCAGAGCACAGACTATGTGACTGTGACTGCTCCCTAGGTTTTCCTGCCAGCACCAACAGTGGACAACACTAGCTTACAGCACCAGATGAGAGTCAGTAATGTTGCTTCTGGCACTGCAGCGGCAGCAGCAGCAGGATAGCGCATGCCATCATCACGCCACCTTGTGCAGAGTTTTGAGAGACAGTCCCACAAAGCTGTAGATGTCCTGAGTAAGCTAGAGAAGGTGATAGAGGAATGGCTTGTACCAAGCACCTTAAAAGCTGGTTTTGTGTCCAACATAATCACTGCTTTGAGAATAGGTGGTATGGTGCATGTTCCCTGCTTTGACCATGTGCTAAATTTAGTTGTGACCAGATTCCTGCAGAATCCGAAACCCTCACAGAGATGCTTACTATTGCCCGCAAAATCAGTCGCAATTTTAGTTGCTCTTACATTGCACGCAACACTCTTTATTCTATACAAGAGTGTAACAACATGCCCTATCACCAGTTGAAAATGGAGGTCCCTACCAGGTGGAATTCCACAATGTACATGATAGAGCATTTGTACGAGCAGAATAAGGCCATTAGCGTGCACACCATGAAAAACTGGAAGTCTTTGGAGGGAGCTTCTTTGTCACCTGGCCAATGGTATCTAATGTGCGATGTATGTGAGCTGCTGAAACCCTTTGAGGAGGAAACCATGCTGGTGAGTCGCATTGAGGCAGGAATTAGTGAAATGCTACCACTGATATTTTTATTGCAGAAAAAAATGGGGAGCATGGTTTGGTTTCAGAATGACAACAAAGACATGCACCAGCTGGTAAAGAACATGTTAGTGTGTTTTGAACAAGATCCACACAGAATGTCCATTAAAAGCAATGAGGAATACATTTTTGCCACTTTGCCGGACCTCCTCTTCAAACACAAAATTTCAGAATTTCTGCCAAAGGGCCATCAGCAGTTTGTCACATCAAGAAGTCAAGATCAGCAGTAACTCTCTGAGGAATCAGATTCTGTCAAAGAATATTGAGACATGCTTATTGATCGAGTGGAGGGTTGAATTGTGGTGGATGAGAGGGAGAAAGTGAAGGCACAACAAACATCTAGATAGTATAGTGAAAAGGAAGGCAGCAAAGCATTTCAACCAGCAGAAGCAGTTACATCATCAACCAGAATATACCATTCGGAACACAGGGCAATTCACGGGTCTCAGCAGGGGTGGCAAAAACCCAGCATTCGTAGTGGTGGTGGTGGCAGCACATGGGACTTGCTCCCTGAGTATGGGTTGGTAACTAACATACAGGAACATCGTGTAGCTCCTAGAAGTGGTCCCACTGCATGTGAGATGCATGCTGGTGAGATGGCTCAGTTGGTTAAGGCACCAGCTGTAGAATCTGTTCCAACCGCAAGGTCATGGGTTCTAGTCCCAGCAGGATTGACTAAGCCTTTCATCCTTGTGAGGTAGGTAAATTGGGTAATGATATCTACATCCCCCAGGACATACTTGAAAATGAGAGACAATCTCAGTGTATCCTTCCTGGAAAATACTTTGATATTATTTTGTGAGATGGTTTCTGCATACTTGCAGGATAGCTATGTTTTAGGCAGAAACAATGATCCCATGTAATACTGGCAAACAAAGCAGAGTGTGTGGCCAGTATAGACAGGTACTGCAGTGGAAACCATCAGTTGTCCTCCAGCAAGCGTTGAGTCTGAAAGGGTTTTCAATGCAGCTGGTTATATTGTCAATGACTGCAGGACATGGCTATCAAGGAGCAATGTTGGGAGACTAACAGCCTTAAAAATGAACCAACATTTCATACCATCTGAGTATCAAGTAGCAGAAACCACACATGACAGTGAAAACCAGGACAAATATATTAACAGCAGCACAGATGAAGAGGTGGAGGAGGGATATGAAGAAGGGTTGCCGCCATCTACCCCACTTGGGACCACTGCTATGATGGAAAATTAATGTGTGTCAATAACCTGAGAAGCAGGATAGTGTATGCCAATGGTAAAAATAATATACATACACAAATCACACCATGCCAGTCCCCAACCACCACAACCATACACACCTGCCACATTGTAGGTTGTACTTTATTTTTTTTATTATTTAACATCATCATGAATATGTGCCAGTGTCACTTAAGCAGGAAGTTAGTGTTGAGCTGGACAAATGCATTCTGCATGCTAACACATTTTTCAAGGCATGTGTTGCTGTAGGACTCACAACTTTGACTTTCAGACACTTATTTCTAAACTACAGCCCTCAGAAGAAGTAATATTACAGTAGGAAATGTAGTACCTATAGGAAATATAGGCAAAAAATGTGTTAAAATAAGCAAACAATTTGTTAAAATAGGTGAAAAGGAGGACATTTTTGCATAATGGGAAAGGCAAAATCTTTTGCGGAAAAAGCAAAAATTCAGCAAGTTTTCGCAAAAAGACACGCTGGAAATTTTTCACAATTTTTGCCCACCCCTAGTCTGGAACAGCCATCTGGAGTTTAGTCCAGTGTGGGCTGGATATGCAGTTACTACTTTTGAGAAGCTGTATCACAACAATATCTTTAAATCTTTTGAACAATTGCAAATAACTTATTCTATTATTACCTGTGCCTCAGGCATGCATGTCAGGCACAATGGGGACAGCAGCAACCTAATATCTCGGTATTTCAATTACTCTTCTTGGTGTTGCAGAAATGACCTGTGAATCCTATTTAACTTATATATAAATGGTTGAGGAAAGAGACAACAGTGCATGATTCCATGATGGGGAACAAGTGGGAGCGAGATCTGGGGGCTTTGGAGTAATGGGAATGGGACATAGCTAAAGTGAGTCATGTGTATGTTGCAGCTAGAGCTAGACATCAACTAATTCAAGTTAAAATATTGCATAGAACTAGTGATGAGCGAGCATGCTCGGCCGAAGCTCGGTTCGGCTCGAGCATCGCTCTGCTCGGCACATGGCGGTACTCGTACGAGTACCGCATGTGCTCGCCCGCCATGTTCGGGTCTCCTCCCCGCACGTTTCGCGGCTGCTGCGCAGCCAATAAACGTGCAGGGAGGCTCTGACATCAGTGTAATGCCAGCAGCCATGTTAGCTGCTGGCATTACACTGATTGGCTGGCCAGAACCCGTGATCGGGTGCTGTATAGCACCTGACCAGCGAGTTCGGCTCAGTCTTAGCCAGGGAGAGATGAGGATAGGAAGGGAAAGTCAGTGTAGGGAGAAGAAAAGCGAATTTGTAAAAAAAAAGACCCAAAAGTCCTTTTTAGGACTACTGTGTGTGGGGGCAGCAGTTTATTTCGTTTGGGGGGGCAGAGATATAAAAAAAAAAAACTTCACATAATCTGTTCACTGTGTCTAGCCGCAGATTAGCAGCACATTCTGTTTAGTGTGCAAAGTTGCAGATTAGAGCACATTCTGTTCAGTGTGCAAAGTTGCAGATTAGCAGCACATTCTTTTTAGTGTGCAAAGTTGCAGATTAGAGCACATTGTGTTCAGTGTGCAAAGTTGCAGATTAGGAGAACATTCTGTTAAGTGTTCAAACTGTAAAATATCAAAGTCACATATTCCATTCACTGTGCGTAGCCGCAGTTAAGAAGCACATTCTGTTTAGTGTGCAAAGTTGCGTATTAGGAGAACATTCTGTTAACTGTGCAAACTGTAAAATATCAAAGTCACATATTCCATTCACTGTGCGTAGCCGCAGTTAAGAAGCACATTCTGTTTAGTGTGCAAAGTTGCATATTAAGAGAACATTCTGTTAACTGTTCAAACTGTAAAATATCAAAGTCACATATTCCATTCACTGTGCGTAGCCGCAGTTAAGAAGCACATTCTGTTTAGTGTGCAAAGTTGCATATTAGGAGAACATTCTGTTAAGTGTTCAAACTGTAAAATATCAAAGTCACATATTCCATTCACTGTGCGTAGCCGCAGTTAAGAAGCACATTCTGTTTAGTGTGCAAAGTTGCATATTAGGAGAACATTCTGTTAAGTGTTCAAACTGTAAAATATCAAAGTCACATATTCCATTCACTGTGCCGAGCCGCAGTTAAGAAGCACATTCTGTTAAGTGTGCAAAGTTGCATATTAGGAGAACATTCTGTTAACTGTGCAAACTGTAAAATATCAAAGTCACATATTCCATTCACTGTGCGTAGCCGCAGTTAAGAAGCACATTCTGTTTAGTGTGCAAAGTTGCATATTAGGAGAACATTCTGTTAACTGTGCAAACTGTAAAATATCAAAGTCACATATTCCATTCACTGTGCCGAGCCGCAGTTAAGAAGAACATTCTGTTTACTGTGCAAAGTTGCATATTAGGAGAACATTCTGTTAACTGTGCAAACTGTAAAATATCAAAGTCACATATTCCATTCACTGTGCCGAGCCGCAGTTAAGAAGAACATTCTGTTAAGTGTGCAAAGTTGCATATTAGGAGAACATTCTGTTAACTGTGCAAACTGTAAAATATCAAAGTCACATATTCCATTCACTGTGCGTAGCCGCAGTTAAGAAGCACATTCTGTTTAGTGTGCAAAGTTGCGTATTAGGAGAACATTCTGTTAACTGTGCAAACTGTAAAATATCAAAGTCACATATTCCATTCACTGTGCCGAGCCGCAGTTAAGAAGAACATTCTGTTTACTGTGCAAAGTTGCATATTAGGAGAACATTCTGTTAACTGTGCAAACTGTAAAATATCAAAGTCACATATACCATTCACTGTGCCGAGCCGCAGTTAAGAAGAACATTCTGTTAAGTGTGCAAAGTTGCATATTAGGAGAACATTCTGTTAACTGTGCAAACTGTAAAATATCAAAGTCACATATTCCATTCACTGTTCGTAGCCGCAGTTAAGAAGCACATTCTGTTTAGTGTGCAAAGTTGCATATTAGGAGAACATTCTGTTAACTGTGCAAACTGTAAAATATCAAAGTCACATATTCCATTCACTGTGCCGAGCCGCAGTTAAGAAGAACATTCTGTTTACTGTGCAAAGTTGCAGATTTGCAGCACATATTCCGTGTAATATGAAGAAGGCGGGTAAAAAGGGACGGGGAAGTGGACGTGATCCTGATAGTTCAGGGCGCGGGTCAGGACGCGTAGAAACTGTGCCTGGTGCCAGAGCACAAGACAGAAAGACATCCACCATACCTAGCTTCATGTCTCAGTTTACAGGGCGTCGCAGGACATCACTCTCGAGGTCCGACCACTGCGAACAGGTGGTCGGTTGGATGTCAGCTGATACTGCTTCCAGTCGGTTAAGCACCACCCTGTCTTCCACCAAGTCCACTCTCAGTAGCCAAGAGTCTGGTCAACATAATCCTCACCCTGATCATCCTTCCTCCCACCATAGAGGATCTGGTCAAAGAAGTGATCCCACACTGGGATATAGTGAGGAGCTCGTCTCATCACCAATCCTTAATTTGAACCTTTCTCCAAGCACGCTTGCAGAGGAACATGACATCTTGTGCCCTGATTCACAACCTCTAGAGGGTACACAATCACAAGAAGATGACAGAGGTGAACGGCATTTAAGGTCAAAGGAAGTGGATGATGATGATGATGAGACACAGTTCCCATTAAATCAACCACTATTACTGTCTCAAGACCTTGATGAGGAGGATGATATACAGTTGTCAATGACTGAGTATGTGGTGGGATCAAGACATGAGGAGGATGATCAGAGTGAGGAAGTGGAGGAGGACTTGGTGGACGATGAGGTGACTGACCCCACCTGGGAAGGTGTAGAGCCGAGCGATGACAGCAGTCCTGAGGGTGAGCCATCTGCAGCACCGCAACAGGCTGGAAGAGGCAGTGGTGTGGCTACAGAAAGAAGGCGGACCGCACCAAACCGGCCCGCAAATGTTCCACGGAGCACCCCCTTGCGTAAATCTCCCTTGCCAAGGGGTAGGTGTTCCGCGGTATGGCATTTTTTTAAGGAAAGTGCGGACGACAAAAGAATTGTAGTTTGCAACCTGTGCAACACCAGAATGAGCCGAGGCATGAACACTAGAAACCTCACCACCACCAGCATGATCCGACACATGGCATCCAAGCACCGTAATAAGTGGGAGGAACGCCCGGATCGCCAATCTGTGTCTGCAGGCCACACCACTGCCTCCTCTTCCCCTGTTTTCGGTGCCGGCCAATCGCCTGTCAAAGGCGCAGGCCCGCATACCTCCCGCCCTGCACCTGTACCATCTGAAGCACCATCAGCGACCACATCCACTTCCCTGTCCCAGTACAGCGTCCAAATGTCGTTACCCCAGGCATTTGAGCGCAAGCAAAAATACCCAGCCACCCACCCACAGGCCATAGCACTAACCTCACACCTTTCAAAATTACTAGCCATCGAAATGCTGCCATTTAGGCTTGTGGAGACTGAGTCCTTCCGCAGCCTGATGGCAGCAGCTGTCCCTCGGTACGCAGTCCCCAGCCGCCACTACTTTTCCCGGTGTGCCGTACCCGCCTTACACCACCATGTGTCCCGTAACATCACCCGTGCCCTGACCAACGCAGTTACTGGGAAGGTCCACTTAACGACTGACACATGGACAAGTGCTTGTGGCCAGGGACGCTACATTTCCCTGACGGCACACTGGGTGAATGTCGTGGAGGCTGGGAGCGACTCGGACCCTGGGATGGCACAGGTGCTACCCACGCCGAGGATTGCGTGCCCTACCTCCATCAGGGTTTCCGCCAGCACCTAAGTTATTGGCTCCTCCTCCTCCGTTTCCACCTCCGAATTCTCTGCGTGCAGCGCCACTCACCCATCAGCCGGTAGCTGGAAGCAGTGTAGCACTGCAGTGGGGAAGCGTCAACAGGCCGTGCTGAAGCTGATCTGCCTTGGGGACAAACAGCACACGGCCTCAGAGCTGTTGCAGGGGATTAGTCACCAGACCGAGCAATGGCTCTCGCCACTCAACCTGCAACCAGGCATGGTTGTGTGTGATAATGGGCGTAACTTGGTGGCGGCTTTGGAGCTCGGCAAGCTCACACACGTACCATGCCTAGCGCATGTATTTAATTTAGTGGTTCAGCGATTTCTAAAAACCTACCCCAATTTGCATGATCTCTTGACGAAGGTGCGCCGCGTGTGTGCACATTTCCGTAAGTCATCAACAGCTTCAGCCGGCCTGTTGAAGCTGCAGCAGCGCTTACAATTGCCAGCTCACCGGCTGCTGTGTGACGTGAGCACGCGCTGGAACTCCACCTTCCACATGTTGGCCCGGCTTTGTGAGCAGCAGAGGGCAGTAGTGGAGTACCAGCTGTTACACGGTCGTCGCCTCTCCGTTCAACTTCCTGTAATCAGAAGTGAGGAGTGGGAATGGATGTCAGACCTCTGCGAGGTTTTACACAATTTTGAGGAATCGACACAGATGGTGAGCGGCGATAACGCTATTATCAGTGTAACCATCCCACTTCTGTGTCTACTGAAACGCTCGCTGCTCACAATTAAAACCGACGCTTTGCATGTGGAAGAGGTGGAAATGCGGGAGGAAGACCTTACACAAGGTGATAGCCAGAGCACCCTCACTTCGTCTTCTCAGCGACAATTGGAGGAGGCGGAGGAGGAGGAGGAGGAGGAGGAAGACACGGTTGCCTCTGCTACAGAGGGTAGCCATGGAACTTTAGTTCCATCTCTTCAGCGTGGGTGGGCAGAAGAGGAGGAAGAGGATGAGGAGATTGAGAGTCATCCTCCTGGTGAGGACAGCGAAATCTTGCCTGTTGGTACTTTGGCACACATGGCTGACTTTATGTTAGGCTGCCTTTCCCGTGACCCACGCGTTATACGCATTTTAGACAACACGGATTACTGGGTGTTCACCCTTCTGGACCCCCGCTACAAAGAGAATTTCTCATCTCTCATTCCTCCGGTGGAGAGGACAAGCAAAATGGTGCAATACCAGAAGGTTCTTGTCGAAAAATTGCTCCAAAATTTTCCATCTGACAACACTGGCGGCAGAGTACGTGCTACCTTGGCCAACCGAGAAGGGGAGAAAAGGGGAGCACACAGCAGTTCCGACAAAGGCAGGGCAACACTCTCCAAGGCGTGGGACACCTTCATGACACCCCGCCAGCACCCTCACCCTGATGCGCAGCCTAGTGTCACAAGGAGGGAAAAGTTTTGGAAGATGGTGAAGGAGTACGTAGCAGACCGTGTCAGCGTCCTCAATGATCCCTCTGTGCCTTACAACTACTGGGTGTCCAAGCTGGACACGTGGTATGAACTGGCACTCTACACCTTGGAGGTGCTGGCCTGCCCTGCCGCCAGCGTTCTGTCTGAGCGGGTATTTAGTGCTGCTGGTGGCATCATAACAGATAAGCGTATCTGCCTTTCCACCGAAAATGCTGATAGGTTGACACTTATAAAAATGAACAAGGCCTGGATTTCCCCTGACTTCTCCACTCCACTGGAGGAAAGCCCCGGGGGAACATAAAGTCACTTTATATATGTTATTTACAATGATGGGAATACTCTGTATTCCCATTCACCCCTTCCACCCAAAAAACGGGTATATGGTTGACTCTCTTCCATATACCCTGTGATATAATTTTTATATAGGGCCAGCTCACCAGCGGGCCCTGTGATATAATTTTTATATAGGGCCAGCTCACCAGCGGGCGCAGTTTGACAATTTTTGTATAGGTCAGCTCACCAGCGGGCCTTCTCATATAATGTTTTATTGGGTCAGCTCTCTAGCGGGCCCTCTCATATAATGTTTTATAGCGTCAGCTCACTAGCGGGCCTTCGCATATAATGTTTAGGATGGTCAGCTCCGCAGCAGACCCTCACCCATAATGTTTTAGATGGTCGGCTCAGCGCACGTTTCCCTCTTAATCATGGCCCCAGTTCAGAAAAATCGAGGAAATTTTTGGGAGAATTTGTCTTTGCGCACGTTTCCCTCTTAATCATGGCCTCAGTTCAGAAAAATCAAGGAAATTTTTGGGAGAATTTGCCTCTGCGCACGTTTCCCTCTTAATCATGGCCTCAGTTCAGAAAAATCAAGGAAATTTTTGGGAGAATTTGCCTCTGCGCACGCTTCCCTCTTAATCATGGCCTCAGTTCAGAAAAATCAAGGAAATTTTTGGGAGAATTTGCTTCTGCGCACGTTTCCCTCTTAATCATGGCCCCAGTTCCGAAAAATCGATTAAATTTTTTGCAGAATTTGCAGATGATATACAAGTAAATATACAGCAAATACTGTTTGGTAACAATTTTTCGCCTAAAGTCGTTTTTATCTTCCTTTTTGTGTGTTTTACGGTCAGTCTGTAAAAATGGCGTACTACGGGCGAAACATCGTTCCCAGCAGCGACGTTGGAGTCCAAGATGCATCCAGACATCCTCCCTATGCTGTCCCTGAACCATTTCTGTGGTGTTTCCATCATTTTCTGCCCTTTTCCTATGGACCAGGCACCCTCCCCTCATCAGAGCAGGGGGTGCCTGGTGTAATGCTCGAGTCCTCCCATTGACTTTAATGGGGCTCGGGTGCTCGGCCGAGCACTCGAGCCTCCGGGGGTGCTCGGTCAGAGCACCCGAACACCCGAGCATTGGGGTGCTCGCTCATCACTACATAGAACCTATTATGTTTCAGTCAGTATGGGAAAATTAGTGGGAGATAAATGTATAAGGTGACAACACTGAAGGTACATTTCTGCATCTTATTTGGGCATGCCCAGGGTTTTGGGGGCTTTGGAAACAGGTAGTTGAAACTATATCTTTGATTTTATATAGGCCGTACCCTCTGTGCCCAAGATCTGCATCCTCATTCTCTCAATCCTTCCTCAAGACATGAGTTCTACTATGGAGAGAACACTTATTAGAGAACAACTAACTAGATGCAACAAACACAGTGGCTATGTGCTATGTCTTGGATCTCAGACAGGGCTCATAACATAATGCAGGGGTTAAATTACTGAAACAAAATGTCTCCCATTACAGATTTGTTTAAATACACAGGATGTCTCATTTGAAGCGCCTCAAAATCTGGGATGCATGGCTTTGTCAGTATGATGAACAATCTTGAATCAATTAAAAAATATGAAAACTTGAATGTATGGGCCCACTCAAACTTATTTGCCAAGGACTGATAATTGCATTACTGTCATTTCCTTGCACATGTGGTGGATAATGTGCTCTGCCTGTGGGAGAGGGGAATGAGTAGTTGGGGTAGTGAAAGGAAATCAAGAAGTGAGGGTAACATTGTGTAACACTTGCAATCTGTTTCACATTCTGTCTTTAAAGGGATAGTAATACTTAAAATGTAAAAAAAAATATGTTGTAGAGTTTATTCCCCTGAGTAAAACAAGGACACTCCCACTGCTGAAAGGTGTTTCATTCGAAAGTTATTAATTTTCAAAGTTGAATTTTTTAGGTGCAATATCTCAGTGGCCTGAAATTGTAGAGTGGTGCTGTTGCTACACCATCCTATGGAGATTTATGGTCAATTGACCAGAGCTGTCCATAGGATGGTGTAGCAACAGCGCCACTGTACAATTTCAGGCCACTGTGATATTGCACCTAAAAAAATTCAACTTTGAAAATTAATAACTTTTGAATGAAACACCTTTCAGCAGTGGGAGTGCCCTTGTTTTAATCAGGGGGATAAACCCTACAACATATTTTTTTTTACATTTTAAGTATTTCTATCCCTTTAAATGATTCTGTTTGATATCTATATTGTATATCATAATTGTCTTCAATAAAAAAATAGAAAAATGTAGGCCATACCAATTCCGTAAGCACATTTATATGAGTAATCTTATAATCTACTTAAGATTCTAAAATACAAATAAATACTAATGAAGGATATGGCAGGTTTCCAAACATTACGTTAACCTTACTGCAGACTTATTCTTGTAGAGCATTGACACTTTAAGGAGCAGAAAGGTATTCAATGTATTGTTTCACAATGTTGCTGGTCCTTAAAGGGATATTAATACTTCGTTTTAACTTTATTTTATTTTGTAGGCATTCAAAAAACATGAAGAATGATATAAGTCTTATCTCTCAAACCTTTATGGTTTATGAGATATTCACAAGCAAAGTTTCCCTTCCCTCCCCTTTTACCTAGTGTAATCCATCTCTTCTCAGATGTGGAATACAGTCCATAGACCAGACAGATAACAGCAGCGGACACTCTTATTCCTATGAAAACAATGAAATCCCTGCCCTTGACAAGCTTTTCAGGTTTTTCCCTTATCTTAATTGAAGATTGTCCCTCTCTGCAGTCTACCTGGGCACCTCCCTTCTGCTCTGGCTGAACAGTGTGACATCAGTAAAAGGGGTGGAAGGGGGACACTTTGTCATTGAATTACTCTGGAACTACAACTCTGACAGAATTGAAATAACTCTCCAAAGTCCAAATACTATGATAATTAATTAGAGCTGCTTTTATTATGAACCATTACTATCCCTTTAAAGGAACAGTCACTCCCTCTTTTTTAAAAATGACACATTCTGAAAGGGCAGAATACGTAATAACAAATTACCTATAATTTTTTCTGCGTTTTTACTCATATAGGTCATTCTCCAGGTCTACTGAAATTTCTCTAGAGCGAGGATTCCTGCTCTGACTTTATCTCTTCAGAAAAGCAATATGGTCAGTCAGTATGGGAGAAAAATGGAGAGAACACTCACATTTTTTTTTCTCTATAACCAGTGGCATCGCTAGTAATTGGACGGCCTGCTGCAAACAATTTTTTGGCCCCTTAACACAGAGATATTCCTCCTGGGGGGGCATTAGTTAAGTGCATTCTAGTTGTAGTGAGTTTAAAATGAGTTTCCCATTACTACAAATTTGTGGAATATGCTGATGTTTCATAAATAAATTATAATAATAACAATAATATTAGTGTCATTGCTTTGCCCTACAGAAACTGTGTTTTTTTCTATGTAATATTAATGTTTCATATGACTGATTAAATACAATAGGTCACTGTTATGGTAATGAAATGCATTTCTTTATTTTAATATTTCCCAAATACCAATATAGATTTGATTTTAGCTACAATGAAACAGTTTACAGTCTTTACAGAGATAATGTTATTATTTGTTTTGAATTTGAATTTATGAACCCAAAATCCTTTGAGAATATTTAGGCAAAGCAAACTGGCTCTGTTTCAAAAGTCTGTTTCCTTGCCAACAATGTTATAAATGAAGGGGGATGTTTTATTTTCTGTCTCAAGCAAGTAATGTGAATAAATATGTGTCTGTGTTATTTAATGCAGTTCTCAATGTCATTTTGTGTAGGTAGCACAATCTTTTGTCAGAAGTAAACACTACTGAAATTGATTGTCTCCATATTTTGTAGGCACAGTACAGGTATATATACCTATACTATATCTATACCTTGATAATGGACTGGAGTGTTGATCACTTGGGTGCACTCTTTTGAGCAGATATATTTTTTACCTTAAAGAAGCAGTAAACTTTTATTTATGAAAACACATATTGTATAGAGCATTTCCTGCTGAATAAAACAAGGTCACCCCCACCACTGTCAGATATTTTATTCAAAATTTATAGCAGTTCAAATAATCAGGAAGTGAATTTACTGTGCTTTACTTCCTGATAGTTCTAACTGACAGGAAGTGACAGGCAGTTTCTATCACGTTCTGTGGAGAACTGTATGTCTCTGACTTTCCTCTCCATTAGAATCTAACAGAAAAAAAATCTAATTAGAATTTGACCACCAGAGGGCACTGCTAATGTAAAAAAAACATGGGTTTAAACTGTAATAACTCTGGAAATATAAATCTCTTGGCAGTGGGAGTACCCTTAATTTACTCAATATATATTTTTTCATAAAAAAAGTTTACTGCTCCTTTAATACAAGATGAGATGATGGGGAGAGGCAGATTGAAACAATACATGGTGTGATAGATTGTATAGGAGAGGATATAGGACTATTGAAGATCATGGTGGTGGAAGGTCAATTTCAGCAATAGAGGGGTGCCTATGTTATAGACTGCTGAAAAGCAAATAAATATTTTTTTTTCAAATAATGAATATCTTCAGAGTAACAGTAACATAACATTTATGCTTATAAATGCTAAAAGTCTGATTGCTAAAATTGGTGAATTGGAATGGATAGCAGTAAATTCATTGTTTGATCTTAGGTATTATTAAAGCCTGAATAAATGCATTATATGACAGTCAGCAGTCAATTCAAGTGATATGCACTTTCAGGACTGGATTTCCCATTATGGTACTAGAATTTTAGAGGTGCCTGATAAGTGCATGCTATGCCCATGGTATGCCTACCAATATGCGATGCTGGCTGGTCATACACTTGTAAATATGTTCTCTCTGTCCTAGAACATAAATGTATCATGAGAGTGCTGAGAGAAAGGGCATTTTCTCTCTCCTCAGTTTCCTCTGTTCAGGCCTAATCTCCTGTCATGAGGTGAACAGGTCACTATCTTTTATTATGAAAAGTCTGCCTCACACATCCCCACTCCCAGAGCCAGTCAGTGTATCCTGTTATTTCATAATCTTGCTCATCAGGTTAGTTTGTGTAATGTAGCACTCAACATTAAATAAAAAAAACTGTTCTGCTCCCAGTCCCAACTCCACTTCTCCACCTTTCACAGACAGATTTGGTACCTGGAAACTTTCACCACAATATAGCAGGACGTTGTGTTGATGAAATAATAGTAGATAGTGTGTGCGTTGAATATGGGACAAACCATTGGATGGGATTACATATACCATAGGAGGATACAATGAAAAGACCCTATTCCTCGTATATTTCTTCTGTATATGAAGGGGATATGTGAAGGGGGTAATTAATTAGCATTTTCTGCAATTCTGTGTCCCAGATATTACTTGGTAGAAGGATATATGGTAAGAGAATAGCACAAGCTGGGAGCAATGTCCCTTGTGTGGAAGTGGTACAGGTACAATCAGTCATGTGCATGTTTTTCCTTATTGCTTTCAGTGCATGGTTTCACCTTCATATTCCATCATGTGTATTATGAAGTACATTATAATGTAAGTGATTTGTACATGCATGTACCATATGCAAAAATGGGTTACAATGTAAGAAAAATTAAAATTAATCAATTAGCAACCAGTTTACTGAACATTGTTATTACTTCATATGTTAATTTTGCTTGATTCCCCTTTTCATAAGGAGAGGATTTTACCATAGATGGGGCCATGTGATCTCTATCCCTCATTGTCCTCAGTGGGTTAAACTGATAGTACTGTTTGTACTTTTTTGGGAAACATAAAAATGCTTCATATATAATGCTGGAAGGATGGTGACAGGTCATCCTCAAACCTCAAGAAAGAGTAGTGACTTAAATTATTAAGAGCCTTTGCTGATAGTATTGATTTCACATGAACATTAAATGTGATGCCTTGTATGGTGCATTTTTCTTTCTGTGTTTAAACAGATAAAAGTATAGTATCCATTATGCCGGCATACTATAGCCATATATTTATCAAAGGAAGTTAGAATGGGGAGGAGCTAAGCTAAAGGACTCTTATACTATGAAAACCTGAAACTGATATTAATAAACTTTCTGATTGTATAAGCTATTTTAAGAAATATCCATTATAACATGATAGTAAAGCAGTTTCCTTTATAAAAATATAAATTTTAGTTCCCATACTAATATATATTAAGACATAATATCACTATGCTATGACCCAGAACCATATAATGATAACAGGGTGGGGAGCTGAAATTTGCTGTATATGTATGTAGGTTGTAGGTGGCGGTATTAATGGTGCTAGCCACCAGTTCTGCCTTCCTCAGTATCATGTTCCATAGGGACAATGCTGTGGGGGGTAGGGGAATCACAGGATCATGGGAATGTTGTGGACTCCATTGACCTCTAGTCTGGACTCTCCGCATCACTTCCCCTAGCACTTCAGCATCAGCAGGAGGATCTACTGCGGTCCCGCTAATGCCACCAGCTGCTTCACTATCACTAACAGCAACCACATCAGTTTCAGTCTCTGAGTCTCTCTCACTACTAGTATCTCCCCTCCCTCACTCCTAACACTCAGAGTCTGTGGCTGCTGGATCTTAGTATCAGTAGTAGTGGCGGGACTGCTTGAGGATGAAAAGTGTTACTTAGGGTCCTTTGCTGTCACACTTGGCATCATCTTCTCCCCCCCTCCTGAGAATCACAAAACACACTGGCAAGCACAGCACTGGCAGCAAATGAGCTTTTCCCTAAGGACCCAAAAATCTTGTGTGACTACTGGGAAGACACAAGCAGTAAGCAGTTGTGATCTAACTTCCTTCTGTCTTCCTGTTGTCTGTGTTCTAGGGAAGTCTTGGGGTGTGTGAAGGGATCAAAAGAGATTTACTCAAAATACCCCAAATTTGGTATGAGTGAGAAGACTCAGGCAGTCATGAAGTTAATTTCTGCCGTTTGTTCCCTGTGTTAGGGAAGTCTGGGGGATTTATCCAAAATACCCCCAAATTTTGTGTGACTGACTGGTTAGACACAGGCAGCTGTGATCCAAGTTCCTTCCATCTGGCTGTTTTCTCTGTGTTAGCGGAGTCTGAGGAAAGAAGCAACTGCACAGAGAGTGTGGTTTGTTTGTCATTGATGTTAGGGACAGTTAATAAAAATATAAATAAAATTATTAGAAAAGTTAAAAAAGTGAACTAAAGGTTGACTGAAAGCTGACAAAGACAGGGTCTGTGATTGAGGTTTCATAGTCCAACTCCCACCTAGCCACATACATTAGTGTTGAGTAACCAGCAGTAAAACAGGTTTTCAACATCCACAACATTGGCTATGATGCATGCCTTTGCTGCAGTTGGAATTGCAGCGCCTTTGACACCTAGTAGAACAACTGCAACAACATCTAGCCCCAGTAGTAGTAATAGCCCCTCATGTACCCCTCAGTCTATGAAGTCCACAGTATGGAGATACTTTTAACTTTATCCAAAAGCTAAACATGTTGCTATTTGTTGTCTGTGTAAGAAGCATGTCAGCAAGGGGAAAAAAGGCTCACAGCTAGGTACCTCCTCATTGAGATCCAACCTGAAGCACATCCACAGGTCTGAATGGTAAACACACCATCAACATGTCAGAGATGCCACAACTAGCACTTAATGAATTCTAGTGATGGAGTCAAAAACTTCACATAAATAATACAAAAGTATGCCTATGGAATGGCAGAGCTTCCTTTTGGCAGGTGCTGCCTTGCCTTATTCTTTTGTTGAAAACCTAAGTTTTAAAGAATGTATAGAATATGTTGCACCCCACTGGCATGTCACAAGACACAGTAATATTTCTAGGATGGTTGTGACAGAGTTGTACAAGCAGGTGGTTAGTGTGGTGGGCAAAGGGCTGGAAACCTCATATGGAAGAACACATCACCTGAAAACAGATATGTGTACAAATGGGCAGAGTACAGACTATATGACTGAGACTGCTCACTGGGTTTCTGTCCTACCAGTGGGCAACACTAGCTTGCAACATCTGTTCATGACCAGTAATCTTGCATGTGGTTCTGGCAGTGTTAGTAAAGGTCAGCAGCAGGGTAGCCCATTGGCATTCCACTTTCTGCATACAGAGTTATGCAATACAATACCACAAAGCCATAGATGTGTTAAAGAAACTAGAGCAGGTTACAGAGGAATGGCTTGTACGCAATCATTGAAATCTGGATTTGTGTCTGCTGATAATGGCTCCAACATAATAGCTGCATTGAGAATAGGTGTTATGGGGCGCATACCATGCTTTGCCTACTTCCTAAATTTAGCTCTGAGACTAGATTTGTCTCAATAATAGATGAGAGTTGGTACCGTGTTAGCCACAGAAATACAGGATGCAAACATTTTTGTAAAGTTGATACTTTTATTGGCTAACTAAACAGATTTAAAATGCAAACTTTCAAGACTTCTTAGGTCTCTTCCTCAGGCATGTTATGCAGGTAAATATGAAAACTTCTCTCTTAAATACACATCACATTGTTTATAATGGAAATCAGATAAGAAAGTTAGTCCAGATACAGATTCCTTGATCAGTCAATGGTAGAAGATGTGATTTAAATTACATTCTTCTTTCATGCTAGATTTGCATTCTTTTTTCATCCTAGATTTGTCTCAGAATCTGAAACCCTCCGAGATGTTGAACATCTCCCACAAAATCTGTGTCCACTTTAACTGCTCCTACAGTGTTCACAATGCATAATATTCCATAACAACTTGCCCCATAACCCACTGAAACTGGACCATTTGAGCAAGCAGAATAAGGCCATTAGCAGGTATACAATGTAAAACTGTAAGGCAATGACACCTAGACAATGACAACTAATGTGTGACATGTAGGATGCTAAAACCTTTTAAGGAGGCCACCTTGCTGGTTAGTTGTGTAGGGGCAAGAAATATCAAGATTCTCCCACTGATATATTTGCTACAGAATAAACTGAGGAGCATGGCTGATGAATCTTACCATAATGAGAACACAGACATACACCCGCTAGGACATGTTAGAATTCTTTGAGCAGGATACTCACATAGTGTCCAGTAAAAGTAATGAGGGATAAATTATTACTACTTTTCTGGACTACCACTTAAAACACAACTTTTCTGGATTTCTGCCAAAACATTATCAATTTTTGACAAGGAGTGATGATCAGCATATAACATTGTAGCATAAATGAGGCTGAAAAAAGACATGTGTTCATCAAGTTTAGCCCATGGCGAACCACCCCTGTTGTTCCAGAGGAATGCAAAAAAATTATTGAAGTCATTTTCAATTAAACCCAAACTTGGTAAAAAATTCCTTCATTATTTCAAATGGCAGTAATATATTTCATAATTCTCAGTATTGTTCTGTGCTAGATAGGTATCCCTTAAAGTAATTAAAATATCTGCAAGCCCATCATCCCGAGGCAAAGAATTCCATAGCCTTACTACCCTTACTGTAAAAAATCCCTGCCTTTGTTTTAGTCATAAGCACCTTTCCTCTAGTCTTAATGGATGACCTATTGTTCTTCACTCAGCTCTTTGAGGAAATAGTTCATAAGGGAGTACTTTGTATTGACCGTGAATATTTTTGTAAATGGTAATCATATCACCCTTTAGATGTCTCATCTCTAATGTAAACAATCCCAGTTTGGCTAGTCACTCGTTATATCTCAGATTCTGTTGTTTTGTTGCATATCTGTGCTCCATATTCTAGATGAGGCCTTACCAAGAATTATATTTGCATTCCGTGCATCATTCTACACCCCTTTTTATGCAGGATTGCACCTGATTTGCTCTTGCAGCAGTTGAGTGACAGGCCTCAGGCTTGCAAAAAGAAGTCCTGAAAAAAAATGGTATGGCCCTGCTAACTTAGTGCCAGCAGTATGATATGGCGGTGGCAAATGACACGTGACATTCTGGCATTTTCTGCAGCTGTAATTGCTGCTGCTGAGCCATCTAAGCACTAATATAAGACAGGCAGTGGTACAATGATACTTCTACTAGCCACTAGCCCTAGGCAGCAGCAACACCACAACAAGCCCCTAAAGTCACGTTCTTCTAGAGAGAAGTGGCCAGTTAGTTTTCTCCTCCTCTAAAATCATGGGTGTGGTGGAAAACTAATTTTTCCTTGAAGACAGGAAGGAACTATGCATTCCATTATCAACTGCAATGGGCACAACATGAGAAGGAAACATTGTGAAATAGAGGAAGAACTGGCAAGTATCACAAAAATGAACACATCTGCATTCATCAAGCAACAGGCACAATTGCAATCAACCATCTTGACACTTAGATCATCAATGTTAACCCATCCCCTAAGAAACCAAGTATGCTGTCACAGTAGCCTTTGTCCACTCCACTAATGACACATGATATCAAGATAGAATACTTAATAAAAATAATGAATCCTCCCCGTCATCAGCTTAGGAGAATCTCAACCAGGTCATCAATTCTCAGCAAGTTGTCATGTGTCCTTAGCGGGGTCTGGAAAAGGGGTATAGTGACAGCGGCAGTATTTGGGTTCTGGTGTCATGGTGTTTGGGTACAGTTGTGCCCCCAGATGTTATTTACCAAACACACCTTGCACATTGCAGTTGCTGATGAGAGGCACAGTTCTTGCTCTCAAGGGAAAAATTCATATTCTAATGACACACCCATGATTTTGGAGGGCAGGTGGAAAATAATTATTGACCAGCTTCTTCTTTTCTCTATATATACTGGGGCATATTTATCATGCTGCTACTGCCTCAGGCAAATCTCTGGAGCTAGTCATGGCAAATGGAACCTTCATCCTGCATTACTCATGATACTGCTATTGCTGATCCCATTCCATTTCAGCTGCCTAATCATCCTGTTGTTTAAACAATTCAGCAGCAAGAACAGCAGCTGCAAATTCCGCAATTATGGACTCAGGAGGACAATTGACAATGGCGGGTGGCTACTGGACAAGATGACCTGCTGGCACTAGACCAATAAGGCATTTTTTTCTAAGGGCTTGTGCTTTAAAAAAAATAATAATAATTATAAAAAACATAGTCCTACAAAAAAATAAACAATTTTGGGGGTTTGTTTATAACAAGCCTAAGTCCTACAAATCAGTGTTTCCTTAGGGCTTGTGCCAAGCTTAAGGGGATAGTAGTAATTCATTTTTACTTACCTGATTTTAGTACATTGTAAAGTATGCAATAGATATCTCCTACTATCATTCTCATCAGGAGTTTAGTTTTTCTACAATCTGCTCTTCAATTTTACCCCTCCTGCCCCTTTTTGTGATGTCACCTGAAGCTCATACAGATCTGAGATCTTGTCGTATGACAGGACGGATCTCAGAGAAGGACAAAAGACCCAAGCTATAAACATGAATCAACTCTCCCGTGTGATGCATGTCTCCTTGCAAATCTCGTCTTGTCTTGGCTCTTCCCTCTGCCAGAATTACTTCAAGGTACGTTGTGCACTGGCAGCAACGGCTAATAGCGAAGAGTCCTGTGAGAAAATAACCACATCTTCCAGAACATGTTTGCTTCTTCTATTGGGATGTACCTTGGCCCCAGACTATATCCTTGTCTGGATACCTTATAGACAACTCTTAAGCTCCCTCTATATATTCTCTATACCTATCAAGGAGACTTTATTGTTCTCTGCGAGCGGGGGCTAGTGGGGCCCTACTGCTTTTACCGGATGGCGACTTACCTATCGTTTACTCAAATGTCGCATTATTGCTGAGTACAAAAGGGACTTCAGGGCCACCTCACTTGTGACACCAGGTGGTGACTGTGCCTGCCTCTTCACCACAGTCATTCTCAGCGATCACTCATGCCGTGACACTAGACACTCCAAGTGCATCAAATCCTAGGACTCAGATTCAATTAGGCAAACAGTTGTGAAGAGATATTTGTATTCAAAGAAAATCAAATCTGAGAAGATCAAACACGCAGATTTTATTAAACTATGCCTCATATGCAAACCCTACCACCTTAGCATGGGAAAGCAGAGAACACAGTCAAATAGAAGCTTGGTGACATTTATTTTTGCCTACAAACACAGTAATAAAAAATGCAAAATGCAAAACGGTCAGTCTATCCAGACAGCTGCCAACCAGTGTGACCACATTTCCTTTCTGCTATTCAGGATCACTGCAAAGGCAAGAATGAAAGAATACCTCTCAGCAGTTATAATGCGCTGGGGACTATGGGGACTGTGAATGCTCTATGTGCAATTTGCCGGTTCTGCTGTTGATGTTTGCGGCCAGGGTTCTCCACAGCTCTGTACTGATCCAATCTGCACTGAGACACACAAATTCATATCGTTCTCCACATATTGGCCTCATCGTCATGCATCTCCTCCACACAAGCCTACATTATGTTGCTATGTCAGGCATCTAGCACTTAATGCAAACTTAGATATGCTTGTAGGTTATTAACCTTACATAGGCCACACCGTCACACTTCTCCTCCATATAAGCCGGCCCTATGACAGCTATAGCAGTTTTTATACTTTCACACACTAGCCCATCACTCTTTAACTACTGATTTTTTTTTTCAATTTCTTGCGATCTGTCTGTGGCTCACACTCATGCTTTCTTGCTCCAGCTCAGTGTGCTACATTTAAAAGTAAACCATGATCTGTCAGGGGGAGATGGGAGACGGTGGTACCCTTCTATAAAAAAAAAAAAAAAAGAAGAAGAGAAGAATCCTCCGCACTCGTATGACCTCCGTTAAAATCACTTCTTTATTGAAAGAGTCACATGGAACACTTAAGACCATGGCTCTTAAGTGTTCCATGTGACTTTAAATAAAGAAGTGATTTTAACGGAGGTCTTACGAGTGCGGAGGATTCTTCTCTTCTTGTTTGTTAATGAGAAGTGGCGGCTCGTTCTATCCCCTTGCATCGGGTCTCCCTTTGAAGCTGGTGAGTGAGAAATTATATTGATTTATCTACAAGACTGGTGCCACTCTCTTGCTTTACTTTGGGGATTCTGTGAGTGTCAGGCTGCATTAACACTACAGACACACACAGAGGCACAATGCTGTTAGTAACGTGGATGCTCTTTTTAAAGAGGCGACATGAGTATTTTGTGTTGTTATCACCCTTTTCAACATGACTGAAAAATCCCATATTCCCTGGACATAACAGTGCGTATAGAATTAGATTATATATTATGCGCATTGATACCTCTTGGTGAGTTAAGAGAGGTATAGGCTCTATTCTCTCGCTGGACTTCCCCGCTCCTCGAGAATGACGCAGGAGCACACACCATTAGGACACAGTGGCGAGAGAGAGCATTTCCTTAGGGAAAAAAAAAAAGATGGCTGAGTTTTTTTTCAACACAAAGGTGAGAAACGGGTTAAATATTTATTCTACAAAGCTTTTTTATGGACTCAAAAGGTAACCATGCTTGATATTATTGCATAACCTACCAGTTTACGCTTACAATACACAAAGAATTACTATCCCTTTAAGTCCTACAAATCATTATTTCTTCAGGGCTTGTGCCTCTAATAAGTCTAAGCGCAACATCAGGGCTTGGGCCTTGAACAACAAATCTAAAAAATCATCCTCTACAAAATACTCTATCAAGTCAAGTATGAGTCCACCCCAGTGGCAGCTTATGTCAGGGGGTTCTAGTCTCTATCACTTTGCAAAAAATTTTCTTTTTTTTTTTAATTAACTGTCCCCCCAATACCATTCAAGAACCCCCCCCTAAAAAATATTCCCTGATTAACTGATTCATTCCCCAGACTCCACCGATCAACACAGGCAACCTCCTCAGACCCCTTTTATACTATGTCTTATGGGTTTTTTTAATTGTATTTAGGATTTATTTTTTAACTGCCCCCCAATCCCAGTAAACAACCCCCCCAAAAAAATTCCTTCAACTAATTCTTTCCCCACATTCCACCACAGGCACCCTTATGCCCCTTTTATACTATGACTTTGTGAAATAAAAACAATATTTTCTATGTGTTGTGTCTAAATTCAATGTTCCTATTGATTTCAATGGAATGAGCTAGGCGAAAAAACTGGATAATCAACACTTTTTGCAGGAAATTATTTGCAAAGAGGGAAGTGCCATTATTCTCAAATTTCAGTTTTAGGTGAAAATTTTCACCATTATCTGAGTTTATTGTTTCTTTATTTAAAAAAGACTTATATATAGGTATAAACAGTTCTATAATTTGCTGTAATCCATTATAGGGAAATGGAAAACACTATCTTTCCCAAGAAGTAGATAAGTATAATAACATGTAGCAAATAGACATATGGACATATAAATATATGCGTATATAGAAAGCAGTCCAGTAAATGTACAACATACAACAGATGAATCAGAAATCCTAATGTGCAATATACATATATCAAAGGAACATTACAGGTAATCAAATAGAATTAAAAGCATAAAAACTTACATAATGAGTCATATCTCTGATTCTGGGTGCACAATGTGGAACTCCAGGCGGGGAAAACATATTTGATTAAGCACAGGAGAGTTAATCAGTGGCTTATTCCTTTTAACTAACTAACCTGTGCTTAATCAGCGAAATCCCTAAATCTTGACCTGTTGGTGGCCCTTGAGTACTGAACCTGGACAGCCCTGAGTTACAGAAAAGGGGGAAGTGGGGTTTAAAGGGATAGTAATGTTTCATAATAAAAGCAGCTCTAATTAATCATCATAGTATTTGGACTTTGGAGAGTGTTATTTCAATTCTGTCAGGGTTATAGTTCAGGAGTAATTCAATGACAAAGTGTCCCCCTCCCGCCCTCCTCAGCCAGAGCAGAAGGGAGGTGCCCAGGTAGACTGCAGAGAGAGACAATCTTCAATTAAGATAAGGGAAAAACCTGAAAAGCTTGTCAAGGGGGGCAGGGATTACATTGTTCTAATAGGAAGAAGATTGTCCCCTTCTGTTATCTGTCCAGTCTATGGACTGCATTCCACATCTGAGAAGAGAAAGCTTGCACTAGGTAAAAGGGGCGGGAGGGGAAACTTTGCTTGTGAATATCTCTTAAACCATAAAGGTTTGAGAGATAAGACTCATATCATTCTTCATGTTTTTTTAATGCCTACAAAATAAAATAAAGTTAAAACGGAGTGTTACTATCCCTTTAAATTGTTGTGGCATGGACAGGGAAAGTATAGAATTCCTTGCCTTTGTAGGTTGTAGTGGAAGAGGCAAGGGACATGTTAGATAGCATTAAGTACATAAAAATGTACTTACTTTATTGCTCATTTAATCACTTGTATAACAGTTATGTTTTAGTGAGAGTTTTTTTTTTTTTTTCAAATTTGTTTTAGCATTATTACAAATGAACTCATGGCCATTGCAACTGAATTTTGACCTTCTCTTAGCACCATCAAGACAGCACCTCTCAACACCTATTCCACTTGCATTCCTCTGGATTAAGAGTTAGGTTGTACATTATATTAATCTTGGTGAACTCTGCAGACTGTTTTTCTATCTCTATATTATCCCTTCTAGTAGAACTGTAAAGGTTGGCAGAGGAAAAAGTGTTCTTGTAAAGACTTATTCATATTACATTTTTGCTTGCATAGTATATGCTATGTTAATGATATTCCAAGTGACATCAGCATACACAGTAAGATAGCTAATGTATTTCTTAAGAACCATTATGCATTTTTCCCTGAATATTTGATTATTTTGCCCCATAGCTTCTTCACTGAAGTATCCATTGTGACAAAATCTGCATATTCGGTGATGCAGCATCTATAGAAAATGAATGTAGCCCCAAACAAATATTCTAAAATAGATCTCCTCCTGCACCATTCGATTTAAAACATCTTAAAATGTCAGTTTTGTTCACATATTCCTCCTGGGTTAAATTAAAACTGAATTCATTTTGGAGAAAATTGGTCAATTGCTACAAGTTCCAGATAAAATATTATGAGTCACATTCAGGACAGTAGAAAATAACAATTCTGGGGAAAACCATAGGAGACAAAACATTCTGAATGAGTGAAGTGGAGCTTTTCTTGACTGCTATATAGGTCTCCAAAACATTGATTTACAATGCATTGGAGACCTTTCTAACATTGAAATGTTTAAATTAAACAATTTTACCATCCTGAAAGCATCCCACTATCTCCCTGATTTGTAGCTGCCATGCAATAATTAAAATGCAGATAAAATAAATAGATTTGAAATGGAAGTCTTAACCCTTTAAGGACCAGAGGGGTGCACAATGCCTAGCAAAGCAATGTGTTGTGCACCCCTTTGGTCCTGAAAGGGTAAACAAAGCAGTAAACATTTTACTGATAAGATATTAGTAATAAAAGGGTACATCACTGCTGTGAGATTAATATTCCAGAGTTATTACAGAGCAAACTGTAAGCAACACCACCAACGGCAAAAGGCAAAATTATTATTTTTTTTTAGAAACATTTTTATTGAGGACCAAAGATGACAGGTACATGAAAGGATGCAACAGTATCAGCACATTACAGCAAGTCAGTGATATCCAAACAGGGATAAAATCAACAAAAATAGTAGAAAGACATTAACACCATTGGTCTCCATGCTTTATCATAAACCCCAACAAACCGGAAAAAAATGGAGAAAGAAAAGCTAAGAAAAATAGAAGAACAAGACGAAAAAGAAGACAAAAGAAGAGAAGAAGAAAAGAAAAAGATAGACCTTTTCTTTATCTAACGGCCCAAGTGATGTAACAAGGAGTTCCAGATTTTCTCGAATTTTGAAAAAACACCAATGTTAGTTCACCAAATTCACCCAGCCAGCATTTGATGACACTCTGCAGGCCAACACCAACCTCTCTCAGAGGAATCCCTTGACAGAGCTACCATGTATATCGTCCGGGATAATGGACAGAAGTGCCAGCTTTGGAGACAACTGAACACACCTCTCAAATCTCTGAGAAAGACTAGCAAAAATCTGAGACCAAAAGAGCTGAACAGTAGTGCAGATCATATGGAAAAAAGTACCACCAATCTCACCACATCTCGGACGGCAGTCCGAGTCTCAAAGACCCATAAGGCATAATCTAGAGGGTGTATAATATATTCTATGCAAAATTTGTAGTTGCAGAAGTTGATTTTTAATATGTGCAGAAACCTTAGATGAATTCGCCAAGGCCATATCCCACTCCCAATCTTCCGGAGCCCCCAGGTTGACCTCACATTTAGCCTGCAGGGAACCATCAGTTACCAGAGAGTGAGACTGTAGCCAGGTATACAGAAAGGAGACGATTGCCTTGGACGATGAAGACCAAGTATTGTAGTCAGGGCAAATTCCCCAACCCTCAAAGAGTCACCCGGCCATTGCAACTGAAGCACATGATGAAGGCACAGGTATGTAAAAAACAAATTGTTAGGTAGTCCAAATTCAACCCTAAGCTGTTGGAAGGATTTAGAATGTTTCCACTGTACAAATGGCCCATTGTGATGATACCATGTCTAGACCAGACAGTTCCAAACTCTAACTGGAACAGGTGTCTGAAAGCTAGGTTACCCCACAGAGGGGTCGCCAGATATACCACCTAACATCCAATGATCCATCGAAAAGCCTCCTATGCCCTGAGGGTGGTGGGTGCCACAGAGGTCAGAGCAGGCCCTGGGCCCAGAAGTGGCAACTGTGAGACAGAAACTCCATGTTGCAGTGTAGCGGCATCTAGAGCCACAAAACCAAAGGAAGTATCAGGATTAAACCATTCCACAGCAAATCTCATCTGTGCCACTAGGTAGTAGGAGTAGAAATATGGGAGTGCTATGCCTCCCTCTGATAGCTGTCTCCGCAGGGTCCTCACCTTCTTCCCACCCCATAAAAAAGTGGAAGTCAGTCCATCCAGCAGTCAAAAATATGACTTAGGGATGACCATTGGGGTGGCAGAAAATACATAGAGTAGCCTGGGAAGTAGCACCATCTTGATCAGATTCGAGCGGCCAATCACAGTAAGAGGAAGTCCACTCCTCGCAATCTTTCTGTCCCAGAACAAGTCAACAATCAGGGCCAAGTTCAGTGTTAAAAAATCTCCCTATGTGGCTGGCACTACAACTCCAAGATACTTAAAGGAAGAAACTACTTGCAGTGGACAGGGACCCAGTGAAACTCCATCAGGGAGTGGATCTAAAAGAAAAAAGGAAGACTTAGCCCAGTAGACCGTCAGGCCTGAAATTGTGCCAAAGTGATCCAACAAGTCAAGCAGGCAACTTAGGGAGCGTCCAGTATTCCCATGAAATAAAAGCATGTCATCTGCATACAAAGCAATCCTCTCCTCCGTGTTGCCAAATTGAAAGCCTACAATGTCAGGATCCCCTATAACTAGTACAGTCAGAGGCTCCAATGCCAATGCGAACTGTGTTGGGGGACAGTGGTCATCCCTGCTGAGTCCCCCTATGAAGTGCAAACTCAGCAGAGCATCCAGTCTGTCAACGCCACAGGACTAGCATAGTGAACCCACCGAATAAATGTCTGGCCAAAGCCAAACACAGAAGGAACCTCGCACAGATAGTACAGAATCAAATGCCTTGGCCGCGTCAAGCGACATGACCACTGCATGGTAGACTGTCATGGATTTGAAGACTCTCAGACTTAAGGTTTGGTAAAATAACTTAACTTTATTAAAAGTTAAAGGCAGTCCCCGTAGGGTAAACATACATAACAATACAACAGTAATATAACATATAATAGGTTCTACCGGCCTTGCCTAAATACCGGGCAAGGCAACCCAAGTGACAGTTTTAATGACAGGCTCTACTGGTCTTGCCTATACCGGGTAAGGCAACCGTGAGATGACATATACCGGTTCTACCGGCCTTACCAATACCGGGCAAGGCAGCCCACACGGAATGCTGAATGTAGGCTCTACCGGCCCTGCCAATACCGGGTAAGGCAACCTTAAAGATGGTGAATTACAAGGTTCTACCGGCCTTACCAATACCGGGCAGGGCAGCCCAAAGGAGTACTGGAGTAGGCTCTACCGGCCCTGCCAATACCAGGTGAGGCAACCTACAGGATGGTATCGTCAAGGTTCTACCGGCCTCACCAATACCGGGCAGGGCAGCCTGAGCGAGTAGACCAGCTGTCAGGTGACTAAGACAGCATAGAGCATAAGTATAGGGGTCTTACTCAGCAGGAGTCTATTGCCAGGGATACTCAGACAACTGCAAGGAAGTGGACAGCGACTGACCACAGTACTGGATGTTCAGGAGCAAACCAACGTCCGCACGTTGGGACTAATGGTAATAGCGCCAACAGGTTTAATGGAGCAAACCAGCGACCGCACGCTGGAACCAACAAAGTATATCGCAACCAGGTTTAGTGGAGTAAACCAGCATCCGCACGCTGGGACCAACAACGTATATCGCAACCAGGTTCAGTGGAGCAAACCAGCGTCGCACGCTGGAGCCAATAATGTATATCGCCACCAGGTTTAGTGGAGTAAACCAGCGTCCGCACGCTGAGACCAACAATGTATATTGCAACCAGGTTTAGTGGAGTAAACCATCGTCCGCACGCTGGGACCAACAATGTATATTGCAACCAGGTTTAGTGGAGTAAACCAGCGTGGTGTTTCTGACTCCACTCTGCCTGACCTGCTTGTCAGGCTTCTGGGCCTGTTCCTGCTGTTCCTGCTGTACTTGCTGATCCTGTGTTCCAGTGTTCCTGTATGCTAGTGTTCCTGTGTTCCAGAGTTCCAGTGTTCCTGTGTTCCAGCACCTCGCGGGTTAACCTTACTGAGTTCCTGAATCTCCTGCTCCAGCCGTCGCTCTGGTGACATTGTTCGTCTCGCTGCTGATCATACTTTGTTGGTTTACTCCACTAAACCTGGTTGCGATATACATTGTTGGTCCCAGCGTGCGGACACTGGTTTACTCCACTAAACCTGGTTGCGATATACATTGTTGGTCCCAGCGTGCGGACGTTGCGGACGTTGGTTTGCTCCTGAACATCCAGTACTGTGGTCAGTCGCTGTCCACTTCCTTGCAGTTGTCTGAGTATCCCTGGCAATAGACTCCTGCTGAGTAAGACCCCTATACTTATGCTCTATGCTGTCTTAGTCACCTGACAGCTGGTCTACTCACTCAGGCTGCCCTGCCCGGTATTGGTGAGGCCGGTAGAACCTTGACGATACCATCCTGTAGGTTGCCTCACCCGGTATTGGCAGGGCCGGTAGAGCCTACTCCAGTACTCTTTTGGGCTGCCCTGCCCGGTATTGGTAAGGCCGGTAGAACCAGTATATGTCATCTCACGGTTGCCTTACCCGGTATAGGCAAGGCCGGTAGAGCCTGTCATTAAAACTGTCACTTGGGTTGCCTTGCCCGGTATTTAGGCAAGGCCGGTAGAACCTATTATATGTTATATTACAGTTGTATTGTTATGTATGTTTACCCTACGGGGACTGCCTTTAACTTTTAATAAAGTTAAGATATTTTACCAAACCTTAAGTCTGAGAGTCTTCAAATCCGTGACATAGACTTACCGGTCATAAACCCGGTCTAATCAGGCAATTACACCGGTCATAAACCCGGTCTAATCAGGCAATTTTGCAATTACACCATTCACACGACAGGCCAAAATCTTGGCCAGGACCTTGGCATCAGTCATAAGAAGTGAAATAGGGAGGGATGATTCACATAGAAATGGGTCCTTCCCAGGTTTAGGTATTAACACAATTGAAGCTCCATTCATGGACTGTGGGAGAGAGTCATCATCAAATGCCAAGAGAAAAGCATTAAGCAAATGAGGAGCCAAGGATTCGGCATACATCTTATACTATTCGGAGGGCAAACCATCCCGCCCCGGGGTTTTGCAATTTGGGATGACCCTATTGCATCCACCACCTACCAAATCGTGATGGGACCATGAAGCATTTGCCTATTCTCAGGCTCAACAACTGGTAACGCACAAGAATGAAGAAAGGATGACATTTCAGATCTTGATTTAGAAATCCAGGAGCTATACAACTGCAAATAAAAAGCTGTGAAATGGTGATTGATATCACATCCATGTGTTAGAAGTTGACCAGATTCATCACAGATGGATGTGATTGTGGTAAAACCTTGATTGGCCTTAACCAACTGCACCATCAATTTACCAGGCTTGTTGCCATGTTCGACGATATTGTGCACCTTATAAATCATACTGGTTACATTGAGTTCGGAGAGACACAGATTCAACTGCAGGGTGGCTTCCTGGAAAGCAATGTATGCCAAATCTCTCACAGCAGTGACATATTCTCCCTCCGCCTCCTCCGCATATCTCTCCAGGCCAGAAATTTGTGTGCTTTTCTCCCATCGGAAAGAGGTAGTCAGAGAAATGAGGGAGCCCCCATATGCCTTAGCAGCCTCCAAAACCACACTCTAAAGCCGAGTGGACATTGGAGTGAAAAGAACTGGTCAGTTCATAGTTATGTGCTGTGGATACAGCTGCTATAGACAGCAAGGTTGGATTAAATCTCCAGTTCCGCACTGTAGGAGGGAGGTCCAAGGCCAATATAAGACACACTGGGAAGTGGTCCAATGGCACCCTGGGGAGAAAAAGACAGTCACGCGTCTTCTGCTTGAGTCCCTTTGCATTGATTGATAAGATTCTTAAGTCAAAAGTATCAGACATTTGAGTTTGATAATTATAATTGGCTCTAGGGCAGCTGTAGAGATCTTCACCTTATAAAAAGAAGAAAAAATAAATGAGATTAGAAGCATAAGAATTGCTGAGTAATCACGATTTAAAGAGTATAGCCGGGTGTTTAGTAAAAAATAGAATATTGGATTGCCAGTATAGGAAGTGATACTGCTAAATATGAAAAATCTAATTAGAAAGTTGCATAAAAGGTGAAAATGTGTGGGGGTGGTCGAACACATAACAAACGCACTCTCCCACCTTAATTCTGCACATAGAATCTTAAACTATTAAGATGTGGAAACATCTGAAATCAGCAACAACATTTGTAAACAGTAGTAGAGATAGCCATGTCTAAGAAGTATAACATGTCAGGTTATAAATCAAATCTAGTGAATGTGGATTGAGGAAAAATAACTTCAAATATTTATAAATCCTCTTCCTTGATTTCTTCATTGCATCATTATCTATCTCTCAAATTAAAGCGTATTGGGATTAATGACACTTAGTATATAAGTAGTCTGAGCTGAACCGCTATAATGGAAACATACATCAAAATCCCAATTATATCTGTGATAAAATCTGATTTTATGATCAATATGATTGAGCTTGAGGAATTTCACATGGAGCTCATCCAGGGAACACATAGGAGGTTATTCACTAAGCTTTTGATAAAGTGGCAATAAGGTGTTGAGGAAGTAGAGATGAGTTATGCAGTTTTAACACTCATCAAGCCCTAATTTACTGAATGGTGTAAATGCACTAAGCTCTCTAATGCTGGAAAAATATTAGTGCATTGGATCTATAGAAAATCAGAGGACTTGAAGAGTTTATTACACTGGAGAAGTCATCTACACTTTATCACCACTTCAACACAACTTAGGGCTCGATTCTATTACCAGCGGTAAAAATAGAACAGGAGTTGTTTTTTTAAAGTCAGTTTTTGCTATCCTATTACCCGACTTGTGAAAGCAAAATCAGTGGTAATTATGCTTACTGCCAGTCTGAAAAAAGCCCATAGGAAACAACTAAAAACAACGTGCAATTAGTATCCTATTACCCACACTCAGTATTACCGCCTGTTTTGTGGTTACATTTAAGACAGGAATTTTACGCCTCAGAGGTTGAGGCATAGAAGCCATAACGACATTTTCAAAACCATCGTTGTTCAAACAAAAACAGGGTATAATACAGTATACAGCATAGAAATCTGACATAAATTGCCCCCCCTCGACATAATAACCCCCCCTTTTAAAAGTCGACTTGCAGTGCTTTCTTCCATCCACATTAATCCGAAAATTATTGTTCATAGTCGACATTTAACCCTTCCCCTTCCAAATCCGACTTAAAGTGCTTTCTTCCACCACATTAATACAACAGATATTGTTCATACTCGACAATTAAACATTCCCCTTCCAAATCTGACTTACAGCGCTTTCTTTCACCATATTAATTCGACGAATATTGTACATCTGACACTTTAACCCCCCTCCTCCTTGAAAAGTCGACTACAGTGCTCACATGACTTTCTTTCACCATTTTTATCACACATTTTTCTTCTCCTATTATATTCGACATGCTCTCGTACTTTTTATTGCAAGATTAACCTTATGAGTGCCAGAGAGGTATTGTAATGTGTTTGCTACCCCTCTGGTACTCATAAGGTTAATAGGCAACCTGTATATGTATAAAAAAAGTGTTTGTTTTTATTATATATGTAATTTGTGTGAAAATGTAATTAAATATTTAATTTATGTGTAACAATGATTTTCTTTATTTTAATTATATATGTAATTTGTATTAAAAAAAAAGTACTTCAGACCTCAAGAGGGGTATCATGACCCCTCATGACACTCCCCTAGCATGCCTCCTTTATTAATTAACCCTTTGAGTGCCAGAGGGGTACGGAACGCATTGCTTTGCTTTGAGTGCAATGGCACTCAAAGGCTTAAAGAGCATATAACCTATGTTTTACATAGGTTATATGCTCTTTAATTAATAAAGGGGGCAATTGTCGCCCCCATGCTAGGGGGGGTGTCATGAGGGGTCATGACACCCCTCTTGAGGTCTGAAGTACTTTTTTTAATACAAATTACATATATAATTTAAAAAAAGAAAAACATTGTTACACATAAATTAAATATTTAATTACATTTTCACACAAATTACATATATAATAAAAACAAACACTTTTTTTTATACATATACAGGTTGCCTATTAACCCTATGAGTACCAGAGGGGTAGCAAACACATTACAATACCTCTCTGGTACTCATAGGGTCAATTTTGCAATACAAAATACGAGGGCATGTCGAATATAATAGGAGAAGAAAAATGTGTGATAAAAATGGTGAAAGAAAGTCATAGGAGCACTGTAGTCAACTTTTTGAGGGGGAGGGGGGTTAAAATGTCAGATGTACAATATTCATTGAATTAATATGGTGAAAGAAAGCACTGTACGTTGGATTTTGAAGGGGAAGGGTTAATTGTTGACTATGAACAATATTTGTCGGATTAATGTGGTGGAAGAAAGCACTGTAAGTCGGATTTGGAAGGGGAAAGATTAATTGTCGACTATGAACAATATTTGTCAGATTAATGTGGTGAAAGAAAGCACTGTAAGTCGACTTTTAAAAGGGTGGGTTAATATGTCGGGGGGGGCACTCTGTCTGATTTTGTTATGTGGAGAATACATCTAACGCTGAACTTGATCTTTCTGTCGTCAAATGTATGCCTATTTCCTTGGACTTTGACATTTTGAGCATTTTTTGTAGTCGGTAGTCGGGAAAAAGCAGACAGCGGCAGTTTTGTTAGTTCTCTGAAAAGTGCTGTCTATGCCAGTTTTGTTTTACTGTGGTTCTGCAATAGAATACCTATGTAACACATGTTTGCAAAATTTGCGCTACTTGTTTTTCTTGTAACGCCGTTTTAGTGCGGGTAATAGAATCGAGCCCTTAGTGTCCAGGAGACTATGCTGCCATAATGAATTAATTAATTGTTGTTTTCATGCAGTCTCAACTTTAATATGTAATTATGTTCACCTCTGAGAGTTATTTGTCACAGTGTTAAGTTCTGTGAAATGTATTCCTATACTACCTTAGCTTTCAATATTCATACCATTATACCACTGTCATCAAATGTCTCTTACACTTTCTTAGAATTATTCAACATTATAAAGTTTGTAAAAAAAAGAATGCATAACACAAAATAATAACAAACATATCCAGGCAGTGGGATAGTCATATTTTCATCACCTGAAAAAATGCCTTACACGTTAAAAAAAAAAAAATGGAACTGTTTACTGTGTGGGGTACGATCTTGGGCATATCTATCAGCACACCCAAACCCATGCCCCACAGATGGATGGTGTTGTCCCCTTCCCCTGCCCCATTTTGTTTACCTCATCAGGAGAGGTTCTAATGTCCCCCAGCTACTGATCTCCCATTCAATCATTCTGGAAGATCAATATTGGCAATACAGATGAGCAAGGTGCTGTCCTGCTTCACTCCTACCTGAACATCTGGGTAGGAATGGTCAGGATCTGGGAAAGCCTCCCCACATCACTGGTTGCTCTCCTACATCTCCAATATAGATCTTACAGAGCAACCAACTAGGAGATCAATAGCTGCGGGCCATCAGATAAAAAAAAACTGCTACTGTTTACTACATCTTTAAACCTCTGAATGCAAAGCACATTCTTGGATATATGTCCCTTTATGTGTGTGGCCATGTTCAAGCTCCACACATGTCTGAGGTGCCCCCCATCTGCCTCACCCATACTTTCTTTTTCAGCCACATTGGGGGCATCAGGATTCCTCCTGATGCCCCCAGCTATTGATCTCACAGCCAATTACTCTGGGAGTTCAATATTACAGATGTAGGAGAGCAACCTGCTGTCCTGCTTCACGCCTACCTAAACTGTTATGTAAGAGTGGGCAGGATTGGGGAAAGCCTCCCCACGTCACTGGTGACATGAACACCTGTGGTGTGACAAGGCTTTCCCTGATCCTGCCCACTGCTAAAAGTTCAGGTAAGGGTGAAGCAGGAGAACATGTTGCTCTCCTTTGTCATCAATATTGATCTTCTAGCGAGATTGGCTTGGCAATCAATAGAAAGGTCCTGATGCCCCCAATGATGCACTGGAGTCAGGCTGGGAATAAAGCAATGTATGCAAGGGACATACATTGATTCCCACATTGGTTCCAGTGCACACATCCTCAATATGCACCATCTGACCCCCCCAGCATTGGACAGTCAGATATACACACATATACTGTCACCTCCCCCCTCCCCAGGGTCCACTGGCTTAGGTCTGCACATACCCTGGCTGACTACCTAGCCTGTTTCATAGACTCACACATACACTGTTTGCTTCCCCATCCTTCTTCCACGTTTTTGCACGTTGCAAAATTTACTTCATGTGAGGAACCTTGCAAAAGCTCAATTTGTTCTGAAAAAATAATATATATGTTTCCATATGTAACTAGAAAGTTGTGGACTACGGGGTCTAAGAAATGGCCCAAGCCCCTGACACTCAGAGGGTTAAATGTCAAAGGGAATCTAAATAATAACTTAATCACTGTTTCATTCTAGCAGATTTCAAGAGGAATCTGTGAGCTAAATACCAGAGATAACATTTATCATCTAGGATAGAATCCAGCTCCAGTGAGTGATAACATTTAAGCCCATTAATATTTTCTTCACAATTTATTGGATATGTCTATAGCAGTCAATGGGTTAAACAATTCTGGCAAATTTAATTTTGAAAGTTTACCCTGAAATGCATACTGCAATGCATTATAATCTTTAACTAACATTGTAGTGTTCTTCACTTAATTTCAATTATCTAGCTTTTGATTAGATCACCACATTCCCTTCTGTCCTAAACTACTTAATTTACTAAATTGTTTATAGTGAATGAAAATTCTTGGACTGGCATTCCTGTACACTTTACTGCCTCCTCACAGTAAAAGTCTAACAGCCCCAATGGTTTACAGCCAGGCAGTAAATGAGCAAGACCTAATTGAAGCTTTAATTAAAGTTTCTTTAATTAGCTGTGAGAACAAATGGTTCATTGGGGGACATGTACTGTTCTCAAATCATTTTCCTAAATTATTTTTATCTAATAATGTAGCTCACTTGGATTATGTATATTTGTTTAGTCCGGATTCTTCTGTCACACTGAGGGTACCTTGTGAGCTAGTTCTTTGCCTTTCAGCATAGAAAGCGCTAGAATCTTTATAGAAACAATTCTTGAGCATGATGCATACAAACTATTGCATTTCAGAAGAGTTAAGCACAATTACACATGTTTAGTTACAGCATATTAAAACACTGAGGCTGATATACTAACAAATGGAGTAATTCATAGAGACAAATATATATTCTCATTCATTTAAACAAAGCTTTAACCCCAAGAATGCCAAAGAGATTTCCAATGCTTTGCAAAGCAATGTGTTGGAGACATTTCCAGCATTTAAGGGGTTAAATTCCTATTTAAATCAATGAACATTTTTATTTGTTCATAATTGCTTCATGCGTCTTAGTGCATCTGCCTCAATGTCCTGTTTATTCAGTTCTACTATAGATAAGTAAAAAAGATGAGCAGGTACTGTATGAGAATACTATTGCTGCTTCAAAACAATGTCTTTAGCAATAAATGAGTATTAATTTAACAAAATGGCTTGTCTAGGTATTTCATGTGAGGTGCTGTTGAAATACTGAACTTATCCTTAAATAATACTTAATTTTCTATATGTAACTATAAAGGCATCCATACGCATCACATGTAAACTTAAGAATACCAGATTTAAAAATAAACATCCCCACTCTCTGGGACCAAGCAATGCTGCAACCCAAGGAAAATTAGTAACCCAATATTATAACACACAAAGTCCCTGCTATCAATGAGTATAACCAGTCAAATAAGAGCTAATTTGGTTTTACTGCGAACATATTATTTTACAGAAACATAGCTATTACAACTAGGAAGATCTGAATTCCCTGTAAAATAATCTAAGCTTGCATTCAGGTGATAAGTCTGCTTTAAAGGAATAGTAATGTTTCATAATAAAAGCAGCTCTAATTAATCATCATAGTATTTGGACTTTGGAGAGTGTTATTTCAATTCTGTCAGAGTTGTAGTTCAAGAGTAATTCAATGACAAAGTATCCCCCTCCCACCCCTTTTACTGATATAACACTGCTCAGCCAGAGCAGAAGGGAAGTGGCCAGGTAGATTGCAGAGAGGGACAATCTTCAATTAAGATAAGGGAAAAACCTTTCATTGTTCTTATAGTAAGAAGATTATCCCCTGCTGTTATCTGTCTGGTCTTTGGACTGGATTCCACATCTGAGAAGAGATGGCTTACACTAGGTAAAAGGGGCGGGAGGGGAAACTTTGCTTGTGAATATCTCTCAAACTATAAAGGTCTGAGAGATAAGACTTATATCGTTCTTCATGTTTTTTTTAACGCCTACAAAATAAAATAAAGATAAAACAAAGTATTACTATCCCTTTAAGAGCTCCATTCACTGTTTTTCACTAGTTCACAAAAGACTGATAAATACATTGAACAGCCAGCAAGGTAAAACAGTGAATGGTGGAGAATTGTACAGAACAAATATCCATTACAAGGTTTGATCACCAAACATTTAATCATTTTTGTTTGAAAGTACAATGCAAAACAGCTACTATTACATAGTAGAAAAAGAAATATGTCTGCAATTTATATCTGGTTATAGTGAAACGAACCTATGAGCTACAATTAAACTGAAAAATACCATAAAGGGAAATACATGAGACCTGTTTTATAGATAAATAATTTAGAACTCCATCCACGTGATAAGAACATGATAATTCAGGATGGAAGACCCCTGCTGAGCTGCACTAGCTTTCTACCTCCTGTGAGGACACTAAAGATAAGAATTAAAAGTTAAACAGCATCATGCATGTACTGACACTAAGTTTAATGGGATAAAAATGCAGGTTTTGGACTGAGTCAGTGATAAAACATCTTCACAGCAGATGGAGCTATATTAGTTTGTAGATTGCATGCTTTGCATATGGGTTGATTTGGGGAAAATAAATTTAACAGTACACCTGGAACCATGGCTTTAAGTGCATTACAATCATAAAGCATCTATTTTAATTGGAGAAACTATCCTCTTGTATGCTAAATAGAGATCACTTTCTAATTTTGAGCAGTTTGAGGTTTTACAACTATTAAATTATTTAATGGCTTTCCTAGTATGCCTCACTGGAATTAAACTTGAGCTATAAACACATTAACAGTAGCTGATAAAAATCTGCTGTAGAAGGCAGTCATAATCTACAGATGCTGCTACAAATTCAAAACTTATTACATATGAGAGTTAACCATTTCAGTGCCAGAGGGGTGTCACAATGCATTGCATACCTCTCTGGCACTGAAAGGGTTAAGAAGATACAGTACTGTTGCAATCCAAGTGCAGTATGGGGGAAATTCCTTGCTTTCCAATATGACTGAGTCTTCTCTATCTTTCCATGGGTTAAAAGTCCCACTGAAAACAATGGACATTTGTATTTGTACTCTATAATGAAGCTGGTTTTCCCCAAGTTTAATAAGGCTCATATGGTTGCTACATTACTGAAAATTGTCTAATTCGTAGAAGTTTGAGACATCACATGCTGATCATTTTGTGACAAAGGTTTTACAGTTAATGCTCACCTAAAGACCCCTGCCACGCCATATAATAAAGATAAAATAATTTATAGATACTTACTGCTTTATTCGTGGGTCTCAGACGGGCATTCTTTGCATTCCTTATCTGCTCTGTTGTACCTGTACTATTCTGTGTAACCTGAATTTTAAGCTGTAGAAAGTCTATTAAGGTATTGCTGATTAGAACAGCAAGTAAAAGTCTGACAGAATTTGCTGCACCTACAAGCACATCATCAGTGTTCCTTGCACTATAAAGAAGATAACCAACATAGAGTTTACTAGTTGATAACACTCTACCTCTGTGACATTATGAAAAGGCAATATTTGAAGGTATTGGTGTAATATGCTGCACCTCTGGTAATATTCATAATTTAATAAGAAAGCATAACCTAACACAAGTCACCAAAATATTGCATTTCCAAAGGGCACATGTCTAATGAGACAACCATGTATTGCTATTATGCTATCTTCACAACTAATACATTATTATTATTAGTCTGTATTTATATAGCGGCAACTTATTCTGCAGCACTGCACAATAGGGAATAGACATACAGAGATATTAAATAGTACAAGTGGAATATGGAGAACAGAAGGGTTAGAGGGCCCTGCTCATGAGAGCTTACAGTCTAGAGGAAGGTAGGTTGGACACAGAAGGAATAAGTGCTATGGGGTGGAATTGCCTCCAGCCACATGAACTGCCAGCTGCCACATGAACTGTCGGTCAGTGGGTGATAGAGAGAAGTGCTATTAAGTGCAGTGGTCCAGGGAAGGGATTGTTCTTGGTGTTAACTGCATCTGAAGATCTGAAGGCTGGGGGAGAGTCTGATGGGATGAGGGAGGGAATTCCAGAGCTCAGGTGCAGCACGGGAGAAGTCCTGTAGGTGGGAGGATGTAATAAGAGCTGTAGAGAGTAGAAGGTCATGTGCAGAGTGAAGATGGTGAGTATCTTTGGAAATGATAGATGAAATATAGGGTGGTGCAGTGTTAGTAAGGGCTCTATAAGTTAGCACCAGAATTTTAAATTTAATTGTATATGCTAATAAGAGCCTGTGTAGGCATTGGCAGAAGGCAGTGGTGTTAGAGAAGCGGTAAGTGAGGTAGATTAGTCCTGCAGCTGAGTTCATTATGGACTGTAGAGGGGTTAGTTGGGTGAGAGGAAGGCCAATTAGTAGTGAGTTATGATAGCCAAGATAGGAGCTTTTACGGAGGTGGCATGTTCAAGATTGACTGAATGTGGGGAATGAAGGATAGGGCGGAGTCAAATGTGATCCCCAGTCAGCATGCTGTAGGGGTTGGTTTGATGGTTTTTCTTTTAACAGTGAGGACAATGTCTGGGGTAAGGCTAGTTGGAGATGGAGGGAAAATTATGAGTTTGTTTTTGGAAAGGTTACGTTTGAGTTGACAGCATGGAGATCTCACCAATTTAAATTCAGACACAGATAGGGGTGAATTTCAAGGGGGTGAATTTCAAGGGGACCCACTACACCTGGGAGCAAAGTACACCGGAGCAAAAGTGCAGCGAGAGTTAAACATGAGAGTCTGACAGGAGAGTGGACAGGAAAGAATGACAGCTACAGCAGCACTCAAACCACAGGCAAGTAAACAAATAAGGAGTGAAATAGAACTAGAGAGAATAGATAAATATCACTAATATAACAATTTGATTTTTTTTTCTGTTTTCACAATAATTAGAGGTTAATCTCAGCTTGTTTCTGTCTACCTATATCTCCCCTAGTATCCTCCTCATGCATGCCAACATGAATAGATTAATACTCTCTGTTCTAACCATTCCACTAATAATACAGATTTGCTCTCATCCTTGCAACCATGCCCCGCACCCTCACCATAACATAATAATTCATCATGGACTTCTGCATACATGTGCACTACCAACTGAATGTTGGTGGAGAGTACTAAAACCAAGCCCACCCAGCCCCAGCAATTATAGCAACAGACGCACCCTCTCACTATATGTTAACCGCAAGCAACTCACTAAATTTTTATGCATATTATTACTTGCCTTAGCAAATGATATAGAAACCAACCCTGGCCCTAAAATAGAAATAAATGGCAACCTCCCCTTTAAAAAGGGTCTGTCATTCGCGCGCTGCAACATACACAGTATACTGCTCAAAATGGATGAATTAAAAGCATGGTGTTACGCATACAAACCAAAAATTCTTATTCTTTCTGAATCTTGCTTATCCCCAAAAATTTCAGACACTGCTGTTGCCATAGATGGATACTCATGCTTTAGAAAAGACCGTGCAAAGCGAGGAGGAGGTGTAATCATTTACATACAGGAGCCAATAAACTTTACACTTCTAAAAGACTCTTATAACTTTGATTCTTATGAATACATAGCTGGCAAAATTTGTCTTCCATACTGAAAACAAATCATAATTGTAGGCATCTACAGACCGCCAATTACCCCAGCACACACCATATCAGACATAGCTCAACACTTAAAGGAGATTGCCACACAAAACAAGAAAAGCGAGCTGATGGTTCTTGGAGACTTTAATATTAATTGGCTTGATTCCAGGAATGAAAAATATCATTCATTGTTTAAAGCATTGAACTTATCACAACAAATATCTTCCCCTACTTGCATAAATCTTAAAACATCCAACCATACCATGCTAGACTGGATCCTCTCATCCTGCACAAGCAGAATACAAGATTCAGGTGTACTAGCTAACGTGTTTAGTGACCACTCCATAGTTTACTGTGTCCGCAAAATAAAACCAGTCAAATCAAGTTTCAAAGTCATACTCACGAGATCATTTAGAAAATTTAACCTTCAGGCCTTCCTAAATGATTTAAAAAATTGCTCATGGCATAGATTACATCTAATACCTGACCTTGATTCAGCTATTGACTTTTTTAACTCAGAATTCCTACAGGTCTGTAATACCCATGCCCCACTAAGAAAGGTCAGGGTTAGGGGGGCACATCTACCCTGGGTCTCAGCTGACTTGATTCAATTATACAGTTTTGGAGATTCATTATGGACTTGCCTATATATATAGGCAAGTAGGGAATACATGTACAAAACAAACAAAACTAGCAAAAGCACAATATTTTACTAACAACTTGGACAATAACATTTCAAAGCCAGCCAACTTTTGGAAAGTTATAAAAAACATCTACAACCCACCTAACCATTCTCACCCATCAAATATAACAATAGACAAAGAAACCATGCAGTGCCCCACAGCCATAGCCAATGCATTCAACAGCTACTTTGTTGGATGTGCCACCACACTGATTAAACAAAACAAAGGCCACTCTGAAGTTCCACCAAATTCAGAACAGTCACTGGCACCTGCTGCCTGGTCCAACAGTGCAAACAAATTCAATTTCATGCCAGTAAATGAAAGTGAAGTATATGATCACCTCCTCAACCCAAAACTGAAATCGCAATCGAGCCCTGACCAACTACCAGCAATTTTATTAAAGCTTAGTGCTATGGTCACAGCCCAACCGATAACAACTCTAATGAATGCCTCTTTGACATCAGGGTATATGCCAAATCCTGGAAGGTGGCAAGAGTTGTACCTATCCACAAAAGTGGGGATAAAAATTTAGTATCAAATTACAGACCAATATCTCTCCTCCCCACTTTATCTAAAATCATAGAGAAATGTGTACATGTGCAACTACATAAATATTACCAACAGACCAGTTTCTTCACCCCTCTTCAATCAGGGTTTAGACCAAACCACTTAACAGTCACGTCTCTTCTAAAAGTAACCAATGATATCCAGATTGGCATGGAAAATGGTGAACTATTTTCCTAGATTTCGCTAAGGCCTCTGACACAGTAGACCATAACATTCTTATCAGCAAACTCCAAATCTCAGGATTGGGTAATAATTCTCTAAACTGGTTCTGATCCTATTTATCAGACAGAATGCAGTATGTGTCAGTTGCAAACAATGACTCCCTTCCGCTCAAAGTAACAAGTGGAGTTCCCCAAGGCTCCATTCTTGGCCCTCTTCTATTTTCTCTTTTTATAAATGATCTGCTCAAGGTCGTAAATTGGCCCCAGTAGACTCCTACAAATATCTTGGTATGTGGCTTGACCCTAACCTCAATTTTGGTCACCATATTGACAAATTAACCTCTAAACTTTATCCCAAAATAAGTACTCTTTTTAGAAACAAATCATGTTTAAGTACCCTGGTGAGAAAACGTATTGTACAACAGATGCTGCTGCAAGTCATAAACTATGGTGACGTAGTATATGCTCCAGCTCCAGAAATCCATCTCAGTAAACTTGACACTCTATATAATTCATTATGCCGCTTTATCCTCCAATGTGACTACACTACCCATCATTGTGACATGCTTAAAGAACTAAATTGGCTAAAACTCAAATCTAGACGTGCCCTTCATGTTTCTTGTTTAGTACACAACCACTTCTCTGGAAAACTACCACACTATCTAAGCAGTATGCTCACTCCAGCTCTCCATACTAACTATAACCTCCGCTCCACTACTAACAACTCGCTGCGTATACCACAATACAAGAAAGAAGCAGGAAGATCTGCCTTCTCCTTCAGAGCTCCAAAAATTTGGAACAATCTGCCGGAAAGAACCACATCTGCTCTCAGTCTAAAATCGTTAAAAGCAAATGTTTCTTTATATCTAAAAACAGTATGTAACTGTAAATAATCCCATTATTTAATAAGTATGTATATTTATGTATGTTTGTATATAATGTCTCACAATTAGTGTAAATATGTAACCCTTTACTGAAAACTATCCAGGACATACTGCGAGAGAAATCGCAATGTATTCTTCCTGGTAAAACATTTTCTAAATCAATCAATCAATCAATCCAGGAAGACACAGCAAAACAGACAATTAGATACCTGGGATAGGAGGAAAAAGGAGAGGTTTATTAGTTTGCCAAGGGACAAGGTATAGATTGAAAAGAGCAAGGGGCCCAGGAGTGAATCATGTGGTACTCCAACAGACAGTGGGAGGGGTGAAGAAGTGGAACCACAATAGGAGACACTGAAGGAGCAGTTGCAGAGATATGCTGAAAACCAAGAGAGAATGGTGTCACATAGACCTAAGAAGTAGAGAGCTTGGAGGAGGAGTGGCTGATCCACTGTGTCAAAGGCAGCTAACAGGTCCATGAGAATGAGTAGGGAGTAGTAGCCTTTTGATTAATAGGAGAGTAAGTCATTGGCCATTTTCGTGAGGGCAGTCTCAGTGAAGTGATGAGGGCAGATTACAGATTGCAAGAGATCTAGCAGGGAATAGGAGCAGAAGAATTTAGTGAGCTGGTTATATATGTGTGGAGCTTGGAGGTGAATGGGAGAAGAGGGATAGGCAGTTAGTTTGAAAGTGAGTTTAGGACCAGGGAGTTTTTTTTTTTTTTTAAGATGGTTGTGATTAGTGCCTGTTTGAAAGAGGATGGGAAGATGCCGGTTGACCGGAGAGGTTGAATAAGTAAGTAAAGGTTGGAGTTAGTATAGGAGAAAGTTCTTGAGCGAACTGAGATATGATTGAGTCAAGAGGGCATGTGGTTAGATTTGAGCATGTGAGGAGAAGGGAAACTTCATCCTCTGTCATGGGTGAGAAGTAGCTAAGTGTGTGTGTAGTAGAGGTGACAGGGCTAAGCTGGCTGGGTGGAGGTGGGGATGGAAGTGATGAGATTTCTTGTCTGATGGAGTCAATCTTGTCCTTGAAGTGGGTGGAAGGATCTTGGGCAGAGAATTTAGTGGAAGGTGTTTGTATTGGTGGGTGTAGAAGATTAAAGGTAGAGAAAAGGTTTTTCAGGTTAGAGGAAAGGTTCAAAATCAGAAAGGAAAAGTATGACCGTTTGGCCAGCGAGAGAGCAGAGCTATAAGAGCGGAGAATTAATTTGTAGTGTATGAAGTCAGCTGTGGAGCGTGACTTCCTCCAGTGCATTTCGGCAGTGCATGAGCACCTTTGGAGGTATCATGTTTGTCTTGTGTGCCAAGGTTGTAGTGGAGTTGTTTGGGGGGTGGTGTAGTGTTTTAGGTGAAGCTGTGTCAAGGGCTGTTGTTCGAGTGCTGTTAAAGAGAGCAGTCGTTTGTTCTGGGAAAGTAAGTGTAAGCATGGGGTTGAGAAGTGGTTGAAGGTCAAGAGTGTGCAGATTTCTCTGCATGCTCTTGATCATGGTGTGAACCAGGTTCCAGTGATGGCTAGGAGGTTTAGAGAGTGTGAAATGAACAAATTGTGAACATCAGTTAGTTTGTTACACACAGAGCCGGCTTTCCAGAGACCAAAGCAAAAGTGAGCGGAGGAGGTTAGGTGATGTGTTACTGTTATTAGGTTGCAGATGATGCGTGTCTGAGCGGTTGTTGTGGTAAAAGGTAAAACGGAAAGGGGGCCTGGATTAGGTGAGATGTCACCTACAGCAAGCAGAAGGGATAAGGACATAAGGTGGGAGTAAGACATAAAGCAGGGGAGCTTTTTTGCAGGGGTAGAAGGAGATAGTGGTGATAGGGAGCGGAGGGATGGGAAAAGTTCATGGGAGTGGTGAGGGAAGAAGTGAGGGCGCAATGTAAATTTAATGCCAATTAAAGTGGACACAGGAAGAGGAGGATGGTGATAAATAAACAAAGAGCCAAATTGGACATAGTGGGGTTTATGTGTGGGTCAGTAGTGTCTATGCAATCTGCAGTCTGTTTTGCGGTAGAGTACAGATGACTTGTAAAATCAATGGTCAATCAAAGATGCAGAGGTTGTAGGTGCCAGAGAGGGTGAAGAGTAGTGTTGAGCGAGCATGCTCGGCCGATGCTCGGATCGGCTCGAGCATCGCTCTGCTCGGCACATGGCGGTACTCGTACGAGTACCGCATGTGCTCGCCCGCCATGTTCGGGTCTCCTCCCCGCACGTTTCGCGGCTGCTACGCAGCCAATAAACGTGCAGGTAGGCTCTGACATCAGTGTAATGCCAGCAGCCATGTTGGCTGCTGGCATTACACTGATTGGCTGGCCAGAACCCGTGGTCGGGTGCTGTATAGCACCTGACCAGCGAGTTCGGCTCAGTCTTAGCCAGGGAGAGATGAGGATAGGAAGGGAAAGTCAGTGTAGGGAGAAAAAAAGCAAATTTGTAAAAAAAAAGACCCAAAAGTCCTTTTTAGGACTACTGTGTGTGGGGGCAGCAGTTTATTTTGTGTGTGGGGAAAAAAAACAAAAAAAAAAAAAAACTTCATATATTCTGTTTAGTGTGCAAAGTTGCAGATTAGAGCACATTCTGTTTAGTGTGCAAAGTTGCAGATTAGAGCACATTCTGTTCAGTGTGCAAAGTTGCAGATTAGCAGCACATTCTTTTTAGTGTGCAAAGTTGCAGATTAGAGCACATTCTGTTTAGTGTGCAAAGTTGCAGATTAGAGCACATTCTGTTTAGTGTGCAAAGTTGCAGATTAGAGCACATTCTGTTAAGTCTTCAAACTGTAAAATATCAAAGTCACATATTCCATTCAGTGTGCGTCGCCGCAGTTTAGCAGCACATTCTGTGTACTGTGCACAGTTGCAGAATAGGAAAAAATACTGTTAAGTCTTCAAACTGTAAAATATCAAAGTCACATATTCCATTCAGTGTGCGTCGCCGCAGTTTAGCAGCACATTCTGTGTACTGTGCACAGTTGCAGAATAGGAAAAAATACTGTTAAGTCTTCAAACTGTAAAATATCAAAGTCACATATTCCATTCAGTGTGCGTCACCGCAGTTTAGCAGCACATTCTGTGTACTGTGCACAGTTGCAGAATAGGAAGAAATACTGTTAAGTCTTCAAACTGTAAAATATCAAAGTCACATATTCCATTCAGTGTGCGTAGCCGCAGATAAGCAGCAAATTCTGTTTACTGTGCAAAGTTGCAGAATAGGAAGAAATACTGTTAAGTCTTCAAACTGTAAAATATCAAAGTCACATATTCCATTCAGTGTGCGTCGCCGCAGTTTAGCAGCACATTCTGTGTACTGTGCACAGTTGCAGAATAGGAAAAAATACTGTTAAGTCTTCAAACTGTAAAATATCAAAGTCACATATTCCATTCAGTGTGCGTCGCCGCAGTTTAGCAGCACATTCTGTGTACTGTGCAAAGTTGCAGAATAGGAAAAAATACTGTTAAGTCTTCAAACTGTAAAATATCAAAGTCACATATTCCATTCAGTGTGCGTCGCCGCAGTTTAGCAGCACATTCTGTGTACTGTGCACAGTTGCAGAATAGGAAGAAATACTGTTAAGTCTTCAAACTGTAAAATATCAAAGTCACATATTCCATTCAGTGTGCGTCGCCGCAGTTTAGCAGCACATTCTGTGTACTGTGCACAGTTGCAGAATAGGAAAAAATACTGTTAAGTCTTCAAACTGTAAAATATCAAAGTCACATATTCCATTCACTGTGCGTAGCCGCAGATAAGCAGCAAATTCTGTTTACTGTGCAAAGTTGCAGAATAGGAAGAAATACTGTTAAGTCTTCAAACTGTAAAATATCAAAGTCACATATTCCATTCAGTGTGCGTCGCCGCAGTTTAGCAGCACATTCTGTGTACTGTGCACAGTTGCAGAATAGGAAGAAATACTGTTAAGTCTTCAAACTGTAAAATATCAAAGTCACATATTCCATTCAGTGTGCGTCGCCGCAGTTTAGCAGCACATTCTGTGCACTGTGCACAGTTGCAGAATAGGAAGAAATACTGTTAAGTCTTCAAACTGTAAAATATCAAAGTCACATATTCCATTCAGTGTGCGTCGCCGCAGTTTAGCAGCACATTCTGTGTACTGTGCACAGTTGCAGAATAGGAAGAAATACTGTTAAGTCTTCAAACTGTAAAATATCAAAGTCACATATTCCATTCAGTGTGCGTCGCCGCAGTTTAGCAGCACATTCTGTGTACTGTGCACAGTTGCAGAATAGGAAGAAATACTGTTAAGTCTTCAAACTGTAAAATATCAAAGTCACATATTCCATTCAGTGTGCGTCGCCGCAGTTTAGCAGCACATTCTGTGTACTGTGCACAGTTGCAGAATAGGAAGAAATACTGTTAAGTCTTCAAACTGTAAAATATCAAAGTCACATATTCCATTCAGTGTGCGTCGCCGCAGTTTAGCAGCACATTCTGTGTACTGTGCACAGTTGCAGAATAGGAAGAAATACTGTTAAGTCTTCAAACTGTAAAATATCAAAGTCACATATTCCATTCAGTGTGCGTCGCCGCAGTTTAGCAGCACATTCTGTGTACTGTGCACAGTTGCAGAATAGGAAAAAATACTGTTAAGTCTTCAAACTGTAAAATATCAAAGTCACATATTCCATTCACTGTGCGTAGCCGCAGATAAGCAGCAAATTCTGTTTACTGTGCAAAGTTGCAGAATAGGAAGAAATACTGTTAAGTCTTCAAACTGTAAAATATCAAAGTCACATATTCCATTCAGTGTGCGTCGCCGCAGTTTAGCAGCACATTCTGTGTACTGTGCACAGTTGCAGAATAGGAAGAAATACTGTTAAGTCTTCAAACTGTAAAATATCAAAGTCACATATTCCATTCAGTGTGCGTCGCCGCAGTTTAGCAGCACATTCTGTGTACTGTGCACAGTTGCAGAATAGGAAGAAATACTGTTAAGTCTTCAAACTGTAAAATATTAAAGTCACATATTCCATTCAGTGTGCGTCGCCGCAGTTTAGCAGCACATTCTGTGTACTGTGCACAGTTGCAGAATAGGAAGAAATACTGTTAAGTCTTCAAACTGTAAAATATCAAAGTCACATATTCCATTCAGTGTGCGTCGCCGCAGTTTAGCAGCACATTCTGTGTACTGTGCACAGTTGCAGAATAGGAAGAAATACTGTTAAGTCTTCAAACTGTAAAATATCAAAGTCACATATTCCATTCAGTGTGCGTCGCCGCAGTTTAGCAGCACGTTCTGTGTACTGTGCACAGTTGCAGAATAGGAAGAAATACTGTTAAGTCTTCAAACGGTAAAATATCAAAGTCACATATTCCATTCAGTGTGCGTCGCCGCAGTTTAGCAGCACATTCTGTGTACTGTGCACAGTTGCAGAATAGGAAGAAATACTGTTAAGTCTTCAAACTGTAAAATATCAAAGTCACATATTCCATTCAGTGTGCGTCGCCGCAGTTTAGCAGCACATTCTGTGTACTGTGCACAGTTGCAGAATAGGAAGAAATACTGTTAAGTCTTCAAACTGTAAAATATCAAAGTCACATATTCCATTCAGTGTGCGTCGCCGCAGTTTAGCAGCACATTCTGTGTACTGTGCACAGTTGCAGAATAGGAAGAAATACTGTTAAGTCTTCAAACTGTAAAATATCAAAGTCACATATTCCATTCAGTGTGCGTCGCCGCAGTTTAGCAGCACATTCTGTGTACTGTGCACAGTTGCAGAATAGGAAAAAATACTGTTAAGTCTTCAAACTGTAAAATATCAAAGTCACATATTCCATTCACTGTGCGTCGCTGCAGTTTAGCTGCACATTCTGTGTACTGTGCAAAGTTGCAGATTTGCAGCACATATTCCGTGTAATATGAAGAAGGCGGGTAAAAAGGGACGGGGAAGTGGACGTGATCCTGATAGTTCAGGGCGCGGGTCAGGACGCGTAGAAACTGTGCCTGGTGCCAGAGCACAAGAAAGAAAGACATCCACCATACCTAGCTTCATGTCTCATTTTACAGGGCGTCGCAGGACATCACTCTCGAGGTCCGACCACTGCGAACAGGTGGTCGGTTGGATGTCAGCTGATACTGCTTCCAGTCGGTTAAGCACCACCCTGTCTTCCACCAAGTCCACTCTCAGTAGCCAAGAGTCTGGTCAACATAATCCTCACTCTGATCATCCTTCCTCCCACCATAGACGGTCTGGTCAAAGAAGTGATCCCACACTGGGATATAGTGAGGAGCTCGTCTCATCACCAATCCTTCATTTGACCCTCTCTCCAAGCACGCTTGCAGAGGAACATGACATCTTGTGCCCTGATTCACAACCTCTAGAGGGTACCCAATCACAAGAAGATGACAGATGTGAACGGCATTTAAGGTCAAAGGAAGTAGTGGATGATGATGATGATGAGACACAGTTGCCATTAAATCAACCACTATTACTGTCTCAAGACCTTGTTGAGGAGGATGATATACAGTTGTCAATGACTGAGTATGTGGTGGGATCAAGACATGAGGAGGATGATCAGAGTGAGGAAGTGGAGGAGGACTTGGTGGACGATGAGGTGACTGACCCCACCTGGGAAGGTGTAGAGCCGAGCGATGACAGCAGTCCTGAGGGTGAGCCATCTGCAGCACCGCAACAGGCTGGAAGAGGCAGTGGTGTGGCTACAGAAAGAAGGCGGACCGCACCAAACCGGCCCGCAAATGTTCCACGCAGCACCCCCTTGCGTAAATCTCCCTTGCCAAGGGGTAGGTGTTCCGCGGTATGGCGTTTTTTTAAGGAAAGTGCGGACGACAAAAGAATTGTAGTTTGCAACCTGTGCCACACCAGAATGAGCCGAGGCATGAACACTAGAAACCTCACCACCACCAGCATGATCCGACACATGGCATCCAAGCACCGTAATAAGTGGGAGGAACGCCTGGATCGCCCATCTGTGTCTGCAGGCCACACCACTGCCTCCTCTTCCCCTGTTTTCGGTGCCGGCCAATCGCCTGTCGAAGGCGCAGGCCCGCATACCTCCCGCCCTGCACCTGTACCATCTGAAGCACCATCAGCGACCACATCCACTTCCCTGTCCCAGCGCAGCGTCCAAATGCCGTTACCCCAGGCATTTGAGCGCAAGCGAAAATACCCAGCCACCCACCCACAGGCCATAGCACTAACCTCACACCTTTCCAAATTACTGGCCATCGAAATGCTGCCATTTAGGCTTGTGGAGACTGAGTCCTTCCGCAGCCTGATGGCAGCAGCTGTCCCTCGGTACGCGGTCCCCAGCCGCCACTACTTTTCCCGGTGTGCCATCCCCGCATTACACCACCATGTGTCCCGTAACATCACCCGTGCCCTGACCAACGCAGTTACTGGGAAGGTCCACTTAACGACTGACACATGGACAAGTGCTTGTGGCCAGGGACGCTACATTTCCCTGACGGCACACTGGGTGAATGTCGTGGAGGCTGGGAGCGACTCGGACCCTGGGATGGCACGGGTGCTACCCACGCCGAGGATTGCGGGCCCTACCTCCATCAGGGTTTCCGCCAGCACCTACGTTATTGGCTCCTCCTCCTCCGTTTCCACCTCCGAATTCTCTGCACGCAGCGCCACTCACCCATCAGCCGGTAGCTGGAAGCAGTGTAGCACTGCAGTGGGGAAGCGTCAACAGGCCGTGCTGAAGCTGATCTGCCTTGGGGACAAACAGCACACGGCCTCAGAGCTGTTGCAGGGGATTAGTCACCAGACCGAGCAGTGGCTCTCGCCACTCAACCTGCAACCAGGCATGGTTGTGTGTGATAATGGGCGTAACTTGGTGGCGGCTTTGGAGCTCGGCAAGCTCACACACGTACCATGCCTAGCGCATGTATTTAATTTAGTGGTTCAGCGATTTCTAAAAACCTATCCCAATTTGCATGATCTCTTGACCAAGGTGCGCCGCGTGTGTGCACATTTCCGTAAGTCATCAACAGCTTCAGCCGGCCTGTTGAAGCTGCAGCAGCGCTTACAATTGCCAGCTCACCGGCTGCTGTGTGACGTGAGCACGCGCTGGAACTCCACCTTCCACATGTTGGCCCGGCTTTGTGAGCAGCAGAGGGCAGTAGTGGAGTACCAGCTGTTACACGGTCGTCGCCTCTCCGTTCAACTTCCTGTAATCAGAAGTGAGGAGTGGGAATGGATGTCAGACCTCTGTGAGGTTTTACGCAATTTTGAGGAATCGACACAGATGGTGAGCGGCGATAACGCTATTATCAGTGTAACCATCCCACTTCTGTGTCTACTGAAACGCTCGCTGCTCACAATTAAAACCGACGCTTTGCATGTGGAAGAGATGGAAATGCGGGAGGAAGAGCTTACACAAGGTGATAGCCAGAGCACCCTCACTTCGTCTTCTCAGCGACAATTGGAGGAGGCGGAGGAGGAGGAAGACACGGTTGCCTCCGCTACAGAGGGTAGCCATGGAACTTTAGTTCCATCTCTTCAGCGTGGGTGGGCAGAAGAGGAGGAAGAGGATGAGGAGATTGAGAGTCATCCTCCTGGTGAGGACAGCGAAATCTTGCCTGTTGGTACTCTGGCACACATGGCTGACTTTATGTTAGGCTGCCTTTCCAGTGACCCACGCGTTATACGCATTTTAGACAACACGGATTACTGGGTGTTCACCCTTCTGGACCCCCGCTACAAAGAGAATTTCTCATCTCTCATTCCTCTGGTGGAGAGGACAAACAAAATGGTGCAATACCAGAAGGTTCTTGTCGAAAAATTGCTCCAAAATTTTCCATCTGACAACGCTGGCGGCAGAGTACGTGCTACCTTGGCCAACCGAGGAGGGGAGAAAAGGGGAGCACACAGCAGTTCCGACAAAGGCAGGGAAACACTCTCCAAGGCGTGGGACACCTTCATGACACCCCGCCAGCACCCTCAACCTGATGCGCAGCCTAGTGTCACAAGGAGGGAAAAGTTTTGGAAGATGGTGAAGGAGTACGTAGCAGACCGTGTCAGCGTCCTCAATGATCCATCTGTGCCTTACAACTACTGGGTGTCCAAGCTGGGCACGTGGTATGAACTGGCACTCTACGCCTTGGAGGTGCTGGCCTGCCCTGCCGCCAGCGTTCTGTCTGAGCGGGTATTTAGTGCTGCTGGTGGCATCATAACAGATAAGCGTATCCGCCTTTCCACCGACAATGCTGATAGGTTGACACTTATAAAAATGAACAAGGCCTGGATTTCCCCTGACTTCTCCACTCCACTGGAGGAAAGCCCCGGGGGAACATAAACTCACTTTATATATGTTATTTACAATGATGGGAATACTCTGTATTCCCATTCACCCCTTCCACCCAAAAAACGGGTATATGGTTGACTCTTAATCTTCTCATCCTCCTCCTCCTCTTCCATATGCCCTGTGATATAATTTTTATACAGGGCCAGCTCACCAGCGGGCCCTGTGATATAATTTTTATATAGGGCCAGCTCACCAGCGGGCCCTGTTTGACAATTTTTGTATAGGTCAGCTCACCAGCGGGCCTTCTCATATAATGTTTTATTGGGTCAGCTCTCTAGCGGGCCCTCTCATATAATGTTTTATAGCGTCAGCTCACTAGCAGGCCTTCGCATATAATGTTTAGGATGGTCAGCTCCGCAGCAGACCCTCACCCATAATGTTTTAGATGGTCGGCTCAGCGCACGTTTCCCTCTTAATCATGGCCTCAGTTCAGAAAAATCAAGGAAATTTTTGGGAGAATTTGCCTCTGCGCACGTTTCCCTCTTAATCATGGCCTCAGTTCAGAAAAATCGAGGAAATTTTTGGGAGAATTTGCAGATGATATACAAGTAAATATACAGCAAATACTGTTTGGTAACAATTTTTCGCCTAAAGTCGTTTTTATCTGCCTTTTTGTGTGTTTTACGGTCAGTCTGTAAAAATGGCGTACTACGGGCAAAAGATCGTTCCCAGCAGCGACGTTGGAGTCCAAGATGCATCCAGACATCCTCCCTATGCTGTCCCTGAACCATTTCTGTGGTGTTTCCATAATTTTCTGCCCTTTTCCTATGGACCAGGCACCCTCCCCTCATCAGAGCAGGGGGTGCCTGGTGTAATGCTCGAGTCCTCCCATTGACTTCAATGGGGCTCGGGTGCTCGGCCGAGCACTCGAGCCTCCGGGGGTGCTCGGTCAGAGCACCCAAACACCCGAGCATTGGGGTGCTCGCTCATCACTAGTGAAGTGTCAGTTGCAGGGTTAAATCATATAATCCATTGATGATAAGTAGAGGTGGACATTGTAATGGGGTTGAAGAAGAAAGCAGACTGAAGATCTTTTTCTGACTGCGGTTTAGAGGTTAACTGAGCAGATTGTAAACTCAGTCCTGGTAATCCTGGATTCTTGCATCAGGTGTTCAGCAGATTTAATACAATATGCAAACGTCAGTGCTTGGTGAAGATAAACATTTCTTTGGTCTGAATCCAGCATGAGTAGTTATTTTGTTGACAGTCCTCAGTCCATCCTCTCCATCTCACTCTAACTCTCTTAAAAACCAGACTTTAGAACAAGACATACTGCTAGTTCAGAGCTCTTATATAGGGAGATTTGGGACATGTGATTCAACACAAGTGGGCCCAGTCAAGTATATTAGCTGTCGCGGTTTTATTGAACACTCAGACAATTTGGTAGGATAAAATAGAAAAGCTTTATTAGGCAAAATAAAGTGCAACAAGGCCCCTCACGGGTCCAAACTCTACAAACAGCAGTAAGAAAGTTTGACACAGGACAGGACAAATTAATAACAATACAATAAGGAGGCTCTACCGACCTTACCGAATAACGGGTAAGGCAGCCTAATATCTAATGCAACAAGGAACTGAGGAGGATCTACCGGCCTTACCGAATACCGGGTAAGGCAGCCTGATATCTGGTGCAACAAGGAACTGAGGAGGCTCTACCGGCCTTACCGAATACTTGGTAAGGCAGCCTGATATCTGTTGCAACAAGGAACGGAGGAGGCTCTACCAGCCTTACCGTATACCGGGTAAGGCAGCCTGATATCTGGTGCAACAAGGAACTGAAGAGGCTCTACTGGCCTTACCGAATACCGGGTAAGGCAGCCTGATATCTGGAGCAACAAGGAACTGAGGAGGCTCTACCGGGTCACAGGCTGAGTGAGTGAGATGATCTAACAACGTAACCGCTAGGCCGGATAACACAGACTAAGTGTACGTAACAGAGGCCACAGGGAAACACAGGCTTCGTGTAGGTAAAGGACTGGCAATGGTAACCGATTAGTGACCGGATAGCACTGATTGGGTGTGCTTAACGGAGGCCACAGATAGTCATAGGCTGAGCATATAGTGGGTAGGCAATGGTAACCGCTTAGTGACTGGATAGCACTGACAGGGAGTACTTAACTGAGGCCACAGATAGTCACAGGCTGAGCATATAGTGGGTAGGCAACGGTAACTGCTTAGTGACCGGATAACACTGACTGGAAGTACTCAAACGGAGGCCACAGATAGTCACAGGCTGAGCATATAGTGGGTAGGCAACGGTAACCGCTTAGTGACCGGATAGTACTGACTGGGAGTACTTAACGGAGGCTACAGTTAGTCACAGGCAGAGAGTAGCGCAACCAAAGGCAACAAATCTGAGAGGACTGACAATAATAGCGAGGGCAACACAAATAGCGTAAGTCAGTCAATGCCTGGATCAGAATCAGAGAGCGGAAGTCAGCCACAGCCTGGATCGATACACAGAGAGCTGTAGTCAGCCAAAGCCTGGGTCGGTCCACAGAGAGCGTTAGACAGCCAAAGCCTGGATCGGTACACAGAGAGCGGTAGTCAGCCAAAGCCTGGGTCGGTACACAGAGAGCGGTAGTCAGCCAAAGCCTGGGTCAGTACACAGAGAGCGGTAGTCAGCCAAAGCCTGGATTGGTACACAGGAGCAAAACAGGCGCAAGGTCAGACGGAAACTGGATCAATACGGAACAGGAGCACAGAATAAAGTAAGGTCTGGAACACCACGAAAGGGCACAGGCCTAGTGACAGAAGGGAGTATATAAAGGCTAGCCCTGGGAGGGGCTAGCTAGCACCAATAAGAGACAGCCAAACACAAACCTGGAAGTAAGAATGTCGCACAAGAATCACGGGCACCGTGATATTAGCACATCAAACAGTTAGTACTGAATGTGTGAAAATAAGCAGACAGAAGTAATATGGACATCAGGAAAGGATGATAACAATATTACCTGAATGTCACAATCCACAGCAGACCAGAGATATGACACCAAGATAGTAATAAGCAGTTGAAAATTAATAACTGAGGTATAATAATTCAGTCTAACACTCTCTGGAGACTTAAAAACCAGACTTTAGAACCAGACACACTGCTGCCAGGTATCAGAGGGGTTAAGGGCAGGGACTTTGGTGAATTTAGAGATGAGTGGTGTGGTGTACATGAAGACACTGGGGAGGCTGTGGTAGTCACTGCCGTTTACAGCCAAATAGGCTTTTTCCCATTCTCTGCAGCCCTGTGTTTTGCAGAGGAGCAGCAGGTGCTCTCTGTGGACATCTTGTAAATGAAGGAAATATTGGCAGTTTGTCAAGGTCTCATCTATAACACTATGCCAGCCCCTCACCACCACTACCATACACATCTGCCACATTGTAGGTTGTACTTAATTTTTTGTTAACACTTAGCATCATCATGAATATGTGCCAGTGTCACTTAAGCAGGACTTTAGTGTTGTGGGTGATGAATAAATGCACTATGCATGCTAACACATTTTTCAAGGTATATGTTGCTGTACGACTCACAACTTTGACTTTCAGCTACTTATTTCACCTCAGAAGAAGTAATATTGTGCTGGGAAATATTGCACCATAGGAAACATAGGAGAAATATGTGTTGAATATGAGAAAAATGTGTTGGAATAGGTGAACAATTTGCAGGTATAGGCAAAAAGGAGGACAGTTTTAATTGGAGAAAAGGAGAAAACTTTTGCGAAAAAAAGAGAAAAATCAGTTTTTCATGAAAAGTCATGCAGGAAATTTGTCTCACTTTTTGGCCCTCCCTAATCATTACTACAATTAGGAAAGCCCATCTGCCTATCCTGCCAGAGCTTCTCTGCCTCCCAACATGTACTTTGTACCAGAACAGTACTGTTCTGGTGTTATTCATTAGTTCACAGGCAACTGCTGTCTAAGTTACTTGCTGATTTTGTCATTGTTATGTCTGTGTTAGAAGTGTCTGGGGGATGTGAGTGAGAAGGGAACAAAGTAGGTTGACCTCAAATGCCCCAATAATCTGATTTGAAAAACATAGGTAGATGTGGTCCAAGTTCCTTCCTGATCTGTGTGTTAGACATGTCTGGGGATGTGAGAAGGAAACAAAAAGAGATTTACCGCAAATACCTCAAAATTGTGTCTGACCAATTTGATTTGAAAGATACAGGTAGCTGCAGTTCAAATTCATTGCTAATCTTGCTGTTATTATCTAGGTGTTGGACGTATCTGGGGGTGAGAGTGAGAAAAGGAGCAATTGAGGTTGACCACCAATTATGTCAACAAACTCTCTGACTGATTTGATTGGAAAGACACAGGCAGCTGCAGTCCAAGTTCCTTGCTGATATTGCTGTTATATATGCTGTTCTGGGGGAGTCTGGGAAAAGAATTTGCTGAACAAGGTTTTTTTTTGTACAGTGATAGTATAGGGTGGACAACCTTGAAAAAAAAAAATATATATATATATTAAAAGAAATAATAAAACATAAGGTGACAGCTGACTGGGACCCTGATGTGAGCTGTGTGACTGAGCTGAGGCAGACTTGATTGATACTAGACGAGACTGAGTGTTTTGTTGAGGACCAAGGGAAGACATCACATTCTATCTTTCTTTGTGACTCAGGAAGTTCCCTTAGGCAACATTTATTCCTTGTTAAACACTTTCTCGGGTCTCAAGATTAACAGTTCACTATTGAAATGTCACCATCATTGTGAGGACCAGCCAAATTATAATGTCGCATAAATGAAAAGTCTGACATCAGATTTTCGTCTGCATCAAAAGGACAAAATTCTCATTTTTCATGCTTAATGGTCTCTTCTCCATGCTGGTCGCCATATAGAAGATGACATGCTTATTCATTCCTGCCCATCCAGTCGCCCAGTTCACTATGGTGGAGAAAACAGTGCCCGAGCATCTTCTCCATGCTGACTGTGAGATCAGACAACCAAGGAGAACTGGAAGAGAACAGAATGGCAGAAAGAGAAGAGATAACAACATTGTCTGTCACTGCCATAGTAAATCAGCCCTACTGACGCAAATTACAAAAGTATGTCATACATAACTGTTAACAGAGAAAGTAGTATGTTATTCAGACTCACTTCTGTTCTTTGATAGTAAAAAGGCTCTCACCTTAAGTAAGCAGTTCTTTGTCAGCTGATCACCCGGCCAGGCTTTATTTATTTACAGATTGTCTTGTGCACACACACTACTTACCAAGCACTGTTCAATTTGACTGTTATACCTAGCCTGAGAACTATGGCACAGCCTCCACTAAATACAGATACCTCCTCCTATACAAATATCCATGCTGTGCCTTAAGCTGAATTCAAAGTTCATCCTTTCAACTTTAAGTGCATTCAGTCACCACAAAGTCACATAACGTGCAATTTAAATTTATATTGAGAGCTGCCATGTTGATTTCTCTTCCATCTGAAAGAGCTGCGTTCTCTGAGCATGGCTGGTAAATCCCTAAAACATGGTCACCACATAAAGAGCAACATTTCCATAGGATACCAAGATTAACCAGCCTAAATCTGTTGTTTCTCAGTCAGACAGAATATGGACCATGTCATCAATTCTATGAAATGTGAGGAATCTTTTAAATATTTGGGTCTGACAGTTGCGTCTTCATCAGGGCTATTTCTTCTGGACAATCTTCAGCCTATTATAACCCACTTTAGATATAAAACCCAGTCATGGATCAACCTTCCCCTGAGTGCAGGGTTGAGACCTTCAAGTTCCGGCTGTCGACACTGGTGGCCGGCATTCTTTTAGACCCATATCCTTAATATAACTACTACAACTTAGTATAACTACTACAACTTGTAATTTCATGCAGGATGTATTACATCCCAATATAACTTTATAAAATGGGTAAACTACAGAAGGACAGGTACTTTTCTAATCTTTTCTGGCACTGTCTTTCAGTCTGATGCTACTGGGAGGAGGTGGCTGAAGTAATTTTGCTGGTGTTGCACTGGAGACTACCCACTGACCCAAAAATCTGTTTACTATCAATACTGCCTAGCCAGTTGATGATATACACTTTGATCAGAGAGTTATTGCGTGGAAGGTGGTGGAAATTGTGGGCTGGTGGAAGAACCCCACCCACCCATGCCTGCTGGATCAAACTGGTAAATAACAACCTTCCTCACTATAAGGGTTTTTAGCTACACAGAGGGTCCCCTGATACATTCCAATCAATTTGGGGCAAATGGATATCCCATATTTATCCACAATACCAATAATTATACTAACCATTAATGTCTCTGTGGCCAGAGCTTAGATGGAGGGGAAATGAGAGAGATACAGATTGAGTGTGGAAGCCAACACATTGGATATTATAAGGGTGATTTGTTGTTCTCTGAATAGCCATGTACAATTGCAGTTCTGGGAGTTGGAGCTTGGCCTCAGGAGATGTGTGTGTGTGTGTCTGCATATGAGTGTGTGTGTGGGATGGAGGATGTCCTTGCCAGGAGGAGTTCTCAGTGTGGTTTAGGGTTTTTATGTTTTTGTTTTTTTTTGGGGGGGGGGTTGTTTTCCTTCTGATGTTTGGAGGTGGGATTTTTGTTCTGTAAACATGAAAAACTGGGTGTAGACATATTTTGCTAATGTACTATGTTTCTCATTTATGTATGTGCTTCACTCTGTCCTTAATAAAAATACTTTATAAAAAAAAGTATTAAGACTGAGCTATGCAATCAACACATCAGCTACTGTTGGAGCTATACTCTGTCTCTACTGGTGCCTCACAATGACTCTACCCATGCCTTGAGATATAAAGGAGACATTAAAGGGATAGTAATACTTCGTTTTAACTTTATTTTATTTTGTAGGCATTAAAAAAACATGAAGAATGATATAAGTCTTATCTCTCAAACCTTTATGGTTTATGAGATATTCACAAGCAAAGTTCCCCTCCCCGCCCCTTTTACCTAGTCAAAAGCCATTTCTTCTCAGATGTGAGTCTGGTTGTATGACAGTACAGATAACAGAAGGGGACAATTTTCTTTGTATGAAAACAATGAAAGCCCTTCCCCCCTTGACACGTTTTTCAGCTTTTTCCTTTATCTTAATTGAAGATTGTCCCTCTCTGCAGTCTACCTGGGCATCTCCCTTCTGATCTGGTTGAACAGGGGGGGGATACTTTGTGAATATCTCTTAAACCATAAAGGTTTCAGAGATAAGACTTATATCATTCTTCATGTTTTTTTAATGCCTACAAAATAAAATAAAGTTAAAATGAAGTATTACTATCCCTTTAAGGCCTTCTTATCTGCCCTTAACCTCCAGGTGCCTGATTAAGTCCTTTTGGGGCTAGAGGATGAGGATTTACATTCCTCTACTCTCCAAAGGCTACAACTAACCACCCATTTAGGTTGTCTGATTACTCTATCAAATATCTGGGGGGGTTAACATTGCCTCCTCTTTTGATGTCCTTTTCCAACTCAAATACCCCCCTTTTCTGTAGGCGATACAGTTGGATCTATGTAAAAGGTAACCGCTGTAACTTTCATGGTACGGCAGGGTAAATGTGGTAAAAATTAACATTCTCCCTAGAATTCTGTATCTTTTATAAACTCTTCCTATCAAACCCCAATCTTCTTTCTCTGCCCTTATGGAGTGTTCATTGAATCGATTAATTTAGTCTGCCACAAGTTAAATAAGGCACTTTATGCCTCAGTAAGAATCTAGGAGGCCTGGGTCTTCCTAATCTCAGAAAATACTATCATGCCTCCTTCCTTGATTTGATCATAGATTGGACTTATTGGGGCCAGACAAGATCTGGGTGGGTTTGGAGGATGCCATGGTTCATCTTGCAGACTGCCTGGTCCTACAGAGGAGAAGACAGGTCTGATCTCACCCTGTCCTGGTGAATGTACTGGTGACTTGGTCGACGTAACAAGAATGGTACCCTGGCCTCATACCCATTGGCAGCTTCTCCAGTATTTTGTAGCAGAATATGGTTCTTCTTATGAACTGTTAGAGATGAGAAAAGTGGTTGGCAGCCTGCTTCTCCCATCTAGCCCTATTCTTCCTTTTACCCTTCACCCACTCCCATGTCATCCTTCTCCCCCCTTTTTATTTTTTTCTCCCTTCTCTCTCTTCTGTTCCTTGTTCTTGCCTTCTTACTCTTCTTCCTCTCCACTTCTTGACACTTTCTCTCCTGCGTGCTGCAGTGGTGCTCAGCTTCTTGCTCACTCTCTCTCTATTACTATTTCGGACAGCAAAATTTCGGACAGCAAAATTCTTCGCCAATTTTTCAATGGCTAGAAAGTTTCCACCCATTAATTTACATGGCTCCCGCCTTTTCTCTATAAAAACGTGACATATTTGCGGAACTGAAACACAATAGAAACAGCTACAGAGCAAGGTAGACATGCTGTGCTGTTCTGCTGGTTTTTGTTTGGGAAATTGAGACAGGAGAGGCTCATAGTGACTAGTATCACACTGAGAAAGGAGGAACTGGAAGAACACTTATGTGTCCAGTGAGTCTGAAGAGGAGGACGAGGAAGTGAGCACTACTAAATCAATGCTGTCCAATGCTGTCCAGTCTCCCTATATCATCCCTAGGGATCTTGGGGAATTTAATAGGAAGGGAGGAAGAAAAGGGTAGTACTAGTGAGAGCAGGACCAGTCAGCTGTAGGGGTGGGTGAAAAGTGTGAAAAATTTCCCACATGGCTTTTCTCGAAAACGTGCCGATTTTTCTCTTGTCCCACAAAAATTTTTGCCTTTCCACCTATGCAAAAATCTCTTCCTTTTCGCCTATATTAACAAATTCTCCACCTAGGTTAACACATTTTAACACATTTTTCACCTATATTTCCTATAGGTACTACATTTCACCTCTACCACCTGACTTAGTCATGTTGTTAAACCTATTAAGTTACAGTTTCTTCTGCCATGTACTGCCAACCCATCCTTACTGAGTTCTTGGGAAGGAGTCAAAAATGTAAGAAAAATAATACCAAAGTATACCTGTGGAATGGAAAGGTGGCCAAGATGTTGGCAGTGGACATACTGCCATAATCTATTGTAGAAAACTGAGGATTTAGAAAACTGATGTTATGTGTAGCTCCTCACGCATATTATTGATATCATTGAGGAGGTGCCTAGGCGTGAGCCTGCTTTTCTCCTGCTCACATGCTTATTACACAGACAACAGATAGCAAAATGCATATCTTTTGGCTCATGAGTGAAGTATCTCTATCTGTGGACTTCATAGACTGCAGGTTTCCTGATGGGCTGCTGCTTCTACTAGTGCTAGATGTTGCTACAATTGTACTATTACTAGGTGTTGCAGTCACTGCACTTTCACCAGCAGCAGAGGCACTCATGATAGCTAAGGCTGTGGATTTTGATAACTGCCGTTGTTGCTGCTGGTTACTCAACCCTAGTAGCTTGTGTGGCTGAGTGGGACTTGGACTCAAAAGAGGTGACAACGATGCTGATGATAAGTGATAAGATTACTGTGTATTTTGGCATCTTTGCTTGTCCAGGGTCAGACTTTCCAATTGTTTTCTCAGACACTTTATAGACAGGCACAGTGCTCTTATTCAGTGGTGGAAGATTGATCCTTTGCCTTTCAGCTAACTTTCTGAACAAGTTACCATCTCTCTAAATACCATCTTCAGCTATATCTGAATAAGAGGAGGATGATGCAGGTAATTAGGTCATCCCATTCCTCAGTTTTTCCCACTACCTTTTTTTTTTTTTTTTTTTTTAAATATTTTTATTAATGACAACCTTGATATGCAGCACAGAACAAGACAAGCTATGAAATATAACAATATAACACTGTATCATTCCAGACATGTAAACAAGAAGAAAACAGAGGATTCTTGGAAGTACCGAAGAATTATCCGGAAGCATCCTAGCAGAATTTTTATATTGTCCAAACAAAACCTCCAACAACAACAAAGACAAGGAAAAAAAAAGGGGGCAAGGGAGGGGGAGAGGAAAAAGGAAAATTTGTGTCCACCCAAGGAGGTCTCTCCCCCCCCCCCAGTACCCCCAGTGCATCACCACCCCCAGCACTCAAGCACTGGGCTCATTCCAAAGTGGAATATCCAATCTCCCCAAATCGCATGAAATTTATGTGGGGTCACTCTGTAAGTGTATACCAAACTGTAGTGTGGAAGATTCTGAGCCACCAGATGCCCCCAGTGATCATGTGAGGGCGGAGAAGCAGACATAGACACCATGGTAACTATCTTGCGAACCATAACAAAAGAGATTTTAAAGGGGGAGTGTCCATATCATCAGGGAAAATTGACAAGATACACAGCTTTGGAGTCAGGGGGATTAGCCTGCCCAGGACCCCTGACATAGAGGAGAAGACCCACTCCCAAAATTAGAAGAGCCCAGGACAGTAGCATAAAAGGTGCAGAAAAGCACCAGTATCATGAGAGCATCATTCACATAAACCATTATCCCTACCACCTGTCTTACTGAGGTAAAGTATGCCCTGTGAAGAAGTTTCAGATGGATGAGCAAATGGGTGCAAATGTAATGCCCATTGTGCTTTTTTACCTTTCGGTGGTGTGTCACATCGCAGGTGATAGAATACCTAACTGTGACTTCACATTACCAACGGTAGTTTCATTTTTTCTGATGGTGCCATTTGAATTAAGCCATTGATCTGGGATATTTTGATGCAAAGCCTTCTTCAATACAATTAAAATGGGTGGTCTATTATTAAATAGACAGCAGAAAACAAAGCTTAAATTTAGCATATTTTGGTAGGTTTTAAAACTCGAGAACTATAAGAATATAGTAGAAACATTAACACTGCCACCATTTTACTTTTGTTATTCTCCCACTCTGCTCTTCAATACTTACATAGTGTTGTACTTTGATTAATTTTACTATATTTTTATGGAAAAACTAATGTTAAAACACTGAAGAAATATGTGTATACATTTCTGAAAGTATATCATTTAACTGTAGATCTAAAGTCATCACAGAAATCTAATCATTGGCAATGCTATAGAACTAAAGACTGCTCAATGTATATATCCCTTCAATACCATTACATTTTCAAACTTTTAATAAGATAAAAAAACTGCACTGCCTTAAAAACAAACAAAACTAAACAGAAAACATTTTTACATAACGGAAATGCATTAAATGCTATTAGATATTTATTCTTCAGTTTTAAAAAGATTAATTTAATATATTCACCCCATAATGCATTCAATAAAAAAACAGCAACAATAATAAAAACTAGATTGTTTTAACTGAACTGTAAGAACTGTAAGTAAAAATAAACATTTATGAATATGAAAACAATTTGTTCTCTATTATTCATCTAACACATGTTAAATGTGTCACATTATGTGTACAGTTTATTAGCTTCTTAAACAGTGTCCCAGCTGTAATTTTTATATCACATTGTGTTGCAACTTGGAACATAAGCATTAAATGTACTAGAGGAAGCACAGCTCATTTTCCTCTATTGCTGAATGGTCCTGTCACAGAAACATGCCAAAGTGTCCTTCAGATATATGGAGGTATACACAAGGTGAAACATCATTAATTTATATTGCTGTCTGTACAAAACACATCCAAGAACAATCAAGGTTTTCTAAATGCCTTCACTTAAGAGCAGTTGAGTTAAAGATCTTAAAGGTTGAACCTACGATAATTATTTTTCTGTCATCAAATTTTCCTGACATTCTTCAATTAAAGGGCAACAAAAATAAAATTAAAAACGATATGTTAATCACAGTTTTTTTATTTATTAATCTACTGTTGCCACTTTTGGCAGTAAATTACATCTCTCAGTATACAGGTCTACTCATGGTTTTCTCCTCCTCATAGCTGATGCTATGGTTTCCAGAGAGGGAATTCACAAGTCTTTTTGTTTTGCTGTGATGTCAAATCCATCTGTACAATCAATAGGAATGAGGCTGCTACTGACAGCTTTAGCCTTCCAGAGAAGTAGGACAAGAAGCTTGCAAAGATGTGTACAATTCAGGATAAATAAATAGGTTTATTTATATAGCGTCACAAGTGTACTCAGTGCTTTCACATTTAAGGGTCTAGACAATACAAGATTACAAGTGCTTTTCAAAATGAAACACTGGAAGTGGGGTCCCTGCTCAAAAACTTACAATCTAAAGTGATTAAGGGAGACATACAGAATACATAATGGTAAAGACTGTAATGCAGTGATAGAGTTCTGTTTGGGATAGGTAAAACTTAAATATCCTAAGAAAGTTATAAGTGCCTTGGATGTACAAAGTCAGTGGCTTCTAGTTGAGATGGTGAGATTTTAAACAAGACTTGAAGACTGCAAGAAAAGTGCACGTGGTGTAGTCTTGGAGGTAGAGCATTCCACATATAATAAGCAATGAAGGAGAAGAGTTTGATATGAGAGAGAGATGTAGACTCAAAAGGAGCTAGGAGAAAAATGTAATTGGGTAATCTTAAGGGGTGGGAAGGAGCATAGAGGGAGACCTGAGTGGAAATGTAGGAAGGGGTAGAGGAGAGAAAGGTCTTGAAAGAGTGAACCAGTATTTTGTTTGATAACTGGAGTATGATAGGCAGCCATTGGAGAGATTTGATGGGGAGTGGGGCAGGGACCTAGGTGACAAATAGGTAATGCCTGATGCAGCATTCTTTATGGATTGAAGTGCAAAAGTATAGGTCAGAGATGTTGAAATAGGCTTGCAAACCTGGTATGCAAGCAGCTCACTAGGACTGGTGTTCTAAGCCCAGGATGCAATCATTTTTAGATCACAAGTGCTATACACAGAGAAGAAATATTCTAGAGCATATCGTACTGGTCTAGCCAAAATGACAGTCCATCTACAAAATGCCAGACAATTCCTCTCTGAATGAGAGAAACAGCCAGCCTCAGATACCTTTCGACCTTATTGGGCCTCCTCAGTGAGGTGCAACTAATCCCTGTAGGCACTTGCGAGCAAGGTGTCCATGTCTGTATTCCCCCATTACTCTCAGAGTGACCAATCCCAAGAGCAATTTACAAATGCAAAAGTATTGGTCAGAGATGCTCAACTAGACTTATGAACCTGTAAGGATATGCAAACAGCTGATTAGGACTGGTATCCTACACCCAGGGTGCAATCTCTTATATATCTCTTTTATGTATTTATTTACACAGCTTAGTGTTATTGGTATGGATGGATGAACCTTTTCCCCTCAAAAGAGAATCAGAAAAAAAATGGCACTGATCACCTAGCGAGGAATGTCTCGCGAAAAATTACGTTTTTCCACTTTTTTCATCTTTTTTCTGCAGGCATAGTATAAAAAAGTCTTAGGGTCCCACAACATGGTATTCTGTGTTTGGATGAGGAAGAGAGAGCAGCACATTTGTCAGCTAATGAAGATGGGCTAATAAAAAGGAGTTGAAGCTTAGTTTAGGGCATTTTGTAGGAAGGACATTGTTCTCTGCATTAGGGGAATCTGAGGACACTGGGGGAGAGGAATGGAGAAAGAAGGTTGACTCCAAATACCCCAAAATTCAGTGTCACTGACAGGCAAGACCCAAGCAGTCATGATCCAAGTTCCTTTCTGATCTAGATGTTAGCTCTGTATTAGGGGAGTCTGTGGGAATGAAATAGGAGCAAAGGAGACAATCCAAATACCCCTAAATCTTGTGTGATTGATTTGGAAGACACAGACAGCTGTGATTCATATTCCTTCCTGATCTGGCAGTTATCTATGTGTCAGGAACAGGGATGTCTGAGGGCGTGAAAAGGGAGGGGAATTACTCAAATACAAATACCCCAACATTTTGGGGTTTTGACTGATCGGGAAGTCATAGGAAGCCATGATCCAAATGTCATCATGATCTGGCTGTTATATCTGTGTTAGTGTTGTTTTTTTTTACTTGTATAGGGGTGACACTTAATAAAAAAAAGGAAGAAAAGAAAATTAAAGAAATAAAATACAAAATTGAAATGTGACAGAGACAGGGAGGGACCCTTATGTAAGATTTGAGTGGGGCAGACTGATACTTGAGGAGAATATTGTAAAGGACCAAGGGAAGACATCACAATCAGTTCTATTATGTACTTAAAAGTAAACTATACACACACACAGTAGCTGAATAATGTCCAGCAAACACACAAGTATGCCCAGCAAACACACATAGGTATGGCAGAGTGAAAGGATTAGGAGCAGCAAATGGATATGTGCATAAAGTGGTAGTCCAAAACCTGGGCCATGGTTGCTGAAGAAGATTAAAAAGGATGGTTATCCTTTATCCTCCAACCATCTAAAACACTGAAGATGACAATGAGTCTCATTCCAGTGTTGTTGATGGCATATTGAAATAAGGTGTAGCTACTAACTGCTTAATATAAATATAAACAATCAAGCACAAAAACACATATCCTGAAAAGAGAGGAAACATTGCAAAAATAAAAGTAAAAATAAATATTCTGAGACCTCTAAAAGCCTAGAAGAATAATGCTGTCGATGACCTAATGACTGATGATGTTGATGATTTAGATCTAGAATATTTCTCTCCAGCATCTTCCTCTTCTTCAGATACAGAAGACATTGAAAGTGAGAAAGATGAAGCTATGACTAGGGGTGGGTGAAATCTCTTGCTGTGTTTCCGCGAGAAATTCTGCAAAACCACGTTGTTGTCTGCCTTTTTTTTACTGGAAAATCCACTTTAAATCCAGCTATGAAATTTTTCAAATTTTTCATCCATTGGCCAAAATTCTTCACCATTTTTTCAATGGCTAGAAAGTTTCCTCCCATTGATTAACGTGGTTTTCGCCTTTTTGCTATAAAAACATGACGTATTTGCGGGAGTGAAACACAACAGAAGCAGCTACAGAGCGAGGTAGATGTACTGTGCTGTTCTGCTGTGATCTTGAGGAAAAGTGAGGCAGGAGAGGCTCATAGTGATTGCTATCACTATGAGCAGGTTTAAAAATAATCAAAGGAGGAACTGGAAAGACCCTTATGTGTCCACTGAGTCTGAGAAGGAAGTGAGCACAGATGCATCGCTTGAGCTAGTTGTGGTAAGCGGAACCTTTATCATCCATCAACCATGTTACTGCTGTTGTTGATCCTATTCCCTTTCAGCTGCCTAATCATCCTGCTGGTTAAACAACTCCGCAGCAGTAAGAAAAGCAGTCGCAAATTCCGCATCTACATCAGGGCATTTGACAATGGCCAGTGGCCACTGGCCAACAGGACATCACCAGGCCAGTACTGCTTTGTTTTCTCTGGGCTTTTGCTTTTAAAAAACAAAAAGCAAGCAAACATAGTCCTACAAAAAATAAAAAATGTTGGGGTATTTATTTCTAACAAACCTAAGTCCTACAAATCAGTGTTTCTTTAGGGCTTGTGCCAAACAAGCTTAACCCTTTGAGTGCCAGAGGGGTACGCAATGCATTGCAAAGCAATGTGTTGCATACCCCTCTGGCACTCAAAGGGTTAAGTCCTACAAATCAATGTTTCCTCAGGGCTTGGGCCTCTAATAACAAATCTAATAAATCATCCTCTACAATATACTCTGTCAGTATCAGTCCACCCCAGTGGTAGCTTATGTCAGGGGGTTCCCATCTCTGTTACTTTAAATTCAAATTTCTTATTTATTTTTTTTTATTAACTATTCCCCCAATACCAGTCAAGAACCCCTCAAAACAAATTCCCTGTTCAACTGATTCATTCCCCAGACCCCTTTTATACCATGTCTTATGGGGGGTTTTATTTGTATTTAGGATTTATTTTTATTAACTGACCCCCAATCTCAGTAAACAACACCTAAGAAAAATCCCTGTTCAACTGATTCTTTCACCACACCCCACCAACACCTTTGTGCCTTTGGGAAATAAAAAAATATTTGCTACGTTTTGTGTATAAATTCAATGTTCCCATTGATTTAAATGGGATAAGCTAGGTGAAAAAAGACAGAAAATCAACACTTTTTGTGGGAAATTATTCGCCATGCGGGAAGTGCCATTATTCACTGATTTCAGTTTGAGTTGAACATTTCTGCCCATCCCTGGATATGACCAGAAAGATAGCTGAAAGGCAAAGGTTCAATCCTCCATCACTGAAAAGGAGCACTGTGCCTGTCTACAAACTGTTTGAGAAAAGAGTTCGGAAGTCTGACCATGGACAAGCAAAGATGCCCAAAAATACACAGTGATCCTGACAGTCATCATCAGCATCAGGACTACTCCCAAGTCCAAGCCTCACTCAGCCACACACACTAGTGTTGAGTAACTAGCAGCAACAATACAGGTTATAAGCATCCACAACTTTAGCTATGATGAGTGCCTCTGCTGCTGTTGAAAGTGCAGCACCTTTGACACCTTGTAGTAGTAGTAACATAGTAACATAGTAACATAGTAACATAGTAAATTAGGTTGAAAAAAGACACAAGTCCATCAAGTTCAACCTTCGCTTCATACCTCAGTAACTAAGAATTTTATAGCTTTCCTGCTACCAATTAACTTAGTCTTTATCAGACCTTCCTGATCTGCCTACTGATAAACAGTATAACTCTGTATGTTCCCTTTTGAAAGAAATGTATCTAATCTTCTCTTAAATGTGTCCATTGTATCTGCCATAACTACCTCCCTGGGCAATGAATTCCACAATTTGACAGACCTTACCGTAAAAAAACCCTTCCTCTGCTGAAGTTTAAACCTCCTTTCCTCTAATCTCAAGAGGTGTCCCCTGGTCACCTGAGCAGGCCTTGGAATAAATAGCTCACCGCAGAGATCCTTGTATTGACCTCTCATATACTTGTACAATGTGATAAGGTCTCCTCTTAGTCGTCTTTTCTCTAGAGTAAATAAACCAAGTTTGTTTAGTCGTTCCTCATATGTCAAGTCCTCCATTCCCTTAATTAATTTTGTTGCTCTCCGCTGTACCCTCTCTAGTTCTAGTATATCCTTTTTCAGAACCGGTGCCCAAAATTGCACTGCATACTCAAGGTGAGGTCTTACCAATGATTTGTATAATGGCAAAATAATGTTATCCACTCTTGCTTCAATACCTCTTTTTATGCAAGACAGGACTTTGTTTGCCTTTGCTACTGCTGTTTGACACTGGTCACTGTTTCCAAGTTTGTAGTTGACAAGGATACCCAGGTCTTTTTCTAGCAACGAGTCACCTAAAATTATTCCATTAAGTTTATAAGTAGCCTTGGGATTGTTTCCTCCCAAATGCATGACTTTACACTTCCCCACATTAAACTTCATATTCCACATGTTTGCCCAGTCTGACATTGTATGTAAGTCCCTCTGTAGAGAGAAAATATTATATATAGTAGAAGAATTGCATCTGCATCTTGACCCAGTAGTAGTAGTAGTAGCAGCCCCTTGGGAACCACTCATTCTATGAAGGTCACAGTATGAAAAAAAACACATGATGGGAGGGAAGCAGGCTCATACCTAGGCACCTACTCAATGAGATCATACCTAAAGCACAAGGTGTGACTGGTAGACATGTCATCAACAGGTCAGAGGTGCACAACTAGAAGCAATCCTAAAAGTTCACAGGTCTTTGAGACACATAAGACAAGTAATGTTGATGTGTCAAAGAATGTACCAGGAATTTGTTTATTTGATATAACACCTATTTCTCCTGCTGCAGAGGAGTATGACTGAATTTGTTGTAGGACTGCCCATGCCAACACATGCTGCCTCCACCTCCACCATCTCTTACATTTTAGTGTGCTTTGAACAAGATTCTCACATAGTGTGCATTAAAAGCAGTGAAGAATACATTCTTGCCACTTTGTTGGACCCCCTACTTTAATTACAAAATTTTGTAATTTCATCTGAAGTGTGATCAGTATTTTACAACAGCAAGGAGTCAGCAGCATCTCTCTGTGGAATCAAATTCTGTCAAGGAATATAAAGATATGCTTATTGATTGAGTGGAGGGTTGTATTGTGAATAATGAGAGGGAGACATTTAGGGGCAAAAAACTGCTAGAACTCATAGTAAAAAGGAAGATGGCAAAGGGTCTATACCAGCAGCAGAAGCAGCTAAATCATCAACCAGAATATCCCATTCCTGTTCTGAGCACAGGGCAATACATGGTTCTCAAGAGAGGCAATCAAGCATTTGTGGTGTTGTTGGTGGCACTGATGGTGGTACATCTCTTTGGGACTTGCTCCCTGAGTATGGGTTGGGAACTGATACATAGGAACACTTTGTATCTCCTCAGTGCCACTGCATGTGGGATGGTTTTGGCATACTTGCAGGATAGTTACTTTATCAGCAGAAATAATGACTCTATAGACTACTGGCAAACTGTCACGACTAGCCTAACACAGAAGCTCAGAAGTAGGAAAGATACTCCTCCAACAAAGGTGATTGGGGCTAGAGGCTAGAGAATGTCGCTAGAGGGCGACGCTGGAGTACGTAGGCCAACCGTAGGGGGGTGTGCTGCGGCCAAAGCCGTCTAAAGGTGCTAGCCGCAAGGCTAGATAGCCCCCTTCGGTTGAGCCTCCGGGGACTCAGGACACCCCACTACGGCTGGACTATACCCCAATCACCTCAGGGAGAAACTGCCTCCAAGAAGATGGAATAGTAGGACACAAGCAGGACTCGTCACAGGATACAGGACACAGGACTGACCAGAGCAGGACACGGGACTGACCACAGCAGGACACAGGATACAGGACACAGGACTGACCAAAGCAGGATACACAGGACTGACCAGAGCAGGATACAGGATACAGGCGACAGGACTGACCAGAGCAGGATACACAGGACTGACCAGAGCAGGATACAGGATACAGGACACAGGACTGACCAGAGCAGGATACACAGGACTGACCAGAGCAGGATACAGGACACAGGACTGACCAGAGCAGGATACACAGGACTGACCAGAGCAGGATACAGGATACAGGATACAGGACACAGGACTGACCAGAGCAGGATACACAGGACTGACCAGAGCAGGACTGGAGACAGGACACTGGCAGCAGGCCACCGGAACACAGACAGCAGGAACTGGGCACTGGGAACAGGAGCAGGACACAGGAAAACCGGACTCTAGCAGAAGAAGGTGAACGAGGCTCTACTAGCCCTGTTCACCCGAATGGACGCTCAGACAACGCGTCCGTTGCAGGGAGAGGGCGCCCTAAATAGTGAAGCCCAACCGGCTTCATGAGGAGGAATGCGCATGCGCGCGTCCAAACCCGGAAGCCGAAGCTAACCGGAGTGAGGGAAGCACCGCCAGGAGTCGGCACGGCGGTGACACTCCCCTACCCCTACGGAGGACGTCAGGAGGGCTTGGTGGGAAACATGCGGTGGAAGCGCCGCACCAACACAGGAGCATGGACATCCATGGCGGGAACCCAGGACCTGTCCTCAGGACCGTAACCCTGCCAATCCACAAGATACTGCAAACGGCCGCGCACTCGCCTGGAGTCGAGTATGGCACTCACCACGAATTACTCCTGCCCAGCCACAGTAACAGGTGCCAGAACAACCGGAGCAGGGTGAGAAAAACGAGAGGATATCCATGGCTTCAGCAACGAGACATGGAAGACTGGGTGAATACGGAGGGAGGCTGGCAAGGCCAACCGATACACTACAGGAGACAAACGTTGTAGGACTCTGTAAGGACCCAAGTAGCGTGGACCAAGCTTACGGGAAGGCTGCCGAAGGTTGATGTTCTTGGCGGATAACCAGACCTTGTCACCAGGAGAATAGAGAGGAGCCAAGGAACGACGATGGTCAGCTGCGCTCTTGTGGCGTATTTGGGAGGCGAGCAAGGAAGTTCTGAGCGACTGCCAATGCTCAACCAACGAACGGACCCGGACCTCGGCCGAGGGCACCAAGGCTGAGCCCGGACGTAGAAGCAGGACTCGGGGGTTAAAACCCAAGGCTGCAAAGAAAGGTGAACAGCCAAGGGAAGAGTGATGCAGGGAATTGTAGGAAAATTCTGCCAAGGGAAGCAAGCAAACCCAATCGTTATGGTGCCTGTTACAGTAAGTCCTAAGATACTGCTCCAAGGACTGGTTGACCCGTTCAGTCTGGCCGTTGGTCTGCGGGTGGTAACCGGAGGAGAAGTGCAGATGGATGCCCAGACGATCACAGAATGTCCTCCAGAACCTGGAAATGAACTGTGATCCGCGGTCAGATGTGATATTCAGGGGCACACCGTGAAGCCACACGATGTCAGCAATGAAAGAATCGGCCAGTAGAGAGGCAGTGGGAACAGTAGGAAAGGCTCGGAAATGGGCTTGTTTGGTGAACCGGTCCACCACCACCCAAATAGTTGTCATACCTGCGGACCTGGGGAGCTCCACAATGAAATCCATGGACAACTGCGTCCAAGGCAAGGTCGGTACAGGTAGAGGCTGCAACAACCCGGCGGGTTTCAGGCGGGGTGTTTTCATACGTGCGCACGCAGAACAAGAAGCAACAAAGTCTGCGACATCAGTACGACAGTTCGGCCACCAGAAGTATCTGGACAGAAGCTCGAACGTACGTGAAACCCCCGGGTTTCCCGATACAGAAGAATAGTGGGCCCAACGAAGAACCTCGTTGCGGTGACATTGAGGAACAGACAACAGGTCCCCAGGAGGCGACTCGGTAGAAGGCAGCCCATTCTGAGCCTGACGTATAGCCTGTAAAGTGCGAGTGGATAAGGCTGCCAGAACGCGAGCGGAGGGTACCACTGGCTCGGAATCCCTTGGTTCAGTAGGGCTGGATTCGAACTGCCGGGACAAGGCATCGGCCTTCACATTCCGGGTTCCAGGTAGGTATGTTATCACATAGTGGAAACGGGCAAAGAACAGGGACCATCTAGCCTGGCGAGCATTCAGGCGTTTGGCCGAGGCCAGATAGGCCAGATTCTGGTGGTCGGTGTAAATGGTCACGACATGAGGAGACCCTTCCAAGAGGTACCGCCATTCCTCGAGGGCTAGCTTAATGGCTAACAGTTCCCTATTACCCGTGTCATAATTCTGTTCGGTAAATTTACGGGAAAAAAAAAGAACAGGGATGCATGAGCCCTCTACTAGAAGAGAGCTGAGACAGAACAGCGCCCGCCGCGGTCTCAGAAGCGTCGACTTCCAAGAAGAAAGCCCGCATAGGATCAGGATAGACCAGAACTGGGGCGGAAGTGAAAGCAGCTTTAAGCTTGTTGAACGCCTCCAAGGCATCAGAAGGCCACAGTTTCGCATCAGCTCCCTTACGGGTGAGAGCTACAATAGGACGGATAACATCCGAGAAATTCCGGATAAACCTCCGGTCATAGTTAGAAAAGCCAATAAACCGTTGGGTAGCCTTAAGACCCTGTGGCAAGGGCCAGTTCTGGACAGCGGAGAGTTTCTCAGGATCCATAGCTAGACCTGAAGAGGACACAATATACCCAAGAAAGGGCAAGCTGGTTTGTTCGAACTGGCACTTCTCGAGTTTGGCATACAAGTTGTGCGTTCGAAGCTGCTCAAGAACTTGGCGGACGTGGCCACGGTGTTCCGTAAGAGATTTGGAAAAAATCAGAATGTCGTCCAAATAGACGACCACGGAGGACATAAGAAGATCCCGGAAGACATCGTTGACGAATGCCTGAAACACTGCTGGAGCATTCCGAAGGCCGAAGGGCATGACCTGGTATTCATAGTGCCCGAATCTGGTATTGAAGGCCGTCTTCCACTCACCGCCAGCGCGAACACGGACCAGGTTATACGCCCCCCGGAGGTCGAGTTTGGAAAAAACAGTAGCGCCACGAAGACGATCCAAAAGTTCTGGAATTAAAGGCAAGGGGTAGCAGTTCCGACGTGTGATGGCATTCAAACCCCTGTAATCAATACAAGGCCGAAGAGAACCATCCTTCTTGGAAACGAAAAAGAAGCCTGCCCCAGCCGGAGAAATGGAAGGCCTATGAAACCACGCGCGAGGCTATCAGCAATATAGTCTTCCAGGGCACGAGTTTCAGGCACCAAAAGTGGATATGTACGTCCCCTGGGTGGTACAGCCCCAGAAAGGAGATCAATAGCTATATCATAAGGCCTATGAGACGGAAGGATCCCCGCACGACACTTACAAAACACGTCGGAAAAGTCCTGATAAGGTCCCGGCACCTCAGGGTTGATAACAACTAAAGGAAGAGGAGGATTAATAGAGGAAATTGCCACTGAGGAAGGAAAGGCGATGATGCCGAGACGCCAGTCAATGGAAGGGTTGGTAGGCCGCAACCAGGGGTAGCCCAGGATGACGGGAGTCCCAGGAATGTCAATAATCTCAAAGGAAAGAGTCTCTTTGGGACCCCCCAGTACTTCACAGGACAAGGGTTAAGTAACCCATGTGATAAAACCTGTGCCCAAGGGAGAACCATCAACTGCAACTATGGGCACAGGCGGATCACGTCGCATCAACGGAACACCGCGAGAGCGGGCAAAGGACGAATCCATGAAGATCCCTGCTGCTCCGGAATCCACAAAGGCCTGAAGGGACGTGAACCCTCCAAACCAAGAGAGGGAAAGTGATAGGGTCAAGTGTTGATCCCTACCGGGGGAACAAAACACAGCCTGACTTAGAGAGTCGGGAGTTTCCCGATTTTATGGGGCAGGTGCGAGCCACATGGCCCACCTGACCACAATAAAGACACAGACCCAAGGTGCGTCTGCGTGTCTTCTCCTCCTCGGTGAGGTGGTATACCCGACCGATCTCCATCGGCTCAGGTACTGGTGTCGTCGTGACGGGTGTCTGAAACCGAGGAGCCAGGCGCGAAACTGGGCGTGGCTGGGGACGGTGAGAGAGGTCCCGATCCTTCTCTACACGTCTCTCCAGGATGCGATGCTCTAGAGAGGAACAAAGCGCTATGAGTCCCTCCAAGGACGGTGGAATGGTACGAGTCGTTAGCTCGTCTTTGAGGCGGTCCGAGAGGCCCCGTCTAAAAGCAGCCTTTAAGGCACTTTCACCCCAGTCCGTATCATATGCCAGGGTGCGGAACTCAACAGCGTAGTGCGAGACCGAACGCGACCCTTGTTGGATCTCCAACAGACCTGATTCAGCATGAGACTGCCGGCCATGCGCATTGAAAACAGAATGGAACGCCGCTAAAAAGGAGTCCAAATCGTCCAGCAGTGGAGACTGACGATCGATAAGAGGAGACACCCAGGCCAAAGCAGGACCACGAAGCAAGGAAATGATGAAAGTGGTCTTCGCCTGATGGGAGGAATATACATCGGGTTGACAACGAAAATGAAGGAGGCATTGGTTAAGAAACCCCCGAACATCGGACGAAGTACCGTCGAAGCGATCCAGCAGGGGCATACGGAGAGCTAGGGAAGCAGCTGGACTGCCAGAAGGAACAGAGGACACCGCAGGATGCGGCAACGGAGGCCAAGGTGCCTCTAGACGCTGCTGCATCCATTGAAGAAGACCAGTGATAGAGTCTAACTTCTGGTCCAAATGCTGAATCTGGGTGGTGTGCTGCTCCAAGACCGCACCCTGTTGCACAACCGCTTGGGTGAGATCCGCTGAGTCCGTGGACATGCTGGAAGTGTGGCGTTGTCTGTAATGTCACGACTAGCCTAACACAGAAGCTCAGAAGTAGGAAAGATACTCCTCCAACAAAGGTGATTGGGGCTAGAGGCTAGAGAACGTCACTAGAGGGCGACGCTGGAGTACGTAGGCCAACCGTAGGGGGGTGTGCTGCGGCCAAAGCCGTCTAAAGGTGCTAGCCGCAAGGCTAGATAGCCCCCTTCGGTTGAGCCTCCGGGGACTCAGGATACCCCACTACGGCTGGACTATTCCTCAATCACCTCAGGGAGAAACTGCCTCCAAGAAGATGGAATAGTAGGACACAAGCAGGACTCGTCACAGAATACAGGACACAGGACTGACCAGAGCAGGACACGGGACTGACCACAGCAGGACACAGGATACAGGACACAGGACTGACCAAAGCAGGATACACAGGACTGACCAGAGCAGGATACAGGATACAGGCGACAGGACTGACCAGAGCAGGATACACAGGACTGACCAGAGCAGGATACAGGATACAGGACACAGGACTGACCAGAGCAGGATACACAGGACTGACCAGAGCAGGATACAGGACACAGGACTGACCAGAGCAGGATACACAGGACTGACCAGAGCAGGATACAGGATACAGGACACAGGACTGACCAGAGCAGGATACACAGGACTGACCAGAGCAGGACTGGAGACAGGACACTGGCAGCAGGCCACCGGAACACAGACAGCAGGAACTGGGCACTGGGAACAGGAGCAGGACACAGGAAAACCGGACTCTAGCAGAAGAAGGTGAACGAGGCTCTACTAGCCCTGTTCACCCGAATGGACGCTCAGACAACGCATCCGTTGCAGGGAGAGGGCGCCCTAAATAGTGAAGCCCAACCGGCTTCATGAGGAGGACTGCGCATGCGCACGTCCAAACCCGGAAGCCGAAGCTAACCAGAGCGACGGAAGCACCGCCAGGAGTCGGCATGGCGGTGACACAAACAAAACAATGTGTGTGGCCAACACTGACACAAACAGCCATGAAAACACTTAGTTGCCCACCTGCAGGCATTGATTCTGAGCTGTTTTTTAGTGCAGCTGGCTATTTTGTAAATGAGCATAGTACATGTTATCAAGAAGCAGTGTTGGGAGACTAACATTCTTAAAAATTAACCAACATCATCTACCGTCTGTGTATCTAGTAGCACAACTGGACAAAACCATACATGACAGGGAAAGCCAGGCCACATGTATTATTAACAGCAGCACAGAGGATAAGGATGATGATGATGAGGACAGAGGAAGGATGTGAAGGGTTGCTACCATATACCACTGTTGGATCACCTCTATGAACACTGTTTTAATGTGAGTCAATCTGAAAATAGTAATAGCTTACATTTGACTCAAACATGATAAAGGTAATAATTGTTGTAGGAAACATGCTTAGTGTGTATACATCTCTAAATATATATTAGATATAAATCAATCACACCTCACCTGTCCACCACCACCATACACATGTTCTACATTAAACATTTTTAATGATTTCTTTATTTCTATCTATAAACAATGGATAGGCAGCATAGCAAGAAACCACCTTAAAGGGGATCTATCATCCCTATACAAGTTGCTCTTAAATTATATGTTATATAACAACTATTTACACTATTGCATTAATTTCATTTTTTACAATGCTATTTGGGCAAAATAGAAGAAATAAATATTGTCCTAACCTTACTTCCGGATAGACTGCGGGTAAAGCTCTGTACCCATAGTCTGTAACTCTGCCTCTGCTCCTCTCCCTCTATCCTGCCTCCTTCGATGACAGAGGCTTTTTTGCCTGTAAGCTAGAGCGATCTCATTGGCTAGATATCGATCTCTGACAATGAGATTGTTAGTGTTGAGTAACCAGCAGCAACAACACAGGTTATAAGCATCCACAACTTTAGCTATGATGAGCGCCTCTGCTGCTGTTGAAAATGCAGCACCTTTGACACCTTGTAGTAGTAGTAGTAGTAGCAGTAGTAGTAGTAGTAGTAATGGAATTGCATCTACATCTTGCCCCAGTAGTAGTAGTAATAGCAGCCCCTTGGGAAATGCTCATTCTATGAAGTTCACAGTATAGAGATATTTAACTCTCCATATTTAATACTTCTCCTCCTTCACCTTCTCCAAAATCATGGGTGTACTGTTGAATACTAATTTTTACCTTGAGAGTAGGAAGGAATTGTGTCTTTCATCAGCAACTTCAATATGCACAGTGTGTGTAGGGAAGTAGTGAAATAGGGGAAGGACTGGGAACAATGGACATGTCTGTGCTCAGATCAAACAACTGTCACAACTGCAACTAAACACCTTGATGTTTAGGTCCGCAATATCAAGTCAATTAGAAACCAGAAATCAAGTACTGCTGACATTATGCCCCTTGACTGCTCCACTAAGGATGCGTGACAACTAGCAGACTTAATACTAATGATTAATCCTCCCTGACACCAGTTTAGTATATTCTGCAGGATGTAATCTCTTCAGGTGCTCCTTGATTCCCCACTTGCAGTTAGTCTCCACCACATTGCCGTGTGTGTTAAGCAAACCAAACAATGTGCAATGGGTGTATACAAAGTGACACATCTTCACATCTAGACAATCACTATCAAGGGATAGGGAGGTAACATTGATGGATGGGGTACACCAGAAGAGGAGGTGGAAGAGGACCCTGAGTGTGCTGGGGCAGGGACATTTGCTACGTCTTCCAGCGCTTGAACCTTAGTGCAAGAAGCTGATGACGAGGCAGGTGTTTCACTCTCCATCGAAGTCTCAGCCTTAGGCTGGGTTTCTCTACTCTTTTTCTTCTTCGATTTCCACCTACATTCTTGGTGCCCTTGGGGGAGTCGGGATACAAGGATATCGCCTCCTGATTTCTTTTGTGGGAGTTTGGGTTTAACATACTTCATATAAATGTCATGGTGACTGTATTGCATGCATTTTATGAGGGTGGTTATAACAAGGTGTGCCCCTTCCTTTCAGTGCCTTGTCTCACATAGTGCAGAGTTCCATCACTGATGATGACTGCATTGCGCCTGACCCAAGAGAAATATAGTCCAACACCCATGACTTCAGGGAGGAGACAGGTAGAGAAGAGTGTCCCTCTTCTTCTTCTCTACAATCCCCTTCACTGGCTTGGGCAGAGGATGATGCGGCTGCTGCCTCAGAATCAGCTGCTGTGTGGTAATTGGACTGCTTGGTGATACCTGTGGCTTAGGGTCCCCTGCTCTCATACTTGCCATCATCCCTTTATCCTCCTCAGGATAACATGGCACACTGACAGCAGTAATAGCTGACACAGGCAGCTGATCTGTCCTGCTCACACTACTACTCAGTTCTTCCCTTGCCTGCTTTGACACTTTATCCCCAGATCCCATGGAATGATATAGGGGGACTGGGCATCATCAGGTCTGCAGAATCAGGACTCCCAGACCCCTCCATTCTGGTTGTAGTCACTTCCTCCTTCTCCAAATCACTGGAGGCATCATATTGCTTACAGCTCCTCTTTTTTTTAATATTGGTGCTCATAATGTTAGTCATCTCTATGAACCTCTGCTAGCCTTATTTCACTAAGTAAATCACTAGGAAATCACCTTCTGCCCTCTCTGTCTCTCTAGCTGCTAATTTATCTGTTTCACTTCCTGTAATGTCACTTTTTTGGGACAAAAATGCAAGATGCACGTAGTAAACGGGATGAACATTTGTAGTCATTGAAAGACATAGGCAAAATATTTTTGATGTAGGTGATGTGAAGAAATTTTTAAGGGTTTTGCAGAGGGTGTAATTTCTTGCAAAAAAGCAGATAACCAAATGGTTTTCACTGCATTTCTCGCAAGAACAAAATGGGACATTTCACTCACCTCTAATAATCAGAAAAAAATTGCTTAAAAGCAATGGGCCCAGGACTGAACCATGTTGCATCCTTTAGACCAACTTGAAAAGGTTCCATTTGCAACAACTCTCTGCCAACTATCAATGAACCAGTTCTCTATGCACAAATCTCAACACCCCCCAAACAGAAGTCTTTTATTCTATGCAGTAACCTGCTGTGAGGAACATTATACTCTGACAGGTACAGGTAGAATAAAATAAAGATTTTATTGAAATACAGGCAGTAAATAATAACCACACTTCCCCAACCTTTCCGGTTAAGGCGTGGGGACATTGCAAGGTCCACTAAAGGAACAGCACTGAAAGTAACCAGACTGTCTCCAGATGATGAGAACCAGGATGTAAGCATAATAGCCAACAGCAAGTGGTAAGGCACACAAGCGGGGGGGAAGGAAAGGCTCAAGTAACCTAGAACGCTAGGATACTACAGACTTCCTATAACACTAGGACCTTCAGGCAATATGAACGGCCAGAGCCGCTAACCCACCAGCACTCACACCCGGATGTCCATTAGCGAAGTCAGATATGCAGTCAAGGTCATACACAAAACGGGTAGTCAGACAGATCCAGGGTAGCACGTAGCGGGTAGTCAGCCAGGCCAAGGGTCATACACAGAGTGGTTAGTCAGACAAGCCAGATCGAGAACAGACTGGGTAGTCAGACAAGGCCAGAGGTTAAGACACTAATCTGGTAGTCAGACAAATCCACGGGTCATACACAATTCGGAAAGGCATCCAGAAATGGATCGCAACAGTGAACAATAACACTCGGAAACACCACGAAAGGGCAATCAGGCTATGGCCGAACATGGCTTATAAGGCCTCCAAGGAAGAAGGAGTTACAACGCTAAGGTGAGAGTGGCCTATAAGAATATTGAGTACATAACGACACGTGAGCAACCAGTAAGTCCGCGACGAGAATGAGCCTCCAGTCTCTACAGGAGAAATAAGGTAGCCAAGGCCTGAATCACGGCACCGTGATAAGTACATCAACAACAATTCCTTGTCCAAATTACTTTGTCATGTCATAACAGTTTGACATGATCTGTTCTTCATAAAACCACACTGGCTTCTGCTATGCTGGCTAACCATTATTTTAAAGAAATAAAAAAAAAAAGAGTACAACCTACAATGAATGTGGAAAATATGTATGGTGGTGGTGGACTGGTGTGGTATAACTCATGGGATAGTAGAGGGAAGTTATTTATGACCCAGAATCCTACATAGCCTCTGCCCCTCCACCTATTTCCAATTAGCAGGTTCAGCAACCTTTAAATCCCAGGCTGCAGAGTTTGTAGGCAGAATGGAGTTTGAGAGAAAGTAGTGCAGAACAGAGAAGTGAAACAAAACAGTATATGGAAAAGATTGGTTAAATCTGAACTATATTGCTAGCTTAGTACCCTGAAGTAGAAAGGGAATCAGCTATATGTAAAGTTAGTGCTGGGATTTAGCTAGATTTTTGTTTGTAGTTCTTTTTTCATTTTTTTCGTCTTGTAAAATACTGCCTGCTGATTGTAATTCATGCAATGTCAAAATAAACCTGCACAAATTTTAAGAACTGCAGACTGTGTGTGTGATACCCTAGAGGACCCTGCTTTCTGCCCATCCAGATAGATAGATAGATAGATAGATAGATAGATAGATAGATAGATAGATAGATAGATAGATAGATAGAAGATTGCAATCACAAAACAAGAGTTTGTGGCTAGGTGTCACGAAGATGAGGTCAAGTATATGAATATAAATCCAGCACTCACAGGACCTTTTCTATGACAGGTGATCAACATTTTGGTTTTTAATTCCCCCTTGGAATCTTTGTCAATGGGATAGAAATGTTGATTACCTATTATTTATAAATATATATTAATATATATTAATTAATATATACTAGCAATGTGGGACAGTTTTGCCCATTTTTTATCCTTGTATTTAGTTATAAAAATGCCTGATTCACAGAGTAAAGGGGGACAATGGGCTTCAATATTAAAAACAAAAATCATTTCTGTGCTTAACCCTTTGAGTGCCAGAGAGGGGGTTGTTTTGGCATCCTCAGGCATCCATTCTGTCTCCAAACTTTGCACTAATGTATACTTACATGGAATGTATACATGATTTTGATGATTCATGATTAGCAAATAGTTAAAGTAACAGTAAATTACCTATGAACCATTGTTGGGTAGTGAACTCTTAACACAGGTTTTTCTATGTCACAAAAGTATGTTCTCAAGTGTCGCCAACTCACAGGTATAGATTTCTCAAGTTTATCTGTGTTATACAAGATGTGGGGTCTGGTTGTATTATCTGTCAGCTCCATCTTTGACACACAAGATAAGCTGTCTCTGTGTTCTGCCTGTCTCATACAAACTTGTCTACAGACTTGTCTGCTTATCGCACAGGATTGTCTATGATACGGGCTTGTCTGTGTCTCGTTTCTGGCTATCAAACATGGTTCTCTGGCTCTCAGGTAAGAATGGGTTGTCTGTCTATTGGTTCTGGTTTTGACAAAGGATTATTGTGTCACACAATTTTGTGGGTGTTGGTTGGTTAGAGTGGTAGGGGACAAAGGTGAGATGGAAAGGAGTGATAGATATATGTTAGTGCTTATGGAGTTAGCATAGTAATACAGAGAAAATAAATAACTATTTTATTAGCTTGTATCAGTTATATCAGTATTACTGCAGCATAGGTATCACATAATAAAATATGGCACAAACATCAAATACATAAGCAAGCCAAAAAGTGACAAGAACACTGCACAATTTATTTGGATCTATATAGGAGGCAATGAGAAATGGACACTGCTGCATCACAAAGCAATGTAGACAAGGTGCCACGCATGACATTATACCTCAATCATGTCAATCAATCACAGCATTAAAGGGCCAAGCTGCATAGATGTTTCAACTCTGTATCCCTGTGCCACAAATAGACAATAGGCAATCTGAAACTGCCCTTGTTCCTAACCCCAGAGAGGCAAAAAGGCAACCAATGCATCGCGCTGCAGCTCAGTAGATATGTGTCTGGCACCCAATGTGTGAACATGAGATACATATAGGAATGTTTTCAAGCAAAACTGAGTAAATAGATTAAAAGTGCATGACAGAGTAAACTTGTCAGTGTCTGCAATACAGAGGGAGAGGGAGGACTGCATTTTTTAAGAGGGCTAAGATAGAACCATTTAACCCTTTCAGTTTAACCCTTTGGCCCCCTGCACCCTGCTGTGAAAATCATGCAGTTTGTGTTATGTGAACTACAAGTGTAATATTTAGAAGTTTTGAAAATGTAAATGAGGTGTATTTCCTTGAAGAAGTTTTGACAGGAGTGGACAGGGGGTCTTGCATATTGGAACCAGGCAGTCAGCAGGAGATATGCTGATATGTCAGGAATTGCTGGAGAATTTGTGGTCAAGTGACCACATTCTCTTTAATAGTATAGATATACTGTAAATATATGTATTCATGATTCCTACAGCAGTTTATTACCATTATAATTTTTAAGGCTAATAAAGCTGTAATTATTCTCAGTTTACTTGCACACATTAATCAATGGGCATAGTGGTGGTCCCAAGTTACAGTGGTAGATGGTAGCAATCCTTCATATCCCTCCTCCTAATCCTCTGTGCTGCTTTTACTAATTAATGTGCCCTGGTTTTTTCAGTCATGTGTTGTTTTGTCCACTTCTATTACCTGATACTCAGATGGCATTAGGTGTTGGTTGATTTTTAAGAATGTTACTCTCCCAATGCTGCTGCTTGATAGCTGTGTCCTTCTACAGTCATTTACATTATAACCTGCTGCACTGAAAACCCACCCACACTCAATGCTTGCTGGTGGACAACTTTGGATTTCCAAGGCTGTTTGTGGCAGTGCTGGCCACACACACACATGGTTTTGTTTGCCAGTAGTTCATGGGGTAATTGTTTTTACCGAGAACATTGCTTTACTGCAAGTATGCTGAAACCATCTCATGTGTAGTGGGACCACTCCTAGGAGATACACATTGTTCCTTTTTATCAGTTACCAAACCATACTTAGGGAGCAAATTCCATAGAGGTGTGCTGCCACCAGTGCTGCCACCACTAATGTTGGATCTCCCCCCGAGACCCCTGAAACCATCTCACATGTAGTGGGACCACTCCTAGGAGATACACAGTGTTCCTTTTTATCAGTTACCAAACCATACTTTGGGAGCAAGTTACATAGGGATGTGCTTCCACCAGCGCTGCCACCACCAACACTAATGTTGGATCTCCCTCCTAAGACCCCCAAATTGCCCAGTGTTCAGAAATATGTTGGAAGTGGTATGTTCTGGTTGATGTTGCTGCTTCTGCTGCTGGTCTAAACCCTTTGCTGCCTTCTTTTTTACTATGCTTTTGAGCGCTTTTTTTCTCATTCTCCACAATACAACTCTAAACTCGATCAATAAGCATATCTTTATATTCCTTGACAGAATCCAATTCTTCAGAAATATACTGCTGATAATCATGACTCTTATGACAAACTGATCTTGCTTTCTGTCTCCTTTTAACCATTTAGACTGTAAGCTCCTTGGGACAGGGACCTCTCTCCCATTGTTTCCATGAATGTTGCACTTATTTCATCCCCTCTTATTTATTGTAACATATGTCTATTGTAAGGCGCTGCATACACTGTGTGGCGGCATATAACTAAAGGTATACATAAATACACACATACATACACTATGCAAGGATCTTGTTCAAAGCATGCTAACATGTCCTTGACCAGCTGGTGCATGTCTGTGTTGTCATTATGGTAAGATTCCTCAGCCAAGCTCCTATGTTTTTTCTGCAATAAATATGAGTGGACAAATTTCACTAATCCTTGCTCCTATGTGAATATGGTTGCTTCCTCTAAAGGATTAAGCAGCTCACATGCATTGCACATTATTTGGCATTGTCTAAAAAGGCTCCTTCCAAAGTCTTCCAGTTTTGCTTTATGTTCTTGCTAATGACCTTAGTTTGTGCATACGTATGCTCTAGCATGTGCAAAGTGGAATTCTGCTTGGTAGGAACCTCCATTTTCAGCTAGTGATGGGCAGGGTATTACAGTCTTGTATGGAATATAATGCATTGCATGCACTGTAGGAGCAGCTGAAATGGAAACAGATTTTGTTGGCAATATTCAGCATCTCTCTGAGGTTCTGCCAAGAAGAATGCTAGGGGACTGTACCTCCAAAAAATTTGGTGCAGATTTTTGGCTATAAAATGGGGTCCCATAACGAATGTTACTACCCAATGCATGTATTTGAGTTGGAAATTCAAACTCTTTTTAATTGCTTCCAATCAGTGCAAAATTTAGCACCCGATGTGTGTTTTTTTTTCCGTGCGGCAGTTTTTTGCAACACAGGTATTTGGATGGCTTACTGTGCCTGAAAAGCTACCATCTATTAAATCAAGCTCCATGTATTTTGTTCACCAGCCAATCCTGAATGATAAGTTGAAGGGCTCTAATCTATTAGGGCCAGTAGAAAAATAAAAATGGCAGCAGCAGTTTTAAAGTGATAGTATTGTTTCACAAAAACAGCAGCTCCAATTAATCTTCATAGTATTTGAGCAATAGAGAGTGTTATTTTATTACTGTGAGCATTGTAGTTCAAGAAATTGAATGATAAAGTAAAGTTTACCCCTCCCACTCCTTTTACCTAGTGTAAGCCTCCACTCCTCAGATGTGGAATCCAGTCCATATGAAAACCGTGCCCCTCTACAGAGTGGCTATCACTTGGTGGAGAAGGTAACAATGAATGAGGTGGATTGGCAGAAGATACCGTTACCCTAGAGCAAGAAAGTGATGGCGAACTAGTTGTTTAGCTCATCATCAAACTTCCAGCTTCTGCCTGGGTTGCTCTATTCTTCCTCCTCTTTGATCTCCATCTCGCCTCTCGCTGCCTTTCTGGAGAGTCAGGGAGTACAGCAACAGGGGTGCCCAATTTCTGTGGTGCATGTCTGGATTTAACTTGTTTGATATAAATGTCAAGATGTCTGTGTTTCATGTGTGTTATCAAGGTGGTTGTGCCAAGGTGTGTTTCCCCTTCTCACTGACTTGTCACTAATTGCACACAGTGCCATTGTTGATGACTGCACTGTTAAATGGTTAAAGAGGGAACTAAAAAGTTGTGGAGAACGTAAAAGGTGCTAAGGAAAGGGACTGTCAATTTGAGGCCCTTCTACCACTGTCAGATTGTAGCTCCATTGACTGATGGGAGTTGTAGTCTGGAAGCAGCTTGAGAACCCCACTTTGCTCCACTAACTTAGAATAACAGAGATGTACATACCATGCACTTAAAATGCATACATAGAAAATATTTAAAATGCTGCATACTTAAGCTTTTATTATACACATCTGTGATATTTATGGATTTGCATAACTTATCTTAAGTGTATCTTTTTTTGTATCTTAACCTTAGCTGTTGCTGTCATAGCTATATTATAAAGCACTGATTTGAAGTGGCTGCCCTAGGACAACAGGAGAAGGTTCAGTGATTCAGAAATCAAATGTAAATCATCCACTTAAGTGTTACTTGTCAAGCTTTGCTCTTGTCATATTTCAGTATAAACAAGTCCTGCAAAAATGAATGCTGAAATGTATCCCCAGAATGAGCTCCTAGATATTTTGCAATGGGTTTAACCCTGATTGAACCTATAATAATTTTTGTATGGTCTATATTTATGTGCTTATTATTATTATTATTATTATTATTATTATAATACAGTAGGTGTTTCAGACTTCATGATATGTCCCCTTTCTTTTGTAAGACAGACTGTTATTGAATTCTGAAGCATTTGAGGTATGGATAGTTAAAATTATATTGAGTTTGCCACTAATTATTCTAGTACAAAGTGATGTAGATCAATACTACTAAAGCATTTTCCCTTTTACCTAAGGTCTTAGTAACCCCACCCCAGAAAATATGTTATAAGACTTTCCCTATAAAGACAATATTGTTTAATTCAAAAACATCAAACCTGTGTTTACACTAAACTGCATTTCTGTGTTTATTATTATGTGGTGTTATGGGAAGCTGCTATGGAAATTAAAAAATGCACTAAAATACAGTTTGCCTTTTGGACACTAGTTATTACTGTTGATAACTCTTTGATACTTAGCTGTAATCATTTTTAAATTAAACATCTTCCAGCATTGGGAGTCTCCTAGTTTTACTCAGCTGGAAAATGTATATAACATATGTTTTCAATAAAAAAATAGAAAAATTAAAAAAGGTTTTCTCATTTTTTAAAGGGAAACTATCCTTTTATTGTTACCTACTGAGATCTGCTTTAATGAGTAAGATCCGACTATATTGTATATCCTGGACGATCAACAGAAGAACTACAATAGTGATTGAACTGAAATGAGACTTCATATTTTTGTCCATCTCCCTGCCCACCAAAGGGGACACTGAAACAAGAAACAGCTGTTGAATTTAACAATAGTTTATTTGCCTTTTATTTTCATTACTTTTTTCATACCATTCCCAGTGATCCAGATGACAACCCTATCCTCAGAGTTGTCTAGCAGGTCATATCTCTATAATTTCCCTGCTTGTGCATAGGTGAGTAAAAAAATTACTGAACTATCATTCTCCATTGAAGCCATCTGTCATAATTCTTGTTGAAGCCATCTGTCATAATGTTCTGGGTAGATAGGTATCCATTGCTTTTTTGAATGCAGTTACAGTGTCTGCAGTCATAACATCCCAAGGCAAAGAATTCCATAGCTTTACAGATCTTACTTTAAAAAATCCCTGCCTTCAAAAGCACCTTTCCTCTGGTCTCTGCAGCCCCTGATGCCACCAGTGCTGTGCCTTCTGTAAGACATGCTGCTCCTGCTGCAACCAGTGCTTTGCCTGCTGCCCGTGCTGTACCTGCTGCCACCAGAGCTGTGCTTGCTGCCAGTGTGTCTTGTAATACTCGGGGGGGGGGGGAGATAATGCCAAGTGTGATTACCCAATCATCATATTAATAGTGGCTGTGAGGAGTAAGACTTGGGGGCTGAAATTGATGTGGTTGGTGTCAGTAGTAGTAGTGAAGCAAGAGCAAGAACACCACTTGCAAATTCCACAATTATGGACTCAGGAGGAGAACATTTCACAATGGCTGGTGGCAACTGGCCAACATTACCTGCTGGCACTAGTCCAATAGGGCATTTTTTTCTCGGGACTTGTGCTTTAAAAAAAAAATAATAATAATAATAAGCAACCTAGTCCTACAGAAAAAATAATAAACAATTTTTGGGGGTTTGTTTCTAACAATCCTAAGTCCTGCAAATCAATGTTTTCTTAGGGTTTGTGCCAAGCAAGCTTAAGTCCTACAAATCAATGTTTCTTCGGGGCTTGTGCCTCTAGCAAGTCTAAGTCCTACTAATCAATGTTTCTTAAGGGCTTGGGCCTCTAACAACAAATCTAACAAATCATCCTCTACAAAATACTCTATCATGTCAAGTATCAGTCTACTCCATTGGCAGCTTATGTCAGGAGGTTCCTGTCTCTATCACTTTACAAACAAATTTCTAATTTTATTTTATTTTTTTATTAACTGTTCCCTCAATGCCAGTCGAGAACCCCCCCCAAAAACAAATTTCCTGTTCAAATTATTCTTTCCCCAGACTCCACCCACCAACATAGGCACCCTCCTTAGACCCCTTTTATACCATGTCTTATGGGTTTTTTAATTGTATTTAGGATTTATTTTATTAACTGCCCCCAATCCCAGTAAACAACTCCCCCAAAAAAACATCTCCAGTTCAACTGATTCTTTCTCCACATCCAACCAACACAGACACCCTCATGCTCTTTTTATACTATGCCATTGGGAAATAAAATAATATTTGCTATGTTTTGTGTGTAAATTCAATATTACCATTGATTTCAATGGAATGAGCTAGGTGAAAAAAACAGAAAAGCTTCACTTTTTGCAGAAAATTATTCTCCAAGTGAAAAGTGCCATTATTTGCCGATTAGGAATGGGCGAAATCTCTCACCGTGTTCCCACAAGAAATTCTGTGAAAACCACATTGTTGTCTGCTTTTTCGCTGGGAAATCTGCTTTAAATCCAGTGATTAAAATTTTCACATTTTTTGCCTGTTGGCCAAAATTGTTTGGCATTTTTTCAAGGGCTAGAAAGTTTCCGCCTATTGATTTACATGGTTTTAAAAATGTGACGTATTTGCTAAGATCAAACACAATGGAAGCAGCTAGAGAGTGAGGTAGACATGCTGTGCTATTCTGCTGTGATCTTTTTCCAAAATTGAGGCAGCAGAGGCTCATGGTTACTGCTATCACTATGACCAGGGTTAAAAATAATAAACGGAGGAACTGGAAGGACCCATATGTGTCCACTGAGACCGAGGAGGAAGTGAGCATTACTGAACCAATACTGTCTTGTCCCCCTAAATCACCCCAAGGGATCTTGGTGAATTTAATGGGAAGGGAGGGAGAAAGAGGAACGGGAAGGGACGGAGAAAAAGGTAGTACTAGTGAGAGCAGGACAGGTCAGCTGCCTGTGCCTGCTGCTAGACATGCTGCCCCTGTTGCCAGTGACACCAGTGCTTTCCCAGCTGCCAATGCTGATCCTGCTGCCACCAATACTGTGCCTGCTGTCAGATGTGCTGCCCCTGCCACAACCAGGGCCGTGTCTGCTGCCAATGCTGAAGCTGCTGCCACCAATGCTGAAGCTGCTGCCAGTGTGTGGGGAGAAGATGATGCCATGTGTGACAGCAGGGGACCGTAAGTCACACTTGCCATCCCCAAGCAGTCCAGCCAGTGCTAGTACTAAGAAGGTCCAGCAGCTTGTTAGTGTTAGGAATAAAATAAGGGGTAATCATCATATTACTAGTGACTGTGAGGAGGAAGACTCTGGGGCTGAACTTGATGTGGTTTGTGTTAGTAGTAGGAGTAACAGTAATGGTGAAACAGCCAGTGGGTCTAGTGTTATAGGAGCGATAGGGGAAGCATTTGAGAGCATTCAGACTAGAGGTCAAGGGAGACCACACCATTCCTCCAGCTCTGGGAGTCCTCCTCTTCTCTTCACTACAGTGTACAAGTGGAACATGATCCTGAAGAGGCCAGAACTGGTGTTGGGGGAGGGCAGATGTAGAATTAATACTACCACCACCAACAGGAGCACAGATCAGCTGCCCATGCCTGCTGCTACTGCTTCTAGTCTGCTTTCTTCTTCAGGTCAAAAGAAAATACCAAGTGTGACATTAGGGGGCCCTTTGTCGCATTGCTTGTCACCTCCTCCAAGCAGTAGTGAGATGTCTGTAATAGCTCAGCAGCAGCACATAGGGAGTGGGACTACTGGTGGTGGTGATGAGGATGGTAGAGAAGCTGAGGAGGAAGGGACATTGATGGCCTTTATATCATAAACTGAGAAGGAATGTGAGACAGGGATGAGGATGGGCATCACCACCACCACCACCACCACCACCACCACCTCTAACAATGAGTTTTTGGAATTTGTGATTTTGCAACTGCTCTAATTCCTGCTGCTGCTGAGTTGCAAGGGCAGCAGGATGCTGAGGAGTAGGCTAGTGTGGAACATCATGCAGAATATGCTAAGATGTTGGCAGGAAGGGTTCATGATTACTATTAAACTCTCAGCAAGTTGTCATGTGTCCTTAGTAGTGTTGAGCGAGCACCCCGATGCTCGGGTGCTCGGGTGCTCTGACCGAGCACCCCCTGAGGCTCGAGTGCTCGGCCGAGCACCCGAGCCCCATTGCATATAATGGGGCGACACGAGCATTACACCAGGCACCCCCTGCTCTGATGAGGGGAGGGTGCCTGGTCAATGCCCCCCTTCATCTCCGCTATGCCCCCTTCATCTCCAAATGCCCCCTTCATCTCCGCAATGTCCCCCTTCATCTTCGCTATGCCCCCTTCATCTCCGCTATGCCCGTCTTCCACAATGTCCCCCTTCATCTCCGCTATGCCCCTCTTCCACAATGTGCCCCTTCATCTCCGCTATGCCCCTCTTCCACAATGTCCCCCTTCATCTCCTCTATGCCATAGAGGAGATGAAGGGGGACATTGTGGAAGAGGGGCATAGCGGAGATGAAGGGGCACATTGTGGAAGAGGGGCATAGCGGAGATGAAGGGGGACATTGTGGAAGACGGGCATAGCGGAGATGAAGGGGGACATTGTGGAAGAGGGGCATAGAGTCTATGCCCCTCTTCCACAATGTCCCCCTTCATCTCCGCAATGCCCCCTTCATCTCCGCAATGCCCCCGTACCTCCAGTCCCTGGTGGTCCAGCGGAGCGTCTTCGGATCTGTGCCTCTTCCGGCACAGATCCCCGCCACCCGAACATGGCGGGCGAGCACATGGCGGTACTCGACGAGTACCGCCATGTGCCGAGCAGAGCGATGCTCGAGCCGATCCGAGCATCGGCCGAGCACGCTCGCTCAACACTAGTCCTTAGCAGAGTGTGGTCAAGGGGTATAGTGACAGTGGCAGTACTTGGGCTCTGGTATCATGGTGTTTGGATAAAGTTGTGCCCCCAGATGTTATTTACTAGTGTTGAGCGAGCGTGCTCGGCCGATGCTCGGATCGGCTCGAGCATCGCTCTGCTCGGCACATGGCGGTACTCGTACGAGTACCGCCATGTGCTCGCCCGACATGTTCGGGTGAAGAGGATCTGTGCCGGAAGAGGCACAGATCCGAAGACGCTCCGCTGGACCACCAGGGAATGGAGGTACGGGGGCATTGCGGAGATGAAGGGGGCATTGCGGAGATGAAGGGGGACATTGTGGAAGAGGGGCATAGACTCTATGCCCCTCTTCCACAATGTCCCCCTTCATCTCCGCTATGCCCGTCTTCCACAATGTGCCCCTTCATCTCCGCTATGCCCCTCTTCCACAATGTCCCCCTTCATCTCCTATGCCATAGAGGAGATGAAGGGGGACATTGTGGAAGAGGGGCATAGCGGAGATGAAGGGGGACATTGTGGAAGAGGGGCATAGACTCTATGCCCCTCTTCCACAATGTCCCCCTTCATCTCCGCTATGCCCCTCTTCCACAATGTCCCCCTTCATCTCCGCTATGGCATAGGAGATGAAGGGGGACATTGTGGAAGAGGGGCATAGCGGAGATGAAGGGGGACATTGACCAGGCACCCTCCGCTCATCAGAGCAGGGGGTGCCTGGTTTAATGCTCGAGTGCTCCCATTCATTTGAATGGGGCTCGGGTGCTCGGCCGAGCACTCGAGCATCAGGGGGTGCTCGGTCAGAGCACCCGAGCACCCGAGCATCGGGGTGCTCGCTCATCCCTATTATTTACTACACACACTGTGCACATTGCAGTTGCTGATGAGAGCCTCAGTTCCTGCTCTCAAGGGAAAAATGTCTATTCTAATAAGACACCCATGATTTTGGAGGAGGGGCACATGGAGAAGAATTATTGGCCAACTTTTTCTTTTTCCCATTCAGGAGGAGGACATTTGACTAGGCATGGGTGTAAGTTGTCGCCGTGTTCCTGCGAGAAATTTCATGAAAACCACATAGTTATCTACTTTTTCGTGGGAAAATCCACTTTAAAACTAACGGTTAAAATTTTCAAATCTTTTGCCCATTGGCCAAAATCTTTCACCATTTTTCAATGGCTATAAAGTTTTCACCCACTGATTTACGTTGTTTTTGCACGTCCATTATAAAAATGTGATGTTTTCTCTGAAGGCAGATACAATAGAAGAGCCACAGAGCGAGATAGACATGCTATGCTGTTCTCGTGTGATATTTTGCAAAAAGTGAGGCAGGAGAGGCTCACAGTGACTCCTATCACTATGAGCAGCAAAAAGAGGAACTGGAAGGACCCTTATTATGTGTCCACTGAGTCTGAGGAGGAGGAGGAGGAGGAGGAGGAAGTGACTAGCAGTACTGAACCAATGCTGTCCAGTCCCCCTAAATCACCCCAAGGGATCTAGGGGAATTTAATGAGAAGGGAATGGGAAGAAAAGGAGAAATAGGAAGGAAGGGAGAAAAGGGAATGGGAAGGGAAGGAGAAAAGGGTAGTGCTAGTGAGAGCAGGATAGGTCAGTTGCCTGTGCCTGCTGCAAGATATGCTGACCCTGCTGCCAGTGCCACCATTGCTGTTCCTCCTGCAGCCACTAGTACTGTACCAGCTGCCAGACATGCTGTCCCTGCTGCCAGTGCCACCATTGCTGTACCTGCAGCCACTAGTGTTGTACCTGCTGCCAGATATGCTATCCCTGCTGCAAGTACCACCATTGATGCTTCTCCTGCAGCCACTAGTGTTGTACCTGCTGACAGACGTACTGTCCCTGCTGCCAATGCCACCACTGTGGTACCTGCAGCCACTAGTATTGTACCTGCTGCCAGATGTGCTGACCCTGCTGCCAGTGCCACCATTGCTGTACCTGCATCCACCAGTGTTGTACCTGCTGCCAGTGTTGAACCTGCTGTCAGTGCTGAACCTGCTGCTAGTGCTGAACCTGCTGCCACCAATACTTTGCCTGCTGCTAGTGTTTCATGTAGTACTCAGGGGGGGAAGGAGAAAATGATGGCTAGTGTGACAGAATGGGACCCTAAATCAGTCTTGCCATTCCCAGGCAGTCCTGCCAGTGCTAGTACTACTGCTGCTACTAAGGTCCAGCAGCTTGTTAGCCTTAGGAGTGAAGGAGAGGGTAATCAACAATATCCTCATATTACTAGTGAGACTGAGGAGGAAGACTCTGCGGCTGAACTTGATGTAGTTGGTGTTAGTAGCAGTAATGATGAAGCAGCTGGAGTGGAAGGGAAAAAATTGGAAATAATTTTTTCTAGCGTTCAAGGGAGCACACACCATTCGTCTGACTCTGGAAGTCCCCTTCCCTTCACTACAGTGTCCAAGTTGAACATGATCCTTAAGAGGCCAAAACAGGTGTTGTGGGAAAGCAGGCTCAGAATTAATACCATCACCACCAGCAGGGGCTGCTACTGCTGCTAGTGCTAGTCTGCCTTCTTCTTCAGGTTCAAAGGAATGTCACAGTACCTTTTAGTGCTGCCGCTTCTGGCGATGCTCCCTATGACACTCCGGCGTCATTTCCACGAGTGGTTAGACGCATCAATGCTAGATGCGTCAACTGCAGGCGCGAGGCTTCAAGCATGTTGTAGGCCTCTGTTTTATGTGTGTTTGTTTCCTGTAGTCTTCTCCTACCTACTTCCTCCCTCTAAACTGCTCCTCCTACCTACTTCTGGTGGAGGGGTTTAAAGGACAGACTGAGTCCTGACTCAGTCACCCTTATGTTGTTTTTCTGAGCATTTCATTTTCTAATATTCCTGATTCCTGTGTATGATCCGGCTTGTCTGCCCATCCATTCTGGTGCTGACCTGTAGCTCTGTCTGTCTATTCTCCTTGTGCATTCTGATTTGGCTCAGATATCCTTTCTGGAGCAAATCTGTGGCTCTGGTTGACTACCCGTTCCGTGTATGACCTAGGCTTGTCTGACTACCCACTCTGGTGTTGACCTGGGGCTTTATCCACTGCGCTTCCAGCATGCCATCGCTTCAGTGGATATCCTATCTGGTGCAAACCTGTGGCTCTGGCTACCCTCTCCGTGTATGACTTTGGCTCGTCTGACTATCCTATCTGGTGCTTACTAGTAGGCTCTGTCTGTTCGCTCAGTTTGTTGGTTTTGTTATTCAGACATCCTTCCTAGTACTGACCTGGGGCTCTAGCAGACTCCTAGCTACTGACTGCAGGCTTGGGTCAGCAGCTTCCTTGGTTACGTACGATTGAGACTCCGCTCCTAGACTGACTGCAGGCTCTCTCTCAGTATCTCTTGGGCGTTACCTTACCATGAGACACCAGTGGGCTGGGGCCTAGTCTCGGACAGTGTGGTGTAGAGATTGGGAGACTGCTATTCCTGATACAGTACTCTCCTTTTCAATCACCCACTTTGTGTATATTTATATATTGCATAACTGTCATTATTCTCATAACAAAGGTTCTATTAACTATACCGTCTGACTCCTTGTTTTGCTTGCATCTGATGCTGATTTGCAAGGGCAACAGGATGCTGAGGAGCAGGCTAGTGTGCCAAAGACCACCGTGGACACAGTGGGAATGGGGTCAACAAGTGATGTGGAACTAGGACAGGTTCCACTTGCCAGCAGTAGCAGTACTCCTGATCCTAGTTGCAGTGCTGAATCTGAGGCAGTAGCAGAAACAGCAGCAACACTATCCACTGCCACAGATAATGAAGGGGAATGTGGAGGACAAGAAGAAAGAGGCCATCCTTCTCCGGCTGTTCCCTTCCCTCTGAAGTCATCATGGGTGTGGGACTATTTTTCTGTTGGGGCAGGCACAGTGCAGTCATCAGCAATGACACTGTGCACAATTTATGACAAGTCAGTGAGAAGAGGAAAAGAAGGAACATCCCTTGGCACAAGTACCCTGATATCACACATGAAACACAGACACCATGACATTTACGTTGAACATGTTAAAGACAAACACCCACCACAGAAATCAAGCACCGGTTTTGCTGTCCCTGACTCTCCAGAAAGGCAACAAGAGGCAAGGAGGAGATCAAAGAGGAGGAGGAATAGAAGAACTCAAGCAGAGAACGGAAGTTCCATGAAGAGTGAAACAACTAGCTCACCATCACCTAGGGTAACTACATCTTCTGCCAATCCACCTCATTCATTACCTCCCCCTCCAGATGATAGCCACTCTGTTGATGTTAGGATGTGGCAGTTCATCTCTACCCATGCACACTGTGTGGTGCACTGACCACACATGCCAGTGTGGTGGAGGAGAATTGCATCAAGCAGCATCTGAGGAGATTCCATCCTGCAGAATATGCTAAGATGGTGGCAGGGAGGGTTCATCATTACTATTAAACTGTCAGCAAGTTGTCATGTGTCTGGAAAAGTGGTACAGTGACAGTGGCAGTACTTGGTTTCTGGTGTCATGGTGTTTGGATACAGTTATGCCCCAGATGTTATTTACCACACATACACTGTACACATTACAGTTGCTGATGAGACCCACTGTTCCTGCTCTCAAGGGAAAAAAATATATTCTAATAACAACACACCCATGATGATTTTCCAGGTGGAGAAGATTTAATGACCAACTTATTATTTTCTCCATATATACTGGGGGCTATTATTCTGCTGCTACTTCCTCAGGTGCATCACTGGAGCCAGTCGTGGCAAGTGGAACCTTCATCATCCATCTTCCATGTTACTGCTATTGTTGATCCCATTCCATTTCAGCTGCCTAATCATCCTGCTGCTTAAACAGCTCAGCATCAGCAGTACGAACAGCAGTTGTAACTTAGGACTCAGGAGGACATTTGACAGTAGCCACTGGCCAACATGACCTGCTGACATTAGGCCAAAAGGGCATTTTTATTTTTTTCTCAGGGCTTGTGTTTTAAAAAAAAAACAAAAAAAAAAAAACATGGTCCTAAAACAATATAAACAATTTTTGGGGGGTTTGTTTCTAACAAGCCAAAGTCCTACAAATCAATGTTTCTTCAGGGCTTGGGCCTCTAATAAGTCTAAGTTCTACAAAGGCCTATTACAACAAATCAAAGAAATCATCCTCTACAAAATACTCTATCAAGTCAAGAATCAGTCCACCCCAGTGGCAGCTTATGTCAGGGGTTTCCTGTCTCTATCACTTTACATACAAATTTCTTATTTTTTTTTATTAACTGTCCCACCAATAGCAGTCAAGAATCCCCCCCAAAAACAAATTCCCTGTTCAAATTATTCATTCATTCATCAACACAGGCACCCTCCTCAGACCCCTTTATACCATGTTTTATGGTTTTTATTTTATTTAGGATTTCTTTTTTATTAAGTGCCCCCCAATCCCAGTGAACAACTCCCAAAAAATTATCCCCTATTCAAATGATTCTTTCCCCACACCCACCAACAAAGGCACCCTCATGCCTCTTTTATACTTTGCCTTTGTGAAATTAAATCATATTTATTTTATGTTGTGTGTAACTTCAATGTTCCCATTGATTTCAATGGAATCAGCTAGGAAAGTGCCATTTTTCGCAGATTTCAGTTTGAGGCAGAAATTTTCGCCCATCCCTGCATTTGACAATGAACAGGGCTTGTGCTTCGAAAAAAATTAAATAATAAAAAACCCATAGTACTACAAAAAAAAAGAAACAATTTTTGGGGGTTTGTTTCTTTCAAGCCTAAGTCCTACAAATCAATATTTCCTCAGGGCTTTGGCCTATAACAACAAATCTAACAAATCATCCTCTACAAAATACTCTATCATGTCAAGCAGCAGCTTATGTCAGGAGTTCCTATCTCTATCACTTTACATACAAATGTCTTATTTTATTTTATTTTTTTTTAACTGTCAAGAACCATTCAAGAACCCCCTCCAAAAACAAATGACCTTTTCAACTGATTCATTCCCCAGACTCCACCCTCCAACACAGACACCCTCCTCAGAACCCTTTTATACCATGTCTTATGGGTTTTTTTTTTATTTTTTTAGGATTTATTTTTTATTAACTGCCCCCAATCCCAGTAAACAACCCCCCAAAATCATCCCCTGTTCAACTGATTCTTTCCCCACCCACCACCAACACAGGCACCATCATGCCCCTTTTATACAATGCCTTCAGGAAATAATATTAGTTATATGTTGTGTGTAACGTCAATGTTCCCATTGATTTCAATGGAATGAGCTAGGTAAAAAAATGGGAAACAGCGAAAATCTGCACTTTTCGCTGGAAATTTTTCACCAAGCATAAAGTGACATTTTTTGCTGATTTCAGATTGAGGCGAAAGGATTCGCCCATCCCTATTCCTCTATCATCTGCTGTAGCATACTTAGAACATCTACAGTTTTGTGGGGCTGTCTCTCAAAACTCTGCATGCGCAAGGTGACATGACAATGGTATGGGCTATTCTGCTGTCGCCGCCTTTTAATCACAATGCAAGAACCAGAAGCACCATTACTGGCTGTCGTCTGAATGCTGTAAGCTAGTGTTGTCCACTGTTGGTTCTGGGAGGGAAATCCAGTGAGCAGTCACAGTCATATAGTCTGTGCTCTGCCCACTTGTCCACATGTGTGTTGTCAGGTGGATTTTCTTGCCATATGCACTTTTCAGCCCTTTGCCCACCACACTAACCACTTGCTTGTACAATTCAGGCACAACCATCCTGGAATAATAACTGCAGCTTAGGGTATTCCAGCGTGGAGCTAAGCATGGCATCAGTTTACTGAAACTTTGGTTTTCTATAAAAGAATACGGCAGAGTGTCCACAGCCAACATCTTGGCAACCTTATCATTCTACAGGTGTACTTTGGGATTATTTTTGTGAAGTTTTGGACTCCTTCCCAGGAACTCAGTCAGTGTGGATTGGCAGGACATGGCAGAAGAAGCTTGTAACTTCATTGCTTTAACAACATGACAAGAGGAGGTGGTGGCCACAGAGGCTTCATGTGTGGGCAGCCTTTGCCTCTTGCCATCTCCTACAGCAAAACCAGAGTCATCACACTCATCTGCAACAGGAGCTATAGGTGTTATTTGGACTGAACTAACTGTTGGCACTAGCAAACTCTCTGACACATAAATAACTTCGCTACTTTTTTCTGCCATAGGTCCCCGGGAGTGCTTCTGCTGCTTGTTGTGGCACCTTTAGCCTGCTGATAGCGTGTCTCCCAGTCAGACCTGTGGTTGTGCTTCAGGTGGGATCTCATAGAGGAGTTGCCTAGGTGTGAGCCTGCTTTCCCCCTGCTCACATGTTTTTTGCACAGTCAACAGATAGCAAAATGCTTAGTTTGAGGATCCTGAGTGAAGTATCTCCATACTGTGGACTTCATGGACTGAGGGGTTCCTGAGGTGCTGCTGCTACTACTACTACTACTACTTAGGCTAGATGTTGATGCAGTTCTACTGCCACTACTACTAGGTGTCAAAGGTGCAGCACTTACAGCAGCAGAAGCACTCGGCAGTGTGGACATTAATAACATGTTTTTGTTGTTGCTGCTGCTGGGTACTCAACACGGATGTGTGTGGCTGAGTGGAACTTGGACGAAGCTGATGATGACTGATAGTGTGACTGTGTACTTTATGACATCTTTTCTTGTCCAGGGTCAGACTTTCCAATGGTTTTATCAAACAGTTTATAGACCGACACAGTGCTTCTTTTCAATGGTGGAAGTTTTAGGCTTTGCCTTTCTGCTAATTTTATTGCCATGTCATCCTAGCTCTCAACTTCATATGTATCTGAACAAGAGAAGGATGCTGGAGGGATATATTCTAGATCTGCATCATCAGTCATCATTAGGTCATCCTCAGCAGCATCAGCATCACCTGGCAGTTCTTGCCCACTACTACCCTTATATTGCTCTAAGCTTTTAGAGGTCTCAAACAATTTCATTTACTTTCACTTTAACAAAGTTCACTACTACTTTGAGGACAGGTGTTTTGGTGCTTGGTTGTCTCACTATCTGTTGCAGCATGTGGTTCAGCTGCTACACCTTCCTCTATTATGCTATTGCTATCATCCACACTTGAATTCGACTTGATGTCATCTTCAGTGTTCTTCTTATATGGTTCTTTATTTGTACTGGCACTGGTGGTGCTGGAGGTTTTTGCTGGGACCTTGAGAAACTGCATCATCCCTTGGAAGAGGGGCATCATCATCATTTATTGCACACTCTGCATCAACTATTGCTGCAGTCAGTTTTTGGACTACTACTTTACTCTCACATCCTTGCAATGCTCTACCCTTCTCCCTCCCCCTGCCCCGTGTGCATTTGCTGGACATTACTCAACTACTCTGTGTGTTTTTACTCTACAGTACACAACACAACTGATGGAGTATGATGTCTTGCCTAAGCCCAGTCAGCTGTCTGTCACTGTCACCTAATATATTTAGTTATTTGTTTATTTCTTTATTCTTTTTTATTTAATTTTTTACACTTTTTTAACTTGTCCACCCTGTCTTATCACAGTCTGTCCAAAAAAAATTATAACTGAAAAACAAAATCAAATACTTCTTTCCCAGACTTCTCAAGCACAGAGAAAACATAACAGCAAGATCAGCAAGCAAATAGGTCCCCATCTGCCTGTGTCTTGCCAGCAGGTCATGTTGTGCCACTGGACATTGTCAAATGCCCTTGTGTAACTGTGGAATTTGTTACTGCTGTTCTTGCTGCTCCTGCTGAATTGTTTAAACAGCAGGATGATTATGCAGCTCAAACATTAACAGCCGTAATGGATAATTAAGGGTCCACTTGCCATTACCAGCTCCAGTGATGCACCTGAGGCAGTAATAGCATCACAATTAGCAACCACCACTTTAGGAATATGTGGAGAAACGAAGAAGTTGGCCAATAATGCCTATCCACCTGTCCCTCCTCCAAAATCAATTGTGTGTTGTTAGAATAGAACTTTTTCCCTTGAGAGAGGGAAATATGTCTCTCATCAGCAACTGCAATGTGAGCAGTGTGTGTGCTAAATAAGGAAAGAACTGGAAACAATGGGCACATTTGGACTCACATCAAACACCTGATACAACTTTAACCAAACACCATGATGCTTAGGGTCCCCAATGTGAAACCATCATACCAGAAACTAAGTATTGCGGCTGTCATTTTGCCCCTTGTCCATTCCCCGCTAAGGACACATGACAAAATGTAGTTTTAATCGTAATGATGAACTCTCCCTACCACCAGCTTAGCATATTCTGCGAGATGGAATCTGCTCAGACGCCGCTTGATGCTGTGCTTGTTATTATCTGCCACCGCACTGCCATGAGTGGACAGAATTAGGGATTGGCAAAAATTTTTGCCTCAAACAGAAATCGGTGAATAATGCACTTTCCTCTTCCTTAGTGAAGTTATAAATGTGTCAGATAGTGTGCTACTCCAATGCCAACAGTTAGTTCAGTCCAAATAACACCTATGGATCCTGCTGCAGAGGAGTATGATGACTCTGGATTTGTTGTAAGAGTCATAGACTGCCCACAAATGCTGCCTCTACTGCCACCACCTCCTCTAATCATGTTGTTAAAGCAATAAAGTTTCAGGCTTCTTCTGCCATGTCCTGCCAACCCACACTGACTGAGTTTCTAGGAAGGAGTCAAAAGCTTCACAAAAACAATCCCAAAGTACACCTGTGGAATGGCAAGGTTGCCAAGATGTTGGCAGTGGACATGCTGCCTTATTCCTTTGTAGTAAACCGAGGTTTCAGAGACCTAATGTCATGTGTAGCTCCACGCTGGAATATCCCAAGCTCCAGATGTTTTTCCAGGACAGCTGTGCCTGAATTGTACAAGCAGGCAGTTAGTTTGGTGGGCAAAGGGCTGAAAAGTGCATATGGTGAGAAAATCCACCTGAAAACAGATATGTGGATAAGTGGGTAGAGCACAGTCTATATGACTGTGACTGCTCACTGGATTTTCCTCCCAGCACCAAAAGTGGACAACACTAGCTTCAGCATCAGGTGACAGTCAGTAATAGTGCTTCTAGTTCTGGAAGTGTGAATAAAAGTGGCAGCAGCAGGGTAGCCCATACCATCGTCATGCTACCTTGTGTATGCAGAGTTTTCAGAATCCCACAAAGCTGTAAATGTTTTAAGTAAGCTACAGCATCCTGCTGCCCTTTCAATTCAGCAGGGTTACAGCAGCAGCAAACTCCACAAATTCCAAAAGCTCACTGCTGGTGGTGGTGATGCCCTTTCCCATCCCTGTCTCCCATGCCTTTTAAGCTTGGGCTAAAAAGGCCATTAATGTCTCTTTCACCACAACTTCTCCACCACCATCATCACCACTACCACCAACAGTCCCTTCTTGCTGCTGCTGCTCTATTACAGACATCCTACTGGTTAGAGGGGTAATGAGAAATATGACAGAAGGTCCCCTAATGTCACACTTGTCATTTATTGTTGACCTGAAGAAGGCAGACTGGCAGCAAGAGCAGCAGGCACAGGCAGCTGATCTGTGCTCATGGTGGTGGTATTACTGCTGCTAACCATCAGTTTAGCCTTCTTCAGTATCATGTTCCATAGGGACCAGACTGTGGGGCAAATTGCAAGGTCAGAGGAATGTTGTGGGCTCCCTTGCCCGCTAGTCTGACTGATCTGCAGTACTTCCCCTACCACCTCAGCATCAGTAGTAGGATCTACTGTGGTAGTGCTAGTACCACCAGCTGCTTCACCATCGCTGTTACTACTAAGAAAAACCACATCAATTTCAGTCCCTGAGTCTTCCTCATCACTGGTAGTGTAATCACCCCTCCAGGGCCGGATTTATCAATAGGCAGATGAGGCACTTGTCTAGAGTGCCATATTTTCAGGGGCGCCTGGCAATGCCCACCAGCCTGCCCACTTTAGATGCCGAATTGTCATAACATTTTAATACAAAGGTTGTGCGGCGTCACTTTACTGTGAGGCGCTTAGTTTAGCAAATTAAGAATGCTGCTGGTGCCTGTGCTGTCCTGCCTGGGCCGCCCCCTGTGACTTACTGCTTGAGCTTCTTTGCTCAGAGCTTCCCAGCCTCTCATGATCTCTTGTGCTGTGACCATTATTATGTCGGCTCTATCGCTACTTGCCTGTCAGCTGCGGTGCACACATCCCATGAGTTTGACAGCCACAACTCCCATAATACTTTCCGCAAAGCGCTGGCTGGCTCTGTCTCCCGCTGCACTCGGTTACAAATCATAAAGTGCTGGATAAGGTAATCATCCTTGTGATAGAGCCAAGGAAAGGATTATGGGAGTTGTGTCTGTCAAACTTGCGTGCAGCTCGTAATTAGTTGAAGAGGGGCCATCCAGTGCCACATACTTGGCTGTCAAGGAAAGGACTATGGGAGTTGTGGCTGTCAAATTTGTGTGCAGCTCGAAATTAGTTGAAGCGGGGCCATCCAGTCATCCTTGTGGAAGGAAAGGGCAGTTGTGGTGTACGATGCTCATATTCTCATTTTTGTACAGTTTAACATTCAATAGTTATTAAAAAATATATATTGATAATTTTATTCATGAAAATCCCCTGTGCACCCAAACACATACATATATATATATATATATATTATATTTGATTATAGTCACTATCCCCCACTAAATTCCTCACCTACAAGAACAAAATGAAACAAATTGTAAATAAATGTTGTGTGAAGCACCAAACAGATTATTATTATATAATATAATTGGATGACACATGATATCTGGCTTGCAGTTATTTATTAAAAAAATATAAAAACAATATAAAAATGAGGAAATCTATCCTCTGCTACCTAAATTCTCTATATAATAGATCACCAATGGATTATATCAATAATAATACAAAGTATAGCACTCTTTTAAAGGTATATATATTATTAATCAATGGCAGTTGGTCCGCAGCTTGGCCTGCCCAAGCATCAGTGTATTGGTCAAATAAAACCTAAACACAAATCGAAAAAAAAAATATTTGTTTTATTTGACCAATACACTGATGCTCGGGTGGGCCAAGCCATTGATTAATCATAAATATCCCTTTAAGAGTGTGCTATAAATTGCATTATTATTGATATAATCCATTGGTGATATAAATTATATAGAAAACTTAGGTAGTAGATGATAGATTTCCTCATTTTTATATTGTTTTTATATTTTTTAATAAACAATAGCAAGCCAGGTATCATGTGACCATGTCATCCAATTATTATATAATAACAATATACTGTTTGGAGCTCCATACAACATTTACTTTACAAAAAATATACATACAACTTGCAAATAATTGTATGCTTTGTTCCAACCAACAATTAGATGGGGGGGGGGTGACAGATATATAGGAATACTTGGTTGTTGGGTAAAGCCTGGTACCGGTTATCCATAGAAAAAGCAGGAATGGCTACTCATCTAATAAAGGTATCATTTTTACTCTCATACTGTCCTCCATGGTTGTTGCAGAGCCCATACGACCTACAGGCAAATTGACTAAATTACAATTGATTTAAATGAGGCTTTTAATCCCTTGAATGCTAGAGAATTCTGCAACACATTGCTTTGCTCTTGCATTTGAAGGTTTAAAAGCCACATTTAAATGAATGCAAACATTTATTTTTTCTCTTTGGTGAGTTTGAGCCATATATTCTTTGGCCCTGTGTTATTTTGCCTTGCTAAGGGCAGCAGGTGGGGTCTGGATATGATTTGTGTATCTTGAAATGTTAATATGGATGGCAGATAATATTGTCATGAAAATGTGTTTACTGGCTTAATGTTTTTCAGGGGTATTGCTAAATAGAAAATTAATATAATAGTTAAACCTTCACTTTTAATTATAATTGACAACTTCAGGACACAGTTGTTTGATAAATAGTGCACATTTTATTTCTAATATCAATATTTCTGTCTCAGTCCACTTGCTATTTCATGTTTTTGAAGGGAATCCCTTAATTTCATTGCAAACTCAAGTCTACAGATTGATCCATGCAGAAAAATAAAATGTTTTATTATTAATTGCAAGCAATGTAGCAAGTTATTCATTTTATTCAGATTTCTCCTTTTCTTGGTTGATGTGAACATTATATTGTGTTGGTACAGAACTGTACATGGATTTAACCCACTGGATGCTAGAAACATCCCCAACACACTGCAGAGCAATTTGTTGAAAACTTCTCTAGCGTCCATGGAGTTAAGGTGACAGCAAATCTCCTTTTTGGCTTTGCATATTGTGCAAGTAAATATTTACATATTCAGCAAAATTACATATACTTGCATATATATTTTTAAACACTTATTTCCCTAGCAGTAATCTTTCTGAATATCTGTTTTCAGAGAGCTTTCTGTCAGAAAGTATTAAAGCAGGGATATTGATAAAATATGTCTATTCCTGCAACACTGAGTGAAGTGTAGGTTGCATTCAGTAGACTGTTGACAGTCTTTGCGGCTGCTGAAGCCACAGAGGGCTGCTCCTTAATGTAAATTCTGAGAAACCACCACATGCCATCATAATCACAATGAATAGGACCACTAAACAGAGTCAATCACTGTATAAAACACAACATATATATTGGGTTGATCTTTGGTACCTGTGCTTTCCCATTACTTGAGGAAAACATGAGGAAAGGCAGACTACATATCTAGTAAAGGTCATTTATGCCGTCTGTATATACCCCATCCCTATCTATAACATTTTCATCTATCTCTGGAAAATTGCCACAATACTGTGAAAAATAAATCTAAAAATGGGTTTGGCCACAAGAGGGCATGGCTAAGTGAGGGGTGTGGTTATGGGTGGGGTAAAGGTGGGGCTAGGGGCGCCGGAGGGTGTTGTACCTAGGGGCGCCTGAGATGTAAATCCAGCCCTGCACCCCTCCCTCACTCCTAACACTCTGAATCTGTAGCTGCTGGACAGCCTTAGTACTACTAGTAGTGGTGGGACTGCTTGGGGATGGCAAGTGAGACTTAGGGTCCCCTGCTGTTACACTTGGCATCAACTCCTCCTTCCCGCCCTCATCAGAATCACAAAACACCATAACAGGTGCAGCAATGGCAGCAGGCATAGGCAGTTGACCTGTCCTTTTCATACTACTACCCTCTCCTTCCTCTGGCTGTGACACAAATTTCCCCAAGATCCCAAGGGGTGATGTATGGTGACTGGCCATCATTGGGTCTTGGGAACCAGGGCATCCAGACCCTTTCATGTTGATAGTGGTTACGTCCTTTTCCTCCTCAGACTCTCTAAACATATAATGGTCCTTCCAGCTCCTCCTTTTATTATTATTCAACTTGCTCATAGTGATAGCAGTCACAAGCCTCTCCTGCATTAATTTTGCTAAAAACTTAGAGCACAACAGCCTAGCACCACTCTCTCTGTACCTGCTTGTATTGTCTTTCATTGTAGAGAAAAGATGAAAAATATTTAAGGGGTGAAAAGTTTCTAGCCATTGGGAAAAAAAGTGAAAAAATGTTGGCAATGGGCAAAAACAGCAAAGACTTTAAAGATGTTTTTTTTTACCTTTTAGCAGCCTAGTTTATTACTATTTATATTATATATTTTTTGTGTATGTTGGTATAAAATAATAATAACCCAAGCACCTGGGAGACAGCAAGCTGTCGGTTCTAGTGATACCAGTGACAAAATACTGTCTCTAATTTATGGAATCTCCCTACTACTACCATCTGTCTAGGTCTACATGTATGCCATAAGTTTTGAAGGGCAGTTCTTCTGGCTGTTAGAGAGAACAGTCTTCACCAGCAAGACCAGTGCTGTAATAACACCACCAACACCATCTTTCAATGTAGCAAATGTGTTTGGGTTAGAAAAACTAGAAGTGTCCTCTTTATTAGTGTTGAGCGAGCACCCCGATGCTCGGGTGCTCGGGTGCTCTGACCGAGCACCCCCTGAGGCTCGAGTGCTCGGCCGAGCACCCGAGCCCCATTGAAATGCATGGGGCGACACAAGCATTACACCAGGCACCCCCTGCTCTGATGAGGGGAGGGTGCCTGGTCAATGCCCCCCTTCATCTCCGCTATGCCCCCTTCATCTCCGAATGCCCCCTTCATCTCCGCAATGTCCCCCTTCATCTCCGCTATGCCCCCTTCATCTCCGCTATGCCCCTCTTCCACAATGTCCCCCTTCATCTCCGCTATGCCCCTCTTCCACAATGTCCCCCTTCATCTCCGCTATGCCCCTCTTCCACAATGTCCCCCTTCATCTCCTCTATGCCATAGAGGAGATGAAGGGGGACATTGTGGAAGAGGGGCATAGCGGAGATGAAGGGGGACATTGTGGAAGAGGGGCATAGAGGAGATGAAGGGGGACATTGTGGAAGAGGGGCATAGCGGAGATGAAGGGGGACATTGTGGAAGAGGGGCATAGAGTCTATGCCCCTCTTCCACAATGTCCCCCTTCATCTCCGCAATGCCCCCTTCATCTCCGCAATGCCCCCGTACCTCTAGTCCCTGGTGGTCCAGCGGAGCGTCTTCAGATCTGTGCCTCTTCCGGCACAGATCCCCGCCACCCGAACATGGCGGGCGAGCACATGGCGGTACTCGACGAGTACCGCCATGTGCCGAGCAGAGCGATGCTCGAGCCGATCCGAGCATCGGCCGAGCACGCTCGCTCAACACTACTCTTTATTCCTCTGCCCCTCCTTGCTAAGTCAAACTGTAACCCATCCAACTACCCACTCCTCCTTTGTACAATCTCCATCACCAGTCTACTTATAACAGCTTGCTTCTGCTCAGTAAGCAGGAAAACACTGGCTACCTGTTCTCCTCTTCCACAGAGGTATCTACCCTGGAATTTTTGTTCCAGGAATGAAACATATGGCAGCTTGTACATTGAGTTAAACAGTTAAACGGTTAATTTTGTTAGCACTCACAATATCCCAATTACTGCAAATTATAAGGGAGACAGAAAAATAAATGTATGCACAATTATTGAGCTAATAAATGTTTGTTACCCTGTGTTTTTTAAATTTTCAGCATTTACTCAAATGCAGCACTATCACATACTGCTGGAAGATTCACAAGTAAATATGGTTCTTCTTCATTTGGTTTCAGCTTTTTATACAGGTATTAATTAGGACTAGTATAATTTTTAGCCCTCCTTCCACCACTTTAAAATAGTTCTGATTGCACAGCTGTGCTTTAATGTGCATAGAGGTAGTAATATGATTCCATAGTATTCTCAGGAACCAATTTATTAATGGCTACTTCTGCCAAATATTATTTTAATGTTGTTTTTCATCGAGGGGTGTTTATTTCCTTTTTCCTTGTTTAACAGTATATATCTAACAAGGTCAGAGTGAATGTAGAGTAACTTTACAGATTCCTGCACTTGATAAAGGAGAAATGTTAAGGGTTTGTTTATATTAAAATGTTTACAACAGTGGAGTGTGGTCTCTTGAGTGCAAGAGATCATTAGCTGTAGTATATACCCTAAAGTCCAAGAGCATCAATTATATTTGGGGCTCTATACTATTACCACCGGTGGTTATAGCAAAAACTGTAAAGCCAAAAAAAATCAACCATGTACCCCAGTAATTCTATTGCTGGAGAGGTATATAGCAAAAAGTGTTGCTGGCCAAAACTCACGTTTTGGTAAAATGCTCGTTATGGTTTTTTGTTTCCACAACTTGCTCGAAATAGCATGAATTGTGGGAACATCAAAGGAAAAAAACAAACTATCGTTGTTTGACAGTGGGAGTGCACTAAAAGTCAGAAAACGTAACACATCCCTGTCATCCGCTGTCCGGCTTATTCATTAATCTTTCCTTCTTTATTCTCTTCTGTCTTTGTTTCTTCAGTCTTCTTTTCTTCCTCTGATCGCATGGTCAGAAGGCTGCATCTGTGCCAGTCCAAATGCCTTCCTCCGCCAACGGAGACAACAGCGGAGGCAAGGGGGTAAAGGATTCTATAATTTTATACATATGGACACCCAATAAGGACTATTTATATTTATTCTTAACAGCAAGATGCCACAAATAGTAACCCTTTGAGCTCCAGAGGGCTATCCCTCCGGCGCTCAAAGTGTTAATGCTAGCATCTTTGGAGAAGTATTTTTTTTTTTAAAAAACAAGACAAAATACTATTTTTTTTTTATAAATTTTAAAACAAAAATGAAGAAAGAAGATCACAGGAAGAAAAGAAGACAGAAGAAAAGAAGAAGCCGTCCGCGAACCTGCTGGTTAGTTTTTAATTGTTGGGACATGTGTGAAACTGTTTGTGGATTAACCCTATGCTTGCCTTGCTAAATGACATAGAAACCAACACTTGCCCTCAAACGGCAACAATAGGCAACTTCGTCTTTAAAAAAGGTTTCTCTTTTGTGTACTGCAATTTACACGGTAAAATGTATAAATTACAAGAGTGGTTTTATGCGTATAAACTGAAAATCCTTATTCTCACTGAATCCTGGCTAGGCCCTAAAATACCTGATACTACTGCTGCCATTCAAGTATAGTCATGCTTTAGGAAAGGCCAAGAAAAGTGAGGAGGAAGCATAATCATACATACATGAGCGTCTATAAACTTTGTACTTTTAACTTACTCTTGTAACTCTGATTCATATGAATACATTGCTGGCAATATTGTTCTTCCTTTCCCAAAACAAATTATAATTGTTGCTGTCTAATGGCTGCCGAATACTCCCGCACAGTCCCTCTCGGACATAAACCACCACATCAATGAGATTGCCACTCAAAGCAAGAAAAGCAGGCTGTTTGTTCTTGGCCAGTAATGAACAATTTTTTTAATTGTTTAAGACATTGAATGTATCACAACTAATGTCCTCCACTGCTCACATAAATTCTCTATCCAACCAGATAGACTGGATCTTTCATCCTGCCCAAGCAGAATCCATGATTCCGGTTTACTAGCAAATGCTTTTAGTGATCACTCCACAGTGATCAAATCATGTCCCAAAGTCATAGTTACTAGATCATTTAGAAAATGAATTATTCTGAAAACTTGAACAGTAACAAATCAAAACTGGCCAACTTTTTGAAGGTTATTAAATAGTAGGGGTGGGCGAAATCTCTCGCCGTGTTCCCACAAGAAATTCTGCAAAAAACACGTTGTTGTCCTCTTTTTTGCGGGAAAATCTGCTTTAAATCCAGCTATTACATTTTTAACATTTTATTCACATTTCTTCACCCATTGGCCAAAATTGTTATCCATTTTTTTAATGGCTATAGAAAAAAAGAAGGAAAACTATGATGGGCCTACTGTAGTATGCCACAGTAGACTGTAAGGCCAGTTCTGCCATGAGAGGATACCTTTCGAGGGTCCTCTGTTAAACCTCTAAAAGGAGGCACATACCTCACTCTCATTGCAGTCTTCTGATCTCCATAAGGAGCTCATGTTGTAAACTTGGCAGACCCCCTACCAGATGCTGGTGCAGCCACAGTATTTGCACCCCCTGTAGTTACACCACTCGTTATGGTGTCAAGCTACCTACACAGATGTTCCAAAAGGCAATTCAATTATAGTCTTATTATTGAGTCATTAAGAGAGTAATTCTAATTACTATGCAGAAGCATTGTTTTTAAAGTTAAGAGTACATTAAAGCCTCATTAGTTGTTAATTAAATAGTGCTAAATTGCTTCCAGGAGTGGGTTGTAGGAACTGCTTGTTGATTTGTTTTGCTTTTGTTAGCTTAGCAGCAGACTCAGGATGGAACTGACCTGTAGGTGTGAGACATTCTGCAGAGTGAAAGATGGTGTATCAGTATAGCACAAGTATTTCTAAAATGCCATGGGTGCCAGAGAGGTATGCAATGTGCTGGACAACTCTTTAACGTCCAAGAAGTTAAAATATACTTCACAGATAATGTTGTGTGTGTAGTAAAATCATTGCATTATTGCATAGCCATATTGTGCATTCTCTAGTACTGATAAGCAGTCATATTACACTCTCACAGCCAGAATGCAGGAAACACTATATAATGTGTAAATGTCTCCATGAAACCCAACTGCACACATATTAGTAGAAAGATTGCATCTATTGCATGCAACTAGCTGTCAACAAGATGTGTTATCTTAAGCAATAGAGCTGGGATTTTAATCCCATGAGCTAGTACTTGGCAATGCACTTGATTAATGCTAAGCACAGTATTTGAATGGCATTTCCTTAAATCCCTCTAATATAAAACAATTATAATATTGTTTTCTTTGACTACAAGATTTCCTGCTGTAAAACTACTGTTTCTGAGGGCTGTAGTGAAGAAATAACTAGCTGAAAGTATAAGCTATAGCAACATATCCCTTGAAAGAATTGTTAGCACACTGAATGTCTGTGTCCTTTGGCCACAACACTAACTTCATGTTTAAGAAACATTGGCATGTCCATTCTTGAAAATTAACTGCAGTTTGGGATATTCCAAAGGGATGCAAAATATGACATCAGTTTTTCAAAGGCTTTGTTTTCAACAAAAGAAAAGGACAGCATATCAACAGCCAACATTTTGGCAAGTTTACTATTCCTTAGGTATACTTTTGCATACTTTTTGTGCAGGTTTTGACTTCTTTCTAAGAACTTAGTAAGTGTGGAATGGCATCACATAGTACAAGAACTGTGTGCCTTTATTGCTTTAATGACAGTGCTTGTGCAGGTGGTGGGGTGGTGGTGGTATGTGTAGGTAGTAGGTACTCTATAACTCTTGTCATGTGCAAACACAAACTTTTAGTCATACGCCTCTGACAGTCAATAAAGTGAAGCTGAAGCTTAGTTTGGGGAGATTTTTAGGTAGGATATTTGTTTTGTGTAAGAGGCAAGTCTGGGGCACTCTGTGGGAGATAAAGGGCGAAAGGAGGTTGACCCCAAATACCCTACAATTCAGTGTGTGACTTGCAAGACACAAGCAGCTGTGATTCAAGCTCCTTCCCAGTCTGGCTGCTACTATCTCTGTGCTGGGGGAGTCTGCGGGTGTGAGAAGGAAGCAAATGAAGTTGACTCCAAAAACCCCATCATTCTGTCTGAGTGATGTGATTGGAAAGGCACAGGCATCTGTGGTCCAATTTCCTTGCTGATCTTGCTGCTATTATCTCTGTGCTGGGGAAGTCTGGAGAAAGAAGCTGTAATTCTGTTTTTTAGTTATATTTTTTTGGACAGTGTTAAGATAGGGTGGATTAAAATATAAAAAATATAAAAAAATTAGGTGACAGACAGCTGACTGGCACCCTGACATGAGTTGTGTGACTCAGGCAGACTTGATAGATAGTAGACAAGATTGAGTATTTTGTTGAGGGCCAAGCCAAGACATTGTACTCCATCATCTTTGGTGTGTACTTTAGACTAACAACACACACAGTAGCTGAGTAATGTCCAGCAAATGCACAAGGGGCAGGGGAAGGGGAAAGGAGCAGTAGTGTATGGACATGGGAGTTAAGTGGTAGATTAAAAGCTGACTGCAGCTATGATTGCTGCAGCATGTGCAATAAATGATGATGATCCCTCTCCTCCCGGGGAGAATGTGGTTTGTCAAAGTCCCACAAAAGTTCCAGCACCATCAACAGCATCAATATTATAAAAAAAAAACATGTAGGAAGTACACTGAAGATGACAATTACTTGTATTGTAGGGTTGATGATGTCATAATGGAGGATGGTGTAGTAGCTTAACCAATTGTTGCATCTGACAGCAAGACAAACAAGCACCAAAACACCTGTCCTCAAAGTAGTAGAGACCTTTGTGAAAGTAAAAGTAAAAAGAAATTGTTTGACATCTCTAAAAGCTTAGCAGAATATTAGGGTAGTGGGCAAGAAGAAGAGGGCAATGCTGAGGATGATGTAATGATAACTGATGATGATGATGTAGATCTAGAATATATCCCTCCAGCATCCTCCTCTTCTTCAGATACAGATGAATTTCAGATTGAAAGAGATGATGACATGGACATAATATTAGCTGAAAGGCAAAGGCTCAATATTCCACCACTGAAAAGGGGCACTGTTCCTGTCTATAAATTGTTTGAGAAAACAATTGGAAGGTCTGACCCTGTACAAGCAAAGATGACTGAAATACAGTCATCCTTCTGTCATTGTCAGCATCATCATCATCATCACTTCCAAGTCAAAGTCCCACTCAGCCACATGCACTTGTTTTGAGTAACCAGCAGCAACAACAACATCAACACAGGTTATTAACATCTACAACCTTAGCTATAATGAGTGCCTCTGCTGCCGCTGGATGTGCTATACCTTTAACACCTAGTAGTAGTAGCAGTAGAATTGCATCAACATCTAACCCCAGTAGTAGTAGCATCCCCTAAGGAACTCCACAGTCCATTAAGTCCACAATATGGAGCTATTTCACTCAGTTTACAAAAAATATGCATGCTGCGGCTCCTCCTTAATGAGATCCCACCTGAAGCACGAGCACAGGTCTGACTGGAAGACACAGCATGAACATTTCAGAGTTGCCAATCCTAGCAGCAGCAGAAGCACTCTAAATATTTCCCAGGGCTCTGGGCCAGATAAGAGAAGTAGTGAAGTTATTGAATTGTCAGAAGTGTGTCAATTCCAACAGTTAGTTAATGTCAAATAAACCTATGGCTCCTGCTGCAGTGGAGTATGATGAATCTGGGTTTTCTGTAAGAGACGGCAAGAGTCATAGACTGCCCGTACATGCTGCCTATACCTCCACCACCACCTCAAATCATGTTATTAAAACAATAAAATTGCAGAGTTTTTCTGCCATGTCCTGCCAACCCACACTGACGTCCTGGAAAGTAGTCAAAACTTCACAAAAACAATCCAAAAGTACCTCTGTGGAATGGCAAGGTTGCCAAGATTTTGGCAGTGGACATGCTTCCATATTTTTTTCTAGGTTTCACAGAACTGATGTCATGTGTAGCTCCACTCTGGCATATCCCAAGTTGCAGTCATTTTTCCGGGATGACTGTTCTTGAATTGTACAAGTAGGTGTTTAGTGTGGTCTGAAAAGGGTTGGAAGGTGTATATGGCAAGAAAATCCACCTGATAACAGATATAGCTGATATGTGGACAAGTGGGCAGAACACAGACTAGATGACTGTGACTGCTCCCTGGGATTCCCTCCCACCAGCATTAGTGAGCAACACTAGTTTACAGGTGACAGCCAGTAATCATGTCTCTAGTTTTGGAAGTGTGATTAAAAGGCAGCAGCAGGGTAGTTCATACCATCAGCATGCCATCTTGTGCATGCAGAGTTTTGAGAGGCAGTCCCACAAAGCCGATGATGTTTTAAGTAAACTAGAGCAGGTAATAGAGGAATGGCTTGTACCCCACTCCTTAAAAGATGGTTTTATGTCTGGTTCCAGCATAATTGCTACCTTGAGAATAGTTGATATGGTGCATGTGCCCTCATTTGCCCATTTGCTAAATTTAGTTGTGACCAAATTCCTGTCAGAATCCAAAACCCTCATCGAGATGTTGCAAAATCTGTGTCAATTTTAGCCACTCCTACAGTACATGCAACACTCTATATTCCATACAAGAGAATAATAACCTGCCCCATCACCAGCTAAAAATGGAGGTCCTTACCAGGTGGAATTCCACACTGTGCATGCTAGATCAATTTTATGAATAGAATAAAGTCATTAGCAGGTACACTATGCAAAAGTGGAAGACTCTGAGAGATCCTCTTTGTCACCTGACCATGGCCAATGGCAACTAATGTGTGATGTATGTGAGCGGCTGAAACTTTTTGAGGGGGCAATCATGCTGCTGAGTCACATAAGGGAAAGAATTAGTGAAATTCTACCACTGATGTATTTTTTGCAGAAAAAACTGAGGAGCATAGCTAAGGAAACCTACGATAATGACAATACAGACATGCACAGCTGATCATGGACATGCTGGTGTGCTTTAAACAAGATCCTCACATAGTGTCAATTAAAAGCAATGAGGAAAACATTATTGACCTCGCTTTAAACACACAATGTCTGAATTTTTGCCAAAGCACCATCAGCAGTTTGTCACATCGAGGAGTCATTAAGATCAGCAGCATCTTTCTGAGGAATATGATTCTGTCAAGGAATATAGAGATATATGCTTATTGATGGAATGGATGTTTGTATTGTGGAGGATGAGAGGGAGAAAGTTAACTCCTTAACGACTGGCCGCGCAGGCACACGGTGGTCACTAAAGGACCACGGAGCATTTTTTTTTTTTTTAAGAATCCGATTCTGGACTCCCCGGATGGTATACAGCCGCGGGGGGAGCCCAGAATTCCATGACGGTCATAGTACATCATGGGTCGTTCAGTCAGACTTACCCATGACGTACTATGACTGTCAAGGGTCGTTAAGGGGTTAAGGCCCAAAAGACTTCTAGACAGCATAGTGAAAAAGAAGGCAGCAGTTAGAGCAGGAGCAGCTATATCATCAACCAGAACATCCCATTCTGAATACAGGGCAATTCATAGATCTTAGCAGGGGCGGCAAATTTCTAATATTGGTGGTGGTGGCACTAGTGGTGGCACATCTCTTTGGAACTGGCTCCCAGTGTATGGGTTGATAACTGACACACAGGAAGACCGTGTAGCTCCTAGAAGTTGTCCCACTGCATCTGAGATGGTTTCTGCCTACTTTCAGAATAGCTACGTTCTAGACAGAAAAAATGACCCCACATACTACTGGAAAATAAACCTGTGTATGTGGTCAGCATTGAAACGTACTGCAGTTGAAAGAGTTGCTCTCTAGCAAGCATTAAGTCTGAGTGGGTATTCTGTACAGATTCTGTACAGATGGTTACATTGTGAATGACCATAGGATGCGGCTATCAAGCAGCAATTTTGGGAGACTAACATTCTTATAAATGAAGCAACATCACACAACATCTGTTAATTATGGGTTTGTTCTGGTATTTGCTGACTAGATTGGGGTTTGTGGATTAAGCTTTTTAAATTGTGTTTTCTTTAGATGCTGCTAAATAATAAAATAATTTATATTTGATCATCCATCCATATATGCACACAGAGCTTGTATGTGCATGTGTGTGTGTACCAGCCATACTCCAGTAAAGAGAATAGTAATCTGATTTTGTTGACAGAGCTCAGAGCTCTACTGTGTATTGCATTTTGTCCTTCAAAAATTAGAAGGTGATTCAGGGTCCACTAGTCTTTTGACTAATGCAGAAAAAGAATAAGGGTATTTGCATACATCTCCATGAGCAGCGATGTAATACACAGAATTTCTTTAATATGGCTATTTATATCCAACTGAGCTAGCACATTTTAGCCTAACATTTCTGTAAATGTTTATCTGAGATATCAAAATATGCAGAATATATTTCACTTTTTTTGCTGATAGGGAATTTTTGCAAATGTAAAACCAACAAAGTCAATAGATAAGATAGGGATGTATTATGTATTTCCTAATTTTAATGCCTTAAACTGCATTTTACAGTATTTTAATGGGTACTACTGGCTTGACCCTTTAAATTAATTTCCAACTTGTTTTTATTTTGCAGTCAATATTATATATATATATATATATATATATATATATATATATATATATATATATATATATATATAAAATACAAGTCTAAATTAAGTTTCAAGAATGCAGGAAAGTATACAATAGGTCTAACTGGAGTAATTGTGGAGAAAGCCAGGAGCACCATAGGGGATAAATAAAAATTCCCTAAACTCCCATTTATTTAAATGCAGATTTTAACCTTTGGTATGTATTTTTCTATCTGTACACAGATTGATTAGTTGAACTGCAAGGAAAGGGAAAGAAAGCCTTAATCTCAGGAATGAGACTCTCTATTGACCTTTGGGGGTATGCAATGAGCACGTGAAAGCATCTAGGTCATAAGGAGGCAAAGTGAGAGCGCATTTAAAGGGTTTAACCCTTTGAGTGCCAGAGGGGTATGTAAATGCATTGCTTTGAAAGGTATTCCATACCCCTCTGGCACTCAAAGGGTTAAAGTCCTGACTCAGTTACCCTTACGTTGTTGTTCTGAGTAGTTCATTTAGTTGGTATTCCTGATTCCTGTGTATGACCCAGCTTGTCTGTCCATCCATTCTGGTGTTGACCTGTGGCTCTGTCTGACCATTCTCCTTATGCATTCCAATTTGGCTTAGACATCCTTTCTGGTGCCATCCTCTGGCTCTGGGTGACTACCCGCTCCGTGTATGACCTGGCTTGTCTGACTACCCACTCTGGTGTTGACCTGGGGCTCTGTCCACTGCGCATCCAGCATACCAACGCTTCAGTGGATATCCTACCCGCTCTGTGTATGACCTGGCTTGTTTGATTATCCTATCTGGTGCTTACTAGAGGGCTCTGTCTGTTCGCTCCATGTGTTGGTCCCGTTCCACAGACATCCTTCCTAGTACTGACCTTGGGCTCTATCAGACTCCTAGCTACTGACTGCAGGCTGAGTCAGTGTTACCTCTGGGTGTTACCTTTTTCTACGAGATTCCAGTGGGCTGAGGCCTAGTCTCGGACAGTGTGGTGGATCTATTGGAAGACTGCTATTTCTGATACAGTGCTTGCCTCTTTGATCACCCTCTGTGTGTTATTTGTTATTTGCATTTCTGTTAATATATTTCTAATAAAGGTGACTCCTTTGTCTTGCTTGCCAACCGTAACAGTACGTAAAGGTCACTGAGTCAGGAATCAGTCTGCCCTTTAAACCCCTCCTCAGGAAGTAAGTAGGTAGGAGGAGACTACAGGCCTCAAACACATAAAACAGAGGCCTACAGCATGCTGAAGCCTTGTGCCTGCAGATGACACATCTAGCATTGATGCATCCAACTGCTTGTGGAAATAACTCTGGAGCACCATTGTGAGCATCGGCAGAAGCGGCGGCGCTACAAGGTACTGTGACAACAGGCTAGAAGGCACTGGCTTAATACTTCCAAAGCTCTTATAATGTATTTATGTTCCACTATCCCACAGAAATTGAGCACTGTATTCTGCACTTAACCCTTATGTTCTCTGTATGTCTCCCTTTACAACTTTAGAAAAACTTTTAGAAAAACTTTTGAAGCCAGAATGATCATATTTTTTTTAATAAGATTTTATCGAAGTATAATAAAGTACAGCAGCAAAATAACAAAGCATAATGATACAAAAATACATATCATATTCAAACAAAAAAAGGAAAACTGAATACAAGAATATCTAATATTGAGAGAGCATATTAGAAGCATGAGAGCCAGAAACAATAAGAAATAAAGTAAATAAAGTGAGGAAGGGGAGAAAAAAACAACAAAAAAAACAAAAAAAATAAAAAACAAACGAACACCCAGTGACCTCCCAAGCCCCGTACCACAAGTAAGCACATATCTAAGGAGCATTTAGAAAGTAACAAAGTGACACTGAAGTAAGGGACTCAAAGTACACGACTGGATTTAAGAGTATGCCACTTACCCCAGATGGAATCAAAGTTGTCAGCTGATCCCTGAGAGATGGCATAACATCTTTCCATCTCAAGCTTACGATCGACTTTATCCCACCAAGCTTCGATTGGTGGAGTCTCTGACAATCTCCAAAAGGAGGGAATGATCTCCTTGGCTGTGTTAAGGAGAAGCGTGAGACAGAACCATGTGGAAGTAGCAGGAAAAGAGGCAAGCAATTTGTTATATAAGAAAAGACAAAGCATCGGGTCAAACGGTAAGGAGAGATCTAAAACAAGTTTGATTTGTGATAAAATCAAGGACCAAAAGGGCTGAATTTTGGAGCAAGACCACCATATGTGGTACATGGAACCGATGTCTTTCTGGCATCTCCAACAGAGGGAAGAGATAGTTGGGTCTACCCCTGCAAGACGTTGAGGTGTAAAGTACCAACGTGTTAAGAGTTTGTAATTCATTAGTCTAATCTTAGAGAAGAGCGAGGATTTGAATAAATGATCATATTTTTTAACAGCAAGAACAGAGGACTAAATGTTGATTTGGGTTTCTTGTCCCACTATCAAAGTTTCACATGACCCCTCTATCAGTATCTTACTCTTCATATGTATCCACAGGCTAAAATTAATTCTAATTACAGGTTCTACATTATTATTAGTATATCTGCATGGCGTACAGACAGATGCTTCCCCATACTCCAATACATGTAGGTATATATGTGGGTGTGCTATTCTATATGTGTATATGGGTTTATGTGTATATATGTACATTTAGGTATGCATGTATGTATGTGTTTGTGTATGTGTATATGTACTAGTATATATATAGGCTCTTGTGTTTGGACGTATGTTTTAGTATGTATTCCTACATATTTGGGTGTATGCATTTGTGTAAATGTGTGTGCTCATATGTATGTGTTTATGTACATATGTATATATACTTTATGCATATATATTTGTGGGCGGTTGTATAGACGCATTTTATGTGTATGTATAGATGTACGTGTGTGTGGGTATGTATGTATATATATATATGTGTATATGTATGTATATATTTATATATGTGTATTTGTGTTTATGTATATGTGTGTGCATATGTATATGTGTGTGTGAATATGTATGTGTGTGTATGTATTTATATATATATATATATATATATGTGTGTGTGTATGTGTATGTGTATGTATATGTACATATATATATGTTTATGTGTATATGTATGTATATATTTATATATGTGTATTTGTGTTTATGTATATGTGTATTTGTGTTTATGTGTGTGTGTGTGTGTATGTATGTGTATGTGTATATGTGTATGTATGTGTATGTGTATGTATGTATGTGTGTATATGTATGTATGTGTATATGTGTGTGTATGTGTATATGTATGCATGTTTATGTGTGTGTGTGTATATATATATATATATATATATATATATATATATATATCTGTGTGTGTGTATATGTATATGTGTGTGTATATCTGTGTGTGTATATGTATATATATTTATATGTATATGTGTATGTGTATGTATATGTGTGTGTATGTATATATATATTTGTATGTGTGTGTATGTATGTACACATATGGGCGCATGTTGTGTATAGGCCTGCATGCACATGCTGGATTGTTGGATGGCAATTCTAGCATTCTTAACATGTGCAAACATTTTTATTTCTCCCCACTCCATCACCATCTCCTGCATTTTTTTTCTCTCTCTCTCCCCCCACAATCCTTACACAACAGTATTTACGAACCTCTGCAAGAAGAGTGTAGATTCTCTTGTCTTATCTGCAGTTATGTTTTTTTAACCCAAAACACAGCTAAACTTTGAAATGTATGTATCGCTGTGAATTCTGTGTCCTTTTACTCAGAAATGCTTTAGACTTGAGAAAGGGAGGTTCTCCCGAAAGCTTGTCAATCCAAAATTCTGTTAGTCCAATAAAAAAGGTATTACAAGATACTTATTTTGTTTGTTATTTTACATCTGCATCACTGGACTAATACGGCTACAATCTCAACTTTAGACTGTAAGCTTTTCAGCAAGGACCCCATTTTCAGTGTTTCAACCTGTATAGTCCATACCCTTAAACTGTAAAGCTCTGCTTAAAGGGATAGTAATACTTCGTTTTAACTTTATTTTATTTTGTAGGCATTAAAAAAACATGAAGAATGATATAAGTCTTATCTCTCAAACCTTTATGGTTTAAGAGATATTCACAAGCAAAGTATCCCCCTCCCGCCCCTTTTACTGATGTAACACTTCTCAGCCAGGGCAGAATGGAGCTGCCCAGGTAGACTGCAGAGAGGGACAATCTTCAATTAAGATAAGGGAAAAACCTGAAAAGCTTGCAAGGGGGGCAGGGATCTCATTGTTTTCATAGGAATAAGAGTGTCCCCTTCTGTTATCTGTCCAGTCTATGGACTGCATTCCACATCTGAGAAGAGATTGTTTACAGTAGGTAAAAGGGGCGGGAGGGGGAAACTTTGCTTGTGAATATCTCATAAACCATAAAGGTTTGAGAGATAAGACTTATATCATTATTCATGTTTTTTTAATGCCTACAAAATAAAATAAAGTTAAAACGAAGTATTACTATCCCTTTAATTTTGTAGTGCTATATAGATAAACATATTCATTCATTCATTCATTGTAAGTGGCTATTTAATTTTTGGTGCAGGATTTTGGATGGGTAAGTGCCATTCATACAGTCACATATAGTCTATAATGTTGCTAGATGATTCACACAATGGTCCTCTTAAATTGCTCCTTATAATGTGAATGTGACTGTTTAGTTACTTTATGGGCTTAGCATTTAAAATATGAGATTAGCTTGCTGAAAATAAATCTCCGGTGTCATTTTGGATTGCAATGTGTATTGCATTTTGTAAACCTCAACAAGAAAGGAAAATAATTATGGTACTAATAGTTCACATAGAACAGTGTAATACGGTTAGTACAAAGTAAACAGAGCCATCATTTTTTTTGTGTTTATCCTTGACAACATGTCTTGCTACTTAATACAAATGCATTAAGAAGGAAAATAGCACACATTCTATCTGTTCAGGCAGATACCTACAATTACAGTCCTTCTTTTGTCAATCACTTTTAGCCCTGAAGAACTGTTCCTGCTGGATTTCAGAAGCCATCAAACATGTATTTTAAATCAAAAATCAGCAACAGAAACCATACATAAACTGCATGGTTAACACAGCTTGAGATCCCCTTTCCACATAGATTATCATGTCTACATTCTTCAAGTAAATTGTTTGAGAAAAAGTCACATAAGAGCTTTATATGAAAATCCAATGTGTGTGCTAGATTGGCATCATTTATTTACTATCAATATTTTGATAATGCATTGATTACAAGACTACCAATAACTGGCAGAGATTTTTATTTTTTAGCAAACTATTTTATTAAAACAGAGCGAGCAGTACAAAAGCAAGTATACATCATCAGGTCATTTAGAGCAAAACAAAATCGCATCAACAGTAAGTACCACCATACTCTGATGCCTATCAAACATAAACTTATAAGTCAAGAGACAACTTAGCACTTTAGCAGACCACTTCAAAATATTCCTCTGAAGATGCTCCTAAAGAGAGGGAAATGGTGAATATGGGAAACAAGGAACAGTGGGAACATTTTCACCTTAAACTGAAATTGGCAAATAATGGCACTTCCCGTTTGGCAAATAGTTTCCTGTGAATAATGCAGTTTTCTGCTTTTTTAGCCTAGCTCATTCCATCAATGGGAACATTGAATTTACACACAACATAATGCAAATATTATTTTATTTCCCAAAGGCACAGTATAAAATGGGCAAGAGGGTGCTGGGTTGGTGAATGAATCAGTTAAACAGGGAATGCTTTTTTGGGGGGTTTGTTTACTGGGTTTGCCACAGTACTACCACAGCTTAGAATATTCTGCAGGATGGATTCTCCTCAGATGCCGCTTGATGCCCTGCTTGCAATTCTCCTCCACCACACTGCCATGTGTGGATAGTGCACCACACAGTGTGCAATGGGTGGAGAAAAACTGCCACATCCTGACATCTACAGATTGGCTATCATTTGGAAGGGGCAGGTAATGATGAAAGAGGTGGATTGGCAGAAGATGTAGTTACCCTAGAGGAAGAATGTGATGGTGGGTTACTTGTTTTGTGTGTCATTGAACTTTCAGCCTCTGTCTGGGTTTCTCCTCTTTGATCTCCACCTCGCCTCCTGTTCCCTTTCTGGAGAGTCAGGGGGTACTGCAACAATGGTGCTTGATTTCTGTGGTGAGTGTTTTGCTTTAACATGTTTTACATAAATGTCATGGTGTCTGTTTTTCATGTGTGTTATCAGGGCGGTTGTGCCAAGGTGTGTTACCTCCTTTCCCCTTCTCACTGACTTGTCACAAATTGTGCACTGTGCTGCTGTTGATGACTGCACTGTGCCTGCCCCAAGAGAAAAATAGACCCACACCCATGACTTCAGGAGGAAGGGAAAAGGTGGAGAAGAATGAACTCTTTCTTCTTCTCCTCCACATTCCCCTTCACTGTCTGGGGCAGAGGATGATGTTGCTACTGTTGCTGCTACTGCCTCATAACAAGCACTGCAACTAGAACCAGGAGTATTTGTGCTGCTGGCAAGTGGAACCTGTCCTAGTCCCACATGACTTGTTGACCCCCTTTCACTGTGTCCACGGTGGTTTATTGCACACTTGCCTGCTCCTCAGCATCCTGCTGCCCTTGCAACTCAGCAGCAGGAATTAGAGCAGTAGCAACTTCTGCAATTCCAAAAGCTCACTGATAGTGGTGGTGGTGGTGATGCCCATCCCCATCCCTGCCTCCCATTCCTTCTCAGTTTGGGCTAAAAGATTCTCCACCATCATCCTCCCCACCACCACTAGTGCATACATGCTGCTGCTGCTGCTCTATTATAAAAATCTCACTGCTGGTTGGAGGAGGTGATGAGAAATGTGAAAGAGGGTCCCCTAATTTCACACTTGCTATTTCTTGTTGACCTGAAGAAGGCAGACTGGCAGCACTAGCAGAAGGCACAGGCAGCTGATCTGTGCTCCTGGTGGTGGTGGTGGTGGTATTATTGCAGTGGCAACAATTCTGCCTTCTTCAGGATCATGTTCCACATGGACAATGACGTGGGAGGAAGGGGACTTCCAGGGTCAGGGGAATGGTGTGGCCTCCCTTGACTACTTGTCTGTATGCTCTCAATTGCTTCCCCTACCACTCTCCTAACACTAGTCCCACTGGCTGCTTTACCATCACTGTCAATAGTACTAACACGGACACCAACCACATCGATTTCAGCCCCTGAGTCTTCCTCCTTACAGTCACTAGTGATATGATGATTAACCCCTCCTTCACTCCTAATGCTAACAAGTTGCTGGACCTTCTTAGTAGTAGTATTAGCATTGATGGGACTGCTTGAGGATGACAAGTGTGACTTTGGGTCACCTGCTGTCACACTTGGCATCATCTTCTCCCCCCCCCTCCTGAATATTACAAGACACACTGGTGGCAGCAGGTTCAGCGCTGGCAGCAGGCACAGCATTGGTGGCAGCAGGGGCAGCATGTCTGACAGCAGGCACAGCACTAGTGGCAGCAGGGGTAGAACATCTGACAGCAGATGCAACACATCTGGCAGCAGGATCAGCATGTCTGGCAGCAGGCAGAGGTAGCTGACCTGTCATGCTCTCACTACTACCCTTTTCTTCCTCCCTTGACATTAATTTCTCCAAGATTCCTCCTCAGACTCAGTGGACACATAAGGGTCCTTCCACTTCCTTCTTTTATTATTTTTAAACTTTCTCAAAGTGATAGCAGTCACTATGAACCTCTCCTGCTGAAGTTTTACAAATAGATCACAGCAGAATAGCACATCACTTCTACCTCACTCTGTAGCTGTTTCTATTGTGTTTCACTTCCATTAATATGTCACATTTTTATAGTGAAAAGGCGAAAATCACATAAATCAATGGGCGGAAACTTTCTAGCCATTGAAAAAATGGGGCCAATGGGCGCAAAATGCGAAGATTTTAATCACTATTTTTAAAGAGGACTTTCCCTCTAAAAAGCAGACAACAATGTGGTTTCAGTGGATTTTTTTTTCACAGGAACACGGCAGTAACTTATGCCCACCCCTATATGTTAAATAATGAGTTTCTCTGCTCTCTAGTGCCATGATGCTGCAGTGTTGTCCATGTTTTGTGGCATTGCAGTTTATTTGTGTATTAACTTGTGTTTTTTTGTAGATGGTAGTGTAATGCTAGTCTAATTTCTGTCCAGTTTTGCTGACTCATGTCCAGACTGAATAACACTGTAGTGTTATGCCCAACAAACAGTAATCTCACTGTATGTTCTTCTAACCACTTCTTCCCACAGTGACCAGACAAGTATTAATTTTTTCACATGCCAACATGTTGCCAGTCATGATCTGTATCCAAGTTCCAGTAGTTGGTAGTTATAAAAAAATCCCTCCCAGGGGCGTGGCCTGGCAACGTGTCTGAATGGACGTGTGAATCTCCAGCTCTATCCCCGAGAGTCTAGAATCTACCTGAATCCGACTATTTTTTAACTAATTTTTGGCGCTACCTTGTATTCCTGGATACGGAGAATGTCTAAATCTAAAATTCCGAAGTCAGGGAAAGAGATGAAAGATTTTTTCACTAAAAACTTGATGCGACATTATCTGCCTCCCAATCTAAAATGGCCGCTGAGTCTACAAAGGCGAAGGGTAACGCTAATCGTGGGCCTTCTCCGGACCGCCTTTCCCCACTGGCTGAACTAAGTGCATTGGACGGGGACTGTGATTCAGAACACTTAGACAGCCCATCCCCGAAGAAAAATCTACATAATTTTTTTTCGGATCTTAAACTATTCATCAGAGATAAACTGGCGGATATCAAACTCGACATTATCCAATTGGGCGGATGCATTGAGACATTGGAAAATGACCGAGACACACTGTTTTCCTTTAAACAAGATATACAATCAAAATCCAATGCTCTCTTCGAATGTCAAAAGGATTTGATATTGAAAATTGATGATTTGGCACAACATCATCTCCTTTGGGACTCCAATATGGATACCCAGCAACCATGGAATATTGTCTTGAAGAGACGACAAGTTCCTGGATCTCCTCCATCCCCATTTGTGGCTGCCAAGTATGCCCGCCAAACACCAGGATGAACTGTAGCTGTTCCCCTTTTTCTGCAAATCCTATGTTACACCCTTCTACAAGTGGAAGGATCTCATTTATGATATCTCTGTCTGCTTATCTGTCACAGTTTATTATGACTCTCAGACACAAGTTTTAGGTAAAAATCAATTTTATTGAAATAATAAATTGATAACGTAGGATGGCAATCACATACATACAGATATATTCAGAATATAACAAGACAGAAGGCAGACTCTACCGGTCCTGTCAATATACCGGACAGGACAGTCTGAAGTAATAGAATATTAGGCTCTACCGGCCTTGCCAATACCGGGTAAGGCAACCTGCAGATGGAATCGCATAACGGTTCTACCGGCCTTACCAAATTACCGGGCAAGGCAGCCTCAATAGATTCATAATGTAGGCTCTACCGGCCCTGCCAATACCGGGTAAGGCAACCTCAGATGGAATGTGGCAAAAGGTTCTACCGGCCTTACCAATACCGGGCAGGGCAGCCCAGAGATAGTAGCAGCAGTCAGATGGTAATGGCAAATTGACAGGATCATAAGCAACCCAGTGTACATACACTGAGACTAACAGGGGAATCGTAAAGCCGCAAGGCTTTGGAGCAAACCAGCGTCCGCACGCTGGGACCAACACTGAATTGTATAGCCGACAGGCTTAGGAGCAAACCAGTGACCGCACACTGGTGTAACAAGCGAGTTAGTATAGCCGCAAGGCTTTGGAGCAAACCAGCGTCCGCACGCTGGGACTAACACAGAATTGTATAGCTGATAGGCTTTGGAGCAAACCAGTGACCGCACACTGGTGTAACAAGCGAGTTTGTCTAGCCGCAAGGCTTTGGAGCAAACCAGTGTCCGCACGCTGGGACTAACACAGGATTGTATAGCCGATAGGCTTTGGAGCAAACCAGTGACTGCACACTGGTGTAACAAGCGAGTTTGTATAGCCGCAAGGCTTTGGAGCAAACCAGCGTCCGCACGCTGGGACTAAGACAGGATTGTATAGCCGATAGGCTTTGGAGCAAACCAGTGACCGCACACTGGTGTAACAAGCGAGTTTGTCTAGCTGCAAGGCTTTGGAGCAAACCAGCGTCCGCACGCTGGGACCAACACAGGATTGTATAGCCGATAGGCTTTGGAGCAAACCAGTGACCGCACACTGGTGTAACAAGCGAGTTTGTCTAGCCGCAAGGCTTTGGAGCAAACCAGCGTCCGCACGCTGGGACCAACACAGGATTGTATAGCCAATAGGCTGTGGAGCAAACCAGTGGCCGCACACTGGAGTAACAAGCAATGTCGCCGACGCGACCAGGCAGGAGGTCGCCAGGATACAGGAGACAGACGATGCGATGACAGGAACCAGCAAAGATCAGTCAGGTCAGGAAACAGCAGAGAAGAAGTTCAGCAGGAACTGCAACACCAGAGACTAGGCCGGAACCAGGACTGGAAGTACTTCAGCATGCAGGAAACACTGGAACAGTAGAGATCAGGAACTCAGGAACACATGAGATCAGGAACTCAGGAACACTGGAACAGAGGCCCAGCTATCACTGGCATAGTGATAGAAAGAAGGTCAGAAACAATACGAAAGGGCACTCAAAGGGTGCCCAATCCAGGTTTAAATAGGCAATAAGAGGCGGGCTATCTGCAGACAGCCAATAGAAGCCCCCTACTGGTGACAGACAAGGAACTGCAGCAATCACGGGCACCGTGATATTATCCCTGTCCCTGGAAATACTTATTTTCCATCTTACCTGCTCCAGCGGACTTGACTCTACCGAGGTTTCCTGTTTTTTATGTTTTGCACTGTCTGTATTTAAAAGTGTTATTAATAATGTGAATCTGAATACGTTGAGGTTGTACCATATATGCACACACTGAGGTTTTTCTTTTCTATTACCATGTGCTTACTGACAGTTTATAATCTTATTGAAACCAGTGTGAGCCTCCTGTCCCCCTTTACCCCCATTCCTTCCCATGCCAACCTCCTTACACCAACATCATTTTCATTCTACGGCCCTGTCACGGTTTCTTTTAAGACACTCAGACCATTGGGTGAATAAGAACACAGTTTTATTAAAATAAGATAAGGCAATAACACGCCCTCTGGTGGTGGTAAATATATACAGATAATATATATATATATTTATATAATAGTAAATGCACAAATGACCATTAAGTACAATTACACAGAAATAGGATAGCGTGTACCCCTCAGGGGTTAAGTCCTTGATAACAGTCAGTCTCAGATGTGAATGTTTGGAACGCCCTGGGTGTTATAAGGCTGATGCTGGAGACCAAGACTATCACCAGCTGGATACTGGACTGCCCCGCCACGGTGTTCAGTTAGGAGCACCAAAAGTCCCCGTAGCCCCCTCGGGCGTACCTACTGGAACTGCTTCAACTAGTGCAAGTGCATAAGGCCCCACGGGCGTAATTGGAACCGGCCTTCAATGCGATAGCTGCCAAGCCTCCTCAGACTAAACCGGATAATGGGATAGCACACGCTAGAGCCGACAGCCCCCACGGGCGTGATTACTGGAATACGAATGCTGATGCCTGTGCCTGCCACCACTCGGAGAAGCGGGATCGCTCACTGAACAAGAGAAAGGGTCTCAGGTGCCCAACCGGCCTATACGTATGTAAATACTCTGCAAGGATGTGTGGAGCTGCCGACGAAGAGCGGCCAGCTCAGCAGTAGTATTCACTGAGAAAGAGACTCTTACAGGATTAGCGATAGAGTGGAACCCAGCGGCACTGCTAGGGTTAATTAGCACATTTACTCGAGGCTTATCAGCGGTATAGCAAGGCTCTGCAGTCTGAGGGAGGCACGGGTACGCCCAACTCTGCAACGGTAAAAGCACAGCACTGATCAGAGTACACCAGGCAAGGCAGTCACACCAAAAGCTGGAACAGTAGATAGAAATGTCGCGGTGGCGACAACTGGAACACAGGTCACTGTAGAAAGCCGGAGTCGTTCTTCGGAGCGGGAAGTCAGCCAGGCCGGGTCGGAGCACGTAGAAGGTAGTCATACAAGCCGGGTCGTACACAAGCAGGAACGTCAGCCAAACCAGGTCAGGATCCAGAGGAGGTAGTCAGACGAGCCGGGTCATACACGAGCAGGAACACAGGAGAATAGTCAAGACAAGCCAAGTCGGTACACAGGAATCCGGAACACTGGAACACAGCACAGTAACTGGCACAGAGACATCACGAAAGGGCGCCTGACAGTCTTGCTAGCCAGGTATAAAAAGGTCACCAGGGGGCGGGCCAAACCATCACAGCAAATCAGTATCTGTCATAGCTGAGACTGACAGGAATCACAGGCACTGTGATAGGCCCTTATACTAAACTACAAAGGAGTGGTCGTTACTCTACCCACATAGAAGATTATCCATATTGACCCCCTGGGAAAACTGTTTTCTGAGATGGCAGGGGTAGCTCTATATTATAACATGCTATCATACCCCCAAGCGTAGGGTCGACGCTGTTAGAGTACTTTAGCACTTCATGAGGTCCCATTATTATTGGATATACATACTTACCCACACTGATTCGTTAATAGATATCTTATCTGCACTCCTTATTTCATGAACGCTAGTTTCATTTGTAAAGCAGTACAATAGGTTTCTTTGATATATAATGTGTTTTGTTTGTCCTAGGAGGCTCATTCTGGTCGTTCACCACATGCCCCTGCTTCTGTACCGGGGTATCCTGGGGGAGAAGAGAGCATGTGGTCACACACCCTTCTAATCCTTTATGGTCTAATTGATTTATTTTAGTATCATCTAGCACAAGTAGTCCTTTGTATGGGGTCTGTCTGACGTTGTGTTGTATCTGCCGTACTCAAGCCATACTACTTGTCGTCATTCTCTCCTTATCCATTGTTAATTATCCACGATTGATATCCAGAATTATTCTTTTCATATTGTTTTCACTAACATTTTACTTCCCATTATATTTGAGGTGACAACTTTTGTACTTACTCCTTCCGAATGGCTCCTTAATTCTATCCCTGTATATAGGGTGAGATATACCCTAGCCTTGCTCTTTCTCTCACTGCAGCATTGCACAACCCAGTACAAGAAGGCTCAATTATTCTTGTCCCTGTTAATTTTTATAGTTTGATTGTACTCTTCAGCAAATGTACTCATAACCGATTGCATAATATGTAGATACCCATTTCTGCTCACTGTCCTAATGACTCTAAGCACTAGGTGTTGGTGTTGAAGGCCTATATATTAATAAATACTCTTTACCTGTATATGTTGGTGAGCTACATAATGATTACTCTACACCAGCCCTTGCCCCTTTCTCGGATTATCCGGGGGAGAGGGAATCGGTAGGCGGACAAGTGACTCACTCCCATCAATGAAGATGAGATAGTGTGTACAGAATTAAGATTTGCCATTCATGACTCTACGTACTGGAACTAGCTATCTAATTCTTCCCCTCTCTCTTCTACTATCGCAAGAGACTAAATTCTCTCTCTACATTCCTCTATTCTCATCGTTCAACTTGCACCTCCCTGCTATTTTCTTCCCATTTTAAAATCTCCTCTCATCCTTTCTATATTTGTACTCTTGTGACACATGACGTTAGATCTCATATCCTCTAATTGGACTTCCTGTACTACACTACTTATAGTTGGAAATCCCTGCATTATGACGTTCACAGTCGGATTCTGATACACAGAGACATAACTGCTCACCTCTCGGGGCTGGATGACAGTATCCATACCTCTTCATGACCTTCCATGTGGATATATTGATCTGTTCCCCCTTGGAGGAATGTCCATGTCTGTTTTCTCACTTATCTGATGTACAATGGTTTCTAGACAGAGACTTAGAGTCCACCATCCTGTCTAGACAGATTTACACCTCATCTTATTGGTTTCTCTTCTTCTTCTTCTATATCTTTCCTATCCTTTCAATCTCTTCTGTGTGTCTTTTCTCCTTTCTGAGAGTGGTGGTTACTCTCCAGTATATGAGATACCCCATTTCCCAACTTGGCTGGGGCTCGCTGGGTATCTCCCGGTATATCAAAAGAGTCTCTGGTATGGGAATCTTTTTCCTTTTACTTAAAAAAACAATATGACAGCCCATACTTCGAACAACCCGCTGGTTGCCATTTCTCAAAATGCAAAGGGGCTAAATTCCCCTAAAAAGAGGACACTGGCTTTGCATGAATTCCATCGTCTGGGAGGTGATATAATCCTACTCTAAGAGACGCATATTTCAAATGAACACAGGAGATGCAGCTCACAAACAGGTATTATTTGCAAGCATACTTAATCTCTAATGTTATAAAGAAAAGTGCATAAGCGGATCCCCTTTATTCTTTCCATCCTAAAAGACCCTCAAGGTTGGTTTATATTTATCAAGGGTCATATCCATTTCCAACCATACACCTTCACACCAGTATATGCTCCCAGTGTTGACCAAATCCACTTCCTCTCTCAGGTCCTAGACAAATTGGACTCCTTCAAGGAGGGCACAATTTTGCTAGGTGGGGACTTTAATCTTCCCTTCTTCCCCCCACTTGACTGCTCATCAGGTTCTTCTTCCCTTTCTAATTCTACGCTACACAATTTCCGTAACCACTTAATCACATATCGACTAGTCGACATCTGGAGAATAATGCACCCTGGTACTAGAGATTATACATTCTACTCCAATCCTCATAACCTTTATTCTAGAATAGACTACATTCTGATTTCTCACAACTGAATCCCTATTGTCCAGAAATCTGATATTGGTCACATAACGTGGTCGGACCATGCCCTTGTTTCACTCTCCCACCTACATGCTTTACCCCATAGAACTAAAGCTCAATGGAGGCTGGATGAGCATCTCCTCAATGACAAAGATATCGTTGACCATATTCGCAAAACAATTTGAATTGTATATCACAGACAATGACATAGCTGAGTTGTCCCCGATATCTATATGGGAAGCTCATAAATGCATGGTTAGAGGTGAGCTTATTAAAGCAGCAGCTCATTAAAAGCGGAAAAGACGCTTACAAATTGAAGATGTCCTTAAAGATATTGCTCGTTTGGAAGACATGCATAAAGCCAACTCGGACCCTTCCATTTTAGCTCTCTTGATAGAGCTTCACAGACAGCTGAATTCTCTTCTCCAAATCAAAGTAGAACAGGCATTTTTCAGAACACGACAATCTTTTTTGAAAAGGGGAATAAAGCTGGATCTCTTCTAGCAAGACAGTTTTGCTCTCGTACTCAGAACACTTATGTCCCGCATGTTAGGGATTCCACAGGTGTTTTGAGACACTCGTCGGCGGACATAGTGGAATCTTTTCAACTATACTACGAAGCTCTCTCTAACCTTTGCTCTTCCTCTTCAGATGCATCCACATCTTGTGCAAAAGTGAATGAATACTTGCTCCGAGCTTATCTTCCCCAGATAGATCTGGCATCTGCTCAGTCTTTGGAACGCCCAATTTCTGGAGAAGAAGTGCTGGCGGCGATCAAGTCTCTTCCTGCAGGGAAGAGCCCAGGCCCAGACGGATTCTTGCAGGCTTACTACAAGATCTACTGTAATATTCTTATGCCGCTTCTGACAAAATGTTTCAGAGCCTTGCCAAATGACATCTCTTCTCATCCTACTATGACCGAAGCATATATCACCGTTATTCCTAAATCTGGCAAAGATCATACCTCTTGTTCAAATTTTAGGCCTATTTTCCTCCTAAATATCGACATAAAGCTATACACAAAAATTCTGATCGCTTGAATTGGTCTTTCATGTTCTCAACACTGAGAGCGTATGGATTCGGCCCTCTCTTTATATCCTATATTCAAATGCTATACACAAATCCCAATGCCAAGATAAGAGTGAATGGCCATTTGTCCTCGTCCTTGCCCATAAATAACGGAACCAGGCAAGGATGCCCTTTATCCCCCTTACTGTTCAGCCTTGTGATAGAAACCCTATATCACGGTGCCCGTGATTCCTTGTTTATATTTTTTCTGTCAATTATCCAATGTGAGGTCCTCATTGGTTGCCCTGTGTTAAGCCCGCCCAGTATAGCCTTTATATACTGGGCTCCTGCACCCACACACTGCCCTTTCGTGGTGTTCCTGTGCCAGTGCTACATTTGTTTTTGAGGTTTCCAGTGTACTGACTTGGCTTGCCTGACTTCTCTCCAGTTCCTGTGTACCGACCCGGACTGCCTGACTATTCTCCATTGATCATTCCTGTATACCGACCCGGCCTGGCTGACGTTCCTGCTACCGTGTACTGACCCGGATTGGCTGACGTTCCTGCTCCTGTATCCTGACCCGACCTGGCTGACGTTCCTGCTCCTGGATTCCAACTCGGCAGATCTCCGTTTTGGTCCTGGCCGCCTCGGCGACATTCTGACTTCCGGTGCCTTACCTTGTTTGGCACCTCTGCACCCGCATGCTTGCCTAGTATTGTCCCATTTGGCTCTACTGAGCACCTCTGGCCTAGTCCTCCATTCCGCAAAACCGCTTGCAAGTGTTGCTTCCGTGATAGCACCAGTACATTGCCATTGGCTACGCTCCACTCTGTCAAAACTGGTTGCAAATGTTGCCTCCGTGATAGCACCAGTACATTGCCATTGTCTACGCTCCACTCTGTCAAAACCGGTTGCAAGTGTTGCCTCCGTGATAGCACCGGTACATTGCCATTGGCTATGCTCCACTCTGTCAAAACCAGTTGCCAGTGTTGCCTCAGTGATTGCACCGGTACATTGCCATTGGCTATGCTCCACTCTGTCAAAACCGGTTGCCAGTGTTGCCTCCGTGATAGCACCGGTACATTTCCATTGGCTACGATCTACTCTTTCTAAACCGGTTGCCAGTATTGCCTCCGTGATTGCACCTGTACATTGCCATTGGCTACGCTCCACTCTGTCAAAACCGGTTGCCAGTGTTGCCTCCGTGACTGCACCGGTACATTGCCATTGGTTACGCTCCACTCTGTCAAAACCGGTTGCAAGTGTTACCTCCATGTCAGCACCGGTAGCGCTCCTGTTTACTTCAGTGGACTGGTACTTGTTGTGAACTCAGACAGTAAGGAGAAGCACACAATGACCCCCAGTGACACATCCCCACAAGAGCCAGCAGAGGGCACCAGCTGGAAGCCACCACCACCACTGTCACAGCACGTGCTGCCACCCACACCAGCACAACAGTGGATGCAACAGGAGTCCCAGCAGTGAATTCCACAGCAAAGATGGATGCCTAATGAGCCGTTGGCATGAATTTTGATTTATACAGGTTCGCCGATGGTGTTTGGCTTGTTTGGGTATGTCTGTGAAGGATTTTGGAGGGCACTCTTTCCGCATAGGAGCGGAGATGGAGGCTGCATGGCTGGTGATGGATGATGAATCAATAAAATGTATTGGTAGATGGGAATCTACATACTTCCATTCGTACATGTGACCTGATGGTGTTATAGAGTGTTGATGGGGGCAGGTGGTGTTTCATTTTTGAGGATAAAGATCTGAATTTGTATTGTGAGGATGGGGTTCATCCCAATGATATTGGGCTGGACTTTTTAAATTTGGAAATGGGGGTGCTGTGGAGTATGGCATGGCAGTGTATGGTGGGGAGGTGTTAAGCACCTGGACCTTGGCACTTTTGGTCTTTGCCATGCGAAAAATTGGTTAAGAAGTGTTTGTTATAATTGTTTAAGTTAACAAGTTAGGCCAGCAGCCTAGGAGATAAGAACCCTGGACTATGGTTGAGGGTTTTTTACAATGTGCCCATTGAACTTCAAGGGTCAGCTAATGGGTAATGGTTGTTTATACTAACTTAAAGGGAGTTTGGAACAGGCTCAGGGGGGATATAGGGCTGGATAGGTCCTACCAGGGTATGGGGGTGTTGATAAGGGCTAAATAGTGAGGAGAAGTATATTTGTTAAAAGTTGAAAAAGGGTTAATAAAGCTGTGTCCAGTATTCACACCCAAAAATGAGTGTGCTTTTTTGTTGACATTCCTTGATTTCCCTTGATGCTGCAAACATGTATTTGTTAGATGCAATCCACATATCTTAATTTATAACCAATAATGTGTTGTTGCTATTGTTGACAGTTTTGATTAGGAAATAACTAGGAAGGGGGTTGAAAGAAGTCAGGATGTTTCTGTCATAGATGTATCCAAGAATTTAAAATCCATTCCATACATACATATAGAAGCAGGGAAAACTAGGGCTAAGCAATTTTATTTCAATATCCTTTCCTTGTAGCCGATGTAAGTGCACTGTGAGTTATACTACTTGTGGCTACTTGTGCTTGCTGGCAGCAGCTACAGTTCTGAAATTGTCTGTGTCCTTCCATTGCCCTTTTACAGCACTAAAGACATCAGAAATGAAATGAAGAAGATTACAGAGTCCCAGCTGCTGTCCCTTTATGTGTTAGCAACTTGCTGTGCAGATACAATAATAATTATTTTGCCTGACTACAGGAGACATTTCCAGCAAGGTTAGGCAGAGTTCATTTACTTACATGCTCTCTCATATTATATATATATATTAGAGATGCACTGATACCGATTTTTTAAGACCGAGTACGAGTACCGATACTTTTTTCAAGTACTCACCGATACCAATTACCGATACCTTTTCTTTGCGGTCATTTGCCAGTTTTCTAAGTACCTACATGTTTTAGGTACTTGGAAAACTGGCAAATGACCGCAAAAAAAAAAGTATTGGTAATTTGTATTGGTGAGTACTTGAAAAATATTTATATATATATATATATATATATATATATATATATACACACACACACACACACATATATACACACACCACCTCTTGACTCTTGATTCTCCCCTTTTGACTCTTTCTCCCCCTCTTGATTCCCAACTTTTGCTTCATTGTACCCCTCTTGAGCCCCCTTCTTTTGTCTTGGCTTTTGATCCCCCATTCTCACACTCCTCCTTGACTCACCCTTTTGCCTCTTTCTCCCTCCTGATCACCCCTCCTTTTGCCTCTTCTTGGCCCCCCTCCTTTGGTCTCCTGATCCTTCTTCCTTTTGACTTTTTCTCCCTCTAGACCCCACTGTCTGCCTCTTTCACCACCCCCTGCCCCATCCTCCCTCCTTTACTCTCCTGTGCCAGGTGCTCGCTGTTCTCTCGCAAGCCCCGGCAGAGGTCAGCGTCGGAGCGTTGCCATGGTAACCCACGGCAATGCTCCGACGCTGCAGGAGTGAGAGAGGTGACCGGGGAGCATTGTGAGCAGCTCCCCAGGCTCCCTCTCTGCAGCACCGACCCTGACACAGGGTATCGGTGCTGGCATCGGCCGCATTTGCGCGAGTACAAGTACTCGCGCAAATGCTGGTATCGGCACCGATACCGATACCAGTATCGGTATTGGTGCAACCCTAATTATATATATATATTACATTTTTAGTGGAGCTGTTATAAACTCCATGTAACCCTTTGAATCCTAGAGATGCCTTCAACTCATTGCAAAGAAAGTGCTGGAGACATTTAAAGGATTCAGAGGTTTAAATAAAAGAGCATTTTTGGAATGTTAATTTGTCCCCTATTGAACAGTTAGTTTGCTCCAGAATGACTCTATTTTATCGAAGTACATCCGCCTCAGTATATCTTGTATTAAAATATATTTACAAGATATTAACGTAACATGTTAAAAGGCAAATATACCTGTATGAATATGATCTTAATTTGTTGAACTACTTAATTTTGGAGCTAGTGGTTCTTCATACAGCAGCCAGGGTATTTCAGAATGTGCACAGTGTATCTACAATTAAATGTATCAGTAATTTTCACCATGTCAGGGGTTCATATTTAATTTAATTAGCTACAGAGGTACAATTCTGGAGCAAACCAACTGCACTAGTCGGGGCCAAATAAAAATTACCAAAATTCCCTTTCTATTACAAAGTAGTCTCCAGCACATTGCTAAACCATAGGGGACAAATACAAATTTCCATTTATTTGAATGGACTTTTAATCCATTGAGTACTAGAGAGGTCTTCACCTCATTGTTTAGTTTTCGATTGGATGTGGCAGGGCTGAGATGCGCACTGTTAGAGGGAACCCCCAAACACTTCTTGGTGGTAAAAAGGAATCTGAATTCTCCTTATCTCCCTGGTAATGTATAGAATACTTTATTGGCAGTTTTAGGCGGTGCACTGAAAATGACTTCAGGAAGTGCTGATATAAAAGAAGCACACATCTTAACATAACTGGGATTTAAAAGTGTACTATACAGTTTATCCTTGACTATACACAATTTCTGGATTTTGATATATGTAGAGATTCTAATATCAGGAAGATCTGTATTATTATCAAAAACATGCAAGAAATAGTATATTGCATTTGGCTAGTTTTCACACCACATTTCACCCATGTTATTAACAAAGGACAATTTATACTATACTGTATATTTATATAAAACCATAATTGCCATTCTGAAAAAATAAAACAAAACAAAAAAAAGTGGGCCAATGTGAGAATTTTTCTTGTTATTTTCAACAGATGGGTTATACCCTTAAATAAATAAGGTTATGAGCTGTATTAATAACTAAACCATTATCAAACAAATGTTATAGAGCTAAAAGTTCTGATACAGATATAAGTATTTCTACATACAGCAGATACAAAAGTAACATAGTAACATTTTTAATGAGGCTGAAAAAAACATAAGTCCATCAAATCCAGCCCATGACAAATCACCCCTGTTGATCCAGAGGAAGGCAAATAAACTACAAAAAAAACGAATTGAATCCATTTCCAATTAGGCCCCAAGTGGGTAAAAAGATTCTTTCCTGACTCCAAATGGCAGTCAGACAGTTCCCTGTATCAACATCCTATCTGTTTGAAGCCAACTTTCATAATTATGACTATTATATTATTCTGTGCTATATAGGTATCCATTACTTATTGGAAAGCAGTTACAGTCTCTGCAAGCACAGCATCCCAAGGCAAAGAATTCCAAAGCTTTACGACCCTTTCTTTAAAAAAAATCTCTGCCTTTGTTTAAGTCAAAATCGCCTTTCCTCTAACCTTAATGGATGGCCTCTTGTTCTTAGCTCAGCTCTTTGAATAAACAAATCATTGTATTGACCTTAAACATATTTGTAAATGGTAATCATATCAACCCTTAGAGGTCACTTCTCTGATGTAAACAAACACAGTTTGGCTAGTCCCGCTTTATAACGCAGATCCTCCAATAATTTTTGTCAGTTTTTTTGCACGTCTCTGTGCTTTCAGTACAATAGTGTATTCTTTTAAGAAGTGGTGCCCAAAACTGTACTCCATATTCTAGATGAGGCCTAACCAAGGATTTATACCAGTAGTAGGATTATATTTGCATCCTGTGCATCTATATCTCTTTTTATGCTGTGAACTCTATCATCTTTCAATACTCCTAAATCTTTTTCTAATGAGGATTCCCCAAGTTGTTTCCCGTTTAGTAACATAGTAACATAGTTGATGAGGCTGAAAAAAAACATGCGTCTATCAAGTCCAGCCCATGTCAAAAACATCCCTGTTGATCCAGAGGAAGGCAAAAAAAAAGCCCTCTGAAGCCGCTTCCAATTTAGCCCCAAGTGGGTAAAAAAAAAAATCCTTCCCGACTCCAAAAATTTCAGTGAATCAACAACCGAACTGCACTGAAGCCATCTGTCATAATTTTCAACATTGTTTTATGCTAGATAGGAATTCATTGCTTTTTTTAAAGCAGTTACATTATCTGCAAGTACAACATCCCGAGGCAAAGAATTCCATAGCTTTACCTCCCTTAATGTAAAAAAACCCTGGCTTTGTTTTAGTTGAAAGTGCCTTTGCTGTAGTCTTAATGGATGACTTCTTGTTCTTAGCTCAGTTCTTTGAGTAAATAAATTGGATAATTCTTTTTATTGACCTTGAATGTATTTGTAAATGGTAATCATATCACCCCTTAGATGTCTCTTCTCTAATGTAAACAAACCCAGGTTGGCTAGTCTCTCTTTATAACTAAGATCATCCAATCCCTTTATCAGTTTTGTTGCACATCTCTGCACTTTTTCCAGTTGAACAATGTATTTTTTAAGAACTGCCACCCTAAATGTATTCCATATTCTAGATGAGACCTAACCTAGGATTTATACAGAGGTAGGATAATATTAGCATCCCTCGCATCTACACCTCTTGTTATGCAGGCAAGTACCATATTTGCTCTTGCAGCAGCTGAGTGACTCTGCACACTGCTGTAAAGTCTATAGTCTATCAGTACTCCTAAATCTTTCTTTAAAAAGGATTCCTCAAGTTGTTTGACGTTTAGAGTATGTGTAGCAAGTTTGTTTCTACAGCCCAAATGTATAACCTTACATTGATCTACATTAAATGTCATCTGCCACTTTTCTGCCCATTCACTCATTTTATCTAAATCCTCCTGCAGAGAAAAAACATCCAGCTCTGTTTGTATTTCCTTATATAATACTTGTAGATATAGTATAATAAGCTGCTCAACTATAAATCTCTTAAAAGATATGGCTTCTTAAAGGGATAGTAATATTTCGTTTTAACTTTATTTTATTTTGTAGGCATTAAAAAAACATGAAGAACGATATAAGTCTTATGTCTCAAACCTTTATGGTTTAAGAGATATTCACAAGCAAAGTTTCCCCCTCCCACCCTTTTTTCCTAGTGTAAGCCATTTCTTCTCAGATGTGAATCTGGTTGTAAGACCAGACAGATAACAGCAGGGGACAATCTTCTTTGTATGAAAACAATGAAAGCCCTTAACTGAAGATTGTCCCTCTCTGCAGTCTACCTGGGCACCTCCCTTCTGATCTGGGTGAACAGGGGGGGGGATACTTTGCTTGTGAATATCTCTTAAACCATAAAGGTTTGAGAGATAAGACTTATATTGTTCTTCGTGTTTTTTTAATGCCTACAAAATAAAATAAAGATAAAACGAAGTATTACTATCCCTTTAAAGTTCACTGTGACTCAGTAGTAATTAGTCACCAGCATAAAAGCAAACAAATGAAGTGGACTAAGAGCTTAGGTCTTACTAAAATAAACATGTACCAAAAATTAGTAACGAATAAAAGTGGCTCAGAGATAGTAAATAAAATGTATTAATACACTATCTTTACATATAGAACACTTTATACTCAATAAAATGTCCAATTAAATCTAAAACACTGATGTCAACCAAGGAATAACGGCAATGTTATAGTTAAAGTCTTTAAATAGTTCTGTATAGCTGTTGCAATATATAAAAGAGTCAAGATCTGCGGGCAGGATTCTCTTCCTCCCGTCTCGTTTAGAGTCTATTAAAATTCTATTGATGTAAACAAATGCATAACCTTACATTCATCTACATTAAATATAATTTGTCCAATCACTCATTTTATCTATATCCATCTGCAGAGATAAAACATCCAGCTCTGTATGTATTTCCTTACACAGCTTAGTATCATAAGCAAAGATTGAGACATTATTTCAATTCCCACTTCCAGATCATTAAAAAAACAAATTAAAAATCATTGGGCCCAGGACTGAACCCTGTTGAACCCCACTTATAACTTTAGACCAACTTGAAAAGGTTCATTTTACAACAACTTTCTGTCATCTATCATTTAACCATTTCTAATCCATGTACAGATATCACCTCACAAACCAAAGCCTTTTAATTTATGCAGTAACCTGTTGTGAGGCACTGTAACAAAGGCTTTTGTAAAATCCAAATATACTACATCAACAGCAACTCCCTTGTCCAAATTATTACTTACCCTTTTGTAAAATGCAAGTAAATTAGTCTGACATGGTCTATTCTTCACATAGTTCTGAATACTGTCAGTTAGTAACCCTTCTAATATCTTACCTGCTATGGAAGGCAAGATCATTGGTCTACAATATCCTAGTTTGGATCTTTCACCCATTTTTGAAGAATGGTACTACATAAGCTTTCCTCCAATCACAGGGCACCATTCCTGATGAAAATTAATCAATAAATATTAAGTATAATGGTCTTGCTATTAGTAAACTGTTTCTTTAGTACCCTTGTATGTATACCATCAGGTCCAGGTGCTTTATTCACCATAACATTTTCCAGTCTCTTTTGAACTTTGTCCTCAGTAAGCCATGTATATGATGGAAGAAATTCTGTGGTTTTGTCTGTTTACCCATAGCCTTCCTTGTTGCTTCCTTTGTGTGCACAGAAGAAAAGAACATGTTTAAGGTTTCAGCCACAGCCTTATCCTCACTAATCAATTCACCTGTTTCAGACATAAGAGGTTCAATATCAGCCTTAATGGCTTTGTTATTAATATACTTGTAGAATTGTTTTTCTTGATCTCTTTTGCAATACTTCTCTCATTTTCAATTTTAGCTAGCCTTATTGCTTATTTGCAGATTTTATTACACTCTTTATAATTTATAATATAAATGATACATCTGACCTATCTAACATATACACTTTAAAAGCCTGCTTCTTATTTCTCATTTCCCTGCAAACCTCATTATTAAGTCAAATTGGTCTTAATTTGCTCCTCTTCTGCTTATTCCCCAATGGTATATATTGACTTATATATTTGTCTAAGAGCATGTTAAACAAATTCCACAATTGTTGTGCATTTTTATCTTTGAATATTCCATACCAATGAATATCCTTTAATACTGCTTTCAGTTTTGTAAAATTAGACTTTGTACATCTCTGTACACTAAACTTTAGAAAGGTGTGGTCTACATGTGGCATCACCACTTTAGGTAAAATCTATTTTTACAATCAAATCAAAACATTCTAGCAGCTTCATTTACAATTTGGGATTCCTAATAGGTTCTTCCTCCCTTAGTTTGATTTTGACATGCTCTCTCCACTGTGTGCGCTGGCCAGAACCCAGGCATTTCCGACTTCATGTTGGTAACTGTGACGGGGGGTACAGGGGTTACTTATTGGTAGGCCGAGGGTTAAGAGATTTATCCAGCCAGACAAAAAGATAATAAATTGCATTTATTAGAGAGGTCACGGCACAAAACTTAGGACAACAATTACAGGCAAACAAACAGGGGTAAAACATAAAAACTAAGCACTTCTGCTGTTCTCTTCTTAGTTGCATAACTTGCCAGGGGTTACAAATAATACTCACAGTCCACTTTAGCTTAATGCTGGAGCTTATTCATAGTCCCACTAGAGGCAAGAGTAGGCATCCTGCCCACTACACATGCTGCTGGAGCACATGAAGGTTCCTTGTATCTTTTAGTCCTGGCAGAGGAGTTGGGGAAGACATCCTAAGATCCTTGTGGTAGGAACATCAGGGTACTCTCTCTCTGTGTCTGAAGCTTCCTTGACTTACAGCCCACAACTGAAAATGGGACCTGGCACTACAGTGCCCGCTCACTCTAACTCTTCTGGTGAGGGCACTCGCCAGTCCCAGTTTCTGCAGTGCTGCTTTAGGATGCCCAGGGACCCTAGGCCTCCCACCATTATGGAGAGGCCCTTTCTCCTGGCCCTACATTCTGCAACCACCCTCTCTCTCTCACTTTCTCTCTCCCAGGTTCTCTCTACCCACCCCCTACAGGATGTGTTGTCATAGTTCCCATCTACCAGGTCTCTCTCTGCTTAGCCTAATGTGAGGGGGGAAGATGCACATCCCCCCTCCATCTAACCAACACTGGTTATCTCATAACACAATCTCTGGGTTTAGCTAGACTGAATGGCACCATTCCTCTGTCCATCCTACACACTAACTAACCCATTCACTGCTGGTAACTGGACAACCCTCTCTAATGCATGCACACACAGGGGACATTAAGGTTTCAAGAATGGGAACACGTTAAGACAATGGCAATCACTGAAAACAGACACATTTCTTTCTCTGGGTGACAACCATTTCGTCACAGTCTGTCCCCCCTTTCAGATGGGGACCCCAGAGTTCAGTCCACACGGACAGATCACTGGGTCCCCACATATTAACTACTTTCATATACTTCTATCAATACAGACATCAAGCCTACAAAGCATTTGTATATACAGTACATCATTTGTATCTTTAGTGGCGATAGTTCCAAAACAAAGTCCAGTGATTCAGGATACTTTCCAGGGCAAGACATATCCAATTAGGGTGCAGGAAAAAGCAGGCCCAAAACATTTCAAATAGGCAGATCTTCTGGTGTGGCAATGCATTTTCCTCACACACACACAATAGCTTACTGCCATCAAAATTAAGAGACCGTCCCAGAACACCATCCCACCTAAATCAGTCCAACATAAAGAATCAGAACCAGTCCCATCACATTCAGTGCTCCCACAGGAGTGTCACTTACCCCTGCAAAGACTTCCAACATTGCTTTTGGGGTGGATTAACTTTTCCATTAAAATTCCCACTGTAACTGGTTTCTGAATAGCGCATCCTCCACTGGATTTTCCTTTAAGCTGAGAAGGTAGTGCAATGTTCTCTCTGGATTATCCTTCTGGTCTCTGTGTCACATTACTCCCATGCTTAGATTCTGTGGCATACAACACTGGTTTAGCACATTCTGAATTTCCACTCTGGATCTGGTTGCTTTGGAGCGCTGTTTTTTGATGTTTGACCACTTTGCTTTGAAGTACTGGATCATCCAGGCAAGTCTGTAAAGCTGTAGATCACTGCATTGCTAGGGCATAGTGGGTGCTGGATGCAGACTACACCCCTAGTCCCATTTTGTCTGGCAGTGCTGATAGGGTACTTGCTCACATGTCCCTTAGGCTAACTCTAAGGCAAAACAAAAATAACAGGAGGGGTTCCCATACTGTTGTCCTTGGCCGTGTCTTTTTGTCTGGGTGCTAAAGTGACCACGCTACTGAGCTGGCACAACTAGCACACATAGTGGTCAGGGTTGCCCTCAGACACCCTGAACACCTAAGCTGGATATCCCACAAGCTGCCACCAGTGTGACGGGGGGGTACAGGGGTTACTTATTGGTAGGCCGAGGGTTAAGAGATTTATCCAGCCAGACAAAAAGATAATAAATTGCATTTATTAGAGAGGTCACGGCACAAAACATAGGACAACAATTACAGGCAAACAAACAGGGGTAAAACATAAAAACTAAGCACTTCTGCTGTTCTCTTCTTAGTTGCATAACTTGCCAGGGGTTACAAATAATACTCACAGTCCACTTTAGCTTAATGCTGGAGCTTATTCATAGTCCCACTAGAGGCAAGAGTAGGCATCCTGCCCACTACACATGCTGCTGGAGCACATGAAGGTTCCTTGTATCTTTTAGTCCTGGCAGAGGAGTTGGGGAAGACATCCTAAGATCCTTGTGGTAGGAACATCAGGGTACTCTCTCTCTGTGTCTGAAGCTTCCTTGACTTACAGCCCACAACTGAAAATGGGACCTGGCACTACAGTGCCCGCTCACTCTAACTCTTCTGGTGAGGGCACTCGCCAGTCCCAGTTTCTGCAGTGCTGCTTTAGGATGCCCAGGGACCCTAGGCCTCCCACCATTATGGAGAGGCCCTTTCTCCTGGCCCTACATTCTGCAACCACCCTCTCTCTCTCACTTTCTCTCTCCCAGGTTCTCTCTACCCACCCCCTACAGGATGTGTTGTCATAGTTCCCATCTACCAGGTCTCTCTCTGCTTAGCCTAATGTGAGGGGGGAAGATGCACATCCCCCCTCCATCTAACCAACACTGGTTATCTCATAACACAATCTCTGGGTTTAGCTAGACTGAATGGCACCATTCCTCTGTCCATCCTACACACTAACTAACCCATTCACTGCTGGTAACTGGACAACCCTCTCTAATGCATGCACACACAGGGGACATTAAGGTTTCAAGAATGGGAACACGTTAAGACAATGGCAATCACTGAAAACAGACACATTTCTTTCTCTGGGTGACAACCATTTCGTCACAGTAACCATTACAGCCAGGCAACACTGTTTCTGACCTATAGCCTTACTATATATGGCTAGTGAAAGGTGCAGCGACAGTCAGACAACTGCCACAGCTGGAACATATTCAGGAGTCAGTCTGGTATAGTTAAATGCAAAATTTATTAATAATAGAAAAGTAGCGCACACTATATACACAAGTAGCAAGCAGAGGGTCAGTAGCCTGCAAGCACTGCTATCAAGAAGAGTAGGCTGCCAAGATTGACCACTCTGCTGGAGTCAAGGTCTCAGCCACTGGTAGTCTCTCCAGGAACCAGGAACAGGAACACTGGATCTTGATCCGATGAAGCGAGAGTACTGACTCACGCCTGCAGTCAGTATAAGGAAAAGGATACCTGACTCACGCCTGCAGTCAGTATCGGAGCTAGTCTACCAGAGCCCCAGGTCTGCACTAGATTGGGTGTCTTCTTGGTACAAGTAACAAACATAAGAATAGTCAGACAGAGCCACAAGTCAGCACCAGAGAGGTAGTCAGACAAGCCAGGTCATACACAGTTCAGGTAGTCAGCCAGAGCCACAGGTCTGCACCAGATTGAGTGTCCACTATAGGTATAGACAAAAGAATAGTCAGACAGAGCCAAAGGTCAGCACCAGGTTGGATGGAAGACTAGCCAGGTTATACACAGAGCCCAAGGTAATAGAGCTGCTATGAACAACAACACAAGGGCAACTGAGTTAGGACTCAGACTGTCCTTTAAACCCCTCCTCAGAAAGTAGGTAAGAGGAGCAGCTCAGAGGACGGAAGTAGGTAGGAGGGGACTACAGGAAGCATGGCATATAAAACAGAACCCTTCTGCATGCTTGAAGCCTCATGCCTGCAGGTGTAACAACATATTACACTACAATACGACTTTACAGAATGGGCAAACTAGAAAATGATAACTGTAGATGATGCAGAGAGGATGTATCACGGTGCCCATGATTTTTACCTGCTTATGTGGTTACCCAGAGGTAAGACTAACATAGATGGAATTGCACAGGCTAAAATATAGGCAAATAAGGTAAATGAACTGAAATAGCCCAGGTGTTCTCTGGGTCAGTAAACCAACAAACAAACAAATTAGTGAAGGGCTTAAATGATATAAAGAACCAGGTGAGCCCCCCCACACACACACACACAAGGACCCAAATAAAGTGAGGCACACTGTATTTACCCAAAAAATAGAAAAAATATTTTATTGATACAAAAAATCTACATAAGCAAACATAAAAACAATTAAAATACAAGGCTGGAGAGTCCAGGAAAGATAAATAATAATGCCACAAAATACTGGGAAAATCACATAATAGGGTAGATAAGTATAGCAACAAAATCACCAAATAAATAAATGGTACAATCAATGGAGCAAATATACACTAAACCAATATGATGCAAACATACTTATCTAGAAAAAATATAATAGGTGAAGACCCAGGGGCAAAGATTAGTAACCAGAGTCTCTAAAACTCCAGGACAGAATGCATATCGCCACCAAATGTGGCTTTGTCAGGGGTCACCTTATGTAGATTTTTTTGTATCAATAAAATATTTTTTCTATTTTTTGGGTAAATGCAGTGTGCCTCACTTTATTTGGGTCCTTGTGTGTGTGTGTGGGGGGGGGGGGGGGCTCATCTGGCTCTTTATATAATTTGAGCTCTTCACCAATTTGTTTGTTTGTCCCCACTGGTGGACTGCCATTTGACTGCTCCATGCATGGCCCAGGCCTTGTCTGACTACCCATTCTGTGCTTGGCTCTGTCTCAGGTTGACTACTTGATCTGTGAGTTTCATGGCTCTGGCTGACTATCTGTTCCAGTTTTGACTTGTGGCTCTGTCTGTCTACCTGCTCCATGTATGACCCAGGTATTGTCTAACTTTTACTCTGTCTCTCAGCCTAGAGTATCAGCACCTCCCTGGTGCTGTGGTGTCTGCTTCCATTCGGCAGTCTCTGGGTTAGTTTCGCCTAGGTATTGCTAGGTCAATCTCACTCTCGCATCCCCAGACTAGGTTTACCTCCTGACGACTACTTGCTGGTTACCCCAGTCTTGCTCCTGTACCTGGATCCCTAGCTCTCTAGGTTTCCGCGAGTATCCACAGTAGAATCATAGGCTGGTTCTACCACCCTTGTGGCCTTGGTGATCTGTGGGCAAAGATTGTAGCTCAGTGTCAGCTCCTGGGTAGTGGAATGTATACTGTCCTCAAGCCTGTCCTTGGGAAGGCTGGGGAAGTGTATTCACTATTGTATTTTATCTTAATAAACTGGTTAAATTCACCTGTACATGTGTTGTTCTCTTCTTATACTAAGTGTACTGTGACAGGATGGACTACTTTCATGCATCTTATTTGGAATGTTCTGTAGTTCAATGCTTCTGGGGGGAGGTGGATGAGTTTTTTTTTGCAGGTAGTACACTGTATAAGTTATGCATTGATTAGAGGACTTCTTGTGGTGGCATAGAAGGGGGTGGCAATGGATGGATGACTGAAAGACCCTCTAATTAAATTGGTTGATCATAATCTTCCCCACTACATAGGGATCTTTATGCACAGGAGGTTCCCTAGGAAATTCCATGACATTTGAGATGTGTGGATATCCCATGTCTGTCCATAAAAATGGAGCTCATTAACTTGGGGAGCTTAAGGGGGGGAGAGAGGAAGGGAGGAGATAGAAAAAAAGGATAACCATGAACTGTGTCAGGAATCCTTCATAAGGGAGCCCTTGTAATGTAAATGGTTACTAACTGCACCACTTTACAACAGTTACATTAAGCTTATGGCTGAACCTGCGTCATAAATGGAAGCAGGCCGCTTCTAATAAATGAACATGCAGTCAAGAACACAATAGCATGTGTGCTGCAGGCTTGCACTCCCAAAACAATGTTGCATGAACGTTAGGGCCAACTGTGGCATAAATGGAGGCAAGTGGAATCCACACAATAGCTAAATCGAGGCAACCAAGGATAATCACTGGCTAAGCTAATGGATATTTAAACACGCACACCACGCTTGCTTGCATGCCAAAACTGTGACTTAACAATAGCAACAACAGCAAAATGTAATGAACAGAGTATATAAAATAGATGCGTAGCTAAAGTTAAGTTAACGCATGCATTAAACTTTCACCCACAATAAGTTATTTATATGTACAAAAGGCCACACGGTCAAAATGGCACTTGCGTGACACGTGACTGACGCACAAAGGTATACCCAGAGAAATTTATTCTAATGACCAATACTACAATTGACACAACAACACCCAAGTACTAACAATAAGCAATGATATTTAATAAAAACAATATTATAATATGTATAATAAACTGTATAATATCAAATATATTCTAGCTAAACACCTAATAATACTAACTACAAAATGACTTACTGTAGTGCAAATAAAACACAGTATGCAACAATTATAGTAGAAACACTATACGTTGGTAGATTCCTAGAACTATGGTTTAAAATAGAAGAAAATGATACAGTTTTACACTTAGCAATCCGGAGACAATCTTACAATGATGGTGTAGCAGGAAAGGATGCAGGCGAGGAGAACTGGTTGAATGGTGCAATGCACTCGGCTGCATCAAATGGAGGAGGTCAGGCTTCAATGTGACTCCTTGGCTCTGGCTTCTGGAACAGTTCTCCGCAGCTTTCCCAGGCTTTGTCTTTTATTGTTGCAAGTGCCGCCCCTCACCAACCCATATTATCTGCCCTGAAAAGCCATTTTCCCTTCCCTTAGAAGCAAAAGAAACAAAGGGAACTGGTCTTTTCTGGTCTTTTGCCCATCAAAACAGACAAACAATCCAGGGAAGGGGTCTGTAAAATGGTTACCTGGTGGTCCGTAACCTAGTGTGTTTAGGACAAAGGAACATCAAAATGTAGTTGCAACATTACAACGTTGCATTATGTAATGGATGCAGTTTTGTTGCAAAATTTCAGAGACTTTACCTGTGTCCACAATATGGTATGCTACAGTTTGTGTTCTGCTGCTGTTAGTTTTACAGTATGTTACTGTTTGTGTGAATAAGGTATTGTTTTTGTTCAATGACCCGTCTCGCTGGTGTGAAACCCACAAGGAAAATGTATGCCTGTTACATATCATATATTAATTCTAATATAGCACTATTGATTTTGTACTGTACAAAGAATGGGACAGTATTTTCCATGCACAGAGTCCGTGCTTCATTGTGCTCATAGTCTAATATGGTGCTTGTGGCACAGGGAGTTAAGGAGTGAGCCAGCTGACAAGAATTGAACCATGCTTTTCTTTTTCAGGGCTAATGTTTTAGTGTCAGAGTAAATCAGTGATCTAGCAGAGCTTCTACCTCAGTTGGTCACTTGAATGACTGTCGAGGTAATCTAAGCATTCACAGTAAGGTTTGCAAAACTATCTGTGCTATCTTTGTTTTAGAATTTTTTAAAATTCCTTTTGGGATGTATTACCTGTTCTTTTTTATAACTTCTGCCAATAACCTATTTATAGTTCTTACTAGTACTGAAGTTGGCAGACAACAGCCCCGTCTACTGCCTCGGCTGCTGCCACGGATCCGGGGGCACTGGGCCATTTGGAGCACCCCGCTCTGGATCAGCAAAGCACACAGGGAGTGACGTATTCTACACTTTATGTTATTTAGATAACAGCAGCTTTCCTTCTCCAGTGTATTAATTTTGCAGTAGAATGTTCTAAAGAGTAAGTAATAATAAGGTCATTAACAACAATATCAGCATTCTGATGTCATAAATTATTGCTTCTGGTTCCTGAAGACTCTACAGCAAATTCCATCTCCTCCTCCTCTTCATCCAGTTTACAAATTTATATCACTGTGAGTGGGTACCACTTGTCCCTGCCTGCTCTATATAAAGCACTGTTGTAGCAGCTGCTAACACTTACTGGTCTACTGCTCTCTTGTATATAGGCATATATCCTGCTCTCTTCACAGGTGGTATTGTCTGTTGATCTGTTCTGCTATCAGGTGGCACTGACTAGTACCATTTTCAATTCCACCTCTCTCGGAAGAGCTCCATGCTTTTCTCTTAGTTTTACTCCCCTTGTCACCTTCTAGTACTTATACTGCAGGTCCTCCTTCCTTGACCTCATACACTAACAACTTCTCCACCCAAAAAACAGTAGGACAGTTTTGTAGGAAGCATACAATTTGTGTTTTTTTGTTGCAGGATAAAATATATGCCTTCCTGATACCACCATTAAATTTATCATGATATGTTTTCTGTTTCCTACTGATGCTTTATATGTCCAAACTTCTACAAAAAAAAGAACTTCCCACAAAGTGTAGACAAAAAACAAGTGTAGAAGCAAATAGACTGAAAAATATCTGATTTGTAGACAGATAGAGTTACCACCAGTACACATTCTGCAGTGTGCGTGTGTGAGAAAGAGAGAGAGAGAGAGAGAGAGAGGGAGAGGGAGAGAAAACTGAATAATATGATTTTCAAAAATGTTGCTGCTTGATGTGTTGTTATTCAATAGCAGCAGCAGTTCTAAAAGTAGCAGTGGTCAATAAAGCCCACAGCAGATTATGATGCTGCCACTACTCCTACCACATCTTCTGTGACTTAGGGCCCACCAAGAGCACCAGATATTGTTACACTTAAGACCACTTCAACAGATAGGGATTCATTTCTGAAAGTGACAAATGTGTTTTGTTGTTCCAGCAGCCTGCTACTGTTGTTGTGTCTGTAAATGTGATATCAAATGTACCACCTATATTTATGTCACACTCACCACCACTAATAACACATGTTCCCGGGACCAGAGATGTCCATAGGATGGTGTAGCAACAGCGCCACTGTACAATTTCAGACCACTGTGATATTGCACCTAAAAAATTCAACTTTGAGCTCTACTAACTTTTTAATAAAACACCTTTCAGCAGTGGGAATACCCTTGTTTTACTCAGGGGATAAACCCTACAACATATTTTACTGTCCCTTTAAGTGAAAGTAACAGTGAAAAACAGAAAGGGGTAAGGGGAAAGAAGGAAGACTGCATGGATGTGCTGGTGTTAGTAAAGTCATTCTGAAAAAACTGATTTTGGCCATGGATGCTATAGCTAGGGGTGGGCGAAAGCTCTCACCGTGTTCCCACAAGAAATTCCGAGAGAACCACGTTGTTGTCCTTTTTTTCGCACAAAAATCCACTTTAAAACCAGCGATTAAAATCTTTGTATTTTTTGCCAAAATTCTTCACCATTTTTTCATTGGGTAGATAGTTTCCATCCATTGATTTACGTTTTATCACCATTTTGCTATAAAAACGTGACATATTCCAGGAAGTAGAGCACAGTAGAAGCAGCTACAGAGTGAGGTAGATGTGCTGTGCTGTTCTGCTATGATTTGTTTGGAAAATTGAGGCAGGAGAGACTTGTAGTGACTGTTATCACTATAAGAAAGTTTAAAATTAATAAAAGGAGGAACTGGAAGGACCCTTATGTGTCCACTGAGTCTGAGGAAGAGGAGGAAGTGAGCACTACAATGTTGTCCAGTCCCCCATAACCACCCCAAGGATCTTGGGGAAGAAAAGGGTAGTAGTGAGAGCAGGACAGGTCAGCTGCCTGTGACTGCTGCCACTGGTGCCAGTCTGCCTTCTTCACGTCACCAAGAAATGGCAAGCGTGATATTAGGGGACCCTCTGTCATACTGCTCGTCACCTCCTTCAACCAGCAGTGAGATGTCTTTAATAGAGCAGCAGCAGCACGCAGGTACTAGTCATGGTGGTGGTGATAATGGTGGAGAAGCTGGGGTGGAAGGGACATTGATGGCCTTTTTAGCCCAAATGAAGAAGGAATGGGAGACAGAGATGAGGATGGGCACCACCACCACCAGCAGTAAGCTTTTGGAATTTGCAATTTCTCTAATTCCTGCTGCTGCTGAGTTGTAAGGGCAGCAGGAAACTGAGGAGCAGGCTAGTGTGCCACAAACCACCCTGGACACAGTGGAAATGGGGTCAACAAGTTATGCGGAACTAGTACAGGTTCCACTTGCCAGCAGCAGCAATACTCCCGGTCCTAGTTGCAGTGCTGATTCTGAGGCAGTAGCAGCAACAGCAGCAAAAGCAACATCATCCTCTGCCCCAGACAGTAAAGGGGAATGTGGAGAACATTAAGAAAGAGGCCATTCTTCTCCATCTGTTCCCTATTCTTATGCCCTGAAATTATTAGTGTGGGACTATTTTTCTCTTGAGGCATGCACAGTGTAGTCATCACCAGTGTCACTGTGCACAGTTTGTGAAAGTCAGTCAGAAGGGGAAAGGAGGTAACACACAGTGGCATAACCACCTTGATAACACACATGAAACACAGACACCATGACATTTATGTCAAACATTTTAAAGCCAAACACCCACCACAGAAATTGTGGGTGTTTGGCTTTACCCCCTGACTTTCCAGAAAGGCAACAAGAGGCAAAGTGGAGATCAAAGAGGAGGAAGAATAGAGAAACCCAGACCGCCAGACCCTGTAGGCGGCCGGCTTCTGTGTCCTCGCGGCTTGCCGCGCTTGTCAGGAGTGCTGGTGCTCCCTGGTGCTCTTCCAGGCGACCGGTCTCCTTGTTGTTTCCCCTGGCGGCTCCAGTCGCATCGGAACTCGGGGGCGCATCACAGGGATTCGTGACCCAGTTCTTAAAGGGACATCACACTTATTGATCCACCTCTTGGGGTAGAGCAATTTGTTTATAAACTGCCTGGACACCACTTCAGTTGCCCTTTCATGGTGTCCAGTGCAGTTGTGTTTCTGTTGCTCTGTATATTAACCGGTTTTGTCTGACTATCCATTCTGGTGTTGACCTGTGGCTCTGTCTGACTACCCGCTCTGTGTATGACCTTTGGCTTGTCTGACATCCAATCTGGCGCAAACCTGTGGCTCTGGCTGACTAACCGCTCCATGTATGACCTTAGGCTTGTCTAAGTACCTGATCTGGTGTTGACCTGTGGCTCTGTCTGACTATCTGCTCCGTGTATGATCCTTGGCTTGTCTGACATCCAATCTGGTGCTAACCTGCGGCTCTAGGTTACGTTTCGCTCTGTCCTAATCCGGCTAGTCTGACTATCCATCTTGGCGTTGCCTGGGGTTGTCCACTGTGCACCCAGCATACCAACGCTTCAGTGGATAACTTAGTGGGTGCCCTTGGTGGCTCTGGTAGACTTCCTCTCATTTCTGTTCCTATCTGCGGTGTCCAGGTGTGGATCTGTAGCGCAGTTGGCCTCCTTGGTACATTGTCTGTTCAGGTGGGGACCTGTAGCGCAGTTGGCCTCCTTGGTACGTTGTCTATAAAGGTGTGGACCTGTAGCGCAGTACCTACTCAGGATCTTGTCTGTTCAGGTGCAGACCTGTAGTGATCCTCAGGTGCGGACCTGAGACAGTTTCTCTCATCTTGCCTTCTGGGACTCGTTCAGTACCATTACAGCAGCACTATCCTTCCTGATGTCATCTACATTGCCTGGTGTTCTTGCTGTTACCGTTGTTCTGTACATTGTGTACCTTAATAAAGATTGTGTTACCTTCAGTACTGGTCCATTCTTGAGTCCGTGACAGTCCTACAAATCAATGTTTTCTTATGGCTTGTGTCAAACAAGTCTAAGTCCTACAAATCAATGTTTCCTCAGGGCTTGGGCCTCTAACAGCAAATCTAACAAATCATCCTCTACAATATACTCTATCACTTTAAGTATCAGTCTACCCCAGTGGCAGCTTATGTTGGGGATTCCTGTCTCTATCACTTTGCATACACATTTTTTAATTTATTTATTTATTTTGTATTAACTGTCCCCCTAATACCAGTCAACATCCCCCCAAACAAATTCCCTGTTCAACTGATTCATTCCCCAGACTCCACCCACCAACACAGGCACCCTCCTCAGACCTCTTTTATACCATGTCTTATGTTTTTTTTAATTGTATTTAGGATTTATTTTTTTATTAACTGCCCCCAATCCCAGTAAACAACCCACCCCACAAAAAACTTTCCCTGTTCAACTGATTCTTTCTCCACACCTCACCAATACAGGCACCCTCATGCCCCTTTTATACTATGCCTTTGCAAAAAAAAATAATATTTGTAATGTGTTTGGGTATAAATGCAATGTTCCCATTGAGTCCAATGGAATGAGCTAGGCGAAAAAAGCGGAAAAACTGCACTTTTCACAGGAAATTATTCTCCAAGTGGGAAGTACCATTATTCGCGGATTTCAATTTGAGGTAAAAATTTTCGCCCATCCCTAGCTACAGCTAGTAATATGATGCTGATGATCTTCGTCCTCCTGAGCAAGTCTTTTTTGTTGTTGTTTGTTTTTTAAAGAGACATGAGTAGTAGAGAGTGACAGCAATGAATATATGACAATAAAAAAATCAAGAAACAAAAGGCTAAAACTGAAAAATGAGCACTATGCCTTTTTATAAATCTTTGAGAGATCAACTGGAAAATCTGAATGTGTACAAGTAAACATGCCCACAAATACAATAATCTCTGTCATCATCATCAATGGTGTCACTGCTTCCAAGGACCACCCTTACCCTGCCACACTCATTATTGTTGACTGAGCAGAGACACAGGTCATCAATGTCCACAATCTTAGCTATGATGAGTAATTCTGCCACTTATATCTACTGCTAGTATTACTGCAACATATAGCCCAAATGGTAGTAGTGCCTCGGGAAGTATGATTCTGAGTTAGTAGGAAGAGATTAAAAAACTTCAAGGGGTCCACACCTAGTGCATTGACACTATCACTAGTCATGTTATTAAAACAACTAAGTTATATGGTACTTCAATGTACTGCCAACCACTCTTACAGAGTTCTTAGCAAGAAGTCAAAAACTGCACAATAATAAACCAAAAGTACACATGCAGAATGGTAAACCTGCTAAAATGTTAGCATTTGACAAGCAGGCCTCTAAAAAAAAAACAACGAAACAAAAAAAAACAATAGTTGTAAAGAACTGGAGTCATGTGTTGCACCCCCCAAGATGCAGATAGTTCAGCTGTCCAGATATGTGGACAAGTGCAAGAGAACAAAATATATGACTGCATATTTTTTCCATCTGTGGGCAGCAGCAGGGCCCACCATTAGTAAAGGCCATCAGTGCAACCTTCTGTTCTGCAATAAGCAAATCTTTATATTCATTCACAGAATCTTATTCCTCAGAGAGATGCTGTTTGCACCTTGGCACAGATTCAGAAATGTTTTTAATGGACACTATGTGAGCATCCTGCTCAAAACATGCTAACATGTCATTCAGCATATAAGAAAGAAGTAAATGAGCTGGTACTCACCAGATTAAAATCGGGCAAATGCAGGCTCCTTTACACCTTTCTTATATGCTGTTGTGATTGCTTATATTATGTGTGGCCTGAACACTGGGAAGATATATTGAGAGAACTGTCTCTCAAAGTTTGGCATGATGGAACTGTACAAGAGATGTTTGCAACAATGTGTCTGCTGTTCCGATGATTAGTGTACCTGAGATTTCTCTTCAATATATTGAAGTCCTAAAAGTCTGTGTGGTCAGCTATTCTCACAATTGTCTAACATGTCATTCACTTGCTGGTTCATGTCCGTGCTCTCATTACTGTAAGATTCTACAGCTATGCTCCTCAGTTTTGCTTTTTTTTTGCAGTAAATATGTGTTAATATCTCACTTATTCCTGCCCCAACATGATTATTAAGCAAGTTGGCCTCCTTAACATGTTTCAGCAACTCACATAGGTTACAAGTTAGTTACCATTGACCCGGAGACAAAGCTGATCCCTCTAAAGCCTTCCAGCTTTGCCCTGTGTACTGGCTAATGGCCTTATTCTGCTCATACAAATGTTCTAGTATGTACTATGGGTGGACAAGTCTGAGGAGGAGGAGAAAGGGACCACTACTGTACCAATGCTGTCCAGTCCCCCTAAATCACCAAAAGGGATCTTGGGGAATTTAATAAAAAGGGAGGGAGAAAAGGGAATTGGAAGGGAGGGAGAAAAGGGTAGTACTAGTGAGAGCAGGACAGGTCAGCTGCCTGTGCCTGCTGCAAGACGTGCTGCCCCTGCTGCCAGTGCCATCATTTCTGATCCTGCAGCCACTAGTGTTGTACCTGTTGCCAGATGTGCTGCCTTGCTGCCAGTGCCATCTTTTCTGTAACTGCAGCCACTAGTGAGGTACCTGTTGCCAGACGTGCTTCCCCTGCTGCCAATGCCGCCATTTCTGATCCTGCAGCCACTAGTGTTGTACTTGTTGCCAGACGTGCTGCCCCTGCTGCCAGTGCCACCATTTCTGTAACTGTAGCCACTAGTGTTGTACCTGTTGTCAGACGTGCTTCCCGTGCTGCCAGTGCCACCATTTCTGATCCTGCAACCACTAGTGTTGTACTTGGTGCCAGACGTGCTGCCCCTGCTGCCAGTGCCACCATTTCTGATCCTACAGCCACTAGTGTTGTACCTGTTGCAAGATGTGCTGTCCCTGCTGCCAGTGCCACCATTTCTGATCCTGCAGCCACTAGTGTTGTACCTGTTGCCAAACGTGATTCCCCTGCTGCCAGTACCATCATTTCTGTATCTGCAGCCACTAGTGTTGTATCTGTTGCCAGATGTGCTGCCCCTGCTACCAGTGCCACCATTTCTGTAACTGCAGCTACTAGTGTTGTAACTGTTGCCAGACGTGCTGCCCCTGCTGCCAGTGTCACCATTTCTGATCCTGCAGCCACTAGTGTTGTACCTTTTGCCAGACGTGCTGCCCCTGCTGCCAGTGCCACCATTACTGTACCTGCAGTCACTAGTGTTGTACCTGCTGCCAGACATCTTGCCCCTGCTGCCAGTGCCACCATTTCTGATCCTGCAGCCACTAGTGTTGTACCTGTTGCTAGTACTGAACCTGCTGCCAGTGCTGAATCTGCTGCCAGTACTGAACCTGCTTCCAGTGCTGAACCTGCTGCCACCAATACTTTGCTTAGTGTTTCTTGTAGTACTCAGGGGTAAAGGAGAAAATTATGCCAAGTGTGACAGCAAGGGACCCTAAACCACACTTGCCATTCCCAAGCAGTCCTGCCACTGCTAGTACAACTGCTACTAAGGTCCAGCAGCTTGTTAGCCTTAGGAGTGAAGGAGGGGGTAATCAACAATATCCTGATATTACTAGTGGCTGTGATACTGAGGAGGAAGACTCTGTGACTGAACTTGATGTGGTTGGTGTTAGTAGTAGGAGTAATGGTGAAGCAGCCGGAGTGGTAGGTTAAACATTTTACAGCATCCAGACTAGCGGTCAAGGGAGCCCACACCATTCTCCTGACCCTGGGACTGGGAGTCCTCCCTATCTCTTCACTACAGTGTCCAGATGGAACATGAACCTGAAGAGGCCAGAACTGGTGTTGGGGGAGGAGAGCAGGCTGAGAATTAATACCACAACCAGCAGCAGGTGCACAGATCAGCTGCCTGTGCATGCTGCTATTTCTGCTAGTGCTAGTCTGCCTTCTTCTTTAGGTCAAAATGCAGTGGCAAGTGTGACATTAGGGGACCCTCTGTCACATTGCTCATCACCTCCTCCAAACAGCAGTGAAATGTCTGGAATAGAGCAGCAGCAGCAACAACAGCATGTAGCTGGAGATGCTGGGGTGGAAGAGACATTGATGGCCTTTTTAGCAGAAACTGAGAAGGAATGGGAGACAGGAATGAGGATGGGCATAACCACCACCACTATCAAGGACATCTTGGAATTAGAGGAATTTGCAACTGCTCTAACACTGATGCTGAGATGCAAGGGCAGCAGGATGCTGAGGAGCAGGTTAGTGTGCCACAGACCACCGTGGACACAGTGGGAATGTGGTCAACAAGCAATGCGAGACTAGGACAGGTTCCACTTGCCAGCAGTAGCAATACTCCTGATCCTAGTTCCAGTCCTGACAGTAGCAGCAACCGTAGCAACATTATCCGCTGCCACAGACAATGAAGGGGAATATGGAGAACAAGAAGAAAGAGGTCATTCTTCTCCTCCTTTCCCCTTCCCTCTGAAGTTATCATGGGTGTGGGACTAATTTTCTGTTGGGGCAGGCACAGTACAGTCATCAGCAATGACACTATGCACAATTTGTGACAAGTCAGTGAAAAGAGGAAAGGAGGGAACACACCTTGGCACAAGAGCCCTCATATCACACATGAAACACAGACACCAAATATGTTAAAGCCAAACACCCACCACAGAAATCAAGCACTGCTTTTGCTGTCCCTGACTCTCCAGAAAGGCAACAAGAGGTGAGGCGGAGATCAAAGAGGAGGAGGAATAGAACAACTCAGGCTGAGACTAGAAGTTCCAGGACGAGTGAAACAACTAGCTCGCCATCAACTTCTAGGGTAACTACATTTTCTGCCAATCCTCATCATTCATTACCTCCCTCGCCAAATGATAGCCACTCTGTTGATGTTAGGATGTGGCAGTTCATCTCTACCCATTGCACACTGTGTGGTGCACTGACCACACATGACAGTGTGGTGGAGGAGAATCAACATCAGTGCATCAAGCAGCGTCTGAGGGGATTTCATCCTGCAGAATATGCTAAGATGGTGGCAGGGAGGGTTCATCATTACTATTAAACTTTCAGCAAGTTGTCATGTGTCCTTAGCAGGTCTGGAAAAGGGGTACAGTGACAGCAGCAGTACTTGGTTTTGGGTGTCATGGTGTTTGGATACAGTTGTGCCCCCAGATGTTATTTACCACACACATACTGTGCACGTTGCAGTTGCTGAGGAGATCCACTGATCCTGCTATCAAGGAAAAAATATATTCTAATAACAACACACCCATGATGATTTTGGACGAGGGGCAGGTGGAGAAGATTTAATGGCCAACTTGCTCTTTTCTCCACAAATACTGGGGGCTACTTATTCTGCTGCTACTGCCTCAGGTGCATCACTGGATCCAGTCGTGGCAAATGGAACCTCCATCATCCATTTTCCATGTTACTGCTATTGTTGATCCCATTCCCTTTCAGCTGCCTAATCATCCTTAAACAACTCATCAGCTGCAGTACGAACAGCAGCTGCAACTCAGGACTCAGGAGGACATTTGACGGTGGCCACTGGCCAGCATGACTTGCTGGCATTAGGCCAGCAGGACATTTTTTTTTTTTTTTCAGGGCTTGTGTTTTAAAATAAATAAATAAATAAAAACTAGTCCTACAAAAAATAAACATTTTTTGGAGGGTTTGTTTCTAACAAGCTTAAGTCCTACAAATCAATGTTTCCTTAAGGCTTGTGTCTAACAAGCTTAAGTCCTACAAATCAATGTTTCTTCAAGGCTTGGGCCTCTAATAAGTCTAAGTCCTACAAAGGCCTTTAACAACAAATCAAACAAATCATCCTCTACAAAATACTCTATCAAGTCAAGTATCAGTCCACCCCAGTGATAGCTTATGTCAGGGGGTTCCTGTCTCTGTCACTTTAAATACAAATGTCTTATTTTATTGATTTATTTTTTTATTAACTGTCCCCCCAATAGCAGTCAAGAAACCACCCCAAATCAAATTCCCTGTTCAAATGATTAATTTATTCACCAACACAAGCACTCTCCTCAGACCCCTTTATACCATGTGTTATGGTTTTTATTTTATTTTATTTAGGATTTCTTTTTTATTAAGTTCCCCCCAATCCCAGTAAACAACCCCCCAAAAACATTCCCTGTTCAACTAACACAGGCACCCTCATGCCCCTTTAATACAATGCCTTTGGGAAATAAAATATTATTTGTAATGTGATGTGTGTAACTTCTATGTTCCCATTGATTTCAAAGGGTGAAAAAAAATGTGAAAAAGCGGAAAATCTGCACTTTTCACAGGAAATTTTTCGCCATGCGGAAAGTGCCATTTTTCACCGATCTTAGTTTGAGGCGGAAAGTTTGGCCTATCCCTAGTATGTACAATGTGGAATTCCAACTGGTAGGGATCTCCATTTTAAGCTGGTGATGGGGCAGGTTGTTACACTGCTATATGGAAAATAATGAATTTTGAGCACTGTAGGGACAATATTTAGCATCTCTTGGTGTTTCCAAATCTACAAGGAATTTAGTCACAATTAAATTTAGGACATAGGCAAAGTGCACTGTATCACCAGTTCTTAACCCTTTGAGTGCCAAGTACTGACCACAAAGGGTTAAAGCATCAGAATATACAAAACCAGCTTTCAAGGAGTAGGGTGCATCCATTCTTCTATCACCTGCTCTAACTTATTTAACATATCTATAGCTTTTTGCATCTTTGGATATGCCTGAGGGGTGCACAATATGACACCAGTTCTTCAAAACTGTTTTATTTTTATTTATTTATTTACAAAAGATTAAGGCAGTGTGTCAAATGCAAACATTTTGGCAACTATGCCATTCAAAAGATTTACTTTGAGATCATGTTTGTGAAGTTATTGACTCCTTCCTAAACTCTCAGTGACTGTGGGCTGGCATTACATAGCAGAAGAACTGTGTAACTTTATTGATTTAGCATGACTTCTTGTCATCTCCAGCAAACTCCTCTGTGTTTTGTATTTGAAGGATAGCAGCAGGTGCATTAGATGTTTTTGCAAATGAAAGTCTGGAACTCTCAACCATACATCTGCAGCACTATTATTATGCGCCCCAGAGTCCAATGCTTCTACTGCTGGTAATCATTGCACCTCTGACTAGGGATTGACGAGACTCTTCGCCCCAAAAATAAAAAAGGCAGTAAATGGCATATTTTGCCTTCTGTGGGAATTCCTGTGGAAACCTCTAAAATTCCTCTTTTTTCTGCCAATTTTCCATCCAGAGCTAAAATTTCATGAAAACATTAAAAAAAATAAACATAAAAGACAGAGGATCTGTTTACTGGTGTTGCTTATAGGTGCTGCATACTAGGCTATGTTACATAATTTATGTGACATTGTGTTGTACGATTTCTTTAAAAAAAAAAATTCTAATTTTGCCATTTATTTTAAATAGTTTTTAAGTTTTGCGCTTATGTACCTGTCACATTGGTACGAGTCATCATCATGTCCACCAAAGGTGCACAGGGAAAAGGATTGTTTGGATGTCATCATGGAAATCATATGGAACTAATATAAAAGGCCGTGTACACGGGCCAAGGTCTGAGTGATGTTAACCCTTTGAGTGCCAGAGGTGTACACAACTCATTGCTTTGCAATGTGTTGCTTACCCCTTTGGCACTCAAAAGGTTAAGAGGCCAGTCCTGCTCTGCATCCTGCCGCAGATGCAGTCATGCACTATAGAGACTGCCGAAAGCACAGAATGCTCCCAGCGCAGAACTCCCAGCATTCTGCACAGTATGCTCCCAGCACAGAACTTCCACCATTCCACACAGCATGCTCCCAGCACAGAACTCCCAGCATTCCTACACCTCCCAGCATTCTGTGCATTCTGGCAGTCTCTACTGCACATGACGGCTTCTGACAAACATCCTAACGAATTATTATATAGGATATACTGCGAAAATTGCTGCGGCAGCTACTAATAATGAAGTTATTGCAGACAAGCCTGCTACTATTAGGAAAGTTGATGCAGAAAGTCATTCCAAATCACATCCAAATAAAGGTGGTAGGAGGAGATTTATGAGTATGCCAGTGCCTGCTACTAAAAGAGGAAGACATAATGGTGATGATAATGACGTTAACTGTAATCCTATGCCTTTGGATACATCTCTGGCACTCAAAGGGTTAATGTCACCTTATTCACAGCAATACATTGCAAAGCAATGAGTTGCACACTTCTCTGGCACTCAAAGCATTAATCCTTTGCAAAGACAACTTTACTTTCCTTCTTTACCTCAGAAATCAGTCTATAATCTCCCCAGTAAAGCAGCTATTGAAATACCTCTGCAAGGCTCCAGCACAGGTGTGGAATATGATTCACATTTGCATCTGTAGAACTGCAAACAATGTTGTCCACTTACTGTTGTGTCTTTCTCTACATATTTACCTTTAGGCAGTTTTTATGGGACTTTATTACATAATGATACACAAATTATTAAGCTTCATGTAACTCTTTCCACACATTTCCTCCTATATAATAATTCACTAAATGTATGTTTGTCAGAAGCTGTCATGCGCACTACAGTCGTATGCGCACCCTACAGCCATGCACAGTACAGACTGCCCACGCCGCGGCTGATAACAGAGTGGGGCACTCCGAATTCAGACCGTAGTCCTCTCTGCACACGGAAGGTGTGCAGAGAGGACTATGGTCTGAATTTGGAGAGGCTCGCTCTGTATCAGCCACAGCACTGGCAGTCTCTACTGTGCATAACTGGATTGTGGCCATTGCTGGGTGGCACTGTGGCCCGTGTACATAGGCTTTCAACTAGTATATTTATATTCCATTAGCTTGCCACATTTATTCTACAAAACTATATATATTGGGTATCTGCTGAACCTATGTATTTCATGATCAGGGATGTGTGAAAATGTTTGCCTCAATGAATAATGGAACTTACCCCCCTTGACAAATATGTCCCATATATGTCCCTTGCCTAGCTCATTCCATTGAAATAAATGGAAACATTGAATTTATACAAAGTACATAGCAAATGTTATTTTATTTTCCACAGGCAATAGAAAAGGGGTCGGAGGGTGCCTGTGTTGGTGGAATGATGCAGTTGAAGAGGGAATGTTTTGAGAGATTTGTTGACTGGGATTGGGGGGACAGTTAATAAAAAAATAATACAATTAAAAATAAAATAAAATAAGAAATTGGTATGTAACGTGACAGAGACAGGAACCCCCTGAAGTAAGCTGCGACTGGGTCAGACTGATACTTAATGGGATAGAGTGTTTTGTAGAGGATGATCTGTAGGACTTAAACGTGTTGTTATAGGCCCAAGCAATGAGGAAACATTGGTTTTTAGGACTTAGGCTTATTAGAGGCACAAGCTCTGAGTAAACATTGATTTGTTGTAGGACTTAAACTTGTTACAAGGCCCAAGCCCTAAGGAAATATTGATTTGTAGGACTCAGACTTGTTTTAGGCCCAGGACCTGTGGGAATAGTGATTTGTAGGACTTTGGCTTGTTAGCATCACAAGCCCCGAGGAATCACATCTGAGAAGCACTCCGGCTTGTTAGCATCACAAGACCTGAGGAATCAGAGATAATTTTTATCAGTGAAGCTCGTTCGTGTCACAAGCCATGACAAAATGATTTATAGGACTTAAGGGCTCGATTCAAATGTTGGCGTCGCCAGAAAAAACTGGCGACGCTGGTTTTAACGTCAATTGAGCAATGCAAATGTTCCACTAGAAACAAGCGACGCCAGTTCTGAAACACACGTCGCCCGTCGCCAAAACAGCAAGATCTCACCCATAGAGGATAATGTACAAGCGACGCCAAAAGCGATTCAAATGTTGGAGTTAGGGCTAACGCGCGTTAAATTGCAACATTTCTCTCCAGAAATCTAACGCCTATTTTTTTTGGAGAAAAACACACAACTCAGACTAGAAAATCACCTTCGCTGAAAATAAAAGAGAGAAGCAGGTCATTCAAGGACAGAAGCCAAGCATACAGAAGTCAATATTAACCCCTGCAATGCCTAGCAAATACAACAACAAGGCCCACAACAGTGCTACACAACCCCTCCACCCAAAACACACCTAACATGCAATCTGGATATTCCAGGGCATCCCCTGAGGGCACAAGGGAATACCCAAATTAAAATAACATATGCCCAACATCAGGTCCAACTGTGTCAATGACAATGTGGAGAAATGGTGCCTCAAATGTCACATATGCACATCTACCCAAAAATGTGTAAAATCAATATCATCAAACACCAATGCAGAACATAACAACATGGGAAAAGTGACGCACCCTGGCACACCAACATCACATGACACCCTGCTTGTGAACCACTGGCCTACACCATACAAACAAGTCACAGACAAACAATAACAATCGAGCAACTCCACAGGGACAAGGGGAACACAAAGCAGCACAACATAAGACATCCCAAAACACCTTGGACCAACAGAGGTTAACACACAACACCACATGCACACCTGTCACTCCAACATCAAATCAACTCACCAATGTAACCTTAGCAGTACATGGAGACAAAACACACACCTGACAGCTACATACCAATTACAAATAATCACACCACTAACCACAGACACACCAGAAAACAATTACCTGGATAACACACACACACCTTATCATTAGTCCATTATGACCACATGACTGCTCATTGACAACACCCTACTGCTGTTTAAAAGTTACAGCCCACCCTTCTCAGATGGAGAGAGAAAAAAAAAAAAAAACACAACAGAAGAGAACAGAACAACAGTATGTACACATACCTTTACCTGAGGCGACAGCGGAGGCGTAGGCGTGAGAGGGCTAGGCTCCCCATCCCCCTCCAAGCACCCCTGTGCAACAGCCGTCACCTCCTGCAGCTGTTCATGCTCCAGCTGAAGAGCCATCCCCACCTGGAGGACAGCACCTACCAGCAGCACCTCAGCTGCAACGACAGGATGCCCCCCAGCTGCCACAGGGACCTGTGGAGCAGCAGAGGGCTGGCAGACAAATGGCCAGGCCCCGGATATATCGCACCAGGGTAACGCTGCTGGGAATGACTGAGGAAGAAGTCAGGGACAGATACAGGCTGACATCCGAGAGCCTGCTAAACCTGTATCAGGTGATCAAAGATGATATAGACCCTGTTTACTCTGCAAACCGTGCCCTGACAGGACTGCAGAAGCTTATGTGTTCCATCCACTTCATGGCAAGTGGATCATTCCAATCCACAGAGGGATATGTGTCTGGAATGTCCCAGTCCACCTGCTCCAGGGCACTGACACAGGTGTTGACAGCACTGAAGAGGAAGGCAAGTGCCTACGTCCACTTCCCTACAACAAACATGGAGTGGGCACGGGTGAAGCAGGCCTTCTACGCCAGGGGAGGAATGCCCAGGGTCATGGGGGCCATTGATTGCACACACATCCGATTAAGAGCCCCTGCACATCATCCACATCTCTATGTCAACAGGAAGAGTTACCACTCAATCAATGTACAGATGGTGTGTGATGCTGGGATGAGGATTACCAATGTGTGTGCAAAATTCCCTGGGAGTTGTCACGACTCACACATCCTCACCAACTCCTCTGTACACAGGGATTTTGAGAACGGTACACATACAGGAGGATGGCTGTTGGGTGAGTCAACAGAGAACACACCCCCCCACATCCACAGGTGCATGCACATGACGCATGTACATACCCATTTCAGTATGTGCATGACACAAAGGGGGGGGGAAACACCAAGTGTTGATGAAGAGGTGATGAAGATCAGATGACTCTATCATGTCATCACGTCTGCACCTTCCATGTAATGACATGTTGGTCATGTGCCCACGTCCCTTCAACTGTGGACATCTCTGTGCATAGGCTCCATAGAATAACATGGAATTTGGAGAAGTGATGGACCAGAGAAGTCATCTCCATCACTTCACCTCTACATTACTGCTTTGTGACTCCCCACCCCATGAATACATCATCCATGTAACATGACACCATGTTACTACTCATCTACAGGTGATGCTGGCTATGGGTGCAAGTGTTGGCTGCTCACACCAATCGCAAATCCACAGACACCTGCTGAGGAGCGCTACAATGAGGCACATGTCCGGACCAGGAATGTCATTGAGCGCACATTTGGCCAGCTCAAATCCAGGTTCCGTTGCCTGGATCAGTCTGGGGGCGCTCTGCAGTATACACCTGCTAAGGTATGTGACATCGTCCAGGCATGTGCCTTGTTGCATAACATAGCTGTGGACACACGTCTCGTGGAGGATGTGCAGCCACACCAGCCTGTGGAGGTCCCTGTTCCCACTGATGGAGGGGAGGATCTGTTGACAGGGACACAGATGCGAAACAGGCTCATCAGGGACTACTTCACCTGTGAGTACCATGCATGTGTGATTGTGGATGTGCTTGTGGAATGCATGCAAACATGTAAACCAACAATGATTATCTGTTCCACTCCACAGGATGACCCAACAGCATAGTCCTACCATGTCAAGGACATCATCCTTCATCCTCGCATCAAAGGTAAACCATATGGTCCATGTCTATCACATACTGAGTTGTACTGATGTGAAACTACATCTACTAAGTTGAGCAAAGCCATGACACATGTGGAACCCTGTGAGTCACAGAGGAATACCCAAATGCAATGACATGTAATGGATGCCACATAGCAATACCATGTTTTAACCCCTTGAGGGCCATAGGTGCACACAAAACATTACAAGGCACTCAGTTGTGTACCCCTCTGTCACTCAAATGGTTCAGGGGATAATGGATCAGACTTAGCTAGAATGTGAGCAATGCCCAATGTAGCTGAATGGGGATGGTGGTTGTGTGTGGTGTTGTCTAAGGTATGGCAGTAATGATCCGTTAGTCAGGTTGCAAGGCCTGCCATGCTGACTTGTTTGTGTGTGTGTACATAGCACAAGGAATATTCCACTCCATTGTTTGACAATGTGTGTTGTCCATGTGTTATGACCATATGAGGTGTTCATCAAGGGGATGGCAAGCAGACATATGTATGTATGTGACACGGACCCTGAGCACACACACCTTATCAGTATGTAGATCGAGATCCATGAAATAGTTCACCTGTTCCAGGGGGCTTGGTTTACGATATGATGTGTGTGTCCACACACATATACATATGTCTGCTAGCCAACACCTTTATCCAAACAAAATAAGGTCATGATGGCTACACAACACGTTGACAACAAATAGATTGGTCACCCTGTCACATAACAAAGCTGTCACCGTGGAGTGCCAGTAAGGTCTCCAAAGCATTGTTGATCAATGTGTTGTGTACCTCAAGGGCATGATGGTGGTAAAGCAATAGCATGACTGTTGTGTTGATAGTGCATCTACAAATCTCGTTTTCACTCTCTGCAGGCATCTATGGCATGACTCCTCATGGTCCAGCAGTTTGTTCCGGTGACATGTTGACTCGACGTCCATGAGGATAATCTGTTTGTGTTGATGTCAATAAAACATGCGATATGACTATATATCTTGTGTCACTGATTACCTTTCCCATCAGGGTTTCAAAGAGATAGATGATAGTGATACTTGTAATGTTTGGAAATCCATGTAGTTGGGTTTATCACCCTGAGTAAAACAAGTGAACTTCCTTGCTGACAGGTGTTTTATTCCAAAGTGGTTACAGCTCAAAGTTTACATCCATAGATCCAATATCACAGTGGCATGAATGTGTCATGTGGCGCTGTTGATACAACATCTTATGGACAGCTCCGGTCCCTGCACCATGAATCCCCATAGGATGAAGTTGCAACAGCGCCATTTAACACCTTCAGGACAATGTAATATTTGACCCATGACTTCAAGCTCTGAGCTCGGATAACCTTGGAAAGAGACACCTTTCAGCAGTGGGAGTTCCCTTGTTCCAATCAGGGTGGTGAACCCAACTACATATATCATGACACATTCCAAGCATTACTATCCCCTTAATTGCGATCATGTTGTTGATGTATGTAATGTGTTCATGTTGTTCAAGTTCAAGTCACATCATGGAACAACATCCTGATGTTGTTTGACTTCCAAATGTCTGTGATTTGAACTTGGACAAACGTGTGTATGTGATGTGTGTGTTCACCCCTGCTGTAAAAGCTTGTGACTCCATTCATCGTGAATGAGTTGTGTTCACTGCATAGCTTTGCAATGCATTGGAGACAACTCATTCCCTGACACCCATGTTAGATGTGAATGAGTTGTGTTCACTGCATAGCTTTGCAATGCATTGGAGGCAACTCATTCCCTGACACCCATGTTAGATGTGAATGAGTTGTGTTCACTGCATAGCTTTGCAATGCATTGGAGGCAACTCATTCCCTGACACCCATGTTAGATGTGAATGAGTTGTGTTCACTGCATAGCTTTGCAATGCATTGGAGACAACTCGGCCAAACAAACCACATATTGGATGAGAAACATGCATGGACACAGATGTAGTGAAAAAGTGCAAACATTTATTAAACGGGCCTGAAGAAGGTTGGCCCTACTTCTTTTTCTTGGGAGGGTAAGGGGGGGGGGGCTGCAGAGGTGGATTGCCTCTGACTGCGGCGGGTTACCCGTGGGTGTCTGGTGGATGGTGGTGGTGGTGGTGGTGGTGGATCACTGCTGGCTGGAGATGCATTACTGGACCCCTGTTGTGATGGCTGGCCCATGTTGTGGCGCTGGTTTTCCCGCCTGTTTGTTTCACGCATCTCCACCAGCATGTGTCCCAGCACCTCCATCATGCCGGTGTTAAATTGCGCCTGCTGGGTGTTGGCGACAACCTGTTGTGCCTCCATGGCCCGGAGGCACCCCATGATCCTCCCTATATCCACCTCAATCCTACGCAGGGATCGGGCACACCTCCGTAACACTGTCACCTGCTCACCCTGGACAGCCACACATGCCGCATCGAGGGCTGCTGTGGGCGCAGGTGACACAGGCGTGGTGGGCATGGAGGCTGGCAGAGGTGGTGGTGTGAGCGGACGACCATGGGGTGCCTCAGGAGAGACTGCAACATGGAGGCTGTGGGGGGATGTGGAGATCCGATCCCCGGACCCCTCACTACCCTCTGTTACCGCAGCCTCGGGATGGGGCACATCTGTTGGTGTGGTTGGGGGGGATGGCGTTGGTGGTGGTGGTGGGGTGAAAACTGTGCGCCCCTGTGGCTGCTGTGGCTCCCCAATCAGGCCAATATGTTGGTAGTCCAGGGGCCACATCAGGGATGCTTCCTGGCTTCCGGATTTCCTTAGGGGGGCTGAGGCCTAGCCCACATGCTGGACTCTGCATGTCCTGGCATCTGGACAGCCTGTGGCATTCTGTGCCTCGCCATAGGCTGCAGTGGTGGAGACACGTGGACGCCAGGATCTTGCTGGGGCCACTGCTGGGGGCCTTGCTGGGGCCACTGCTGCTGCTGCTGGGGCCACTGCTGCTGGGGCCACTGCTGCTGCTGCTGGGGCCACTGCTGCTGGGGCCACTGCTGCTGCTGCTGGGGCCACTGCTGCTGGGGCCACTGCTGCTGGGGCCACTGCTGCTGGGGGCCTTGCTGGGGCCGCTGCTGCTGGGGGCCTTGCTGGGGCCGCTGCTGCTGCTGCTGGGGGCCTTGCTGGGGCCGCTGCTGCTGTGGTTGCTGCTGTGGTGGTGGTGGCAGCACTCCTGAGGTGGTGGCCTCCTCACAGGAGGTTTCCCCGGACTCCTCTGCTCGGGATGTTTGGTAAGCTGTGGGGGCAAATGACATGATGGAATTAGTGATTTGAGCCGTGACAGGAGTGCTGCACTACTGTTACAATGACATGTGAACCGTTGAGTGGCAGGATAGTATCCATTGCATAGCTTGGCAATGCATTGGTTACCATCCTGACACACATTGCTTAGCTTGATGTGATCCCATACATTGATTGTTCTAACCTACAGTGTTGTAGATTTGGTCATCATGTGTATCCTGAGCAGTGGGGATGGCAAGGCATATACCTCCTTGCTATCCCCATTCATCATAATACATGTGGTGACCAAAAATAAAACATGACACCTTGAGTGACACAAACCTATTGCATGTCATACACTTAGCTTCAACAACAGAAACTCTGTGACCTCTTAACACAACAATGCACCAGTGGTGAACGATGACCACAGAGTCCAACCGATGGTGTCAGCAACAGGAACAGACCAAGCACACCAAGCAACATGATCTGTGGTACCCAACAACCTAATCAGCTGGAGGACACACACACACAACCCAGGACAGACATGATCATAACACACAGCAAACATGTGCATGGTTATGCTGTACTGTTAGGGGTTACCTCTTTGTTTTCCTATGTCATGATGTTGAGCCTAAGCACTGGTGTATCACATGTTGTTTACATCTCAGTGCATTGGCTCCCAAGGATAACACAGGGATTGCAGGTGTGATGACACTGTTGTTGTCGTCATGTAAACATTGCCACCTCTTTCTGACACCCTAGTGAATGCCCCCCCATCAGGATTTAGCCTTGTGAATCACATATGTCCTGCAGAGTGGTGATGGTGGGGAATGTCCCCTGGCCAGCAACACCCTGCAGTCTACATATGATGCAGAATGCTGAAACTTCCACTTGTACTAACTACCTACATGTTCAACACCTAGCTATGACATGCAGTAACAATACAATATGAAACACACCAATTCCCCTCCTTGCTATTCTCTGATAACCCTTTGGGTGCCAGGGGAATAGACAGAGTTTTGTTGAACAATGCATTGCTTATCCCTGTGGCACTCAAGGGGTTGTGTGCTGACCTCTTTGTCACTCTTTGTATGACATTGTGATACACAGAACATTTAGATCTGTGACTGACACATGACAGTGTGCATTGGATTTGTGCTGTGTATGATGTTGTTGTAGACAGCATGAAGAGGGTTCAATAGGGACTTTAGCATTACCATTCTGGCTGGGTTCGTCAGGTATTCTGTCCTTGTTTGACATCCCTCCAAGCTGTGTGGCTGGATTGTGGTGTGGAATGCTGTCCATGTGTTCAGGTGTCACTGTGTTTGTCTCTGTCTGTTAGGTGTCAGTTATGTGTGATGTGTGTGGGCCTTGATGCACGTACCAGTGGACTGGAGGCTCCTTTCATCCCCAGTGTCGCTCCATCCAGGAACACCATGGACCGTGATGGCGGAGATTGTCCTGCGTACAGCCTCCTCCCACTGGGTATATTCCACACGCAGGGGCGGACCACCTCCTGTACCAGCAGCATGCAAGGCCTGCTCACCCATCTTCCTCTTCACCTTCACAATGGGAGACAGAAATGGGAAAAGGGTTGAACTAGATGTACACAAGTCTATTGTCAACATGAATTACTGTGTTACTATGTTACTATCTTACCTTGGCCTTGCAGTCTGTCCACCTTTTTTTAACGGACTCCACTGACCGGCTGTGGCTGGATACAGTGTTGACCGCAGCCACGACCTCCTTCCAGGCTGCCTTCCTCCTGGAGCTCAAACCAGCAAGGGGCCCTTTGGAGAACAGGACCCTCTCCCTTGCAACTACAGCCTCACAGAGGACAAGGTTCTCCTCCTCAGAGAACCTGGGCTCTCTCGCCCTTTCCTCCTCCTCACCACCAACAGTTTGTTGTGAGCCTTGGCTGTGGCTCTCCAGCCCTGCCTGCACTGGCCCTGGCTGTGTGTGGTGCAGGGGGTCTACCCCTCGTCCCACTGTCTCTGCCCCTGCACTGGATGTGCCTGCCCTCAGGTGGCTGCCCCTCCGCCCCAGTGATCTCCTTCTCCCTCCCCTACCCTGACCAGGGATGCCCCCCTGCATCTCCTCCTCCTCTCCTCCTACACTCCCCACCCCTCTCTCCTCTCCTCTCCTCTCCATTGCTCTCACACACTCACACCCAGGCACTCACTTAGGCCCTCACGCACTCATTCACTCACTCTCTGTCACTCACTTGCACTCACAGACTCACACTGTCAAAAAAAAAATAAAGGTGTGATGTGTTATCAAAATAAAAATGACCTATGTGTGTGTATGTGTGTTTGTGTTTGGATGTGTGTGATGGATATGTGCAAAAGTGTTTTATGTGTATTATTATGGTGTCACAATGCTCTCCAACTCCTATCTGTGTGCTGTGCTCCTCTCTACCTCTCACTCTGTAAAACTAACCTCCACTCCTTGGGTCCTGAGATCTAGCTCTGTGAACTCGATAACAGACAAAGGTGCGTAGGTGATTTTGGGTCTATTTATAGTTTTTTTGACTGAACTTGATACTTTGGGGGGCTGTGATTGGCTGGAGCGCTTGGTAACGTTGGACGTTTCGCTTGTTTTTTGCTTTTGGAGACGTTTCTCGTGTTTCTCGCGTGTTTGGCGTCGACGATGAGGTCAAATATTTGGCGACTCCAGTTTTGTAGTCTTCGTGTGTTTTGTAGGCCGTCGCGCGTTAACTCTTTTGGGTATGGAACATTTGAATCTCACGTTACCCAGTTTGGTTTAACTCGCGAAGCCAGTTTTTTTCTTCACGCTAGTTTTAACTCCAACATTTGAATCGAGCCCTAAGTTTGTTAGAAATATTTCTTTTTGTAGGCCTCTGGTTTGTGCTGAAAGAACAAGCCCTGAAGGTCATGTTATGGTGGTGTAATGGTTTTATGGACACTCAGACACATAAGGTTTAGATAAAATGCAATTTTATTGAAGAACCACAGTAATAGAATAACCCTCGCTGGTCCAGTATGTATGCAACAGTATATTACTGACACAGGACAGGTAGCAGTACAAAATACCCACACAGGTCCAGTATATATATATATATATATATATATATATATATATATATATATATACACAATACAATACTATACTGACACAGGTCAGGTTACAGTTATTAGTACCCACACAGGTCCAGTGTGTATATATATATATATATATATATATATATATATATATATATATATATATATACACAATAATATACTGACACAGGTCAGGTACAATTCGTGTGAATCCCCTTTTTAGGAAGGACAGGGTTAATAAAAGGGGAGGAGGGGTATGCCTATATGTAAAGCAGGCCTTAAAACCTAGTTTAAGGGAAGATATAAATGAAGGGTCCAATGAAAAGGTAGAGGCCTTGTGGGTTGAAATACACACTGGGGGCACACATAATAAAAAGATATTGGTGGGGGTTTGCTACAAGCCACCTAATGTTGGGGAGTTGGAGGAAGCCCAACTTTTACTGCAAATGGAAAAGGCTGCTAGGTCAGCAAAGGTAATTATAATGGGAGATTTCAACTACCCTGAAATTGACTGGAGCAATATGACTTCAGGCACAACAAAGGGAAATATTTTTCTAAGTATGATAAATGATAATTTTATGTCCCAACTAGTAGAGGAGCCAACTAGAAAAGAGGGCTTGCTTGACCTAGTGTTCTCAAATGATTCTGACATTGTAAACAATGTGCAGGTAAGGGAACATTTGGGGAGCAGCGACCACAATATTGTATCCTTTGAAGTTTGTTATGAAAAACCCAATAGCAAGAGTTTAACCAAAACATTCAATTTCAAAAAGGTTAATTTTACAAAGTTAAAAGAAGCTTTAAAGGATATCCAGTGGGATGTAATTTTCAAAGATAAAAATGCACAAGAATCATGTAATGTATTTAAAATGCTCTTGGGCAAATATACACGTCAATATATACCATTGGGGAATAAGCACAAGAGAAGTAGGGCAAAACCAATGTGGATTAATAATGTGGTTAGCAGGGAAATGAGAAATAAAAAGCAGGCTTTTAAGGTGTTTAAGTCAAACGGGTCAGATGCATCATTTAAAAAATATAAAGAATGTAATAAAATCTGCAAACAAGCAATTAAGCTAGCTAAAATAGAAAATGAGCGAAACATTGCAAATGAGAGCAAGAAAAACCCTAAACAATTCTACAAGTATATTAACAACAAAAAAGTTAAGGTTGATATTGGTCCTCTTAGGACTGAAACAGGTGAATTGATTAGTGAGGATAAAGCTATGGCTGACACCCTAAATACGTTCTTTGCTTCAGTATATACAAAGGAAGCAGAAATGACAAGCTGTGGGCAAACAGACAAAACCATGGAATTTCCTCCAACATCTACATGGCTTACTGGAAAGGGTTATAGTGAATAAAGCGCCTGGACCGGACGGTATACACCCAAGGGTACTTAAGGAACTTAGTTCAGTAATAGCAAAACCATTATACTTAATATTTATTGATTTGCTTTCATCAGGCATAGTGCCCTGTGATTGGAGGAAAGCTGATGTAGTTCCATTGTTTAAAAAGGGAGCAAGATACAAACCAGGAAATTATAGACCTGTGAGCTTGACTTCCATAGTGGGTAAGATACTAGAAGGGTTATTAACTGACAGTATTCAGAACTATGTGAAGACAAACAATATCATTAGTAGGAATCAGCATGGTTTCATGAAGAACAGATCATGTCAGACTAATTTACTTGCATTTTATGAAAGAGTGAGTAGTAATTTGGACAGGGGAATTGCAGTTGATGTAGTATACTTGGATTTTGCAAAAGCCTTTGACACAGTGCCTCACAACAGGTTACTGCATAAATTAAAAGGCTTCGGTTTGGGTGATGTTATCTGTACATGGATTGAGAACTGGTTAAATGATAGATGGCAGAGAATTGTTGTAAATGGAACTTTTTCAAATTGGTCTAGGGTTATAAGTGGGGTGCCGCAGGGTTCAGTCCTGGGCCCAATGCTTTTTAATTTGTTTATTAATGATCTAGAAGTGGGAATTGAAAGTAGCATCTCAATCTTTGCTGATGACACTAAGCTATGTAAGGAAATACATACAGAGCTCAATGTTTTTTCCCTACAGAAGGATTTAGATAAACTAAGTGAATGGGCAGAAAAGTGGCAGATGTCATTTAATGTAGATAAATGTAAGGTTATGCATTTGGGTTGTAGAAACAAACTTGCAACATATACTCTAAATGGGAAACAACTTGGGAAATCCTCATTAGAGAAAGATTTAGGTGTACTGATAGACAATAGTCTTCACAGCAGTGTGCAGAGTCACTCAGCTGCTGCAAGAGCAAATAGAGTACTAGCCTGCATAAAAAGAGGTGTAGAAGCAAGGGATGCTAATATTATCCTACCTCTGTGTAAATCCTTGGTTAGGCCTCATCTAGAATATGGAGTACAATTTTGGGCGCCTGTTCTAAAAAAAGACATTACTGAACTGGAAAAGGTGCAGAGACGTGCAACAAAACTGATAAAGGGATTGGAGGATCTGAGTTACAAAGAGAGACTAGCCAAACTGGGTTTGTTTACATTAGAAAAGAGACGTCTAAGGGGTGATATGATTACCATTTACAAATACATTCAAGGTCAATACAAAGAACTATCCAATGAATTATTTATACAAAGAGCTGAGCTATGAACAAGAGGTCATCCATTAAGACTTGAGGAAAGGCGCTTTCGACTAAAACACAGGCAGGGATTCTTTACAGTAAGGGCGGTAAGGCTATGGAATTCTTTGCCTCGGGATGTTGTGCTTGCAGATAATGTAACTGCATTCAAAAAAGCAATGGATGCCTATCTAGCACAGAACAATATTGACAGTTATGACAGATGGCTTCAAAGCAAATAGGATATTGAGCCGGGGAACTATTTGACACACACACACACCTACACTAGAAATTGCTCCAGAGGGCTTTTTTGTTGCCTTCCTCTGGATCATCAGGGGTGTTATTGGCATGGGCTGGACTTGATGGACGCATGTCTTTTTTCAGCCTTATCTACTATGTTACTATGTTACTATGAAATACGAATAGTGTGATTACTATTAGGCTGGGAGGACGGGCAGGCCCTAATAGTACAATGGCCCTTAATACACTCTCTACGGAGAGAGTGACACAATGGCGACAAAGGCAGCGACAGCAACGAAGGACCTGGACAAACAGTAGACTACCGGAGCTGCCAAAGGAGGACTACCACAGAGGCACGGAGTAACGCCAATCAGCGACTGCAATGACTGTACCCAATGTGCCAGGCACCAACCCACAAGGGGTTAATGAACTCTCAGACCTAGAATCGATTACCAGTATGGAGAAAGCTTGAGGCGCCCAGGAAAGACCAACCTCAGCTAGAGCAGTATAGGTCAAGCATGCCGTGATGCTACCGAAGGACACTACAACACCGGATGTCGTATTACGAGGCACAATACTGATCGGGTCACAGTAACTGACTGCTGGAGCAGCAACGGAGGCAACAGAGAATCTGTCCGTGGACAGAGAGAGACTGGTGTAAGGCCCACAACCGGATACCGGATGGGTAGTAATCAGGACCGGAACGGTACACAGAGCAGGAATGTCAGCCAATCCGGGTCGCTACACAGAGCAGGAACGTCAGCCAGGCCGGGTTGGTACACAGAGCAGGAAGGATACAGGCAGAGTAGTCAGGCAGTCCAGGTCATACACAGGAAACACACAAATTCTGGAGCAAGCATTAGTAACGGAAACACCATGAAAGGGCAATGCAAAAGTGACAGGGCTCAGTATATAAGGGTTATCACTGGGTGGAGCAACACCACGTTAGCCAATAAGAATGTATCAGGAAGAAGCACAGTCATAATGTCACCAGCAATAACACTGGCACTGTGATAGGTGGCCAGCAGGTGATGTTATGGTGGCCAGTTGCAAATGCCCCGGTCTCATTGCGGCATTTGTGACTGTTGTTCTTACTGAGGCTACTATAGTTGTTTAAGCAGCAGGATGATTAGGAAGATCCAAAGGAGTGGGATCAACAACAGCAGTGATATGGGTGATGATGATGATGATGATCATGGCTCCACATGTATCTCCCACCAATTCAGGTTTATGTGGAGAAAAGAAGTTGGCCAATAATGCTTCTCCACCTACCCCTCCACCAAAATCATGGGTGTGTGTTAGAATAGACATTTTTCCCTTGAGAGCAGGAACTGTGCCTCTCATTAGCATCTGCAATATGTACAGTATGTGTGGTAACTAAGGGAAGGACTGGGAACAATGTGCACATCTGCACTCACATCAAACACTTAGCACAACTCTAACCAAACACCATGACGCTTAGGGTCCCTAGTATGAAATCATCCCACCAGAAACAAAGTACTGCTTCTGTCACTATGCCCCTTGTCTACTCCCCGTTAAGGACACATGACAACTTGCAGGTTTATTTATTTTTTTTTTAACAAATTTGATATATGATGAAAGATCTAGATCAATAATAGGACCATATGCATAACCCTTTGAGTGGGAACATTTGAATTTTCCCCCTATGGCTCAGTTGGATTTCTCCAGTTTCACATAGTCTACAGATGACCAGATACCAACACACATCTCAAGCTTCTGTTCTATATATAGGTGAGCTGGTTATCTTCAGAATTTCTCATATTTGTTATACATATGGTTCACCGGATGTAAGAGACAATAGTCCATTTACACACAAGAAATTGTAGAACAATTCTAGGGTAATACAAGCGTAATATTAATTACAAATAAAAATGATGCCACTAATACACATCACAGTTCCGCAGGTTTCTGCAGAAGCAGGTATGCTTCATATAGATTTTAAAACAAGCAATAGAATACTTAAAAAATAAAAATAATAATATTAAATTAGCTACCACCTACTTCTAGGTTTAGGTTGTTTTCCAAATGTTGCATAAAGCTGGACTTTAAGATCAAACAATACTTCTTGGATGGATTCCACATGGGACTGCAAACCTCCATTTTCTTCTTCCAAACCATTCTTTGCAGCTTTCAACATCTCCTGTGTCTCTTCCTAAAAACTATTAAAAAGATTTCATCCTTAAATTATTTTATTATGCATGTATTCCTTGCAAACATATATATTTCCTGCTCATCCTCAATGGTATAATTGACATCTTTAGCAACCGCTTTCTTCATAGTGTCCACCATTTTTGCATTTTTAATAGCAACTTAGCACATTCTGTGCGATGGAATCTTCTCAGATGCTTCTTGATGCCCTGGTTGCAATTCTCCTCCAAGACACTGCTATGTGTGGTCAATGCACCACAAAGTATGCAATGGGTGGACATGAACAGCCACATGCTGACATCTACTGAATGTCTATCAGCTAGTGGGGGATGTAAAGATAACCGAGGTGGATCACCAGAAGACTTACATCTTCCAGCAACCAAACCTTAGAGCAATAAGGTGATGGCAAGCCAGGTGTTTTTGCTAGCCATCAAACTTTCAGGCTCTGACTGTGTTTCTCTATTCTTCCTCCTTTATTGATTTTAACCTCACCACCTCTTTTGCCTTTGGGGAGAGTCAGGGGGGGGCCAGCAACAGTGGTGCCTGGTTTCTTTGGTGGGAGTTTTGCTTTAACATGCTCTACATAACTGTCATGGTGTCTGTGTTTCATATGTGTGTGATGTGGACCAAAGTGCGTTCCCCCCTTTCCCCTTTTCACTAACATCTCACAAGCTGTGCACAATGTTGTCGCTGATGGTGCACTGTGCCTGCCCTAAGAGAAAAATAGTCCCACACCCAGGACCTCAGGGGGGGGATGTGGATAAGAATGGCCTCTTTCTCCTCCTCTACATTCCCCTTCACTGACTGGGTCAGATAATGATGTTCCTGCTGTTGCTGGCCATCACTAGGTCTGGGGAATCAGGGAATACAGACCCTTCAATGATGGCAGTGGTCTTCTTCCTACTCCTCAGACTCACTGGACACATAACGATCTTCCCAGCTCCTCCTTTTATTTATATTGCAGGTGCTCATAGTGATAGCACACTCTATGACCTTCATCTACTTCAATGTCGCTGTATAAATCATAGCAGAACAGCCTAGCACACACTCTCTCTCTCTCTCTCTCTCTCTAGCTGCTTGTAATGTGTTTCACTTCCTGGAAACGTTACATTTTTATAGTGAAAATGCAAAGAACATATAAGTAAAGGGGCGAAAAGTTCATGGGTATTAAAAAATAGCTAACACTTTTTGGGCTAAAACAGTACAGATTTTAATCTCTTTATTTAAGGCGGATTTTCCCATGAAAAAGGCAGACAACCACGTGGTTTTCGCAGATTTTTTTCACGGTAACATGACGGGACCTTTCACCCACCCCTAACCATGATTTGAAAAACATAGCAGACTGTTGTAAGGCAAATGTATTCAGGAAAGGTGCACTTCTGGTTCAAACCGAGTGCACTATAGGGAATAAATAAAAAATTCCAGATTCATATTTATTTAAATAACGATTTTTAACCCCTTGAATGCTAGAGAGGTCTCCAACATATTGCTTTACAATGGTTTAAAAGGCATGTGAAGGAAAACCCTTTTACTTGGCTAGGTGCTCCACCGTTGGTTCTTAAATTGCTGAGGAAAAGAAGCAGACCAGGCAATATCAATATCCTTCAGTGCATGAAATTAAACTTTAACAGAACTATTATAATACAGAATGTACCCACCTGTGTTGAAGGTTATGAACTGGAGTACATAATCAAATAAAAAGACAGAACAAAGTCTATACTTCAGCCTAGCATGTGGCCTATACTGTTGTCTCTGGTAGCCACGTCATGTCCCCAAGGCCCGGAGCCCATCACAGAACATAATGCTAGTGGAGTCTAGGCCCATGGGTGCCCAATGGTTACCAGTCTACTGCTTGCTCCTGAATAGTCATTGAGTGCCTGGATAAAAGCACCTTTATGCTCCTACCTAAGGGACAAAGTACTCAGGGAGTGGCCTCCTTGCTGTTTCCAGGCATGTGCCAGGCTGATGGCACCTGCCTGGGAGAGGTTTGTCACAATTCACTCCCACCCAGTAGAAGTGAGTCACAGGAGGTTTTTATCAGTAGGGGTGGGTGAACAGTGCCTATTTTTGTCAATTATACCCACTTTTCAGAAAAAAATTCAGAAACCCCCTAAAACTTCAGCCTTTTAGCTAACCCCAATAAATTTCCCACAGAAATTTTGCTAGTTCCTTCAGAGGGTGGAGGTTAGAATCAGTAAATGTGGTTCTGGATATAACAGTGCTGTGGGACAAGACTGGGGGTCGGTATTTGTAGTTTGATGGTTGGAGGTAAGGTCAGAATGTGTAGTTCTATAAAAACTTTGGGGAAAAATGGGCAGATTAGTATATGTGGTTCTATGACTCCAGTACAATGCATATTCACAGGTTGTTTCCACCATGCTTCATTAGTATAACAGCTGCAGAGCCCTCCACAAACTTTATAATCAATATATACACAGGGCTCAAAATTTCCACTCGCCTACTCGCATTTGGCAAGGAGAAATTGAGCGAGGGCAAGTGGAAACTGAAACCCTGTATTCTGTATTAAAATGACAAACTTTCCCTGTAATCTAGCGTTGCTAGTGTCCCCCCCCCTCTGCAATTTGGCAACATGAGAATCTCTCATGACAACGCGAGAATCACCAAATGAATTGTGAAATAGGACACAGTCCATTGTGCCGCTGGAGAGAGGCATATGTGCTGCATGGTCGCTGGCTGGAGTAACACACCACGGGAAGCTCATAATGATCAAGGCCGCTGTCTGCTTGGTAAGGATGGTTCTATACACGTGGGAGAAGGGTATGGCAGGGGGAGGGAAAGCTGGTCTTCACTTAACCCTTTGAGTGGTATGGAATGCATTGCATTGCATCCCCTGTATCATCTAATGTATTATTACTGACCGGGATAGTTCAGCATTTCTCCCGTGTCTCTCTCCACTTCTGTGTACTTCTCAAGCAGCTCAGCGCCTATCTCCCCTTGTGTGTAACTATCAAGACAAGTTGCGGTCGGGACAGTGATTGCCTGACCGAGACCCCCATGTCAAGTCTAGCGCCCCTCACCTCCCCGTGACATGAGGCACTGTGAAACACGCATCACCAGGCTCCACTGAATTCCCTTCTCACAGGGATCCCGAAATCACGAGAAAAAGCCTCCAACTTCCCCAGGGATCCACTACCCACCAGGACCTTCATATCCCTCTCCTACCCCCTCCCACATGCACTGAACTTTCTCCCGTACCAACGGGATTCCCCAATCGCCTGGAGGAGCCGCCGACTTCCGTGGGGATCCGCTACTACCGACCAGTTCGGACTGACTACAGCCTTGGACCGTGGGTCCCAGCAGTCTCCCTCTGCCCCCATCCCGCAGCCTCCCCCGGTGGGTCACCAGATAGTGCATGTCTGGAGGGACACGGAGACCAACCTAGAGGCGCTCTTCAATGCAGTCATGAACCCCAAAACCGGCAACACACCCCAGACCCTGCCGATGAGGAAACCGCCCGACTCCTTTATGCAGCCCCACTCCCAACAGGTATATGTCTGGACCGCTGTACAGGGAAGCTAGGGTGACAATTTTGGGTGCTGGATCCGTCCCCCAGTGCATACACACACCCCGGATTGATGAATTTGACACAGGAGGTTAATTAACCCTCATAATGCCAGAGGAGTGCAGCACTCAACGTGTCACTTATTTACCTGAGCTGGAGCTTCTTTTGGGTTAATCCATTTCCGTGTTATGGGGTTTGCTCCATACAAGGTGCACCGCTAGATTTAATGTCATAACAGTGCCAGACTTTATATACATAAGATACAGTGCTAGGCTTTGTGTGTTGTGTATCACCAAGCTCCATAGAATTTGCAGTGCTAAATGTGTCATAAGGATACTGCTAGGCTTGGTCTTAGGATTGTGCCAACCTGGGAGCAGGTGGGCAGTCTGATGGCATCACAGATGTCAGCAGGTGAAAACTACATAGAATCTGGCACTAAATAATTAAACTTTTCTTAGATAAAACCACATAACCAAAATGCTTTAATTCTCCATCTGATGTCACTTAATAAACAGTGTGCTGATACCCAGTGGTTCATATATTAAGTGGCTCAAATCTGAGATAAACCAATGGCACCATAGGGAACAAATTGTGTTAAATGGGAATTTTAACCTTTTGAATGCTAGAGAGGTTGCCAATGCACTGCAAACCAATGACAAGCATTCAAAGTGTTAAAAGCCACTTTAAAATTAAATGGAGTTTTTATTTCTCCCCTATGGTGCAATTCATTTGCTTCCACAGTGCTCCAGTTCTTACTAGCACATCAGCTCAGGGACTCTTGACTCCTCCCCTTCTGATTGTCTTACAATGCACAGTACTGAGTAGGAATGACTCATTGCAGGTCAAGTGATGTGCATAAACCAACCCAGTAGTAAAAACCACATTCTCTTCTTCTCTATTATTATACCAGTCTCCTATGTGGATAATCTTTAGTAGTCAGTTCCAGCTCCTCAGAAAATATAGAATAAATTAGAAGACTATCTATTGCATTTACTGATCTTTTTATAACCCCATTGGGGTTAAGCCTAGCCAATATTTATATACTAATAAAAGAGGAAGAGGTCATGTGACTAAAATTATGCAGCCCTGGCACGCAATCCAGGGGCATCAGTAAAGAGGAGTTATTCAAATCTCCTCTACACTATCTGTCCCATTGGTGTAAGCATGAGGTGTGATTTTGACAGTAGTGGCCAGGGGGGCATACTGCTGTCAAAATCTCTGAAAGGAGATGTAGGGGAACACAGATACACACACACACACACAGACAAAATACAAACACAATACATGCAACACACACAATAAACAAAACAATGTGGAGTAGGACAGCCTGGGCAGTGTGCAGGTGCACAGTGTGTGGGAGAGGACAGTGTGTAGGGGAGGACAGGGTGGACAGTTTGTGGAGGAGGACAGTATGGACAATGTGGAGTTGGACAGTGTGAGCAATGTGGGGGGTGGAAAGTGTTTTTGTTAATTTTATTCAGAATAAAACATAGAACAACAGTGTTGTTTCATCAGAGAAAACCTGATATGGGTGGAGTTAAAGGCGGGAACATGGGTGGAGTTAAAGGCGGGCTATGGGTGGGGCTAGGAGTGGAAACTGGTGGCGAGTAACTTTTCAGGCTTGGCTAGTAGCTCAGGACTTGAAATGTTGAGCCCTGATATATATATATATATATATATATATATATATATATATATATATATAGTGTCTGAATTCATACTTGAGTGTTTTTTAAACATGCGCATAGCTTTGAAGAGCCACCACTTTTATACACTTAGGTGTATGTGTATACATATGTATCTTTATTTATATGACAACATACATGTACACAAAGCTTTACAGAAATAGTAATAGCACTATACAAAAATGCATAACAAGGTTAATATCATCAGGCAAAAGTGTGATCATTGCCTTATTAATGGGGACAAAGTGCAGCAAAGAGAATTATACATTAGAAAGATGACACTGCCCCAAATGACTTACAATCTAATTAGAAATGATCACAATAAACAGAGACAGTAGGAGTAAAGTAAGTGCAAGTGTAGTTATTCTTACAGCTGAATTGAGAACAGATTGAAGTGGAGAAAGATTAGAGGCAAGAAGAACAGACAGTAGAATGTTGCCATAATTAGTCTAGAGAGAGAATGAGGGCCTGAGTGAGAGTTTTTGCAGTTGACATACAGAGGAAGGCTGTATTGATCACCAGAGGATTAGATTATGTTCTTTATGCACATTCACTTTATAGGCACTGTCACTTTAAACTTCATTATTTATATATATATATATATACATGGAGCATAAGCCCATAGAAGACCTTATAGATAAACTAGAAGAAGGCAAGCACTTACAGATCTTGCAAATCATGAGGTGTTAATACAATGATGTCATTTCACAATATATTTTGGAGGATATTGTGTCTCCTGGTTGGATGCCTTTTTCTGTGTTGATATGAACTATATCATTGTTGATCTGTATTGATGAGGTTTCTGCTTCAGATAATGAACGTTTAATGTAATATTGCAATCTTTATCTATTCCTTGGTTCATAAGAATGTTGACTGTTCCTTGCTTTTTCCCTGAGGCAAATGACTTTTGGTAGTTAGTGAACGTAATGCTTGATGGAAGATTGTATTCTTTATCCTGCTCTATAACTTGTTGAACTGTCTGGATACAGTCCATTGCACTGAAACTGCTTCTGAAGCCTGCTTGTTCTTTAAGTTGTTCCACATTAAGCATTGTGTCCATTCTTCTTGATAGTACCTCTGTGAAAACCTTGCAAATGACTGGCAATAGTCTTATTGGTAGGTAGATTTATAGATCCACCTTATCACCTTTGTAGGATGACTTCTACACTTTCTCATGTTTCAGGTACTTTGCAGAGTAGTAGGCATTTTTCGAAAATAGTTTAGCTTGGGCTTTGAATAAGGGTTGACCTCTGGCTTTCAACATTTAATAATTTTATCAGGCACACCTGCTTTTCCATTTTTCATTGGTTTTATTGCAGCTTCTACTTCTTCTACCAAAACTTCTGGCACAGATTCAGCCTCTGGCACTTCATTTATTTGTTGTCCTTCATCCTTATAAAGATTTGTATAAAATTCTTCATCTCATTTTTTAATTTGTTGTTGAGAGATTTATATTTCCAGAGTTATTACAGTTTAAACCCCTGTTTTTTGCATTAGCAGTGCCCTCTAGTGGTCATATTCTAATTAGATTTCCTGTTAGATTCTAATAGAGAGGAAAGTCAGAAAAGTCAGAGACATATAGTTCTCCATAGAATGTGATAGAAACTGCCTGTCATTTCCTGTCAGAACTATCAGGAAGTAAACACAGTAAATTCACTTCCTGATTATTTAAACTGCTATAAATTTTGAATAAAACACCTCACAGCAATGGTAGTACACTTGTTTTGTTCAGCAGGAAATGCTCTATAAAATATGTGTTTTCATAAAAAAAAAAGTTTACTGCTCCTTTAATGCAAAAATTTGGTTCTTATATGTGGCCAACTTTTTTATTTTGCTTCTTTAGCCCTTTCTTTTCTTTGAGTGTCCTTTTGATGAGCTCAACATTGAACTTTCACGTTTATTCTTTTATCCATTTCTTTATCGTCTGACACATTACTTCATATTCTACCCGGTTCATAATATTACCATTCTGCTTAATTTCTCGTCACTTTTTGATCATGGCAACTGTTTCTTTTAATATTCAGGTTGTTTTTTTCTTTTTTTAGAGCATGTGCAAGGACAGTGTCTATGACAGTCTCAATAACATTTTCATTGTGGATTAAAATATCTGTGTCTGGAAAATTTTGTAACTGAAGAGATTAAACAGTGCAAACTCAAAATTCTTACAAATTTTCAATAGCTGGCTAGTGTCGATCTTCACATTTGTTGACTTAATCATTTTTTTCTTTCTTCCTTGCACTCAGTTTGGATTTTTGCTCTTACTAGATGACGGTCACCTCCAATGTTAAAACTATATATGACTGAACAGTCAGTGGATATCGTTTTTATTATATGCAAGTATAAAGTCAATTTCCTTTGTATTTCCATTAAACCTTTTCCATGTCCATTTTCTCTGGGCCTTTTTCCAGCAGAATTAATTTAGGATGTACACATTTTGTTCTGCAAATTAGATCAGAAGATTGCTAGTTTAAGTATTGTGTCTGTACGTAATATAATCAAAAAGACATGCTTAACAAATTTACCATACTGAACAAAATCACAGTGGATGGAGAAAAAGTAGAAGTAGATAAGTATGCTTTCCTTGGACAGAAAATGTTCACAGATGGAAACACTATGATGGAAACTGAGTGACAAATACAACTGAGATGTCAAGCATTTGGTAAACTTAGTAGCACTGTATTGAAGAACATTTGCCACTATGCCTCAAGTGAACAGTTTTTGACCAATGTGTCCTACCAGTTTTTACATATGGATGAGATAGCTAAGGCTATGCAGAGTAGAATGCAACATCAAATTTTTAATATAACAGACTGAAAATGTATCCATGTATTCATCAGCAAACAAAGGATTATAACATCTTTGAAAAAGCACCATAATTGAAATGGGCAGGACTCATAGCAAGAAAACCTGATGGTAAATGGACCAAATGGATTTTAGAATGGATTCCATTTGATACTAAACTCCTAAGAAGAAGACAAAAGACAAGATGGGTTCATGAAATTACCAAGTTGGTGCACAGTGGCAACAGAAAGCACAAGACTGGGAAATTGATAAGGAAGCCTTCATCCTGAGGTAGAATGATGATGGATGAAGATAACGATGATTTAATATACCATGCTAAAAAGACAGACAGACAGACAGATAGATAAAGATATATATAGATAGTGCCAGTTGAAACCAATAAACCCCACAGTGATTCTCCCATGGTGGTGTTTTAGGATTATTTGCTGCTTTTGGTTGTTCACATCACTCCATCATGTTTTCGGTATTGTAATAAAGAACTTATATGGTTCGCTGAGTGCCACCTTCCTTTGTTTGTTGAAACTGCCAGAGGTGAATCCTTGTTGGTGTTTATTAGCTGAAGCAGTGGAGGGTAACCAACAGTTCAAAGTGAGTCAGGGAGAGAGAGGAATAATTCCCCATGCTCCCATACATTAAATTAGGATTTTTAACCCCTGAATTCTAGAGAGAGCTGCAGGTATTGCTTCACAATGCATTGGAGACCTCAAGCATTCAAGGAGTTAAAAGTCCCAGTTAAAATCAATGGGAATTTTGTTTGTTCCCTAAAGTGGTGTTGGTTTACATCACTTTTTCTTTTATTATATTAGCCTCAGAGCTGTTCATAACCAGCATTTCACAGACTTCTGACTATGATCACTAATGATACTGTTGTGCTGCATAACAATACAGAAGCATTGTGCTGAAATAAGAGCCCCTCCCCCATAACAGTTTCCTTCCTCCAAATGAGGCAATGCTCGCAGTCTGACAATCACAGTTGGCCAAGATCCTTGCTACTGAATTCTTTTAACCTTTTAAAACACAGACAGGTATGCAATGCATTGCGTCACAATGCTTTGCATTCTCCAGTGGTTTTTATAGGGTTAATGGAAAACAAGTCCTCACTCTTATGTTTTTATTAAAATAAATTTAAAATAAATATTACTGTACTTTTCTAGTATAATTTCATTGTTTGCTTAGGATTTTGAAATGAAAGAAGAAAACCTTTTTAAATATTTCACTCTTAACCCTTTGAGTACCAGGGCAATGCATTCCGTATCCCTCTGGCACTCAAAGGGATAAATAATCTACATATTTCATGTAAAAAGTTATAACTATATTTTGTTTTATATGTGGTTACTAATTATGAACTACTATGTTCATCCCAAGGTGATAAAATAATCCACCTGTCTTCAACTAACAGAAAAAAATAGCTATTGGTAAATTTCATTTCAGGTCAGGATGCACAGAGATAAATCTTAATCTGACAACTAAATGGGACTGGGCAAAGCAGATGATGCTAAAGTCAAGGGCTAAGGGAAATATGCTGGTAATACTGCTGTAAGATCTGACTGCCAGTGAGATGTTGTCCAGAGGAGATAAGATTGAGGTAACAGGGGAAATCATCCTGCATTGTGGTTTCATGCCATAACAATTTAGGGATTCCCTTAAGGCAATTTAGCACAAAAAACAACAATTTATAACCAGTCATTCCTTCCAATGTGTGGTAATAAGCTTTTTCAAAAGTCATCAGATTCTTTCAGTTTAGCTAGGGGACCACCAAGGAAAAAAAAAGATAAGGTTACTATCTGGTTACTACCAATAATGACATAAATATATCATCCATTCTCGGCAGAAATTGTGATTATGTTTGTTGCTTTTTTTCTACTTTGTGGAAAGGTTAAGTATCTGAAGGGGGGATAATTCATAGCAGAAATATTATAATTAGATTATTCAATATGGCCACTGGGTGGTACAGATACTAGTGAGACTATTCATCCTTTAACATGGTACATAATAGTTCAATACATTTCCAATAACACTTAAAACTTTAGAAATTGTAGCTGGGTAAAGGAATTTATTCTAAAGTTTAGAAACCCTATATTTTACCCCTCTTGGTTATTTTATTGAAAAGAATTGATAGTATAGGAACTGAAACAGGAAACTGAACTTTACATGTGTGGATAGGCAGCAACAAAAGAACAGAGAACACCATGCTCGCATTATCATAGATAAACGAACAGAAGAGAAAAAAGCAATCAAACTGTACTTCCTTCCTGGAACAGAGCAGCATGCTGCAATCAATAACAATCTGAATTTGTTACAGCTCTACCTACTGTTTAAAGTGTTATTTACACTTATTATTGTACAAGTGTTGTTGTTTCTCCAACACCCCTTCCCAACAGCATGTGTATAACTACACAACATTCAACTTCTACTGTAAGCCCCAGTGTTACTTTTTTGGCAATAATTTCATGAAAGCATCTGCAGTCTGGTGCACAGTACTGGATGTCAGTGATGCCTTGTTCTTTCATATCTGTCATGGTTTGGATGAACTGCTATAACACTCTGCTATTGTATACTAGCTGCCTTTCCTTCCCTGTGTCAGGCTGACTCAGCTGATGATTAATGAACTGCCTTTACCTTTCTAGTGTTACTCACCTGACTGTTATCAACCAACCCCTTCCAGGTTATTAAAGCAGCTAGGCTCATTTCCTCCTTGCCCTTGTGTTGTTTATGGCCGCAAGTTCATTATCCTGTGTTCCTGATTATCCATGCATGACCTTGCTTCCTCTGACATCCCTTCTTGCTCCTGACTCCTGGCTTGTTCCTGACATCGCTGACCACCGTATTCGTGACCCCTGCTTGTCTGAGTATCTGTCTTGGTTCCTGACCCTGGCTTGTCTTTTGGTTTATGCTCCTGATCACAATTTTGCTATGTTTGCTAGGTTATTTCAATAAAGGAGCTTTGCACTTCACATTTTTGTGTCTGGTTCCTGGTCCCTAACAATATAATTGAGCAAATGGTGTTTCACATCAATGTGCTTGGTTGTGGGATTGATCCTATCAGCTTGTGCAAGACTTACACATTCATAGCTGACTTTTAGAATTGTTATGGGATTAGAAATATCTCATATCTAGTCATGGCTAAATCCATATTGCTTCCTGACATACATATGCTACCACTATGTAATCTGCTTCAGTTGAAGTAAAGTTCAACAGGCACTTTCCTTTGAATAGATCAGCTTATGGTTCCTCCTCCGCGCTGAAAGATGTAACCACTTGTAGACTTACAGTCTGGCCCAGTCAGCATCTAAATGTCAAAATAACTTTTGATTTGAGATTGCTGGCAATCACAACTTCATTTAAGTTGTTCCATCTAGATACAACATCACCGTTTTTACAGCATTCCAATCACATTGGCAGGGTGTTTTTTTTCTTTTTTGTAAGTGAATGACATGTAACCTTTGCTTTATATCATGGTGCCCGTGATTGCCTCCAGCAACTGTGTGTCAGGCGACATTGCATTACTTCCTGGTTGTCGCGCTGAAGCACAGTCGCTATTCTTATTGGCCACTGTTAATTGCCAGAGTGAGTCTCCTCCTAGTTACTAGGCCTTAAAGGCCTAAGCCTGCCACTTCTCCCTTGTCCTTTCGTGATGTACTTGTGCGCTATAGCTCTTATGATTCCGATGCTCGATTTCTGCATATAACTCCTGACTTGTCTTGATTTCGGGTCCGTTTGATCCCTGACTGCTGCCCACTTGGTTTGACTCCTGGCTCTGGCTGACTACCCGCTCTTGGTTTGACTCCCGGCTCTGGCTGACTACCCGCTCTTGGTTTGACTCTCAGCTCTGGCTGACTACCCTCTCTTGGTTTGACCTTTGGCCTTGGCTGACTACCCACTCCTTAATGATCAGGCTCCAGCTGACCTCGATCCTCTATACCCGTGGCCTACTGTCTCCACTTACTCTCCCTCATTCGTGCTCAGTTTGTGCCAGTCCGTGCCACTGACATTCTCGCTATCTCCGCTCTGCGCCACTGGGTACCCTAGTGTGCTAGGACCTCATGGTCACCGCTGCTTGTTAGGAAGTCTCAGTCACTATTGCCTGTTCCACTACCCTAGCATTCTAGGGAGTCTCGGTCACCATTGCCTGTTTTACTACCCTAGCTTTCTAGGGAGTCTCAGTCACCACTGCTGGGACTGTTTTGGATTGCTCATTCTCATTGCTAAGCTTATATAGATACTCATCTGCCATTTGCAAGGATATCTGTCCTACTTTTAATTCTGCATTATTTTATTGGAATTGCACTATGTACGGTCAAGCAGCAGTCACCCAGCTAAACAAGGAATGTATGCTTTACTGAAACCAACCCTGCAAAGAATGACACCTAAGCAGGTATAAGCAGAAAACTACTTGTTCTAAACAGATGCTGAGTGAACCCAGAGCAACACCAGTAGTGTATAGGAACCCAGAACCAGACAGACCTAGCAAACCCCAAATACAGGAGAGTGTTGTCACGGTTTGTTAAGACTCTCAGACACAGAGTTAGGTAAAAACACAACTTTATTTAAAAGTTTATATATATACCGGGCAAGGCAGGCTGGAGACTGGTACAACGGATAGTATAGGCTCTACCGGCCTTGCCAATATACCGGGCAAGGCAGCCTGGAGACTGAGATAGCAGGTAATAAGGCTTTACCAGCCTTGCCAATACCGGGTAAGGTAACCCAACGTTGGAGTAGAGAGGAGTAGGTTCTACGGGCCTTACCAATATACCGGGCAAGGCAGCCTGGGCTGCAAAACAGGATGGCAGCAGAGAGGGCCTTGGTGACTGGCTAGGTGGATAAACCAGTCACATAGGATGACAGAGTGGGGCCCACAGGATATACAGTATGGTATAGTCTACCAGTAGTGCAGGAGCAAACCAGTATACGTGCAGCGTAAACACAGTCACAACCAGTGCTGACAGATCTTGCAACAAGCAAGCGAACTAGTACCCGCGTACTGGAGGAAACAAACTCTCTATCGGGCTATCTAGGACTAAACAGCAACCGGTTATACAAGGAGCGAACCAGTACTTGCATACTAGAGAAACAGGAGGACTACCGGAGCTGTCTAGGACTGAACAGCAACCGGTTAAACATGAAGCATACCAGTACCGGTGCAACGGCAGATGGTTGGCAGTGGAGTGAACAGTAACCGCATACTGGAGGAACCAATATCTCTACCGGTGCAACAGCAGCCAGTTAACAGTGGAGCGAACCAGTACCCGCGTACTGGGATAACCAATATCTGTACCGGAGCAACAGCAACCGGTTATAGTGGAGCAAACCAGTACCCGCGTACTGGAATAACCAATATCTCTACCGGCGCAACAGCAGCTGGTTATTGTGGAGCGAACCAGTACCCGCGTACTGGAATAACCAATCTCTCTACCGGTGCAACAGCAGCCGGTTATCGTGGAGAGAACCAGTACCCACGTACTGGATTAACCAATATCTCTACCGGTGCAATAGCAGCCAGTTGTACGTGGAGCGAACCAGTACCCGCGTACTGGAGAGAGGAACAAGTGAATAAAAATGTTGCCAGGACTACTGGAGGAAACAGGCACACTGCAGGCGATCAAAAAGCAGGAACCCAGCCGAGGATGGACAGGAAACAGCTCTACAGGCAGTCAACCGGATCAGGAATGGCAGCAGGAAGCAGCAGCAAGAACAGCAACCCCAACCGGATCAGGAAAGAATGCAGGAACCAGGACAACAGGAGACCAGGAACTAGACGATCACCGACAAGCCGGAACAAAGGAATGGCCCAGGAAGCTCAGAAACTCAATGCAGGTGCAAGCAGCATAGAGACAACACGAAAGGGCAACCAAAGGGTGCCCAAGCTCAGTGTAAATAGGCAGTGTAGGGTGGGCTGAAGGCAGACAGCCAATGGAGAGCCCTCTACGGGTAATTGACAAGTAAAGGCAGCAATCACGGGCACCGTGATAGTACCCCCCTCTCAAAGACCCCCTCTCCTAGAAGTGGGTCTTGGTTTCTGAGGATACTTAGAATGGAAAATTCGCAGTAATTTGGGAGCATGAAGGTCCTTACTATCTACCCAGGATCGTTCTTCAGGACCATAACCCTTCCAATGCACCAAATACTGCACTTTTCCTCTAAGTCTGCGGGAATCAATAACACTCTGAACTTCATACTCCTCCTGATCTTCAACCTCTATAGGCCCTGATACCACAGAGTTGGTAGTATAACGGTTGCATACAAGAGGTTTGAGGAGAGAGACATGGAACACATTATGAATACGCATGGATGCAGGAATGTCCAAAGCATACGAGACAGGGTTGATCTTGCGAATCACCCATAAGGACCAATGAATCAAGGAGCCAATTTATTAGATGGGACTTGAAGTTTAAGATTTCTGGAGGAAAGCCACACTCTGTCCCCAACCTGAAAGGAAACCTCTGATAATCGTATACCATTAACGTGGCGCTGATGGCGCTGGAAGGACTGACCGAGTGCCCTCTGAACCTGTGCCCATGTGGAGAGGAGTTGCTCGATATGCTCATCCAGAGCTGGAACCTGCTGTGACTGAAAGGAATCCGGGAACAAGCAAGGCTGGAACCCATAATTAATCAGAAACGGGGAGCTCCCGGATGAGGAGTTAACCGCACAGTTCCTGGCGAACTCTGCCCAAGGCAACAGGTCGGACCAATTGTCATGATGGTCAGTAATGAAACAGCACAAGAACTGCTCCAATCCCTGATTGGCACGCTCAGTGGCCCCATTGGTCTGGGGATGGTAGGCGGAGGAAAAGGACAGTTGAATGCCCATCAGTTCCCAAAATGCCCCCAAAATCTGGATACAAACTGGCTCCCCCGGTCAGACACCAGCACTCTGGGTACTCCATGTAACCGAAATACTTCTTTAGTGAAAACCACCGCTAATTCTTTAGCAGAGGGAAGGCCACGGAGGGTCACGAAATTTTAGAAAACCTGTCCACCACCATCAGTATAAAGGAATACCCTCTAGACACTGGCAGTTCTCCCATGAAATCAATGGAAATGTGGGACCAGGGGCATTCACCACTAGGTACCGGCTGGAGTAGGCCCACCGGGAGGTGCCTAGGGGTCTTAGCACGGGCACAGGTGGCACAAGCATTCATAAAATCAGCACAATCTGCCCTCATGGAAGGCCACCAGAAGACTTGTGAAAGAGACCATAACAATTGATCTCTGCCAATATGTCTTGCAGCTTTAGAGGAATGATATGTCTCAAGTAATCAAGTGCGGAATTGCTCATTAACAAAACACTTGCCCACTGGGGTTTCTGGGGGGGCCGAAGCCTGGGAGGCCAAAATCTCTTCCCCTAGTGGTGAAGTGATACTAGTACGTAGTGTAGCCAATATCCGGTCAGGCTGAATAATAGGTGCTGGCACCTCGTCTCTGTCATTTTCGGGCTCAAATTGTCTTGACAGAGCGTCAGCTCTAACATTCTTAGACCCTGGCAAGTAGGATACAATAAAATTGAATCGAGAAAGGAACAATGCCCACCTGGCCTGGCGTGAAGACAATCTTTTAGCCTTAGAGAGATAGGTCAAGTTTTTGTGGTCAGTCAGAATTAAGACTGGGGTTTTTTTTGCCCTCTAGTAGGTGGCGCCATTCCTTCAGGGCAAGTATAATGGCCAGTAGTTCTCATCACACAACAATGGATACGTGCGTCCCCTAGGAGGCACCACCCCCGGAGGCGACTCAATACTGCAGTCATAAGATCTGTGCTGGGGTAGGGTGCCAGCCTCTCACTTACTGAATACATCACTGAACTGTTGATACTCGTCTGGTAGTGAAGGGGAGGTACACAAGATCTTAACTGGGTGGGATACGCAATGCTCCATACAGTACTGAGACCAAGCAGAGATTTCACACTTTTGCCAATCAAACTGTGGATTATGAAGCTGTAACCAAGGAAATCCCAGAATGACTGCATAGTGTGGGGAATTGATCAGTTGGAACTGCTGTTCCTCCTTGTGAAGTGCCCCAATGGTCATAGATAATGGCATTGTTTCAAAGGTAACCTGAGCAGGTTCTAAGGGTCTGCCGTCAATAGCTTCAATAGCGAGAGGGGAATCTCTCTCAATTCGCGGAACCTCATGTAATTCAGCAAAGGTATTATCCATGAAATATCCAGCTGCGCTGGAAACAACCAGGGCCAAAACCTCCACTGAGAATTTTGCCCATGAAAGTACCACCTGTATGGTGGGTTTCGTTGTGCCCAAACCTGGGGACGATTGAACACCACCTAGAGCCTGTCCCCCAAGGTACCCTAGTTGTGTTCGTTTCCCGTGACGTACGGGACAGGATCTTAGCAGGTGCCCACTTTTGCCACAGTATAAGCACAATCCCTGCCTTCTGCGATATGTTCTCACCTCCCTGGTTAGTCTGATGAAGCCCAATTGCATAGGTTCACCTGATTCCCGTAACTGTTCATTAGACTTAGATGCCAAGGGAGGGATGGGTGGGCAAATTGTACTGCTAGATCCGTTATTCTTTGACCTTAGCCTTCGATCCTTAGCCATCACTCTTTCACGGATCAGAGTATCAATTAGGATAACATACTCAATATAATCGTCTAGGTCCATAGGCAATTCTTGAGCTGCAATTTCATCTTTAATCTGGTCGCTCAAACCTTGAACGAAGGCTGCCAACAACGCCTCATTGTTCCAACCTACCTCTGCTGCCAAGGTGCGGAATTCAATGGCATAGTCGCCAACCGTATGACTGCCATGCTGTATTTCCATAAGGCGTTTAGCAGCAAAGGTGGTTCTACCAGGGAGCTCAAACACTCTCCGAAATGACTGCACAAATTCCCTGAAACTCTTTGTATAAGGCTTCGCACTCTCCCATAAGGGATTGGCCCATGCCAGGGCTCTACCAGTCAGCAGGGATATCATAAACCCAACTTTACTGCGGTCACTGGGAAAGGCATGCGCAGTCAGTTCCATAAATATTTCAAGTTGGTTGATAAACCCTCTTTGGATCACCATCATATCTGAGTGGCAAAGGGGCGGAAGCGGTTAACCCCTTAACTGCAGCCCCTGAGGGCATGGTATTGTTCTCCAGTGTCTGACCTGGGGAGACCACCGGACTAGGGACAGACTTGTCTGAGAGTACTGAGCGTTCAAGAATGGTTTGGATCGCTACCGCTAGCTGATCCAGGTGTTGCTCATGTACATCCATCCTCCAATGGATGTTCTGTGTATTACCATCACTCTTATTATCTGAGGTCATGGCCCTTTTGTACTGTCACGGTTTGTTAAGACTCTCAGACACAGAGTTAGGTAAAAACACAACTTTATTGAAAAGTTTAAAGAAAACCCTATTGGGTAGCATACACATACAATATATATAGCTATTTACAAGTAGCATCAGTAATGGTACACTGAATGAGATACCGGCCTTGCCAATACCGGGTAAGGCAACCTTAGATGGTATAAGAAGGAAAAGGTTCTACCAGCCTTACCAATACACCGGGCAAGGCAGCCTGGGGACTGGTACAACGGATAGTACAGGCTCTACCGGCCTTACCAATATACTGGGCAAGGCAGCCTGGAGACTGGTACAACAGATAATATAGGCTCTACCGGCCTTGCCAATATACTGGGCAAGGCAGGCTGGAGACTGGTACAACGGATAGTATAGGCTCTACCGGCCTTGCCAATATACCGGGCAAGGCAGCCTGGAGACTGAGATAGCAGGTAATAAGGCTTTACCGGCCTTGCCAATACCGGGTAAGGCAACCCAACGTTGGAATAGAGAGGAGTAGGTTCTACGGGCCTTACCAATATACCGGGCAAGGCAGCCTGGGCTGCAAAACAGGATGGCAGCAGCGATGGCCTTGGTGACTGGCTAGGTGGATAAACCAGTCACATAGGATGACAGAGTGAGACCCACAGGATATACAGTATGGTATAGTCTACCAGTAGTGCAGGAGCAAACCAGTATACGTGCAGCGTTAACACAGTCACAACCGGTGCTGACAGATCTTGCAACAAGCAACCGGTGTATACAGGGAGCGAACCAGTACCCGCGTACTGGAGGAAACAAACTCTCTATCAGGCTGTCTAGGACTAAACAGCAACCGGTTATACAAGGAGCGAACCAATACTTGCGTACCGGAGAAACAGGAGGACTGGAGCTGTCTAGGACTGAACAGCAACCGGTTAAACATGCAGCATACCAGTACCGGTGCAAGGCAGATGGTTGGCAGTGGAGTGAACAGTAACCGCGTACTGGAGATACCAATATCTCTACCGGTGCAACAGCAGCCGGTTAACAGTGGAGAGAACCAGTACCCACGTACTGGGATAACCAATATCTCTACCGGAGCAACGGCAACCGGTTATAGTGGAGCGAACCAGTACCCGTGTACTGGAATAACCAATCTCTCTACCGGTGCAACGGCAGCCGGTTATCGTGGAGCGAACCAGTACCCGCGTACTGGAATAACCAATCTCTCTACCGGTGCAACAGCAGCCGGTTATCGTGGAGAGAACCAGTACCCGCGTACTGGATTAACCAATATCTCTACCGGTGCAATAGCAGCCGGTTGTACGTGGAGTGAACCAGTACCCGCGTACTGGAGAGAGGAACAAGTGAAAAAAAATGTTGCCAGGACTACTGGAGGAAACAGGCACACTGCAGGCGATCCAAAAGCAGGAACCCAGCCGAGGATGGAGAGGAAACAGCTCTACTGGCAGTCAACCGGATCAGGAATGGCAGCAGGAAGCAGCAGCAAGAACAGAAACCCCAACCGGATCAGGAACGAATGCAGGAACCAAGACAACTGGAGACCAGGAACTAGACGATCACCGACAAGCAGGAACAGAGGAATGGCCCAGGAAGCTCAGGAACTCAATGCAGGTGCAAGCAGCATAGAGACAACATGAAAGGGCAACCAAAGGGTGCCCAAGCTCAGTGTAAATAGGCAGTGCAGGGTGGGCTGAAGGCAGACAGCCAATGGAGAGCCCCCTACAGGTAACTGACACGTAAAGGCAGCAATCACGGGCACCGTGATAAGTGTACAGACAAGCAAACCCCAATATAGGAGGATTAGTACCTTGAGGATCAGGTAATCAGGATGGTCAGGCAGTTCAGGGTCAACACATTTGTCCAGCAGCGGAGTATCAAAGGAGCAGGCAGAGGAATGGTCAGGTCACAAGCCAGGGTCAGCACAAAGAGTCCAGCAGTGCACCACAAAAGGATCACTCAAGAGAATGGTCAGTTCACAAGCCAGGGTCAGCACAAGGAATCCAGCATGGTAACAAAAAAGAATCAGACAAGAGGTTGGCCAGGTCCACACCAGGGTCAGCTCAGGGAATCCAGCAGCATAGCACAAAAGGATCAGGCAGGAGAATGGTCAGGTCACAAGCCAGGGTCAATAAAGCAAGACTGGGAGCAGTAAACACAAGCAGGAACAAGGGACTCAAAGGAAGGGCTAGTAACAGGTATTGGAAGCACCAGGCCCTAGGATCACTGAATATTTAAAGAGAAACAGAGAGATGCATGTCATGTGACCTGCCACATCAACACTGCTACTAAAATGAGGAAGAGGTGATTAAGGGATTAACAGGGATCACAGCTCTAGAACACAGTGGAGCACTTCTGGGGAAGCAGCACTGACATTATGAGTCCATTGCTGACCAGAGGTATCACTAACAAAAGGCTAATTTAGACATTTCCTTCCACTATGATGTTATTCCCATTTACTAAGAAGACTTTATCTTTCATGTAAGAGTCAATTTCTGTAAAGAGTGCCCCGTTACTTGTTTTGTGGCATGCTGCCCCGAGTCAATACACCATCCATGCAGAGATTTCACTCTATAATGTGCCTGTGATTTTCTTTGTGACTGTTTTAGCTTTTCTTTTAGCCTCTGCTGCTCGGCTTCCAAGACTGAGAAATTATTTTTCACGGGTCCAGCTCTTTTACAGTGAAAACACACCCTGGTTTCTTTCATCTGCTTTGTACCTTCATGGACCTTGAAAGATATGTCTGGTTTCTCATTCTCTTCACCATTCATATATCCCTTTCTCCTGTTATATTCATCAATTAATTTGCCATTAAAATATGCTAGTGTAGTTTTTGATTCAGGTCTGGTTTCTAGGATACTAATATGGGCACTGTAGGACTCTGGAGGGCTGCTTTACAATAATGACACTACTTGATTGTTCTTCAGCTCTTACCCAATTAAATGTAGTTGTCCAAAATTACTAGAATAGCATTCACATGTTCATGCATTTACAGCCCTTTTTACAGCCTTGTCTTATACAGTTTATGCAGTTTATACAGTTTGAATGCACATGCAGCATCTATAACGCAGTCCATATACCTTAACTGTGTTTTCTTTTCAGATATGGATGAGTTTATTGTCTTCCATAGCTGGATTACAGCTGCTTTTGCTTACCTCTTCTTTTTGTTCCATTCTGCAGGGTTTTCAGCAGACCTGGCTTTATCCAGCATATCCCACAAGTCATCACTGGATAGCAGGATTTCTAATTTGAACTTGCATAGCTGGTACTTTGTATTATTCAGCTTTGCTACTACAAACATTTTTTAGTAGTTGGATGCAGCTCACCACTCTTTTTTTGTATGTGGTTTTGCTTTGGATTTAATTTATGCCACTTTCGTGCTTGCAGTTATACATTTCTCTCAGCATGTCCTGGGCTCAAAACATATTAGTTATTTTACTGAAAAGAACTGACTGGGTACAAATTGAAACATGCAATTGAACTTTACATGTGTGGATAGACTGCAGAAAAAGCACACAGAACCTCAAAATCAGATTATAATAGATAAATCAACAGAAGAGAAAAAAGCAAACTGTAACTGATTAAGTTTTCTACAGTTCCACCTACTGTTCAAAGTGACACTTTTTATTATATATATATATATATATATATATATCTCCATATGAACACTAACTATACTGTCATTCTCTGTTGGCTCTGCTTACACTCTTCTCTGGACCTATGATAATCTACACATATGACTTTAAAGCAAATATATTTACCTATACACATGGACTCATGAAGGATATTTTTCTTTAATCAGAAACATTCTGATTAGATTTTTCACCTCTAACAGTGCTATGATGGATCTGTCTTTTGATGTATCCTTATGACTGTTTGATCTTTTTTGGATTCACACAATAGTCTGATGGAGAGCATGATATCCATTTGATGATTTAGAAGTCCTCACAATGGGCTCACTTCAGACATTGAGGATTGAAATGGAAATTGAACTAACAAGGCTAGATGCTATTTTATATGCATATACTGTCATTTATCACATAGGTGTACAGCTAGGGGGGATGGGTATATGTATCCCTTCTTTGATTTCAGCAATTTACATGTATTTTGTTCTTTATTTATATTAATTTCTAGATGCCTTATGATCTCTTCATATTATATAGGTTATGATGTCCAATTTCAAATGTTCCCTCACTAACGTGTTTTCTTGGGAGTTAGTTTTTTCTCTATGTGCACAGTCATACATATAGATGTCAATTCACCCATTATTTTTCCTTGTACCAATGCGATATATTAGGGTGACAGCTTACTCACAGATGAGGTTGAAACACGTCTGTGGGTGCTAGGTCATTTTCCATCAATTAGCAGCCGTCTCATTAAGAAAAGGGAGTGATTGATGACCGAGTTATACTTTGTCCATATGGTTGTACTAGTTTTAGATGTCTTTTCTCATTTTGCCCCTTTAAGTCCTTTTACCACAGTGTTTTCTATTCAGGCACAATCTCGATACCTGCTCAGTTTTTCAGCATGGAACACAGTACTTACGCTAGAGCTATACAGCCATCTATCTCTCATAGCAGGATGTCCGTGGTAATCCTGCATCTCGGTTCCACACACATTGGTTGATGTGTTGTGATGTTGGGAAGTACCGGAACCAATAAACCTGCACTGTGTGTGCTGATGTGTCTGGTTCCAATACACTTTGTCAGGGAACTAACTCCTGTGTGGAGTTCAGTTGCAAGGGCATCACTGACTCATGAGGTACACATCTCTACTTTACATTTGGCTGGCTATTACTCTATGGAGTCTTTGAGTTTCATTATATGTAGTTTTAGTCTTATCAGGCTGCATCAGATACAAGTAATTAATGCCTATTACTATACAGGTTTCAGACCATTCTGGGTCATTTCTATTTAACCTATATTGGTCTCTGGGGTTCATACTGCATACATCATGTGTAATATAGATTTTGGTTCTATATTTGCTGAATTTGTATTTTATATTTGATAGGGAGACCTACAAGTCCATGAATTTTTGGATTTTCTCATTTTCTGTTTATTTAGTTTTTCACTTGCTGTCGGATGCCTCTTATCTTTTGATTGGCCCATTCATTCGTTGTTGGTCCCTAAGGGTAATTCTTATTTGCATATTTTATTCTTCACTAGTTTATTCTTAGTTTTTTCCTTTTTCTTTGATTTATTTTCCTTCCTTCAAATTCTTTATTGTGTATGGTAATGTCCATATCACTTCACTATTATATAATATTTTATGTTTTTTCTTGACCTATGATGTCATCAAACACCATTTTCTGTAACACTGTGGGTATTTAAGGGCTCTTTTTTGCATTTCACTGTAACTTTCTTGACAAAGGCCCAAAGTGAGGCCGAAAGGTTGATACAATAAATTGCACATTTAGTCATCATTTGAAAGTCCTGTGAGTGCTGTTCTTGAACTACAAACTATGTATACCCTATGGGACTTGACACCCAGGCTATTACTACATATTTGATAAGGAGAGTGCATGGATTATTTGCTTTGTTGTACTCATTTTCTGGAGCAACCCTTCTTCTATTAAGGATTGAACTTTTGCCCTAAACCATAAAAGTTTGTGAGATGACACTAAGGGCAATTCATTTCTTTTAACATGACTGCAATATAGTAATTAGTAATTTTTAAGTATTACTATCCCTTTAAGTAATCATATACTATCTGTTGACAAAATGTGTGTCTTATCCAAACGACTGAGCTTTGTCCCTACGAATAGATTTGAAGCTTTTAGTTGCCAAGTAGATCTTTTTAAATTCCAGAGAAATCTAAAACTAAAAAGATTATTTCAAGCATTCAGACCAACTTGACACTCCAGCAGTGAATCCTTTTAAACCAAGAAGTGCATTTAACTCCATCAATACCCAGGCCTCTATTAAAACATTCATCAATCTGTATCACGGTTCCTGTGATTACTCGCAACACGATTACCTGTACACGTCCTGGTCCCCCTGGAGGGTGGCTGGCAGTGTTTTGTCGTCACTTCCACATCCCTGCTCATCTGGTGCAAGCACACGTTATGGAGGATGCAGTGATGTTGCGCTTGTCTTTTTATACCTCTATGCCTTCGGCTGATTGGCCCCGTCTTCTGCCTAGACTACTTATTGGCTAGGATTCTGTGCTTAGTTGCCCTTTTGTGGTGTACCTGTGTGTAGCTAGTTGTATCTGCTCTCTGTTTGACCCTTGCTTGTCTCCGTGTACTCCCTTAGGCCTTGTTTGTTTACCCTCTCTGGTTCCAACCTGTGGCTCCAGCTGACTACCTTCTCCGTGTATGACCTCAGGCATTGTCTGACTACCCACATTGGTCTGACCCCTACTTTGGCTGACTACCTGCTCCATGTATGTCCTTGGCCCTCTCTAACAGTACCGGTCATGACCTGTGGCTCTGGCTATTCCTCTCCGTTTATGACCTGAAGCATTGCCTGACTATCCTATTGGTCTTACCTAGGTTCTGGCTGCCCCTTTCCCGTAACCTCCGGTCCGCTATCCTCCCAGGTACTACCTGTATTCCAGATCCTAGCTCACCTACTGGTGCGAGAATTCTAGCATTCTAGGAATACTGCTAGCCTCCTACTGTTAACTGTTTGTTGTCTTGTCTAGCCTGCTGCCTCCTTCCGAGAGGACCTTAGGCTAGGTTTTATCTCCTGTTTCACTCATTGTGTACCCGGATCGTGCAGGCCGTGTCAGCTCCTGGGTAGTGGACTGTGCATTGTCCTTACGCTCGTCTCTGGGAAGGTTGGGAAGTGCTTACACCTCTGCTGTTCTTTTAAATAAAGTGGTTGAATTAACTGTACGTGTGTTGTGTTCTCATTTTGCATAATCAACCATGACAATCTGATGGAAAAGGATGTCACTGCTGAAGCAAGCAAGGACAAATGCATATCTAACCTGTAGCACAGAGAACATCAAGCTGTAAAATTACTAATGAAAGGGAGGCGGCATTGTCATAATGAATTATATTGATTACAGATTGGACATCGCGGAAAAACTGAGTGACCAACACACATATCTGTTGCTGCATAATGATCCCACATGGAATGATAAACTGGTAATAGATTGTGTGTTGATACAAACAAGTGATCAAAACTGGATTTCCTCCAAAACCTTACAGTTCCTGACAACAGAGAATCCTATATGTCCAATCTTAAATACCTTGCCAAAAATTCATAAAAATGCACAAAAACTGCCTGGCCAGAAATTCTTTGCTTAAGATCTTAGCTTAGTTTGTAGATTTTTACCCACAACCCCTAGTGCAGACCACTTCTTCTTATATAAAAGACACAGGTGACTTCTTCAAATATATGATGTGAGACTTTATTTCCAACCAATATTTTTTAGTCACTATGGATGTTTTAAGTCTCTACACAGTCACTCCAACTGTGTTGGTACTTGAGGCAGTGTATCAACTTTTCTTGGCTAACCCCAATGCAAACCACCCGCCAGATACTTTCTTATCGAAACTCTTGGAATTATGTCTCACATTAAACTTATTTTGCTTTGAACACAGCTTTTATACACAAATATCAGGTACTACTATGGGAAGTGTGGTTGCTTCCGCCTATACCAACACTTGTATGCACTTTTATGAGATGAAATATTTTGCATAAATTTGCACTGTACCCACAATGCTATTTCCACTATATTGATGACATGTTTCTGATCTGGAAAGGTGATAAGATTTCTTTATTTAACTTTTTCCATGAACTTAATCATATATAATCACCCATTAGATTCATGACCAAACATAGCGGTGAGAGTATTGAATTTCTGGATATTTTGGTATTGGTTGTTAGTGGTAGTGTTTAGAACACAAATTATAGGAAATCTACCTACAGGAATACGTTGTTACATCACTCCAGTTATAATCCTAGACATACTATCGGCAGCTTGCCCTACTCGCAAATTCTTAGTTTTTTCCTTTCCTCTTCAATTTATTTTCCTTCCTTCATAATCTTTAGGGTGTATGGTAATGTCCATATCACTTCACTATTATGTAATATTTTATGTTTTTTCATGACCTATGATGTCATCATACACCATTTTGTGTAACTCTGTGGGTATTTAAGGGCTCTTTTTTGCATTTCATTGCAACTATCTTGACAAAGGCCCAAAATGGCCCAAAAAAAGTCCTGTGAGTGTGATTCTTGAACTATATACTGTATCACTGTGTGATATATATATTCTGTTGATTGTCCAACAAATCCCATGATTGATCCACAAACCACACTAACAGTTCTGGTTTTAAGGATGTCATCAGACGTTCAGCATTATCATGTGTGGACCTGTCAAGAAATTGCATAACCACTGATTAACTCATCTGTGCTCATGTCAGTAAACTATGTAAATTTTTCACCTCAAAAACAAAAAGCAAAACAGGAGAAAAACTGCACTTTTCATTGCGAGGACACTTTTTAGCGAAAAGTACAGTCTTTCTGCTTTTTTTTTGCCTAACTCATTGCATTGAAATCAATGGGAAGGCTACATTTCTGCCCACCACATGGTAAGTTTTATTGTCCTGCGGGTATAGTATAAAAGGGGTGTCAGATTCCCACTGCATGCCATTTATTTGTGAGAAGAAGAATGCAGCATATTTTTGAGTTCGAGAAGACAGGTTAATAAAGCGGATTTGAAGCTTATGTTAGGGAGACTTGTAGGAAGGGCATTTGTTTTCTATATTAGGCGAATCTGGGGGCACTCTGGGGGACAGGAAAGATCAAAGGAGGTTGACCCCAAAAGCCCCAAAATTCTGTGTAACTGACTGGGAAGACACAGGCAGCTGTGATTCAAATTCTGCCTGTCTGTTATAATTTATGTGCTGGCAGAGTCTGGGGGTGTAAGAAGGGAAAAAAGGAGAATTACCCCAAATATCCCAACAATCTGTGTGACAGGTAGTTGTGATCCAAGTTCCTCCCTGATGTGGATGTTGTTATCTATTTGTTAGTTGTGTCTGGGGGTGTGTGAGAAGGGAGCAAAGGAGGTAGACCCAAAATGCTATAACATTCTGTATGACTAATTGGAAAGACACAGACAGCTGTGATCCAAGTTCCTCCCTTATCTGGCTGTTATATTTGTCCTAGGGAGTCTGGGGATGTTAGAAGGGATCAAAGGAGACTGACCCCAAATACCCCAACATTCTGTGTGACTGACTGGGAAGATGCAGGCAGCTGTGATCCAAGTTCCTTCCTGATCTCACTGTTATTATATCTATGTTCGATATGGCTAGGGATGTGAGAAGGGAGCAAAGGAGGTTTTCTCCCAAATACCCCAACATTTTCTGTGATTGATTCGAAGGACTCAGGTAGCTGTGATCCAAGTTCCTTCCTTATCTGGCTGTTATCTCTATCCTAGGTGAGTCTGGACGAGTGAGACGGGAGCAACAGAGATTTACCCAAAATGCCCCAAAATTCTGTGTGACTGACTGGGAAGACACAGGCATCTGTGATCCAAGTTCCTTCCTGATATGGCTGTTATTATCTCTGTGTTAAATGTGTCTAGGGGTGTGAGAAGGGAGCAACGGAGGTTTACCCCAATTACCCAACATTTTGTGGGACTTACTGGAATGACACAGGCAGCTGAGATCCAAGTACCTTCCTGATTTGGCTGCTATCTTTGTCCTAGAGGAGTCTGGGGGTGTGAGAAGGGATTCACAAAGCTAACCACCAATAACTCAAACAATCCAAGCAGTAATAGTAAAATCAAACACAGTACCATTTTTTTAAATTAAAATCACATTCTATACAGGGTAGTAGTGGGATGTATGGCAGAGCAACAACTTGGGTATACATAGTAAAAGATCTGTGTCGCTGTTTATCTGATCAACACGTTTCGCGTATGGAACACTTAATTCTGATCAGGATTAAGTTTTCCACCTGTGAAACATGTTGATCAAGATTAAGCTTTCCATATGAGTAAAGCATTGATCAGATCAAATGAGACACCTATCCTCTACTATGTATACCCAAGTTGTTGCCCTGCCATATAGCCCACCACCCTGAAGAGAATGTGATTTTAATTCAAGAACTAAAGGTACTGTGTTTCATTTTACTATTACTGCTTGGATTGTTTGAGTTATTGGTGGCTTGGTTACCGGTTTGCTTTGTAAATTTCTAATTGGGACAAGAGGGTCTCAGAACAGCAAAATTTTGTACTCACATCAGAGGTTCATTTATCTGACTTTTTCCCATCCCTATATATCTGCCTTCCCCGGTTAACCTGTGAAATCATCCTGGTTTGGCTGTCTGCTCAACGGGGTTGAATGTTTGGTTTTGTGGCCAGCACATTTAATACAATCACAGCAAGGGTACACTGGTTTCCAGCTTCGCTCCCCAGCATCACACTCCGGCTTTGCTCCCTAGCTTCCTTTGCAGAGACCTTAGGCTTCATTATCAGCCCTTTGTCCCGCATTTGGGACCCAGCCTCCTGTATTCCTGACAGAATGCAAACTACCCAAGAGGAATTATATTCAATAGTGTTAAATATATTAATGTTAATAGTGAAGAAACATATCCTGTGGTCAACATAGGTGTTAATGGGGATATTGTAAAATACTAGCCTGAGTAAACTGGCCTTTGTAGAACTAAATCTGATGGTGACTGTATAGTGAATTTTCACAAAAAAAACTGGGAAATCGTTGTTTCTTAGCAAAAATTCCTGTAGAAACTTTATCTGACTTATTACCCATCCCTATACCACTGCCTTCCCCGGTTAATCATTTTTTTTACAGTGTTCTAAATGGTATTTTTATTTTATTGTTTCACAGAGTGAAAATAAAGATTGTGAAATTGTTTTAATTCAAATTGGTGCATGCCTACCAAAGCTGACTTTTGGTCTGACCAGTTTCATTCCCTGGTTGTGAATCAGTTTACTTATCTCCACCATTAGATTTTAATTATTTTGTGATGTTGATTAAGAAATGTTTATACTTATTTTCATATCAGTGTTAATTGACTATGACTCCTCTAAGGTACACCAAAACCCCACCAAACCAGAAGGCTTCAACTAACCACAATGAGAACAGTTAGATCATCTTTATTTGCTTACCTCTTTTGTTTTCAAACTTTCAATCTCAGAGAGCTCAACGGCTTTCTTATTTTTTCTTTGAGAAAAACAAAGAGAAAATGTGATTAATCTTCATTTATACTATAAAGTGTACTATGGCATGCATTAATTTAGTTAGAGACAACTGAAGTCAAATATTACTGATTAAACTTTGTAGAGTAGAATTATTCTTTGCTCAGCTGAGCAATGAATGTATCTTGTGTTTTATCATAATTATTTCTGCTTGTCTTTCATAATTTTAATAATGATCTAGTGCAATTTTACAGTTTTATGTAGTAAATAAAATTTTACAGTACTATTAACTCATACACTGCCAAAATCATACCTAGCTCTAGTCTTTACGTGAAGGACAAATGTAAATCAATTTTTTTTTATTTTTTTTATTTTTTTATAATTCAGTCTTTATTGGAATAAGAATTGTGGCACAACATGCATAGCAAATACAAAGCAGTAAGGACAATGGGACATTGAAGACATTTACATCATATACGTACAAGAAATAAGTCCATCGTACCAAAGGAGGAACTATAGTTAACGAATGTTATAGTCTAACATTCCGATTCCGTATTTCTGTAAATTTAAAAAGAAAAGGAAGACAGAGACAGGAATAGAAATCGAAAGAGAGAGAGAAAAAAGAAGAGGTTGAATAGAAAGAGGGAAAAGGAAAGATGGTAGATAGAGGTAAATGGAGATCAAGCACTCTGGTAAATAGGTAATCAGCACCATACAACAGGTTGGCCAAGCTAGGAGAATGTCTCCAGAGCAGAGATCTAGACAGCCATAGCCAAGTCCCAAGCAGGGAGAATAGAGATCCAGACACAGTGATTTATACCTCGTTTGAGCATGGTCATCTGGTGGAGGAGAAGAAGTTCTCTCGTCCTTGAGTGCCACTCGCCAATTGTGGGAGCAGCAGATTCACGCCAATGAGCGGGAATGAGTGATTTTGCTGCTGAGAGCATCAGATTGACTAGCGATCTCTGCATCTTAGGAAGATGTGGGAGAAATGTAAAGCAATTTTTATATTTATTTTTCTAATCTTTCTTAGGCTACATTCGATAATTTTTATATTGTATTGAAAATTCTCAAATATAATGGGTGATTGGTAAGAATTTCTGACATAAATTATAATCTAAACTCACAAAACACTATATTTCAACTGAAAAAAAAAGAAATAGGTTATTGTGTAAATAAGAACACTGAGGATGAGTTGTATCATTGAGCAGGGAGATCATAATATCTGATGCACTGATCATTACCATAAGTTCCTTCTAATCATTCATACATACCACACATTTTCTAACAAATAAAAGATACTATAAACTATAAAGTGGAACTTTTCATTTAAAGGGCAATGAAAAGTCTGCTCCTGTGGGTTGTACAACAAGTAGCCATTCAGGAGAATCAGAATACTAAATCCAACTGGTATGTGGCTTGTTCAGCAACGGGCTTGTTAGTGGCTTTGAAAAAGTGGCTGTTCAGCTGCGAAACGCGTTAGCCTATAGAGCCTTCATTATTTTAAATTATATTTTATTGTGAATAAATTTTATTTGATACAAAGTTTCTGTTCCGCCTGACTTTTGGATATTGAGGATCTACAGTACCTGTGAGTCCCGAACAGAGACGGGTTAATTTCTCCGTTAGTTCAATTGTCAGTGGACTCTGGTATCGGAGCTCTGACCATACCTTAATGTGAGTATAATTTATATTTTATTATATCGTGATTTTCAGTGATTGGACTTCACTATTGGCGCCCTTTGTTGTTTTTTGTATCTTTATGCTATACCGAGGAGGGTGATCGTGTTCTGTAAGGGAGCAGCCAGAGATTACGCTTTTTCATCCAAAGTTGAACGATTTGAAGATTGGAAGCTTCTCCATCGTGCCTGTTTTGTCAGTTCCGGCATATGCCGCCACTGACACAGGCCCATTGCGAGTGCACACAATTGGGTGTGGTGGTGGTATCACTATTTTAAAAAAATATTGGTACGCACAAGGGCGCCCCTTGTTGCCTTTCCCCCCTTTTTTCTTGTTCTACATAGATACAAAGTGGCATTCATTGGACGGACTATACCTTGGCATCCTCACGAGGCACATTTCATATTATCACTAAGAGGACTGACTTTTTCCTCTGTGTGCATGCCCCTTATCCTCTTTTTACATTTGGTATTTGCATTTTTATGTTTATACTTGCTTTTAAGATTAATATTTACCTATGCAAAGCTATACTGTTTAATTTTTTTATATGTGTACATTCTTTTACTAAAAGGTTCCTACACCTTATGTATTACTAATAATGCGCATTGAATTTTTCAGCTAGAAGCAGAATATATCAGTTGTTTTTTTTTTTTTTTTACTTTTTCATCTCTAATCCTTCCAAATAAACTTATTGTGACAAGTGTTACTAACATACTACACTCAGATATTTTTGCACTGTTTTCTTCTTCTTTTTTACATAAATGAACATCTAAACTATAAATATGTCTGCCTGCTATAATAACGACAGAGAAAAGACTGGGTGTCTGTGCATCTGACCAGTTTATGCAAAATCTGGGTTTGTTGTCCTATGAAGCAGCAGGTTCATCTCCAAAGCAGTCACAGGTCATGCTTTAATTTCCAGTTCAATGGCAAACTGTAAGTTAACCTTTAAGGGACCATATGTTTGTGAAAAGCATTGCTTTGCAATGCTTTACCCACATATCTGACCCTCAAAGGATTAAACTCCTACATGCATTGACTGCTCTGATACCCAGACAGCAATTGCCTTCCTGCTTCTGTCATGAATTATAGCAGGGTTCAAACTGAGGGGAATTTAAGCTAGCCCAGAACTGCCACAGAAGGTGTCCACCAGGGCTAGGAATCTAGCAGGATTGTAATCTGCACTACCACAGTGCAATATAATTCAAGCTCTATGATTTAGTTTGTGTCTATTGTGAGCTAAATGGAATGCTCTACAGAGTACAAGCTTTGTACTTCACTCTGTCTCTACTGTAAGCCTATGGGACAGCTAAATACAGAATGCAAGCTCTGTGATTCATTTTGTATCTGTACTGTAATGATTTGCAGTTCTATAGAACATACACATGAATACCAGATAGTGAGCCAGTTTAGAAAAAAATCCCCCAGACTGGTATTCCAAGCCATCCCTACAGAAAACCACTAATTATCCCCACAATCCTAACCTGACCTCAGATTAACTACTCCAGTGTTGGACTGGATACGATTAGCTACACTGATAATAGTGGGATTAATGAGTTAGAAAATGAAAAATTTGACCTCTTCCTCTGTCTTCTGATTGGCTAGAAGGGGAGGTTATTCCAGAGCATGTAGGATGCCCTGTTTATCTAGACCTCCCATCCAATCAGAACATGGTTAAAGAATTAAAAAGGGATAGGGTCATATATATATATATATATATATATATATATATACATGCCAGTTCCTTTTTAATTCTTGTTCAGTGTTCTGGACATCGACATAGTAAGCTGTAGTATTGGTGTGTATTTAAAAAGAATGTTAGCAATGTTGTAAGTGGAATCAACATTTTTAGAACCAAAGAAGAAAAAATAAAATACAATAAAGTGTAGTATTTCACAACATTTGCATATAGATTATCCTGGTAGGCTGAAACTTATACTGCACACTGACAATATATTAATGCAGAGATCATCACCCCATCTCTGTTTGAGAATGCCACTTGACAGGAAGATGAAGTGATGACCTCTGCATGCTGATATAATAGGCGTTTGGTAAAAGCCTCAGCTGACCACTGGAAAAAGTGAGTGCAATCTAAGATATTCTGGCCTCGATTGAATTTTGTGTGGTAAAACATTTGGAAGGGCAAAATTGGCTACAGACCGACAAAAAATGTCTCAGTAGATATTCAATTGCCCTACCAGCTGAAACCAAATGGAAGTTAGGCCACCGAAAAGGACTTGCTGCCAAACATCCGTTTTGTCTGTTAAATTCACAGAATTCCGCTAAATAGCATCAATAATGGGGACATCAAAAAAACTAATGATCTGAGCCTGACATTTCAAGCACTGAGTGATATCTCAAAAACAAAGTCACCCACCCAAGTAATAACCCTACACTACCCCTGACAGTGAAGTGCAACAATACTACACCTCTGTAGGCCTCTGTTGTTGTTTTTTTTTTTTTAAAAAACAAGCCTGAGAAAAAAAAATGCCTGAGTGGCCTAGTGCCATCAGGTCATGTCAAATGCCATGTGTTACTGAGAAATTTGCAAAATTGAAATGGCTGTTCTTGCTACTTTGGCTAAGTTGTTTAAACAGCAGGATGATTAAGCAGCTCAAAGGGAATTGAATCAACAACAGCAGTAAAATAGGTGATGAATGATCAAGGTTCCACTTGCCACTACTAGCTACAGTGATGCATCTGAGTCAGAAGAAGCCCCACGACTATCCCCCACAACTTCAGGTATATATTTATAAAAGAAGAAGTTGACCAATAATGCTTCTCCATCTGCCCCTCCTCCAAAATCATAAGTGTGTTGTCAGAATATAAATTTTTTTCTTGAGAGCTGAAACTGTGCCACTCATCGGTAACTGAAATGTGCACAGTGTATGTGGTAAATAAGGGGAGCCCTGGGAATAATGGGCACATTTGGACTCACTTCAAACACCTGGCATAACTGTAACCAAACACAATGACGCTTAGGGTCTCCAATGTGAAATCATCCCACCAGAAACCAAGTACTGCTGCTGTAACTATGCCCCTTGTCCATTCCCCACTAACAACACGTGCCAACTTGCAGACAGTTTAATAATCATGAACCCTCCCTGTTACCAGCTTAGTGTATTCTGTGGGATGGAATCTCCTTAGATGCTGCTTGATGCCCTGCTTGCGATTATCCTTTCTTTCTCACTTTCTCTTCCTCCTCAGACTCACTGGATGCATCATAATCCTTCCAGTTCTTCAATTTTTTTCAGATGGCTGCTCATCCTGTTAGCCTTAATTTTGCTAAATAAGTCACTGCAAAACAGCCAATCACCCTCTCTGTCTTTCTAGCTGTTGTGTTCTGTTTCATTTCCTGCACATGTCACACTTTTTGCACAAAAAAAAAATGTAAGTAAAGGGGCGGTAAGTTTGTAGACATTAAAAAAATAGCGAAAACATTTTGACAGTAGGCTTGAAAATCGCAAAGATATTAAGGGCTTTGCTGGCTGATTTTCCAGCAAAAAAGTGGACAATCACATGGTTTTCATGGATTTTTTTCATGGGGGCACAACAAGACCATTCACACACCCCTAATGGAGAGAAGGGGGTGGGATAATTTTGATCTTAAATAACATTCCTTTATAAAACCATTAACCCAAACCGGCTGATGTGTCAATCCACCATGGAGGGGTTAATAGGTTGGAATAGAAGGGGTGGGGGATAGAGAGTCGGTTTGAGACATCACATCTTATATTAGGCAATGTGAATTAAGCTCTCCATTGGCAGTGAGTCTGTAATGCCTTTCATTGCAAACTCCTATGAAAACAGAGGATAAGGAGGGTGTGTGTGTGTACGTGTGGGGTATATTTCAGGGCACTAGGCAACACAGAGGTTCAGGCAAGCAATGAAAAGGACTCTGATACCCTCCACTGCACCTGCCTGGACCAGGTGTAAGAAAACAGGTGCATAGATCACATGATTACGCTGCATCTATTTATCGTCAGCATTGTGCCTAGGTGCAAACATATTCTGATGATGCAATTTTACCTTAGTATGCCTAACTGTCTAAGAGAATGGAAAGAGAGCAGAGATGCAATTTTCTTCAGATAGTCTTTGTACAAAAATGGAAAAGTGGGTGCTGTCCACTTTTCCCCTAGGGGAAGACAAATGACTCTGAAATCCCTCTAAAAATATGAGTAGGTGTCTCCAGTGTTAAATATCTTCACAGTATACATATATGGATGTCATGTCCATGCGTGCAGACATGACAGTTGCAGCAGGAACACAGGACCTAAACTCAGCCTATTGCATATGGTATCTTAACACTTTGAAGAAAAGAGAGATGTCCACAGTGCAGTACATTGCTTCTCAATTCATTGTGCAGCCTCTGGTATTTAAAGGGTGAAGTAGACTCTTTCACTTTGCCTGCTTCAGTTTAAAAAACTGCCAGAAACTGTCATGTCCACCTCCATATTATCTCTGAAACAAAAGAACAGATTCAAAATTCATAGGCCCATTAGACATTTTCTGGAAATAAGGTAAGCAAGGGGTATTATTAGGAGATATTTGTTCTCCTCTGAGTTCCATATCTTTGCTCATATGACTGCTTGTGATGTGTGTATATTTACTCCATATGTGTTCCTGTTCTGTAAACTAGTTTCTTTTATCTAAATGACTATTTAAATGTCTTTTCGATGTTTAGAAGACAATATTTTATACATAAATAATATTTCTTCATTGGATTTCCCTGTAAAAATGATTGCAGTCTGATTATTTTTCAACTAGTGGTATAAGTGTGAATAATTCAGACTCTACTCTAAGATATGTGCTCACTCCATGGTATCAAAACAAATGTGATGGTATTTGAAAAGTTAGCTTTGGATGATAAATTGCTTAGTGTGATGGGAATGAAATCTAGAGCTGTATAGATGGATATTTCTGGCTGTTGGTTTCTTATAAATAGATGTGTGGATTTTGGAGCTTTCTAGTTTAACAGTGCCATATAAGTTTAAATGTTTTGCAGTTTAATCCATTTTGTGTTTGACAGAAATGTGAAATTAGTTGAAATATTTGTAAAGTGTCAAGTTATTTTCTACTTCGATTCATATGATAAATATATCATATGTGTATGTAAAATTTATTGGAGTTTCTGCCTAGGAACTAAAAGCAGCCATCAAGTGATTCATAGATTATGCTGATAATTCTCATAACAGTTTTTATAATTTTTAGGTATATTGTATTGTTAAAGAAAGTATACTGTAATCATGAAAAGGAATATATTGTACTAGTTGAAGAGCCCATTAAACGGGCCACAGTGCCACTGCCAGCCGGTCGCGGGGCAGTCATGCGCATTAGAGACTGCCCACGCCACGGCCGATACAGAGAGCGTACAGCTCTGTATCAGCCGTGGCACGGGCTGTCTCTACCGTGCATGACTGCAGCACACACAGCAGTCACTACTGCACATGACTGTGTCGTTACACACATTTTAGCGAATTATTATATAGGATAGAAAGGAGAAGGATGTTTACTGATGACTTCAGGCATGTATTTTGGCAACAAGTGTGGTTTTCGGGAAAGTTTAAAGCATGCTGTCATGCCATATTGATTTCCTCTATTGCAATAATAACATTCTTTTGGCACATAGTTATTTAACCCCTTAACGACAGGCACCTTGCAGTCCGTTAAGGACCACGGAGCATTTTTTTTTTTTTGAGGCTGCGTTCCGGACTCCCCAAATGGCGTGCAGCCGCGAGGGGAGCCTGGAATTCCATGACGGTCCAGTTCCATCATGGGTTGTTAAAGGTATAACAACCCATGACGGAACAGGACCGTCATGGGTCCTTAAGGTGTTAATCTGGCCAAGTTTTGTGCAGAAGTCTTGTAGATCGTGTCTTAAATATTGCAACTGGTCAATTGCACCATACTGTTTATATTTATGATCAAACTGCAATTTTAAGATACCAGCTGCCAGTCTTAATCTCTCTCTCACCTTTCAAGTATTTACTGTTATATTACCTTAAATTGGGTATCTTCTTCTAAGGCCAAGATATAGGTTTTTAAATATCAGTTGCAGACTAGTGCTATTATTTTATGCTCAATTGTTAGTGCGGAAGTCAGAATGTCGCCACGGCGACACCAGCAGCAGGAAGCAGGAACAAGGCAGGTCTCTGTAACAAGCCGGTTCAGGTCACAGAGCAGGAAGTCAGCCAGGCCGGGTCGGATCACGGAGGTGGTTCTCAGACAAGCCAAATCACTCACGAAAAGGAACGTCAGCCAATCCGGGTCAGAACATGGAGGAGATTCTCAGACATGCCAGATCAGTCACAAGCAGGAACGTCAGCCAAGCCGGGTCAGATCACGAAGCAGGAACTTAGGAGCGTAGTCAAAATAGGCCAAATCGGTACACAGGAATCAGGAACACAGCAACAGCAACACTGGCTCTGGAACACCACGGAAGGGCACCTGACAGGTGTCAATGGCCAGGCATAAAAATGTCACCAGGGGCGGGCCAAACAGACTCAGCCAATCACAGCGCACCACAAGCGAGAGTGACAGAGAGAGATCATGGGCACCGTGATAGATGCCAGTGCTCTGCCTGCCAGTGTGTCTTGTGATTCTCGGGGATAGGAGGTAATGATGCCAAGTATGACAACAGGGGACTGTAAGTCACAATAGCCATCCCCAAGCAATTGCGCCACTACTTCTAATAATAACATCCAGCAACTATAAATTAAGAGTGTTAGGAGTGAGGGATGGATGATATTAGTAGTGAGGTAGACTCAGAGATTGAAATTGATGTGGTTGGTATTAGCGATAGTGATAATGAAGCAGTGGATAGGACTAGCGTGACCACAGTAGATCCTCCTGCTGATGCTTAGGTGGTAGGGGAAGTAGGGATGGATGAAAATGTTTGCCTCAAATCAAAATTCCAGTTATTTCACCTAGATCATTCCTTTGAAATCAATGGAAACATTGAATTTATACACAATACATTACAAATGTTATTTTATTTCCCAAAGGCATAGTATAAAAGGGATATGAGGGTGTCTGTGTTGGTGGAGTGTGGGGAAACAATCAGTTGAACAGGGATTCTTCCCCAGACTCCACCAACACAGGCATCCTCATACCCTCATACTATCCCTTTGAAAACATTTTCTATGTGTTGTGTGTAAATTAAATATTCCCATTGATTTCAACGAAATGAGCTAGGCAAAAAAGTGGAAAAACTGCACTTTGCACAGGAAATTATTTGCCAAGCAGGAAGTGCCTTTACTGCCAATTTTTGCTTGAGGTGAACATTTACATTCATCCCTACTGTCATGTACAGCAGTTTGGTTGAACCATTACACATTCCTCCATCATGCCATCAACACTACAGTGCAATTCGTTGTCGTCTTAAAGTGGATCTATCACCACGTGACAAGTTTTTATCAATATGTAGAAGAGTTAGCGAATAATAATAAAATGTTTTTTTTTTTTAAATAAAAAACCTTATTTGCGAGAATATTACATTTTAAAGTATGCCCAGCAGCCTACTTCCAGCTAAACTGCTCTTGCTGCAGTTTGCAGCAACAGCCTCTGCTCCCGTCACTTCCTCCACAGCATCCTCCGATGATGGAGGCATTCTGTTAGTAAGCTGGAGCGATCTCATTGGCTAGATATCGATCTCTGCCAATGAGATCACTCCAGCTTACTAACAGAATGCCTCCATCAGTGGAGGATGCTGGGGAGAGTGATGGGAGCAGAGGAAGAGCAGCAAGAGTCATGTACCCAGAAGTAGGCTGCTGGGCATACTTTAAAATGTAATTTTTGTGCAAATAAGTTTTATTATTATTCACTAACACTTTATCATGGTGCACGTGCTCTCTTGTTTTTGTTTTTCTGTCAGTTATCCTGTGTAATGCTCTCATTGGTTGCCCTGTGTTGAGCCCGCCCAGTATGGCCTTTATATACTGGTCTCCTGCACCCACACGGTGCCCTTTCGTGGTGTTCCTGTGCCAGTGCTAACTAACTGCTCAGAGTTCCCAGTGTACCGACTTGGTCTGCCTGACTACTCTTTAGTATCTGCTCCTGTGTATCGACCTGGCCTGACTGACGTTCCTGTTCCTGTACACCGACCCGGCTTGATCGATGTTCCTGCTTCCTTTGTCCTTGTCGCCTCGGTGACATTCTTAGTCCTCTGACAATCCGGTTACCATTGGCTTGTCCTCCGCCTCTGCTCCGGCAGGTTGCCAGTGTTGTCTCAGTTACTGCTCCGGCAGAGTGCCTCTGGCCTAGTCCTCCGCTACTGTCATACCGGTTTCAAGTGTGTGCCTCCGTGATTGCTCTGGTAAAGTGCCATTGGCTTGTCCTCCGCTACTGCTCCGGCAGGTTGCCTGTCTTGTCTCAGTTACTGCTCTGACAGAGCGCCTCTGGCCTAGTCCTCCGTTACTGTCATACCGGTTGCAAGTGTGTGTCTCCGTGATTGCTCCGGTAAAGTGCCATTGGCTTGTCCTCCACTACTGCTCTGGCAGGTTGGCAGTGTTGTCTCAGTTACTGCTCTGGCAGAGCGCCTCTGGCCTAGTCCTCCGCTACTGTCATACCAGTTGCAAGTGTGTGCCTCTGTGATTGCTCCAGTAAAGTGCCATTGGCTTGTCCTCCGCTACTGCTCCGACAGGTTGCCAGCGTTGTCTCAGTTACTGCTCCGACAGAGCACCTCTGGCCTAGTCCTCCATTACTGTCATACCGGGTGCAAGTGTGTGTGCCTCCGTGATTTCTCCAGTAAAGTGCCACTGGCTTGTCCTCAGCTACTGCTCCAGCAGGTTGCCAGTGTTGTCTCAGTTACTGCTCTGGCAGAGCGCCTCTGGCTTAGTCCTCCGTTACTGTCATACCGGTTGCAAGTGTGCACCTCCATGATTGCTCCGTTAAAGTGTCATTGGCTTGTCCTCCGCTACTGCTCCGGCAGGTTGCCAGTATTGTCTCAGTTATGCTCCGGCAGAGCGCCTCTGGCCTAGTCCTCTGTTACAGTCATACCTTCACACATGATGTTCATTGATGAACTTTAACTCCTGCAGTGCCGGAATCCTGGGAACCTACTTCTCTTGCCTGACCTGTGTCAGTATATACTGTCTGTACCTTAATGTTATGCTGGACCTGTGTGGGCATTGAATAAATTTACCTGTCGTGTGTCTGTACTATACTGTTGTATACTACAGGACCTGTGAGGGTTCTTACTGTATTGTTTTATTCAATAAATCTGTATTTTTATCCTAACCACTGTGTCTGTGAGTCAAACAAACCATTACAGTACGAAAGGGCCATGACCTCAGAAAATAAAGGTGAAGGTAATACACAGAACATCCACTGGAGGATGGATGTGCATGAGCAGCGTTTGGATCAGTTGGCATTGGCCATACAAACTCTTCTTGAGCGTACGGTGCACCTTGATAAGCCTGTTCCAAATCCGGTGGTCTCCCCAGTTTAGACACCGGAAAGTGAGCCTGTGACTTTGGTTGCCTCAGTCAGAGGGTTAACCGCTTCTGCTCCGTTGCCACTCAGATACGATGGTGAACCCAACTTATGCAGAAGGTTTATTAACCAACTTGAGATATTTTTGGAGTTAACCCCTCATGCCTTTCCCAATGACCATAGTAAAGTCTGGTTTATGATATCTTTACTGACCGGCAGAGCCCTGGCATGGGCCAATCCCTTATGGGAGAATGCTAAACCTTGCACCAAGAATTTCAGGAAATTTGTGCAAACATTTCGGAGAGTATTTGAAGTTCCTGGTAGAACCACCTCTGCTGCTAAACGTTTGATGGAGATACAACAGGGCAATCGTACGGTGGGCGACTACACCATAGAATTTCGTACATTAGCAGCAGAGGTAGGTTGGAATAATGAGGCAATGGTGGCAGCATTTGCCCAAGGTCTGGCTGACCATATCAAAGATGAGTCCGCAGTGAGAGAATTGCCTAGTGATGTGGATGAATATATTGACTATGCCATTCTGATTGACTCTCAGATCCATGAGAGACTTGTGACTAAAAACCATAGGCTACGGCCTAAAAGCAGCGGGCATAGCAGTCTTTTGAGCCCACCCACCCTTCCCTGTTTGCCTAAACCTCTTGACCTTAAACAAGAATCCTGTGAACCTATGCAACTAGGTTTTACCAGATTAACCAGGGAGGAACAGGCACACCGCAGGAGGCAGGGGTTATGTTTGTACTGTGGTAACGCTGGGCATATGTTACGTACCTGCCCCATACGTCCGGGAAACAAACACACCTAGGGTACCTTGGGGGACAGGCCCTAGGTGGTGTTCAACAGTCCCTAGACCCAATCATGCAGAAACCCACGATCCAGGTTGTATTTACTTCGGCAGAACATTCAGTGGCTCTGATTCATTCTGGCGTGGCCGGTTATTTCATGGATAGTTCCTTTGCTGCGCTACATAAAATTCTGCTGGTTAAAAGGGAATCGCCCTTAGCCATTGAGGCCATTGATGGCAGACCATGAGAACCAGCTCAGATTACGATGGAAACCATTCCACTGCCTATGACGATTGGGGCCCTCCACAGAGAGGAACAGCAGTTCCAGATAATCCATTCCCCTCACCATGCGGTCATTCTGGGGTTCCCTTGGTTGCATCTGCATAACCCCCAGTTTGATTGGCAGAGTTGTGAGTTTACTTCCTGGTCTCAGTATTGCATGAAGCATTGTGTGTCTCATCCTGTCAAGATCCTGTGTGCCAGCTGAATACCACCAATTCAGTGACGTTTTTAGTAAGGGAGAGGCTGGCACCTTGCCCCAGCACAGGACATACAATTGTGCCATTGATTTGCCCTCGGGGGTGGTGCCCCCTAGGGGACCCACGTACCCACTGTCATGCAAAGAGAATCGTGCTATGGAGGAATACATTGAGGATGACCTTAAGAGAGGAATCATTAGGAAATCTACCTCGCCTGCTGGTGCTGGGTTCTTCTTTGTTAAAAAGAAGAGTGGCGAGTTAAGGCCGTGCATTGATTATCATGGGCTAAATATATTAATGCCCAAAAATGCCTATCCTATACCACTCATCACCGAACTATTTGACAGGTTAAAAGGTTCTTCCATTTTTACAAAATTAGACCTACGTGCGGCCTATAACCTGATCAGGATAAAAGCTGGGGATGAGTGGAAAACGGCATTTAATACCAGATCCAGCCATTATGAATATCTAGTTATGCCATTTGGTCTCTGTAACGCACCTGCGGTGTTTCAAGAATTTATTAATGATATCCTCCGTGATATGCTACAGTCCTGTGTGGTATTCTACCTTGATGTTATACTTGTACACTCGGCTAATATGTCCCAACACATCAAGGATGTGTCCGAGGGTTGCTCCGCTTGCGCAAAAATAAACTATTCTGTAAAATGGAAAAGTGCGAGTTTCAAGGGTCCAAAGTGCCTTTTTTGGGTTTCGTGATCGCTAAGGAGGGTATCGCTATGGATCAGGAGAAACTCGCAGCCGTATTACAATGGCAACTGCCCAAAGGGTTAAAGGTGATCCAGCGCTTTTTGGGGTTCTCCAGTTATTACAGAAAGTTTATCCAGAATTTCTCCACTATTGTGAAGCTACTGTCTGACCTCAAGCACATGGGTGCTAATCCTTCCCAATGGTCTGAGGCAGCCGAGCATGCCTTTGAGACACTGAAATCCGCTTTCGCATCTGCTCCTGTACTGTCCCACCCCAACCAGTCCCTTCAATTTACGCTGGAGGTCGATGCCTCTGAGATTGGGGTAGAGGCAGTACTATCTCAACGCCCGGTGGCAGGGGGCGCTCTCAGACCATGTGGGTTTTTCTCAAAGAAGTTGTCTAGTGCCCAAAGTCATTATGAGATTGGTGACAGAGAACTGCTGGCTATCATTCTTGCCTTGTAGGAATGGCGTCACCTACTGGAGGGTACCAGAAGTCCTGTGCTAATCCTAACTGACCACAAAAACCTGACCTATCTTTCAGAGGCTAAGAGATTGTCCTCTCGACAGGACAGATGGGCTCTGTTTCTATCCCTATTCAACTTCGTAGTATCATACTTGCCGGGCTCCAAGAATGTTAGGTCTGATGCCCTGTCTAGACAATTTGGGCCTGAAACTGATAGGGACGAGGTCCCGGTACCCATTATTCAGCCTGACCGCATCCTGGCTACCCTACGTACTAGTATCACTTCGCCACTGGAGAAGAGATTCTGGCCACCCAGGCTATGGCCCCCTTGGAAACCCCAGTGGGCAAGTGTTTTGTTGATGAGCCATTCCGTACCCGTTTACTCGAAACATACCACTCATCTAAGGCTGCTGGGCATATTGGGAGGGATCAACTAATATGGTCTCTCTCACAAGTTTTCTGGTGGCCCTCTCTGAGGGCTGACTGTTCTGCATTTACCGCAGCCTGTGCCACCTGTGCTCGTGCCAAGACCCCTAGACACCTAGATTTCCTGGGAGAATTGCCAGTGTCTAGGGAGTATTCGTTCATCCTGATGGTGGTTGACAGGTTTTCTAAAATGGCTCATTTCGTGCCCCTCCCTGGCCTTCCCTCTGCCCAGGAGTTAGCTGTTGTTTTCGCTAAGGAAGTGTTTTGGGTACATGGGGTACCTAGAGTTCTGGTATCCGACCGCAGGAGCCAATTCGTATCCAGATTTTGGAGAGCATTCTGGGAACAGATGGGCATTCAACTGTCCTTTTCCTCTGCCTAACATCCCCAGACCAATGGGGCCGCTGAGCGTGCCAATCAGGGACTGGAGCAGTTCCTGCACTGTTTTGTCACAGATCATCATGATAACTGGGCAGACCTGTTGCCGAGGGCAGAGTTCGCCAGGAACTGTGCGGTCAATTCATCATCCAGGAGCTCCCCGTTTCTCATAAACTACGGGTTCCAGCCATGTTTGCTCCTGGACTCCTTCCAGTCACAACAGATTCCAGCTCTGGACGAGCACATAGAGCAACTCCACTCCACTTGGGCACAGGTTCAGAGGGCCCTCAGTCAGTCATTCCAGCGTCATCAGCGCCACGCCAACCATAGACGCCTGCCAGCGGTCTCCTTTCAGGTTGGGGACAGGGTATGGCTCTCCTCCAGAAACCTCAAGTTGCAAGTTCCGTCTAACAAATTGGATCCCCGGTTTATTGGCCCATTCAGGGTGATCCGTAAAATTAACCCTGTTTCATATGCCTTGGATCTCCCTGTGTCTATGCGCATTCATAATGTGTTCCATGTATCTCTTTTGAAACCTTTGGTATGCAACCGCTACACTACCACTCCTGTTGTTCCCGGCCCGGTAGAGGTGGAGGGTCAGGAGGAGTATGAAGTTCAAAGCATTATTGATTCACGCAGATTTAGAGGAAAATTGCAGTACTTGGTCCATTGGAAAGGCTATGGCCCTGAGGAACGTTCCTGGGTTGATCAGAAGGACCTTCATGCTCCTAGATTACTGCGCATTTTTCACTCTACATATCCTCTGAAGCCAGTTCCCTCTTCCAGGAGAGGGGGTCTTTGAGAGGGGGGTACTATCACGGTGCCCGTGCTCCCTTGTTTTTGTTTTTCTGTCAGTTATCCTGTCTAATGCTCTCATTGGATGCCCTGTGTTGAGTCCGCCCAGTATGGCCTTTATATACTGGGCTCCTGAACCCACACGGTGCCCTTTCGTGGTGTTCTTGTACCAGTGCTAACTAACTGCTCAGAGTTCCCAGTGTACTTACTTGGCCTGCCTGACTACTCTTCAGTATCTGCTCCTGTGTATCGACCCGGCCTGACTGACGTTCCTGTTCCTGTGTACCGACCCGGACCGGCTGACGTTCCTGCTCCTGTGTTCTGACCCGGCCTGGCTGACGTTCCTGTTCCTGTGCACCATTCCTGCTTCCTTTGTCCTTGTCGCCTCTGTGACATTCTTAGTCCTCTGACAATCCGGTTACCATTGGCTTGTCCTCCGCCTCTGCTCCGGCAGGTTGCCAGTGTTGTCTCAGTTACTGCTCCGGCAGAGCACCTCTGGCTTAGTCCTCCGTTACTGTCATACTGGTTGCAAGTCTGTGCCTCCGTGATTGCTCCGGTAAAGTGCCATTGGCTTGTCCTCCGCTACTGCTCCAGCAGGTTGCCATTTTGTCTCAAGTTACCGCTCCAGCAGAGCGCCTCTGGCCTAGTCCTCCGCTACTGTCATACCGGTTGCAAGTCTGTGCCTCCGTGATTGCTCCGGTAAAGTGCCATTGGGTTATCCTCCGCTACTGCTCCGGCAGGTTGCCAGTGTTGTCTCAGTTACTGCTCCGGCAGAGCACCTCTGTCTTAGTCCCCCGTTACAGTCATACCGGTTGCAAGTGTGTGCCTCCGTGATTGCTCCAGTAGTGCTCATTCTACCTCAGTTGAGCTGGCAGTTCACGTATGTTTGCTGACCTTGGCTTGTTAAAGTATCATTCCAGTACCTTCACACATGGGTCTGTTTACCATCATTGATGAACTTTAACTCCTGCAGTGCCAGAATCCTGGGAATCTACTTCTCTTGCCTGACCTGTGTCAGTATATACTGTCTGTACCTTCATGTTATGCTGGACCTGTGTGGGCATTGAATAAATTTACCTGTCGTGTGTCTACACTATACTGTTGTATACTACAGGACCTGTGAGAGTTCTTACTATATTGTTTTATTCAATAAAACAGTGTTTTTATCCTAACCACTGTGTCTGTGAGTCAAACAAACCGTTACACTCTTCTACATATTAATAAAAACTTGTCATGTCAGAGACTTTGTCCTGGAGGAGCATAGAGGGTTAAATTTAATAGCAGAATTTCCTGAAAACAAAATGTGTTAAAATGATCTCATGTTTGAACAATGGCCCATTGGTCCAAGGTAGGGAGAAAAATAACTAAATGACAGTAATAGTGATGGATAGAGAATTGCAGACAACTATGGTGCCAAGCAGTAATATTATCTTATGGGAGAATCTTCAAGTTTTAAACAGAGAATCCCTCCTCTCTGAAAAGTGACATCTTTATTTGACGTAAGGTCAAAGATAACAAGCCAAATTTGTGATAGAAAACAGAGAAGTTATCATTTTAGGTGTGAATTTTAATGTAGAGTAAGAGTGTCCTCTATAGTTTGGATAGCATCATAACTGGCTTCTAACATTCCTTGTATATTTAGGGATAATATAAATATCCAATCAGGGCGTACTGGTGATGTCATGGTATAATGAGATAGATCTCTGTCCAATCATTGGGAATGGGTGGAGAGTACTGATAAGGTAAAATTTGACTAATATAATGCCAAGAGAAGGTAATGTCTCTCTCTTAGTTCCTGGTTGAAAATTCTGATAACATATGGTCCTGGCTCTGGTACATAACTGAGAGATTCAAAGGAACACTGAATTTGGTAACTATATAATTTATTCATTTAAATTCATTTAAGTCCAGATTTGTCTTATAATTGTCTTAAGTGGACTGGCCGACCATTTGGGATCAATTATAATAAGTTATATTAGCTCTAGATTTCTGGAATTAAACAGTTGATATATTTATTGGTAAACTGTTATATTTTGCCAAATAAGTGTAATATAGTTATACAGCGTGGGTTATATATTAGTTAATATAATTCTTGGTATTCCTAGAATAATATATTGTGGTTCTGGGAAGATTATAATAGCTAATATTTGATTGAATCCAGTTATTAACCCTTTAACCGCTATTTTGTCTGTTGTTAGTGGTGTTTTCTTTGGAGTTCTTTGTGCATGTGCTAGGCCTATCTTTTGTAAATAGGAAGTTTTCACTTTCACTAGACAAAAGAAACAGCCTTCTGGGTGTGGCACCTTATTTTAAATCAGTGGATTAACCCTTGGAGTGCCTATAGGTTTTATATATATTGCTATCGTCATATTTAATATATATGTTGCATGAAGTTGGTATACTTTCTAGACATATATTATTGAATTAATTCTAAGTAGATTCTTGGTATAATCCCTGCTTGACTATATATTCATTGCAATTTATATGTTTTATTCAGAAGGTATGCAATATTGGAAATCAGTACATAATTAAATTATAGTGATTTAATCTGTAATTTAATCTCTAAATCTGATTATTATTATATATATGGTATAAGGATAATTGTCAGAAAACCTGGCTCATATTGAGCTAATTCATCTCACAATACACCTTAAATTGTAATTAGCATAGTTTATACAGTTTCTGGGGCAGAGGATATTCATATACACTGCTGCCAACTGTATTTTATTAATTGTAAGGATCAATTAACTTTTTCTATGCTATTGAGTGCAATTATTGTTATTTAATACCTCTGAATATACCTATGTGTGGTTAACCCTTTCACTGCTGGTAATCCTCATGGTAATAATTGTGGTTTGGTTTACTATGTATCTATTATAAGTGCTAATCACTCATTTATCTCATTGTTGCTGATACTTTTTATATATAGTATATTGTATTTTAATAAATTATATATATTTTTGCACAAATATGCGGGATTGATTATTTCTATCAATTCTTTACTGTGAAGTAGCGTGTCAATACCTAATAAAGTAGAAAGTTCTCAAAATTATTTTATATTGTCATTTATCTATTTATGTAAAGGTATCCAACCTGATTGGTTCTCTTGTTTTAACCCTTTGGATACCTTCATAATAAATAGTCCAACAGTCAAGTGGTGATATTTCCACTTTAAGTGTTTATATTTCTGGTGGTGGTGTGGGAGCTTTTTATGGCACTTGATCTTGGCATGCATCCTCCTCCCTGTAACAGGACTATAGTCTCATCAGAAGTAAATTGTTTATAGGTACAAAGTGGTTTGTGACAGCACAAGAACCTTTGGTTCAGTATGCCATTGAGTTCCATACACAAGCAAATTATGGTTACTTGGTAGAAAGCACTCTTAATTAAAATAGTCTTCGGAAAGGGACTCTGTGAGAAATTGAAATACGAGTTAACTGTTCATTACCTTTTCGAAACTCTTAAGGACCTGATTTCACTCTGTACTACTCTGTATATTGTCATAACAGAGAGACACTATGAAAGACAAAGAGCTATTTACATATACCCTCTTCTTGCTGAAACATCCGTCTTGAACCCCAATCCCAACCACCAAGCCATTCTGAATCTCAAGCTTCTTCTGAGCATTTGGAGCTTGGATGTCTAATTCACCTCTCCTAAGAAGAAAAGATCTGTAGGTGCAATCTGGGTCTCTACAAATCTGTGATGCCACAGATTAAGCCTCCTCATGCCCAGTGAAGCCAGGATAATCTTAAGACTTGGCTTTGCCTGAGGGAGCTCCAATAAGCATACACTCCATCCTTGCAAGCATGTTCCATCTCTCATTATTGGCTCTGGCCCTGTCTTGGTCAGAAGGACATGTTTCTACTCTGGCTTTCCTAGAATCTGGATATGCAGGACTGTTTACTGATGAGACTTTTGCTATACAGCACAATATTTCTACTATGGCAAAAAACCCAGTCAGATAACCACTGTTAATGCCACTCCTTGGTTACATGTTGTACCTTCAAACCATTGTTGGAGGCCTGCATCAGGAAATAACCAACTTTGAGGTAATCTTCTCTTTACCACAGAATCCCATGATCCTGGGATACATCTGACTATGTCTTCATAACAAACTGTTTTTGCTCCTGAAGACATGGTCACCAACATAAAGCTTCACCAACTTTCTCATAAGTTCAGCCCTCTACAGAGGACCTTTCAAGATTCTCTAATGCATCAACCAGGTGTTCTAGAAACTGGAGATTCCACCAAACCTCAGGATCTTTCATGACTTCCAAGTCTCTGTGTAAATGTAACAGATTCTTTCAGTCTACTCCTCCCCCTCCTCCTGTGTCTGTAGATGGACACAAGGAATTTGTCGTTGATAAAAATCTGGAGGTACCCTTCAATATGTGGTAAACTGGGAGGGTTATGGCCCAGTAGTCAATGTTCCAGCCCAGAGAGATCCCCAGAGCACAGATTTGCCAACACCATAACTGGAGCTGGGAAATGTGTCCCCCATGGCCACGAGCAGCACTTTGAAGATGTTGTTGGTAATCTGCACATGCAGATCATTGCTGACATGCCAGTTGTGTGATCCCCATCCCTCCTCTTCTTCACAATGTTTGTTTTCACACATACTATACATTATGCACAGTGCAGTTGTTCAGAACTGCACAGTCCTTCCCTGCCCCCAATGACATGTATTCCAACATCCATGATTTTATGGGAGTAGGAGGCTGAGTATGTTGACTACACCTGAAGTGGCTTGGTTCTTTGTTGCTGCTGCTACCACTCCTATCTCCAGCACTATAGCAAAAACCACCACCATCACAAATCCCATGTTACTACTGCTGAATCATCTCAGTCACACTACTCCCATCACCATTACCACCATTCATTATGGGCAAGGTAGATACAGAAGCTGCTGTGACATATGATACTCCAATAACTCAGAAGCTGGAACTAAATCAGCAGAAAACACCATAATATCACAGATGGGTGGCATATGTTCCTCACTGGTAATGGTGACATACTACTGGCATGGCTTCAACCAGGTCCTGACTTCGTGAAACATTTGCATTGCTGTAATTCTGCAAACTATTTTTCTGAAAGGCTTTCTCTATTATAATTAAAATGGAAAACAAAAGTAATTAGTAATTAGCCTGTCAATCATTTTACCAAAGGGTTTCCTTCCATATAAGCCTGAAAACAATTGCTCGAGATATAGATAATGTGAAAATAAAATGTGGATCTAAATGTGGTTGATGCAGATGGTGGCGTTTTGGCACTGGAGATATAGAATATATGATTACAGCACTGGTCCTTTCTGGTGGCTGGCAGAGGCTTGGCAGCTATGATGTTGCCCACTTGTTGTCAGTGCTGATGTTATTTGTAGATACACCATATGCTTCTGTGGCTTGTGTGTTTCCATTGACTTGATACACTGATACATGATAATCTGATGGTACTAGATGCTGGCTCATTTTTAAAAATATTTGTCTACTCACACTGATGCTGTATAGTAGGGATGGGTGAAAAGTCAAATTTTGTTCCTGTGGGAAATTCTGCACAAAAAAATTCTGCTTTTCTGCAGAATTACACTAATAGAAAAGTATTTTTTCTTGCTTTTCCTCTATAGCTTGAAATATTCTTATGAAAATATTTAAATATTCTGCCTATATTTCCTCTATGGGGAGGCATTTCTAGCCATCACAGAATCAAAAACCAGAAGTTCTGCCTCTGCCAGTGTCGAGGGTTACATAGAGCCATGAGAAAGAGAGAGAGAGAGATAGAAAAATGATGGACAGAAAGAGAAAGAGAGAGGTAGAAAAAATATAAATAGATAGTATATCAATGCCATTGGTGCCATCCAGGAACATATGCATCCATTTGTGACAAATTAGTTCCTCCTGCTGAGTCATCTGAGTATGTTACAACGGCTTATGCAGTAGCAGCAGAACAACAAGTCACTTCAGGTGAAGTCAATCTATGCCTCCTCCTTCCACTCCCCTAAAATCAAAGGTGTTGGAATATGTTTTGCTAGGAGCAGACTGAACTGTACTATTCTGAACAATTGTAAGATGCTCAGTGTGAAAACAAACAGTGTGAAGAGGGGCAAAGACTGGCATCATACAACTTGCATGTCAACAACACTCATAAAGCACCTCCAAATTACCAACATCAACCTCAACATCATCATCGTCATTATGTTAAAACAGCTCCCAAGAAATCATATGCAGCCAGTCACTGATGGTGGGCGAGAGACTGGCTCTACACTTAATAAAAAATAGTTTGCTCTTCCCCAACAATCACGTTGGCATATTCAGCAGGTTTTCTGTCTGCAGTCACAGATGCTTCCTTATGTCCTGAATCGTATTGCTCTCCACAACATTGCTAAGTGTTGTCATTATAGTGCACAATGTTGCATATTGAACAGGCCCTGCCCTCAAATTAATATAATCTCATACTCGTGATTTCAGGGCAGGGAAAGGTAAAGAGGGATTGGACTGTTTACTGTATCCACCTGAAGTGCCATCTTATTTTCTTCCTGCTGTATTGCTGGTAATGCTGAGCCTGCTCCTGCCTCACAGTACCAATGCTAGTACTCGGAAGTGGAACAGTTCCTTCCACTACTGCCTGCCCCATGTTATCATTGCCACTAGTTGGAAATCCTTCATCATCTGTCTCACTACTAGGGATGGGAGAAAAGTCAAGACATGCTTTCTTGGGAATTTTCATGGAAAACAAGCAATTACCAGCTTTTCCCACAAGAAATACCAGCAGATAGAAAGTACACAGGCAGCAGAGCTGCCACGCCACATATCATCAACAGCCCCTGGAGGAGAAGCACTAAGGTGTGATAAAGTGGAGATCATTTCTCTAGTGAGATCACTTGTCCAGTTTCTTTGTTATTCTGTTAAGCCTATGCACTAAGATCTCTTGGACTTTAAGGATCTTAGTGCATAGACACTATAGAATAACAAATGAACCGGAACATTTATCACACTGGAAAAGTTACCTCGGCTGTATCACCCTTTTATCACACCTTAGTGCATCACCCCCATGTTTGAATCCACACATTGCACTTTCTGTGGAAATACTGAGCATCAACTTTTTTTTTTCAATTGTTAGTAGGGTGTTATGGTTAATATTGGTAAAATAGAATAAAAACATAAACACATGATGATATTTTCTTTGTTGAATAAATGTACCTGTTTTATTGCAATAAATATTTAAGTAAAAAATTAACCAGAAAAATAGAAATGACAAGTCAGAAGATTGTGAATTCATTCAAAAGAATCAATTTTCCTTTTAAATGAGTTCTACAATCTTTACAAACGGGGTTGGAATGAAATGTAAAATGAAGAATCCCTTAGAGCAATAATACACTCTATGTATGAAATTCCATTGAATTAATTGACAAACATTTTAGTCAAGCTAAGTTGAGTGTCATACAGTTTGTCACTGTGTATTCCAAATGGTCCTATCCCTTGACTTCCTGACATTAGGTTTGGTAACACATCATAATTTTCAGACAGATGATTTTGTGTGACATGAGAAATGCATTCAATTACTTACCTTACTTAGATCTATCCATTCAGTTCACAGTTAGGAAAGCATAACTGATTTACAGCCTGTCCAGATTTTGACTCAAGAAAAGATTTAAATGTAAGTTTTCATTAACTTTTGGGCAAGATATAAAACCCATATCATATTGATTGCATTCTTAAAAAACATTTTTATGATATGTCATATTGATTAGTTATACCATAAGTTGAAAGCAGAGATAACACTTTATAACAACTTAGGTGATTTTGAAAGTAATTTCAAAATGAACTATATTTATATTAGACATTCTTTATTTAAAACTATAGCTTTCAAGTAGGAATGGGCAAAATGTTTTGCCCAAAACCAAAACGCCATATTTTGCCATCCTCTGGAATTCCCATTAGAACCTCTAAAATTGCTATTCCTTGCCAATTTATCAACAAGCATTATAATTTCATGAAAATATGAAAACACCTGTAAAACCATGTAAAAGGTGGATTTTCTACTTTTTTAAATATTTCCACAAATGTTTCCTCCTTGCTTTAGTATAAAAAGTAGGTATTGGCGAAAATTTTCACTTTAAACTGAAATCGCAGAATAATGGCACTTCCCATCTGGTGAATAATTTCACGCAAAAAGTGCAATGTTTCCTCTTTTTTCACCTTGTTCATAACAATGAACTCAAAGGGATCATTAAATTTACACACAACACATAACAAATATTATTTTATTTCCCAAAGGCATAGTATAAAAGGGGCATGGGGGTGCCTGTGTTGGTGAAGTGAGGAGAAATATTCAGTTGAACAGGGAATTTTTTGGGGGGCAGTTTGTTTACTGGGATTGGGGGGGGTAGTTAATAAAATAATAAATCCTAACTTAACCTTATTAGAGGCACAAACCCTTAAGAAACATTGATTTGTAGGACTTAGGCTTGCTTGACACAAACCCTAAGGAAACATAGATTTGTAGGACTTAGGCTTATTAGAAACAAACCCCGAAAACTTGTTTGTTTTTTTTGCAGGACTATGGGTTTTTTTATTATTTTTTTTTGGTATTTTTTAAAAGCACAAGCCCTGAGGCAGTAGCAGCAGAATAAGTAGCCCCTAGTATTTGTGGAAAAAAGAACAAGTTGGCCATTAAATCTTCTCCACCTGCCCCTTCTACAAATTTATCATGGGTGTGCTGTTATTAGAATATATTTTTTCCTTGATGGCAGGAACAGTGGGTCTCCTCAGCAACGGCAACTTACACAGTATGTGTGTCATAAATAACACCCTTATATAAGTTAGCCTGAATAGTTAGGTTATATATCGAATATGAGTAAGGTTTATTTTATTTTTTTTTAAGATCCTGTTAGATCTCTGCCCTGCACTTACTTCTGCATAGACTGTGGTTACCTGCTCTGTAACCGCAGTCCATCACTCTCCCTCTACCCAGCTTTCTCCCATGATGGAGGCTTTCTGCCTGTAAGATGGAGTGGTCTCATTGGCAGAAATCGATCTATAACCTAACTATTCAGGCTAACTTATATAGGGGTGATACACCTCCTTTAAGTAGCCCCAAGTCTATGTGGAGAAAAGAAGAAGTTGGCCAATAATTTTTCTCCACCTGCCCCTCCTCCAAAATCATGGGTGTGTTGTTATTAGAATAGTAATTTGTCCCTTGAGAGCAGGAACATTGCGTCTCATCAGCCACTACAATGTGCACAGTGTGTGTGGTAAATAACACCTGGGGGTACAACTGTATCCAAACACCATGACACCAGAGACCAAGTACTGGTGCTGTCACTATACCCTTTGTCCACACCCCGCTAAGGACACGTGACAACTTGCTGATAGTTTAATAGTAATGATGAACCCACCCTGCCTCCATCTAAGTATATTCTGCGGGATGGAATCTCCTCAGATGCTTCTTTGTGCCCTGCTTGTGATTCTCCTCCATCACACTGCCACATGTGGTCAGTGCACCACACATTGTGCAACTGTGGACACGAACTGTCACATCCTAACATCTACAGAGTGCCTGTTATTTGGCAGGGGAGGTAACAATGAATGACAGGGATTGGCAGAAGATGTAGTTACCCTAGAGGAAGAAAAAAATGTCATGGTGTATGTGTTTCATGTGTGTCATTAGGGCAGTTGTGTCAAGGTGTGTTTCCTCATTCCTTGTCTTACTGACTTGTCACAAATTGTGCACAGTTCAGTTGTTGATGACTGCACTGTGCCTACCTCAAGAGAAAAATAGTCCCAAACCCATGACTTCAGGGGATAGGGCCTCTATCTTCTTGTCCTTCACATTACCCTTCACTGTCTGGGGCAGAGGATGATGTTGCTGCTGTTGCTTTACTGCCTCAGAATCAGCACTGCAACTAGGACCAGGAGTATTGCTGCTGCTGGCAAGTGGAACCTGTCATAGTCCCGCATCACATGTTGACCCCATTCACACTGTGCCCATGGTGGTCTGTGGCACACTAGCTTGCTTCTCTGCATTCTGCTGCCCTTGCAACTCGGCAGCAGCAGTAATCAGAGCAGTTGCAAATTCAAAAAGCTCACTGCTGCTGGTGGTGGTGGTGGTGATGCCCATCCTCATTCCTGTCTCCCATTCCTTCTCAGTTTGGTCTAAAAAGGCACACTGTTGTGAAGGGAAGGGGACTCCCAGGGCCAGAGGAATGGTGTGGGCTCCCTTGAATGCTAGTCTGGATGCTATCAAATGCCTCCCCTACCACTACCCTAATACTTGTCCCACCAGTTGCTTCACCATTACTTTTACTACTACTAACACCAGCCACATCAAGTTCAGCCCCAGAGTCTTCCTCCTCAGACTCCCTAGTAATATGAGGATATTGATTACCCCCTCCTTCACTCCTAACACTAAAAAGCTGCTGGCACTTCTTATTAGTAGCAGTACTAGCACTGCTTTGGGACGGCAAGTGTGACTTAGGGTCCCCTGCTGTCACACTTGGCATCATCTACTCCTTCCCCCCTCCTGAGTATTTCAAGACACACTAGCAGCAGGTTCAGCACTGGCAGCAGAGGAAGCATGTCTGACATCAGGCACAGCACTGGTGGCAGCAGGGGAAACACATCTGGCATCAGGCACAGCACTGGTGGCAGCAGGTTCATCACTGGCAGCAGGAATAGCACTGGTTGCAGGAGGGTCAGCATGTCTGACAGCAGGCACAGAACTAGTGGCAGTAGTTTCAGCACTGGCAGCAGGAACAGCACTGGTGGCATCAGGGGCAGCACTGGCAGCAGGCACAGCACTGGTGGCAGCAGAGGCAGCACATGTGACAGCAGGCACAGCACTAATGGCAGCAGGGAAGCACGTATGACAGCAGGTACAGCAATGGTGGTAGCTGTAGCAGGGGCAGCACGTCTGACAGCAGGCACAGAATTAGTGGCAGCAAGTGCAGTACAACTGGCAGCAGGTACAACAATGGTGGCATCAGGGCAGCACATCTGGCAGCACAGACAGGCAGCTGACCTGTCCTGCTCTCACTACTATCATTTTCTTCCTCTTTTGGCATTAATTTGCCAAAGATCCCTAGGGGTGATTTAGGGGGACTGGACAGCATTGGTTCTCACTTCCTCCTCCTCCTCAGACTCACTGAACAAATAAGGGTCCTTCCAGTTCCTCCTTTTACTATTTTTAAACTTTCTCCTAGTGATAGCAATCACTATGAGCCTCTCCTGCCTCTCTTTTCCAAACAAATCAAAGCAGCACAGCACATCTACCTCGCTCTCTAGCTATTCTATTGTGTTCAACTTCCTAGAATACATCACGTTTTTATAGCAAAGCGAAAAGCATGTAAAACTATGAGCAGAAAGTTTCTAGGCATTGAAAATCTGGCAAAAAATGTTGGCCAATGGGTGAAAAATGTAAAGATTTTAGTCTCTGGTTTTAAAGTGGATTTTCAAATGAAAAGGCAGACAACTACATGGTTTCACAGAATTTCTCATGGGAACATGGCAAGAGATTTCGCCTACACATAATAAAAGGTTCTCACGTGAAGGCTGTGTTGTCAAAGTGTGACAGGAAGAGAGGAGAGAGCTAGAGCTATGACAGATTGTTGTGCTTAGGCGGTAGTAGAAATTAGACTTGTGCAATTCGGTTCAGCCAGTTTCGGAATTTAGATGAATAAGGCGTATTCGGTATCATTCGGACCTTCCGAAAGCCAAGGTCCTCCCATCAAAAAAAAAACTCAGAATCCGAAACGGACCTAGTCCAAAATTTCGGTGTAATTTTCAGAAATTCGGATGGCGTTTTCCCGCCTGAAACTATTACAATGTTTCTACATGCTGCTAAAAATAGATCTGGTAAAACAGGGGCTTTACAGTTCATGCAAAGTGCAGATATTAACCACTTAAGGACACAAGCAATTTTGGAATTTCCGCTATGTGTGTATTCAACCATGTGTGTATTCAATTCCTATCTTTCCTATTTATTGCACAAACACATATTATATACCATATTTTAAAGGGTGGAAAGGGCTTTAATTTGATGTGACATATACATATATAAAATCTCATTTATTATTACAAAAATTAAAAAATTACAAAATAAAAAAAACACGGTAATAATGTGTTAATGTGCATAAGGATTTGGGACAGACTGCAAGTAACTCTTTGTTTTTTGTACTAGGTATTTTGGGCTGATGTATACTATAGCCATTGCTGCTGCCCAGGAGAAGTGGGAGTTTGAGTGCAGGGCTTTATTTTGTGTGTTTGTTGTATGTTCATTTGTATCACACAGCCATGTTACATTGCTGCCACTCACCCCATATTTGCACTATTAAAAGTTAATAAGTGTGTAAGGGTTTATAAAATACTCCTTCCTGTCTCATTAGTGATTTAATATTATTAATAATTTAGTTTTAATGGATTTTTTTATTTTTATTTGTTTAATTTTCATTTTTTATTTAATATTTTAAAGTTTTTTTTAAATTCGGCAGAATAATTCAGACTGTTGCTGAATTTCGTACGAGTCGAACAGTTCCGGTCTGAAATTCGGATCCTCCAAATGGGAAAAAAAAATTTGTCCAAAATCGAATTTTACAGAAAATTTTTGACAAGCACAATTCTAGTAGGAATGAGCAAAAAGTACTGTTTTTCCTGTGGGAATTATTGCAAAAAAAGCAAGATTTTCCAGTCTTCCAATGTGAATTTCCTCTAACAGAGAAACCTATCGATTTTCCATAATTTCGCTGTCACCAACAATTTCCCCATGAGAACGATTCAATTTACTGCCTATGTATCTCAAAGGTGGTGAAACTTCCCTCCCTCATAATATAAAAAACATTAATTTCATGCCATGCAGTGTGGTGTAGATAGAAAGCAGAGAGAGTGGAAGAAGGAAGACAGAGAGAGAAATAAAAGTAAAATAAAAAAAAGTTATATACTATGACCAGCAGCAAGAGAAACCACATGGACTATGTTGCTGCTACTGATACAGAAGTGGAGGATGTCAGAAGAACCAGTGGTAAAGGGAGCCCCCATTCTTCTGACCCAATGTACCCCACTGTCCCAGTATAATTCCTTGGGATGTGAGGAACTATACTGAAAAAGGCAGAACTGGCTAGCATTTATTACATTTGTCATCCCCAAACAGTCAGACAGAGAAGCAAGAGAATGTGGTGATTGTGATGAGAGTAAGGGTGGTGAAGCAGCTGGTGTTGAAAAGAGTATGTGGGTACTTTTGGCAGAAAGTGATAAGAAATGGGAGAAAAAGATGCAGTTGGTGATGGGCATCATCACCACTACCAGCAGTGACATTATGGATTCCAAAGATGGACTGATACCTGTCTCAGCAGCAGGATGATGATGATGAGCAGGCTAGTGTGCCACAGACCACTGTGGCCACCATGGGATTGGGTTCAGAAAACTGTGAAATGGGACTAGGACAGGTTCTACTTGCCAGTTCCATTGCTACTCCTTGACCTCGCTCTAGTCCTGATGCTGAGGCAGCAGCAGCACCTGCCCCAGCCAGTGAAGGTCATTCTGGAGAAGAATAAGGCTAAGAAGATAATTCTTCTCCACCTCTTCCCTCACTAAAAATCATAGGTGTGGGAATATTTTTTTCCTTTGGGATAAACACCGGCCAGTCCTCACTGGCTACACTGTGCACGATGTGTGTAGTGAAAAGGGGAAAGGAGAGGACACGCCTTGGCACATCTGCCCTCAGAAAACATATGCAACACTGTCATTGTCCTCCTTCTTAGTCCCCAAAGTCACAAAGAACAGGGGAGAAATTCCCATAGGAAGACAAGAGAAACACATACTGGAAGCTCGATGATAAGTGTTACACCTGCATCTTCATTATCTTCTTGTGCTGGGGTCCAGGGAAATTTACCCATTGTCTCTACCCCAACACCCTCAGGGTCTTCTTCCTCCTCTGATGTACCACATTTCAATCCGTAACCTCCCCCACCAGGTGATACCGAGTCTGTAGATGTAAGGATATGGCAGTTTATCCCCAGCCATTGCACACTGTATGATGCACTAATGCGAAAACCAACAATTTTTCAATTTTTTCCTGAAGGTTTCTGCTTTTTTGCTACTGCCAATCATTTTTTGCCTATGTTCCCACGGCTGTAATATTTCCCACCTCAATATTACTTCTTCTAAGGGCTGGGGAGAAATAAATAGCTGAAAGTCAAAGTTGTGAGTCCTACAACATATGCCTTGAAAAGTTTATTAGCAGGCCGAGTGCCTTTGTCCTTTTCCCACAACAATAACTTCTTGCTTTTGTAACATCCTTTTGGATCCTAAGTGAAGTATTGTCAAGGTTTGTTTTGACACAGAGTAAGATAAAAATCAAACTTTATTGAAAAGTTTAATGGGAACCCTCACGGGTCCTAATCATACACGTACATCACATATACACAATGGGTACAAACAGTAATTATTGCAAGATACACAAGGGAGGCTCTACCGGCCTTGCCAATATACCGGGCAAGGCAGCCTGGACATTTACACGATGAACAGATTGTGGCTTTACCGGCCTTGCCAATATACCGGGCAAGGCAACCTGGAGGTTTACACGACAAGCTGGTAGTGGCTACCGGCCTTGCCAATATACCGGGCAAGGCAGCCAGAAGGTTACACGCCAACCTAAATGTGGCTCTACCGGCCTTGCCAAATTACCGGTGAGATAGGAGTGCACAGAGATCAGAATGTCGCCATAGCGACTTCAGCAGCCAAACGGATAACCAGCAGTAGCGACAGCAGACAAGCCAGGACCACACAGGAACAATAGCACTGCCAACCGGGTCAGGAACAGAACAGGAACACAGCAGCACAGGATCAGGAATGGAAACAGGAACAACAGCACCGCCAACCAGGTCAGGAACGGAGCAGGAACAATGCAGGAGAGGCACTGGCTACAGGAGCAACGCTGGTACTGGTAGCAAGCGAACAGGCCCAGAGAACAGGTACAAGGCAGGTGACTGCTGACATAGAGACACCACGAAAGGGCAACCAAAGGGTGCCTCAGCCCAGTCTATAAAGGCAGTCCTGGGCGGGCAAAAGACAGGTAACCAATGGAAAGTACACACACCTGACTGACAGCACAAGTAAGCAATCACGGGCACTGTGATAAGTATCTCCATACTGTGGATTTCATGGACTGAGATGTTCGTGAGGGGCTGCTACTAATACTGGAGTAATATTTTGATGCAATTCTACTGATACTACTACCAGGTGTCAAAGGTACAGCACTTCCAGCAGCAGCAGAGGCACCCATTAGAGCTAAGGTTGTGATGTTAATTACCTGTGTTGCTGTTGCTGCTGGTCACTCAACACAAATATGTTTGTGGCTGAGTGGGACTTGGACTTTGAAGTAGTACTGAAGCTGATGACGACTGACTGATAGGATGACTATGTACTTTTTTCCCATCTTTGCTTCTCCAGGATCAGAGTTCCCAATGGTTTTCTCAAACAGATTATAGACAGGCACAGTGCTCCTTTTTAGTGGTGGAAGATTGAGCTTTTGTCTTTCTGCTAACTTTCTGGCCATGTCATCATCCCTCTCACTCTCAACTTCATCTGTATCTGAAAAAGAGAAGGATGTTGGCAGCATATATTCTAGATCTGCATCATCATCATTCATCATTAGGTCATCCTCAGTATCGCCTGCCACTTCTTGCCCACTACCCTTATATTTCCCTAAGCTTTTAGAGGTGTCAAACATTGTCTTTTTACTTGTTTGTTTCACTGCAGATGCAGCAGTTAGTTCAGCTGCTACACCTTCCTCCATCATGACATTGTCATTATCAGCACTAGAATGCGAGTCGTTGTCTTCAGTGTTCTTCCTATTTGTTTTTTTTGGTACTAGTGCTGGTGGTGGAATTTTTGGTGGGACCTTGTCAAACTGCATCCTTCTGGTAGGAGAAGGATCATCATCATTTATTGCACACACTGCAGCAACCATGACTTCAGTTTTTGAACTACCACTTTACTCCCACTTTCCTGCACTGTTCCACCTTTCCCCTGCCCCTTGTGCGTTTGCTGGACATTACTCAACTACTGTGTGTGTTTTTACTCTCTACAGTACACAGCTGATAGAGTGTGATGGCTTGCCTTAGCCCTCAACAAAATTCTCAATGTCTTCTGGTATCTATCTAGTCTGCCTCAATCACACAACTCATGTCAGGCTCCCAGTCAGCTGTCTGTCATCTAATATTTTTATGTATTTATTCAGTTTTATTTCTCTTTTTTTTAATATTTTTTTATTTTATTTTTTTAAGTTGTCCACCCTATCTTATCAAAATCTGTCCCTCCCAAAAAAAAATATATAACTAAAAACAAAATCAACAACTTCTTTCCCCACACTTCCCCAGCAAAGAGGCAATAACAGCAAGATCAACAAGCAAATTTGACACCAGCTGCCTTGTCTTATCAGTCAGTCACACCGAATTTTGGGGTGTTTGGGATCAACTTCTTTCCTCTCTTTTTCTCCCCCAAAAGCCCTACCTAAAAGACTCCCTAAACTAAGCTTCAATTTCCCTTTATTTGCCTTTATTCTCTAGCTCAAAAACATGCTGCTTTCTTCTCTCACAAACAGAATGGCATGCTGTGAGAGCCTGACACCCTTTTACATGTCTGCAGGAAAAGTAGAGAAAACTTTCATGTAGTGGGTTAAAAAAGTTTTCCCATTGATTTCAGTGCAATGAGGTAGGTGAAAAAAGCGGGAAAGCTGTACTTTTAGCAGGAAATTATTCGTCAACCGGGATGATTTTGGTTTGAGGGGAACATTTTCGCCCATCCCTAAAGGTTATAGCATACTTGCAGGATATTTCCATTCTAAGCCAAAATGATGACCCCCCCATTGACTAATGACAAACAAAACAGTGAGTGTGTGTGTGTGCGCGTGTATGTGTGTGTGGCTAGCACTGACGTGTATTGCAGTGGAAACCGTTAGTTGCCCACAAGCAAGCATGCAGTTTGAGCAAATTTATATACAGTTACATATTGGTTTTAGACACAAAGAAGCAGTTATGTTTAAGGATTTTGAACTGGGAGAAGAGCTGATTTACACAGTAGCATAGTAACAAAGTAACATAGTTGATGAGGCTGAAAAAAAAGACATGCGTTCATCAAGTCTAGCCCATGACAAGACACACCTGTTGATCCAGAGGAAGGCAAACAAATCCACTGAAGCCATTTCCAATTAAGCCCCAAGTGGAAAAAAAAAATAATTCCTGGTTCCAAATGGCAGTCAGATAGTTCTCTAGAGCAATTAACTATCTGCATTGTAGCCATTTGTCAACAACATCCTGAGGCAAAGCTTGATGCCCTTACTGTAAAAATCCCTGCCTTTGTTTTAGTTGAAAGCTCTTTTCCTTTAGTCTTAATGGATAATCTCTCATTCTTAGCTCAGCTCTTTGCGTAAATATTTCATTAGATAGTTCTTTGTATTGATCTCTATATATATATATATATATATATATATATATATTTGTAATTTCTTCAGGTAGGTTGTTCCAGGTTTTCAGAGCTCTGAAGGAGAAGGCAGATCTCCTTCTTTCTTGTAATGTGGAGCACTCAGTGAGTTGTTAGCAGTGGAGCAGAGGTTATAATTAATACGTAGAGCTGAAGTGGGCATGCTGCTCAGGTAGGGCTGTATCCACTATCCACCATTAAAAAAAAATAGCCGACAATAGTTTTGCAATCACAGAAAGCCATCCAATAACCCATGATGTGAAATGCTAACGCTAGATAAAAAATGACAACGTCTGGTAATGAATGTTTCTCCAGCTGAGAGCAATGGAACAGCTCTATTAATTTGCAATTCAGTTCCGTGCAGTGAGTGCCAATGTAAGATAAAAAGATACATTAACTAGCGGTAATCCCATTAGCCAATGAGGAGCCAAAGTGCATGCACCAAGTCACACATGCACCTGATAGGTAAACAACAAGTACACCAAACTCATTTAAACAAAAACAGCCACATCTCCATACACTTACTGAGACAACACACACATTCCCATTAATCAAATCCTCAGATGTGGAGTGTTTACAGTGAGACCACTCATAGAGTGTTTACGAGCATTATGCTTCCATTGCAATACATGCAGAGACATCAGAGAAGGGGGCATGTGAGGGCTACCCCAGGAACCCCCAAGGACACCTACACATTCTTCTTCTGTCCCAGCCAGTGAAGGGGAATGTGAAGGAGAAGAAGAATGAGGCCATTCTTTTCTCCCTCACACATCCCCCCCTGAAGTCCTGGATGTGGGACTATTTTTCTCTTGGATCAAATATAGTGTATAGTATACCACACACACACTGTGCACATTGCAATTGCTGATGAGAGGCACAGTTCCTGCTCTCAAGTGAAAAATTTCTGTTCTAGTAGCAACACATGGATGCTTTTAGAGGAGAGGCAGGCAGAGAAGCATTATTGGCCAACTTCTTCTTTCCTCTACATAAACCTATAGTGGTGGGGACTAGTTGCGGTGCTGCTACTGCCTCAGACACATCACTGGAGCTGGTAGACTCAAGTGGAACCATGATCATCATCACCCATATCACTGCTGTCATTGAACACATTCCCTTTGATCTGCCTAATCATCATGCTATTTAAACAACTCAGCAGCAGTAGCAAGAAAAGCAGTCCCAAATTCTGCAATTATACCAGGGCATTTGACAATGGCCAGTGGGCCCTGGCCAACACGACATGACCTGCTGGTCTAAAACAAGTCTACTTTCCTGCAGCTAATCAATGTTTACTCAGGACTTTTGCCTCAATTAAGCTCAAGTCCTTTAAATCAATGATTCCTAGGGGCATGGGCCTAAGACAAATCTAAGTCTTTCAAATCTTCCTCTACAAAATACTCTATCCAGACACAGCTTAAGTCAGGGGGTCCCTGTCTCTGTCACGTTATGTAACATTGAATTTACGCATAACTCATAGCAAATGTTATTTTATTTCCCAAAGGCACAGTATGAAAAGTGCATGAGGGTGCCTGTGTTGGTAGAGTGTGGGGAAAGAATCAGTTTTATAGGGAATGTTTTTTTATGGTGGGAGTTGTTTACTGGGGTTGCAGGGAAAGTTAATAAAAAAATAAAAAAATAAATACAATTTAAAAAACCCCATAAGACATGGTATAAAAGGGGTGTGAGGGTGGTGCCTGTTTTGGGGGGTGGAGTCTGGGGAAAGAATCAGTAGAACAGGGAATTCTTGTGTGGGGACGGTTTGTTGACTGGTATTGTGGGGACAGTTAATAAAAAAATAAATAAAATTAAAAATAAAATAAGATATTGTTCTCATTCATTTCAATGGAATGAGCTAGCAAAAAAGCAGAAAAACTGCCCTTTTCACAAGAAATTATTCACCAAGTGGGAATTGACATTATTTGCCGATTTTGTTTTGAGGTGAAAATGCTCACCCATCCTTAATTGTGAGCCCCATTCCCATTATTCACAATCAAGCATCATGTACTTGTTAAGATGTGTGTTGTGGTTCCGTAGTGGCCTGGTTTGGCAGTGTTGGTATGGTAACCCATGTTTTAGTGTTTTTTTGCAGTATCCCATTTTGGATGTGTGTTTGTCATGGTTCTCAAGGTGGGTGAAACATGTGTCCTTCAACTGCTTGTGTTGGTGCGTTCCCCCGTCAACGAGAGTTTGTGAAGTTACTTTGACTGTGTGAGGTGGTGTCGTTATTTCAGCTTAGTTGTCATGGTTGTGTGAACGGTGAAAATGTGTGATTTTGTAACGGTTTGTTCAACACACAGACGCAGTGGTTTAGGATAAAACACAGTTTTATTGAAATCACAATAAAATAAGAACCCTCACAGGTCCTGTAGTATACAGGCTGTAAAATACAGACACACGACAGGTTAACAATATATATGACCACACAGGTCCAGTACAACCATAAGGTACATAGCAGTCTATACTGACACAGGTCAGGAAGAATATGTTGGATTCCCAGGACAAAGGTACTGCATGGGTTAAAGGACTTCAAGGAGTGTAAAGAGTCCCATGTGTTGAGAGTTCTGTGATAGAGTTCTTTCCATATAGAGAGCTGCAGGATGCTTAACTCCCAGGAAAGGCTAGCAGAACAAACGTGAACTGCCAGAGTACAACAGGAATAGAGTAATGTAGAACACTGCCATAGCAGTAACGGAGGCAACCACTAGCCCTCTGCAGGAGCAGTAACGGAGGACACTGCCATAGCAGTAACAGAGGCAAACACTTGCACTCTGCAGAAGCTGTAATGGAGGACACTGCCGTAGCAGTAACGGAGGCAAACACTAGCACTTTGCAGGACCAGTAACGGAGACTAGGCCAATGGCACACTACCGGAGCAGTAACGGAGGCAGACACTTGCACTCTGCAGGAGCAGTAACAGAGGACTAAGCCAATGGCACACTGCCGGAGCAGTAACGGAGGGAGACACTTGCACCCTGCAGGAGCAGTAATGGAGGACTAGGCCCAAAGGCACACTGCCGGAGCAGTAACGGAGGCAGACACTTGCACCCTGCAGAAGCAGTAACGGAGGACTAGGCCAATGGCACACTGCCGGAGCAGTAATGGAGGCAGACACTTGCACCCTGCAGGAGCAGTCACGGAGGACTAAGCCAATGGCACACTGCCGGAGCAGTAACGGAGGCAGACACTTGCACCCTGCAGGAACAGTAACGGAGGACTAGGCCAATGGCAGACTGACGTAGCAGTAACGGAAACTGACTCTCGCACTGTGCTGGGCAAACGGGAACCGGATAGCCTGGAGAATAAGAATGTTGCCAAGGCGACAATAGGCTGTCAGAACAGGAACGCCAATCAAGCCGGGTCGAATCACAGAGCAGGAAGATCAGCCAAGCCGGGTCGAATCACAGACAAGGAACGTCAGCCAAGCCGGGTCGGTATACAGGAGCAGGGAAGTCAGCCAATCCGGGTCGGTACACAGGAGCAGAAACGTCAGACAGGCCGGGTCGGTACACAGGAGCAGGCACTGAAGAATAGTCAGGCAATCCGGGTTGGTACACAGGAGCAGGAACGTCAGCTAGGCCGGGTCGGTACACAGGAGCAGGCACTCAAAAATAGTCAGGCAATCCGGGTCGGTACACAGGAGCAGGAGAACAGATGCAGAGTAGTCAGGCAGGCCAAGTCGGTACACTGGGAATCACTGAGCAGAAAACTAGCACTGGTACAGGAACACCACAAAAGGGCACCGTATGGGTGCTGGAGCCCAGTATATAAAGGCCATACTGGGCGGGACTAACACAGGGCAGCCAATGGGAGTACACATAGTGTAGACTGACAGGAAAACAATAACAAGGGAGCACGGGCACCGTGATAGATTTGGGGCAATGGGGTTATTGCTCACAGGGCCTATGTGTTGGATATACAATCAGTTTATATTAGTTGAATTGTCATGTGTGTGCTGAAACCTGTAAAGCTGCGCAACATGACCCTGGTGTTGTGTTCATCCTCTGTTAACCTTTTGCGTGCAAGAGGGGTACTCAACGCATTGTAGAGAAATGTGTTGCATATGCCTCTAGCACTCGAATGGTCAAGTGCTGACTTCCCTGATGCAATATATGCAGCATTGAACAAAATAGCAGATTTTTTTTTATTACAATGTCCTGGCAATCATTGATTGTGTGAGTTAAGTATGTTTGATCAACACAGCACAGAGGGGGTTAAACTTGTACTTAGACGTGATTTGACCTACTTACCCCATCACATTTAGGTTTTGGATCTACACCATTTTCTCCTCATTTGAACCATAACAGAGCTCGGTTGATCAGGTTGGCCAACTTAAGGCTGCCCCTTTGTTGTGCCATGCTAGCTAAGAGACTTTGTGTGGTGGACAGTTATGGAGTGATGGACTTTCTGGGAGTCTGGAAGGTTCTGTCATCTCCTGTGTCTCACCCACCTTGGTCCCCCTCAAAAGCAGTCACGAAGAGGTTGATTCGGAGCATCTCCTCCCAGGCATTGAAGTGATGTTCATAAGTGGACAGCCTACAGTGCCTCTCACATGCAGGGCTAGGTCTCCCTTCTTATTCTTGCCTTTCATTTTCAGACTGTCCAGCTTTTCTTGATGGAGCCAGTAGTGCACATAAACCTGGACACCACGTTGACAACATTCAGTACTTGATGCCAGACAAGCTCCTTCCTAGTAACAATCCCTCTGGACCTATCAGTGGTGAACAGTATGTGTTTCCTGTCAAATATGATCTGCACTAGAGCCACATAATCATGGTGCCTGTGACTGCCATACGAAAGCGCTGCTGCGAGGTGTGGGCAACAATGTCTTTCACTTCCTGAGTGTCATGCTTATGCACATTCGCTATTCTTATAGGCCTATGGTTAATTGACAGAGTGAGTCTCCGCCCACTTGCTAGACATTATAGACCTCAGTCTACCAGTTCTCCTTTGCCCTTTCATGGTGTACCTGTGCATTTGCTCTTGTGATATTCCTATGCTCTGTTTGTTGTATGACCTCTGGCTACATCTGACTCCGGTTACGTTTGATCCCTGACTTGTTGCCATCTGCTCCGGTCTGACCCTTTGGCTCTGTCTGACTACCCTCTCCGGTCTGACCCTTTGGCTCCATCTGACTACCTGCTCCGGTCTGACCCTTTGGCTCAGTCTGACTACCTGCTCCGGTCTGACCCTTTGGCTCCATCTGACTACCCTCTCTGTGCTGACCCCGGCTTGGCTGACTATCTGATACAGTACTGATCTTGGCGTGGCTGACTTACTGCTCTGTGTTCTCGACCCTTGGCCTGACTGACTCCTTTCTTTCGCTAGGCCGTGCTCTAGCTGTTCCCTCTGGTACAAGCTGTTCTTCTCCCGCTGTGCCAGACATTGTCTCTGGCTATTCCATCTTGCTTGTTACTACCGGTTAGTGCCTTGGGTACTCCCTAGTGTTCTAGGGATTTCTGTCACCATTGCCTATCGCTACCCTAGCATTCTAGGGATTCCATTCACCACTGTCTATCACTACCTTAGCGTTTTGGGGTACCCGTGAGTCGCCATTGCCTGTAGGTTTACCTTAACTTTCTAAGGATGTTTTCTCGCTTTGCTTGGTCGTTTACACTTCACACGCACTAGTAGCTACTACTATACTGGCTACCAGTACCGTCTTTAGTCAGATTTGGATCTGCCTCTCTTCTGCCAGTAGATCCTGTGCTGTCTCCATACCTGGCTAGTGAAGGTTGGGGAAATGCTTGTGCACTGTCTGCACACCTGATCCTGTGAGGGTTGGGGAAGTACTGACCGTATCTTTTCTGTTCTTATTTTAAATACAGATATTAATATTACTGTATCTGTACTTGTCAGTGTCATTTTTTTTAGTCACTCCGTGACACAAGTTCTCTTCATGGGAGTACATAGGTTCCCGCAGTCTGTCCTCTTCCAAACTAGTCCGGGACGCATCTGAACTGTATGTGGCTATTTTGTGGTCAGGCCCTGCATGTGCTGTCCCTGGATGTGTTTGCACCTGTTGCACGTCCTCTCCGGTTTCCACTGGTGTGTTGGTCCCTAGCCTATGTGCAACTGACTGTTGCTGGGTACACCTTCATCTACCTGATCTCCCTCTCCCCCCTCCTTCCCTGACCTTCTTACTCTCTTTCCTCCTCTCCTGTGCCTCTTCACATCCCTCCAGCCTCCACTCCTCTCCCTGCCATTTCATTAGCACTCTCCTGGCTCCCTCACACAACCACTAACACCCAGTCACTCACAGAGGCACTCAGTCAGACTCACTCTCTGGCTTTCCCTTGCACTCACTGAAATACATTGTATTCAATAAAAAATAGAGATGTGTTTTGTGTCCAAAAACAAAAGACGTGTTTGTGTGTGCATGCCAGGTGTGTGATATGTGCCAAAGTATATTATGTGCATTCTATATGCAAAGAGATGAAATGAGACACAGAGGGGCGCCATTAGTGTATTATCCCAAAGTTATTCAAAAAAGCAATAAGCAATATATTCTATCATCTCACACTGACAAATAGTTGATCATCAAGCATATGCCTGCAACCAACACAAAGAAAGTGCAGGGTACTTTATCAGTCCCTGCTTGGTTTCAGATGAATGATCTCTGGATATCCTGAAGACTCTCCGACAGAATTGCTGTCCTGGAAATCCTTCAATATAATCAATCCCAGTGGTATTCAAAGGCAAAAATAAAAATCAAAAACAAATAGCTGAACTAATCCTATACATAATTTATTAACCCCTTAAGGACTACATGATGTACTATGGCCATCATGGTCCTTAAATACTTAAGGACTGATAACGATCATAGTACGTCACATACTTTTTACTTACAGTGCTCCATCAGGAGCGCTGTAAGTAAAAATGAGGCCTAAAAATAACTGGAACGATCTCTTTAAGGTCCCAAAGCTTTGTGCCGAAACACGTAACAGGTCACGTGTACCGGCGCATCGGCAAGGATCAAATCGGTCCTTATGGGACGGAAACGTCCCAGGACCGCTGGTCCTTAAGGGGTTAAAAACAATATATGCACAGTGGCATTAAAGGCACAATAGTACACGTTTCGCAGTGTACACCACTGCTTTATCAACTGATCTAGCCTCTAACAAACAATGAAAAAGGATGAAAGTATGTATATTTTGCTTCACACTCCAAGTCTACTTGTCTCCAATGTGTGCTCCTCTCTCTCTATCTGTCTCTAAGTCTATCCCCCACTTCTGGGCACTGTGCTGTAGCTCTGAAAACCTTCAAATGCAGGTAGTGTGTGTCAGTTATTTTTGAGTTCATATACATTTATTTTAATGTACTTGTTACTTTGGTTTGTTGTGTTTGGCTGTGACTTTGAACTTGTTTTGGCAACATTTAGCATCACTAGATAATGTTGACCGTTAGCTTGTTTCCTTTGAAGTTGATGTATTGTGCATAGTTTAGTGACTAAAATGATTATTATTTAATCAAATCACAGTGAAGGCTAGTGTAATTACATTGGAGGACAAAGCAAAAATAATTTCTCTAGCATTTATTCCTATAAATAACAAAGATGTGTACAATAATCACAATCACCATTACACAAAGCTGCTACATTCATTGTAACTGAATGTTTATTTAGTTTTTTTGTCTCTTAAAAAATAATGCTTAGCAATAGCATGGTAGCAGAATGACAGAAAAAAAAGACTGAATAATTTTTGGCAGACTTACTGAAAGCTAAACTTTACAACAGGCTGGGCTTGAAAATAATTGATTGTGGTCTTCAAACATGGCTAGCCCTGAAAAATATTTGGGGAATATTGTTTAACTATAGCAATCTCATTAACACGTCACTTTAGGAAATTCATATCCCAACAGTATGGACACATTTTATACATATATGGACTGTATGTAACTGTGGTTATATTGAATATCAAATCACTGAGGAGTCATCAATCTTATTCTTATTTTACTTTTTTTAATGTTTTTTTTCTCCTTTATTTTATGCTATGGTTTATATTACTAAATTACAATGAATTGAGGCATTAGCATTAGCATTTTAAATTATGTGTTTGCAGTTATTGTAGTTATCAAAAAAATAATGGATACTTTTGCAGCAATAATTAACCTTTGGATATCCCACTGGCATTCAAAGGGTTAAGATTGGTAATTAAGATGACAGTTTGTTGGAGTGAGGTAAGGTATTTTTGTCCAGTTGGGGCTTCATTTGAAGTAGCTGTAAAGGGTTTTTTCCTTACTATGTCTCAACAAATTAATAAAAATAATTCACTGTCCCCACTAACATGCAGCATGCATGAGTCATAGGTGTTTTGTTATACCTTGCATCCTGTTTGTCTCTACCACAGTACCATGTTTAGCCATTGAACCACATTTGGTGCAATGTGTGCTCACGTTGCCATACTTGAGCCTTCAAAGAATTGCTGTCTGCAGGGGGTAATGGTATTTGTGGAGGGATTTGTGGATGAGTGGGAACACTTTGGATGGATGCTGGGAGGGGAATCACTGGTGGAGGCTGCAAAGGCTGATGGGGGATTGCTGCTGGCTAACTGGAGTTTCTACAGCCAGTTTGGTTTTCACAGTGAAGCTTTTCTTGTGTCCATGTTTTTTGACAAGGGGTAGTACTAGCAGGGTCTGTAGCAGCAGCAGCATGGGTTATCATCCTGCTATAGAAGTTAGGGATCTTCAGAATCATTGGTACAAAATCTGGGAGCAGGTTGAATACTCTATGTGGAGTTATAAGAACAAGGCCAACGTAAGGATATGTTCTGCACTCTAGTATGCTGTCAGAAGGAGGTCTGGTTGTCTATGAATAATTTGTATTTATGACAACCCTCTCGTAAAATGGGAAACACAAAAAGACAACAGCGCAACACCTCCTTTACGTGCAGACAGAATTAAATCACACATAAGAAATGTTTGGGTTTGGTATATGTATTGACTCTTGTAGGTCTGAGTCTATACATGGGCCCATTCAGTGATCAGTGTTACTGCTGTGATCACCCAAGTCATCTATTCTTTGACACTTACTTTATCCATGAAGATACCTAAATCTCTGCACATCTCCCTCCTGAAGCTAGTTGTTAGGAATTGCTTCTATCAAACTCCTCGTCTGCCCTCTCCAGTAATAACAGGTAGAAAGCAGGAGTACAGGGTACAGAGAATTCTAGACTCCTATGTGGTATGCAGTACTCTTCAGTTCCTTCTTGACTGGAAGGAGTATGGTCCAGAGGAATATTCTTGTGCTCCAGCTGCAGATGTCCACACATCATCCCTAATCCATGCTTTCCATCAGGCCCGTCTCATGAAGCCTAGTTGTTCAGAGGCCACTCCTGTCACATCCAGCTTGTACATCAGTCCTCTGCACCATTGTGCTGCCAGTCAGTCTCTTCTCATTGACAGACAATTCCAGCAGTGTACTTGTGATGCTTCACTCATTTGTGCTGTCTGGTGATCTCCTCATATTGCCATTATTACTCACCTGTGAGCCAGCATTTAGATCTTCTATTGGGGCTCAGTACCCATTTCTAGATGGGCCAGCTACATTGCAGACAGAAAATTCACCATCTCTGCTGCTCAGCTGGGTTTGGATATCTGTCCTTGTGGTCAGCACCTTTAATTCAGCTATGGCCACAGCAAAGACACATCTGGGGCTGGACTCAAAACAAAGGTAGAAGCAAAGATAGGTACAAAGCAAAATAAATGCAACCAGTTTATAAATAAAGCTCTTAACACATGGAAGGTATTTTTTATTTTCATCTGAAGTAACTTTATTTTGCATTTGTAATTAATTCAATTTATTTTGAACTCCAGAGTAATCAATGCAATGTTTTCAAATTAATCCCCTGGAAATTTAAGGGTCACCAGACTGTAGTCTTCTAAAAAAATATTTTTATCAAGATGTTTCCACGTACGTATCAGTGTGTAAGTATGAGCAAACAGAGTGACAGCAAATAAGAAAAAAAGCCTGGGCATTGACCATGCAAGACTATAACATTACCATTAATAATGAATTTATCTTGTTATTGTCAAGTTTATAGAGGATGAATATGTAACAGCATAAGTAACAATGATGAACATAGATACACCACTGAAAGGCAATTATTTACCTAATCAATAAAGTATATTTCTTTTTTTTAAATAGGGTTCACTGACATTATTACTTTTGATTATAAAATCTATGAAAGAATTAGACTCTAACTATATTCCTTTTAAAGAGTAAATCAATAATGTTCTTGGGCTGATGTTTACATTATGAAAGTCAAAGAAGCATTGAGAGAGCAAATTTAAAACAAAATAGATTAATTATACAAGTCATTATTACATTATTACATTGCAGGCAACAAAATTATGTAAAAAATGCATTAAATTAACTTTTGGGATGTGACTGAGATGTCCACTGCAGGGGTGGAACTACTCCTAGTGCAAAGCACCTGGCCCAGTGCTAAAAGGGAACCCTGTTGAGCATCCCTCATATTGCTTCTCTCTGGGGACTTGGAAAGCAGCAGTAGGACACCCATTTAATTCTTCCCTCACTGGATGTTACAGAACAAGCACAAATGAAAGAAAATAGAAATGGTTGTAACTTTACATAATGTCAGAGTTTGTAGTAACGGATAGTATACACAGCAGCAGCACATCATCTCACCAACTAGTTGGATTAGAAATGGGAGGAATCAAAACTCCTCATCATCTAATGTCTGATTATGGAAAATGTTTTCACCCAGTCAGGTTCCCAGTATACTCTGTTCATCTAATGAACAACACATTGTGTGGACAAACTGCAACCAATGTGAAACTGATTTGTCAGGATCTCTGTCCAAACTCTCCATGCTTCTACTGGGTGCTAGAGAACGAAGAGTGGGGTGCAGTGCTGACACTCATAGATAGTCTCTGGTGGTCCCAGTGGTGACGTTCTTCCACTTTTTTGCCTAGTTCATTGCATTAAAATCAATGGGAAGACTACATTTCTCCCACCACTTGGCAAGTTTCCCTTCTTTTCCTGTAGGCATAGTATAAAAGGGGTGTCAGGTTCCCAAAGCATGCCATTCCATGTTTGCAAGAAGAAGAGAGAGCAGCACATTTGTGAGCTAGAGAAGACAGGCTAATAAAGTGGAGCTGAAGCTTAGTTTAGGGAGTCTTGTAGACAAGACCTTTGTTCTCTAGGGGAGCCTGGGCACTATGGGGGACAAAAAAGAGAAAATGAATGTTTACCCTAAATACCCCCAAATATTGTGTGACTGACCGGGAAAACACAGGCAGTCTTGATCCATGTTCCTTCCCTATCTGGCCGTTATTATCCCTGTGTATGGGGAGACTGGGGTTGTGAGAAGGGAGTAAAAGAGATTTACTCCAACATTCTGTGTAACCAATTGGAAAGAGAGCAAAGGATTTTTACTCCAAATACCCAAACATTCTGTGACTGAGTAAACACAGGCAGTTGTGATTCAAGTTCCTTCCTGTTCTTGAGACAAGAGAGTCTGGAGGTGTGAGAAGGGAGAAAAGGAGAATTATCCCAAATACCCAAAACATATTTGAGAAAGGAGCAAGGAGTATTTGCAGTCCTTTCTTTGTTAAGTTCTTTGACATGCCATACTTAGAGGGTAACTAGGTTGGAGGTAATTAAAGTGAACATGTTACAGGCTCAGTTCTTAATATCATTGAAAGTTTATGTTTAAGCTGTCTACACTATTTAATTTTTATTTTTCAATCTGTTTAATGGTTTTGGATAAGTTTGATTTAGTGGTTAAAGAGTTGTTAGGGAAACTTTCAATATGGAGACTCTCATTGAGTGGAGGATTTGTAAAAGTGACATGTTCTCTTTAACTTGATGCTAGCTGATGTGCTGAAATCTGGTTAGGCACTTGAATGGTTAACTTAAGGTTACTTAACTTGATTCTTTATGAAATATGGAAGCTTTTCAAAATACTTGGAAGGTTACGTTGACTGGAGACTTGACCTGAGTCTTGATGAAAAATGAAAGTTGGCAATCCACTTGAAGGATTAACTTGAGTGGAGTTACTTGCTTAGACACAGACAGAGGAATAGTAATTTTCTTCTTGGCAGGTGGCAGACAGATTAGTAGTCAGTATCTATGAATATGTCACTTTTTTGGAAATACAAAGCAAGGTAATTGAGCAACCAGGTGAAATACAAAATACTTGCCAACTAGGGATGTGCAAAATTTCTCATTTTGTTCCCACTAGAATTTTCATGAAAAAAGTATGAATTTCTGCTTTTTCCACAGGAACTCCCTCCCATAGAGAATTTCATTCATTTTCTGTCTTTTAGCTCACACCACAGATTTTCCTGTGAGAACAGTTATATTTTGCATGTATTTTTTCAAATGGTTGGGAAACTTCTCACCCTTATACTATAAAGAAACACAATTTCTCACCATGTACAGTTGTGTAGAATAGGCAGGAAAGAGAGTGCAAGGAGACAGACAGAGAGAGAGAGCAAACTTTTTTAAAAATAAATGTTAAAATAAAAATAAAGTTTTTTGTAGGTTGAAAAAAGTTGCTTGATATGCTGTCTAACACTATGACCACTGCCAGCAGAAAGAGAAACCAGATGAAAACTGATGTTGCTACAGAGGTGGAGGAGAAAGTCAGCAGCACCAGTGTTAAAGGAAGTGAACATACCTTTTACCCACTGATGCCCAGTCCCCTGACATAATCCCTTGGGAAAAAGGCGGAACTGGCTAACAGTGTGAGCAACAACATGTCAGCTGCCTGTACATTCTACTACTTCTGCCAATGTACCTTCTTCTGAGGAGACCACCATGGCTGCCATTGGTCTGGCTTCCAAAACCAGTTATATGGGACTGGGACATCTCACACTTGCCAACAATACTCCTGGTCCTAGCTCTAGTGCTAATGCTGAGGCAGCAGTATCTCCTGTCCCAACCAGTGAAGATGATTCTAGAGATGAAGAAGGAGAAGGCCATTCTCCACTTCTGCTATCACTGAATATTTTCCCTTGGGTCAGGCACCAAGGGCAAAAACAACAGGTGTAAAATCCCAGAGGAAGACAAGAGAAACCCAGCCTGGATGTTCGATCATGAGGGTAACATCTTTGTCATCATTGTCTTCTTGTGCTATAGAATAGGTGCAGGAAAATTTAGCCACTGATCCCCCACCCCATGAATCCAAAGGGTCCTTTTCCTTCTGGTGCTAGGGAGGATTCATTATTTTTATTAAGTCTTCTTCTCTTCACTAGGGATGGGTGAAAAATTTTGCCTCAAACTGAACTCGGCGAATAATGGCACTTCCTGCATGGCGAATAAGCGAAAAGTATGATTTTGTACTTTTTTCACTTAGCTCATTCCATTGAAGTTAATGGGAACATTGAATTTACACACAACACAAAACAAATATTACTTTATTTCCCAAAGGCATAGTATAAAAGGGGTATCAGGGTGCCTGTGTTGGTGGGGTGTAGGGAAAGAATCAGTTGAACAGGGAATTTTTTTTGGTGTTGTTTACTGGAATTGGGGGTCAATTAATAAAAATTAAATCCTAAATACAAATAAAATACCCCAAAAGACATGGGGTCTGATGAGGGTGCCTGTGTTGGTGGATGGAGTATGGGGAATGAATCAGTTGAACAAGGAGTTTGTTTTGGGGGGTTTCTTGACTAGAATTGGGGGGACAGTTAATAAAAAATAAATAAATTAATAAAATAAGAAATTTGTATTTAAAGTCTAAAATCAATGTCTCTTCTACCCCAGCTTCTCTGCTGGAGAAGCATCATCACCACCACTAGTCCCACTCCCTACATGTGTTGCTGCTCTATTACAGACATCTCACTGCTGCTTAGAGGAGGTGACAAGCAATGTGACAGAGGGTCCCCTAATGTCACACTTGGCTTTTCTTTTTGACGTGAAGAATGCAGACTGGCAGCAGTAGCAGCAGACACAGGCAGCTGATCTTTGCTCCTGCTGGTGTTGGTGGTATTAATTCTGTGCCTGCGCTCCCCAAACAGTTCTGGCCTCTACAGGATCATGTTCCACTTGGACACTGTAGTGAAGGGAATGGGAATTCCAGGGCCAGAGGAATGGGGTGGGCTTCCTTGATCTCTAATCTGGATGCTCTCAAATGCTTCCCCTACCACTCCCCTAACACTAGTCCCACCAGCTGCTTCACCATTACTGCTACTACTACTAACACCAACCACATCAAGTTCAGCTGCACAGTGTTCCTCACAGTATTTAATAATATGAGGATAATGATTACCCTCTCCTTCACTCCTAACACTAAAAAGCTGCTGAAGCTACGTAGAAGTAGTAATACTAGCACTGGTGAGACTGCTTGCGGATGTCAAGAGTGATATAGGGTCCCCTGCTGTCATGCTTGGCATAATCTTCTCCTCCCCCACTCCTGATTATTACAAGACACACTAGCTGCAGATTCAGTACTTGTAGCAGGCACAGCACTGGTGGCAACAGGGGCAGCACATCTGACAGCAGGCACAGAATTGGTGGCAGCAGGTTCAACACTGGCAGCAGAGGCAGCACTGGTGGCAACCGGGGCAGCACATCTGACAGCAGGTGCAGTACTTGTGGCAGCAGGTGCAGCACTGGCAGCAGGCACAGCACTTGTGGTAGCAGGGGCAGTACATGTGACAGCAGGCACAGCACTAATGGCAGCAGGGGCAGCACATTTGACAGCAGGCACAGCAGTGGTGGCAGCAGAAGCATTGGCAGCATGTCTGACAACAGGCACAGCACTAGTGGCAACAGAGGCAGCACATCTGGCAGCAGGTACAGCAATGGTGGCATCAGAGGTAGCACGTCTTGCAGCAGGCACAAGCAGCTGACCTTAACTGCTCTCACTAGTACTACCCTTCTCTTACTCCCTTCCCATTAAATTCCTCAAAATCCCTAGGGGTGATTTAGGGGGACTGGACAGAATTTGTTCAGTAGGGCTCACTTCCTCCTCCACCTCAGACTCAGTGGACACAAAAGGGTCCTTCCAGTTCCTCCCTTTACTATTTTTAAACTTTCACATAGTGATAGCAGTCACTATGAGCCTCTTCTGCCTCAATTTTCCAAACAAATAACAGCAGAACAGCACAGCACATCTACCTTGCACTGTAGCTGCTGAAAATATGTCATGTTTTTATAGCATAAAGGCAAAAACCAAATAAATCAATGGGTGGAAACTTTCTAGTCATTGATAAATTGGTGAAGAATTTTGGCCAATGGGCAAAAACCTGTCATGATTCTCAGGGTTTTCCTGTCTTTACCTGGTATTCTGGTTCTCTTACCTGTCTCTTGTTTTCCCACTTTGTTCTAGTGACTCCCTAGTTTGGGCCTGTATCAAGCACTGACACCCTTGTGTCAGTGCGTGATCAAAGCATTCTGAGTATCCAGTCTTTGAAGTTTGTTCCTAGTGTCTGACCCAGCTTTCCTCGACTATGTCTCTTGTCTCCTGATTCTGCTACAACTCCTGTGTTGGTTTTGATCTCGGCCTGTGATTCGACAATTCTTCTGCCTGCTGATTTTGTACCATGCTGCTGATTCTGTGTTTGACAGAAGCAGCTATATTTCTGGTAGGTTTAATACATTGATTCCAGACCTGGTGAGTAGCTATCCATGTCCTGGGTAGTTATCCTGGTATCAGGCTTCGCGGCTTGCACCTCTACCCAGCTCTGACCGCAGCAAGACATCCTGGGAGCAGCCACTGATTGCTAGCACCATTTTCAAACCTGTGAACTCTAGCTCCAGGCTCACTGCGGCCTACCTAGTAAGTATTCCATATTGTCTCCTGTCATTGTATATTGTATTTATATCAAATCAGCAGTCTGCTACTTCTTGTGGGGATTCCCTTCAGGAAGGTATTCTCAGGCAGCATATATTGAGTGCTCCGGTCAAGAAGTTTACATTTTGATTGCGCCAATGACTGATCTCGCAGGTATGTCGCAGGTTGTCTGCACTTAGATTGTTTGCACTTTCTCCATTTTTGTCTTTTATGTAGCGGTTGTGGCCCATCAGGGTGCTCTCGTCCAGCATACTGTGAAGATCAGTCCAAATGATTTACCATGCAGGATGCCATTACCTGATTGGTTTGACAGTTCCTTGACTGATCTTAGGGGGCTTTTGGACCAGTGCTACCTGCACTTTCAGAACCAAATAGAGGTCTTTGCTTTGGACCAGGTCCACATTACATTTATTGTTTCCCTTCTCTATTCTGCTTTGGCTTGGGTTTCTCCTCTGCTGGACCACAAGTCCCCTGTGTTAGCGAACTTTAATTCCTATGTTACTGCATTCTGCTCTGCTTTGATGCCCCAGGACAACAGACAAGAGCAGAGGTGGCTATTCTTGACATACAGCAGGGATCCCACACCCTCTTGTAGTATGTTGTGGAATTCCACACCTGAGCTTAATTTGTGGATTGGGATGAACGGGCCGGCCCCAGTGTCTCCTACCATGGTTACTGAGGAACCTATGGAGGTAGGTCGGGTCCTCTGTCTCTCTGACGAATTGTGCCTGTACTGTGGACATTTTGCTCATTCTTGCCCGAATAAATCGGGAAATGCATGGACTCAGGGCTTGTTGAGGGACCTACCCTAAGTTTTTTCTCTGTTCCCTCAAATAAAGACAACAAGCTGCTTGTTCCTGTCTTTGCCATGCCCACAAAACTATACAGGTGTCAGCCTTTGTGGACTCTGGAGCAGCAGGGCTATTTATGAATGCCACTTTCATAAATCTTCATGGCATTTCGACCTTGCCCAAGAAGACCCCTATCCGGATCATTACTATCGATGGTTCTTCTCTGGAGGTTGATCTCATTACTCTTACTACTGCCCCTCTTGTTATGCAGATGGGTTCTTCCCAAACTGAGACCATTTCCTTCGATATTATCTCCTGTCCAACCAGTCCCGTTATCCTAGGTTACCCTTGGCTTCAGAGGAATAACCCTGCTATCAATTGGGCCTCTGGCATGTTGTCATTCCCGATTCTTCCACTGGATTCACCAGAGATATCTCTGTCTTGTATAGAAACCACTGCTCCTCCTTTATCTGCAAGTTTAATGGTGATTTTGTGGTTGCTGATTAGAGTCACTTATTGCATGCCTCTTTAGTGGTGATAGGTTGCATGTGTTGGTTATTTGTGTGTTATGTAGGATGCAATTCAAAGGCAGAAACTTTCTACATAGTTATACAGTTTGGGTTTATGTCCTGTTGGAGGAGTAAAGTGTTTGTTCTTTTTATTGGGAGTTGTAATCCAAAATCTTTGCGCCCTTGTCCTTATTGTAGAAATATTCCTTTAATCTTAATCTCCTGAAAAATTCCTCCAGGTCTGAGTACAGTTGGATATGATCCAGCTTATTGCTTGGACAGAATGATGGGAATAGCAGATCTATCTGTCACTCACTCATCAATGATAAGTAAGTGAGAACCAAATATGAAGCAATTATTAATGAATGTGCAAGGAACTCATATGCTTGTTGAAATACGCCCCGAATGGTTTCTAAAACTATTCAATTAAATTCAAATGTATACTTAAAGAATAAGTTTATGATGTCTCAACATCCACATGTTCTGCCTATTTGTTGTACTAGCCATTTTTCTGTAAAATGAAGTGTAATATTTTGGTGACACCATCTGGCATAGTACGCTAATTCTTTGCACAATGTGATTATTAGTTTTGCTCTCAGACAAAGTACTGCTCCATCTACTATAAGAAATAACCCCAATATGTGGGCTTTGCCTAAATTACTTAAACCATAGTGTGTGTGCTAATATTGGAACAATACAGAAACTAATTATTGTAATGCTTCATAGTGTACAGCCAGAAAATACAGGTTAATTTATATATATATATATATATATATATATATATATATATATATATATAGATAGATATATAGATAGATATATAGATAGATATATATATATATATATTACTAGCAAAGTGCTATCACAACTTACAGGCAGTTTTAAATTATCTCTAAAATTTACTAAGCATATCTTAAGTTGAAAAGTCCACTTTAGTGTCATAATCAGAGTAATTTAAACACCTTTGTGCATGTCTTTCTTTTTATATTATATATGCATACACATTTTTTGCAGTTTAGTACTCAGCAGTGACACATTTTGAAAAATGTACTGTATAAACTTTTTTTTTAAATTTTTTTAACCAGGTCTCAGTGACTCTGTATAGCAAATGCCTTTTGGGCTGTTTTAGATAGTTGACCTTTGTGGCTGTAATGCATGACATCTCTGTCTTTATCAAGGCTAACTAATGTCACTGTCAAGGTTGATAGAATGTGACAAGTTGCTGGATTTCAATAACAACATTTTAGAAGTACATTTCAGCTCACTACACTTCCATCTCACAACTTGTCTGCAAATAATTCTTTAACAACACCCAATAGCAATAATACAGCAAGAATAGTTTGTTTGTTTTTTAACTTTTTTATCTTTTCAGTAAAAAGATGGGGGGGGAGGGAAGGGATATAGGCCTTAATTTAATTAGGTCTGACGGCCAAAAAAACACCCGCTGCCATTTTTTCAAGCAAGGTAAGCAATTCAATTAGCAGTGCTATGAAAAAATACCAGTAAAAAAAACACACACATGTTGACAGCTAAACATCACCCATTTTCCCATTCAATTCCATGCATTAGGTATTAAGACGCATTAAGGAACCCACTCTAATGGGTCAAAATCTGCACCCAGTTTTTCTGGGCACAGAGTCCCCTAAGGCATGTTAATTATACTGACTCAGGAATTGAAAGGGGAAAAAAGGCCCCAAAACAAGTCACCAGTGGATGTATTGATATGGGGCCCTAAGCCCCATAGTAATACATCCAAAGTATGAAAAAATGTGTCAAATGTTAGCAGAATTAACCCTATGAGTGCCAGTGGGGTATGCATACCCCTCTGGCACTCACAGGGTTAATCCTACTAAGTTAAAAAAACATCCCTTACAAAAAAACACTTACCAGTAATCCTGATGTCCAGCATGGTCTTCAGCACCCAGGTCAGTTACTGTCTGTCTTCTTCTGTAAATGTCTATCTTCCTTCTTCTTCTTTTTCTTCATCTTCTGTCCTGTAAAAAAAATAATAATTATTAAAAAACTGTGTCCAAGGGATGTCTTCATTAACCCTCTGAGTGCCAGAGGGGTATGCAAAGCATTTCATAGCAATGCTTTGTGTACAAATCTGACACTCAAATGTTAAAACAGTTCCAGCATTCAAATAATTAAAATATATATTGCCCAATGTGAAATAAATGTCACAATCCATGTTACCCAAATATATAAAATAGACCCCATAGGAAATATATGTGTCTCCAAATCCTAAAAGTTCCTCAAGTAATTGAAGTGTAAATTATGCTGTAGCAAGTGGTGGCGGCAGCATCGCATGTAAAAATTCCGCTTCCCCCCACTGTTACTTTTCGTGCCGATGCCCGAGCCAGTCTGTAGGAAATTTGAAGAGAGACTGGATTTTGTATGGCCAGTCTCTGCTCAAAATGGTTTCCAGCCTATCATTGGCTGGGATATGTGCTTACACACCTCCCAGCCAATCAACTTCTAGGAGGGAAATGATGAAACCAAGAAATTACATGGCTTGAGGAATGATGGAGTGCATTCCTTGAGCCAAGATGCATTCCAACATTCCTCAAGACATATCTTGGTTCCTATTACACTTTCCTGGAGTAAAGAATCTGTTTTCACTTTAGCATTCATTGATTCTAGAGTCAGTGTTCCTACTAGAATGAAACCCTGACTGTGTACCTGGAAGAACTGATGCTGTTTTGAAGGCAAAGGGTAGTCACATCAAATATTGATTTGATTTAAATTTTTCTTTTCTCCACTCACTATGCATATTGTTAATGAAAACGATAAACTATTAACATGTCTATTCTTACTTTACAGCATTTTTCACACCTTTCTACAACTTTTGGACATTACTGTATATAAATATTTATATATATATATATATATATATATATATATATATATAGTAGTTTATACAGTTGTTCTTTAATCTTGTTTGAAATAATGATTAGCAAGCATAGCAACAGGCTTGCAGAGAGAAAAGCTCAAGAAATATTTAGGTTTTTAGGACTCAGGCTAGCCAAACAAAATCCCTGAGTAACTAATTTTTGCAGGTGTTAGGCTTACCAAAAGCAAGCTCTGAGTAAATATTTTTTACAGGACAGGCTTGCCAAAACAAGCCCTGAGTAACTAATATTAGTAAGGCTTTCCATAAATAATCTCTGAGTAAACTGTTTTGAAGGACTCAGGCTTGCAACATATACAAGGCCAGCTATTATTTGTTTTTTGCTTAATCATGACTGTTGTGTCCCCTTTCCCTTTTTCACAATCTTCTCAGAAATAGTGCATGGTACAGTTGCTGATGACTGCACTGTGCCTGCCCCAAGGGAAAAATATTCCCACACCCATGATTTATTTGAGGAGAGTGGTGGAGATAAATGGCCACCTTTTTCTCCACAATCACCTTTCCTGGCTGGGGCAGGTGATGCTGCTGTGCAACATCATCATTGAAGCTAGAACTAGGAAAATTGGTGACAAGAGGAGCAGGCACTGGTCTCTTATAGCTACCTGAAGAAGCCATGGTGGCCATTGTAATCAGACTGTGGCACACTAGCTCTCTCTACACCATCCTGCTGCTGAGACAGATGAAAGTCTGTTGAAAACTCCACAATGTCACTGCTGATGGTGGCATTAATCCCCATACCCATTTGCATATCTTTCCCCTATTCCATTCAGCTTTAAACCAAAAACTTTCTCATGCTCTCCTACATACCAGCTGCTCCACCACCACCCTTGCCCTCTTCAATTCCTCCACCAGGCTAACTGCTCTATGGTGGTGGGTCTGCTAAGGGATGTTGAAATGTGGCTAAGGGTTCCTTGCAGTCACACTTGCCATCTCCTCATCCTCAGAATAAGAATGTACAGTAGCAGCAGGCACAGGCAGCTAACCTATGCTGCTTACACATCTACCCGGTTCTGCTTTCTTCAAAATTTGCACCCAGATCACAAGGGAAGTATGATGTTGGGGAACTCAGCCTAACCGGGTCTGGAGAATGTGGACCCAGTCCCTTTAGCACTGGAGGTGCCACTGCTAGTGTTAGTGACTTCCCCTCCTCTTCAGAGTCACTAGCCTCAGGGTCCATCCAGCTTTTATTTTATTTTTCCAACAGTGGCATTGGTCATAATATTAGTCAGCACTATGAACCACTAAGTAAGCACTTGAATTTTTTTTTATATTTAATTTAAATTTTTTTTTTCTCTTGCTCACATTTTGTCTCCTTCTACTCTGCATTTCTCCTAAAATACACCACACTATAGTGTAGAAAATGGGGGGGGGGGGTTTCACTGCATCAAATAACATAGGCGGGAAATGGAACCATTCTTGCAATATTTTCTGTACTATTAGGGAAACACTGTAAAATCTATGGGTTTCTCTATTGCCAAAATTTCCCTGCGAGAAAAGCAGAGAACCATGTGTATTCTGTGAAAGTACCAGCATGACAAAACAGGACTTTTCACCTATCCTTTCTAATGACTCCACCTCCTCACTAGGCTCAGGGTCCATCCAACAGTGGTGGTGGTCATAGTATTAGCCAGCACTATGAACCACTAAGTAAACACTTTATTTTCCTTTCTCCTTTTCATTCCATTTTATTTCTCTCTCACTCTGTCTCCTTCCACTCTGCTTTTCTCCTAAAATAGACCAAACTAGAATGCAGGAAATTATGGGTTAGCTAGTATTGAATAAAAGGCTTGAAATGGAAGAGCTTTCACAAACTTTTTTGCTCTCTTAGTGGGATTTTCACAACATTTACTACTAATGTTGTGCTTGTTTGTCTTAATGTCAGATGTAACAGTTACACCTTCTTTCACTATGCAAAAAACACCAGAATTTGACTTGTTGTTGTCTTCAGTGTTTTTAGATGGTTTATTAATAGTACCGTTGCTGATGGTGGTGGAACGTTTTGTGGGACTTTGGCAAACTGCCTCCTCAGGAGGAGAGGGATTATTATTATTCTTTATTTATATAGCACCAACTAATTCATCAGCGCTGTACAATTGGGAATAGACATACAGAGGTATTAAATAGTACAATCAGATGTGGAGAACAGAAGGATCAGAGGGCCCTGCTCGTGAGAGCTTGGTATCACCATTATGTATTGAATATGCTGCAACAAGCAAGGCTAGAGTCAAGTTTTGGACTGTGCCATGCTTCTATTACTTTTACCTCCCCCCTGCCCCTAGTATGTTTGCTAGACATTATTCAAATACTGTGTATATTTTTACAGTGATGTTGACAATAGAACTGATTGTCTTTGATATCTTGCCCTGTACAAAATACTCTCAGTCATAGCTCAAGTGAAGGACCCTGTCTCAGCCAACTATCAGCAAAACATTTTTTTTGTCCCTATCACTGTAAAAAAAAACACTGGCTGTTAAACTGCTTCTTTCTCCAGACTCCTCTAACACACAGACAACAACCTGTTCAGAAAGGAACTTGGATCACAGCTGTGTTTGTCTTCTACTCCATGCAAAACTTTATGGTATTTTCAGTCAACCAAGATTTTGGGTCAACCTCCTTTCTCTCTTCCCCTTTCTTCAAAGTCCCTTAGACTCCCCAAACACAGAACAAATGTCCTGCCTACAAGACTCCCTAAACTACAAACCAGTTTCAGTTTATTTACCTATGAGGGAATGTGCCATTTTTCTCCTGTTTTACTTTTGGGGTGAAAAGTTTTGCCCATCCCTATTAGTAAATGGAGACTGTTGCGTGACAGTTACTTACCTTGCGGACGGCAACGAGGGAGACGGCAGCATCCGCGTCTCCTGACGGCGGGTCACGCCGCTTCTGGGCTTCCTTCCATCCAGCATCTCTAGCAGGTGCTCGTCATAGGGGAATCCTCTAGTGACGCGTGCACTGCTCTTAAAGGGGAATTGCCCTTGTTGTGTGTAGGGATGGGTGAAAATTTTCGCTTCAAACTGAAATTGGCGAAAAATGGCACTTTCCGCATGGCAAAAAATTTCCTGCAAAAAGTGGATTTTTTTTTGCTTTTTCCTGCTTTTTTTGCCTAGCTCATTTCATTGAAATCAATGGGTAGAAAAATGTTCTCTACCTCATGAAAGTTTTCTACAGCAATATAAAAGGCTGTCAGGCTCTCGGAGCATGCCATTCTGTGTTTGTGAGAGGAGAGAGCAGCATGTTTTTGAGCTAGAGAAGATAGGCTGATAAAGGGGAATTGAAGATTAGTTTTAAAGAATCATTTAGATAGAACATTTGTTCTCTGTAGTAGGGGAGTCTAGGAGGAGCAATGCGGATAAGAAGGGAGGAAGGAGGTTGAACCAAAATACCCCAAAATTTGGTGTGACTGATTGGCAAGACACAGGCAGCTGGGGTCCAAATTGCTTGCTGATTTTACTTTTATTGTCTCTTTGCTGGGGAAGTCTGGGGAAAGAAGTTGTTGATTTTGTTTTTTAGTTATATATATATATTTTGGAACTAACTGTGATAAGATATGGCAGACAACATAAAATAAATAAATAAATAAATAAACATAAATAATTAAACAAATAAATATACTAGACATCTGACTGGGAGCTCTGTGACTGAGGCAGACTTGATAGACAGCAGGTGACCTTGAGAATTTTGTTCAGGGTCAAGGCAAGACCTCACACTCCATCAATTTTGAGTAAAAACACACACAGTAGCTGAGCAATGTGGAAAGGTGGAGGAAGTGCAGGGAAGTTGGAGTAAAGTGTTAGTGCAAAAACTGACTGCAGCAATTGTTGCTGCAGCATGTGCAATAAATGATAATGATCCCTCTCCTCAGGGGTGGATGCAGTTTGTCAAGATCCCACCAAACACACCATGCCAGTCCCCCACCACCACTACAATACACATTTGCCACATTGTATATTGTACTTTATTTTTTTTTAATCACTTGACAGCATCATGAATACGTGTCAGTGTCACTTAAGCAGGAAATAAGTGTTGTGGGCAAAGGCACTCTGCATGCTAACACATTTTTCAAGGTATATGTTGCTGTAGGACTCACAACTTTGACTTTAACTACAGCCCTCAGAAGAAGTAATATTGTGCTGGGAAATGTTGCACAATATTAAACAGAGGAAAAAATGTGTTGGAATAGGAGAGAAATGTGTTAGAATAGAAGAAAAATGTGTTAGAATTGGGGAACATGTGTTAGAATGTGTTAGAGTAGGAGAAAAATGTGTTGAATAGGCAGAAAATGTGTTAGACTAAGCGAAAAATGTGCTGGAATAGGTAAAAAGGAGTAAAATTTTGCACTGGAGAAATAGAGAAAACTTTCGCAAAAAAATCGAAAAATCGGCCGTTTTTCATGAAAAGTCATGCAGTATATTTTTCTCACTTTTCGCCCACCCCTAGTTGTGTGCTCCACCTCCTCTCACTATTGTATTTATACTGACTGGACATCAAGCTCAGTCACCCTTACATTTGTGTCCAGTGCAGTAGTGTCCTGTGTTTCTGAGTTTTCTCCATGATTGACCTTTGGCTTGTCTGACCATCCATTCTGGTGCTGACCTGTGGCTCTGTCTGACTATCACTCTGTGTATGACCTCTGGCTTAGTCTGACTATCCAATCTGGTGCAGACCTGTGGCTCTGGCTGGCTACCCACTCTGTGCTTGACCCTTCACTTGTCTGACCATCCATTCTAGTGCTGACCTGTGGCTCTGTCTGATTATCCACTCCATGTATAACTACTGGCTTAGTCTGACTATCCAATCTGGTGCAGACCTGTGGCTCTGGCTGACTACCCACTCCTTGCTTGATCCTTGGCTTGTCTGCCTATCCATTCTGGTGCTAACCTATGGCTCTGTCTGACTATCCACTCCATGTATGACCCCTGGCTTAGTCTGACTATCCAATCTGGTGCAGACTTGTGGCTCTGGCTGACTACCCACTCTGTGCTTGACCCCGGCTTGTCTGGTCGTTCATCCTGGTGCTGACCTGTGGCTCCGGCATAGTACCACTCTATACACCTGTGGGCATTATCGCTACCTCGTCTGGTTCTAGCGAGTGGCTGGGTCATATCCCTGGCTCCAGACTTCATTATTTAGACCATCCAGAGCAGTCTCCTATTTCTCATAGGAGTCCCTTGCTCTAGGTTAGGGCTGCTCTCTCACTTTTATGTTTGCTTTGTGATATTTCCTATTACGTGTGCTTATTTTAATAAAGTGGAGTTACATTACAGTACCTGTCTCTTGTCTCGTCTCTGATTCTGTGACATGTTGTTTGGGAATTTAATACATATGCAATATTTTTCTTAATTTCCATACTAAAGGAAACATTATTCCTTTTTCATAACCAAATGTAGTTATTTCTAATAATTCTACTGTAGTTTTACAGTTCATAATGGGAATACAGCTCTGTTTCTTACTCTTGTTTTATAATGTAGTTTCACTCAGGTACAGGTGTAATAAGCTCCAGCACTTCTGAAGTATTAAGTGCATTTACCATTGTGCTAAACCCTTAGACTATATCCCTGATTAACTCATCTGAGTTCAAGCAAAGAAATCCTCAAATCCTGGTCTGTTACTGGTTCCTGAAGGCATGGGAAGAAAAACACTGCTTTAATCTTTGCGTGCCAGGTGGGTGTCCATGTCATTGTGGAGCAATGCGTTGGATACCCCCAGGCATCCAAACAGTTAAGTTATATTGCTCTTTAAAATGCCAACATTGAAATCATAAGTTACATATAGTTATATTTTCTCTCTTACATAGTAGAATAGAATATTTTTATATACAAATCCTTCTCACCTGTATGAAAGACCTTGTCCAAGAGTAATTACTGTATAATGAAAGGCAGATGTACTTATCAGTGAGTAGAAAATAAATTAGAAATATTGATTGGAAACGTTATCTGAACTGTCTCATTTGATTAATTGCTTATTTCTCTACCTGGCCCAGCTCTTTCTTAATAAAGCAAACTACTGATAGGTGACAGAAACGTTTTATAATAACTAATTTTGTTAGTCATTATAGATAGTACAGTGATTCAGTTTGTAACCTTTTAGAGCCAGAGTGGTGTCCAGTTAGCACTCAGAAGGTTAAATTTGACATTTCTCTTCCAGATTATCTGAACCATTTTGTATTTACATTTTGCTTAGGTTCTCACAATTTATTTGTGAAATGTTAGAGAAAGGAACATAGGTTGGCAAGCTGGCATAAAGAACAAAAAATAGCTGTTAGAATTACTAAAAGGCATGGGCAAAACCATTTGCCTCAATAGAGAAAAGTGCAAAAAAAAACTGCACCTTTCGCCTTCCATGGAAATATGACAAAAACTTTTAATCTTTTCACCTCACTGCACAGAGAACCACGCATATTGACTCCCAGCCTTTTCTCATGGTAACCATAGAACTAAACATACTGATATTCTTATATATCCCATAATCACCTTAGAACCACAAAGTCTGCCTTGTTCAACTGCACTGGTAGCCACAGGTATGGTCAAAGTGAGACTCTCTAGCTGCTGTCAGACTACAACTCTGAACAGCTTGGGGGAATGAAAGAAATTGTATTCTGGATTTGGAAGCAGCACACCTTTCCCACCACTGCTGTACAAGTGCATATACTAACCCTTCCCCAGTCTTGTCACACTGCACTGATTGACATAGAACCACACATTCTGACTCTCAACATTGTCACACTGCACTGATAGCCATAACATCACACACATCACCACCCCCAGATTTGCCACACTGCACTGGTATCGAGAGAACTACACATAGTGACTAGAATGAGCGAAAAGTACCATGTTGTTCCTGAGAAAAACATAAATTTTCCTCTGTTTCCCTAACAGCACTGATTGTCCCACAAGAACGGTTCTATTTTACTGCAGAAACAAAAGAAGGGAAGAACACAGGGGAGCACCCTACTGCAATCAAAACTGTGAAGCATGTATCCACCAACAGAAGTCACCCAACACATGGGTACTCACAAAAAGAATGGCTGTTAAATCATATAAATATATGACAGCTAGTACACTTGCTGAGTAATTATCCATAACTCAGCTGCAAGCCATAATTGCTCCTATTTGGCAGCTTTACACACAATCTCCTCCAGTGGTTATGAATCTCCAAAAAGACAAATGAAAAGCACCCAATAGTGTAAACTGTTTTCATAAATATCTTTCTAGTAAAAAGAATCAATGAGTCTATTCACATTCTTATGTTGTCAACAATGGGGAAAACCAAGGTTAACAGCCTGTTCCTCCACAGCAAAAATTCTTAAATAAGCACTCATCCTCTCCAGCATGGACTACTGCAACATTCTTCAGTCTGGCATTCCTGCCTCCCATCTCAATCCATGTTTTGATTTCCTGCAGCATGAATTACTCTTCTGTCATCTAGGTTTGTTCCTGCCGCACTCCTCCTCAAATCTCTTCAATGGCTACCTATCAAACTCCGGATATCTTACAAAATCTTACTTCTCTCATTCAAGACCCTTCTCTCCTCTACAGCTTCTTACATTTCCACTCTGATCTCCTGCTATACCCCATCCCGCCACTTACATTCAGCCAATGACTGTCTTATCTCAGCTCCTTTTGTGTCTACAGCCCTCTCACTTAAAAAACCTTTTTCCCTAATTTCTCTGTATCTATGGAATGCTCTCCCTCCCACCTTGTGCCACTGCACCTCTCTGATGCACTGAAGGCACTGATGTTGTACAAAGAACGCTCTTATAAATAATTTACTTTACTTGTGTCCCCTATCATCATCAGAACTCTAGCACTGTATTCAGACCCTTATGTACACTGTATTTCTCCAATTACCACATTAGATTGTAAGCTTTTGGACAGGGACCTCATACCCAATGTTTCACTCTACAAAGCACTTGTAATACTGTATTGTCTGAAGTCTTAAATTGTAAAGTGCTGTGTACACTTATGCTGCTAAATAAATAAACATATTCATTCATTCAGCCAAACAGGTGGAGCTCTCTACCTGTTTGGCTGTCATCCCTGGTTATCTCCACTGTTGATCATATAAGAATGTGATTTGAATCATTGATTCTTTTTACTTGAAAGATAGTTGTGAAAACACTTTACACTATTGGGCATTTTTCATTTGTCTTTTTGGAGGTTCTATTTTACATCTGTGTTTTCAGTGGTGGTGAAACTTTCCTCCCCATAATTTAAAAACTCAGAACTTCCAGCCATAGAGAATGTTGTAAGATAGGACAGCGGAAGCAAAAAGTAGAAAGAGAGAGAGAGCGAAAGGTTGCTTTTGGAGAGCTGGCTAGCACAATATGAGCATCAGGAGATGCTAGAGGGCTGCAGCTGCTGAATCAGAGTTGGAGAAATTCAGCAACAGCAGCATGCATGGAACCCACTTCTCTCTACCCAAGTGAGCCCCTGACCCACAACATCTTTCCTAGAGATCTGGAGAAATACAGTAAATAGAGGGTCATTTTACATGAATATTGTCAGCAGCTTAGGTTAGCTGCCTGTGCTCGCTGCTACTACTATCAATGAGCCTTCTGAAGTGATGACAAGTGTCCCATTTGTCATGACCAAGTAATCTTACAAAGCAGCAAGAGACTGGTGGTAGTGGTGATAATGTGGGTGGTTGAAGCAGCTGATGTCAGAGTATGACAGCTTCCTTGGGAGAAAATTCTTTGTTACCTGCCTACCTTTAAGTCATCAGAAATAATTACTCCCAAATCCCTTTCCTCTGATGTCTCTAGAGCATAATGCCTTTAATAATATATTTTGCCTTTTGATATTTACAACCCAAGTGCATTATTTTACATGTATCAACAATAAATTGCAGTTACCACACTCTTGTCAATTTCTCTCAATTACCTTAATCATTTGGCATTTGGCTTATTCCTTCCCATTAATGTGTACCCTGTTGTAGATTTTTCTATCATGCTCAAAATAGGCATACCTTACCTTGAAGATCTTTTGCAATATTAATGAAATATTATAAAAAATGGGTGCCAGTTCAGATCCCTGAGGTACCCCACTAGTAACACAACCTTCTTCTGAATATTGATGGTCATATCCTATGGTTATTAACAATATATCCAGCTGCAGTGAAAACCCACTCAGACTACACACTTGCTGGTGAGAAGCTAAGGGTCTGCACAGCAGTATGCTTTGGTGCTGGCCATACATACTGTTTTCTTTGCCAGTAATCAATACGGTCATTGTTTTCTCCTAGAACAAGTATGCATGTATGCTGTAACCAGCTCATATTTTATTTACTCATTCTATGCTATTTATACTGGATTTACTTACTAATCATACTTTTTCTATTTCTGTATAATTTATGGTATAAATAAATATATATACCTGTTTAAGTATATCTAAAATTCTCACCATTTTTTATGCTAAGGAATTGTGAGGCCATTCTACATATACAAAATCAGGGGTATGTGGACTTGTACTAAGAGTCAGTAATAACTTCCCCCTGAGACTTTATATGGGAAGAAAGGTACAACCCCATTACAATTGGCACCCAAAATGTGGCTTGAGAGATAATTTTAGGTAATCTTTATGATACCCATAAATATTTTATTCTGCAGACCCCTTATAAGTAAGGGAAGGTACTCTTATATCATGGCTATTTCAGTAAACAATATGCAAAGGCTGAATGATATTATGTAAACACAGCATAGTAGAGATCTCATTAATGATGAAATTCTTGCACTTCAAATACAGTTTAGTGAATGGGGACAAGATATCAGGCACTGTTTAATACAGGTTAACTTTGTAGCTAATAATATTGTTGTAGCCCCTACCTATAACACGTTAAGATATAAATTATACTGCTATCAGTCACAATATTGTTAATATAAATATTGTAATATTGTTAACATATTGGAACAGCACTAAGGCCTAGATTTAAAGAACAAGCTTTCTCCAACAATAATGCTTTTCGATTTCCTAGCATATATTACTGTTACGGTTCAGTACACTCAGAAACGGAAGGTCTTGGTAAAACACAAATTTATTTGCACACAATGAATGACAGTAACCCTCGTGGGTTCAGCATACGGAAATACGGTAAACTGACACAGGACAGGTTACAATGGTATGATTAACCCACACGGGTCCAGTATGTAGGACAGATATACAGTACTGACACAGGTCAGGTAAATCACAATTGATACAGTGTAAATATGACCAAGAGAAACTAATTAGGCCAATGCCTGAGTTGGCCCTGATGTTGGGAGGCCCAATGTAACTCTCTACGCAGAGAGTCACAACAGCGACTGACAAGTATGCAACAGGTTAAGCCAGTGTAGATCTGGCTAAGGCAACATAGGAGGAAGGCTGCCAGAGTGAACGCCCACCGAAGACTACAAACAAGGGTGAGTCAGTGTTTAGTGCCGTAGGATAACATACGCCCAACTGAGACAGCCCCTGAAGGGGTTAACGAATGCTCCGGTCTGCAGATGGGAAGTAACCTGAGGCGCCCAACTGTACCCAACCTCAGGAATGGCAGAAACAGACCAAGCGAACGTGGTGCAAATCGGAATATACTGGAGGGTAACACAAGCACTATGTGTGAGCGGATCAAGGACTGGACTACTATGTGGAACCGGACCACCGGAGCTCTGGCAAGACCACTGTAGCATAAGCAACAGCAAGAGTGGAGTGGATTGTGAGCAGGAACAGTACAGGAGCAAGATCTTCAACCCAGCCTGGTTGGTACACGGAACAGAAATGTCAGCCAAGCCGATTTGATACACGGAGCAGGATCGCCAATCACCCCGGGTCAGTACACAGAGCAGGATCACCAGACAAGCCGAGTCGGTACACGGAGCATGAACGTCAGCCAGGCCAGGTCAATACAGGAAGCAGGAATGTCAGCCAGTCCGGGTCAGTACACAGAGCAGGAACAGTAAACAGGCAGAGTAGTCAAAACAGTCCGGGTCATACACTGGTATCAATGAGAATAATTGGAACAAGTACTAGGCAACAGATACACCACGAAAGGTCAACCCATAAGTGCCAGCCCAAGGTATTTAAAGGCTGTCACTGGGAGGAACTAGACAGCACAGCCAATAACAAGGCATCAGGAAGAAAACATGTCAAAATGTCGCTAATATCACGGGCACCGTGATAATTACTTAAAGGATGAAAATGGGGACATATGTTTTGTATTTTGGGCATGATATACAATATTGACTCGCACATCTATGCATTGTTTAACCTTTTGAGTCCCAGAGAGGTATGCAATGCATTGTTCTACAATGCTTTGCGTACCCCACTGACACCCAAGGGATTAAACTATGCATAGATGTGCGGGTTATTTTTAGGGAAGACAGGAGAAAGAAGATGGACCAGAAAATAAAGAAGACAAAGAAGAAAGAAGAGGGAAGAAGAAGATGAAAATTTGCTGGCCAGGGTGCTGAAGACCCCGCTGGACATCTGGATTACTGGTAAGTCTTACTTTTCAGCATTACTTTTAGTAGGATTAACCCTGTGAGTACCAGTGGAGTAAGCATAGGGTTAATTCTACTAAATTGGACACAGTTTGGGAGTACTTTGGATGTATTGATATGAGGCTTAGGTTTTTTTTTTAACTTTCTATTGATGCGTCAGCAGTGTAAGTTGTGTTAAGGGACTCTGCGCCCCAAAAAAACTGGGTGAACAATTTCCCATGATAAAGTGGGTCCCTTACTGCATTTTACTGCCTATCGCAGTCCATTGAATTGAAAATTAAACAGGTTGTAGTATGTTACTATGGGGTCAAATTGCCGTTTACTGTAGCAGCCAAGATGCTTCTTTTTCTGCCGGCACTTCATTGCCCTGGTATTAGAATTACTGCGCTTGAAACACTGACAACTTTTTTTTTTCCGGGTAACCGGGTAACCAGTCGGCTCACAACGGGGTCCACTCTCTCCCGTGGGCCCGGCCGTGAGCCAAGGGCCCCCGTCAACAAAACAGCAAATCCCCATCAGCAAGAACCACATGTTTATACAAATAAGTAACCGGGCAACCAGTTGACTCACAACTGGGCCCACACACCCCTGTGGGCCCGGCTGTGAGCCGAGGGCCCCCCTCAACAAAACAGCAATCCCCCACTAACAAGTCCAAAGGGCCCACAGCACGAGGGAAACCTTCAGAAACAGTAACAGACAAGAAACCATGCCATAGAGGAAACTCACCGACTCCACCACCCAACAGTCACTGTAAAGTTCCATGTTCGTGGTGCAGCCACAATCAGGAGTGAAAAACACCCGACAGGTGCCCTGGAAAACAGGAACAAGTCTGAGAATAGACACACAGCAAAGGTCTCATCCTTGCTCCTGTCAGGCTGGTGATGAAGAAACCTCCTCGGTAGTAGGCGAGGCTCGGGCTCTCCACTTCCGCGGTACCGGATGCCACTGGGACCGTGGAGATATAGCAGAGGACCACTTCATCTCCCCAGGTGGTTGAATTGCCTCAGGAATCGGTTTGGTAAGCAGACTCTGCAACTCTTCAGCAAATGCTTTAGTGTTAACTTTGTACCGCAGAACATAATGTATCCCATCTCAAAAAACAATCAGGCGCAGTGGGAATCCCTATTTGTGCTGGATGCCATGTTGCCGTAAAGAGACAGTGAGGGGACGAAGTTCCCGTCTCCAAGTTGAAGTGAGTGGAGATATGTCACCAAACACAGTGATTGATGCACCCCGGAACGAGAAGGTAGTGTTGCCTCGGGAGGCCTGAAAGATCGCTTCCCTGTCTGGGTATCTTTGAAACAGCACTATAATGTCCCTGGGGGCATCTTTAGGGGCTAATTTTGATTTAGCCAGGTGATGTGCCCTATCAATAGGTAGATCCAGTGTGGCATTAGGCTGAAGAATAAGGCCCCAGTGAATCAGAGAGGATATTTTTCAGGGATTCCCCGAAAATGCAAGTTGTTGCGTCTAGATCTATTTTCAGCGTCGTCAAGCTTGACTACCAACTCCATATTGTGGGTGTGCAGATAATCCAGTTTTCACATCACATCACATTTAAAGGCTTTCCAATCCTCAAAGTCATCTTCTATAACAGTGACTTGATCCCCTAGGTGTCGAATATCTGCCCTTATGTCTTTTAGTTCTTCCCGGAGAAAGGCTTTAAGCTCTTGGAGAAGATTCTGTATATCTTGTTTTGTGGATAGGGATCCTGCAGAGATGTCATAATCCCCATGCTTATCCGTAGATCAATGCACAGGAGAGCGGGATCTAGATCTGGAGGCAGAGCCCACCATCTGAGTATCTCTGTTGAACATTTTGTTAGGTAGAGAAGACTGGTTGCCCACAGGCCAAGGCGGGAAAAAAGAGCGTAGACCAGAATCTCGCTTATTCTGCTTATTTCTCGCCATAAACAGGTCTCCTGATATTAAAGTGCTCTCGCCACCAAAATAGAACCAATGTTCTATGCGTATGCTATCAGTAGCCAGTAAATCCTGCCCGGGAGCCCAAGAGCTAAAGCATTAGGCAGCCATCTGCTCGGCAGTCCAAGCCATGCCCCAGAATTCCACAATTTAACAGCCCTTACTGTAAAAAAACCCTTCCTCTGCTGAAGTTGAAACCTCCTTTCCTCTAATCTTAAGGGGTGGACCCTGGTTATTTGATCAGGCTTTGGAATGAAAAGCTCACAAGAGAGATCCTTGTTTTGACCTCTCATATATTTGTACTTTGTGATAAGATCTCCTCTTAGTTGCCTTTTCTCTAGAGTAAATAAACCAAGATTTTCTTTATGTTTCTCATACATCAAGTCTTCCAGTCCCTTCATTAACTGTGTTGCTCTTTGGTGTACTCTCTCCAGTTCTAGAATATCCTTTTTTTAGAACTGGTGCCCAATAATTTGTATAGTGGCAAAATTATGTTATCCACGCTTGCTTTTTATGCTGCTGTTATTTGACACTTGTCACTACTTCAAAGTTTGTAGTTTATAAGGATTCCCAGGTCTTTCTCTAGTCCCCTAAAATGATTTCACTAACTTCATAAGCAGCATTGGGATTTTTTCTTCCCAAATACATGACTTTACAATTTCCTATATTAAACTTCAAATTTAATTTGTTTCCCAATCTGCCATTTTATGTAAATCCCTCTGTAGAGAACAAATACCCTGTTCTGAATTTTTTTACCCTGCATAAGTTAGTGTTATCTGCAAATACTGATAACAGACCCAATTACTGAACCCTGAGGTACTCATGTACTGGAGGATTTTCCATTTACAACAGCACACTGTTCCCTATCCTTCAACCAGTTTTCTCTCCAATTGCAAAGGTTATTCCCTAGCCCTAATTTCCTTATTTTATACCCGGCCTCATGTTTGGCACCGTATCAAATGCCTTTGCAAAATCTTGATATACTACATCAACTGCTTTACCATTATATAGGTTGCTTTCGCATAATTTATTCCTCATAAAACCATGTTTATTCCTGGTAATAATATTATTTTCTGTGGTGTAACTATGAATATAATCCCTTATGTCCCTACTATCATTTTTCCAATTACAGAGGTCAAACGCACAGGTCTATAATTTCCAGGTTCTGTTTTAGTTCCCTTCTTAAATAAAGACGCTACTTTGGCTTTACATCAATTCTGTGGAACTAGGCCTGTGATGAGGGATTTCCTTAAGAGTAAAAAAGAGTGGTCTTACTAACTCTGCAGAGTCCTGAAGAACCTGCTTCAGTTATTTGCTATTTATGTATCAGAAACACTTTTTGGGATTAGTTGTGCTCTCCCTTGCAATTCAAGTTTCATTATCTATTTTTGCTAACCTAATTACCTTTTTGCAATCTTTTTTGCACTCTCAAAATGTCACGAAATAGTTTTCTGTTCCTTCAGACTTAAATAGTTTAAATGCCTTTTTTTCCTTGCCATTTCTTTCTTTACGTTAGCATTTAACCATATTGCATGTGATCTATTTATTTTGCATTTGTTCCCCACTAGTATATACTTTTTAATACATTTCTGTAGCCCAAATTTAAAGTCTGAGAATTTTTCCTTAGTATTTTTGCTTTTAAACACTTTATCCCAGTCTATATATTGAATTGACACTCTTAACATTTTGAATTTCGCTTTTTTTCATTAAGAGTTTTGGATGAACATATACAGTTTTGCCAAACTAATCTCAAATGGAACCATATTGTGATCACTGTTTCCATAATGTTCACATACCTTAATAATGAACACTGTGTCTGTTATTGCTATCCACATTATGGCTTTTTTCCTCACAAATATCACCCCTTAAAATTGGATTTTGATCTGGTTTCAAATATAAGGAAATATCTTCCCCTCTTCTATTAATCCTGTCTCCTGTCCCCTAAACAGGGGATAGCCCTCTATATTTATAAAAAACAAAAGTTACATGTCGATTCACCATATACCACTAAAAAACAAATACAGTTACAAATATTTTCAATTTACAATTGACAATATTTTAAAAACATATACCGTTTTATCAATAAAACCTCTTCAAATATATATAAATCATCCAAAACACAGATAACCAAATATAAGGAATCACTTGTCCATCAACTCTTTCTCAGATATTCTGTAATTTGATGGTTTTCGTAGTTGTCATTCAAGTGCATATGGTCTAAAAACTTTGTTTATCTTCTCCAGTAAGGGTCTTGAATCATCTCACGCTTAGATTTTCAGTTAGCGGACTACCCTTACCTTGATGTCCCAATTTACCGTTTCTCCGTCACGTAGTATGTAAAAGATGGAAACAACCACTCAACATCAATATATAGTAATGATTAAAGGAAGCAATATCCACTCACTTTTTTGGAATTCCAAGTCCCACATATTCTCCTTTTAATAAACATATCTTTCAACAAATGCAATATTGTCCATTAATTCCTTTTTGTTGGGTATATTCTTTGTCTTCCACTTTATATAAAGGGTTAATTAATATGTACTACTACACAATACAAGGGCAGTATTGTGTTAAAAAAATAAAACAAAAATAAAAATAAAATAAAAAGGGGACTGTTAATAAAGTTTATATGAACGATACTTTATTATATCAAAAAGACTAACATATACAACCTTTAGCTAAACCAGTGTGTATTACTTCAGACATGGGCGTCTCAACGGGATCGATGTAAACACACACCCCGTAAAACTGCTGAATCTATCAGAAACTGCCAACCTCTGAAATACAGCTTAAGACCCCCCACTGTAATGAGTCGCACACACTGGCTCAGCACCCAATAACTACCCAACGCATTTCGTGCTATTCACTTCGTCAGGGTAAAATCAAGAATTGCCTACAAAGTCCTGATATTTATTTAAAAATACGTTAAAATGACGTCATCTTATTAGTCTTCAATTATACCAACTTTATCAGTCCCTCACAATTTACACATTTTCTACATCACATATTTAACCCTAAATATCATCTGAACCACAATTAACTATTATATCAGTTCGCAGATTCATTCCTTCAAGTATTTAACCCCTAAATTACTATTACATATCATCCAGCACTGTGTTCTTGTATACAATGTTAAAACTTTTCTTACAAACAACAATTTCCTATCTTAAATCTTTTAAAATAATAAAGGAATCAAAAAACATATCAAATATAAAAGTTATAAAACAACTCAATATTTAATCTCCTAAAAAACACTTTAAATCTATATTAATATTTAAACCATTCAGGATTAATGTTTTTAACTCATAAATCCATTTTGTTTCCCTTTTAGATACTACATTAATTATGTCACCTCCCCTCCAATGTACACTCACTTTATCTATTGCAATAAATTTCAATAGAGAGGGGTCCCTATTACGGCATTTATTAAAATGATCTGATACACTGTGGGAGTCCAAACCTTTTTTAATATTTCTAATATGTTCCCCTATGTGTACGTGCAAACATCTGGTGATACGCCCCACATATTGCATGCCACATGGGCACTCTAATAAATAGATGACATTTTTACTAGTGCACATAATAAAGTCCTCTACTTGGAACTCCCTACCAGTTACATTTGACTTATATTGTATAATATTTCTTGTTTTATCTTTGACTATCCTGCATGCTTGACATCTATTACACTTATAAAACGCTTTAAGATCTTTCTCAAAATAAGAAATATTTGTTTTTTTTAAATTAATAAAACTAGGTACTAATTTCTGTCTCAGATTTTTCGCTCTCCTATATGTAATTTGTGGTTTATTTGGTAAAATACTTTGTAAATCTGTATCTTCCAAAAGAATGGGCCAATATTTACTAAAAATGTTTTCTATATCCCGATGATCACTATTAAATTATGTGGCAAACTTCGGTTCTTTCTTATCACTAATTATTTTACTTTTTTCGTCTTTCTTTATATGTTTTTCTTCTTCATCTTTCAGAACTTCTTCCTTCGCTTTCTTCAGGGCTTTATTATCATATCCCTTCTGTATAAAAGCGTTTTTCAAATTGTCCATTTGTTCCCTGCAGACTTTTAATTCTGTACAGTTTCTACTTATTCTCTTAAACTCACCACGAGGAATGTTTCTAATCCAAGGGCCATAATGACAACTGCTAGGATTAATATAATTATTTGTGTCTGTAGGTTTTTTATATGTTTTTGTTTTAATCTGATTTTCCAGTTAAGTAGGAGACATTGTTAGTTTCTAAGAGTGGGTGGTCTGCAGTCAGGGGAGGTAAATTATAAAGGTCAGAATAGAAGGCTTTGAATAGTTCGGCTATAGTAGCAGAGTCAAATGCGAAGTAGTGCGAGTTCATTTTGATTCAGGGAATGTAATGAGTAGTGAGTTTGTGTCTGAGTTGATGCACTAGGAGAGAGACCACTTTGTTACCCTGTTCAAATATTTTTGGCTTGGTCTTTAAAAACAGCTTTTCTATGCATTGTTGAAGGGTTGCTTTCAGTTGGTGTCTAAACGACGTTAGCTGAGTAAGGACTGTTGGGGAAACTGAAGATTTGTGGTGTGTCTCCAATGAGGAAATGGGTGGGAGGAGATCTTGTAGTTTACATCTGTGCGCTCATCATCTATGTGATGGAATTTTAATACATTTGCCTTGTGTGACACATTTTAATGCTGCCCAGATCATCATTGGGGAAGTTTGATTTGCCAGAGAACCCGTCAACATTATGAAGGACCATCTGTGTCTCATCGGACAGATTTGCAAGTAAAAGGGATATGTTTGCTAAAAAGAATTGAGACACCATTATGTTTAGAAGATGCAGAGGTTAAGTGTGCTTAGTCATAAAATCGGTTTGTGAACTGTCTACAATGAAGAAAAAGGGTTTCTTGAATCAGAACTAGATCCCCATTTAATCTGTGGAATTCGTGGAGGGCCAAAGATACTTATTTTTTTAAATGCCTACAATATTAAATTAACTTAAAATTAAACATTACTATACCTTTAAATATTGCCTGTTGTAACCCTTTGAGTGCCAGAGATGTGGGACATGCACACTCCTAGGAGAATTGAGGTCACATGTGCACGTATTCCGTAGGTTGCAGATAGTGTGCTTGAGAATTGTCTGACTAAGTCAATGTGTGTATGACCATTGGAGAGATGTAAATCACAATGTCATGTGTAACCCTGAGGATGCCAGGGCAGGGTCAATGGGTACATTTTCCTGCACCCAGACCCAAGCACATCAAACTGCCACACTGTGTTTCTCTTATCTACCTCTGTGATTGTCTTCCCTGTTCTTTGTGCCCTTGGGACTCTGAATGTATTTATTGGGGGTTTGGCTTTTGCAAACTTAACAGAATAGTCCTTGTGTCTATGTTGCATGTACTTTATGAGCACAGGTGTCCCTTCCTTTCCCCTTTTCAGACATAGTGCACAGTGTAGTCACTGATAACTGCAATGATAACTGCAGTCACTAATAACTGCACTGTGCCTTCCCAATAGGAAAAACATTCCCACACCCATGAGTTTAATGAGGGAAAGGTAGAAAATAATTGCCTTCTTTTTCTCCAGAATGACCTTCACTTGCTGGGACAGGTGCTGCTGCAGAATCAGGAGTAGTGGTGGCAAATGGAACTTGTTCTAATCCCATATATATGCTTTTTGCATCAGTGGTCTGTGGTACAGTAGCCTTCACTTCATCATCCTGCTGCTGTGACAGATGAATGTCTGTTTCTGATGACTCAGCAGCAGGAATTACAGTAGCAGCAAACTCCAGAATGTCACTGCTGGTGGTGGGGATGCATATCCCCAATTGCATCTTTCTTCTAACATTCCATATCACTTTCTGCCAAAAATGCTCTAAAAATACCTCCATACCCACTACTCCACCCCCACTCTCATCAGTACTACAACAACCCGTCTATTGCTGCTTTGTAGGACACAAGTCCCCCTACTGTCACACTTGACATCCTCTCAGTAGGAGGTACACTGACAGTAGCAGCAGTAGAAGTAGGCACAGGTAGCTGACTTCTGTAGCTCATACTGCTGCTCTGTGACCCCTTCTTTATAATACCCCCCCAGATCACTAGAGAAGCAATTGGTTGACTGTAGATCATGCGAGCATTGGGACGTGGACTTCCTTTATGCAGATGCTGCAGGATTACTCCAAGTCAGATCCAGCAGCATCAGCAGTGTCACTCTAGCTTCTCCTACCGCTCATTGTGCCTGCTAGCACTGAAAACAACTATATTTTTCTTTAAATTTTATCTCTCTCTCCCACTGTCTGCTTTTAATCTTTCTCTCTCTGCTATTCTATAACATGTTGCATGGTGGGAAATTAGCCTTTGTCAATGGATTGAAGGGGATATGTTGTCGAAGGTACATTAGTGCATACTGACGATGTGTCTTTAACACAGATCCAAAACAATATTGCCTTCCTGAGCCCTCATAGACCTTTAGTGCATCTCCACCCTACTGGCTATTATTCTTACATATATAATCTACTTTGGACATTAACTCCCTTTAGTGCCAGGTTTTGGTTAGCATTAGATCTTGTGTTATGATAGGATTGAAGGCTTGTATTTACACCAGATTTGTGAGCTCATATAACTGATGAAGAGCATTAGTAGAAAAACTTTGGTGCAGAGAATTAATATATATAGCCCCCTTATATTTTGATCTAACCTCCCCCTCCTAGTTTTCACAACTTGGAGCAAAAATTTGTTTGTATGCTTTACAAGCTGGAGTAGAGTAGATGATAGCGCAGAAGCTTGAGAGAATAACAAGATCCTAAATATCTTTTAAATGACACATTCTTGCATTTTTCATTGCATGATAGACAGGAAATGTCTAGAACAGCATAATATAACTTTGCTTTGGGTCATATTAAAGTAGCGTTTCTGCAGGAAGAAAACACACAATTGTGCAAGCACACACACATACAAACTGTCTGTGTGCTTTGTTACTGATGTCTGTTACTTTTTATATCTCCTTATGCCTATTCTACTGTTGCTTTGACAAATTGCAATTTAACCTTTAAAGGCAACCTATGTCAATGCGTTGAGTTGAACACCCCCCCAGTCATTAAAGTGTAAATTAACTTGTGATGTGTTCTCACAGCCTCACTGTCTGCAACTCCTACAAATGATCATATTACACTGCAGTGGAATTCTGCTTGGTAACTTCTTTCCAATATTATGGGCAGAAAGCAAGAGTGGATAAGTTTGTTTACCTCAGAAATTGTTCCAATTTTTACTTTGTACATATGGCCATAAATTCTAGCTTCAGAAATGGCTACAGTAATTGAAATTGTTGCAAACAAACGTAAAATTAATACACAAATGTAAGAATTCCTTTAAATGTGAGGATCATCTTTACAAACTAGACACTGATTATGTTGATCAATTCTAGGCATAATATACAGTGTGAACTCTTACATGCATTTTAGTATTCCTGAGGATCTCGAAAGTAGCAGTTCAATTAACTAACAGAGTGGTGTGCAGTACATTGTTTTGCAATGTTTTGCTCACCCCTCTGGCCCTTAAAGGATTAATGTACATAAATGCCTGAGCAAAACAGGAACATATTAATTTGTTTCAAAATCATAATTATAATATGTGAAAAAATGACTGGATGTTGAAAAATGTTAGTATTGATAGGGAAATTGACCTAATAAAACCTTGATATGATTTATTGCATATTCAGGGAATCCTTGGAGCCAAAAATAAATCAATAGAAAATTGTTTAAAATGCCCAACACGCTCAAAATGTAGATCACGTGCCTTTCCCTGCCAGACTTATGATGTGATGGACCCATGATTCATCATGACAAGGCACATACTGGGTAAGAATAGATTTTATAGTGTGAGCCTTCTGTCTAGCTTCTGACTTACAATGTAACTCAAACAGCAAAGAAGTGATAAAACAGAGTGATAAATCTTGACCAGCATAATTATAAGGTTTCAGACAATGCTTTAGCAGGAGCTGTAAAATCTATGTCTCTCGGGTCCCACTAACAGCTTACCCAAACTCTGACAATTAATATAGAGCTGGGAAGAATGTCACTGTACAGTTCAGATACTGAAATAAAAATATTTAATGGGTTATCCTTGTTAATTCATTGATTTAAAAAGCTCAATTTCTGTAAGTGTTGTAAGCATTATTTTATTAGCCAGTGCCACCAAACAAAAATTAATTCGAGGGAATACACATATAATTAATTAATCTAATGAGGATGCTGCTCTGACATCAAGCCATTTATAAAGATGAAAAGTTCTAAGATATTCAAAGAATGTTGTTTCTTTGAAAAACATATATTTAACAGTGCATTGCCACTTTCTGGAAATATTTTTGTGCTCTAGTCTAGGGGAAGAAAAGCAAACAACCCCTAATTTGATGGGGGTGAATAGGTGCTTTACATAATATATGCATTGCATACCTTTTCTTCATATATGTAATTGTTATGACCATTTTGCAGGAAGGCAATTTCAAAAAAGAAAACAGGAAAGTGTAGTTTAGTGTCCTGGCACCCCTGCAGTATGTGAACCCATACCAGTGGGGTGGCATTTTCCTGAATAAGTAGGACATTTCATAGTACTAACAGATTTTAGTATCTTTAAAGTGACTGAAATGTAAAAACAAATATGTGTTTTTTTATTATAGTGCCACATTCTAGAAATATTTGTGTACACTAGCACAATGCAGCTGGTAGTCTACTTTCCAAAACATTACAATTTGTGTGCATTTTCTTCATTTTGTAGTTGTTACAACCATTTTAGTACAGGCAAGTCATATTATAGTTAACATAATAAAAATGAGAGATCATAGCTGTAGTTTTGTGCTTTTGGCACCCCCTTGTAGTAAATCAACTTATATCATTGGGGTGCCATTTGTCTTGGAAAAGCAGCAGCTAATAAATAAAGTAGGACATTTCATAATTTTCAAATATCCCAGTGCCTCTGAAGCAGTGTTCCCTCCAAGTTGTGTACAGGTGAGCTTCCACTCCTTGAAAGAGTTAAAGAGGATTTCATTGGAATAACATATGCACCATGCAGGCCTGTCCAGTTTAATTTGCTCTTTTAACTCTTCCAGTGCTTACAGTCTTAATCCTGCTCAGTGGGAACACCAGGCTAAAGGATGGAAGGCAAATTAGTAAATTAGGAAATGCCACTTGAATGGGTGGAAATGTAAAAGAATGTATACTTATTTTCTTTAGTTCCATTTACTGAAAACATTTGTGCACATCAGGATAGGGGGAAAAAGGCAAGTAATCCCTTATTCATTGCAATAGGGCATCTACCTTGAAGAATTGCTTGTTTTTTAGGTAATTTTGATAGTATGGGGTAATTATGCTTTCAAGCTATGTTTAGTTCAGTGGTTCTCAACTCCTGTCCTCAGGACCTACTAACAGGCCAGGATATGATTTCTTTGTTAGAGTACAGGTGAGTTAATCAATGTGAATGAGCCTCTGATCACCATACCTGTGCTGTAGCAGAGAAATCCCTAAGTCCTGGCCTGTTAGTGGATCCTGAGGACAGTAGTTGAGAACCTCTGGTTTAGTGCATTTTGTTAGCTCAACAAAAAATTGTGTTATGTGCCGTTACCAATTCAGAACCCTATGGAAGGACATATATTTGTGCTCCTATAAATTATACTGGGTATAATTGTACTCAAGATATGTGGCATTCATATTTCATACTTTTTTGTTTATTATTGCTTGAGATTTGCAGTAAATTGTGACTTTATTGTAAATTTCTGAAATCTTATAGAAAAGCCTTATCTTTAACAAAATTGTCTTGTTTTATCATTTTGTATAGGAGAAAACATTGGCTATTTTCTGATTATTTTCTGGTAATATGTTAGGTGTTTTTAGGGTAGATTTTGGGTTTTACTAGAGAAATGTCACCCTCTATTTGGCGACCATCAAAAAGGCAAAATCATAATGTCGCCTGCATCAAAACGGTCTGATGTCACCCGCATAAAAAGGGGAACATCAGAATGTTTTACGCTTAAGGGTTGCCCTGCATGGCCATGTAGAACTTTATTTGACTCCATAAGGCTTCTTCCATCTTTTATCTTCCCCTTTTTTTATCTCTTACTTTCCTGTAGTCTCTACCTGCACCACTTTCAGCTTCTTCTCATTCTCCTTTGTGTTCCTTCTCTTCACCATTCTCATTTGCTTGGCCCCTCATGTATTCAGGCAACTGCTTGGTCTACCTCCCGCTAGACCCCTCATACATGTACATATGCACAATCATGGAACATTTTCTCCTAGCCATTTTAATCCTCCAAATGTAAGAGAGCGATGTCCAATGTATTGCTTAAATATGCAACAACACACCAGTATAGAAATGCAAATGTAAAACATATTAGCCATATGCTTGGACAGTTTTCAAATGTGGGTTGTTTCTCTGATAACTTTTAGATGTTTTATGCACTAATTCACTTTGCCTTTATATATTTCCTATTTACTTAGAAAAGGATTAAATATATATATATATATATATATATATATATATATATATATATATATATATATATACTTTCTTATATGAGCAGTGGCACACACTTAATCAAAACCTAAATGCAAATGGTAGGTGCATGTCCCATAAAAAATCATAAAGAAGAATTCATGTATACTCAGCCTGGGTTGATCCTGGCTTCATACAAGACAGCACTCTAGAAGCTATTGTAGCAAGGAAAAAACTGTTACTTTATTGCATTCATGCCGAACGTTATATGAATGATATATTCACTTAAGTGCATATGTTGGGCTTTCTCTGTGAGAAGTTGATGAGAAGTAGCACCTAGCACTTAGGAAGCTGGAAATGCAGTGACTTAAGAAGTAAGAGTGTGCTGTTTTAAATCATATATACACAGCAGTACTTTGCTTGAGCTACAACACATTGGAGCTATTTGTTGATCTTTCTCATGTAGTAATCAAGTATCACATTGTAAGATATGATTCCAATTGGCTTGAGAGTAAGAAATAATTACTAGAGAGACTTATTTTATTTGACATCCAGGTAATTTATCAGGACGTTATTGGAATTATAGCACTCCAGGATGTAAGAGCGCGAAGTATTTTGACATTAGCACCTTGCCTGAGTCGCAATGTATTGGAGACAGACGGAGTGCTCCAGGATGTAAGAGCACAGAGGAGATTGACATCAGGACTACGCTCGAGTTGCGATGCAGTGGAGACAGACAGATCCCTAAGGAACATTGTAAGAACTGAGCCAATAATTTAATAATATTTTGGAAAGATTTTTCTCCACGTCATGAAAGTTTACTACAGCCACATAAAAGGCTGTCAGGTTCTCACAGCATGCCATTCTGTGTTTGTGAAGTTGACACAAAATACCCCAAAATTTGGTATGACTGACTGGCAAGACACAGACAGCTGGGGTCCCAATTGGTTGCTGATTTTACTTTTATTGTCTCTGTACTGAGGAAGTCTGGGGAAAGAAGTTATTGGTTTTGTTTTTTAGTTTTTTATATATATATATATATATATATATATATATATATATAAAAAATAAAAAACATAAATAATTAAACAAATAAATATATTAGACAGCTGACTGGGAGCTCTGTGACTGAGGCAGACTTGATAGACAGCAGATGACATTAAAAAAATTGTTGAAGGCAAAGGCAAGACATCACACTCCATCAGTTGTGCACTGTAGAGTATAAAAACACACACAGTAGTTGAATGTCTAGCAAATGCACAAGTGAAAGGGGAAAAGGTGGAGAAAGTACAGGGGCATGGGAGTAAAGTGTTAGTGTAAAAACTGACTGCGACAATCATTGCTGCAGCATGTGCAGTAAATGATGATGATCCCTCTCCTCCCTGGGTGGATGCAGTTTGTCAAGGTCCCACCAATCACACCATGCCAGTCCCCCACCACCACTAACATACACATCTGCCACATTGTAGATTGTACTTTATTTGTTTTAATCACTTGACATTATCAAGAGTAAGTGCCAGTGTCACTCAAACAGGAAGTAAGTGTTGGTAAGTGTTGTGGTCAAAGGATAAAGACCCTCTGTATGCTAACACATTTTTCAAGGTATATGTTGCTGTAGGACTCATAACTTTGATGTCCAGCTACTTATTTATCTACTACAGCCTGCAGAAGAAGTAATATTGTGTTGGGAAATGTTGCACCATATTACATAGGGAAAAATGTGTTGGAATGGGAGAAAAATGTATTAGGAGAAAAATGTGTTAGAGTAGAAGAATAGTGTATTGGAATAGGTGAAAAATTTGCTGGAATAGGCGAAAAGGAAAAAATTTTGCACTGGAGAAAAAGAGAAAACTTTTGCGAAAAAACTAAATATCGGCTGTTGTTCACAAAAAAGAATGCGGAAAATTGTTTTCACTTTTTGCCCACCCCTACACAAAGTACAGATTTTAAATGTTCTCTCTCTCTCTCTCTCTCTCTCTAGGTAAATAGATAGATAATGTATATATATACAGATAAACACACAGACACATATGCAGACCCTAACAGTCAATGCTGAAGCCCAACAAGGAGAAAAATGGTGAGTATGCAGCCATTGACTATATTTAATTTTCACACGCCTGTCTTAAAGAGGTTGTGCATAAAACTAGGCTTGTACAGGAAGAATAATTATATGGGATTGGTTGGTGTCTTCAGTTTTGTAAACTATGAAGTTGGAATATCTGGACAGATGGAAGGTTATCAGTGGCTACATATATTTGCAATTCATAGAGGATTTTTTGTGACACAGAACAAAATAAGGCAGCTGTTAAAAGATAGTGATTAGGGATGGGTAAAAAGTCATGTTTTTTTTTCTTGTGGGGAATTTCACAAAAAACACAACATTTTCCACTTTTCCAGTAAAACTTTGCTATCAAATTTCTGCCTTATTGGTTGTTTAAGGAAGGAATTTCTCACAACATAGAATTTTCCATTTCCCAATACTAAATGTTTTTGGAGATGGGAATTTTCCACCTCATCGAAAAATACCCCGTCATTTCCTACCACCCTCTACTATAAAAGCCAAGAATTTCCCGCACTTCAGGGGGTTTTGCTAGTAGTGAGAGAGGAGTAGAGGTGTTTCAGGAGAGGAGAGAGATGTTAATACAGTTTTGTGATTCCTGAAGTTTTTGAAGTGTGTGTTACTTTCTGTTAGGTTAGGAAGGGTCAGTTAAGTTAGTGTTAGTGTTAGGGCAGTGAGGTAAATGCAAACTGTGTAGGTTAGTGTTAGGGTATTGAAGGTCATTCAAATTATGAGTATTAGGGCAGTGAGGGTCAGTCAAATTGTGAGTTAGTGCTAGGGCAGTGAGGGACAGTGAAGTGTGTAGTGTGAGTGGTGTGTGCTTTTTTTCGTTACATTTTTTTAAACATTTTTTGTCTAATTTTAGTCTTCAATTTTATTTATAATTTTTATAATACTTGTTTTTTTCTTTATAATATTTTATTTTTGTTTATAATGAGAGACTTGTGCTTAATGTCAAACAGTGAGACTTGGAGAGGTAGGGGAGGACTTGAGGCATCATCCTCATCTGGGGGCATAGGCACACCTGAATCAGGGTGCTCTTCCACTTGCCAAGATGGAAGGATAAACAGGAATGGTTAGCATCTGTTCTACTGCAACTGGCAGCAGTAATGCAACATAAACTGCTCCCTCCGGCATACTACACCCCCTTTCTGATATACACTGGTCCCTCTGACCTTCTACCCCCCTTTGCAATCTGACATTCTGCCTCCCTTGTATATGTAGTGCAGAGGTACGCAACCCATTGCTTTGTTGGATTGAGTAGAAGTCGTAGTAGTGAACCTAGTCACTGGGTTAATACATTTATGAGAAGCACAGCTCTGCTCTTTTCATGAATGAATCATTCACCAGCTTTGTGAATGACCGGGTGATTGATTCATTCATGAAAAGCATAACGCTTCTCATGAATGAAGGGAGAAAAGGAAGGCAGAAATTGCCTTCCTCGTTGCCCGCATTGATCACCTGCTGGATAGGTGATCAATGCTAGGACATTAGGAGGGGTCCCAATGCCACCCCCCTGCAAGGTCTAAAGTATATTTTTAATAATCATATTAAACAATAAATACGTATATTTTTTAACAAAGCACATATTAAATATTTTAAGAAATAAAGGAAAGGGTATGGAGCCGCATACCTTGCCTATTAACCTTTGAGTAACAGAGGGGTACGCAAACACATTGCAAAGCAATGCATTACATACTGGTACTCAAAGGGTTAACTCTTCACTACATATACAAGGGAGGCAGATTGTCGGATTGCAAAGGGGGAGTAGAATGTTGGAATGGGCAGAGTATGTCGGATTTCTGTTTTGCAGCATGGGGAACAACACCATTGTGTGTTAGCCCCATATACACTACCTAACACCCCAAGCATTCTTCCCTTGCATAGGCAGTGCCCATGGGGATTTGTGGCTTGCAGTGTGCAAGGAGAAAAGGCTGGAGGTTCTATGGCTACCACTGGGCATGGGAACAAGGCTGGGGGGCAATTGGTAGCCACAAATCCCCATAGATGCTGTGTGACCCCCAGTCTTGTTCCCCTGGGAGTGCACAACCTGTATAATATATGATAAATAGCTAAGAGAATAATTGTGTTGTGCTTGGTGTACTATTTTTTTAATCCTTTTGAGTGCCACAGGGGTGAACAAATCACATCCCTATGGCACTCAATGATGTCCATGGTTCTGAAAGCCTTCTTTTTACTCCCCAACTGGCCAAGTAGGGAAGCAAAGAGAATGCTGTTAAATGTCAGAAATGTCATAGTGTTGGTTATGTGTGAAGGGAGGACATTCCTTCCACATAGTCAGCACTTCGACAATCCTGTATACTAATAGGGACCTCCTCCACCCCTCCCCTTGCATCCAAACATTTTAGTGAATATGACAATGTGTTTGTGTACATCAAAATGTCGAAGTGTTTTGAACCCATCAACAAGATCATATCACCACAGCATCGACTTTTAGTGAATCTAGGCCATCGTATGTTAGCAGAGGCTTTAGCTCTTGGATGACTTTGAGTATTTCTTCTAGTGCCTGGTTGAATGTATTCACTAGTTGTATTTGTGTAGAGACTTCCTACTCTTCATATTATAACAGGTGTTCATGTGGTGTGCTCAATGTTATTTTCTTTGTTACTTTCCTTGTTTTGCAGCCTGTTTGAAGGATTTTTAGATGATTATTGTGGTCATTGATATCACAGTATATGAGATGGTATCTGATAGCTTTGGTATGAATGATACCTTGTTTCGTTTGAAATGAGTGAAAGCTGGAGTTGTGAAATAAATGCACGTTTCTAAGCAGACCTGGAAGAATTTTTCAGGAGACTATGATTAAAGGAATATTTCCATTATAAGGACAACCCCACAACAATTCTGGATTACAACTCCCCAAAAGAGAGCAGACATTTCACTTCAACAACACAATATAACCCCAAACTGGATAAATACATAGAAAGTTTCCACCTTAGAACTGCATCCTACATAACAACACAACAGAAAAACAACACATACAACCTATCATTGCTAGAGAGATGCGCAATGGGTGATCTAAGCATCAACCACAAAATCAACATTAAATCGGCAGATAAAGGAGTGGTGATTATGAACACTCAAGACTATATAAATGATGAGAGAAACAGACAACTATCTGTCATCAGCAACTACAAAAAATTTGCAAGACTTCACCAATTTATGTACAGGGCAACTCCAAAATCTGGTAAACAACATTCCTAAAGAACTCACAACCAGAACTGAGAAAGCTTATACCAACCAATCCTCCTGTGGGGATTTTTTACATGCTTACAAAAATCCACAAACCAGGAAACCCAGACAGTCCCATAGTAACAAGTAGGGCTGAACACATCTCTGGCCTGTTGGCAAATATCTTACAACATCTTGTCATGAACATCAATAGCTTTTTACAAGATACCACAGGCTTCTTTAATAAACTGAACCTGATCAAAGATTTACATTCTAAGACACCTCTATTTACCATGCATTGGGAATCATTCTACAGCAACATCCCACTTCAGGATGGAATTAATGCCTGTCATCAGTTCCTGTCATCACATCCCCAAAGCCAGAAATATATCACCCAAATAACCCCCAAATAACTAAATTGATACACAAAATTGGATGTGCCATGGGCACGAAGATGGCACTACAATATGCAAATCTTTGTATGGCTGACCTGGAACAGAACTTTCTTGGTATATACCGCTGCAAACTTTATAAATATTTCCACTATATGGATGATATACTCATCATATGGACAGAAGGTGAAGAAGTATGCAAAGATTTTGACAAACCCTTCATTTCTATATATTCAATAGAACAAATTACCTTGCTCGAACTAAATCTAACTGAATAAAATGAATAGGGGAATGGGGGAAAAAGTTATAAGAGATTAGAGATCAGAACATGATGTGTATTTTGTCTCAGTAATTTTTACTACCCACATGACTCCTCATGACATATCCATCTAGTATAGAATATCTATATACACCCCCATTCTGTTTATCCATTTATTATATGTTATTATATGTTATTATATGTTAGTTCGGGACCAGCAAGAGCATTTGTTCTATTGAATATACATTTATATATACTGTGACAGAGTCCCAGAAATGGTGATAGAGGGTGTATATAAATATATCTCCCCAAAATTCTGCAGGGTATCTACCCTGATTAGATCAGTGAAATAGAATGTATATGTAACTTGTTATACACTGCAAAACTATGTATTTTGGGTCAGTGCTCCACTCCACAGTTTCACAGTAACTGATATGTGTCAGGTGAGGAATCCACAACAGGAGTTCTATCACTCCCTATTCCTCACCCTTCTGCATCTGGTAATTAGTGAAGCAAGCAGTCATATATTTCCCCCTTCACTGAGCCATGCTCTCTGTCTTTTTGTTTGAGTTCCCAGAGAGGAAGGATTTAACATCTGAAAGCCTGCAAATTGAGGAGTTAACTTGAGCTGGTAATCTGACTAGAAGTCCAAATACATTCAGGAGCTGATATATTTAGTTAATGCTCTGTAGAGCAAGAATTTTGTTTCATTTGTGAAGCTGCTGTCTCCACTTGGATACAAATAAACAGGCAAAGACTTTATTTAACCTCCTCCTGTGTGTGAAGTGTCTCTGCAACCTAGAAGGCTAATCCCAGGACAGAAGGTACAACACATTAAAAGGTACTTTTGTCACATATGGTGGAGAATGCAGGCATTTCACTAGAGTCAGTGAGTTGCAAATAGAGACTGCTGGAAAAATGAAGGATGTTATTAAAGCCCTGTCCTCACAGAGGGCAGCTGCGGCTAATGCACTACAGCAGGAAACTAACAGAAGGCTTATTGTGGTTCAGAGAGAAACTGAAAGAAAGGCTGCTGAGGGTAATGCAGTATTGCAGCAGTTGATTGTGGCACAGAAAGAAACCACAGATGCGTTGATCCAGGGACTATCTGAGAGGCTGACTAGAGCTGCTGCAGAACCTCATCAAAGTCCCAGTTCTCTCAGAGTGAGTAACTCTCTGCAAAAGATGGTAGATAATGATGATGTGGAGGCTTACCTGATGGCGATTGAGCAAACTTCAGATAGATAAAGGTGGCCTATGACTGAATGGGCAAGTCTATTGGCACCATTTCTGAGCGGAGAGCCCCAAAAGGCATATTATGATCTGGAACCAGACCATGCCAGCAACTACAGCAAACTGAAAGCAGAGGTCTTGGCCCGTCTGGGAGTAACAACTGCGGTCCGGGCCCAGAGGTTCCATTCCTGGATTTACCACCCAGAGAAAATTATTCGATCGCAGATGTTTGACTTAATACAGCTGGCCAGGATATGGTTACAACCAGAAATCAACTCGTCCAGGGAATGAATCAGTTGAACAGGGAATTTGCTTTTGGGGGGTTTATTGACTGGTATTGGGGGACAGTTATTAAAAAAATTATAATAAATGAAATTTGTATGTAAAGTGATTGAGACAGGAACCCCCTGACATAAGCTGCCACTGGGGTAGACTGATGCTTGATGTGGTATTTTGTACAGGATGATTTGTTAGATTTGTTGTTAGAGGCAAAAGCCCCGAAGAAACATTAATTTGTAGTGCTTAGACTTGTTTGGCACAAGCCCTAAGGAAACATTGATTTGTAGGACTTAGGCTTGTTAGAAACAAACCCCCCAAAATTGTTTGTTTTTTGTAGGACTGTGGGGTTTTTTGTATTTCTTTTGTGTTTTTTTAAGCACAAGCCCTGAGAAGGAAAAAAAAAAGCCCTGCTGGCCTAGTGCCAGCAGGTCATGTTGTGTTGGCCAGTGGCCAATGGCTATTGTCAAATGCCCTGATGTAGACATCGGAATTTTCAACTTCTGTTCTTGCTGCTGCTGAGTTGTTTAAAGGGATAGTAATACTTCATTTTAACTTTATTTTATTTTGTAGGCATTAAAAAAACATGAAGAATGATATAAGTCTTATCTCTGAAACCTTTATGGTTTAAGAGATATTCACAAACAAAGTATCCCCCCCCCTGTTCAACCAGATCAGAAGGGAGATGCCCAGGTAGACTGCAGAGAGGGACAATCTTCAATTAAGATAATGGAAAAAGCTGAAAAACTTGTCAAGGGGGGAAGGGCTTTCATTGTTTTCATACAAAGAAAATTGTCCCCTTCTGTTATCTGTACTGTCATACAACCAGACTCACATCTGAGAAGAGATGGCTTACACTAGGTAAAAGGGGCGGGGAGGGGAACTTTGCTTGTGAATATCTCATAAACCATAAAGGTTTGAAAGATAAGACTTATATCATTCTTCATGTTTTTTTAATGCCTACAAAATAAAATGAAGTTAAAACTAAGTATTACTATCCCTTTAAGCAGCAGGATGATTAGGCAGCTCAAAGGGAATTGGCTCAACAACAGCAGTGACATGGGTTCCACATGCCACGACTAGATCCAGTGATGTGCCTGAGACAGTAGCAGCACGATAAGTAGCCCCCAGTATATGTGGAGAAAAGAAGAAGTTGACCAGTAATTCTTCTCTGCCTGCCCCTTCTCCAAAACTATGAGTGTGTTACTAGAATAGAAATGTTTCCCTTGAGAGCAGGAACTGTGGCTCTCATCAGCAACTGCAAGGTGCACAGTGTATGTGGTAAATAACATCTGAGGCAACAACTGTATCCAAACACCATGACACCTGAACCCAAGTACTGCTGCTGTCACTATACCCCTTGTCCAGACTCCACTAAGGACACATGACAACTTGCTGACAGTTTAATAGTAATGATGAACCACCTGCCAGCATCTTAGCATATTCTGTGGGATGGAATCTCATCATATGCCACTTGATGACCTGGTATCGACTCTCCTTCACCACACTGGCATGTGTGGTCAGTGCACCACACAGAGTGGGGGAGGTAGTGATGGATGTGGTGAACTGGCAAAAGATGTAGTTAGTCTAGACGAGGAAGAAGATGATGGTGATAGCGAGTTAGTTGTTTTGCTCATCATTGAACTTCCAGCATCTGCCTGATTTCTCTACTCTTCCTTCTCTTTGAGCTATGCCTCCCCTCTAGTTGACTTTCTGGAGAGTCAAGAGATACAGCAACAGTGGTGCTTGATTTCTGTGGTGGGTCTTTGGCTTTAACATGTTTGACATAAATGTTATGGTGTCTGTTTCATGTGGGATATCAGGGCGCTTGTGCCAAGGTGTGGTCCCTCCCTTCCCCTTCTCACTGACTTGTCACAAATTGTGCACAGTGCTTTTGGGGATGACTGCACTGTGCCTGCCCCAAGAGAAAAATAGTCCCACACCATGACTTCAGGGGATAGGGGTAGGGAACAGATGAAGAAGAATGGCCTCTTTCTTCTTCTCCTCCACAATCCCTATCACTGTCTGGGGCAGAGGATGATGTTGCTGCTACTGTCTCAGAATCAGCACTGAAACTAGGACCAGGAGTATTGCTGCTGGCAAGTGGAACCTGTCCTAGTCCCTCATCACTTGACACTGTGTCCACGGTAGTCTTTGGCATACTAGCCTGCTCCTCAGCATCCTGCTGCCCTTTCAACTCTGCAGCAGCAGGAATTAGAGCAGTTGCAAACTCCACAAATTCCAAAAGCTCACTGCTGGGGGTGGTGGTGATGCCCATACTCATCCTTTTCTCTCATTCCTTCTTAGTCTGGGCTAAAAAGGCCATCAATGTCTCTTCTACCCCAGCTTCTCCACCATCACCACCACCACTAGTCCCTACGTGCTGCTGCTGCTCTATTGCAGGCATCTGCTACTCTATTGCAGACATCTGCTGAATAAGTTACATAGACATAGTAACATAGTCATTTAGGTTGAAAAAAAGACTGCTGCTGCTCTATTGCAGACATCTCACTGCTGCTTGGAGGAGGTGATGAGAAATGTGACAGAGGATCCCCTAATGTCATACTTGCCATTTCTTGGGGATGTGAAGAAGGCAGACTGGCAACAGGCACAGGCTTTCTCACTTGGCATCATCTTCTCCTTCCCACTCTCTTACAAGACACACTGGCAGCAGGTTCAGCACTGGTGGCAGCAGGTTCAAGACTGGCAGCAGGCACAACACTGGTGGAAGCAGGGGCAGCACGTCTGACAGAAAGCACAGTACTGGTGGCAGCAGGGGCAGCACATCTGACAGCAGGCACAGCAATAGTGGTAGGAGGGGCATCACGTCTGACAGCAGGCACTGCAATGTTGGTAGCAGTAGCAGGGGAAGCACGTCTGATAACAGGCACGGTACTAGTGGCAGAAGGGGCAGCATGTCTGGCAGCAGGTACAGAAATGGTGGCAGCAGGGGCAGCACTTTTGGCAGCAGTCACAGGCAGCTGACCTATCCTGCTCTCACTACTACCCTTTTCTTCCTCCTGGACAGTGTTGCCTTCAACCTCAGTTTCTTCCCATTTCTTGTGCTCTGTGGAATGCTTGCTCCATTACTAACAAATATAACACTGTGCATGATCTTTTTCTCCCGTTCCCTCAATTTACTTGCTATTACTGAAGCTTGACTCTCTCAATCTGACACTGCTTTAGAGGCAGCAATCTCCTACGGTGGTCTCTCCTTCTCTCACACTCCACGCTCAACTGGACATGGGAGGGTGTGGGTTTGCTGCTCTCTGAACATTGTCATTACAAACTAATTTCGCCCCCCCTCCACTCTGCTGTCCATATCTTTGCTCCAGTCTCTCTACAAGTTGCAGTCAACTATTGCCCACCTACCTCCACATATACAACTTCAGACTTCCTATCTGACTTTGAATCATGGCTTTCCTTGTGTGCCATGTAGATGATCCCTCCATCTCCTGGGCATCCTGTTTTCTCTTTAACATCTGCATTTGGACTAACGCAGTGGACAAATGCTAGTACTCACAAGCAGTGGCGTAACTATAGGGGTTGCAGGGGTCGCAACCGCGACTGGGCCTGTCACTCCAGGGGCCTGGCTGACTATTTCAAAGTCAAGGTGGACTCCATCCGGGATAATATACCACCTTGTACATCTCCACCTAGCCTCCCTCGTTCCCCTCCTCCTCAAGGTTCTGTTCTAGGACTGCTTCTGTTTTCTCTCTACACAATAACACTTGGTGATCTTATTAACTAATTTGGTCTCTAATATCACCTCTATGCAGATGACACACAGATTTACTTATCTGCACCTCGACTGACTTCTGATATCCAGACTAAAGTCCCAGATTGAGTCTCGGCTATCTCAGACTGGATGGCTCATAGGCACCTCAAACTCAATATGTCTAAAACTGAGCTACTCCTCATCCCACCTAGACCTGGCCCTGTAGCGCTCTTCCAGGTGACTGTAAATGGCACTACCATAAATCCAGTGTTAGAAGCGTGGTGTCTACGGGTGATAATTGACAGTTCTCTCTCATTCTCCCCTCATATTTATGCCATTGCTAAATCCTGTCGCTTTCTTTTGCATAACATTGCTAAAAATCCATCCCTTTTCTCTCATTGCTCTGTATCTATGGAATGCTCTACCATCCAACCTGTGCCACTGCACCTCTCTGATAACCTTCAAATCTCACTTAAAAATGCACCTCATGGATAAAATCTCAACATGCTAGAAGGCACTGATGTTGTACAATGAACGCTCTTATAAATTATTTACTTTACTGATGTCCTCTATCATCAGAACTGTAATGGTTTGTTTGACACTCAGACACAGTAGGTTTGGATAAAACACAGTTTTATTGAACAGTTGCAATAACAATAACCCTCACGGGTCCAGTAATATATAAGCAATATAGTACAGACACAGGACAGGTTACAATGAGGTATACCCACACAGGTCCAGTATATGCAAGTTTACAAAATACAATATACTGACACAGGTCAGGCAACTTTCGTGTGATACTCAAGTTAGGCAGCATTGAGGGTTTACTATTAGGTCGGGAGGACTGACAGGCCCTAATAGTGCAAGGCCCTTTAAGAAACTCAATATTGAAGAGAGAGCACAATATCGAGTAACGCCCAAGCAGTAACGTAGACCAGAGCAGAGGAAGGATAGCTGGTGTCTGGCACCTACCCCGAAGGGTTAACACACTCAGACCAAAATCTACTGCACAATTAGGTGGACTGCCTGAGGCACCCAGAGAATCCAGCCTCAGAGTGAATGGCAGGAAACTGTCCAGCGGATAATGGTGCACGGATGGAAGGAACACACCAGCAATGTCGCCTGGGCGACACCGATACAACGGAGACTAGACTGCAGAGAGTTACTGTCCGGAGACAGAGAGGATCCTGGAACAACCCCAACTGGAGGCCGGATAAGGTGTAGCAGGAGGGATACGCAACCACAAGAGCCGAGCCAGGCCGGGTTGGTACACAGAGCAGGAACGTCAGCCAATCCGAGTTGGTACACAGAGCAGGAATGTCAGCCAGGCTGGGTCGGTACACAGAGCAGGAACGTCAGCCAATCCGAGTCGATACACAGAGCAGGAACGTCAGCCGGGCCGTGTTGGTACACAGAGCAGGAACGTCAGCCAATCTGAGTCAGTACACAGAACAGGAACGAGATGCAGAATAGTCAGACAGTCCGGGTCGGTACACAGACAGGAACAAGATGCAGAGTCATCTGGCAGTACGGGTCGGTACACAGAGATCACACGAAATACAGGAACAAGTGCTGGTAACAGAAACGGCATGAAAGGGCACCGGATAAGTGACAAGGCCCAGTATTTAAGGACAAATACTGGGTGGGGACAAGTCACTTCGACCAATGGGTGAGAGCAGTAGTGGAAACTGACAGAATTTCACCAGCATAGCACAGGCACCGTGATAAGAACTAGCACTGTATTCAGCACTTGACCCTTATGTACTCTTTATGTCTCCCATTACCACTTTAGATTGTAAGCTTTCGGGCAGGGGCCTCCCACCAATGTTTCACTGTACAAAGCACCTGTAACCCTGTATTGTTTAAACCCTTAAATTGTAAAGCACTGCATAGACTTGTGACGCTATATAAATAAACATATTCATTCATTCATTCATTGGTTCAGTAGTGCTCACTTCCTCCTCCTCCTCAGACTCAGTGGACACATAAGGGTCCTTCAAGTTCCTCCTTTCTCATAGTGATAGCAGTTAATATGAGTCTCTCCTATCTCAGTTTTCCAAATAGATCACAGCAGAACAGCATAACATGTCTATCTCTCTCTGTAGCTGCTTCTATTGTGTTTCACTTCTGCAAATACATCATGTTTTAACCCTTTGAGTGCCAGAGGGGGCTTGCAACACATTGCTTTGCAATGCGGTGCGTACCCCTCTGGCACTGAAAGGGTTAATAGCGAATAGTAAAAAATTCAATGGGCGGAAACTTTCTAGCCATTGAAAAAAATGGTGAATAATTTTGGCCAATGGGCAAAAAATGCTAACATTTTAATCGCTGTTTTTAAAGCGGATTTTCCCTAAAAAAAAGTGGACAACAAAGTGGTTTTCGCTGATTTTGTTTTCGCAGGGACAAGGCAAGACTTTCGCCGCCTACCTCTAGTTGTGTTAAAAGAAAAAAATAGGCAGGTACTGAAACCTTTGAAAACTATGGAATTTTGTACTATATTCATTAGCTTCTGCTCTTATGAGAAAAAAATCCCCCTGTTTGTATGAGTTAACACATTGTAAGGGGTGGCAGAAGCATAAAACTAGACCAATTACAATCTGTCATTTTTTTGTATTTTTTTTCAAACATGACTTGCCATTATGAAAATAGTTGTAACAACTACAGAAATTAAGAAAAGGTAGACAAAGCATACCATTTGGGAAAGAAGATAACATTTCCTACCACATTGATTACCCACTAAAAAAAAAAAAGTACCCTACTCATATGAATTGACATGCCCTAAGGGGTGTCAGAACTCAGAATTACATAATCACAACTAGCTGTTTTATTTTTTGAAACAGGCCAATAGTCATAATTATGCTCCATGTTAAGGCCAGCAGACCAGCTACAAAGAGATGCCTCTACTAGAGTTTACTGAATAAGTTACATAGACATAGTAACATAATAATTTAGGTTGAAAAAAGACTTGCGCCCAACCCTTTTCCTATTCCTGTTTACCATCGTTGATCCAAAAGAAGACAAAAAAACCCTCAATACAGCAAATTCAAATTCTGCCTTGAATGGGGGGAAAATTCCTTTTTCATTCCAAATGACAATCAGATTTCTTCTTGGATCAACAAGCACTAAATAAATATTAATCCCAATACTAACTTACATAGCCCTCTATGTTCTGCTCTTTTAAATAAGTATCCAGGCCTTTTTTAAAGGCATCTAATGTATTCGATAGCACCACCTACTCAGGCAGGGAATTCCATACCTTTATTGTCCTTACCGTAAAGAAACCCTTTTGCTGCTGTAGATGAAATCTCCCTTCCTCAAGTCTAAGCGGGTAGCCCCTTGTCCTTTGTACTGTTCTGTTAATGAACAGGTCTTTGGAGAGCCCTTTGTATGAGCCCTGAACATATTCATATAATGTTATCACATCCCCTCTAAGACGCCGTTTTTCTAATGTGTACAAGTTTAACTTTTCTAACCTTTCTTCATAACTAAAACTTTCCATTCCCCTTACTAGTTTTGTAGCCCTCCTCTGCACTTTCTCTAGTTCCATAATGTCCTTTTCAGAAAGAGCTCCCAGAATTGAACAGCATATTCTAGGTGGGGTCTTACCATGGACCTGTAAAGAGACATAATAATATCTTCCTCCCTTGAGTCAATACCCCTTTTAATACATGCCAATATCTTATTGGCCTTTGTAGCTGCCAGCTGGCACTGCATGCTACTGCTAAGTCTATTGTCTACCATTACTCCCAAATCCTTTTCATTAGTAGATTTCCCCAGAGAAACGCCATTTAAACTATGTTTCATTTTTTTATTATTATAACCAAAATGCATAACTTTACACTTGTCTATATTGAACCTCATTTGCCATTTGCCTGCCCAGTTACTCAATTTGTTCAAATCCTCTTGTAATGAAGACACATCTAGTTCAGACTTTATTACCTTACTTAATTTTGTGTCATCGGCAAACACTGATACATGGTTCCCTATGCCCTCTAGGAGATCATTAATACACAGATTAAAAAGAAGAGGACCCAGGACAGATCCCTGAGGTACTCCACTTATCATGTTTGTCCAATTGGAGAACTTGCCATTTACTACCACTAGTGATGAGCGAGCATGCTAGGCCGAAGCTCGGTTCGGCTCGAGCATCGCTCTGCTCGGCACATGGCGGTACTCGTACGAGTACCGCATGTGCTCGCCCGCCATATTCGGGTCTCCTCCCCGCACGTTTCGCGGCTGCTGCGCAGCCAATAAATGTGCGGGGAGGCTCTGACATCAGTGTAATGCCAGCAGCCATGTTGGCTGCTGGCATTACACTGATTGGCTGGCCAGAACCTGTGATCGGGTGCTGTATAGCACCCGACGCGCGAGTTCGGCTCATTCTTAGCCAGGGAGAGATGAGCTTAGGCAGGGAAAGTCAGTGTAGGGAGAATAAAATTGTTTAAACTCTTTCAAGACCCAAAAGTCCTTTTTAGGACTGTTGTGTGTGGGGGCAGCATTTATATTTTGTTTGGGGGGGCACAATTTCCTTTTTTTTGTGGGGGGGATATTTTTAAGGTGACATATAATACTAGATGCACAGGAAGTCAGTGTAGGGAGAATAAAATTGTTTAAACTCTTTCAAGACCCAAAAGTCCTTTTTAGGACTGTTGTGTGTGGGGGCAGCATTTAATTTTTTTTGGGGGTGGCAGAATTTCATTTTTTTGTGGGGGGGGACATGTTCTAAGGTGACATTGTACTAGGTGCACAGGGACAAATATTTCACAGTGCAGTGACAAGCTGACATATTCTGTTAGGTGCACAGGGCCAATGATTTTACAACGCAGCGACAAAAAGGGCCATTTTAAACGTGTGCCTAGCCATAGATTATTGTCACATTCTGTTTAGTGTGCAAATTCACAAATTAACGTCACATATTCCGTTCACTGTGCCTAGCCGCAGATTAGCGTCACATTCTGTTTCGTGTGCCTAGCCGCAGATTAGCGTCACATTCTGTTTCGTGTGCCTAGCCGCAGATTAGCGTCACATATTGTTTAGTGTGCCTAGCCGCAGATTAACGTCACATATTGTTTAGTGTGCCTAGCCGCAGATTAACGTCACATATTGTTTAGTGTGCAAATTCACAAATTAACGTCACATATTCCGTTCACTGTGCTTAGCCGCAGATTAGCGTCACATTCTGTTTCGTGTGCCTAGCCGCAGATTAGCGTCACATATTGTTTAGCGTGCCTAGCCGCAGATTAACGTCACATATTGTTTAGTGTGCAAATTCACAAATTAACGTCACATATTCCGTTCACTGTGCCTAGCCGCAGATTAGCGTCACATTCTGTTTCGTGTGCCTAGCCGCAGATTAGCGTCACATATTGTTTCGTGTGCCTAGCCGCAGATTAACGTCACATATTGTTTAGTGTGCCTAGACGCAGATTAACGTCACATATTGTTTAGTGTGCCTAGCCACAGATTAACGTCACATATTCCGTTCACTGTGCCTAGCCGCAGATTAGCGTCACATTCTGTTTCGTGTGCCTAGCCGCAGATTAGCGTCACATTCTGTTTCGTGTGCCTAGCCGCAGATTAGCGTCACATTCTGTTTCGTGTGCCTAGCCGCAGATTAGCGTCACATATTGTTTAGTGTGCCTAGCCGCAGATTAACGTCACATATTGTTTAGTGTGCCTAGCCGCAGATTAACGTCACATATTGTTTAGTGTGCAAATTCACAAATTAACGTCACATATTCCGTTCACTGTGCCTAGCTGCAGATAAGCGTCACATTCTGTTTCGTGTGCCTAGCCGCAGATTAGCGTCACATATTGTTTAGTGTGCCTAGCCGCAGATTAACGTCACATATTGTTTAGTGTGCCTAGCCGCAGATTAACGTCACATATTGTTTAGTGTGCAAATTCACAAATTAACGTCACATATTCCGTTCACTGTGCCTAGCCGCAGATTAGCGTCACATTCTGTTTCGTGTGCCTAGCCGCAGATTAGCGTCACATATTGTTTCGTGTGCCTAGACGCAGATTAACGTCACATATTGTTTAGTGTGCCTAGCCGCAGATTAACGTCACATATTGTTTAGTGTGCAAATTCACAAATTAACGTCACATATTCCGTTCACTGTGCCTAGCCGCAGATTAGCGTCACATTCTGTTTCGTGTGCCTAGCCGCAGATTAGCGTCACATTCTGTTTCGTGTGCCTAGCCGCAGATTAGCATCACATTCTGTTTCGTGTGCCTAGCCGAAGATTAGCGTCACATATTGTTTAGTGTGCCTAGCCGCAGATTAACGTCACATATTGTTTAGTGTGCCTAGCCGCAGATTAACGTCACATATTGTTTAGTGTGCAAATTCACAAATTAACGTCACATATTCCGTTCACTGTGCCTAGCCGCAGATTAGCGTCACATTCTGTTTCGTGTGCCTAGCCGCAGATTAGCGTCACATATTGTTTAGTGTGCCTAGCCGCAGATTAACGTCACATATTGTTTAGTGTGCCTAGCCGCAGATTAACGTCACATATTGTTTAGTGTGCAAATTCACAAATTAACGTCACATATTCCGTTCACTGTGCCTAGCCGCAGATTAGCGTCACATTCTGTTTCGTGTGCCTAGCCGCAGATTAGCGTCACATATTGTTTCGTGTGCCTAGCCGCAGATTAACGTCACATATTGTTTAGTGTGCCTAGCCGCAGATTAACGTCACATATTGTTTAGTGTGCAAATTCACAAATTAACGTCACATATTCCGTTCACTGTGCCTAGCCGCAGATTAGCGTCACATTCTGTTTCGTGTGCCTAGACGCAGATTAGCGTCACATTCTGTTTCGTGTGCCTAGCCGCAGATTAGTGTCACATATTGTTTAGTGTGCCTAGCTGCAGATTAACGTCACATATTGTTTAGTGTGCCTAGCCGCAGATTAACGTCACATATTGTTTAGTGTGCAAATTCACAAATTAACGTCACATATTCCGTTCACTGTGCCTAGCCACAGATTAGCGTCACATTCTGTTTCGTGTGCCTAGCCGCAGATTAGCGTCCCATATTGTTTCGTGTGCCTAGCCGCAGATTAACTTCACATATTGTTTAGTGTGCCTAGCCGCAGATTAACGTCACATATTGTTTAGTGTGCAAATTCACAAATTAACGTCACATATTCCGTTCACTGTGCCTAGCCGCAGATTAGCGTCACATTCTGTTTCGTGTGCCTAGCCGCAGATTACCGGCATATATTCCGTTTAATATGAAGAAGGCGGGTAAAAAGGGACGGGGAAGTGGACGTGATCCTGATAGTTCAGGGCGCGGGTCAGGACGCGTAGAAACTGTGCCTGGTGCCAGAGCACAAGAAAGAAAGACATCCACCATACCTAGCTTCATGTCTCAGTTTACAGGGCGTCGCAGGACATCACTCTCGAGGTCAGACCACTGCGAACAGGTGGTCGGTTGGATATCAGCTGATACTGCTTCCAGTCGGTTAAGCACCACCCTGTCTTCCACCAAGTCCACTCCCAGTAGCCAAGAGTCTGGTCAACATAATCCTCACCCTGATCATCCTTCCTTCCACCATAGAAGGTCTGGCCAAAGAAGTGATCCCACACTGGGATATAGTGAGGAGCTCTGCTCATCACCAATCCTTGATTTGAACCTCTCTCCAAGCACGCTTGCAGAGGAACATGAGATCTTGTGCCCTGATTCACAACCTCTAGAGGGTACCCAATCACAAGAAGATGACAGAGGGGAACGGCATTTAAGGTCAAAGGAAGTGGATGATGATGATGAGACACAGTTGCCATCAAATCAACCACAATTACTGTCTCAAGACCTTGATGAGGAGGATGATACAAAGTTGTCAATGACTGAGTATGTGGTGGGATCAAGAAATGAGGAGGATGATCAGAGTGAGGAAGTGGAGGAGGACTTGGTGGACGATGAGGTCACTGACCCCACCTGGGAAGGTGGAGAGCCGAGCGATGACAGCAGTCCTGAGGGTGAGCCATCTGCAGCACTGCAACAGGCTGGAAGAGGCAGTGGTGTGGCTAAAGAAAGAAGGCGGACCGCACCAAACCGGCCCGCAAATGTTCCACGGAGCACCCCCTTGCGTAAATCTCCCTTGCCAAGGGCTAGGTGTTCCTCGGTATGGCGTTTTTTTAAGGAAAGTGCGGACGACAAAAAAATTGTAGTTTGCAACCTGTGTCACACCAGAATGAGCCGAGGCATGAACACTAGCAACCTCACCACCACCAGCATGATCCGACACATGGCATCCAAGCACCGTAATAAGTGGGAGGAACGCCCGGATCGCCAATCTGTGTCTGCAGGCCACACCACTGCCTCCTCTTCCCCTGTTTTCGGTGCCGGCCAATCGCCTGTCGAAGGCGCAGGCCCGCATACCTCCCGCCCTGCACCTGTACCATCTGAAGCACCATCAGCGACCACATCCACTTCCCTGTCCCAGCGCAGCGTCCAAATGTCGTTACCCCAGGCATTTGAGCGCAAGCGAAAATACCCAGCCACCCACCCACAGGCCATAGCACTAACCTCACACCTTTCCAAATTACTGGCCATCGAAATGCTGCCATTTAGGCTTGTGGACACTGAGTCCTTCCGCAGCCTGATGGCAGCAGCTGTCCCTCGGTACGCAGTCCCCAGCCGCCACTACTTTTCCCGGTGTGCCGTCCCCGCCTTACACCACCATGTGTCCCGTGACATCACCCGTGCCCTGACCAACGCAGTTACTGGGAAGGTCCACTTAACGACTGACACATGGACAAGTGCTTGTGGCCAGGGACGCTACATTTCCCTGACGGAACACTGGGTGAATGTCGTGGAGGCTGGGAGCGACTCGGACCCTGGGATGGCACAGGTGCTACCCACGCCGAGGATTGCGGGCCCTACCTCCATCAGGGTTTCCGCCAGCACCTACGTTATTGGCTCCTCCTCCTCCTCCTCCGTTTCCACCTCCGAATTCTCTGCGCGCAGCGCCACTCACCCATCAGCCAGTAGCTGGAAGCAGTGTAGCACTGCAGTGGGGAAGCGTCAACAGGCCGTGCTGAAGCTGATCTGCCTTGGGGACAAACAGCACACGGCCTCAGAGCTGTTGCAGGGGATTAGTCACCAGACCGAGCAGTGGCTCTCGCCACTCAACCTGCAACCAGGCATGGTTGTGTGTGATAATGGGCGTAACTTGGTGGCGGCTTTGGAGCTCGGCAAGCTCACACACGTACCATGCCTAGCGCATGTATTTAATTTAGTGGTTCAGCGATTTCTAAAAACCTACCCCAATTTGCATGATCTCTTGACCAAGGTGCGCCGCGTGTGTGCACATTTCCGTAAGTCATCTACAGCTTCAGCCGGCCTGTTGAAGCTGCAGCAGCGCTTACAATTGCCAGCTCACCGGCTGCTGTGTGACGTGAGCACGCGCTGGAACTCCACCTTCCACATGTTGGCCCGGCTTTGTGAGCAGCAGAGGGCAGTAGTGGAGTACCAGCTGTTACACGGTCGTCGCCTCTCCGTTCAACTTCCTCTAATCAGAAGTGAGGAGTGGGAATGGATGTCAGACCTCTGTGAGGTTTTACGCAATTTTGAGGAATCGACACAGATGGTGAGCGGCGATAACGCTATTATCAGTGTAACCATCCCACTTCTGTGTCTACTGAAACGCTCGCTGCTCACAATTAAAACTGACGCTTTGCATGTGGAAGAGGTGGAAATGGGGGAGGAAGAGCTTACACAAGGTGATAGCCAGAGCACCCTCACTTCGTCTTCTCAGCGACAATTGGAGGAGGCGGAGGAGGAGGAGGAGGAGGAGGAAGACACGGTTGCCTCCGCTACAGAGGGTAGCCATGGAACTTTATTTCCATCTCTTCAGCGTGGGTGGGCAGAAGAGGAGGAAGAGGATGAGGAGATTGAGAGTCATCCTCCTGGTGAAGACAGCGAAATCTTGCCTGTTGGTACTCTGGCACACATGGCTGACTTTATGTTAGGCTGCCTTTCCCGTGACCCACACGTTATACGCATTTTAGACAACACGGATTACTGGGTGTTCACCCTTCTGGACCCCCGCTACAAAGAGAATTTCTCATCTCTCATTCCTCCGGTGGAGAGGACAAGCAAAATGGTGCAATACCAGAAGGTTCTTGTCGAAAAATTGCTCCAAAATTTTCCATCTGACAACTCTGGCGGCAGAGTACGTGCTACCTTGGCCAACCGAGAAGGGGAGAAAAGGGGAGCACACAGCAGTTCCGACAAAGGCAGGGCAACACTCTCCAAGGCATGGGACACCTTCATGACACCCCGCCAGCACCCTCACCCTGATGCGCAGCCTAGTGTCACAAGGAGGGAAAAGTTTTGGAAGATGGTGAAGGAGTACGTAGCAGACCGTGTCAGCGTCCTCACTGATCCCTCTGTGCCTTACAACTACTGGGTGTCCAAGCTGGACACGTGGTATGAACTGGCACTCTACGCCTTGGAGGTGCTGGCCTGCCCTGCCGCCAGCGTTCTGTCTGAGCGGGTATTTAGTGCTGCTGGTGGCATCATAACAGATAAGCGTATCCGCCTTTCCACCGAAAATGCTGATAGGTTGACACTTATAAAAATGAACAAGGCCTGGATTTCCCCTGACTTCTCCACTCCACTGGAGGAAAGCCCCGGGTGAACATAAAGTCACTTTAGATATGTTATTTACAATGATGGGAATACTCTGTATTCCCATTCACCCCTTCCACCCAAAAAACGGGTATATGGTTGACTCTTAATCTTCTCATCCTCCTCCTCCTCTTCCATATGCCCTGTGATATAATTTTTATATAGGGCCAGCTCACCAGCGGGCCCTGTGATATAATTTTTATATAGGGCCAGCTCACCAGCGGGCCCTGTTTGACAATTTTTGTATAGGTCAGCTCACCAGCGGGCCTTCTCATATAATGTTTTATTGGGTCAGCTCTCTAGCGGGCCCTCTCATATAATGTTTTATAGTGTCAGCTCACTAGCGGGCCTTCGCATATAATGTTTAGGATGGTCAGCTCCGCAGCAGACCCTCACCCATAATGTTTTAGATGGTCGGCTCAGCAGCAGACCCTCATTCCTAATGTTTTAGATGGTCAGCTTAGCGGCATGCCCTCGCCCCTAATGTTTTAGAGGGTCACCAGCAGGCCATTAATCCTAATTTTTCAAGGGTGTGTATGATGCCCTCCTTTATGTGTAATAAAGGGTGTATTGGAGTGACATTTCAGTCTAATTTTTGGCAGCCCTTTCACTTAGTGCATAGGCTTTATGAGTGTTGGACCACTACCTGAACTATTGTACCACAATGTGAATGAGGCCCTCCATTTTGTGATATACAGGTTGTATCGGAGTGCCTCAGGTCCTCCCATTGAATTAAATAGGGCTGGGGTGTTCGACAGAGCAGAAGGTAGTTCTTGGCTTCATCCACTAAGTCACTTCGTCACTTTTACTCAATGGATCAGACCCCACTGTTCCGACTATAAATTTTGGACTTAACAAGGGCAAACGGACATGTTGTAAAACCTGTGGTAGCTGCGGCCTCCGTTCCTGAATGCTGTACCTTACCCGGGCCATAACCACATTGAACACCTGCTTTACGCTGCGCACGTTTCCCTCTTAATCATGGCCCCAGTTCCGAAAAATCGATGAATTTTTTTGCAGAATTTGCAGATGATATACAAGTAAATATACAGCAAATACTGTTTGGTAACAATTTTTCGCCTAAAATCGTTTTTATCTTCCTTTTTGTGTGTTTTACGGTCAGTCTGTAAAAATGGCGTACTACGGGCGAAACATCGTTTCCAGCAGCGACGTTGGAGTCCAAGATGCATCCAGACATCCTCCCTATGCTGTCCCTGAACCATTTCTGTGGTGTTTCCATCATTTTCTGACCTTTTCCTATGAACCAGGCACCCTCCCCTCATCAGAGCAGGGGGTGCCTGGTGTAATGCTCGAGTCCTCCCATTGACTTCAATGGGGCTCGGGTGCTCGGCCGAGCACTCGAGCCTCCGGGGGCGCTCGGCCAGAGCACCCGAACACCCGAGCATCGGGGTGCTCGATCATCACTAACTACCACTCTTTGCATTCTATCTTTCAGCCACTTTCCAATCCATGCAAAAATGTTTTCCCCAACGCCTATTTCATTCAATTTATACAGTAACCTCATGTGTGGAACCATATCAAATGCCTTGGCAAAGTCTAAATAGATCACATCAACTCACTCCCACATCTATATTTTTACTCACTTTTTCATAAAATGCAATCAAGTTAGTTTGACAAGACCTGTCTTTCACAAAGCCATGTTGGCTCCGGCTAATGATATCCCTGTTCAAGCTGAATTCTTGAATATATTCTCTTAGCAACCCTTCAAACAGCTTCCCTACCACAGATGTCAAGCTTACAGGTCTGTAATTTCCTGGCTGGGATTTTGATCCCTTTTTAAATACGGGCACCACATCTGCTTTATGCCAATCTGTGGGAACCATACCTGAAATAAAAGAATCCCTGAAAATCAAAAGTAACGGGCTGGCCGTGGCCTGGCTTAGCTCTTTAAGTACCCGTAGGTGTATACCATCCGGTCCCGGGGCTTTGTCTACCTCAACACCATTCAATTGTTTTAACACTTTTTCTTGTGTTAGCCAATCCCATGCTTGCTGTGACTGTTCTGTAAAAGTAGTTTGCAGGTTCTTGTCCATTGGGTCTTCCTTGGTAAAAATAGAAGAAAAGAAATTATGTAAAATATCTGCTTTCTCTCTATCCCCACTGATCATCTCACTCGTTTCAGATAACAAGGACCCAACATTATCAGGCTTTAATTTTTTTGCCATAAAATTATATTTACTTTCACCACATTTTTCAGAGCAATTGGACCATGAGAAATCTGTACCTTTGCATTTACTCTAATCTCTAATTGCAAATCAATTTTAAAAATGGTTTCAAAAGGAATGGAAAAAGAGCAGAACATCTGGGATTTTCTATTTCATGTTGAAACACAATGAAAAACCAAAATAGTCCATGCCAAACCAGTTCTGCATTGTTTTCAGAAGCTTTTCTTTTGATACGTCAAAATGAGTCACAATATGAATACCTGATGTCTTGCTCATCTCTAAATGTGACCTACATACTAAGAAGCTTAGCCCTCACTTACATTACAGATTTTGCTGCCTGACTATCCTATCACTGTGTGTTTTTTTATGTCACTTAGTAAATTGCAAATGTAGGCTCCAATTTGATATGGTCTACTCTGAAACTAATTTCTGAAGGAGATCTTTAGGAGACAATTCTATGACGATAAAAGCTGCATTTCCAATTAATTAAAAATGCTTTGGCCAGCATTGGGAATATTTGTCAATTTAGTTACAAAACAGTTACTGTGCTTTAATTTCACAGCAAATATTTGCCTTTGTAATTGTTCCTTTTCATTATAACTTATTTTCCTATTTTATTCATAGGTAACATACAATATTGCACAGTTACCATGTACTGGTTTTCTGTGGTCTGTTAGACCAGATATGGGCAATATGAGGCTCTGCGACTGCTGCCAAACTGCTACCAATGGTGGGGACTGACAGGAGTTTTATTCTGGCAGCAGTTAGTGGGCCATGTATTCCCGATTCCTGAACAATATGATAGTGTTTTATGACATGAGCACATTTTAATCATTAAAATGTTCCAACATTTTCAGTTGCCTGTTAACCAGTGTAAAATCAAACTTCTCTAAAGAAAAATATTTCTTATTCTGGTAGTCAACACATTTGTTATTGATGACAGTTTGTCAGTGGTAATTGCAGCATTCAGGGAAACATAAACAACATTTCTGCTGCCAAAATTCATGTTCTAGGAATAAAAAAGAAAATGCAGGCAATTGTTAAAGGGGAACAATCACCGTAGGATTAAGTGACCCTTAAGTGATATACCTAGAAAAGTGTAGTTCAGTCAGGAGCCCTATATATCTGTCTGTCTCTCTCCATATATTTGCATCTACAATTTATTGTAAATGATTTAACCCTTTGAGTCCCAGAAAGGTGTGCAATACATCTGGTGCTCAAAAGGTTAAATTTGTTCTATCTATAACTCACATTTCATCACAACAGCTGTAAATAGTCTGAATCTTTTTCATCTCTTGTCTTTATCAAAATGTAAACTGAAAGAAACTAGCAAACTCTTCAACAGAATTCAAATGCAGAAAGTCTATTGTTATATCTAACTGTTGTATGAAGTGCATCTACTCAAATAAGTGTTCTGTTAAACACAAGATGAGTAATTTATTCCTAAGGTAGGTTCCCCTGTTTAATATTTCATCTTTGTAAAATGTCATCTTTTTAACCATTTTCATTCTAAAAAAAATCCTGCATTATTTCCAGACTGGGTTGTATATATTTTCTACTTTACCAATCTTTTGTGGGGTAACTGAAGTGCAAGGAGTTTCATTCCCCAGTACATATTCAATGTGTAACTTCCTGCTGGTTATCATATAGTTTATAACCACATCAGACCATGGAACCACATATTAATATTGATTGGTCTAATCTCATTATTTTCTGTCGATCTCTTAGAGGAGTATAACTGCACTCATATATACTCAATTATTTACAAAAATAACAATGGAGGAATTTATAATAGAGTGGTGAAGTACTCCTTACTCTAGACTGTGAGTTATTATGAGTACTCATCCTTTTGTGTTCTTTGTTCCATTTGTACTGTTTTATTTCTCTCTATGTCTGTTCCCTACTGTATAGCAATGTGGAATAAGTTGGTGCTTTATAAATGAAGGATAATAATTATAAAAACAACAATAATAATAATAATTATAGACAGAAAATATATTTATTAAAAAATCTCCTCTTCATTTCTGTTGGACTGCCAAGGGTCTGTCTTCAGACCACTCCCCCTTTCTTACACAAGTAAATTAATTATATTATTTGGTTTTAATGTTTAAATGTATGCAGAGTACACAACATATACCTGTCCCTGACCTTATTCACAACCACTGTTCAGAAAATGGTACAAAATAACTGAATGTTTTATGAACCTGAATGACCCACTCTCATCTTAGATTGGACATATATGTACTACACTTCCTATTGACAACAATAAAGTTCCAAACAACTCAAATATTGTTATTGTAATGATTTATATATTACTCATAAAGATCCAATATATTCTGCAATTCTGTACGTTAGAGTAATAAATAAATTCTGTAATAAAGTATCAGTGGTGAAAGAACCCTAAGTTTGTGAGAGTTTACAATACAAATCTACCTCCGAAAACAAAAGCTTTACTGTATGTCATTCAAAGTAGACACATAATGACACACACCTGTACCTAAGCGCTCCCACAAATGACACTCAAGCACTCCCACAAATGACAGATGTACCTAAGCACTCCCCTTAGAATGTGTGTCCTTTCTAATCGCTCCCTGTCTTGCCAGCTACCTTTTCCTTGATTCCTGTAAAATAATTGTGTTCATGTGAAACACTTAGCCACTTCAGCGTTAGTAGAATGCACTAGCAGCCAGAAGCAGACACAAGGGCACGGAGGAAGTGAGCTTAGCTACTTTAAATAGCATGGAAGGGGTTGGCTAATAACAGTCAGGTGAGTAACTATGAAAACAGAGAGGTCAAGGCAGTTCGTTAAGCATCAGCTGACTCAGGGAAGGAAAGGCAACAGTAATCAACAGCAGAGTGTTAGACCAGATCAGTCAAACCATGACACCCATCTGATGCTTCTACAAGGGTAATGGATAACCCAGGAGGTAATAAAGTATTCAATAGGTCTCTTTTATGTTGGACAGAAGGAGTAGTATACATACCATCTAACTAGTGTATTCTGTCTTTTATTATTTATTTTATTATTGGGAAAATGTCATATAGAGGACTGAATGTTGGACATGGGTATCCATTTTCAGTGAGGATGATCACCTGCAGGGACAATAGGTGCGCTTTTAGTTGATACCTGAATTTTAAAATTACAGACAAAATTATTTCAGCTTGATACTGAACTGCTTGAGCTTCAACAGGTATTTCATCTAATCTGACAGGACTATAACATAAGGGGCCATGCCTCCTTATGGAACAAGAGATATTAGGTGGTGGTTGTCACAATATGTTGACAGCATCATCATAAGTGATATTAACAATATTTTGTCTGATGGCATTATATTTTATATCTTTATATGTATATGTAGGGGCTATAGCAACATTATTCACTATAAAGTTAATTGTTTTAAACAATACCTGCCATCTTGATCCCATAAACCAAATTGAATTTCAGATGCAAGAATTTCATCATTGATGCCATGTTTATCATGCTTTATTTGCATAATATCGTTCAGCCTTTGCATATTGTATTATGCACACCAGTGCCCTGGAAACATTTAGTACTTTTGCTGCTGCTAATTACTGTACCTCTGACCTTTTGATGGTGTGTCTCCCAGTCAGACCTGTGGTTGTGCTTCAGGGGGGTACTCACTGAGGAAGTGCTAAGGTGTGAGCCTGATTTCCTCTTGCTCACATGCTTCTTACACAAACAACAGATATCAAACTACTTAGCTTTTGAATCCTGAGTGAAGTGTCTTATTAATGTGAGGTTCCTGAGAGGATACTACTACTGGGCCTAGATGTTGCTTAATTTGTACTACTATTAGTGTTACAAGTACTGCACTTCCAAAAGCAGCAGAGGCATTCAAAGCTAAGCCTGTAGATGCTGATAACCTGTTTTGTTGCTGGTTACTCAACACAATTAGTGTGCGTGGCTGAGTGGGACTTGGACTTTGAAGCTGAAATGTTGCTGATGATGACAGACTGGATGACTGTGTACTTTTTGCCATCTTTGCTTGTCCAGGGTCAGACTTTCTAATTGTTTTCTCAAACAGTTCACAGACAGGCACAGTGTTCCTTTTCAGTGGTGTAAGACTGAACCTTTGCCTTTCTGCTATCTGTATCTGAAGAAAAGAGGATGCTGAAGGGATATATTCTAGATCTGCATCATCATTAGGTCATCCTCAGCATCACCCACTTCTTCTTCCCTACTACTTTATATTCCTCTAGGCTTTTAGAGGTCTCAATCAATTTTGTTTTACTTTTGCCCTTCAAGGGATTTTCACAATGTTTGCTACTACTTTCAGGGTGTTTTATGCTTGTTTGTCTCACTTTCAGATACAGCAGTTGCTTGAGCTACTACACCTTCTTGCACTATGCCTTCAATACTGGAATGTGACTTGTCATCATTTTTAGTGCTTTTATATTGCTTATTAATAGTACTGTGCTGGTGGAACATTTGGTGGGAGTTTGACAAACTACATCTTCCTTGGGAGGAGAGGGATAGCCATTATTTATTGCGCATGCTGTAGCAATTATGGCTGCAGTCAGTTTTTGGACTACTATTTAACTAACATGTCCTTGCAATGATTGTAATCCTTTAACCCTTCCCCTACCCCTTGTGTCTTTCATGGACATTACTCAACTAACCTGTGTGTTTTTACTGTAAAGTACACAGAAGAAATATCTTGCCTTGGATGTCTACAAAATACTCTATCATGTCTAGTATTAGTCACAGATCATAATGGTCCCTATCACCTATCATTTTTTTAATTTAATTAACTGTCCCCCCTATCACTATCCATTTATTGGGGATAATTTTCCTTTGCTCCCTTCTCACATCCCCAGGTAATCCTGACAGAGATAACAGCTAGTGTTGAGCGAGCATGCTCGGCCGATGCTCGGATCGGCTCGAGCATCGCTCTGCTCGGCACATGGCGGTACTCGTACGAGTACCGCATGTGCTCGCCCGCCATGTTCGGGTCTCCTCCCCGCACGTTTTGCGGCTGCTGCGCAGCCAATAAACGTGCATGGAGGCTCTGACATCAGTGTAATGCCAGCAGCCATGTTGGCTGCTGGCATTACACTGATTGGCTGGCCAGAACCCGTGGTCGGGTGCTGTATAGCACCTGACCAGCGAGTTCGGCTCAGTCTTAGCCAGGGAGAGATGAGGATAGGAAGGGAAAGTCAGTGTAGGGAGAAAAAAAGCGATTATGAAAAAAAAAGAACCAAAAGTCCTTTTTAGGACTACTGTGTGTGGGGGCAGTAGGTTATTTTGTGTGGGGGGAAAAAAAAAAAAAAAACAAAACATATATTCTGTTTAGTGTGCAAAGTTGCAGATTAGAGCACATTCTGTTTAGTGTGCAAAGTTGCAGATTAGAGCACATTCTGTTTAGTGTGCAAAGTTGCAGATTAGAGCACATTCTGTTTAGTGTGCAAAGTTGCAGATTAGAGCACATTCTGTTAAGTCTTCAAACTAAAATATCAAAGTCACATATTCCATTCAGTGTGCTTCGCCGCAGTTTAGCAGCACATTCTGTGTACTGTGCAGAGTTGCAGAATAGGAAGAAATACTGTTAAGTTTTCAAACTAAAATATCAAAGTCACATATTCCATTCAGTGTGCTTCGCCGCAGTTTAGCAGCACATTCTGTGTACTGTGCAGAGTTGCAGAATAGGAAGAAATACTGTTAAGTCTTCAAACTAAAATATCAAAGTCACATATTCCATTCAGTGTGCTTCGCCGCAGTTTAGCAGCACATTCTGTGTACTGTGCAGAGTTGCAGAATAGGAAGAAATACTGTTAAGTCTTCAAACTAAAATATCAAAGTCACATATTCCATTCAGTGTGCTTCGCCGCAGTTTAGCAGCACATTCTGTGTACTGTGCAGAGTTGCAGAATAGGAAGAAATACTGTTAAGTCTTCAAACTAAAATATCAAAGTCACATATTCCATTCAGTGTGCTTCGCCGCAGTTTAGCAGCACATTCTGTGTACTGTGCAGAGTTGCAGAATAGGAAGAAATACTGTTAAGTCTTCAAACTAAAATATCAAAGTCACATATTCCATTCAGTGTGCGTCACCGCAGTTTAGCAGCCTATTCTGTGTACTCTGCATAGTTGCAGAATAGGAAGAAATACTGTTAAGTTTTCAAACTAAAATATCAAAGTCACATATTATATTCAGTGTGCGTCACCGCAGTTTAGCAGCCTATTCTGTGTACTCTGCACAGTTGCAGAATAGGAAGAAATACTGTTAAGTTTTCAAACTCAAATATTAAAGTCACATATTCCATTCAGTGTGCGTCACCGCAGTTTAGCAGCCTATTCTGTGTACTCTGCACAGTTGCAGAATAGGAAGAAATACTGTTAAGTTTTCAAACTCAAATATTAAAGTCACATATTCCATTCTGTGTTCGTCACCGCAGTTTAGCAGCCTATTCTGTGTACTCTGCACAGTTGCAGAATAGGAAGAAATACTGTTAAGTTTTCAAACTCAAATATTAAAGTCACATATTCCATTCTGTGTTCGTCACCGCAGTTTAGCAGCCTATTCTGTATACTCTGCACAGTTGCAGAATAGGAAGAAATACTGTTAAGTTTTCAAACTAAAATATCAAAGTCACATATTCCATTCTGTGTTCGTCACCGCAGTTTAGCAGCCTATTCTGTGTACTCTGCACAGTTGCAGAATAGGAAGAAATACTGTTAAGTTTTCAAACTCAAATATTAAAGTCACATATTCCATTTCGTGTTCGTCACCGCAGTTTAGCAGCCTATTCTGTGTACTCTGCACAGTTGCAGAATAGGAAGAAATACTGTTAAGTTTTCAAACTAAAATATTAAAGTCACATATTCCATTCAGTGTGTGTCACCGCAGTTTAGCAGCCTATTCTGTGTACTCTGCACAGTTGCAGAATAGGAATAAATACTGTTAAGTTTTCAAACTAAAATATTAAAGTCACATATTCCATTCTGTGTTCGTCACCGCAGTTTAGCAGCCTATTCTGTGTACTCTGCACAGTTGCAGAATAGGAAGAAATACTGTTAAGTTTTCAAACTAAAATATTAAAGTCACATATTCCATTCAGTGTGTGTCACCGCAGTTTAGCAGCCTATTCTGTGTACTCTGTACAGTTGCAGAATAGGAAGAAATACTGTTAAGTTTTCAAACTAAAATATTAAAGTCACATATTCCATTCTGTGTTCGTCACCGCAGTTTAGCAGCCTATTCTGTGTACTCTGCACAGTTGCAGAATAGGAAGAAATACTGTTAAGTTTTCAAACTAAAATATTAAAGTCACATATTCCATTCAGTGTGTGTCACCGCAGTTTAGCAGCCTATTCTGTGTACTCTGCACAGTTGCAGAATAGGAAGAAATACTGTTAAGTTTTCAAACTCAAATATTAAAGTCACATATTCCATTCAGTGTGCGTCACCGCAGTTTAGCAGCCTATTCTGTGTACTCTGCACAGTTGCAGAATAGGAAGAAATACTGTTAAGTTTTCAAACTAAAATATTAAAGTCACATATTCCGTGTAAGATGAAGAAGGCGGGTAAAAAGGGACGGGGAAGTGGACGTGATCCTGATAGTTCAGGGCGCGGGTCAGGACGCGGAGAAACTGTGCCTGGTGCCAGAGCACAAGAAAGAAAGACATCCACCATACCTAGCTTCATGTCTCATTTCACAGGGCGTCGCAGGACATCACTCTCGAGGTCCGACCACTGCGAACAGGTGGTCGGTTGGATGTCAGCTGATACTGCTTCCAGTCGGTTAAGCACCACCCTGTCTTCCACCAAGTCCACTCTCAGTAGCCAAGAGTCTGGTCAACATAATCCTCACTCTGATCATCCTTCCTCCCACCATACACGGTCTGGTCAAAGAAGTGATCCCACACTGGGATATAGCGAGGAGCTCGTCTCATCACCAATCCTTCATTTGACCCTCTCTCCAAGCACGCTTGCAGAGGAACATGACATCTTGTGCCCTGATTCACAACCTCTAGAGGGTACCCAATCACAAGAAGATGACAGATGTGAACGGCATTTAAGGTCAAAGGAAGTAGTGGATGATGATGATGATGATGAGACACAGTTGCCATTAAATCAACCACTATTACCGTCTCAAGACCTTGTTGAGGAGAATGTTATACAGTTGTCAATGACTGAGTATGTGGTGGGATCAAGACATGAGGAGGATGATCAGAGTGAGGAAGTGGAGGAGGACTTGGTGGACGATGAGGTGACTGACCCCACCTGGGAAGGTGTAGAGCCGAGCGATGACAGCAGTCCTGAGGGTGAGCCATCTGCAGCACCGCAACAGGCTGGAAGAGGCAGTGGTGTGGCTACAGAAAGAAGGCGGACCGCACCAAACCGGCCCGCAAATGTTCCACGGAGCACCCCCTTGCGTAAATCTACCTTGCCAAAGGGTAGGTGTTCCGCGGTATGGCGTTTTTTTAAGGAAAGTGCGGACGACAAAAGAATTGTAGTTTGCAACCTGTGCCACACCAGAATGAGCCGAGGCATGAACACTAGAAACCTCACCACCACCAGCATGATCCGACACATGGCATCCAAGCACCGTAATAAGTGGGAGGAACGCCTGGATCGCCCATCTGTGTCTGCAGGCCACACCACTGCCTCCTCTTCCCTTGTTTTCGGTGCCGGCCAATCGCCTGTCGAAGGCGCAGGCCCGCATACCTCCCGCCCTGCACCTGTACCATCTGAAGCACCATCAGCGACCACATCCACTTCCCTGTCCCAGCACAGCGTCCAAATGTCGTTACCCCAGGCATTTGAGCGCAAGAGAAAATACCCAGCCACCCACCCACAGGCCATAGCACTAAGCTCACACCTTTCCAAATTACTGGCCATCGAAATGCTGCCATTTAGGCTTGTGGACACTGAGTCCTTCCGCAGCCTGATGGCAGCAGCTGTCCCTCGGTACGCGGTCCCCAGCCGCCACTACTTTTCCCGGTGTGCCATCCCCGCATTACACCACCATGTGTCCCGTAACATCACCCGTGCCCTGACCAACGCAGTTACTGGGAAGGTCCACTTAACGACTGACACATGGACAAGTGCTTGTGGCCAGGGACGCTACATTTCCCTGACGGCACACTGGGTGAATGTCGTGGAGGCTGGGAGCGACTCGGACCCTGGGATGGCACGGGTGCTACCCACGCCGAGGATTGCGGGCCCTACCTCCATCAGGGTTTCCGCCAGCACCTACGTTATTGGCTCCTCCTCCTCCGTTTCCACCTCCGAATTCTCTACACGCAGCGCCACTCCCCCATCAGCCAGTAGCTGGAAGCAGTGTAGCACTGCAGTGGGGAAGCGTCAACAGGCCGTGCTGAAGCTGATCTGCCTTGGGGACAAACAGCACACGGCCTCAGAGCTGTTGCAGGGGATTAGTCACCAGACCGAGCAGTGGCTCTCGCCACTCAACCTGCAACCAGGCATGGTTGTGTGTGATAATGGGCGTAACTTGGTGGCGGCTTTGGAGCTCGGCAAGCTCACACACGTACCATGCCTAGCGCATGTATTTAATTTAGTGGTTCAGCGATTTCTAAAAACCTACCCCAATGTGCATGATCTCTTGACCAAGGTGCGCCGCGTGTGTGCACATTTCCGTAAGTCATCTACAGCTTCGGCCGGCCTGTTGAAGCTGCAGCAGCGCTTACAATTGCCAGCTCACCGGCTGCTGTGTGACGTGAGCACGCGCTGGAACTCCACCTTCCACATGTTGGCCCGGCTTTGTGAGCAGCAGAGGGCAGTAGTGGAGTACCAGCTGTTACACGGTCGTCGCCTCTCCGTTCAACTTCCTGTAATCAGAAGTGAGGAGTGGGAATGGATGTCAGACCTCTGCGAGGTTTTACGCAATTTTGAGGAATCGACACAGATGGTGAGCGGCGATAACGCTATTATCAGTGTAACCATCCCACTTCTGTGTCTACTGAAACGCTCGCTGCTCACAATTAAAACCGACGCTTTGCATGTGGAAGAGGTGGAAATGGGGGAGGAAGAGCTTACACAAGGTGATAGCCAGAGCACCCTCACTTCGTCTTCTCAGCGACAATTGGAGGAGGCGGAGGAGGAGGAGGAGGAGGAAGACACGGTTGCCTCCGCTACAGAGGGTAGCCATGGAACTTTAGTTCCATCTCTTCAGCGTGGGTGGGCAGAAGAGGAGGAAGAGGATGAGGATATTGAGAGTCATCCTCCTGGTGAGGACAGCGAAATCTTGCCTGTTGGTACTCTGGCACACATGGCTGACTTTATGTTAGGCTGCCTTTCCCGTGACCCACGCGTTGTACGCATTTTAGACAACACGGATTACTGGGTGTTCACCCTTCTGGACCCCCGCTACAAAGAGAATTTCTCATCTCTCATTCCTCCGGTGGAGAGGACAAGCAAAATGGTGCAATACCAGAAGGTTCTTGTTGAAAAATTGCTCCAAAATTTTCCATCTGACAACGCTGGCGGCAGAGTACGTGCTACCTTGGCCAACCGAGAAGGGGAGAAAAGGGGAGCACACAGCAGTTCCGACAAAGGCAGGGCAACACTCTCCAAGGCGTGGGACACCTTCATGACACCCCGCCAGCACCCTCACCCTGATGCGCAGCCTAGTGTCACAAGGAGGGAAAAGTTTTGGAAGATGGTGAAGGAGTACGTAGCAGACCGCGTCAGCGTCCTCAATGATCCCTCTGTGCCTTACAACTACTGGGTGTCCAAGCTGCACACGTGGTATGAACTGGCACTCTACGCCTTGGAGGTGCTGGCCTGCCCTGCCGCCAGCGTTCTGTCTGAGCGGGTATTTAGTGCTGCTGGTGGCATCATAACAGATAAGCGTATCCGCCTTTCCACCGACAATGCTGATAGGTTGACACTTATAAAAATGAACAAGGCCTGGATTTCCCCTGACTTCTCCACTCCACTGGAGGAAAGCCCCGGGGGAACATAAACTCACTTTATATATGTTATTTACAATGATGGGAATACTCTGTATTCCCATTCACCCCTTCCACCCAAAAAACGGGTATATGGTTGACTCTTAATCTTCTCATCCTCCTCCTCCTCTTCCATATGCCCTGGGATATAATTTTTATATAGGGCCAGCTCACCAGCGGGCCCTGTGATATAATTTTTATATAGGGCCAGCTCACCAGCGGGCCCTGTTTGACAATTTTTATATAGGTCAGCTCACCAGCGGGCCTTCTCATATAATGTTTTATTGGGTCAGCTCTCTAACGGGCCCTCTCATATAATGTTTTATAGCGTCAGCTCACTAGCGGGCCTTCGCATATAATGTTTAGGATGGTCAGCTCTGCAGCAGACCCTCACCCATAATGTTTTAGATGGTCAGCTCAGCGCACGTTTCCCTCTTAATCATGGCCTCAGTTCAATAAAATCAAGGAAATTTTTGGGAGAATTTGCCTCTGCGCACGTTTCCCTCTTAATCATGGCCTCACTTCAGAAAATCAAGGAAATTTTTGGGAGAATTTGCCTCTGCGCACGTTTCCCTCTTAATCATGGCCTCACTTCAGAAAATCAAGGAAATTTTTGGGAGAATTTGCCTCTGTGCACGTTTCCCTCTTAATCATGGCCTCACTTCAGAAAATCAAGGAAATTTTTGGGATAATTTGCCTCTGCGCACGTTTCCCTCTTAATCATGGCCTCACTTCAGAAAATCAAGGAAATTTTTGGGATAATTTGCAGATGATATACAAGTAAATATACAGCAAATATTGTTTGGTAACAATTTTTCGCCTAAAGTCGTTTTTATTTTCCTTTTTGTGTGTTTTATGGTCAGTCTGTAAAAATGGCGTACTACGGGCGAAAGATCGTTCCCAGCAGCGATGTTGGAGTCCAAGATGCATCCAGACATCCTCCCTATGCTGTCCCTGAACCATTTCTGTGGTGTTTCCATCCTTTTCTGCCCTTTTCCTATGGACCAGGCACCCTCCCCTCATCAGAGCAGGGGGTGCCTGGTGTAATGCTCGAGTCCTCCCATTGACTTCAATGGGGCTCGGGTGCTCGGCCGAGCACTCGAGCCTCCGGAGGCGCTCGGTCAGAGCACCCGAACACCCAAACATTGGGGTGCTCGCTCATCACTAATAACAGCCAAATCAAAAAGGAATTGAATGACAGCTGACTGTGTCTACTCAATCACACAAAATGTGGGTAAAACACCTTTGCGCCCTTCTCACACACCCCTAGACTCCCATAGGACAGAGATAACAGACAAATCAGGAAGAAACTTGGAAAACTAGATTTTGGGGTATTTGTGGTCAAATTAATTTTTCCCTTCCTGTACCCCAGAGTTCCCTAATACAGAGAACATATTTCCTGCCTCAAGACTCCCTAAACTAAGCTTCAACTCCACTTTACTAACTTGCCTTCTCTAGCTAAAAAATGTGCTGCTTTCTCCTACCATGTTTTGGGATGAAATTCTGTCTTTCCATTGATTTCAATGTAAAGGGCTTGGGGAAAAAAGCAGGACAACATAATTTTTCACAAATAATTTCACTCAGCCCTACACCTATCTTTATATAGGCTAATCATTATTACATCAGTACTTCTAACATCAGCACTTCTATATTATGTATTCTATACCAGTATCACTACTTCATTATAACATCTTATTTCAACCCGAAGAAACTACCACAATCACAGCAAAAATCATCCTTAAACATACAGAATACGTTGTTCTTGAAGTTTGCATAATATAACACTAACTTATTCTTGTGAATATATTGTCATTCATTGCAAAAAATAGCCACATTTCTATTTAATTTACTAAAACAAATTATGCAGCATTATACAGCATTTATGCATTTAACAATTGAATTTCTCAGAAGTTACTAATTACCCATGACAGTGGAGGTATTTGCTACCCTACTGCTGTCCTTTAATAATAAAGCCAAAGGCAAGTGAACAGTGGCAGTCATATAGTCTGTACTCTGGCCACTGGTACACATATCTGTTATCAAGTGAATGTTCTTGCTGTGTAAACTTTCTAGCCCTTTGCCCACCACATTAACCACCAATGTGTACAAATCTGGTATCCTTGAAAAATAACTATGGCTTGAGACATGCCAACATGATGCAACACATGACAGTAGTTATTTAAAACATCTGTGTTTTACAAAAGATTAAGGCAGCATATACATTTTGGCAACTTTGTTTTTCAACAGGCTTACTTTACGAGTGTAAGTTTGAGGTTTTTCACATGTTCTTAAGATCTCAGTATGTGTGGTTTGGCAGAAATAGTGGCAGAATGGTGTCACTCTATTCTTGTCTTCATTGCTTTCTCTCTCATCTTCATCTGTATTAGAATAAGGTGAGTATGCTTGAGGGATATATTCTAGTTCAGCTTTATCATAATAATATTAATTAGGCCATCATCGGAATAGCCTGTCACTTCATCCCCACAGAACATACCCCACTGCTTTGAAAATGGGTGTTGTTCCTCTTGTTGGTTTAACTGCTATGCCCTCCTCTGTTAATCCATCAATACTCATCTACTGTTTTCTTAAAAAGTGTATGAATATTACAGCTGCTGATGGTTTAACTTTTCTTGTCAGTTTTATAAGCAGCCTCATCAAGAAGAGCAGGATCATCCTCCCTTATTGCTCACTCTGCAGGAACCACAGCTGCAGTACATTTTTGGAGTACTAGTTACTACCAAACCCATTCACTCCTCCTACACCTTACCCTTTACCCCTGCCCCTAGTACTGAAGTAATGTTGTTTTTCACAGTACACAACAGAAATATTTGTGTGTGGAGTAATGTCATTGTCTTGCCCTTCTCAAAATACTTTACCTTATACATTTCTGTCTCTAGATCTCTACCTGTCAGCATTAGTCTCAGCTCACATCATGGTCCCTGTATGTCTGTCACCTACAAGTCAAAAGGTTATTATTTTAATAAACTGTTCTTGTTTTTTATCTATAAACCAATATTAACATGCAGCCCCATGCAACAGTGATCCTTCTCCCTCATTTTGCCATTCTGTTTGCCTGTAGCTAGTACCAAAATTGCAGCAGCAGCTTTCTCCCAATGTCATTATTTACAGTACAGGATGAAGAGAGACCTGTTATATTTAGAATAAGCAGTTAGTAATAAGAGAAAATTGTGCCACATAGCAGGTATTTTAGGCATCCAGCACACCACACATCAGTAACTATATGCTTGCCCCTCTTCTTCTAGTACTTGTAGGAGTCATTTTCACTTGTACTTGTCTGTCTCTTGGGTGTCAGTCTGTAACATATATATCAGTCAGTCATGAAGGCTTATCCAGCTCAGAAAGGAACCTGAATTACCTGTCTGTCTCACTTCTCAATCAAGAAAGATTTTTGGATGTTTTTTGGTAACTCTCCATTCTCTCTTCACACTCTCCAGAATCCCCAGAAGTTCAAGAATGAACTTCAGATCGATTATTTTTTCCTCTCTGCTCTAGCTTGAAAATTATGCTTCATGCTCTCTCTCTTTCTCACACACACACACACACACACACACACACACACACACACACACACTCAGAAAAGCAAGCTATAGGAACCTGACACCCCTTTTATATCATCACATATGAATACAAAGGAAACTCTCCATATGGGGTGTTTGGAATTCATGCTTAACATTAATTTCAATTCAATGATCATGGCAGAAAGTAGTGAGAAAACAGCACTTTTCACTAAAAAATCCCCACACAGGGCATTTTAAACCTGTTTCTGTTTTGAGGAAAAACATTCACCCATACCTATAAGCAGGCACTGGTATATAATAATGTAGTATCAAAATATAGATGGACATAAAAAGCACACAACATAAAACATATATACAACAAAGCTTTTTTTCTCCCCTTGAATCCCAGATGCTGGAACTCATGTCTATATCATACATATGGATAAGTTTATTAAGGATACAACATGTTTTATCAGAGAGATTAGACTGCTTCAGGGTATCAATGTGGAGGTACTCTTGGTGACCTTGGCTATAACAAATCTGTGTACAGTGATTCTGTGTAACGGTTTGTTCGACACACAGAGACACAGTGGTTTAGGATAAAACACAGTTTTATTGAAAGAACAGTAGTACAATAACCCTCACAGGTCCTGTAGTATATTAACAGAATGATACAGACACAAGACAGGTTATGTATATATATGCCTACACAGGTCCAGTATAACCATAGAGTCCATAACAGAATATACTGACACAGGTCAGGCAGAACACAGAGGATTCCCAGGGTATCTGTAAAGCATGGGTTAATGGCCTTCAGCAAGTGTAAACAGTCTCATGTGAAGAGAGGTCTGTGGAGGAGCTCACTTAGGATAGAGAGCTAAACGAGTAATGCTCAGTAGCAGGTTAGCAGACCAACATGAACTGTCAGAGCAGTATCAGAGACTGAGCAACATAGAACACTATCGTAGCAGTAGCGGAGCTCAGGCAACTGGTATTCTGCCGTAGCAGTAAACGGGGACAAGGCCACTTGCACACTGCGGTAGCAGAAACGGTGACTAGGCCACTTGCATGCTGCCGTAGCAGCAACAGAGACTAGGCCACTTGCACACTGCCATAGCAGTAATGGAGACTAGGCCACTAGCACACTGCCATAGCAGTAACGGAGACTAGGCCACTTGCACTCTGCCGGAGCAGTAACAGAGACAAGGCCACTTGCACACTGCCATAGCAGTAAAGGAGACTAGGCCACTTGCACTCTGCAGGAGCAGTAACGGAGACAAGGCCACTTGCACACTGGCGTAGCAGTAACGGAGACAAGGCCACTTGCACTCTGCAGGAGTAGTAACGGAGACAAGGCCACTTGCACACTGCTGTAGCAGTAACGGAGACTAGGCCACTTGCACACTGCCGTAGCAGTAACGGAGACAACGCACCTGAGCACTGCCGTAACGGGAACTGACTCAGCAAGTGAGCAACTCGCCCTGAGGTCGCAACCAACTGGGAGTGTCACGAAGACCTGACCAATCGGAATGTCGCCAAGGTGACACAGATGCAGCCAGAGCAGGAATGTCATCCAAGCCGGGTCGATACACGGAGCAGGAACGTCAGCCAAGCCGGGTCGGTACACGGAGCAGAAACGTCAATCAAGCCGGGTCGGTACACGGAACAGGAACGTCAGCCAAGCCGGGTCGGTGCACAGGAGCAGGAGAACAAGAATGGTCAGGTGGTCTGGGTCGGTTCACAGGCAGGAGACGAGATGCAGAGTAGTCAGGCAGGCTGGGTCGATACACTGGGAAAACGGAGAACAGGAACAAGTACTGGTACAGGAACACCACGAAAGAGCACTGGAGAGGTGCCAGAACCCAGCATATAAAAGCCACACTGGGCGGGACAAACACAGCACAGCCAATTGGAGAGAGGCAGAGCGCAGACTGACAGAATGTCGCGAGAGGAGCACGGGCACCGTGATATCCTGAAAGTATAGGCAGTTTGCTGGGAAGATCAGTTTTATATATACGGAATGTATAGAGCTCACATCAATATCCTTGAATCAATAAATGAAAATGCAACTGCATCAATACAGGTCAAAAATGATAAAGTCCAAATCAACATAGAAAAAGTAGTCTGACAAGGAGACACCATCTCCCCAAAACTATTTTCGGCTTATTTAGAAGAAATTTTCCACAAGCAAAATTGGGATAATAAAGGACTAAAGATCTATGGAGACTACCCACATCACTTACATATTGCAGACGAGATCTTTCTCTTTACCAGTAGTCCTGAAGAACTGCAAGAATACATTGAAGAGCTAAAACAGGAAAGCAAAAATGTCATGTTTAACAAATTTACCATACCATGGAAAATCACAGTCTATGGACGAGAATTAGAAGAAGTGGATAAATCTGTTAAACCATGTTAACCATATCCATTTGGATAACTTAGCAGTGCTGTCTTTAAGAGAAATTTAACACTCTGCCTCAAGTGAAAGGTTTTTGACCAATGTGTCCTCCCAGTTCTTACTTATGGTTGTGAAACATGGACACTGAATGCCAAAGCCATACAAACACTGAAGGTTACACAGAGAAGTAGGAGTATTGAATTCTAAACATAACAAAAGAGACCTAAAATGCAAACAAAGGTCTATGACATCACTCAAAGGTAACATAGTTAATGAGGCAGAAAGACGACATGCATGCATCAAATCCAACCCATGAAGCCATTTCCAATTAAGCACCAAGTGGGTATCAAAAGTCCTTCCTCACTCCAAATGGCAGTCAGATATTTCCCTGGATCAACTTCCCATCTGTTTTGAAGCCAAATGTCATAATTCTCAATATTGTTCTGTGCTAGATAGGTATTAATGGCTTTTATTATATGGGCAAACCAATGATGTCAAATGAAAGTAATTCAACCAGGCCTCAGAGTCTTGGTTTCAGAATGAGTCAATTGACTCTTCAAGGACCAGAGTTTTATGTATTGCGTTGCTTTGCAACGTGTTTGCACACTTTTTGGTCATTAAAAGGGTTAACTAACAAAAACGTTCTTGTCCATTACACATTCTGTAGGCCTCTTAAGGGCAGAAGCAATATAGATACATCAAGACAAATTTACAAATGGAACTCAGCACAAAGATACGTACAAAGAACTGTTTTTGTGCACATAATTATTCTGTGCTCCATTAATGCATATTTGCCAAGCTGAATGATAAAATAGTTGCTTTGCATTGTGTTTGCTAGTGGATGAAGCATGGGAGTGTTTGGTTCTTTGCAGTAATGCTTCTCTTCAGGGCCATAGGGGAGGCAATGGGCCTTATTCACAAAAGAAATGAAGAGCAATTCTGGAGCAAACCAATTACCCCACTGGGAAGAAATAAAAATTCCAAATAGCCATTGAATTCCTATTGACTAAAATGTGTTAGAGACCTCTATAGAATCTGGTTAAAATCCCCATTTAACCCTTTGAGTGCTAGAGGGGTACGCACTGCACTGCAAAGCAATGCGTTGCTTACCGCCTCTGGCACTCAAAGGGTTAACTCATTGGAGTGGTGTATTTGGTTAGCTTCAGAATTGCTCATTTTTTCAGAATGCAACTAGGCAGTGGAAACATGAGATGTTAAATGGATCTTCTACATACTCACTGTAACCTCAATGCCTAAAGATGTGTTTCTCTTTGGCTATGTAATAATAACACCAAAATATACTGATTGAGTTGGAAAGAGTCAGGACCTATTATTGAATCAGAGTGTGATCAATGTTCCCTAGCTTTTCAAATCAATTCTGTTTTGCTGCCTTGTATTGAGTTGAAATTAGTTCTTTTGTCCCCAGGTTAATTTATTTTCCTTTGTACGTTTAAATAGTTGATGTTCAGTACTATGCTGAAAGCTGAGGAATGTCACCTACTAGAAGAGCTATATTGTGTACTAAAACACTATAATGTCACAGTATCGAAACGATAATTGTTTCAGTGACCTTGAAAGTTCTGAACAAGGTCTTAGACATGATAAAGCATTTTCACTGCATTGTGGCATCTTTCATCCGCTCAGGTGATGTTTCTAATACATCCTCATCAGCAAAAGTCATTTCATCCCATCTAAGGCAGACGAGGGTCATTTAAATCATTCTTAACTATTTTGCTTTGTCTAACATGGCCATATGACAAAGTCATTGGGGAAATTATCAGGTAGGCTTATTTTTACAGATATCTTCGTAACATCACAATGGATTTACGACTCATTTGCACATGGGAAATTTATTATGAATAATGATTAAAAAAGTAATGCAAAGCTGAAAATGTGTTACTCTGGGTATTCTACATTTTTGAATTACTCATATAAACAGCACAATTACAAATGATTAATGCACAGTATCACTTGAACAAAACTCCAAACACCTCATTATACAGTGTGACAATTACCAAACCAAAAAAAGTACAGTAAACAAAATTTAAAAAGCTGATGACGTCCGATTTACAAGAAAGAAAATAAGCTTAGTTAAAATTTTAAAATTGCATTATTTTTAAAAAAAGTTATAGTCAAGAAGAAACAATGATCTTCCATGGGATCTGGAATCACAAAGGCAGATTAAATGACCCTGATTCCTCTGATGAGATTAAATGAACCGTGATTTCAGCAACAGCAAAGGAAAAATTAATTATGGTGCAAAATGCAAAGTATCGTTCCCAGAGAGTGAGACAGAGAGAGACACACACAGAGAGAGATATAGAAAGAATTTACAACAAATACCACAGGCTGTGTATATTTAAATGTTCTATGCATTTTCCCCCTTTTAAGACAATTAATAATTAGTAGGTTTTTGCCTTTCTTTAGATCAAGACTATGATACATTGATATGATTAGTATCCCACATAATCAAAATAAGATAGGATCAGTAAATATTATGGAAAAAAACATATTGAATGGCTTTTCCTGCTAGGTAAACAATGGTTGACATCTTCCCAGAGGTACTGAAGTTTAAACTGGTGTGTTTTTATATTAACAGTGCTGTTTTTGGGCCAGAAATTTCTCCTTTAGTTTACTTAGGGGTTATGCACCAAGGAGTGGTAAAGACAGAGGTATGGTAAAGACGTGATAAAGTGGAGATGAGAAATCATAATGCATTTGCACCATAGAATAACATAGAACTAACTTTTCAACAAAACAACCACAAACAGGGCAACTCTTGTTTTAGTTAGCTGGAAAAACTCTAGTAATGCAGTTTTTCATAGAAAACGTTTACCGCTTATTCAAGCCTAATCTCTGATTAGCTGTCAAAAATTAAGTTACTTTTTTCATTGACTAAATTGTACAATCTTATGTAAACTGGAATTAATTAAAAACATTAAATATTTGGATGCCTTAGGACTCCACAGCCAGTTTCTGCAGTAGTAGGCAGATGAGGTATAGTGATGAAATGGGCCATTTTGTGAGTCAATCAAAAATGACTAGAATGGTGTTAAACTTCTTTGATTTACAGAGTTCATCAACAATGGCTAAGGAAATGGAGGACAAGTATTTAGTAGGGATAGAGATGCAGTAGATACCCTAGGTTTAATGAAGGAGTCCTTCTATATAGCACAAGTGGTACACGAAGAAACATATTTTAACAGTTTGGCATAGACCAGGCAACCAATAATATAAAATATAAAATTTCACATTGTATGTGTTAAGTAGGGGTAGGTGAAAGGTCCCGTTGTGTCCCCATGAAAAAAAAACCACAAAAACCACATGATCTTCTCCATTTTCACCCATTGCCAAAAATGTTGCTATTTATTTCAAAGGCTAGAAAGGCTAGAAGAGTGAGAGAGAGGCAGGAGAGGCTCATAGTGACTGCTATCACTATGAGCAAGTTTCATCATAATAAAAGGAGGAGCTGGAAGGACAATTATGTGTCCAGTGAGTCTGAGTAGGAGGAAGTGACCACTAAGAGCATTGAAGAATCTGGATTCCCTGATTCCCCAGACTCAATGATGGCCAGTCCCTCTACATCACCCCTATGGATCTTGGGGAAATTTGTGTCACGGGAAAAGGAAGAAAAGGGTAGTAGTATGAGCAGGACAGGGCAGCTGCCTGTGTCTGCTGCCATTGCTGCTCCTGCTGCATTGCTGCACCTACTAGAGTATATTGTGATTCTCATGAGGTGGGAAAGAGGAGATGATACAAAGTGTGACATCAGGGAACCTTAAGCAGTCCCGACACTACTACCAATACTAAGAATGGCAAACAGCTACATACTCAGAGTGTTAGGAGTGAGGGAGGGGGTGATCATACTTCTAGTGAGAAGACTCAGGAACTGAAATTGATGTGGTTGGTGTTAGTAGTAGTAACAGTCATGGTGAAGCAGCTGGTGGGACTACCATTACTGCACTAGATCTTCCTACTGATTCTGAGGCGGTAGCAGGTGTACTGCAGAGCAGCCAGACTAGCGGTCAAGGGAGCCCACAACATTCCCCTGATCCTGGGACTCCCTTCAACCCCATATCATTGTCAAGATGGAACATGATCCTGAAGAAGGCAGAATTGGTGCCTAGCAGCAATAATACCACCACCACCAGGAGCACAGACTGGCTGCCTGTGTCTGTTGCCCGGTGCTGAAGTCTGCCTTCTTCAGCTCAACAAGAGATGGAAAGTCTGACAGTAAGAGACCCATATTTCTCATCACCTTCATAAACTGGTGAGATGTCTGTAATAGAACAGCAGTAGCAAGAAGGTACTGATGGCGTGGTGATGATGATGGTGGAGAAGCTGGGGTGGAAAATTCATTAATGGCCTTTTTAGCCCAAGCCGAGAAGGAATGGGGTCAGGGATTATGATGGGCATAATCACCACCACCAGCTGTGAGCTTTTGGTGTTTGTGGAGTTTGCTACTGCTGTAATTCCTGCTGCTGCTGAGTTGCAAGGGCAGCAGGATGCTGAGGAGCAGGCTAGTGTGCCACAGACTACCGTGGACACAGCTGGAATGAGGTCCAGTAATGAGGGACTAGGACAGTTTCCACTTGAATGCAGCAATACTCCTGGTCCTTGTCGCAGTGCTGATTTGATGGTAGTAACAGCTAGAGCAGCAACATCATCCTCTGCCCCAGCCAGTGAAGGAGAATGTGGATGAGAAGAAGAAAGAGGACATTCTTCTCCAACTTTCCCCTCCTCCCTGAAGTCATGGGTGTGGGATTATTATTCTCTTGGAGCAGGCAAGGTAAACTCATCAGTGACAATTTGTGATAAATCAGTGAAAAGGGGAAAGGAGGGAACATACCTTGGCAGTTTGGCACAACTTGCCTGATAACACACATGAAACACAGACACCATAACATTTATGTGAAACATGTTAAAGCCAAACACCCATCAAATAATTCAGGCATATCTCGCTGTTGCTGTACCCCTTGACTTTCCCCAAAGGGAGGTGAGGGGGAAATCAAAGAGGAGGAATAATAGAGAAACCCAGTGTGAATCTGAAAGTTTGATGGTGAGTAAAACACCAGGCTCGCCATTACCTTCTTGCTCTAGGGCCAGGGCAAGGGAAGATCATGTAACTACATCTTCTGTTGATCCACTTCATTCTTTACCTCTCCTACCAGTTGATAGCCATTCAGTAGATGTCAGATTGTGGCAGTTCATGTCCACCCAATGCACACTGTGTGGTGTGTTGATCACACATGCCAGTTTGGTGGCGGATAATTGCAAGCAGGGCATCAAGTGGCATCCAAGGAGATTCCATCCTGCAGAATACACTAAGCTGGTGGTAGGGAGGGTTCATAATTTTTTTTAAACTAATTCAAACTAAATATTCCCACACCCTAAAATAATATTAAACTCTTAGACAGTAGTGTGGAGACCAGAAAGAAAAAGGATATAATATAAATATATATATATATATATACATATATATATATATATATATATATATATATATATATATATATATATATATATATATATATATATATATATATAAATAATAGATGTAATTATGTTATAATAATTTTGAGATGGTAGTTTAGATACAATATAGAATCATAACTACAACACCATCACAATTAAATATGGATCCAATATCTCCAATATGAAGTAATAACACAAATTAATGAATATATACAAATACCAAAAAAAATCCTTGTGTATTCTTTCAACTACAAAACTGCAATCTCTCAAATTTGATACGATATGGCAAGATCTTTCTACAACATATAACGGAACGCAAAGGAAACATGTAATATAGACAGATACTAGTGTCTTTCTAAACACACAGTTATGATTTCCCAACCATCGCAGTCCGCAGAATTGCAGCAATAGGGAACACAAGTCAATCAAAAATAGGGGATTCGGTTATGAATGTAAAACAATTTTAAATAATTATAACACAGTCATCAGTGCGAATGAATACTCCACTTACACACACTGTCTTTTGTAATTACATGCGGTCCTACAAGTTACATAAAAAATACACAACCCACAAAGCCACAATTAAAGAAAAACACACAGTGTACTGATGTACAACATATACAAAAAACAGAGCACACTAAGACAAATGGGTATACTCTTAAAGGGATATGTTAGTGAAACATTTCTAGATGTATTAGCCAAAAATCCAACCAAAAACCGGTACTGGTCACCAAACATAGATATAAACGTGTACAATATTTCTAAATATTAAATATAATATGAATTGAGACACAACATTAATATTGAATTATTAATATTTTTGGTATTTATATATTCATTAATTTGTGTTATTACTTCATATTGGAGATACTGGATCCTTATTTAATTGCGATGGTGTTGATGATGATTCTATACCACCATCTCAATATTATTGTATCTATTATTATTTTATATCCTTTATCTTTCTGGTCTCCACACTACTATCTAAGAGTTTAATATTATTTTAGGGCACAGGAATATTTTGTTTGTATTATTTTTGTTATAACACATAAAATAGTGGTGTTAGTTTATATTCTGTAGCTGACTTGTGATATATTATTTGTTTTATTTCTGTATAAATTAGTGGTGATATTTTAACACTTAGTGTGGCTCATTAGGTTTGTAGTTGGAATAATTTTTATTAAACTGTCTGCAAGTTGTCACGTGTCCTTAGTGGGATTGGACAAAGGGCATAGTGACAGAAGCAGAACTTGGTTTCTGATGGGATGATTTCACATTGAGGACTCTAAGCAACATGATGTTTGGATAGAGTTGTGACAGTTGCTTGATGTGAGTTCAGATGTGCCCATTGTTCCCTGCCTTTCCCTTATTTACAACACACACTGTGCACACTGCAGTTGCTGATGAAAGGCACATTTCCTACTCTGTTTATTCTATCAACAACACACCCATGAGGAGGAGGGGCAGGTGGAGACGAATTTTTGGCCAAATCTTTATTTTCTCCACTTATACTGGGGGCTAGTTATGGTGCTGATACCGCCTAAGGCGCATCACTGGAGCTAGTAGTGGCATGTGGAACCTTCATCATCCATCACCCATGTTACTGCTCTTGTTGATCCCATTTCCTTTGAGCTGCCTAATCATTCTGCTGCTTAACCCTTTGAGTTCCAGAATGGTATGCAAAGCATTGCAAAGCAATCTGCCCCAGGCACAGCTTAAGTCAGGGGGTCCCTGTCTCTGTCACGATTCATACCGATTTGTTATTTTATTTCATTTTTGATTTAGTTTTTTTTAACTGTCCCCGCAATACCAGTCAACAAACCCCTCCCCCCAAAAAATTCCCTGTTCAACTGATTCTTTCCCCAGACTCCACTCACCAACACAAAACCCTCTTCAGGCCCCTTTTATACCTCTTATTTTTTTTTATTATATTTATTTTTATATTAACTGTTCCCCCAATCCCCCAAAAAAATTATCTTATCAACTGATTCTTTCCCCACAATCCATCAACACAAGAACCCTCATACCCCTTTTATACTATTCATTTGGGAAATAAAATAACATTTGCTATATGTTGTGTGTAAATTCATTGTTCTCATTGATTTCAATGTAATGAACTAGACGAAAAAAAGCAGAAAAACTGTACTTTTCATGGGAAATTATTCTCTAAGTGGGAAGTGCCATTATTTGCCGATTTTGGTTTGAAGCAAAAACTTTTGCCCATCCCTAGTGTGAAGCCTGTTTTCAGGTGACAATCAATTTGTGTGGTCAGTGTTATGTCACCTCAGGCTAGTTCATCCTTGATACTGTTGGAAAATCCAAGATGAAATTGATCCCTGTGCACTGGACAATTTCATTGGGTGCCAATGGCTCAGCAACAGAACTGCATTGGTCACCTAACTTGGCAGAGGTAAATAATGTCTGACTCTTCAGAGGACAACTAGTGAGAGGACAACTAGTGAGGGAACAGTGTCCCCATAGCCTGCCAAAATGCAGGGAAGCTGTGAAGAAGGAGGTTGTTGCTCCCTGAAAGATGATGTGACCAGGAGTCTGATACTCCCTCAGTAAAGAGGAATATAACTTTTACCTTGACTTCATCTGTAACACAGGTTCTCAGTTTGAGGAAGAACAGTACATGGTAGCTGTTAATGAAGGATTGGGAACTTGATCTTTCCACCTTGAACTGTTCAAAATGAGGAATCTGGGGTTCCAGTTGAGAAGTCATCCTTTAGGCTCCAGATAGGAGTGGCAACCACAAAAGAAGGAGAAAAAGGAGAAGATCTGAACCCTGAGGTCTGACAGCTGGGTGCTGAGAGAGAACATCTTCTCTGTGTATCCTGTATTATATGAGTAAACTTGTCCAGTTGCTTGGTTACAGCTGAAAAGACCTGTGATATACCTGTGGTATTTGTTAGTGGTTTAGCTTTAATGTAACATTTCTGGAGGTTGGAACCCAGTGACAGTTGAAATTGGTCTTTTAGAGGTATCTGCTCATGTCCTGGGGTTGAGCTCCAGAGGTTCAGCCACCGGGTGGAAAGAGGCAAAAAGGTAGTCAGAGGGTCCGAGATCGGGGGCAGCTCACATTCAGAATTAGTGAGTAGGAATATATGTTAGGAAGGAAGCAATCAAGGAGTCCAAAGTAAGATGATCTGATAAATTTATGCCAAGTAGCAAGGAAGGTGCCAAGTCAACTAAGCACTGTTAGACTGTGGTTGGGGTTCTTCATAGGACAAGTAAGGCATCAAACAGAGTCCTCTGTGTGTAATTGAACACTTCCTTTGCAACCTTCTGCTTCTTTCACAATTTTTGTGCACCCTCATGATTATGCATTTTTATAAAGCCTAACCTGATGTATTGCTACACTTAAAGGTGATTAAGCAGCAACTGCTATAATACTGTTACAATGTTACATAATTGTGTTCAACCTGCAATAAGATACTGCAAGTGGAGGACACAAGGACACGGATGCCATCTTGCTGATTACCATTGAGATGGACTTTATTGTGACAATCTCTCTTGCTCTCCATAAATTTCTCTAACACTCTCTCTCTCGCTCTTTCTTGCTCACTTTAACATGCCTGACAGCAACCTAAGTGGCCTTGAAAGCTTGCACTCTAAAGCAATTCAGTTAGCCAATAGAATTTTCACTTTTACCCTTCTGCTTTTTTTCACAGCCAACGGAGAGCCCACTTTACACTCTCCTTTGATTGATCTCTTATGCTCTCTTTCTCTTGGTCATTCTTTAGCTCTCATAATTCTTTTTTTGTTCTCTTTTGTGCTCTTGTTTTTCTTTCCTGTTCTCTTGAATTCTTTCATTTTGTCTCACTTTTTCTCTCTTTCTATGCCTGTCTATCTCACTGTCTTTGCTTTAGTGTACAAATAGCACTTATTATATGTGGTGCACATGAATGTATTGATAGTACTACATTCATCGACTAGTTAGATGTATTTTTATTCATATTCTGGTTTTTCAAATAATCTCAGGACTATAGAAAACAAATATGCAATTAAAAATTAGCAGTCAGCTATATGAAAGACACAATATGATATATATGTTTTGGTAAAGTATTTCATGTTTCCTGGGGAAGTGTTAAGATTATTGTGTCCCATAGACAGAAAATGCTAACATTTTAATAAGGATAACAATTAATATGAGAGGAGTCTGAGACTGTCTTACTACTTACCAGATGAATTAGAAATGCAAGTGCTCTCTGGGAAAGATCAATGAGCAGGGTCAATGAATCAGTGCTTCAGTTCATGCAAATCTTTTCCAGTCAGTGATATTTATTTTTTATTTCCAATCAGAATAACAATGTTTTTTTAAACTTCAATATTGACACCCATGTATACAATGTTCTCCCATAGTATAGTGTATTTCATATAATCTAAAGTGTTGTGGAATTGATTGGTGCTTTTTAAATAAAAATTATAAATAAATATATTTAGGCAACCTCTGGCTTTCCAGCTGATGGGGATTGCAACATTCATAATTCTCAAGCAGCCTTTGGATGCATGGGGATGATGGAAGTTGCAGTCTCCAGTAGTTAGAGAGCCAATAGATGCCAAGCTTTGTCAAAAAATGAGCCATTTAAGTTGGGTCCAGTGTACTTTATGATATCTATTACGAACAAAAGAAGGCCATATTAGTTAATTCCCTTTTAGCTTCCATTGTACTGATTCTATGAAACAATTATGTTTATTATTATGCATTTTTAGCCATTCAAACTGATAGTTATGAAAAATGCACTCCACTCTTATAAGCACTTCTAATATTACCAAAGCAACAAGTGAGGGAAATTGTCATGTAAAGAAAATCTCAATAGTTGAGAACATGTAAAGAACTATGCACAGGGTTGAAGAAATGCAATAATTCATCATATTTTGTAATGGAAGATTGTCCTGCTTGTGGCATGTAAGGTTTTTTTGCTCTGTTGGTAATACCATGAAAAAGTTGCTGGTTCATCCGCATGACTTCGCTGAAAATCAGATTGACTATGGGCCTTATGTACAATGATAGATTAAGGGATAGAATTCACTGAGGAATTGGGGCATAAAACCATGCAAGCTCCTGTTTAACAGATGAGGGCCCCAGAGGTTGTGTGGGTTCCACAGAACAAGAGGGACAAAGAGTACCAGAGAAATCCCTAGGGAAACAAATGTGACATGGACAGGAATGGGTTAAATGTATTAAATGTAATAAAGGGGTTCTTCGGTTAAGGAGACCCCCAAAACCTTAGTAGCATTAGTCTTTCCCATGTATCCCCTAGGCTCTGATATAGACAAGAGACCCCGTAAAGTATGAAGTAAAACATGAAAAGTAGACTAACAGTACTTATATGTTTAAAATGTTCTTATCTTACTGCAAAGGATTAATGATAAACAAGGAGGAAAAGTTAATCTAAAAAGTAAGAGGCCCAGCATAGGAACACCTGATCTTTAGTCAAAATGCTCCTGAAAAATGGGCTTATGGGGGCTCCACCAGAGCTCTGGTAGAGAATGTACATTTAAAGAAGCACCACCAGCACCATTACAGCAACCAAAATACTAACAGAGTCAAAAGAAGTCCCTGAGAAACATTCCATATTTCATCCAATATGGACTCCGCGCCTCACTGTTCCAAAAGGCACTGTGACCAATTAAGGTACAAGGTATAGTAAAGTCAAGAAACCCATTAGCAAGCAGGGAGACAGGATAAGGGATATATGCCATTAACAATGAAAAGAAAAAGATAGGAACATTAGAACATTTCACAAAATAAAAATGCCCTTCTAGAGGTAGTAAAAAAAAGAAAATATTTTTAATTTATATCTAGTGGAACTGTCCAAATAATGTAGCAGATAAAGGTGAGAATGTTCTTCAACTATATTTATGGTTAGGACTGGATATCTGCAGAAAAATAAATAAATCTAGGCCTTTCGGTTGGATGGTACTGCTGCAGATGTGAAGTGAAAAAAAGATACATAAACGCATTGATTTAAAGGGATAGTAATACTTTGTTTTATCTTTATTTTATTTTGTAGGCATTAAAAAAACATGAAGAACGATATAAGTCTTATCTCTCAAACATTTATGGTTTGAGAGATATTCACAAGCAAAGTTTCCTCTCCCACCCCTTTTACCTAGTGTAAGCCATCTCTTCTGAGATGTGGAATGCAGTCCATAGACCAGACAGATAACAGCAGGGGACAATCTTCTTCCTATGAGAACAATGAAAGCCCTGCCCCCCTTGACAAGTTTTTCAGGTTTTTCCCTTATCTTAATTGAAGATTGTCCCTATCTGCAATCTATCTGGGCACCTCCCTTCTTCTCTGGCTGAGCAGTGTTACATCAGTAAAAGGGGCGGGAGAGGGATACTTTGTCATTGAATTACTCTTGTACTACAACTCTGACAGAACTGAAATAACACTCTCCAAAGTCCAAATACTATGATGATTAATTGGAGCTGCTTTTATTATGAAACATTACTATCCCTTTAAAGAATGCCGTTGATCTGGAATGCTGGCATAATACACCCGTTTGCATGTCATTTCAAATTCCTATATTGTGATTTTTGTGTTAACAGTATAGATAAGTTATATTAATCCCCAGCATGTTTCTCTCTCTCCTCCTCCTCTTGTGCCTATATTAATTAAAACTTTAATAAAACTCAGGCAGTAAAAAAGAAATGTAAAGTCATATTCATGCAGAACATTTGTTGTATAAAGACAAAGGGAGAATATCAAAGAGATGAACCATGAAATAACAAACATTCTGAGCAAATTGCATCTGTGACTGACAATAAAATGAATGATAGCTTCTAGTTTATTATAATTAGTATTGTTCTCCTTCTATCACTTTGGCTTTCAGGGCATCAAGTTTTGCTGAATCTGGATTAAAAATGCTAACATGAAAGAATTCTTCACTTACACATACAAAATTAAAGAGATACTGGCAGCTTCTCAATCTCTGAAGAAAAGCTAATTAGGACTAATGTGCTTTTAAAAGGTGTTGCAATACACAACACACACGACAAAAGATTATATGCCAGAATGAAAGAGCTAAGGATTTTTTTTGTTTGTTAGAATGGATATTTGCAGAAAAATAAATCTAGGCCTTTTTTTGTGTGGTACTGCTGAAGATGTAAGAGATGAAAAATACATAACACACACAACAAAATTTTACATGCCAGAATGAAAGAGAGAAGGTTTTTTTGGTTTATTTGTTAGTAATGGATTTTTTTTAATGGGGAAATAATCTTAAAAATGTGTTTGTACACTATGTTGTCATGTTGATTGAATGGATGAACTAAAACATTCAAATAACTAAATTTCCATCGTTGTTATGTTGTAGTTGAAGATCATTTACCTGAAGGCTTAAGCCTTTCTGAACAAGAGATGTGCAATGCATTGTGAAGTAGGGATGGTTGAAAAGTCCCGTTGTGTTCTCGTGGAAAAAGCATGTTTTTTCAGTTTCTGGCAGGAAGTTTCACCCATATGGAAACATGTAGATTTACCTCCTTTTCTCTAGAAAAACATAAAAAAATCTTGAAAAAGCTTCCATTTCCCTCCTATGTTACTCAATGAGGCAAAACTTCCTGCTGATATACATAATTTCCTGGACTGGTATATTTTAGGAGAAAAGCAGAGTTGAAGGGGTCAGAGCAAGAGAGAGAGAGAAAGAGATAGAGAGAGGGGAAATTAAATTTAAATCAAATATTAACAAAATAAAGAGATTACTTTGAGTTTCATAGTGCTGAATGACACTATGACCACTGCCAATTTTGTAAAAAAAAAACAATCTCCTTACCACCACAAGTGTTTCTTGTTTGTTTTTTTTAAAGAGAGAGATGCTGGATGAACCCTGAGCATAATGACTCAGTCTTTTAGTGTAAATACCACTAGCGCTGGCACCACATTCCCCAGACCCTACATCATCCCTCCCTTGTGATCTGGGGGCAGCAGATTTGTTTCATTTGTCTAAGCAGTAGGATGGTGATGAGATGGCTAGTGCACCACAGTCTGAGCAGCACCATGGCCACAATGGGACTGGCTTCTTCAAACAGCGATATGGGACCAGGGCCTGCTGAATTTGCTGAACAGCATCACCTGCTTCAACCAGTGAAGGTGATTGTGGAGAAGATAAGAAAGCCATTCTTCTCCACCTCTCACCTCACTGATATCATGGGTATGTGAATATTTTTCCTTTGGGCAGGTACAATGCAGTCATCAGTGATTGTACTGTGCACTATTAGTGATTATGACAAGGTTGTAAAAGATGGAGAGTAGGGGACACACTCAAGTTGGTACATCACAAGCCCTGATTAAGAAAAAAAATGTCCTCTTGTCTTGTATATGTTGCAAGCCTGCCAAAAAATATTTACTCAGGGCTTTTGTTTGGTTAACCTGGCTGTTCTCTGTTATGCTGGCTAACCATTATTAAAAAAGGTACAACCTACAGTGAATGTGGGAGATGTGTACAGTGGTGCTGGACTATGAGGTGTGATTGATGTGTGTGTGTGTGTGTGTGTGTGTGTGTGTGTGTGTGTGTGTGTGTATGTATGTATGTATGTATATATATGAGAAAGCATCATGTGACCGAAAAACTTGTCCAAAGCCTACTTCCTACTTCCAATCCTGGAGATACAGTGGGGTGATTTTGACAGGGTGAGAAGGCCCATTGCCACTCCTGTTCAAATCTCTGCAAGGAGTTTGCCCTCCCTCAACTTCCTTCTCAACAAAAAAAAAAAAATGCCTGACACACACACACACACACACACACACATACTGTGACATACATACATGCATACATACACTTTGTGAAAAACATACATACAGACACACATATACATACATGTAACCTCCTGTATATTTTTTGTTGTGGATCTCCGGATTGTGTCCAGGACTTCCTAGACTGTTTAGAACTGTGTTGTAGTTTTCAGGATGTGAGGCTTTTCAAAGATCTGAATGAGAATACTAAGAACATGAAAAAGAGGCTTGGAATACAAGAAACTTACTGGGCAGATGTAGAACACACAAATGCACACTACTCTCACCTGAGCCTCTTCTATGTCCAAATATCCTCCTGTGCCACACACACAAAATTCACTCACCTGAACATCTTCTGTTAACCCTTTCAGTGCCAGAGGGGTATGCAATGCATTCTTTGCAATATATTGCAAACCAATCTGACACTCAAAGGGTAAAACCTTTATAGACTCTTAACTTACAGGATGGTAATGTATAAGGGAGGGAGATATGTCGGACGTCTATGCTACTGAAACAGTTAACCTTTGGCGTGCCAAAGGGGTATGCAAAGCATTGCTTTGCAATGTATTGAGAAACCCTCTGCCACTCAAAGGTTTAAAGGGATAGTAATACGTCTATTAAAGTTTAGCTCCAAGTCTTCTTTATATTTTTAACATGTAGCCCTATATTTAATTACGTACAGTGTTGTAGTTCAAAAGCTATTCAGGATTCCAGATGTAATGGGTGGCCAGAAGGGGCTTGAGGGGGATCCTTTCAGCTTCAATAGCATTTGAACTACAATACTGTAAATATCCCTGACTGAACGCAAGTCGGTTAATAAAAGTAACTGAGCCACTAATTACTTCGCCTGTGCTCTAGCTATGATATCATGAAGAAGACTCAGAGATAAAGTTTAATAGAACTAGAAATGTGACCATTTTGGGGTTTTTGGAGACTTTTTTTTTTTTTGAGATGGACAGTTGATGCCGAGGATCGCTGGTCTTTCCTCAACTCCCAGACACCCAGCACTGCCTTTCCACGGCTGATACCCCTGCCAGCCCCTAGGTTCAGGCCTGGTCTCTCAGAATCAACAGTGGCTTCTTCCTCCCGCACTGAATCCAGACATAGCGAGGCACATTGTGGGGAGAAGAGTGTCTCCACTTTACCTTGGACAGTAACATGGGGCACTGAATCTGCATTATGTATGTCATGGGGATTTCTTTATACATTAACAGCACTCTGTTTAACCACTTGAGTGTCAGAGAGGTAACTAATGCATTGCACCACAATATATTGGATGCCTCCACAGTACTCAAAGGGTTAACGCTGACATGACACACCGCTGTATACTGCATGGAATTCTATGGCTTAACATGCTGGTAATCTATTTTTATTTTGTACTTTCCACTTCTACACACCAAACACACAGAGGCATAATACTGCAATTCTGCCTGAAAGTAAAGGAAATAACAACAACTGATTTAACAGTTTCAGCACCAGAGAGTGGACGGCAACATATTGTGAAGCAATGTCCTCTGGTCCTTAGAGGGCTGCATTTGGTTTCTAATGCTCTGAATACTGCAGATATTCACTTCAATTCAAGACTGTTACCTACACAGCACTGTAAAGCTCCTACACTAATCCTAGGGTGGCCACAGCCTGCACTTCTACATTCAGAACCTATAGAGCTAGGAAACTAGCAAGAGGTGGAACCACCACACACACACACACACGGGTGTGGATATTACTGTGTCAGTGTTCCCTCTCTGTGTGTGTATATGTTTGTTTTGTGTGTGTGTCTGTTTTGCATGTGTATGTTTGTTGTGTGTGTGTGAATGTCTGTTGCCTGTGTGTGTGCATGCATGTCTGTTGCCTGTGTGTGAGCATGTCTGTTGCACACATGTGTGTACATCTGTTACATGTGTGTGTACATGCATGCATATCCAGTGTGTGTGTGTTCATGTCTTTTGCATGTTTCTGGCTGCTCACTGAGTGTACGTGTCAGCCTGTGTGTTGCATATGTCTGTGTTTATCATAGTGTCTACATTTCAGACATGTATTCCCAACGGACATAACATGACGGGCAACGCTGTCCCATTTTGCTAGTGTATATATGTGTATATATATATATATATCCGACATAATAATTCGCTAATGTATGTTTGTCAGAAGCTGTCATGCGCAGTACAGATGGCTACGTGCACTGCAGTCATGTGCAGTACAGACTGCCTGCACTGCGGCTGATAACTTAGCATGGCGCACCGAATTCAGACCGTAATCGGTGCACAGAGAGGACTACGGTCTGAATTTGGAGCTCTCCATTCCGTTATCACCCACGGCTCGGCAGTCTCTACTGCGCATAACTGCACCATGGCCGTTGCTGCCTGGCGCTGTGGCCTGTGTACACGGGCTGTTCAACTAGCATATATATATAAAAGGCCAGATGTATGTTTGTCCGATGCTGTCATGTACAGTAGGGACTCCCCCGTTGCAGTCATGCGCAGTAGGCACTGCCTGTATGCTTGGCTGTGTACACAGGCTTTTACGCTAGTATATATATAAAACAACGGAAAAACAGAAATCTAAGGAGAGTGCTAGTACCGCTATAAATATAAAAATAACAATTTATTGTAACATGTACAAGTATAAATACAGTGTATAAAATTACTACGCGGATCCCTTCCGTATCACAAAAAAAAGTCCAGTATAGAGTTATATCTAAAAAGTATGTGAATTCACAGTCAAACGAAGAATGAAAAAAGGATGAATATCACCTGGGTATGGAAACATGAGGTAGTCCAAACTGATACAAGCTGAATTCTCAACTCCTAAAGGTCAAAGCTGTCAGTAAGAGATGGTATAGCAGGCAGATGTTCAGTAGGGATGGGCAAAAATATTCTTCAAACTGAATTCGGCGAAAAATGGCATTTTCCGCTTGGCAAAAAATTTCCCACAAAAAGTGCAATTTTTCCTGCTTTTTTTGCCTAGCTCAGTGGTTCTCAACTCCTGTCATCAAAAACCCACTAACAGGCCAGGTCTTAGGGATTTCTCTGCTAGAGCACAGGTGTGGTGATCAGAGGCTCACTCACATTGATTAACTCACCTGTGCTCTAACAAGGAAATCATCAAATCCTGGTCTGTTAGTGGGTCCTCAGGACAGGAGCTGAGAACCACTGGCCTAGCTCATTGCATTGAAATCAGTGGATAGTAAAAATTTTCTCCACCTCATGAAAGTTTTCTACAGCCATATAAAAGGCTTTCAGGCTCTCACAGTCTGCTGTTCTGTGTTTGTGAAAGGAGAAAGCAGCATGTTTTTGAGCTACAGAATATAAGCAAATAAAGGGGAATTGAATCTTAGATTTAGTGAGTCATTTAGGTAGGACATTTGTTCTCTGTAGTAGGGGAGTCTGGGGGCACAGTGGTGAGAAGAAGGGAGGAAGCAGGTTGACCCAAAATACCACAAAATTTGGTGTGTCTGACTGGCAAGACACAGGCAGCTGGGGTCCAAATTGCTTGCTGATTTTATTTTTATTATCTCTGTTCTGGGACAGAAAATGTTTTTTATGTTTTTAGTTATATATATATATATATATATATTAGACAGCTGACTGGGAGCTCTGTGACTGAGGCAGACAGCAGACAACATTGAGAATTTTCTTGAGGGCCAAGGCAAGACATCGCACTCCATCTACTGTAGAGAGTAAAAACACACACAGTAGTTGAGTAATGTCTAGCAAATGCATAAGCGGAAGGGGAAAGGTGGAGGGAAGTGCAGGGAAAATAACTATATAAGAATACACCCTTCCAGCATCTTCCTATTCTTCAGATACAGATCAAGTTGAGAGTGAGAGAGATGGCCATAACATTAGCTGAAAGGCAATGGCTCAGTATTCCACAACTGAAAAGGAGCACTGTGCTTGTCTATTAACTGTTTGAGAAAACCACTGGAAAGTCTGATCCTGTACAAGCAAAGATTCCTAAAAATACACAGTCATACTGTTGGTCATCATCAGCATTGTCACTGCTTCCAAGTCCAAGCCCCACTCCGTCACACACACTGTGTTGAGTAACCAGCAGCAACATCAACAACAACACAGGTTATTAATATCCATAATATTAACTAAGATGAGTGCCTCTGCTGCTGGAAGTGCTGCACCTTTGACTCCTAGTAGTAGTTGCAGTAGAATTGCATCAACATCTAGCCCCAGTAGTAGTAGTAGCAGCCCCTCAGGAACCTCGCAGCCCATGAAGTCTACAGTATGGCGATCCTTTACTCATGATCCAAACGCTAAGCATGTTGCTGTCTGTTGCAAAATACATATTAGCAGGGGAAAGCAGGCTTACACCAAAGCATCTCCTCTATGAAATCCCAACTGAAGCAAAACCACTGGTCTGACTGGGAGACACACTATCAGTAGGTAAGAGGTGCCACAACTAGCAACAGCAGAAGCACTCTAAAAATTCCCAGGGCTCTGGGGCAGATAAGAGAAGCAGTGATGTTATTGATGTGTTAGAGAGTGTGCCACTGTCAACAGTTAGTTCATTCTAACTAATACCTATGGCTCCTGCTGCAGAGTAGTATAATTACTCTGGGTTTGCTGTAGAAGATGACAAGAGTAATAGAGTGCTTACACATGCTGCCACAAGTGATGGTGTTAAAGCAATAAAGTTAAGAGGTTCTTCTACTACTGCCATCCCACACTAAGTTCTTAGGAAGAAGTAAAAACCTGTACAAATGTAATGCAAAAGTACACCTATGGAATAGTAAATTTGCCAAAATGTTGGCTGTTGACATTCTGCTCTTTCTTTTGTTGAAAACATAGGCTATAAAGAACTGATGTCATGTGTTGCACCCTGTTGGAATATTCAAAGCCGCAGTTATTTTTCAAGGATGGTTGTGCCAATGTTATATAAGCAGGAAGTTTGTGTTTTGGGCAAAGGACAAAGGCATTCAGCATGCTAACAACCTTTTCAAGGCATATGTTGTTGTAGGTCTCACAACTTTGACTTTCAGCTATTTATTTCTCTACTTCAGCCCTCAGAAGAAATTATAGTGTGGTGGGAAATGTTACAGTCATAGGAAACATAAATGAAAAATTATTGGCGATGGGGAAAAAGGAGAAAACGTTTGCATTGGTGAAAAGGAGAAAACGTTTGCTAAAAAAGCAAAAAAAAAAAATCAGGACTTTTTCAGACTTTTCGCCAACCTCTACTCCTGATCTCTGCTACCCAATTATTTTTGAAAGCAGAGAAGACTAACATAGCCTGACTCCCATTGCTTCTTTCACTGTGTATAGCATGGTGACTGAACACTTTTTTTTATTCTGTACTAGGTGAGTGCTGACTAAAGGCATCTTGTTAGCAAATATGTCCTCCTTTTTATATTGTGTTCTTGCTTATAGTGCAAGCCCATTCCAAACATAATGATTACCATGTTGAGTGATTATGTTTCACAAAATGGAGCTATTTGAGTGTACTGTCACATTGCAGAGTACATTCATTCTGCTGAACCCTTGATTTGAGCTAGCTTTATGCACTCCTAACTGCAAATACTCTTTTGAATTAATAAAGCAGAGAACATAGTCAGATCACAGCACTAAGCCTTATTGCAAATCATATTATTGATTCTGAATACTTGAATTTATTAAATACACAAAACATAAGGGACATGAGAGTACCTGTGGTGATGATATTATCATAGAGTGTGTGACATATCCATGTAATTGCGCTATAGACTCTAAAGTAATACAACTTCAAATGACTGTCAGACTGTCACCCTTAGTTGTTAAAGTATCAATGGCAGATTGAGATTGTTTCTAAGAGAGAAACCCTTATGAACGGGGGAGATACTGGTGAGGGGCTTCATAGTCACTGTTTCTTATAATAGTTAATGATGGGAGCTTAAACTGTAGTTTCAATGATGAGCAAATGCTGAGCATTATTATTTACTACATGTTATATAAACATAAGTTACGACCTCCACATTTATATCCTCATTATGCACCTGCCCAAGATGCAAGATCACATTGATCATGATTTTGAGTAATAATGTTCGAAATAACCGAGTTAGTGGCCTGTACTCCATAATATTGCTAAGTCTAGTCCCTTAATTAAATACTATATTTTAAAATAGTTCTGTCACCATTTACTGTGCACAGGGAATTTTTTAGGGGGAGGGGTTGTTGACTGTTATTGGGGAGCAGTTAATAAAAAAAATAAATAAAATTAAAAATAAGATGAAATAAGAAAAATTGATATGTAAACTGACAGAGACAGAGGCTGACTATATGGAAATAGTTAAGTATTAAAATATTTGTTATGTTACAATATGTTAGCAGAATTGCAGTCAAATAGAGTGCATAGTTTCTATCAATTAATCTTGTTGTTCTCATGTCAAATCTCAGTATTGGGTTGTATTGCAAACCGAAACTCACAAAATATAAACAGCTTGTTTCACATGCAACAAAACTTTGTCGGTTCTAGCTCTTACTACTTTTTATTTTTTAATGGGGGGGGGTCGGGGAAATAGCAGATGACTTATTCCCTCCTTAGTATATCACTCACTATAATGCAGCAATAGGCCACTTCCTTAATCACACTGGTTGTACCACATAAACTTGACAACTTCTAATCATCCACCCCATTTAATACCCCTAAGTTAGAATAAACAGTCGCCTGTCACTCCCCCGTGATCTCCCTTCAGACTGTATTTAAAAACTCAAACTGTGGGTGTTTGACCGTGAGCCTCCACTCCCATTCTGTTGGTTTAGTTTCCCTAGGGTCACACACTAACCCATCCCTTCACATATCACATACTATATTATGCCCAAACAAATTGTATATCCTCTATCAACATTTAAAACAAGCGTGTTAACCTTGTTGTGGCAGACACCTGATTTATTATATGTAACATGACTTGCAATATTACATATATTCCCTTAAGGCTAGGAGGGAATGAGCCAACCCCTCGGACTTCCTTACTAGAAAAGAGTGGAGATCTATTATAGAAAAGAAGAAAAAAAATATTGAACCACCATATCCTCTATGACATCCATTCACCCATAGATCTTCCTCAGAAGCCCCCCAGAACCTCCTCTCAAATAGCTCCGGGGCTGTCACTCTTGAGCAGTGCATATCTAGAAATTTTATCCCAAAACATGGCTCATCTCCAGTAACAGAGATCTTGTGCTAAACCCAAAACTATACCCCTACAGATGATCCTTTTCTCTCCCCCTTCTATACTCCTTTACTTACCTTTATACCCCAAGGATACGTCATCCCGAGCCTTCAGGTATCAAGCCCTCACCTATGCACTAATGTGCCTTCTCTAATATAGACTAACCTCCAATTTCTAAAACATTTATTAAGGTTCATCAACTTACACCTCCCAAACCCTTACCCACCACACTCCCATTCACCTTTCCCTCCACCAAACTATTCTCTTTATGTCCATGTGGGGCCAACATAGTTCTGTGAGCTGTGTCAATTTCACCCCCACAGCTCAAATATGGCACACAATTTGGCAGCTTTACCAGTGAAACAAACATCACTCCTCATTTACTTCTTTCTGGCAAACACAACACATCAACCCAGTATCCCTTCCCCCCTCTCCCTCACTTCATCATCTTTATCAGGGCACCAAGGGTGTTTTCTTAACTCAGTACAAGAACTAAATGGCTCAAATTGAGATTATCGCTATAAATGCCAAGGGTTTGAATTCCCCTGGAAAACATTCCATATCACTCACAGAATTCTCACAACTTCAAGCTGATATTTTCCTTGTTCAAGAAACACAGTTCTCCCATCCCTCCCAAGTTCCACAATCATAAATGTTCCTACTCCTACAGTTCTTCCACCCTGACTAAAAAAATGTGGTGTCAGTATCTCCCATGGACACATATTGAAATCATAACAGACTGAGAAGGCGGGTACATTATCCTCAGCAGTCTTCTCTACAATAAACCCTACTGTTTTGTTAACTTGTACCAGTCAAGTTTTGTTCCTCACTGTCACTTTGAAAAAGATAGAAGTAGCTGAGGGTCTCTAAATAGTTGGGGCCAATTTTAACCTTGCAATTGACTCAAAGTTAGACAGTTCATCCGGCAAATCCCCCTCCAACAAAAAAACATTTACACTGACTCCGACCTCTTCTATAAAACATTCAAATACTGGACGCATGAAGATCTCCCACCTGAGACTTCACCTTCTTTTCCCCTCATCACTCCACTTACTCAAGACTAGATTACATATTCATTCCCCCAATTTCTCCTCCACCAAATGACCCATTTGAGATATAGACCCTATTTCCTGGTCGGACCACTCAGAAGTAAGTGTAACCTTTCCCTCCCCTCAAAACTAACAACACCTGGAGATTAAACAACCTCATGTTAAACAACAGGGAGCCCTCTGCCCTTCTACGCAGGTCCCTAGAGGAATATTTTCTAACAAACACAACACCTGAAATCTCAGACCCTATAATCTGGGAAGTTCATAAATGTTATATGAGAGGGGAACTAATTAAACTGGGGAAGAAAAGAAATAAACACAGGAGACAACAAACTGACTCACTGATTAGCGAAATGAGAACTCTGGAGACACAAAACAAATTATCCCTAGACCCAGGTGGTCTAGGTCTCTTTAAATCAATGCAAAACTGACCTAAAGCATTCAGTCAGAATATAGCTAAATCCCATATGAGGTATACATTTCAATATTACATCACTGGTAATGCATGTGGGAAAGCATTAGCAAGGATGGTCGAAGGTCAAAGAAGTTCCAGGTTTGCGCATCAAGTTAAAGAATCATTCTAAAGGCTAGTTTACTCCTAGCCAATATAACCTGCAATTGTGATAGCCTTCAGGGAGTACTATCATAAATTATATAATTTGGAATCTAAAAATACACACCCCTCAAACACATGGCATTCCGCACTCTGGCAATTCCTTACCAAATCACAAACCCATCTTATTCACATCCATCAGTCAGGATTTAGATTCCTCTATTGATGTAACAGATTTGGATACATCTCTTCTCTCCATGCCACAGAGAAAAAGCCCAGGACTAGATGGATTCACCACACAGTACTTTCATACCTTTCACCCTAACCTGGTGCCTCACCTTCTTAGCTCATTCAACATAGTCCTATCTGGTCAATCTTTGCCAGCTATCCTTAGAGGCACATATATCTGTCATCCAGAAGCTGCAAAAAGACCACACTATTTGTTCAAACTACCATTCTATATTTCTCCTAAACATTGACATCAACATCTTTGCCAATATCCGAGCTAACAGAATCTGTCCTCACATGCCTTTTCTCATTCACTAATCAGAGTGATTTTGTGCCCGGTAGGGAGGCTAGGCACAAAACAGCTGTTGCAATCTCCCTTATACAATTAGCTCACCATACCCATACTCCAATTATTTTCATATCAACAGACGCAGAAAAAGAGTTTGATAGAGTTAGATGGTCTTACCTTGAAGCTGTATTACATAGGATTGGGACCCCAAATGAGGACTGGTAAAATGAGCCTGTACTCTTCCAAGACTAATAGGATATCTGTCAATGGAACCCTTTCAGACCCCGTCCCAATAACTAACAGCACCAGGCAAGGCTGTACATTATCACCTCTGCTTTTTATCTTCACCTTAGAACCCCCCTTAACAACCATCAGATTACACCCCTTGGTCAAGGGCCTTCCCTCAGCACATAACACTTTTAATGTGTCCACGTATGCAGACAACATCATGCTCTTTCTCTCGGACCTAGAATCTTCTCTCCCTCTCTATAGGAAGTATAGTCCTCCCTTTTCCAAGCCCAAATCAACTATACTAAATCAGAAATTATTAATATCAACTTAAATGATGCTCTCACCAAAAAACTTAAATAAGAATACTAATTCAAATGGTCTTCTTCGGCTATCAAATATCTTGGAATACATCTGTCATCGACTCTATCCTCCCTTACCGAGATCAACCTCTCTTTTATCTTTTATCTCCTGGAATGGAAGAATTAATGTCATTAAGATGATGATCTTACACAAGGTATTATATATCATTAATGACCTGCTCATATGCATCCCATGACATTTTTTCCCTTGCTCAGCCAGTCTCTTTCCGCATGCATCTGGAAGAATAAATTACTTATACTACACTTAGATATCCTGACCAGGAGTCAAGATGAATTCGATCTCAGACTTCCAGATTTTGTTAAATACTATGAGACCTCAAATCTTTCCAAAATCTTTAAATTTTCCTCCCCAGAACCCAAACACTGGCTCAAATGACTGTTGTATGCTTTAGATGACACTGACATGACCCAGTTACTCTGGTCCTCATCAAGGCCAACATCGACTCCAGACCAAGATCATATCATCCTAAGCCAACTTCTCAATACTTGGAGTTCTTGTAACAACAGGCATCTTTTCCCTGCCCCCTCCTGTCTGATCTCTTTGGTGGGAAACCCCGATTTCCCCCTGGCCTTCAAGACCCTGTCTTCAGGGGTTTCAATTCTATATCTCAAACTTTCGATTCCCACTTGTATGACCCTACTATACATACCCTGGACATTGACTCTCTACCCTGGCTACATACACTGAAAATTAGACACTGGTTGAAAGGAGACCTAGATAAGGGGTTTAAAACAAGGAAGCCCACACCATTTGAAAAACATATCTCCTCTTACACCCCATACAATGACTTCTTAAATTCTACTATACCTTAATTCAATCTACATCCAATAGCCCTATATATATATACACCATTCTTTTGATCCTGGGAGTCCTGTTCCTCCCACAGCATTGTGACGGTGGAACATGAAGAAGGCAGAATTGTTGCCCATAAGCAATAATGCCACCACCACCAGGAGCACAGATGAGCCTGTGTCTGCTGCTAGTGCTGCCAGTCTGCCTTCTTCAGCTCACCAAGAAATGGCAAGTGTGACATTAGGAGACATTCTGTCACATTTCTCATCACCTCCTCCAACTGGTGAAATGTCTGTAATAGAGCAGCAGCAGCACAGAGGGACTGGTGGTGTTGGTGGTGATGATGATGACAATGGAGAAGAGACATTGATGTCCTTTTTAGCCCAAACTGAGAAGGAATGGGAGACAGGGATGAGGAGGGGCATCACCATCGCCAACAACAGTGACCTTTTTGAATTTGTGGCTGTAGGATGCTGAGGAGCAGGCTAGTGTCCCACTGACCCCCGTGGACACAGTGGGAATGGGGTCAACAAGTGATGCCGGGCTAGGACAGGTTCCACTTGCCAGCATCAACAATACTCCCGGTCCTAGTTGCAGTGCTGATTCTGAGGCAGTAGCAGCAACAGCGGCAACATCATCCTCTGCCCCAGCCAGTGAAGGGGAATGTGGAGGAGAAACTAAAGAGGCCATTCTTCTCCACCTTTTCCCTCCCCCCACTGAAGGCATGGGCGTGGGACTATTTTTCTCTTGGGGCAGGCACAGTGCAGTCATCACCAACGGCATTGTGCACAATTTGTGACAAGTCAGTGAAAAGGGGAAAGGAAGGAACACACATTAGCACAACCGTCCTGATAACACACATAAAACACAAACACCATGACATTTATGTGAAACATGTTTAGGCCAAACACCCACCATGGAAATCAAGCACCACTGTTGCTGTACCTCTTGACTCTCCAGAAAGGAAACAAGAGGAGAAGTGGAGATCAAAGAGGAGGAAGAGTAGAGTAACCAGCCAGAGGCTGGAAGTTCAATCATGAGAGAAACAACAAGCTCGCCATCACCTTCTTGCTCTAGGGTAACTACATCTTCTGGCAATACATCTCTTCCATCGATACCACCTCTGTAGATGTTAGGATGTGGCAGTTCGTGCCCACCCATTGCACACTGTGTGGTGCACTGACAACACATGGCAGTGTGGTGGAGGAGAATCACAAGCAGGGCATCAAGTGGCATCTGAGGAGATTCCATCCTGCAGAATATGGTAAGCTGGAGGCAGGGAGGGTTCATCATTACTATTAAACTGTCAGCAAGTTTTCATGTGTCCTTAGCGGGGTGTGGATAAGGGGCATAGTGACAGCAGCAGACCTTAGTTTCTGGTGGGGGGATTTCACATTGTCATGGTGTTTGGATAGAGTTGAGCTGGGTGTTTCGTGTGCTGATGTACCCATTGTTCTCAGTCTTTCCCTTATTTACATTGTGTACTCAAAGGTAACATTTCTATTCTCAACACACTCATGATTTTGGAGGAGGGGCATGTGAATGCCATTATTGGCCAACTTCTTCTTTTCTTCACATATACCTGAAATAGTGGGGGCTAGATATAGTGCTGCTACTGCCTCAGGCGCATCACTGGAGATAGTCATGGCAAGTGGAACCTTCATCACCCATGTTATTGCTGTTGTTGATCCCAATCGCTTTGAGCTGCCTAATCATCCTGCTGCTTAAACAACAGAGTAGCAGCAGCAAGAACAGCGGTCACAAATTATATTAGGGCATTACCAAACAAGTATAAGTCTTACAAATCAATGTTTCCTCAGGGCTTGAGCCTCTATCAACAAATCTTACAAATCATCCTCTACAAAATACTCTCTCACATCACGTATCAGTCTACTCCACTGGCAGCTTACTTCAGGGGTTCCCTCCCTGTCTATATCACATTAGATAAAAATGTCTTATTTTGTTTACTTACTTTTAGTAACTATCTCCCCAATTCCAGTCAACAACCCCCCAAAACAAATTCCCTGTTCAACTAATTCTTTACCCAGACTCCATCCACCAACACAGACACCCTCCTCAGACCCCTTTTGTACCATGTCTTATGGGGTTTTTTTAAATTGTATTTAGAATTTATTTTTATATTAACTGCCCCCCCAATCCCAGCAAACAACCACCCCAATAAAACATTCCCTGTTCAACTGATTCTTTCCTCATACTGTACAACACAGGAACCCTCATACCTCTTTTATACTATGCCTTTGGGAAATAAAATAACATTTGATATGTGTTGTGTGTGAATTCATTGTTTCCATTGAGTTCAATGGAATGAGCTAGGCAAGAAAAAAAAACTGAAAAACTGCACTTTTAAATTATTCGCCAAGTGGGAAGTGCCATTATTCACCAATTTTGGTTTGAAGCGAAAATTTTCACTCATCCATAGCACTCCCTCACACACAGACTTCTCTCATACAATTCAAACCTGTAAACAATCCCTCTTACACACTAACTCACAGTTGGATAAATGTATGAATTTGTCAATGCAGCTCCATTGGCATATCCTCTAAAGCTAGTGGCTTTACTTCAGGTTATGCACTACAGAGTATGAGCACTTCAGTGCATACCAACAGAGTAGAAAGCATGAGCAGAGAAAAGGAGTACACATGTTCTTCCTTGCTTAGTACACCCTAAAAAGCCCACAACTGCCCTTTTGATGTCAGAGGGACTACTGTGCATTGCAGTGGGGTTAAAATTAAATTTTCAATCAAAAGTAACTTTGGGATATTGTATATGGTGCAAATGGTCTGCCTTGAATTCTAGATTTCCTCTTAGTACATCAGCTTCAATGTGTTCACAGTGGTATCACAAATTGAATCCAGTCCACAGTATGAAATGGTCTTAAGCACAGGAGAAAATTGAGAATAAAGAAACTATGAGTACACTTTGTTTTCTCTGACAGGTTATCATTGGAGCAGAAAAATTTGTATGCTACATGGATATATACTAATACAGAATCTCTATTGATAATTCATTGCAAGTCACTGCAGATCCAGATACAAGGCACACTACTACATGTAAAGGTCAAGAAATATACAAGAAAATGACACGCTAAATTATTTAAAAAAGTGTTTTCTGAAGCACTTTTATATTTAACCTTTAGAATGTTTTCGTATAATGTTTTCTTGCCAAAGAAGGGAATGTGTGTATTGTTTTCAAGGTCTAAGGAATGACCCTGTCTGTTCTTCCTACATGAGACAATCAATAGCATTTCTGTCTAATTGCTTTTGTTACATAAACAGATCTGCTTGGTACCTACTGACTGTTATAGACCACTGCAACCACCAGGTGGTCACACTGATAAAAGAGATGCACTGATGAAAGTTTTAAATAGATATGTTGATTCAGAGTACAAGATTCAAGTGATCAGTGGATTGCAATTGATCCATCTGGATTGTAATCTTTTTGAGGCAGGGTCCCCTTCCCCAATGTATGATTCCCTTTGCTGCACTTTTCCTCCCCACTAATAAAGCAATGGTCACATCTAAACTTGATGATCTTAACCCTGTATTGTATTTTTGCATTGTGCTATTACATATGTGTATGGCACTAAATATAGGCATACAGTTTATGTGGGCTTTAGAAGAGCTTCATTCCAACCATATGCATGATCAGTATTATTAAGCCATGAAAGAAAGTGGAGATTTCTACCACATTATACAAAGCTTGCACATATTGTTTTTTCAGTTAATCTTTTTCTTGATGTCTTAACGTGCAATTAATTATGGGTCAAATTGCTAGATATGATGTCATAGATATAAAATATTTTCTTCCATTTAATATATGCCTAACAAATCAATTAATATGTATTTAATTGGAACATTTATATTACAATAGCATTATCACCAATGTATTACATGTGTCAGTACTTAGGAAAACAAAAAAATGCCAATTCTATAGCAGCCATGATTAAAAAGGAAGATTCCTGCACCTATTCCCTCTGTGACCATTTTGTACATAATCTGCACCCTGGAGCAAAGGAACAGCACATTCAATAAATCCTCACACGCTCATTCTTCCCTCACCAGGGCACAAACAATGCAAAGCAGCCATTGAAAATTACAGAGACCTTTGTACAAAGGGATTATCATTTGCATGCCCCTCTAGTCCTTTACAGGTTAAGAAGTTACAGAACCATCTAGAGTCGAAATACTGTTCTTTGGGCTTATTTCTTTTACCAACAATGCTTAGTATGTTCTCCTTAGTGTATTATACTTGCACAAATATGCCAGTAGAAATTACATTAAATAAACATTGGTTATTGCATTCCTTATCCTGATTATAGGAAAGAACGGCATATTTAACGTTGACCTGTTGATCAAAAATTAAAAGCAGACCCTACAAATAGAATAAAGAGATAGTGTTTAATTTAGTTGTATTATCCAATATATATTGTAGCTACTTGGTACAAAGTGAATGTTCTCCTTTCAATATAAGTACAAGATTAGGCACTATTGGCAATCTGATATATAAAAGTTGATATATACATGTTTCTGGGTACTTCTGACTTGCCAAAAGAGTTTCTTGGTAACACTAATATTGTAACTTATTGAGGAAAATACAGAAGTACAACAGTGGTACTGAAAATTATTTTCTTGTATTTTTATCTTGTATTATAAAGTGCCAACTGCCAACATATTTCTTGGTGCTGTACTAAAAAGAAAAATATACAGTGTGGCATAAATGTGCTAATCAAAAAAGTGGCGAGAAGGCCCTGCTCATGAGAGCTTACAATGTATAGGGAGTATAGAGGTCAGAAAAACATGAGGTGGAGGAAGGTGGTAGAGTTATATCATAGAATAAATAGGTAGGCCAACCAGTTTCATGTTAAACACGGGGGCATAGAACTTGTTGGGGTGAGAGATGAGAGAGAAGCCAGTGTAAAGAAGATATTAGGTGGTGTGAGGGTAGACAGGTCTAATGAGAGAGTCTTTAGAGTGCTTGAACTACAAGAAGCTGGGTGAGAGTGTCAGAGAGCAGTGCAGAGAAATCAAGAGATGGTGTAATTCTAGAAAATATTGGAGTAATGAGTGAGAGGACATTAAGAAGGAGAAGAAGAGCAGGAGATCACTGGTAAAGAATTATGGGTATTTGGTGAATAGTTGAAAATTATGCGAGTTTTACTGTCACACATTGTAACGGTAGCTAAGAAGGGACTGCTTCGCCTTCCGCCATCGTTCCCGGGTCTCTCCTTCTCAATGCCAGATAAGCGCCGTCAGATGCACCGGTTACAGTATGGTCAGTCTCTGGAACAGTCGCAGGATCACTGGATCAGGGGAACACAGGCAGTAGAGAATGAAGCCTCTACTCCCAGGCTACGAAGAACAGGGAAAGTATCACAGAAACCAAGGGTAGCGGTTGCCAAGCCATTCAAGCACTCCGGTGCTCGAATTGAAGGTTTTACTGGAACTTGGAAGAAGCAAGGCAGAGTCCACGTCGCTGCCTGACAGTCCACAAAGTTAGGTCGCAGGAAACTGGCAGCAGGCGGTCAACGATTCAGGATACTTGGCGCAGATGGGTATCAGAGTGGATACTTTAGACCATAAGCAATACAAGACTCCAGGACTCCTTGTTACCTCCAAAACATAACTCCCTTTATTGACACAAACTACAGATATTTATACACAAATCTTTACATTGAACTTGATTGGTAAAACCAGATACAAAAGCCTTAATCCAATCATGTTACATGAGACAAAAGGCCAACAGCAGATGGTTTTAACAGATACAAAAGGGTTTGATTGAACAAAGACTTGAGGGGCGTGAATGGATTAACACACAGCAGGGGGTCTCAGGACAGTTCTCAATACAATGACTTGATTAACACCCAGCAGGAGGTCCTGCTACAGTACACATTCTAGGGACAAGTACAATTAAACACATACAATATTTGACAATACATAAAACATAAATCTTTTAACATAAAGATAGTAAACCCCCCATCTGAGGTCAAAGGAGGCCAAGGGGCTATTGTCTTTAGGTAAAATGTTCGAGGTCCAGAAATGGGCCCAAGTAACAGATAAGATCCGTTACATTTCTCCCCCTTTTTGTACTAAGCCAGTGGTTGCAATAGTAAACGCTGGCTTGGAGCTGTAAGAGCATTGCTGTTGTGAGCCCCTTGTCTGGACAGTTCATTAGTCCGGAGGCCTTGGTCCTAGGCCAGTCTCAAATGGGAAGCCCCTTGTCCTGGGCCAGGGAAACAATGAGCAGTCCTTTTGTCCTGGGCCAGGAGAAAACATGAGCCCCTTGTCAGGGGCCTGGCAATAGAAAACAAGTCCCTTGTCCTGGACCAGGGGTACAGTCTTGGTTCTTAATCCTGGGCCAGGGATATTGGTGCCTGTTGGCCTTGGCAATCCCCAAATTGGGCAGCCTCTCCTGGGCCATGCTCCACTCAGAGCTGGAGTCCAATGTTCCTGGGTCTGGGGCCAGTGGCTCAGGGTACAAAGCCAGTCTATAAGGGGGATCTCCCTGGGGCAATTGTGTCTCTGGATCCTGTGCATCAAGATGAGGGGAGAGGGGCACATCTCCCCCTTTTAGTTGGGCCAGTGGCCCAGAGGGACAGGAGAGGATGTTCGTCCCACTCTCCTGGGCTGAGGCAACGTTCTGAGCACCGTCCACATAACTGGGCACTCGTTTGGGCAGGGCAGGGGTATTCAAAGTTCCAGAGGACTGGGTGGAGGACACATTCCTGCCCCCCAGGCAGAACTCAGGGAATCCAGGGGCCCCAGCAGCATCCCTGGTGAGTACTGTGGTCCCACTCCCCAAGTCAGTGGCCAAAGGGGGACTGATGGGGAGCGCCTTCTTGGGGCTGCTGGTGTACTTGCTTCCACTCACCAGCTTCAGGTCAAAACAAGGGGTGGTGTGCTCACTCCTACACACCACAGCAGGGGGTTCACAAGGGCTGATGGGGAGCGCACTCCCACCCACCAGTTCACAGGAAAAAGGGGAATCAACCGTTGGGCTGGGAGTGAGGACCATTGTCCCACCCACCACAGCCAGGGATTCACAGGGCCCGGTGGGTTCGCTCCCATCCACCAGGTCAGGGGTCACATAGGGGCTGGTGGGCTAGCTCCCACCCACCAGTTTCCCATCCACAGGGCTAGTATCAAAGGCAGCAGCACTGCAAAGGGGCAATCTGCTGATCTCCTTGTCTTCCTGGGCCCCCACATCAGGGCCATTGCTTTTCTTGAGGAGGAAGGTACTCTCGATCCTCCTGGCAATTTTATACATACACCTCGATAACACATTCTTCCCCTTCTCCAGGGTAACAGCAACTGGGAACGGACTGAGGCTGCTGGTGGGGACCTGCATCTCTTCCACCACAGCAGGGGTTTCCCAGGCCCTGGTGAGCTCACTCCTACTCACCAGGCCAGGGTTCACAGGGGGGCTGGTGGGGAACGCATTCCCACCCACCAGTTCACACAACATATCCTCAGGAGGGCCAGCAGCACTGTTCTCTTCCAGCCCGCTGGGGTCCTCCGCTTGTAGGACATCACTTTCCAGGGCCTTCTCTGCCTTGAGGGAGACCGCAGTCCCATCCCTCAAGGCGGCATCCTCTGTGGCCCTGGAGAGCACATACTGCTCCTCTTCCAGGGCATTTTCCACAACAACAGGGGGCATCACTTTGGGGCAGCTGGTGAGCTCTTCCACACTCACCACAGCAGGGGGGTCCTGGGGACTGATGGGTTCTCTCCCACCCATCAGTTGGGGCATACAATTGCTGCTGGTGGGGACCTGTGTCTCATCCACCGCAGCTGGGAAGGCAGGGTAAGGGGCAGCATGTCTATGAGGGGAGACGTCTGTCCCATCCCCTGATGCAGAGGCCTCTTCTTCACTGAGGACGAACGCATTCCCACTCCTCAGCTCAGGGAAAATACAGTTTCGGGGCACAGGGGTATCAGGCAGGACTGTTGTCCCACTGTCACGGTTTATTATGACTCTCAGACACAAGTTTTAGGTAAAAATCAATTTTATTGAAATAATAAATTGATAACGTAGGATGGCAATCACATACACACAGATATATTCAGAATATAACAAGACAGAAGGCAGACTCTACCGGTCCTGTCAATATACCGGACAGGACAGTCTGAAGTAATAGAATGTTAGGCTCTACCGGCCTTGCCAATACCGGGTAAGGCAACCTGCAGATGGAATCGCATAACGGTTCTACCGGCCTTACCAAATTACCGGGCAAGGCAGCCTCAATAGATTCATAATGTGGGCTCTACCGGCCCTGCCAATACCGGGTAAGGCAACCTCAGATGGAATGTGGCAAAAAGGTTCTACCGGCCTTACCAATACCGGGCAGGGCAGCCCAGAGATAGTAGCAGCAGTCAGATGGTAATGGCAAATTGACAGGATCGTAAGCAACCCAGTGTACACACACTGAGACTAACAGGGGAATCGTAAAGCCGCAAGGCTTTGGAGCAAACCAGCGTCCCCACACTGGGACCAACACTGAATTGTATAGCCGATAGGCTTAGGAGCAAACCAGTGACCGCACACTGGTGTAACAAGCGAGTTAGTATAGCCGCAAGGCTTAGGAGCAAACCAGCGTCCGCACGCTGGGACCAACACAGAATTGTATAGCTGATAGGCTTTGGAGCAAACCAGTGACCGCACACTGGTGTAACAAGCGAGTTTGTATAGCCGCAAGGCTTTGGAGCAAACCAGCGTCCGCACGCTGGGACCAACACAGAATTGTATAGCTGATAGGCTTTGGAGCAAACCAGTGACTGCACACTGGTGTAACAAGCGAGTTTGTATAGCCGCAAGGCTTTGGAGCAAACCAGCGTCCGCACGCTGGGACCAACACAGGATAGTACAGCCGATAGGCTTTGGAGCAAACCAGTGACCACACACTGGTGTAATAAGCAAGTTTGTCTAGCCGCAAGGCTTTGGAGCAAACCAACGTCCGCACGCTGGGACTAACACAGGATTGTATAGCCGATAGGCTTAGGAGCAAACCAGTGACCGCACACTGGTGTAACAAGCGAGTTAGTATAGCCGCAAGGCTTAGGAGCAAACCAGCGTCCGCACGCTGGGACCAACACAGAATTGTATAGCTGATAGGCTTTGGAGCAAACCAGTGACCGCACACTGGTGTAACAAGCGAGTTTGTATAGCCGCAAGGCTTTGGAGCAAACCAGCGTCCGCACGCTGGGACCAACACAGAATTGTGTAGCTGATAGGCTTTGGAGCAAACCAGTGACTGCACACTGGTGTAACAAGCGAGTTTGTATAGCCGCAAGGCTTTGGAGCAAACCAGCGTCCGCACGCTGGTGTAACAAGCAAGTTTGTATAGCCGCAAGGCTTAGGAGCAAACCAGCGTCCGCACGCTGGGACCAACACAGAATTGTATAGCCGATAGGCTGTGGAGCAAACCAGTGACCGCACACTGGAGTAACAAGCAATGTCGCCGACGCGACCAGGCAGGAGGTCGCCAGGATACAGGAGACAGGCGATGCGATGACAGGAACCAGCAACGATCAGTCAGGTCAGGAAACAGCAGAGAAGAAGTTCAGCAGGAACTGCAACACCAGAGACTAGGCCGGAACCAGAACTGGAAGTACTTCAGCATGCAGGAAACACTGGAACAGTAGAGATCAGGAACTCAGAAACACATGAGATCAGGAACTCAGGAACACTGGAACAGAGGCCCAGTTATCACTGGCATAGTGATAGCAAGAAGGTCAGAAACAACACGAAAGGGCAACCAAAGGGTGCCCAATCCAGGTTTAAATAGGCAATGAAAGGCGGGCTATCTGCAGACAGCCAATAGCAGCCCCCTACTGGTGACAGACAAGGAACTGCAGCAATCACAGGCACCGTGATACCCACTTCCTGATGCAGGGGCAACAACAAGGGCACTGGTGAGGAACGAATTCCCACTCACCAGTGTGGAGTGAACAGGGGCAGCTCCATCTAAGTCCTCAGCTTCACTGAAGTCCTCCTCAGATGAGTATCCCCCCAGTCTTTTCCTCTCTTTGTATCTCCTGGGCTTCCTCTATCCAGCCCATGTACATTAGCTCCAAGTTCCATTCCTCCTCGACTAAACGATCTAGGTTCCCCTCCAAGTCTGGAGGAAAGTAGATTCCAAACATGGCCTTTCTTTTCTCCCAAATCTCCCAGTAGCGGCTGTAATTCCTCTGGCCGAAAGTAGCATCTTCCTGAAAGGCCATCCACACCAGTTGTTGGAGTTTCAGGTGCAAGTTGAACAGGAAAAAGTCGACCATAACTCCTGTATACTCCTTGTGAAGGCACTTGATCATTTCCCAGTATCCGTCCTGGACTCGGAGCTCCTCTGTGATGCAGGTGGTGACCTCCCAGTAAAACTCCTTAGCTAAATCACCTAGGAAGGTCTCCCATTGACATCCGATGTAGTGGTACCGCATGTCGTACACTCCTATGGCCTGCGGTAGCCGCGCTTTCGCCGCCATCTCTTAGCTGGTACACCCGATAAAAGAAGGAGAAATCCCACCGCTATGCCACCAATGTAACGAAAGCTAAGAAGGGACCACGTCGCCTTCCGCCCTCGTTCCCGGGTCTCTCCTTCTCAACACCAGATAAGCGCCGTCAGATGCACAGGTTACAGTATGGACGGTCTCTGGAACAGTCGCAGGATCACTGGAGCAGGGGAACACAGGCAGTAGAGAATGAAGCCTCTACTCCCAGGCTACGAAGAACAGGGAAAGTGTCACAGGAACCAAGGGTAGCGGTTGCCAAGCCATTCAAGCACTCCAGTGCTCGAATTGAAGGTTTTACTAGAACTTGGAAGAAGCAAGGCAGAGTCCACATCGCCGCCTGACAGTCCACAAAGTTAGGTCGCAGGAAACTGGCAGCAGGCGGTCGACGATTCAGGATACTTGGTGCAGATGGGTATTAGAGTGGATACTTTAGACCATAAGCAATACAAGACTCCAGGACTCCTTGTTCACTCCAAAACATAACTCCCTTTATTGACACAAACTACAGATATTTATACACAAATCTTTACATTGAACTTGATTGGTGAAACCAGATACAAAAGCCTTAATCCAATCATGTTACATGAGACAAAAGGCCAACAGCAGATGGTTTTAACAGATATAAAAGGGTTTGATTGAACAAAGACTTGAGGGGCGTGAATGGATTAACACACAGCAGGGGGTCTCAGGACAGTTCTCAATACAATGACTTGATTAACACCCAGCAGGAGGTCCTGCTACAGTACACATTCTAGGGACAAGTACAATTAAACACATACAATATTTGACAATACATAAAACATAAATCTTTTAACATAAAGATAGTAAACCCCCCATCTGAGGTCAAAGGAGGCCAAGGGGCCATAGTCTTTAGGTAAAACGTTCGAGGTCCATACAAGGGCCCAAGTAACGGATAAGATCCGTTACACACATTAAAAGAATACACACACATACATGTGCTTAATTGGTGGAATTTTGAGGGAAAAAAATACAAATATTTTAAACTAAAATAACTTTTTATATAAAACACTCCCAGCAGTTGGAGAACCCCTATTTCACTCAGCAGGAAACTGACGTGTTTCAATATATTTCTTTAAAGTGATAATGTTTCTCATTTTTCATTACAGCATTGCTAGAATAAAATGCATCTAACTATGTGGATAATGTCTTATTTCATATAAAAACTGTGGTATATACACCAAGTAAAGAATATGGAAATGTAAACTGCTCTAGCATTTGTAGGAAACATTTCTGGACAATTATTAAACTATGCCTGACAAGTACCGGAGAGCTCTCCATCATCTTGCCTATGGAACTGAGGATGGTCCAAGGCTACTCCTCTCCTTCTGAAAATCAATATCCCACTCATAGTGCAAACCACCAGACTTCAGTAGACTCACTTTGCAAAGTATGAGTAAAATACACATATATGTGTGAGCTTATTAACAAAAGACAGAATAATGTAAATGCTACACATTCAGAAATGGAGGACAGGGGAAACAAGCCTAGGAGTAAATACTGAATAAAAGTCCTCTGGTTATGGAAAAAAATTCCATTAACGGGTAACATCCCTTCTGTCCAGCAAACATACAAAATACACATAGTAGGTGATAGGCAACGCAAAAACAATGGAGTCATGAAATAAAACAAATCATGTAGATGACCCTGTCCAAGGATACCTATAGCAAAGTCTTACATAGAGGGTCTCCACAATATACGCTCAACTGGTGTTAAATATAATTTTTTTACTCAAAGATGCCTCACTGGACTAATTTTGGAATACTTACTGTATAAATTCTCAAAAATGATCCCAATGAAAGGCTATGAGAAGCTTAAGGAAAGAGACTGCAGATCAGTCAGTTTTCTGGAGTTGTATTAGGTAGGGGAAACGGGGGGGGGGATAGTCCCCTGGTCCCTTGCCTCATCTTGATCTCCATGTGGCCAAGCATCATCCCCACATCCTCACCATTTGTATTCAAACCCTCCATTGATGCATAACAACATTCTCCCTGCACTGTTCATGAACTGCTATGGTGTCTACAATTAGCTGTGCTGGCAAAGGAGGGGTTAATGACTTACAAAAAATAATATGGCTGATTGGTTTGGAGTTGAGATTACTCCAGGACATGTTCTTTGTCCTACATAACCCTGCCTTCCAGCCATTGAGAGCTTTGGGAAAAGTTAAACATGGATTAGCTTTATAAAATCCATTTCCTGTTTTTGTTTTCTACACATTTTTTTTTTGTAATTATTATTTTGGAGCTGATAAGTGTTGTAACAGAGTTCTAGAACTTTTTATTTATGTTTTCTATTTCTTTAATTTAGGATATTGACATGGAGAACCAAGACATAAAAGCCACCGCTGGACTTCCTGCATCAAGATGAGTAAATGTTTTTCACTTACACACACCATAGGGTGGTAGACAGTGTCATAGGGACCCCATTTTTGTACACATCATTTCCCTTGGGGAGGACAGAAAAAGGGTTCCCCAATACCTTCCCTGGACATTTTATCAGACTGATATGAAGACTCTTAACCTTATAACTATTGTTTTTCAAGATTTTTTTATTCAGTATATGATTCAATATGGGGGCTCTTGAACACCATTTTGATTTAATTTGTTGGCTTTTTAATTAGGTTTTATTTTTTATTTATTAATATGGGGTATATATATATATATATATATATATATATATATATATATATATATATTACAAAAAGTAGAGCTAATGCCTTGGTGCCATGTCCTAATCGGAAGTATAAAACTGGATGTGGTTGAGTAACAACAAGAAAAAAGAGCACTCACAGGACTTGATTTTCAAAAAAGTTGTGGGTTTGTTTGTTCAATGTTTTGGCTCCATTACGAGCCTTTTTCAAGACAACCTCTTACACCAGAGTGTGAACTTAAATACAGTATTAACAGTGGCTGGAAATGTAATACCAAATACACCAGGTGTGATGATTGTACCCTATGTTCTCAAACACATACAAACAAAAAGTATTTTAATGATGAAAATTGGGAATAAAACTGTAATTTTATCCATATATTCAAAAGTGCCATCCAAATGAAATGAATACCATACTAGGGAAATACAGGTATATTACATTTAACAAAGATCCCCTGTTACTGCTCCTACTGCTGTTCCTGCTAGTACTACTCTTTGTCAAAAATGAAGAAAACCTCCTCTAAGAAGACAAAATTGGCTGCAGTAATCCCCCATTAGCCTTTGCAGCCACCACCACCAGTGGCTCCATTCCCAGCTTCCATAACTGTGGAGCAATGTCTACACATGGTAATGTGGTGAAGTAAAAGAGGATGAAGGGTATAAGAGAACATCTAAGAACCTTGCATTCTGCAGAATACAAGTGCCTATTAGCTGGGAAGGTGAATTATTTTAATGAATTTGTTTATTTTTTAAGTATTTTTATTGTATTATTTTTTTTAGTAATATGTGTGAAGGCGGCTGCTGCCCAACATAATCATATTATTTACTTAATTCATTTGTTTTGCTTTAAGTTTCCTACATCCAAATAATGTTTCATAGCTTACCATTGTGTGGGCTATTATTTAAATAAAATATATTTCTAGCCTTGAAGCACCTACCAAATATATATATCATGACATAATATAAGTAATTTGCTGAATGAAAAAATATATAATTAATGAAAAGTTAAAAAATTATGAAGAGACACATACAAACGTTGTTTACAGATGGCACTTATATCCCTATACATAGGTGGGCTACATTCATAAGTGAATATCAACTGCAGTCATAAAAAAAGTAGATCATAATAATAAACATGAAACATATTAACATAGCAACATAGTTAATGAGGTTGTAAAAAGGCATGTGTCCAACAAGTTCAGCTCATGCCATATCATCCCTGTTGAAGAGGAAAAAAATGTTTAAAGCCATTTTCAAAGAGGCCCCAAGTGTACAAAAACATCATTTTCTCACTCCAAATGGCAGTTTGATATTTCCCTGTGGATCAACATCCTATCTGCCTTGAAACCTACTGTCATTTTGATTCTCACTACAAAGTATCAGTTATTATTTTGATAGCAACTACAATAACTGCAAACACAAACTACTGCCTCAATTAATTGTAAATGAGTTTGATAAAACATAATATAAGGAAAATAAGAAAAGAAAAAAATATACATTAACCCCTTAAAGACCGGTGAGCTCATGCGTGGCCGGCACTTAACAACCATGGGGCATTTTTTTTTCTGGATCCGATTCAGGGGTCCCCGAGAGGTGTGCAGACATGCGGGGAGCTCTGAATTCCATGACGTGCCAGGACCGTCACTGGTCCTTAACTGCTGGACAGCCGTGACGGTCCTGGCACGGCACTGGATGTTAAGGGGTTAAAAAAAGGAAAATACATATAAGATGGGTGACTCCTCAGTGCTCTGTTATTCAATAGAACCACGGTTACATAAACTTAATACAAGGTGAATATAAGCTGTGTTCAAAGTTTCACTTTCAGTAAGCCTGTCAACATTATTATTCAGGCTTTTCTTTCTGTTATCCTGCTTCTATTCTATTGCCAAACATTATTTTTGAAAAATAATTAAAATATAAAATAAAAATTGTGTTACACTGAATGCAGAAGATGTGTATAGTGATGGTGGTGATGATGGCATGATTAATGCATATATTATATCTTCTTTTTTCATTGGAATGAATGCTAGACAAATAATTTGCTTTATCATCTTTGAATGTACTTTAACTTTCTATCATAACTATATATATATATTCATTAAGATTATTAAGTGGTTTTAAAAGTGGTCCCATCAGTGGTATATGGTAGCATTCTTACAAATCCCTCCTCCTCGTCTTCAGTGCTGCCATTAACAGTACATGTGCTGTGGGTTACCAAGTCGTGTGTGGGTTTTATCCACTTCTGCAACCTAATACTCAGAAGGTATTAGATGTTAATTTTTAGAAATGTAAGTCTACCAAGACTGCTGTTAGAAATGTAAGTCTACCAACACTACAGCAGCAGGGAGACCAGCTCAATGATAGAGGGTGCTAAGAAATACCAAGTTCTATCAGGTTGCCTTTGGTCTTTAGACATTCGAACACTTAACATTCCATGAATACGGTTTCATGCTTAGAGGAACTAGTACAAGAACTAAGTAACATGATTTGGGACACTATCGGCTTATGTAAGACTCGTAAAAAAGACAAAGATTTAGTCAAAATAGAAGATGGACATTGGCATTACTATAATGGAGCCAATGATAGATGATGTGGAGGAATCAGATTCTTGATTAACCCTGGCATTATGCCAGGACCATCACACTGTCTGGCACTTAAAGACCAGTGATGGTCCTGGCACATCATTGAATTCAGGGCTCCCTGTGCGGCTGCACGTTGCTCAGGGAGCCCTGAATCAGATCTAAAAAAAAAAAATGCCCATGGCCCTCAAGTCCCAGCCGTTAGTGCACATACCAGTCGTTAAGGGGTTAACAAAAGACTGACAGACCCAGTCGTAAAAAGTAGAAAGTATTTCTGAAAGAATCGCTTCATGTGCTATGTTCTTCAAAACAATCAAGTTTATACCCCTAAAAGTAGACACAGTAATGATAAAGTTGAAGAATTTTATGAAGATTTATTACACCTCTACAAACAGAACAATTACCACTACAAATTTATATTGGGAAATTTCAATTCGAAAATTGGTAACTGGAAAAAGAGACAACAGAGGCAACCAACTGATCACATTTGCAGAAGAATAATTCCACAGGATTTTTTTTTCCAGCATAGGAAACAAATTCCCATGCAACTGCCTTTTCCCCACACACTCCCTGACACAGAGAACAGCCAGCAGAAAAGAACATGGATCACATCTGCACGTGTCATCTTAGTCACACAAGATTTTGGGGTTTTTGGGGTGAATTTCCTTTGTTCCCTTCACACATCCCCAAAGTTCACCAGACTCACGTAACAGAGGAAATTGGTTGCTCATAAGATTCCTAACACTAAACTCCATCTTTACTTTACTGCTGCTTTTTCTCTTGTTTAAAAAACACAGAATTACTTTTTTTCTGGAAACTGTCACTCCTTTCATACTATCCCTCAGGAAAAGAAGGGAAACATGCCACATGGTGGGAAAATTCAGTCTTACTGAAAATCAACACTTTATGCTGGAAATTTCCCACTCAGTGGGAAGTGTCATTTTTTGGCTATTTCCCTTTTAGGCAAAAAATTAACAGATCCCTAAAATGGACATTAACAGACAGGTGTTGTCTTCATGAGTGCAAACATATCTATCTCTCCCTCCCTCTCTCCCTATCTCTCTCTCTCTTTCTCTCTCTCTCTAATCCAATTGGAGTTTGAGAGACATTAACTAAATTCTCTCTCTCTTAATTTTAGAGATTTTGATTGAACGATTTTTGATTTGTTACTATTATAGTTGAAAGGAGTTAATGGTTAATAGTAGAGTTATTTCCAACCAGGATTATGATGTTATAATGTGACGTGACCACATTCACCAGTGATTGGCTAGCTATATTTTGTAAAAGATGACAATCACTGTTCACGATTAAGCATTTGTACATGTGAAACATGTTAATCTGTTGGTATGAGGGCCAACTCTGAAAAACATCTCCTTTCCATTAACCTCTTTTTATCTTCCAACAGCCCTACGTTTATCTTCTTATATTATACAACAATAGATCTGTCTTTAAGTAACTACATAAAGCCAGGTCTATTTAATATTGGTGCTACAGACAAGTTTGCTATTGGTCACATAGACCTTTTTCCCAGACTCAGCTGTCCTCAGCAGTCAGCAGACACAGAGACTTGCAAAGGCCATTCTGCTAGTATGCTATGTTTACAATGCTATTTGCTCTATTGTATGTATGTCGAACTGTAAAATTCAGCCTACATATTGGTTGGAGCGTAATAGCAGAGGTAGGAAAAATGGCTTTAAAATATATTTTTCTTATACTTTTGCCATTCGCCTTTCCATTCTAGTGGAATGAAATCTTGACCTTTATATGTAATAACATTTATCCTCTTAACCCCTTAACGACCCTTGATCTGACGGAACGACCCATGACGTACTATGACCGTCATGGAGTTACGGACTCCCCCAACAGCTGCACGCCGTTCGGGGAGTCTGGAACCAGAAAAAGAAAAAAAAAATGCTCCGCTGTCATTCAGTCGCTTCGCCACAACGATCGGCCAGTCGTTATTTAAACAGAATCCAGCCCAATGTATGTAAACACTGCCAGTTTGCAATTTCCATCATGGCCTGATAATTCAAACTGGTTTGCTGATGTTTCAGACTTAAGTAATTGTCAATATGAATGAACTGTGTAAGTCACATTATTGAGGTATACCATGATTTGTCCATTTTTAAATGAAAGCTGGCAGGAAAGGGAGGGGGAAGAATACAGCCAGTGTTCTAGACAGAAGTAAAATGTCATTATTTATTTATAAAGCAATAACAGATTACACAGCTCTGTACAAAAGTTTAATAAGACAATAAAATAGTGTAACATGGGGTAAAATAGAAGCATATTTACATTCAAAATGTATCTTTTAAGGAACATAGGGGTTCCCATTATGAAGCATTATATTGTACATCCCTCTAATCCATAAAGGGTTAAAATGCATTGGAAAGAAGACGTTCTTGCTTATGCTTAGAATCTATGAGAAGGGAGAGGGGATCGATACAAAAGGTCTAAGTGCTTAGAGTTGACAGTTTAATTTTCAAAAGTAAAATTTCTTTTTTTCCAATATTTTTTTTTCTAGTACTAGCTGCATTGAACTACAGTAATAGGTTTTTCGTTCCCTGGTTGTTCAGTATGAATGCATATATCATCACTTTTTCTTGCTCACTGTCCTCTTTTGTGCTTTTTCTTTCTTTTTAAGCTATTCCAGTGACTTTCTTTATACTGAATAGCTGTTCTAGACAGATATTCCCTAGTGCTTTCTACATACAAAAATAGTGCTTTTGTTCTCAGTAAGATTTTCTAGCCACTTGATTGGCTTGGACACAGTCATCTCTATTCTTGTGTCTCTTTCTGCACCAATTGAGATCTAACCATTTGAGTGCCAGAGAGGTGTCCAACACATTGATTTGCAATGTGCTGGACATCCCTCTGGCATTCAAGGGGATTAAACAATCATATCTTAACTGTCTGGTGACGTATAACAGTATATTATTCTAAATCTAAATGAGAAAACCATCTAACCCCTTTATTTGATATATATATATATGTATATATATATTCTCCCTTGGTGTACTCTGTCCTAGCAGTCCCAGAGGTGCTGTTGAAGGAATATTCTACTTCTATTAATATTTTATTTAAACCACACACTTAAACCCCTCTGTGAAATATTGTTTGAAGACCACATAACGGCACATGCGGGATGGATTGAGGTGCCATTTTTATGTTGTTCAAAGGAACAAATAATGATTTGTAACATTTAATATCTTCCGCTAATACGCTTGCAAAGGTCTGCTAATGGGTTGAGGAGGAACCTTTAACTATCATTTTGTAGAACAAAGCAGCCATTAAAACAGACAGTAGAAGGCATATAAAAAATCCAGAAAATAAATTACCACATTTTAGTTTTTAAATAATGAAGATGACATTTTGAATAAACATTAACATGAATAGTTTTACAAATAATCTAAAAGCCACACTATCAGAGTTTGATTTTTTTTCACATTGAATGTACTACAATATGACAGAAAGCCATATTTTCTTTTAAAATTCTATGTACTAAGGCAGGTGTACTAAGGGGTCGATGTACTAGATATAAGTGCTTTAATTCTGGAGCAAACCAACCACAGTAATGGGGGACAAAAACACATTTCCAATATTCCCATTGATTTAAATTATTCTTGTAAGCCCTGGAATTGCAGTGGATTGTAGACCTCTAGCGCATTCAAGTGGTTAAAATTAGGGATGGGCAAAAAGTCATTTTTTCCCACTGGAAATTTTCAGAAAAATACACTATTTTCTGTTGTACAGTGGAAAATTTCTGTGAAACTTTTGCCTGAGAATTTCCGCCCTATCACTTGTTTCTGTGTGTGACTTAAGGTTAAGTTAGAGTCAATAAATTGACATTTATTGTTGTATAAGAAAATGTTAGGGTAGTGAGGGAGGTCATTAAAACTGCAAGATAGTGTTAGGACAGTGAGGGTCAGTCAAATTAAGTTAGTGTTAAGGTAGTGAGGGACATTAAAATGTTCTGAGGGCCATTAAAATGTTGTGAGTTAGTGCTGGATCAGTAAGAGTCAATGAAGTTTGTAGTGTGAATGAAGGTTTTTTTGTTTATGCTTTTTTTAATTCTCTATTTTTTTATATAATATTTTTTATAATACTTATTTTTCTACATAACACTATTTTTGTTTATAATAAGAGAAGTTCTCAATGTCTACCAGAAAGACTTGGAGGGGACAGGGAGTGTAGGCCACACCTAAATTGGGGTACTCTCTCAATTTCAAGATGGAAGGAGTGGCACCAATTGTTAGCAGCAGTGCCATTGCGACTGCCACCACCAGCAGTACCACAGTGTAGCCCCAGCCAGTTTCACCTGCACCAACAATTGTGGATGCACCAGGTGTACCACCCTTGTCGTTCAACAACCTAGACAGTAGCAATGATGAATTTTCAGAGTCTTTCAGTGAGCTCCGGAGCTTTCTTCACCAGACAAGCATTAAGTAGCACAGAGATGGAATCGAATGGGGAATGAGGATTCAGAAGATAAACTACAATTGGAGGCAGGCATAGTAGGTGGGAGAGATCCTCTTGGTAATGTGAAGCAGGAAGATGTAGTTTACAATTCTGTGAGTGGGCAGGAAGAAATGCAGGTTCCTGTGAGGGGTCAGGTTCTGTCTATAAAATGTGGACACAAGAAAAAAACTCCACTAAGAAAATCAACCTGGCTGCAGACACACCCATCAGTCAGCAACAATCTGCAATAAGCCTCTGCAACCACCAACACTAGTGGCTCCTCCCATCCCACCATCCACACCTGTTCAAAGTGTTCCCACTCAGTCCCAGATCCCTCCACCAATACCATTACTCCCTCCAGACAGCAATATGAATATGGCAAAATGGGTCCCTACATAGAATCCTTATGTGGCACAAAGACTACACACAGTAATGTTGTAGAGACACACAGGGTGCAGAGTATAATAGAACACCTATGTATCATGCATCCTGCAGAATATAATCACCTGATAGCATGGAGGGTGAATTATTTTTATTAATTTGTCTTTTTTTTATTTTTTTTTTTAATAATTTGTATGAATATGGCTGCTGCCCAGCTGAGTCATATTTGTTACGCTTACTTTATACAATTATTTTGCTTTAAGTTTTACACCACTAAATAATGTTTCTTGGCTTTCCATTGTGTAGGCTATTATATAAACAAAATATATTTCTAGCCCTATTTTCAGTAGGGCATTTTATTGGCTACTATGAGTCAAGCAAGGAAAATAGTGTATAAATCACAGTCATATCTATTGAATGTATAAAACAGCAAAACACTCCTTTTTCTTGAGCCCTCCTATACCTATCAACAAAAGAAATATAATAAAACAAGTACATAGCAATATGTTTTTAAGTGTCTACAAATTATATATGCCATGACATCATATAAGCAATTAATTTGCTGAATTTAAAAAAGAGAAAACATTTATGAAAACAAAATAAAAAATATGAAAAGACAAATAACATTTTGCTTACAAATGGCACATAAATCCATATGCCATATCGCTCCTTTGAGCCAGAGAGGAAGGAAAAAAGACCTTTAAAGTAATTTGCAATGAAGCCCCAACTGGGTCAAAAATGTCTTCCCTAACTTCAGTGTCAGTTGAATATTTCCCTGTGGATCAACATCCTATTTAACCTTCCAATATTACTATATTATTCATATACTGTCCATTTCAACAAAAAACACACTCCCTGTTCAAATACTTATTTCCCCAGACTCCCCTAACACAGAGATAACAGCCAGATCAGGAAGAAGCTTGGATCACAGCTTCCTCTGTCTTTCCAGTCACACAAAATGTGGGGCTTAGATTCACTAAAGTTGAAAGAGGGCTGAAAATGTCGATGTCCTGTTGGAGTGGTGTCGGAAGCACATAGATAGTATTCACTAAAGTGTTTGCGACATCACAGCACCAGCACTCCAACTATAAATATGCCCACATCAACATCCAACCGAGAAGTTTACAAATTTGCATTCATCCCATCGACAATGGCTTATTTGCATATGTAAATTAAGCATAATGGCTCATTTCCATATGGAAATCTGTATAATGAGACAGTTTCATATGCAAGGGGCTGTGTTGAGATGTTAATGTGACACTTCAACACAATCACTAAACTCCGATAGCAGCCTCTGCTGTCGGAGTTCACAGTCTCAACTTCACCTACTTGTGGTTGGTGAAGTTGGGATCTCCCTGTACTTTCCTATGTAGTAACAGCCCTCAAGTAATCACAAGCAGGGAGGGCTATAACCTTTGTCAGTGTGGAAGGGATGTCTTTCCTTTACACATCTCCAAAAACTGACAATTCTGTTGAACAGCATTCTCTCTGCTTTCCTACTTGGCCAGTAGGGGAGTGGAGAGAACAGTTTCAGCACCATGGGCAGTACTGAGTGCCATAGAGATGTGCATTGCATCCCCACGTGGCACTTAAAGAGTAAAAAAAAAAAAAAATAGTACACCAAGCCAAGCACTACACAATTATCCCCTTAGCTATATATCATATATTATATTTGTTGTGCACTCCCAGGGGAACAAGACTGGGGTTCACATGGCATAAATGGAGAGTTGTGGCTACAACTTGCCCCCAGCCTAGTTCCCATGTCCAGTGGTTGCCATAGAACCTCATATACACTGCTTGGCCCCCAGACGTGTACCCTTGCAGTGCTGCTTTACTCTTGCTACCTTGATTATCAGTATAGAGCCTCACTCGCTGTGCTACGTCTGCTGAGTTGGCCGCTTACCGACGGCGACTCTAATCTATCCTACTGCAGAGTAGTCACATCTTGTAGGTCCGGTAGGGCGTCATTGGCTCTTAATATTACGTTTGTTACTGGGCGATATCTACTGTGGCCTCTGGGTTCGTGTGGCAGCAAGGGAAGGCTCAAGCTCTGGCAGGTTCCCGTTGTCTACGCCCGTGGGGGCTATTGGCTCTATCACTGATATTGCTGGTCTCCGGTTAACGCCTGTGGAGGCTATTGCCAGCTCTTGCATTGCAGGCCGGTTTCCGTTACGCCCGTGGGGACTATCCGCACTCGCAGAAGCAGGGGGCTATTCGGATTTCTGTTCTGCTTAAACTATTTGGTCCCTTCGGCTAGGCATTTACATTTCCAGAACACTGTGAACTGTCTCTATCAGCACCTCCTTTTAACACCTAGGGCGTGCCAAACCACCACATCTGAGACTGACTGATTTATGTTCTTAACCCTTTGGGTACTGAACACCATTCTCTGTGAAGAGATATTGTATGTCAATTATACTGTGCATTGACTCTCTGTATTATATCAGTCATCACTGTGTGTTTATTCCTGCTGCCTCTAGAGGGCGTTCGTTTGCATTATTTGCTATTAAAATAAAATTGTGTTTTATTTTACCAACTGGTCTGAGTGTCCTAAAAACCGTTACAGGGTGTCAGGAAGTGTATTTGAGGCTAACACCAATGATGTTGTTCCCTAAGCTGGACAAGATGTTAGAAATCTGACATACAGTGCCCCACTACGACATACTAACCCCACCTTTGTAATTCGACATAGAGTGTTCCCACCCGACATACTAACTTTCTCCTTTGAATCCGACATATAGTGACCCTTGTATATGTATTGCATACTTATCCCTTTGAGTACCACAAAGTTACAGAATGCTTTGCAAGGTATGGTAATAGGCAAGGTATGCGGTTCATACCTTGCCTTCATATGTGTAAAATATGTTATATGTGTTCTATTAAATATATATATATATATATATATATATATATATATATGTGTGTTTCAGACCTCGCAGGGGGGGATCAGGACCCCTCCTGATATCCCCCCCCTAGCATTGATCACCTATCCAGTACCATAGGTGATATATGCGGGCGATAAGGAAGGCATTTGCTGCCTTCCTTTATTCCTACTCCAGTCACCATTAAGTCGGCTGGAGTAGGAGTCTTAGTAGTGAACCCAGTCATACTCCTTAAGGAGTATTTCTCTTCTATATCCAATAGGACTCCCCCTGACAAAGTTACTTGAATCTATATACTTCTATGAAGGTATTAATAGGAAAATGTTCTAATGCCATTAGAGTAACACCAGTAAAATATTTGGAATGTCTATCTATGAAATGTATGGGCTATGGATATTTAAAATGTTCTGATAGCTCTGTGGTGTTCTAAAACATGCTATTTTCATCTTCTTTTAATATGGCCAATATACTTTTTTTCACAGGAACATTTTATACTGTAAAATACACTGTTTATTACAACACATAAATTGTTTAATTTGATATTCCATACCTCCTCAAATTTTTTAACTTGTTTGGCCATATATTAACATGTAGTACATCTTTTTACTCCGCATCTATAATTTCTCAAAAATTTACTTTTTTTTAGCCTGAAGTTAAGGTGTATTTTTACCTAAGGTAGCATATATTTTATATTGTGTCAGATGTAGCAGTTGGATGGGCTGCTAAACCTTCTTGCTGTATTCCATCAAACCTGGAATGTGACTCGTAGTCTTCAGTACTTTTAGATGGTTTATTAATGGTACTGGTGGTGGTGGGACTTTGATAGGGATGGGTAAAACTTTCTGCCTCAAACTGAAATTGGTGAAAAATGGCACTTTCCATTTGGCAAAAAATTTCCCATGAAAAGTGCCGATTTTCTGCTTTTTTCCGCCCATTGAAATCAATGGGAACATAGAAGTTACACACAACACATTACAGATAATATATTATTTCCCAAAGGCATTGTATAAAAGGGGCATGAGGGTAGAAAAAAGAAGAAAAAAAGAGTAAGCACTAAGAGTAATTCATTTCTACTTAAATCAATTGTTAGCCCCACTCATATCTAGTGCACTCACCAGATGTTTTCTTTGTAAGATTGCCCAAAGTAGTGATAGTCTCAGGATATTCCTCTCTGTAGATCTCTCTCATCTGTTCTGCAGCATTTGTGTCCATCTGTGTCTTTGCAGGAAATTCCTCTCAATCAATCAGACCGCCGATAGAGTGAACACTGCTACACAGATCAACGATGCATAGATGGTTCAAATGAGGACAGGGGAATTCTGTGAGCTAGAAGGGAAAGAATCCTCTAAGTGTAATACGTCAGGCAAGGATGCCCTATCGCACAGCCCCAATATATAAGACTCACCAAATATAAAGAACTAGTAAGCGGTCCCAAAATCAGGTGCCTTCTAGCTCATGGAATTCCCCTGTCCTCATTTGAACCGTCTATGCATCGTTGATCTTTGTAGCAGTGTTCATTCTATCAGCGGTCTGATTGAGTGAGAGGAATTTCCTGCAAAGGCACAGACGGACACGAATGCTGCAGAACGGATGAGAGAGATCTACAGAGAGGAATATCCTGAGATTATCACTACTTTGGGCAGTCTTACAAAGAAAATATCTGGTGAGTGCACTACATATTAGCAGGGCTAACAAGTAGAAACAGATTACTCTTAATGTTTGCGCTTTTTTTGTTCTTTTTTCTGCATTCATCTTCAAGCGTTAAGGTGACACTGAGGACACCGCGACCAAGAGCAGCACTCTGAGAGTACTGTTTCTCTCATTTTATGAACTATGTTTCTATGTAAAATAAAATAAGACATTTGTGTTTAATGTGACAGAGACAGGAACCCCCTGACATAAGCTGCCACTGGGGTGGACTGATACTTGACTTGATAGAGTATTTTGTAGAGGATGATTTGTTTGATTTGTTGTTAGAGGCCTTTGTAGGACTTAGACTTATTAGAAGTCCAAGCCCTGAAGAAACATTGATTTGTAGGACTTAAGCTTGTTTGGCACAAGCCCTAAGGAAACATTGATTTGTAGGACGTAGGCTTGTTAGAAACAAACCCCACAAAAATTGTTTATTTTTTTGTAGGACTAATTTTTATTTATTTTTTTAATTTAATTTTTTTTTTTTTTAAACACAAGCCCCGAAAAAAAAAATGCCCTGCTGGCCTAATGCCAGCAGGTCATGTTGTCCAGTGGCCACTGCCAAATGTCTTCCTGAGTTGCAACTGCTGTTTGTACTGCTGCTGCTAAAAGGGAATGGAATCAGCTATAGCAGTAACATGGATGATAGAGGATGACAGTTTCATTTGCCATGACTGGCTCCAGTGATGCCCCTGAGGCAGTAACAGCAGAATAAGTAGCCCCCAGTATTTGTGGCGAAAAGAACAAGTTGGCCATTAAATCTTCTCCACCTGTCCCTCCTCCAAAATCATCATAGGTGTGTTGTTCTTAGAATATATTTTTTTCCCTTAAGAGCAGGATCAGTGGGTCTCCTCAGCAACTGCAATGTGCACAGTATGTGTGTGGTAAATAACATCTGGGGGCACAACTGTATCCAAACACCATGACACCCGAAACCAACTACTGGCGCTGTCACTATACCCCTTTTCCATACCTGCTAAGGACACATGACAACTTGCTGACAGTTTAATAGTAGTGATGAACCCTCCCTGCCACCATCTTAGCATATTCTGTGGGATGGAATCTCCTCAGATACCGCTTGATGCACTGCTTGCAATTCTCCTCCACCACACTGGCATGTGTGGTCAGTGCACCACACAGTGTGCAATGGGTAGAGACAAACTGCCTTCCTAACATCAACAGAGTGGCTATCATTTGGCGGGGGAGGTAACGAACGATGAGGATTGGCAGAAGATGTAGTAACCCTAAAAGGTGATGGCAAGCTAGTTGTTTCCCTCGTCCTGGAACGTCCAGTCTTTGCCTGGGTTGTTCTATTCCTCCTCCTCTTTGATCTCCGCCTCGCCTCTTGTTGTCTTTCTGGTCAGTCAGGGACAGCAAAAGCAGTGCTTGATTTCTGTGGTGGGTGTTTGGCTTTAACATGTTTGGAGTAAATGTCATGGTGTCTGTGTTTCATGTGTGATATGAGGACGCTTGTGCCAAGGTGTGTTCACTCCTTTCCATTTTTCACTGACTTGTCACAAATTGTGCACAGTGCAGTTGCTGATGACTGTACTTTGCCTGCCCCAACAGAAAAATATTCCCACACCCATGATGACTTCAGAGGGAAGGGGAAAGGTGGAGAAGAACAGCCTCTTTCTTCTTGTTCTCCACATTCCCCTTCATTGTCTGTGGCAGTGAATAATGTTGCTGCTGTTGCTGCTACTGCCTTAGAGTCAGCACTGCAACTAGGATCAAGATTATTGCTACTGCTGGCAAGTGGAACCTGTCCTTGTCCCGCATCGCTTGTTGACCCCATTCCCACCGTGTCCACGGTGGTGTGTGGCACACTAACCTCAGCATCCTGCTGCCCTTGCATCTCAGCATCAGAAGGAATTAGAGCAGTTGCAAATTCCTCTAATTCCAAGATGTCCTTGCTAGTGGTGGTGGTGATGCCCATCCTCATTCCTGTCTCACATTCCTTCTCTGTTTCTGCTAAAAAGGCCATCAATGTCTCTTCCCCCCAGCTTCTCCAGCATCATCACCATCACCACCACTAGACCCTACATGCTGTTGTTGCTGCTGCTGCTTTATTCCAGACACCTCACTGCTGCTTGGAGGAGGTGACGAGCAATGTGACAGAGGGTCCCCTAATGTCACACTTGCCATTGCCTTTTGACAAGAAGAAGAAGGCAGACTAGCACTAGCAGAAATAGCAGCAGACACAGGCAGCTGATCTGTACTCCTGATGGTGGTGGTGGTGGTGGTATTAATTCTCAGCCTGTTCTCTTCCCCCAACAACAGTTCTGGCCTCTTCATGCTCATGTTCCTCCTGGACACTGTAGTGAAGAGATGGGGAGGACTCACAGTCCCAGGATCAGGAGAATGGTGTGGGCGCCCTTGACCACTAGTCTGGATGCTGTAAAATGTTTCCCCTACTACTCTGGCTGCTTCACCATTACTGCTTCTACTAACACCAACCACATCAAGTTCAGCCACAGAGTCTTCCTCTTCAGTCTCACAATCACTAGTAATATCAGGATATTGTTGATTACCCCCTTCTTCACTCCTAAGGCTAACAAACTGCTGGACCTTAGTAGCAGTAGTACTAGCAAGTGGCAGGACTGTTTGGGAATGGCAAGTGTGATTTAGGGTTCCTTGCTGTCACTCTTGGCATCATTTTTCCTTCCCTCCCTGAGTACTACAAGAAACACTAGCAGCAGGCAAAGTATCGGTGGCAGCAGGTTCAGCACTGGAAGCAGGTTCATTACTAGCAACAGGTACAACACTAATGGCTGCAGTTACAGAAATGGTGGCACTGGCAGCAGGGGCAGCACGTCTGTCAACAGGTATAACACTAGTGGCTGCAGTTACAGAAATGGTGGCACTGGCAGCAGGGGCAGCATGTCTGGCAAGAGGTACAACACTAGTGGCTGTAGTTACAGAAATGGTGGCACTGGCAGTAGGGGCAGCACGTCTGGCAACAGGTACATCACTAGTGGCTGCAGTTACAGAAATGGTGGCACTGGCAGCAGGGGCAGCACGTCTTGCAGCAGCCACAGGCAGCTGATCTGTCCTGCTCTCACTATCCTCTTCTCCCTTCTTTCCTATTTCCTTTTCTCCCTTCCTTCCCTTTCTCCCTTCCATCCCTTTTCTCCCTTCCTTCCCATTCCCTCTTCTCCCTCCCTTATTAAATTCTGCAAGATCCCTTGGACTCCCTGGACAGCATTGGTATAGTACTGCTAGTCACTTCCTCCTCAGACTCAGTGGACACATAATAAGGATCCTTCCAATTCCTCTTTTGCTGCTCATAGTGATAGGAGTCACTATGAGCCTCTCCTGCCTCAATTTTTGCTAAATATCACAAGAGAACTGCACAGCATGTCTATCTCGCTCTGTAGCTGCTTCTATTGTGTCTGCCTTCAGTGAAAACGTCACGTTTTTATAGCGGAAGTGTAAAAACAATGTAAATCAATGGGTGAAAACTTCTTAACCATTGAAAAAATATCAAAAGATTTTGTCCAATGGGTAAAAGATGCGAAAATTTTAACTGCTAGTTTTAAAGAGGATTTTCCCATGAAAAATCGGATAACAATGTGGTTTTCGTGAAATTTCCAACTGGAACATGGCAGCAACTTTTGCCCTCCCCTACACTTTGACAAACTATGTCCTCCTCAAGAGGAGATGGATCACCATTATTTATTGCACATGCTGCTGCAACCTTGGCTGCAGTCAGTTTTTGGACTACCACTTTACTCACACATCCCTGCACTGCTCCTAATACTTTCACCCAACCCCTTGTACATTTACTGGACATTACTCAACTATTGTAAACTAGATGATAGAACTGATTGTGTGTGATGTCTTGCATCTCTAAAAAGTACTGTCATCTAGTTTCAGTCGGCCTCAGTCACAGCTCACACCAGGGTCCCTGTCTCTATGCCCTATCACTTTTTTATTATTTATTTCTTTTAATTAACTGTCCTCCCCAGGTTGTACTTAATTTTTTTTTTATTACTTGACATCATCATATGTGCCTGTGTCACTTAAGCAGGAAGTTAGTGTTGTGGGCAAAGGACAAATGCATTCTGCATGCTAACACATTTTTCAAGGCATATGTTGCTGTAGGACTCACAACTTTGAATTTCAGCCACTTATTTCTAAACTTCAGCCTTCAGAAGAAGTAATATTACAGTGGTAAATGTTGTACCTATAGGAAATATAGGTGAAAAACTTGCTAAAATAGGCAATTTGTTAAGATAGGCGAAAAGGAGGACATTTTTGCATAGGCGGAAAGGTGAAAACTTTTGCAGAAAAAGCGAAAAATCAGCAAGTTTTTGCAAAAAGTCATGCAGGAAATCTTTCACACTTTTGGCCCACCACTAATAATGACTCAACAACTTATTGATGGAGTCTGTCAAATCTTTAATGTAACTGTGAATTTTGGTGACATAATCTTGCAAATAAAAATCTACAAACTGGGAAAGTGGCTCACAGAGAGAACCCCTGGTCCAGATTATAAGTCTACCAGGAGGTTTTTCAAGAGACTTATGTATTTTTGAGAATGTATTTAAGACCAGCACCTTTCAATAATGTTGTGCCAGGAAATACTTGGTCTCACTATTGATCTAGTGATTACTGAACACCAACTGTATCACTGAATCAATCTGTTTCTTATAGATTAAGGTGGGGTCACAATCAAGTTTCTTGTAACACCTTTGGTCACTAAGTTGACTCAAGACTTCATGTTGAAAAAAATTATAGTCTAAGTTAACTATGCCTCCATCCTTGTCAGCTTGCTAGACCTGTCATCTGCAAGATTTTTAATAGATTTGTGTTCTTTTATACAAAGGTTACAAAATCAAATGGGACTATTCTGTAAAATGTTTCTAGTATTACTAGATACAAGTCCAACAAATGTGTTGACATATTTTTGAATTTGGATCAAAGGTGCTGAGGGGTTATGTCTAGGATATACAAAGGGAGCAGGAGACTACTCACTGTATATCTTGCATAAAATAAACAAAATATATGGTTAAATAAATTCGAGATCTTATACAAAATCTAGTTATGACACACTTTTCCGCAGTGAACAGAATTGATTAAAAAGAATCAATTACTTAAATTTGTGAAACAACATGTATAATTTTATTTAAGGGTTTACAAAATTAATGCAATCATGTCCTATACTAAGATATATAGGTATAATGAAATTACATAATGATAAATTATATCAGATAACTATACAGATAACATACCAGCACATATAGGATTAAACCTTACATGTAGGTATCCAGAGGTATAAGCTAGCAAAATTGATGGTGGCTGCATAGCAAGGGTTAATTGTACCTTTAGGTTACTAACAATATAGTGGGTAGAGGCATAAAAATACCTGCCCAACCTGTATATACCAGGGCAACTAAGTGGCAGGAGTTATGTCACGTGAGATGTTCTCAAAAGGGCAACATGTCATGTAATAACACTTTATAAAAAAATGCACAGTATTGCAAGAATTAATAACCTGAAAGACATAAGGTCCCAGATTTCCTAAATAGAATTTAACTATGTATCTGCTGTTTTCAATATGCATACCTGCTGCAGAATAATGAAATATATTTCCATTAAAAATGTGCATTACCACATTATAATCCTAAGCAATAATAATAATGTATGTTTATAGAAAAGCAAGGATAATATGAATATATCAATGCAACATATACCATTAAGATTATAATGGCAAAATCATGTCTGTTACACAACTCAGCACTTCAGGGGTTAATCAGATCTATGGACAGAAAGGACCAGCTATTACTTAATCTAGAATGGTGTACTCTGCCTTGTTCAATCAAGATTTTCACATGTGACTATCTCAAAAGATTAAGATCATGCCCTGATACCACCACACATATAATGCAACATCAAACAAAACCAAGCTACCTTTTACCAGAACCACATACAAATGAGAAACTGAAGGAAAGCTTCCCAGACAGGAATACAAGGGTCAATAACAAACTCCAGATCAAAAGAGCACAATGACCATCTCAGAACAGCACTATGTGAATCGTCTGCACATGCCTGTGGTGGGTTTCAAGCACAACCCACAACATTCATATGCAAACCTACACACACACACACACAATAAACAATTGGCTCTGCAGGTGTCACAAATGCTAGCTAACTATAACTCTCAATGATCTAAAACTGCTACCAATCTGATCTCACTCTATTATTTCTTTGTGGAATCTGGTTCTTTATGACTTATTCTCACTTTACACTCAAATGGCTACTATGTAATAGTTCTCAATAGATTGGCCAGGTCCACTAGGATTTATTTAAAATAAGATTATCCCAGAATAGACTGGATTATAATAATTTTAGAAGTATTACAGTGCATACATTTAAAAAGGATAATATACTTTGCCAATCCTAGATCAGAGAGTGGTCTCTCAGGCTCAACGAGATTCAGCTTGGACCAGGTACAGCAACCAGGAAATTCAGCCAAACAAAAGTCCTTATTTCCCCCTGTACAATGCTTATATTACTGAAACACCCCTTTAAAGAAAGTTACACCCATTCTTCTCTTATAGGTCACTCCTTAGATAATTAGAATATTAGGTAATCTCTAGATTTCCATCAGCCTTTCTGATTGGTAAATAACATATACCATGATATACATATAAACTTGAAGAAATTCATCTATCATGCCGCTATGTGGTAGTCTACTACCAGACATCTTCAGGGAAGATCATACTATCAATCAAAAAATATTGAGTATGCAGATAAGAAAATAATTGGATACATTTCAAAAAACATTCTCTCTTAGGAATGTGAAACTATAGTCTCCCTACATAGAAACACAGGAGCAGTTTTCTCCTACATTAGATAAAATTCCTGTTCGAGGTAGGAGAGAGGCCCCTTTTCAAGGATATTTACTGTATGTAAGTTTCAAAAATCCATTTCTAGAGAACCAAAACTATTCCCATTTTAAAGACACAAGCCTCATATATACATACAAAATGGTTTCTGGATAGCATCTTAACCATATCTTTCTCAGCAAAGGGCAGACCCTCTGACAGAGCTGCTGGTTTGCTTTTGCAAAAGTCTTTAAATTTGAGTTGTCTGTGCAATCTAAACAGATCTACCTCCCAAAGGAAAGGTCCTGCCTAGAGGTAGGAACATAACTAAGACCCTTACTGAGCATGGTCTTCTCGGCCAATGAAAATATATGTTTAGATAAATTATAAACAACTACTTTGTTCACTTTCATCATAGAACCATTGGTATTTGCAGTGTTCTTTCTGCCCACTCTCCTTGTTTTTGTTTTGTAACTTTGTTTTTGCCTTTTCTTGGTTCTTTTTCTAAAAATATGCCCTCAGAAGCACCATCAGAGAGTTCAGACCTACTAGATAAATCAAACTCACTGGAGGAATCAGTGCCACTTCTAATACTCCTGCTTCTTTTTTTCCTTACTGGGAAATGTTGTTAAGTCAGCCCCAGAAATCAAGGGTAGACCTTCAGTTCGTTGTGGTCTGACAGGGCTTGTTTAAGTTTTTCTTTTTAATAGTTGACAGATATCTTTATATTTGGAGACAGCTATTTCAAGTTTTTCAATTAGATCACTTGATCAGTCCATATGAAACACAGACTTATGTTTCTCCTACAATTAATTAATTAATTTCAGATCTCACCTTTGCTATAACTAAAAGCATGAGTTCAAGGAAACATTTAGTGCACATTGCTGGTGCATTGCAATGGTGCTTCAATGAGTGAAGTCAATAATTATTTAAATATGTCTATGCACTCTATAAAGCATTCATCATGTACAGTACATGAACACAGAATAAGAGTATGATGTAATGCTAATTCAATAAAGTTCATAGGGCCAATATGTCAGTATCATTTATATCAAAGCTCCAAACTCATGAGCTGTCATATAACGGATGGTCAAAGAAATGTTATCCATATAAAGATATGCTTCTGAAGTGGTTTCTTTACTAAGCCACATCTTGTAAGCTCCACGAACAGAGTGTAATAGTGTAACACAGGGCCAGTTCTATGCTGTCCGTAAGATACATATATCAGCATTAATAAGAACAATGTTCCACAATCACATAATCACCACTAGATCTGACAGCGTTTTCGTAGTTTCATAGTTAGTATGTGCTATCCTGCCATTACAGATATACACACACAGACATATATTTTTTAATCTGTTGTTTGGTGCTCAATTGTTCATAGTGACTATTCTTTATATTTATCATATATTTTATTAGGGGTGCTGGGTGGAGATAGACAGAATCATATACACTGCACATTAGCTCCACCTGCTGTGCAGAATCCATGGGGGTTAGAAAGAACCAAGGGTAAAGACTCCTGCTCTCTGCTCTCCGACTCCCGGCCTTCTGCTGCAGGGTTCCGACTCTGTCTCATAGTCTGTGGGTTATCATCCTCATTCACTCGTTCCTTGCCTGGCTGAGAGAACTGTGATACTTTCTATTTGTTGTTAACATTAGCATTTCTACCTGCTATAGTTTGTCCTCTATTTTAGACGACTCAACCAACACTCTATTATACATGAAGAAGATGGAGAAGAGTTATTTTATTCATTGGATCACCCTGGTGTCCGGTTCTTCTAGGATGCAAATATACATTAAGGTTGGGAGAAGCTTTTACACTGGTGACATTTAAAATCTCTGTTTGACCTTTTACTGGACAGCTTGACCCTAACTCTGTTATACAGGCAGAGAATAGGAGATGATTGTGTATATTATTCACTGGATCATGCTGGAGTCCAGTTGTTTGAGAAAGCTGCCCATCAGGATATATAGGGAATTAATGCACACACATGGATTCAAGACAAACACACACACAGACACACACGCAAATGCACACACATGCACTGAGATGTATAAAGAGTGACACAGTCATACACACATACATGCAATGCACAACATGCAGACACACAGAGTGTGATACAGACATGCAACACACACAGTGAGGAACACACAGGCACACACAGAGACACACACACACAGAAGTGAGTCATAAGGGGTTGACTTATGTGTTTGAGTGTGTGAGTGTGTGTGAATTATTGTGAGTGTGTATGATTGAGTGTGTATGATTGAGTGTGAGTGAGAGTGTGAGCATGTGATTGAGTGTGTGTGTGTTTTTTGGCTGATATGTTTGTGTCTGTGGTGTAGGAGCGAGTGGCAGCCATTTTGTTTTTTCAGTTACTTGGATAGTGGTGGGCGGGCTGGATAGTGTGGGCAGGCCAACTCCCTGCATGATTTAAATCACTCCTCCATTGATTCCATTGAACAGTAACTCCTCCATACTTAACCCTTTGAGTGCCAGAGGGGTATGCAACGCATTGCTTTGCAATGCGTTGCGTACCCCTCTTGCACTCAAAGGGTTAAGTTATGGTAACATAGCAATATAACACACAGTGGCTCTTCAGTTGAGGCAGTGTAGCAATATGCTGAGGGAACAAATAGATAGTGGTGTTTGAGGCTTGCCCTCTGTAACATACAGCAAAGCATCTCTCTCCCTTTAAGGAGAAAGGGCGGGAAGCAGGAAGCAGGAAGTGGAGGAGTGACAGTTGAAAACAGACAGTTAGTGAGGTGACTGAAGATATGAACAGAGTTAATTAAAAGAGTTGCTATTAAGTTTATCCCTGACTTTGTATTTTATGGAAACATTACACCCTCGTACTGACACAGAGTGTATGGAGGGTTATAGTTATCTGTGGGAGGTGACACAGTGTGTATGGAGAGTTACAATTATCTGTGGGAGGTGAAATAGAGTGTATGGAGGATTACAAATATCTGTGGGAGGTGAAACAGTGTGTTTGTTGGGTCATGATCCTAAGTGAGAGTGTGTGTGGACCAGGAGAAGTTATTGATATCCCCTACTTCAGGAGCGAGTGGCAGCTATATTTTTTTTGTCAGTTGGATAGTGGTGGGTGGGCTGGAGGGGACGGGCCAACTCCCTGTATGATAAACATGCCCCCATTGAATCACCCAATGGGAACAGTAAAGTCCCCATTGAATCACCCAATAGGAGTTGTGTCTCCTAATGAGACATAAATTATGTAATGAGGCATTCTGTTCAATGTGTGTTTGTTTTCTGAGGAGACATAAATTATGTTCTGTGTGTGATGTACCATAAATTATGCAATGAGGCTTAGATAGATATATATATAACAGTCGGTAGAGGATTTTACACCTGGTGAGATATTAGATCTCTGCCCACTACAGTTTGTCCTCTATACCAGATGGCTTGACCTTCACTCAATCATACATTCAGAGGACAGGAGAAGATTGCATACATTATTTATTGGATCAGTAAGATGCTTGTACTTTTTGTAACTTTATATTTTGGGCCATATATGTGGACCTTCTCTGGTTGGACTTTTCATTAGTTGAATATATATAGTGATTCTATGTTTTTATCCATGTATTCTTTATATTTTAAATATGTATTTCTATTAAATTTACCCTAATCAGAGAGGAGAGCTTTCCTATTTTTTTATTGTACTTACTAGTTGAACAGCCCGTTACACGGGCCACAGTGTCACAGCCACCCGGTCGTGGGGCAGTTACGCGCAGTAGAGACTACCCGTGCCATGGCTGATACAGAGCTGAACGCTGCTTCAGAGCGCCCAGCTCTGTATCAGCTACGGCGTGGGCAGTCTCTACTGCGCATGACTGCAGCACGCGCAGCAGTGTCTACTGCGCATGTTGCGGCGTTACACACGATTTAGCGAATTATTGTATAGGATTTTTTAATTTCTATAGCACACAGAAACTATGGGAAGGAGCTATCTTTGCTTGTGCTTTTTTCTTTTTTATTATAGTATTCTATCAGATTTCTATGTTTGTATTATTTTCCTAATTAGTCATTTCTTATAAGGTACTTTATTTTGCGCCTGATATAACATTACCTCATTTATTGTAAATTATATAGGAGTTTAGAGTGATAACCTATTTATTGAAATTTGTCATTTGACACACATTACTAGTCTTAAATAAATATATTTATTATTTAGATTTTTTAAATTTATTTTTATGTATTTTATAACAAAAAATGTGCAAGGGTTTCCATGCCTATTCAAAATAGATATGTTGTGTAATTTTATTTTCTTAATAACTTTGAGATCACAATTTCACAAACACCTTAGCTCCATCTGTAAGACATTACATATACTGTCTGTACTGTTGTTACCTTTATGCCAGCTCTCAAACATAGCTTGAGAGGTGGGGTTCAAGAACAAGTACAAAAAAAAGGGAAAAAGTGTGTATCCCCAACAAATAGTTGTGAAATACCCACTAATTCCAACTGGCTGCACCTCTAAAACAGGAAGGCTAAAAAAATCTATATAAGCAATAATACAATTTGGCACTAATTGTACCTGTTGATACTTGATGTGTAACTCATCAAAGAAAAAGTATATACATGGTCCCACACCAAGCACAACCAGGTCTGCCAACAGGAAATATTTAAACTCACAATAAGCACAAGAACATAAAAAATAAATATATATCAATATCACATTATCCAAGTCCTCCTCTCCAGGTTATTAATGCTGTTAATCCCACTTCAGTTCTAGAATTCACTGCTGCACACCTCCCATGGGTTGGGCACCAACAAAAACTAAAACAAAAAGAAAACACAAAAAGCAGTGCAGGAGCTCTTCTAAGTGCTGTAGAAACTTTCAAAAGGAATCCTTCACCAACACCATGGTGATTCAAGCGTTACTCACATTCTCCAGAGGCGATAGCTTGCCTCTAAGTAAAATCGCATCCACTGGCTCTCACCCCAGTGTGGTGTAATCGTTCCTCAATCTACTTTATGCTCTCCTTTTTCTTTTTCACTCTGACAGGGATTAATAAAATATCTGTAGAAACTGCCACTCTAATAAAGGGCCAAATATTGCCCAATATATCTCTGGCAGTAACTCTTCATTCTATATTAACCCTATATCATCTGGAGAAATATTAAACCAGAGGCTAGATCAGGATATTATAGTATGGTATATATGTTGGGAATATCAGACCATGGGGGATTGGCGTGGTGGTGTAACGGTTTTTTCGACACTCAGACCAAAGGTTAAAATAAAACACAGTTTTAATGAGGTAAAATAAGGAACACTGCCCCTTAGGGCTAGAGTAGGTAATAGCATGTATCAGACAAGTATAGAGATGTAGTACAGGCCCAATATGGTTAGGAGCAATATAGCTTGAAATAGAAATCAACGGAGGTAAAAGGGTTAATGCCCAATACAAATAATCAGTCTCTGTTGTTGTGATTAGCCAATGCCCGGTGAATATAAACAGTGCAGGTAGTAGTGCAGATAGCAAGCACTTAGCAGTGCGACTGAACTGAATCACTACAAGATCAGCTTTTCTGTAATATGCCCAATTGTATAGCAAGAGCTGACTGGAGCTAGAGCCAATAGCACCCCTTAGGTGCGGTAGCGGAAGAGAAACACTGCAAGAGCAAATGGGACCGGAGCCAATAGCACCCCTGAGGTGCAGTAACAGAAGAGAGACACTGCAAGAGCAAATAGGACCGGAGCCAAGAGCACCCCTTAGGTGCGGTAACGGAAGAGACACTGCACAAGCGAATGTAACGTGAGCCAAATGCACTCCCTGGTGCGGTATGATAGTACAACACTGCAAGCAATAAGAGACCAGAGCCAAGACACCCTTCCAGTGCCGAAACGGAGCTACACACTGCAAGAGCTAACGGAATGCCCAATAGCACCACGCGGTGCAACGACTGCAAGGGTGTAAGGTGGAGGCACCGTAAATGGAGGTCACGATTGCTCTGCTAGTGTAAACGGATAGGCTCGGTAGTGGAGGCAACAAACTCAGCAAGTGTTAATAACGGGCTCAGAATCGGAGGCAACAAGCTTGGAAAGCGTACACGGACAGGCTCGGTAACAGAGGCAACAAGCTCAGCAAGTGTTCTCTGACAGGCTCAGTAATGGAGGCAACAAGCTCAGCAAGCGTTCTCGGACAGACTCGGTAAAGGAGGCAACAGGCACAGCAAGTGTATGGGCAGGCTCAGTAACAGAGGCAACAAGCTCTGCAGATGATAAGTAAGTCATCAGTCTGTACAGCACTGCAAGCACAGTTCAGAATGTCTCCAGGCAAAGAGATCAGAATCTCGCAGGAACACTGGAAGCAGTCACGGAGCAGGAACTTCAGCCAGAGCCGGGTCAATCACGGAGCAGGAACGTCAGCCAGAGCCGGGTCAATCATGGAGCAGGAACGTCAGTCAGAGCCAGGTCAATCACGGAGCAGGAACAACCAGAGTAGTCAAACGGGCAGAATCGGTACACAGGAACGCAGGAACACAGCAACGAATACACAGGTATGGGAACACCACGAAAGGGCACCTGACAGGTGCCATAGGCCCAGTATATGAAGGGACACCCTGGGCGGGCCAATCAAGCTCCACCAATGAGAGAGCACCACAGCAGAGAGTGACAAGGAATCACGGGAACCATGATAGGTGGGTTTGCGGGCCTGGTGTACTATGGCCGTTTCATTGATGATATCCTGATCATTTGGAATCGTGATAGGGGGGATATATCATCTTTTATAAATGTGATCCAGAATAATGACAAAGGAATTTCCTTCACTGTGAATATCCAAGATTTAACCATCGAGTTCTTGGATTTGTCATTGACGGGCAATATAGATCAGCCTATTATTAGTTCTATTCATAGAAAAGAAATAGCTAGTGATGAGCGAGCACCCCAATGCTCGGGTGTTCGGGTGCTCTGACCGAGCGCCCCCGGAGGCTCGAGTGCTCGGCCGAGCACCCGAGCCCCATTGAAGTCAATGGGAGGACTCGAGCACTACACCAGGCACCCCCTGCTCTGATGAGGGGAGGGTGCCTGGTCCATAGGAAAAGGGCAGAAAATGATGGAAACACCACAGAAATGGTTCAGGGACAGCATAGGGAGGATGTCTGGATGCATCTTGGACTCCAACATCACTGCTGGGAACGATCTTTCGCCCGTAGTACGCCATTTTTACAGACTGACCGTAAAACACACAAAAAGGCAGATAAAAACGACTTTAGGCGAAAAATTGTTACCAAACAGTATTTGCTGTATATTTACTTGTATATCATCTGCAAATTCTCCCAAAAATTTCCTTGATTTTTCTGAACTGAGGCCATGATTAAGAGGGAAACGTGCGCAGAGGCAAATTCTCCCAAAAATTTCCTTGATTTTTCTGAACTGAGGCCATGATTAAGAGGGAAACGTGCGCAAAGGCAAATTCTCCCAAAAATTTCCTCGATTTTTCTGAACTGAAGCCATGATTAAGAGGGAAACGTGCGCAGAGGCAAATTCTCCCAAAAATTTCCTTGATTTTTCTGAACTGAGGCCATGATTAAGAGGGAAACGTGCGCAAAGGCAAATTCTCCCAAAAATTTCCTCGATTTTTCTGAACTGGGGCCATGATTAAGAGGGAAACGTGCGCTGAGCCGACCATCCAAAACATTATGGGTGAGGGTCTGCTGCGGAGCTGACCATCCTAAACATTATATGCGAAGGCCCGCTAGTGAGCTGACGCTATAAAACATTATATGAGAGGGCCCGCTAGAGAGCTGACCCAATAAAACATTATATGAGAAGGCCCGCTGGTGAGCTGACCTATACAAAAATTGTCAAACAGGGCCCGCTGGTGAGCTGGCCCTATATAAAAATTATATCACAGGGCCCGCTGGTGAGCTGGCCCTATATAAAAATTATATCACTGGGCACGCTGGTGAGCTGGCCCTATATAAAAATTATATCACTGGGCATATGGAAGAGGAGGAGGAGGATGAGAAGATTAAGAGTCAACCATATACCCGTTTTTTGGGTGGAAGGGGTGAATAGGAGTATACAGAGTATTCCCATCATTGTAAATAACATATCTAAAGTGACTTTATGTTCACCCGGGGCTTTCCTCCAGTGGAGTGGAGAAGTCAGGGGAAATCCAGGCCTTGTTCATTTTTATAAGTGTCAACCTATCAGCATTTTCGGTGGAAAGGCGGATACGCTTATCTGTTATGATCCCACCAGCAGCACTAAATACCCGCTCAGACAGAACGCTGGCGGCAGGGCAGGCCAGCACCTCCAAGGCGTAGAGTGCCAGTTCATACCACGTGTCCAGCTTGGACACCCAGTAGTTGAAAGGCACAGAGGGATCATTGACGCTGACACGGTCTGCTACGTACTCCTTCACCATCTTCCAAAACTTTTCCCTCCTTGTGACACCAGGCTGCGCATCAGGGTGAGGGTGCTGGCGAGGTGTCATGAAGGTGTCCCACGCCTTGGAGAGTGTTGCCCTGCCTTTGTCGGAACTGCTGTGTGCTCCCCTTTTCTCCCCTTCTCTGTTGGCCAAGGTAGCACGTACTCTGCCGCCAGCGTTGTCAGATGGAAAATTTTGGAGCAATTTTTCAACAACAACCTTCTGGTATTGCACCATTTTGCTTGTCCTCTCCACCGGAGGAATGAGAGATGAGAAATTCTCTTTGTAGCGGGGGTCCAGAAGGGTGAACACCCAGTAATCCGTGTTGTCTAAAATGCGTATAACGCGTGGGTCACGGGAAAGGCAGCCTAACATAAAGTCAGCCATGTGTGCCAGAGTACCAACAGGCAAGATTTCGCTGTCCTCACCAGGAGGATGACTCTCAATCTCCTCATCCTCTTCCTCCTCTTCTGCCCACCCACGCTGAAGAGATGGAACTAAAGTTCCATGGCTACCCTCTGTAGCGGAGGCAACCGTGTCTTCCTCCTCCAATTGTCGCTGAGAAGACGAAGTGAGGGTGCTCTGGCTATCACCTTGTGTAAGCTCTTCCTCCCCCATTTCCACCTCTTCCACATGCAAAGCGTCGGTTTTAATTGTGAGCAGCGAGCGTTTCAGTAGACACAGAAGTGGGATGGTTACACTGATAATAGCGTTATCGCCGCTCACCATCTGTGTCGATTCCTCAAAATTGCGTAAAACCTCACAGAGGTCTGACATCCATTCCCACTCCTCACTTCTGATTAGAGGAAGTTGAACGGAGAGGCGACGACCGTGTAACAGCTGGTACTCCACTACTGCCCTCTGCTGCTCACAAAGCCGGGCCAACATGTGGAAGGTGGAGTTCCAGCGCGTGCTCACGTCACACAGCAGCCGGTGAGCTGGCAATTGGAAGCGCTGCTGCAGCTTCAACAGGCCGGCCGAAGCTGTTGATGACTTACGGAAATGTGCACACACGCGGCGCACCTTGGTCAAGAGATCATGCACATTGGGGTAGGTTTTTAGAAATCGCTGAACCACTAAATTAAATACATGCGCTAGGCATGGTACGTGTGTGAGCTTGCCGAGCTCCAAAGCCGCCACCAAGTTACGCCCATTATCACACACAACCATGCCTGGTTGCAGGTTGAGTGGCGAGAGCCACTGCTCGGTCTGGTGACTAATCCCCTGCAACAGCTCTGAGGCCGTGTGCTGTTTGTCCCCAAGGCAGATCAGCTTCAGCACGGCCTGTTGACGCTTCCCCACTGCAGTGCTACACTGCTTCCAGCTACCGGCTGATGGGTGAGTGGCGCTGCGCGCAGAGAATTCGGAGGTGGAAACGGAGGAGGAGGAGCCAATAACGTAGGTGCTGGCGGAAACCCTGATGGAGGTAGGGCCCGCAATCCTCGGCGTGGGTAGCACCTGTGCCATCCCAGGGTCCGAGTCGCTCCCAGCCTACACGACATTCACCCAGTGTGCCGTCAGGGAAATGTAGCATCCCTGGCCACAAGCACTTGTCCATGTGTCAGTCGTTAAGTGGACCTTCCCAGTAACTGCGTTGGTCAGGGCACGGGTGATGTTACGGGACACATGGTGGTGTAAGGCGGGGACGGCACACCGGGAAAAGTAGTGGCGGCTGGGGACTGCGTACCGAGTGACAGCTGCTGCCATCAGGCTGCGGAAGGACTCAGTCTCCACAAGCCTAAATGGCAGCATTTCGATGGCCAGTAATTTGGAAAGGTGTGAGGTTAGTGCTATGGCCTGTGGGTGGGTGGCTGGGTATTTTCGCTTGCGCTCAAATGCCTGGGGTAACGACATTTGGACGCTGCGCTGGGACAGGGAAGTGGATGTGGTCGCTGATGGTGCTTCAGATGGTACAGGTGCAGGGCGGGAGGTATGCGGGCCTGCGCCTTCGACAGGCGATTGGCCGGCACCGAAAACAGGGGAAGAGGAGGCAGTGGTGTGGCCTGCAGACACAGATGGGCGATCCAGGCGTTCCTCCCACTTATTACGGTGCTTGGATGCCATGTGTCGGATAATGCTGGTGGTGGTGAGGTTTCTAGTGTTCATGCCTCGGCTCATTCTGGTGTGGCACAGGTTGCAAACTACAATTCTTTTGTCGTCCGCACTTTCCTTAAAAAAACGCCATACCGCGGAACACCTACCCCTTGGCAAGGGAGATTTACGCAAGGGGGTGCTCCGTGGAACATTTGCGGGCCGGTTTGGTGCGGTCCGCCTTCTTTCTGTAGCCACACCACTGCCTCTTCCAGCCTGTTGCGGTGCTGCAGATGGCTCACCCTCAGGACTGCTGTCATCGCTCGGCTCTACACCTTCCCAGGTGGGGTCAGTCACCTCATCGTCCACCAAGTCCTCCTCCACTTCCTCACTCTGATCATCCTCCTCATGTCTTGATCCCACCACATACTTAGTCATTGACAACTGTATATCATCCTCCTCATCAAGGTCTTGAGACAGTAATAGTGGTTGATTTAATGGCAACTGTGTCTCATCATCATCATCATCCACTTCCTTTGACCTTAAATGCCGTTCACCTCTGTCATCTTCTTGTGATTGGGTACCCTCTAGAGGTTGTGAATCTGGGCACAAGATGTCATGTTCCTCTGCAAGCGTGCTTGGAGAGAGGTTCAAATTAAGGATTGGTGATGAGACGAGCTCCTCACTATATCCCAGTGTGGGATCACTTCTTTGACCAGATCCTCTATGGTGGGAGGAAGGATGATCAGAGTGAGGATTATGTTGACCAGACTCTTGGCTACTGAGAGTGGACTTGGTGGAAGACAGGGTGGTGCTTAACCGACTGGAAGCAGTATCAGCTGACATCCAACCGACCACCTGTTCGCAGTGGTCGGACCTCGAGAGTGATGTCCTGCGACGCCCTGTAAAATGAGACATGAAGCTAGGTATGGTGGATGTCTTTCTGTCTTGTGCTCTGGCACCAGGCGCAGTTTCTACGCGTCCTGACCCGCGCCCTGAACTATCAGGATCACGTCCACTTCCCCGTCCCTTTTTACCCGCCTTATTCATATTACACGGAATATGTGCTGCAAATCTGCAGTGAATGGAATATGTGACTTTGATATTTTTCAGTTTGAACACTTAACAGAATGTTTTCCTATTCTGAAACTGTGCACAGTAAACAGAATGTGCTTCTTAACTGCGGCTACGCACAGTGAATGGAATATGTGACTTTGATATTTTTCAGTTTGAACACTTAACAGAATGTTTTCCTATTCTGAAACTGTGCACAGTAAACAGAATTTGCTTCTTAACTGCGGCTACGCACAGTGAATGGAATATGTGACTTTGATATTTTTCAGTTTGAACACTTAACAGAATGTTTTCCTATTCTGAAACTGTGCACAGTAAACAGAATTTGCTTCTTAACTGCGGCTACGCACAGTGAATGGAATATGTGACTTTGATATTTTTCAGTTTGAACACTTAACAGAATGTTTTCCTATTCTGAAACTGTGCACAGTAAACAGAATTTGCTTCTTAACTGCGGCTACGCACAGTGAATGGAATATGTGACTTTGATATTTTTCAGTTTGAACACTTAACAGAATGTTTTCCTATTCTGAAACTGTGCACAGTAAACAGAATTTGCTTCTTAACTGCGGCTACGCACAGTGAATGGAATATGTGACTTTGATATTTTTCAGTTTGAACACTTAACAGAATGTTTTCCTATTCTGAAACTGTGCACAGTAAACAGAATTTGCTTCTTAACTGCGGCTACGCACAGTGAATGGAATATGTGACTTTGATATTTTTCAGTTTGAACACTTAACAGAATGTTTTCCTATTCTGAAACTGTGCACAGTAAACAGAATTTGCTTCTTAACTGCGGCTACGCACAGTGAATGGAATATGTGACTTTGATATTTTACAGTTTGAACACTTAACAGAATGTTTTCCTATTCTGAAACTGTGCACAGTAAACAGAATTTGCTTCTTAACTGCGGCTACGCACAGTGAATGGAATATGTGACTTTGATATTTTTCAGTTTGAACACTTAACAGAATGTTTTCCTATTCTGAAACTGTGCACAGTAAACAGAATTTGCTTCTTAACTGCGGCTACGCACAGTGAATGGAATATGTGACTTTGATATTTTTCAGTTTGAACACTTAACAGAATGTTTTCCTATTCTGAAACTGTGCACAGTAAACAGAATTTGCTTCTTAACTGCGGCTACGCACAGTGAATGGAATATGTGACTTTGATATTTTACAGTTTGAACACTTAACAGAATGTTTTCCTATTCTGAAACTGTGCACAGTAAACAGAATTTGCTTCTTAACTGCGGCTACGCACAGTGAATGGAATATGTGACTTTGATATTTTACAGTTTGAACACTTAACAGAATGTTTTCCTATTCTGAAACTGTGCACAGTAAACAGAATTTGCTTCTTAACTGCGGCTACGCACAGTGAATGGAATATGTGACTTTGATATTTTTCAGTTTGAACACTTAACAGAATGTTTTCCTGTTCTGAAACTGTGCACAGTAAACAGAATTTGCTTCTTAACTGCGGCTACGCACAGTGAATGGAATATGTGACTTTGATATTTTTCAGTTTGAACACTTAACAGAATGTTTTCCTATTCTGAAACTGTGCACAGTAAACAGAATTTGCTTCTTAACTGCGGCTACGCACAGTGAATGGAATATGTGACTTTGATATTTTACAGTTTGAACACTTAACAGAATGTTTTCCTATTCTGAAACTGTGCACAGTAAACAGAATTTGCTTCTTAACTGCGGCTACGCACAGTGAATGGAATATGTGACTTTGATATTTTTCAGTTTGAACACTTAACAGAATGTTTTCCTATTCTGAAACTGTGCACAGTAAACAGAATTTGCTTCTTAACTGCGGCTACGCACAGTGAATGGAATATGTGACTTTGATATTTTTCAGTTTGAACACTTAACAGAATGTTTTCCTATTCTGAAACTGTGCACAGTAAACAGAATTTGCTTCTTAACTGCGGCTACGCACAGTGAATGGAATATGTGACTTTGATATTTTACAGTTTGAACACTTAACAGAATGTTTTCCTATTCTGAAACTGTGCACAGTAAACAGAATTTGCTTCTTAACTGCGGCTACGCACAGTGAATGGAATATGTGACTTTGATATTTTACAGTTTGAACACTTAACAGAATGTTTTCCTATTCTGAAACTGTGCACAGTAAACAGAATTTGCTTCTTAACTGCGGCTACGCACAGTGAATGGAATATGTGACTTTGATATTTTTCAGTTTGAACACTTAACAGAATGTTTTCCTGTTCTGAAACTGTGCACAGTAAACAGAATTTGCTTCTTAACTGCGGCTACGCACAGTGAATGGAATATGTGACTTTGATATTTTTCAGTTTGAACACTTAACAGAATGTTTTCCTATTCTGAAACTGTGCACAGTAAACAGAATTTGCTTCTTAACTGCGGCTACGCACAGTGAATGGAATATGTGACTTTGATATTTTACAGTTTGAACACTTAACAGAATGTTTTCCTATTCTGAAACTGTGCACAGTAAACAGAATTTGCTTCTTAACTGCGGCTACGCACAGTGAATGGAATATGTGACTTTGATATTTTTCAGTTTGAACACTTAACAGAATGTTTTCCTATTCTGAAACTGTGCACAGTAAACAGAATTTGCTTCTTAACTGCGGCTACGCACAGTGAATGGAATATGTGACTTTGATATTTTTCAGTTTGAACACTTAACAGAATGTTTTCCTATTCTGAAACTGTGCACAGTAAACAGAATTTGCTTCTTAACTGCGGCTACGCACAGTGAATGGAATATGTGACTTTGATATTTTTCAGTTTGAACACTTAACAGAATGTTTTCCTATTCTGAAACTGTGCACAGTAAACAGAATTTGCTTCTTAACTGCGGCTACGCACAGTGAATGGAATATGTGACTTTGATATTTTTCAGTTTGAACACTTAACAGAATGTTTTCCAATTCTGAAACTGTGCACAGTAAACAGAATTTGCTTCTTAACTGCGGCTACGCACAGTGAATGGAATATGTGACTTTGATATTTTACAGTTTGAACACTTAACAGAATGTTTTCCTATTCTGAAACTGTGCACAGTAAACAGAATTTGCTTCTTAACTGCGGCTACGCACAGTGAATGGAATATGTGACTTTGATATTTTTCAGTTTGAACACTTAACAGAATGTTTTCCTATTCTGAAACTGTGCACAGTAAACAGAATTTGCTTCTTAACTGCGGCTACGCACAGTGAATGGAATATGTGACTTTGATATTTTACAGTTTGAACACTTAACAGAATGTTTTCCTATTCTGAAACTGTGCACAGTAAACAGAATTTGCTTCTTAAAGGGATAGTAATACTTAAAATGTAAAAAAAAATATGTTGTAGGGTTTATCCTCCTTAGTAAAACAAGAGTACTCCCACTGCTGAAAGGTGTTTCATTCAAAAGTTATTAATTTTCAAAGATTAATTTTTTAGGTGCAATATCACAGTGGCCTGAAATTGTACAGTGGCGCTGTTGCTACACGATCCTATGGAGAGCTCTGGTCAGTTGACCATAAATCTCCATAGGATGGTGTAGCAACAGCGCCACTGCACAATTTCAGGCCACTGTGATATTGCACCTAAAAAATTCAACTTTGAAAATTAATAACTTTTGAATGAAACACCTTTCAGCAGTGGGAGTGCCCTTGTTTTACTCAGGGGGATAAACTCTACAACATATATTTTTTACATTTTAAGTATTACTATCCCTTTAACTGCGGCTACGCACAGTGAATGGAATATGTGACTTTGATATTTTTCAGTTTGAACACTTAACAGAATGTTTTCCTATTCTGAAACTGTGCACAGTAAACAGAATTTGCTTCTTAACTGCGGCTACGCACAGTGAATGGAATATGTGACTTTGATATTTTTCAGTTTGAACACTTAACAGAATGTTTTCCTATTCTGAAACTGTGCACAGTAAACAGAATTTGCTTCTTAACTGCGGCTACGCACAGTGAATGGAATATGTGACTTTGATATTTTACAGTTTGAACACTTAACAGAATGTTTTCCTATTCTGAAACTTTGCACAGTACACAGAATTTGCTTCTTAATTGCGGCTACGCACAGTGAATGGAATATGTGACTTTGATATTTTACAGTTTGAACACTTAACAGAATATTTTCCTATCTGAAACTTTGCACAGTACACAGAATTTGCTTCTTAACTGCGGCTACGCACAGTGAATGGAATATGTGACTTTGATATTTTACAGTTTGAACACTTAACAGAATGTTTTCCTATTCTGAAACTTTGCACAGTACACAGAATTTGCTTCTTAACTGCGGCTACGCACAGTGAATGGAATATGTGACTTTGATATTTTACAGTTTGAACACTTAACAGAATGTTTTCCTATTCTGAAACTTTGCACAGTAAACAGAATGTGCTGCTAATCTGCAACTTTGCACACTAAACAGAATGTGCTCTAATCTGCAACTTTGCACACTAAAAAGAATGTGCTGCTAATCTGCAACTTTGCACACTGAACAGAATGTGCTCTAATCTGCAACTTTGCACACTAAACAGAATGTGCTGCTAATCTGCGGCTAGGCACAGTGAACAGAATATATGAAGATTTTATTTTTTTTTTCTCTGCCCCCCCACACAAAATAAACTGCTGCCCCCACACACAGTAGTCCTAAAAAGGACTTTTGGGTCTTTTTTTTTTTCAGAATTGCTTTTCTTCTCCCTACACTGACTTTCCCTTCCTATCCTCATCTCTCCCTGGCTAAGACTGAGCCGAACTCGCTGGTCAGGTGCTATACAGCACCCGACCACGGGTTCTGGCCAGCCAATCAGTGTAATGCCAGCAGCCAACATGGCTGCTGGCATTACACTGATGTCAGAGCCTCCATGCACGTTTATTGGCTGCGCAGCAGCCGCAAAACGTGCGGGGAGGAGACCCGAACATGGCGGGCGAGCACATGCGGTACTCGTACGAGTACCGCCATGTGCCGAGCAGAGCGATGCTCGAGCCGAACCGAGCTTCGGCCGAGCATGCTCGCTCAACACTAGAAATAGCCTCAAATCAGTACTTGAGGGCGGATAGTGGCCATTATGGGAAATGGTTGCAAAACATTCCATTTGGCCAGTATCACCGCCTCAGACAAAACTGCAGTGATACGCAGGATTTTATGGAAAAGGGGAATGAGTTAAAAAGTGTTTTTTTGGAGAAAGGTTATCATTTAGAGACTATTGAGGGGGCTTTCCAAAGAGCTATCAATTTGGATAGAAATAAACTGATTAAGATGGATAATAAAAGAAGATATAATAAGAATATACAGAATGGAAAAAATAGGGTAGGGGGATTAAGATTATAATTTCTAAGAATTGGAGAATATTACAACAAGATCCACTTTTGGAAAATGTTCTGAGTGAAAGACCACTAGTAACATTTAGACTTAATAAGACTATAAGGACACATATAGTACCCAGTAGACCTAAAGAAATAAATAGGATTAAAAGAGAGAAAAATAAAACACATATGGATATAAGGGATTTTTTTGGTAGGAGGGATGTAGATTATATAAATGCACCTTTAGAATTGTTAGGTAATTTTAAGTGTAATAACACTAGGTGTGCTACTTGTGCATTTATGAAACACGGGGATTTTGGGATATGGAACATAAAAAAATGTATCACTTAAGGCATTTTGTTAATTGTAGAAACCACAATGATATCTATACGTGCCTAGCAAGCCTATGCACGAACAGATATCCAGAAAGGGGCAGCACCTAACAGGAAAATCCCCAGATCACCCCAATCGCTAGAGATAGAAAACAAGAAACGGTAGTTGAAAAATAAACCACCCTACAAAATAATGTCTGTCATTAGTCTTTCATACACACGGATGTAAATGAAGATGGCAAGTTGATAGATGAAGAGATGAAATGGATGGGATGGAAAACAGTCACACACGCTTAGATTCTTGAACTCCAAACACTTTCCAATTTTTAGTTCCCAATATATTGCTGCCACATCTAGTGCGCTCCTTCTCCACACTGTTTTAAATCGATTCTGCAAAATAGGGTGCAACAAACAGGAACAAAATCTAAAAGCAGTGTTTATTCAAGAGACATAAAATACTCCCCCGCATTTATGCACTTACAAGATAAACTGTATGATACAACATCAAATCACATTCCTTTCCACAAGCGGCTCACAAGGCGGGCTCTGACACCCTGGAACTCCGGGACCTCCTAGAGCAACGAGCCCAACAGAACACGGTACCTCTGTTCAAGTCAGATTCCTCCGTTTAAGTCCTCGCTCTCTCCTCCGGTCCTTAATCGTCCCGATGTCAAAATTCTTCCCGTCACTGCCACAATGTAACTAAACAGTATAGTGTTGCCAAACACCAAACCAGCATCTCACAGATACACAAATACTCCCCACGCGTATCGCCGGTTTACTCCCGGGTTTTCTCAAGGGAACTAGTGGCCCCCTAGTGGGCCATCCTTATATAACCTCCCATTTACTTGCTGAATACAAATGAATCTTAACCCTCTCGGTGCCAAACCAAGAAAGGGGTCAAATATTCGCCTCCTCCGTTTTTTAACACCAAAAACGCCAAAACCCATTCTTTTACTTGTCATACTTTTACTTAATACCAGAAGGATCTTATCAGCATCTTTTTTTCTCAAAACAATAAACATCTTTCTTTCCTCCACAAATTCTATACAAAAAACTATCCAATCTTACATTAATCCAAAAACAGGAACATTATAATACCAGCTAAACATAAAAATCTAAAAAATATTTTTATAATTTGAGAGCATATTCCAAATACACCCTCAATATAAAACCATTTAAAACTCCTAAATAAAAGAAGCCAGATCTATATCCAGATTAAGACCCGCAGGAGACAGGCTACCCAACTGGTAAATCCAATAGGTTTCAAGCTGTCTCAGTTTTAATAGCCTATCTCCTCCCCGCCTATCAACCGGGACAAAATCAATAGCTGTAACCCACAATTCATCAGGATTTTTATTATGGATTTCTTTAAAATGCTTAGGTACACTATGATTCTCTACACCTAATTGTATATTCCTCAAGTGTTCTGTCACCCGGGTTTTTAACTTTCGTGATGTCCTCCCAACATATTGCAGACCACAACTGCATTCCAAAAGGTACACCACGAAAGTTGAATTGCAATTCAGGAAATATCTAATATCATATTTCTTACCAGTCTTATTTGAAATAAACATCTTTTTATCTTTGTATTTCTTTTCCCTATGGACCATCCTATCAAACAGATAATGTTTACATGTAGAGCATTCTTTCCTACCACACTTATACATTCCCAATGGTTTATTCATCAGGGAAAATTCACAACTCTGATCCTCTCCTCCTTGCTTATTCTCACATACTTTCCTTACAATATCACTTGGTGCTACTATGTCCTTAATAGACCTATTTCTCCTAAATGACACTCTTGGTTTCTCTCCTATGACTGGACCCAATACAGGGTCCTCTTTGAGAATATGCCAATGTTTATTAAGGATGTGTTGTATTTTCCCTGCGTCTTGACTATATTTTGTGGTAAAGTAAGGAATGTTCTCTGTACTCTCCTTTCCTTTCTGTTTATAGTTAATTACATCGCTCCTATTTAATTTTTGAACCTTTTCATAAGACTGTTTTAATAGATCTTTGTTAAATCCTTTTTGTAAAAACTTTTTCTTCATCACTTCTGCTTCATTTTCGAAATCCTTATCTCTACTACAATTTCTTTTAATCCTCTGAAATTGCCCCAGGGGGATATTATTCTTCCAATTCTTGTGATGACAACTTTTACATTTATGTTAATTGTGGCACTAATTTTGTTGTTTATTTAATTTATTGTGGTTGTGGGGCTATGTATGTGGGACGCACTACAAGAGAACTGAGGAAAAGAATAGGGGAACATAAGAGAAAAATTATAAAAAAAAAGAAATGGACCATGGAGTCCCTAAACACTTTGTTTCATGTGAAAGTGGGGTATATCCAATTTTAGGGTTATGGGAATTGATTGGGTTCCACCTCAAAATTATAGGTTTTGTAAACTATGTAGGCAGGAAACCTATTGGATATACACATTGGGGACATTAGTGAATAATAAGGGGTTAAATGAAGATTTAGACCTCCATTATATTTGATTTTTTTCTCTTTGTTCCCTCTATGAGTTCCTGGCTCTTGTTTTGGGAAGGACATTTATATTTTTTTTGTTTTGGTGATTATTCTCTCTGGATTGAGGAATATAAAAATGGTTCTTGTTTAATTATGCTGTATGGTGGGATTTCTAGCCTGGGATAATTGATTATCTCCCCACCGGATATATATAGTGGCATACACTGGCTGAGGGATGTTTTTAATAATCCATATACATATATATGGGAATTTTTGCTGGGGCATTAGTGTTTTGGTTTAGTAATTTTGGGTTACTGGGGAGGTTGGGGAGTGGGAATTTATATATTTATATTTTTATTTTATGCAGTTTGTGTACCACTGTATATATGCGGTAAATTACTGCTTCTCCTGAACTTGGTATGGAATGATTGGTTACTCGATAGGATGTGTGCCTGGATACGTGTTGTTGATGTCCTGTTACTATGGGCTTTTGGTCAATGTGGGATGATGTGGAAATTGGGACTAGCCTTTGATTTCTATGAGGTTTGTCCTCCATGGTTTGATGTGTCAGCCGTGGGTCCCGTGATGTGTGGACGTCACGGTCACGTGTAAGGGTACATCCGAGATCGAGTTATATTCACACAAGTGAGTCATGGGATGCAGGAAGTGAGGATAGCTGGAATGCACGCTAGTGTTGATGTATATTGAGTGGTTAAAAGATATCAGCTATATAAGCGGGGGTAATTTGGTAAGCTAATTGACCTTTGATATGTTTAAATGTTTGGGAATTTGGATGAAACATTTTCATGCAAGCCTCTGATGAAGTAGCGATACCGCTACGAAACGCGTTAGGCGAACATAGATATATTTTTTCCTGACATTTGTCAGGCATTGTTTATCTATTGATATTCTATTTGGATTTATTTTAATTATTTTAATTATTTTTAATAAATGTATTACTATAATATCCTGATCTAGCCTCTGGTTTAATATTCCTCCGGATGATATAGGGTTAATATAGAATGAAGAGTTACTGCCAGAGATATATTGGGCAATATTTGGCCCTTAGAATGGCAGTTTCTACAGATATTTTATTAATCCCTGTCGGAGTGAAAAAGAAAAAGGAGGGCATAAAGTAGATCGAAGAACGATTACACCACACTGGGGTGAGAGCCAGTGGATGCGATTTTACTTAGAGGCAAGCTATCGCCTCTGGAGAATGTGAGTAACGCTTGAATCACCACGGTGTTGGTGAAGGATTCCTTTTGAAAGTTTCTACTGCACTTACAAAAAACTCCTGCATCACTTTTTGTGTTTTCTTCTTGGGGTTCAAGAACAAGCTGTCATTAGTCTTGCAATTTTCAGTTTAAGGTACTACTTTTGGATGATTTGTAGGGATTGGCAAAACTTCTAGAAACAAATATCGTGACAAGCACCCATCACAAAGATAAAGTGTCTTGTTCTGTGGCATGGTTGCTTCTCAATGGTGCTACAATCACATTTTTCACTCACATGCTATTGCAGAGAGGAAACTTCAATACAGAGAGAGAAAGAGAGAGAGAAAGTGAAGAGAGAGAGGTAGAGAGCGAGGGAGGAGAGAGAGAGAGAAGTTAGCAAGAGGAGAGAGAGAGGATACAGAAGAGAGAGAGGAGAGAAAGAGAGAGATCCTGATTGAAAACCACAGATCTATATGCTACATGCAAAAATATATGCTGCATGAAAAAATGGTATTTATTAGGATCTGGGGTATATGTTATACAAACATTAAAGGGATAGTATTACTTAAAATGTAAAAAAAAATATGTTGTAGGGTTTATCTCCATGAATAAAACAAGAGTGCTCCCACTGCTGAGAGATATTTTATTAAAAAACTAGTGTAAGAGCCTGTGTACACGGGCCAAGGTCCAGGTAATGTTAACCCTTTGAGTGCCAGAGGGGTACCCAACTCATTGCTTTGCAATGCTTTGTGTACCCCTCTGGCACTCAAAGGTTAAAAGGCCGCTACCTCACTGCTCCACGCAATGCAGTCTTGCATCACCTCACTCACGCAAAGTAATCATGCGCAGTAGAGACTGCCGAATGCGCACAGTCTCTACTGCGCATGACTGCTTCAGACAAACATCCTAGAAATTATTATATAGGATTATAAAATCTCAAACTTGAATTTTTTAGGTGTAATATCACAGTGGCCTGAACATTTACAGTGGCATTGTTGCTACACCATCCTATGGACTGCTCTGGTCTTTAGAACATAAATCTACATAGGATGGTGTAGCAACAGTGCCACTGTAAATTTTCAGGCCATTGTGATATTGCACCTAAAACATTCAAGTTTGAGCTGTTATTTTTTAATAAAATATCTCTCAGCAGTGGGAGTATCCTTGTTTTACTCAGGGGAATAAATTCTACAACATATATTTTTTACATTTTAAGTATTACTATCCCTTTAAATGCTTCTGCCAAAGATAACTTAAAATATGTGTTCAGTAGGGATGGGTGAAAAATATTGCCTCAAACTGAAATCGGCGAATAATGGCACTTCCCACATTGCAAATAATTTCCCGCAAAAAGTGCAAGTTTTCTGCTTTTCTCGCCTAGCTCATACCATTGAAATCAACGGGAACATAGAATTTACACATATCACATAGCAACTATTATTTTATTTGCCAAAGGCATAGTATAAAAGGTACACAAGGTTTCCTGAGTTGGTGGAGTATGGAGAAAGAATCAGTTGAACAGGGAATTTTTTGGGGGGTTGTTTACTGGGATTGGGGGTGCAGTTAAAAAAAATCCTAAATACAATTAAAAAACCCATAAGAAACTGGGTATGAGGAGGGTGCCTGTGTTGGTGGGTGGAGTCTGTGGAATGTATCAGTTGAAGAGGGAATTTCTTGACTGGTATTGGGGAGGACAGTTAATAAATAAAAATAAATCAATAAAATAAAATAAGAAATTTGTATGTAAAGTGATAGAGACAGGAACCCCTAACATAAGCTGCCACTGGGGTGGACTGATACTTGACTTGATAGACTATTTTGTAGTGGATGATTGGTTAGATTTGTTATTAGAGGCCCAAGCCCTGAGGAAACATTGATTTGTAGGACTTAAGCTTGTTTGGCACAAGCCCTAAGGGAACAGTGATTTGTAGGACTTAGGCTTATTAGAAACAAACCCCCAAAAATTGTTTATTCTTTTTTTTTGTAGGTCTATGGTTTTTGTTTTTTTTGTATATTTTCAAAGCACAAGACCTGAGAAAAAAATGCCCTACTGGCCTAGTGCCAGTAGGTCATATTGGCCAGTGGTCACTGGCCATTGTCAAATGTCTTCCTGAGTCCGTAATTGCGGAATTTGCAACTGCTGTTCTTGCTGCTTCTGCTGAGTTGTTTCAGCAGCATCATGATTAGGCAGCTGAAAGAGGAATGGGATCAACAATAGCAGTAACATGGGTGATGAATGATGATGATTCCACTTGCCACATCTAGCTACAGTGATGCACCTGAGGCAGTAGCAGCACAATAAGTAACCCCCAGTCTATGTGGAGAAAAGAAGAAGCTGGACAATAATTCTTCTCCATCTGCCCCTCCTCCAAAATCATTTGTGTTGTTAATATAATAGAATATGTTCCCTTGCGAGCAGGAACTGTGCCTCTCATCAGCAACTGCAATGTACACAGTGTGTGATAAATAAAATCTGGGGTCACAACTGTATCCAAACATCATGACACCAGAAATACGCCCACTGCCACTATACCCCTTGTCTAGAACCTGCTAAGGGCACATGACAACTTACTGGCAGTTTAATAGTAATGATGAACCCTCTCTGCCAGCATCTTAGAATATTCTGCTGGATGGAATCTCCTCAGATGCTGCTTGATGCCATGTATGGTCAGTGCACCACACAATGTGCAATGGATGAAGACGAACTGCCATATCCTAACATCAACAGAGTGGCTATCATTTGGAGGGAAAGGTAATGATGAATGAGGTGGTTTCGCCGAAGATGTAGTTACCTTATAGGAAGAAGGTGATGGTGATGGCAAGCTAGTTGTTTCACTCATCATGGAAATTCCAGTCTCTGCCTGGGTTTCTCTATTCTCCCTCCTCTTTGATCTCTGCCTCACCTCTTGTTGCCTTTCTGGAGAGTCAGGGGGTACTGCAACAGTGGTGCTTGATTTCTGTGGTGGGTGTTTGGCTATAACATGTTTGACATAAATGTTATGGTGCCTGTTTTTCATGTGTGTTATCAGGGTGGTTATACCAAGGTGTGTTCCTATCACGGTGCCCATGTTATTGCTGGTGACATTATGACTGTGCTTCTTCCTAATACATTTTATTGGCTAACGTGGTCTTGCTCCACCCAGTGGTAACCCTTAAATACTGAACCCTGTCACTTTAGCAGGGCCCTTTTGTGGTGTTTCCGTTGCTAAGTGCTTGCTCCAGTATTTGTGTGTTTCCTGTGTATAACCTGGACCTCCTGACTACTCTGCCTGTATCGTTCCTGCTCTGTGTACCGACCCAGATTGGCCGACGTTCCTGCTCTGTGTACCGACCTGGCCTGGCTGACATTCCTGCTTTGTGTACCGACCCGGCCTGGCTGACGTTCCTGCTCTGTATATCGACCCGGTCCTGCTTACTGCTCCATCCAGTATCCGGTTGAGTGCATACTCCGGTTTCTCTCTGTCCACGGACAGATCCTCTTTTGCCTCCGTTGCTGCTCCGGCAGCCTGTTACTGTGACCCATTCAGTATTGTGCCTCATGATATGACACCCGGTGTTGTAGCATCCTTCGGTAGCACCATGGTACACTTGACCTATACTGCTCTAGCTGAGGTTGGTCTTTCCTGGGTGCCTCAGGCTTTCTCCATACTGGTAGTCCACTCTAGGTCTGAGCATTTGTGAACCCCTTTTGTGGGTTGGTGCCTAGCACATTGGGTACAGTCATTGCAGTCGCTGATTGGCGTTACTCCGTGCCTCTGTGGCAGTCCTCCTTTGGCAGCTCCGATAATCTACCATTTGTCGAGGTCCTTCGTTGCTGTCGCTGACTTGGTCGCCATTGTGTCACTCTCTGCGTAGAGAGTGTACTAAGGGCCATTGTACTATTAGGGCCTGCCTGTCCTCCCGGTCTAATAGTAATCACACCAACCACACCTCGTTTGGATTCACACAAACTGTACCTGATCTGTGTCAGTATTGTATTGTATATATTATATACTGGACCTGTGTGGGTACTAATAACTGTAACATGACCTGTGTCAGTATTGTATTGTATATACACTGGACCTGTGTGGGTATTTTGTACTGATACCTGTCCTGTGTCAGTAGTGTACTGTCAGCATACATACTGGACCTGCGAGGGTTATTCTATTACTGTGGTTCTTCAATAAAATTGCATTTTACCTAAACCTTCCATGTCTGAGTGTTCAGAAAACTGTTACAGTTCCCTCCTTTCCTCTTCTCACTGACTTGTCACAAATTGTGCACAGTGCCGCTGATGATGACTGCACTGTGCCTGCCCCAAGAGAAAAATAGTCCCACACCCATGACTTCAGGGGATATGGAGAAGGAAAAGGTGGAGAAGAATGGCCTCCATATTCCTCTTCACTGTTTGTAGCAGTGGGTAATGTTGCTGCCTGTCACAATTAGCATCATCTTCTCCTTCCTCCTCCTGAGTAGTACAAGACACACTAGCAGCAGGTTCAGCACTTGGGGTAGCAGGTTCAACACTGGCAGCGGGCATAACACTTGTGGCAGTAGTGGCAGCACGTCTGATAGCAGGCACAGTATTGGCAGCAGGTTCAGCACTGGCAGCAGGTACAGAACTGGTGGCAACAGGGGCAGCACTGGCAGCAGGCACAGCACTGGTGGGAGCAGGGGCAGCACGTCTGACAGCAGGCACAGCACTAGTGGCAGCAAGTCTGGCAGCAGGCACAGGCAGCTGACCTGTTCTGCTCTTACTAGTACTATCCTTTTCTTCCTCCCTTCCAATTAAATTCCCCAAGACCCCTAGGGGTGATTTAGGGGGACTGAACAGCATTGGTTCAGTAGTGCTCACTTCCTCCTCAGACTCAGTGGACACTATTTTTTACTATTTTTAAACCTGCTCATAGTGATAACAGTCACTATAAGCCTCTCCTGTATCAATTTTCAAAACAAATAACAGCAGAACAGGACAGCACATCTACCTGCTTCTATTGTGTTTCATGTCCGTAAATACATTACTTTTTATAGCAAAAAAGGTGAAAACCACATAAATTAATGGGCAGAAACTTTCTAGCCATTGAAAAATAGGCAGAGAATTTTGGCCAATGGGCAAAAACCGCAAAGATTTTAATTGCTGTTTTAGAAGAGGACTTTCCTGCAAAAAAGCAGACAATAACGTGTTGTTCACGGGATTTCTCGTGGGTAACACGGAAACAACTTGTGCCTACCCCAAGTATTCATATACTCCATACACATTTTTATTGCATTTTGGCTCAAATAATATGCTTGCAGTGAACAGATCCCATCCATACATTTTAGCGATCAAGGCAACCTAACTAATATGCATAAAGACAGCATGTCTCATACATAAAACACAGCAGGTAGTGGAGACTAGACAATAGGTATGAGTGGATAAATACATATTATAATTTAATCCACCACTGCCAAAATATATAGATCCCATATATGCTATTTATGGTAAATGAAGCCCCTTTTTGCTCTGAGGTTGTAAACACTGCTCTGCAATATGCTGCAGGTGATTCATACAATAGAGGGGTGAAAAGAAAGTTATTATGATTTTTTTTGGTGGGTGTAGAGGATAATGATTATATTTTTATTGTCATTAACACCTCTTTGCCATTAGAAAACATTGAGACCCCCCTGACATCTCTAGAATTAATGGAATGGACAGAATAGTGTATGTGTTTGGGGGTGATTGTTATCATTATCTCCTCTGTTGCCAAACAGCTGCAGTGCATTGCAGTGCAGAGCTTTATGACACTGGAGGGGTTAATAGATAGTATAGTAGATTGTGGGTTTCATGTTTATATGTTAATGCTATTATTGCAATTTAATCCATGCCATGCTACCACATCAGATCATACTGCAATGCTTTGAGATGGAGGAGTTAAGGGGTAATATAGTAAATGTACAGGAGGCTGATGTAAATACCCCAGTGACCACATGACATTTGATTTAACCTTCCCTCAGGCTCTCACAAAAGTAATGGTAATTTTAAAGCATTCCTTCATTTTTTCTGCAATGCTCATTGTGTCAGATAAATTACTAAGATAAATGATGTGCTGCTTAAACCCCTGAGTACCAGAGGAGTAGGCAACGCATTGCCTTGCAATGCATTGCTAACCCCTCTGGCACTCAAAGGTTTAATAAATCTTTTATAAAGCTTGACCTGTGATGAAATCATCAGCATCCAAATAATATAAAATAGCTTCAGAGATGCTGATGTACCAAGAAACTGGAGTAAATATGGGGCAAATCAACTTTACCATAGAGGGCAAATAATGAATCTGTTTGATTTAAATTGGGTTTTAGTCCACTTAAATGCAGTGGAGACATCAGTATAATTCTAGTAATTAGCATCCCTATTTAAATCAATGGGAATTTGCTGAATTTTTATTTTTTCATCTATAGCACAGTTGGTCTGCTCTGTAACTGTACAGATTTCTTAGTACATTAGCCTCAGGGGAATGGTCATCCACCAGTGCAGCTCATTTCTTAGTCTTATACACTATTATAGAAATCATGCAGTCGCATCTTTATTTTATTTAGAAAATGCTTTACCACAAAAATACATTTAGATTTCTTTCATTTTCAAGTATGTCCTGGAGTGCTTTTACAAAAGAAGTTACATATTTACAGAAGAGAGAGAAAAAATATAAAAAATATATACAGTTACATATTATTTTTAGATACAAAGAAACAGTTATTTTTAGGGATTTTAGACTAGGAGAAGCTCTGATTGTTTCAAGCTTTTGGAGGTCTTATGGAGAAGGCAGATTGACTAGTTTATTTCTTGTAGTGTGGTATACTCAGCGAGTTGGAACAGAGGTTATATCTAGTATGGAGAGCTGTTGTGAGCACACTGCTCAGGTAGTCTAGTAGCTTTCTAGAGAAGTGGTTGTAAACTAGGCACAAAAGGTGAAGGGCACATCTAGATTCACATCAGGATCTGTTTGAGAGAATATGATCTTTTTAGCGCATAAGTCTTACACACTCCATTGCATTAACTTTAAGGAGAGCAAGCCCTGAACGACATACCTAATACATGTGAAGGAGAAAGACATTTTACTGGGATTTCTTCTGTCTTGCTAGCAGGGCTGGTGCAAGGATTTTTTCCACCCTAGGCAAATCCTAATTTTGCCACCCCTTGGCTCAGCCCCTTGTGTCCTACCCCTTTATGCCTGCCCTGTGTGTGTGTATAAGTGTCAGTGTGTTTGTGTGTTCCCTATATGTGTATAATTGTCAGTTTGTGTGTGTTCTCTATATGTACATAAGTGTGTCAGTATGTGTTCCCTGTATGTATATAAGTGTGTCGGTGTGTGTGAGTCTCTGTAAGGATATCAGTGTGTAAGTATGTGTGTGCTTCTCTATATGCGTATCAGTGCGACAGTGTATGTTCTCTATATGGGACTCTCCCCCTTTGACTCTCCCCCCTCTTGAATGTTCACCCCCCTTTGACTCTCTCTCTTCCCCATCTGACTCTTGATCCCCTCTTGACTGTTGATCCCCCTTTGACTCTCTCTCTCCCCCGTCTGACTCTTGATCCCCCTCTTGACTGTTGATCCCCCCTTTGACACTTTCTTCCCCTGTCTGACTCTTTATCCCCTCTTGATCCCTTTCCACTTACTTTTCCCGATGCACATCTCCTCTCTCTCTCTCGAGAATAAATATTGACCAGTGCTTTCCACTGCACGTCTCTCTCTCCAAGTGAGTACGTTTCAGTGCCCTCCCTTAGCTGGCTATTTTTTTAATGTAGCATAGAGATGCCCGTTTCTCTCTCCCCCTCCGCTCCTTCAATCCTGGTCCAAGATTGAAAGAGCGGAGGGGGAGAGAGAGAAACGAACAACGCTGTGCTACATTAAAAATATAGCCAGCCAAGGGAGGGCACCGAAAAGTACTTTTTTTCTGAGACGGGCAGGCTAACATTTTCTGGGCTCCCCCACCCGCTATTCCACTGAGTGGTGGTGAGTGGGTGGGGGCCCTGATGTACCCCCAGAGAATGTGCGCCCTAGGACGGTGCCTACCTCGCCTATAGGTGGCGCCGGCCCTGCTTGCTAGTACCTATTGAGAAACAAAGTGTAAAGGAACGGAACATACATTTCCACACTGTTCTCTTCTTGATGCAAATGGTGTAAAAAGGAACATTTTAGACATAGCTAAATAAACAGGAGTTAGGTAGTTACAGCACCATGACATTTCAGCTCCTGTTTTAATGCAGTATAATAGTCGTATAATGCTTCTACCATGCCTTAAACAATTTAAATGTGTTTATACTTTAATTGTACCTGAATTTGACTTGAAAAAGCATATTTTGTTTCATTTCTGTATGTGCACAAATGTAAATCTAGTGCCTTATTCAGACACTCTGGGTTTACATGAGAAAATGTAACTATAGCTGTATATAAACACTGTAAACATATAACACTACAATACATATGATTGAACTGGATATGATTGAACTGGATACATTAAACCTGAGTTGACTAAAACTCCATACACATTTCAAGCTGCTAAAATATAAAAAATATAACTTTTTCCTGATACACAAAACATTTTTAGAATTGAAATGGCAAATGATTAGTAAGTAAGTAAATGTGGAAAGAATAAGGGGCTATATATTTTAGAGATCCTGGCTGGCTAATATTTTGCCATATTGAAAGCACTGCCAGTGAGCATTCAGCCTGTCCTTTCTGCCATCCTTTTGGACAGTTCAATTTTCAGCCCTTATGAGTTTCTAAACGATGACTAATGTACTAAGGCAGAGTGCTAGAAGCTGTGAGTGATTAATTTGCACCCTGCAAGGACAGGCTTCCTGCTGCAGCTACCAGCAAGAAATGGGAAAACAGAGATTGATAGGTTGAAGAGATTCTGGATAATAAGGTGCGATATACATACTTTATGCACTGTTGATAGTTCAAAACAAAGATAGATAAAGAGGTTATCAAATAACATATGTTGTTAATGGCAATGTCTTGATTTAACCCCTCTCAGGAAAAAAGAGGACAACAATATTAAAAACAACCTTTTCAAACACATATCATGAAAGGGTTCAAATTAAAAATTGTATTAGTAATAGTGTTTACATATAATTAGAACTTTCTGCAGCAGCAAAGTACTCAGAACAAAACATGGTCTTCCATCTTCCTGCAGATTTCCTGCATTTAGTCCCTTTATAGTGATCTCCTCAGTACAGCAAATGAACGTGTGTGTGTGTGTGTGTAAGTATGGGGTGTTATTAAGTATGTATGGTGTATCGTGCTATCAGTGGAGAAAATAGCAGAAATATGATATGAGAAAGCTGAAACTCACATTGGAAACAGCAGAATTCAGCATGCAAACACATTGCTTTGCTTCAGCTTTCCCTTGCAGGAATTTCCACATAAGGGAGAAATATAGCTCCTTCATCATGGAAAATCTCATGAATAGAAAAAGTAAATGTTTGCACATCCCTGCATATGCCTTATGTGGGCCTTATGTTCAAAAGAAATGTGAAGCAAGTCTGGTGCCTCTCAAACTGCACTATATTGGAGAAAAAAAAATCCACTAAATCCCACTGATAGCACATTAAGGGGTTACAATAATTTAAATCCAGTGTTTTAATTTCAACCCTATTTCATTTTTCTTTTGTACATAAGGTCCTACATTAAGATTACGTTTCAAACTATACATTTTTACATCTCATATCACCTTGATGATTCCAGTCCCATTTAGCAGCCTAATCCTGATGCTCAGAAGACTCGGCAATAGGGATGGTTAACATTCTTACCTCAAAATCAAAATAGGGGAAAAATGGCACTTCCTACAGAGCAGGACATTTTTAGTGAAAAGTGTCAATTTTCCTCTTTTTTCACGCCAAGCTGATTTAATTGATATCAATGGTAAGACTGAATCCATCCCCCACCCACACACACATATAAACACATGGCGAGTTTTTCTTCCTTTTTTTTTATCCCACAAGGACAATATAAAAGGGATTTCAGGTTCCCATAACATGTTATTCTGTTTTGTGAGCGATACAGAGAGATTACCATATTTTTGAACTATAGAAGACATGCAAATAAAGTAAAATTGGAGTGCAGTTTAGGGAGTCTTACATGCAAACAATTTGTTCTCTGTTTTTGGGGTGTCTGTGGGCACTTTAGTGTGAGTGTGAAAGGAAAATCTACCAAATTAAGCCAAAATCTTGGTTAACTGAGACAAGAAACTATGATCCAACTTCCTTCCTGATCTGGCTGTTATCGCTGTGTTAGAGGAGTCTTGAGTGTATAGAAGGATCAAGGAGATTTACTTAAACATATAAAGATATTGTGTGACTGATAAGAGATAGGCAACTGTGATCCAAGTACCTTTTCACTGGTGTCCTCTGTGTTAGAGGAGTCTGGGGGTGTACAAAGGGAGCAAAGGAGACTTACCGCAAATACCTTGTAACTGAGAAGACACAGGAATCCTGTAAACCAAGTACCTACCTGAGCCTGCTGATTCACTGTCATTGACTGAGACTTTCTAAAGGAATATTTAGCAGACTGACACTCAGTAGACAGACACATTCAGCTGACACTGACTCCTTCAACTGTTAGAAGAAGAGGGACCAGAATATTAAGTAAGGTCTATCATCATCACCTGTACTGAAAAAAAAAATCTGCAATGATATTGGGAGAGAGCGAAAGCAGCAGCTGAAATCCTCTTGACCATAACTAAAGGCAAAGAGGAGAAGTTGCACAGGGAGTGTGGTTTTATTTTGTAGTTGATGTTTTATTTTTGTGGCAGTGATACAGTTAATAAAAAATAAAATTAAAAAAGGTTAAAAAAAAAGAAAAAGCTAAAAATAGTTTGATGGATGGGCAACAGAGACAGGGACCCTGATGTGAGCTGTCACTGAGGCCAACAGACACTAAAGAAGAGAGAATATTTTGTATAGGGCAAGACATTTTAATAATGGCCTGCAAAGGCTAGGGCAGAGTGAAGGTGAAGTGGTAGTTCAAAAACTGATTGCAGCCATGGTTGCTTCATCAAGTGCAATAAATGATGATGATAATCGTTTTTCTCCTGTCACATTACACCACAGCCACCAGTAATATTAATAAACTATCTAAGAACACTGAAGTCTGTGAGTTGCATTCTAGTGTCCATGGCATAATCAAACAAGGTGTAGCAGTTCAAGTAACTACTGCATTTGACAGTGAGGAAAACAAGTACAACAACTGTCCTGAAAGTAATTTAGCAAATGTTGAGAAAATCCCTGTAAGGGGAAAAGAAGAAAGACATTGTTTGAGATTTCTAAAAACATAGAGGAATATTAATGTATTGGGGAAGAAGCGACATGGGATGCTGAGGATGACCTAATTACTGATGATGTTGGCATGTAGACTGACTCACAAGTAGATATCTTCGATTTCATGGATAAGTACATTTAGTTTTTTGCCTCTCCATCATTTATATAATTCATTTGCAACTTTTATTTAGTTGTTATTGTTCTCTTCCGATTCATCTTTGCCGTAGGAGATCAGGATTTGAACATCTTCATATCTTTAGTGAGAATTTGACATTTCACTTCTTGTATCCATTTATACATCAGTGGTGGTTTTTCACACTATTCTATTGTCAGCTGTGCCTTGCACATTTGAATAGGTATCATATTATTATTATTATTATTATTATTATTATTATTCTACTGACATTGAATAGTGGTGTCTCATTTTAGCTATTCTACCGGGTGTATTTCTAATGTATGAGATGAGGATCACACTCCATGTTGTTTTTAACTGATTTTATATATGTATATCTGTCCTAATTTTGTATTTTTGCAAAAATAAAGATATATTTTGTATGATTAACAAATTTCTCTGATCTGAGTGTCACTCCTAAAGAACCTCTTAGTGTGGGGGTTGGTCCTCTTTAGACTTTCCTATCTAGTTCTTTAGACAGTCAGTTTTTGAGTCCTGAGAGCACCCCATTATTTATATGGTGGATCAGGGCTTTGAGACCAGTGCTTGCCACACTCTTATAGTATATGAGTAACCAGCATCAACAAAGGTTATCAGGATCGACAACCATGCCTCTACTGCTGTTGGAAGTGAAGCATCTTTGAAATCTAGTAGTAGTACAATTGCAGCAACATCTAGCCTCGGCAGTAGTAATCCCTCGGCAATGAGAAATACACTCTTGCTACTTTACTGGATCAAAAGCATCTCTCTGAGGAATCAGATTCTGTCAAAGAATATAAAGATATGTTATAGATCAAATGGAGGGTTACATTGCGGAGGATTAGAGAGCAAAAATTAGGACAAAAAAACTATTAGAATTCATAGTTAAAGAGAAGTCAGCAAACATTATTCATACCAGCAGCAGCAGTAACAACATCAACAAGAACATCCCAACATATTTCTGAACATGTCATAATCCACATAGAAAGAAATTAATGTGTCTCAGGGGTAGAAATCTAGACTTTGTGGTGGTGGTGCTATTGGTGGCACAGCTCTATGGGACTTTCTCCCAGAGTATGGGTTGGTAACTGATACACACAACAACCGTTTAGCTCCTACGAGTGGTCCCACTGCATGTTAGATAGTTACAGCATACTTTCAGGATATCTGTGTTCTAGGCAGAAATGATTACTCCATTCACTACTGGTAAATAAAATAGTGTGTGTGTGGCCAGCCCCGACCCTTACTGCCGTGGAAACCTTTAGTTGCCCACTAGCAACTGTGCAGCCTCAACAGCATTTCAGTTCAGCTGGTTATATAGTAAAAGACCCTAGAACACAGATATCAAGCAGCAGTGTTGGTAGACTGTCAGTTATAAAAATTAACCGGCATTTAAAATAATCTCAGTATCATGTAGTAGAAATTGATAAAACCACACATGATAGGGACATCCACGGCACATGTACTGTTAACAACAGCACTGATGAAGAGAGCGGGTGACTTGAAGGGTTCATACCATCTACCACTGTTGGAACCACTGGTATGAACATTGATATATGTTTGACAAAAATCTGAAACAATGTAATGCAAATAATGGGTCTAGAATTCTGCCCTATGAATAATGATGATATATATACCTTCACACCACACCAGTCCACTACTACCATACACATCTGCCACATTTAGTGTACGTTGTAACCTTATTTTTGTTTTTAATTATCTATTTAAAAATAATTGTTAGTAAGCATAGCAGCAGGCTTAGAGAAAGAAAAGCCTGAAAAATATTTGTTTTGCAGACTTACAAAAAGTTCAACATTCAAAGTCTACAGTTGAAAAAATTGATTGCGGGCTTAACCAAGGCTAGCAAGATTGTAAGTGTATATGACTGTAAGCGTGTGCATGACTGTATATGTGTGTTTGACTGTGTGTCTCACAAAGATTGTGTGTGACTGTATATGTGTGTTTCTATGTGTGTGTGTGATTGCCACTACATGGGCAACACCTTGCTTCATTAGCTGGTAGTTTGAATAAAATTCCTCCTATAATTCCCTAAACCATCTAAGTACCTAGAATTTTTGTTAGTAAACTTGATAATGGTCAATGGAGCTGCCTGACTAAACCAAGTAGTGCAATTAGGGGAAAATAAACTGCACCATAGGGACAAATAAAAATGTACATTGGTTTATATTGGGCTATAACCTTTTAAGTGCTGGGAATTTGGATAATTTTTCTGGCGCGGAGGCAACAGGTATTGTTTCAATAATTAGGTATGATTCCTGTGGGTACATTTCTAGCTATATAAGGAAAACTATAATATATATTGTTTGTTTTTTTTCTAAACAAATTCAGATTGTTTATGGTGCATCATGCAACAAGCTATGGTGCCATAAATATAAAAACATTTAAAAAATGTATTTTGCTAATATTGTACACTACATTAAAATATGTATCCACCAAGTAAAATGATACCTAGGCATATTTTTACCTTCATGCATGGCCTGCTCAGACCCATAATTAACAGGAGTGAAAAGAGGTATTTTCAACTTTATGAGCTAAAATATGCATTCCATTGTTGCATGTTAAACCTACCCTAAAACATCTAAATAACTGCATAAAAGCAGATGTTTCCTAAAAGTATGCTAACTTATAAATCAGCAAGTGGCTGAAGTTTATTCCTACATGAAACTGTGCATCAAGAAAATTGTGTTTAAAAATAATTGTTTTCAGAAAGGTTTTAGAAATCAGCATAACAAACAAACAAGCATGAAATATGAATATTACACATATAGTAGATGAGAGTTGGTATGCATATTTATCTGTATAACATGCCTGAGGAAGAGACCTAAGAAGTCTTGAAAGCTTGCATTTTAAATCTGTTTAGTTAGCCAATAAAGGAATCAACTTTACAAAAAAATTTTGCATCCTGTATCAGGATCATATATTCTCCTACACTGATACCTAATATGTATGTCCATCTCTGGGGCCCCAACTTGGTTAAAGCATGTGACAGAATTTCATTTGACATCATGGAGATAGTCAAAATACACTAAACATAGCTTAAGTACATAATTACCTCATAACATCAAAATATCCTCTTTAAAGGGATAGTAATGTTTCAAAATAAAAGCAGCTTCAATTAATCTTCATAGTATTTGGGCCTGAGTTGTAGTTCAAGAGTAACTGAATGATACAGTATCCCCCTTCCTCCCCTTTTACTGATGTGACACTGATCACCTCAGAACAGAAAGGTGGTGTCCAGATGGATCTCAGAGAGGGACAATCTTCAATTAACATAAGGGAAAAACCTGTAAAATATGTCATGGGGGGCAGGGTTTTCCTTACACTCACAGTAAGAAGATTCTCCCTTGCTGTGATCTGTCTGGTCAGGATACCAGATTCCACATCTGAGGGGAGGTGGCTTACACTAGGTAGAAGGGGCAGGAGGGGAATACTTTATCATTCAATTACTCTTGAACTACAACTCTAACAGTACTGAAATAGCATTCTCCATGGCCCAAATACTATGAAGATTAATTGGACCTGCTTTTATTTTGAAACATTACTATCCCCTTAAGACATACATTTCCTGAACTTAGGTATCCTACTGCATCAAATTTGGTTCCATTTGCCTTTCTACTCCTAGCTTGGTGTGCACAAATGTATCCAGAAGATGGTGTAACTGTAAAAAATGCCATTCAAAGGTAATGTAATCTTTTAAAACAATGCAATTGCTTACTGTATTCATTAGCTACTGCTGTGTTTTTTTTTTTTTTTTAATGGCAGCCAATTGGGAGGGATTTATACATACACTAGTGTAAAAGCCTGTGGACACGGGCCAAAGTGCGTAAATGGTGGCAGGGGGGAGCACGGAGACCTCCATGAAAGCACAGCCCAGGAGGATTTCCCCACTCATCGATCACATGGCTCTGTGGTAGGCACAAAATGAGCAAGCTGTTGTTCCGGTCATGCTGGACTTGTCCAAACTGTTACCCGTTTAGTGGAAGATGCAGCACTGGTAGAGACCGCTATGGGGAGCCTGAGAGCAAGTCAATCGGTACTGTGCTTGACTGCACCAGACAAACATACATCTGGCCTTTTATATTATAGGACGTGTGTATGTGTGTTTGTGTGTTGTGTAGGATACACCAGAAGCACAAAACTATGCTACAGTGAATATTTGATTTTTTTTTTAAATGAGACCTGCCTGTATTTAAATGGTTGTAAACTTTGCAATACCCTTCTGGCATTCAAAGGGTTATTTGTATGATCCTGATAGCAGTGCACAAATTTTATCTAAACTAAATTGTTCACCAAAATTCTGACTAACCAAATGTGGTGCTAAATGAATTTCACTTAATCTGAATGGAGTTCCCCATTTAAATTAATGGAACATTTTATTTGTGACTATGATGTGCTTGGTTTGCTCCAAAAATTGCACCTTTGTTCTTTAGTGCATAAAGCCCCATAGTTTAGAGAACAAATAATCATTCAACAGCTTAGAGCCGAGATGGGAAATCTGCTGACACTGAGCTGTTCTTGGACTACAATTCTCAACATCCTTTACCAACCAATGGAGTTGCAACAATTAGGTGAAGGTCTGAAAATTGATTACCCCTGCTTTAGGTTCTAGCAGGGCACTGAACAATTTAATATTGTCTATTTCTCTATTTAGCAATGTTTTAAAGCTAGAATGGCAACAGTATAATAAACTGGTACAATAGCTAATCTAAATGAGGCTTTTTAAATTGATTCTACAACAAAATGCCAAACGAAAAATCTTGATTAAGTGTCCCCAAAAATGATAGTTCCACCTTGAAGTTACAGCATTGTATTGTTCATTAAAATGCAAGACAAGCAGTTGGATAAAAACATGCTATAAAAATGGATTACTGCAGAAATAAAGGGAGTGCTACTGATTAATGTGAAGTCCCCCGAGACACCATTTTAAAAATTCTATGGCCTCATGGAGTAATTTTTGGCCAAATCAAGTGCATCATAGGGGAAATATAATAAAATGCTCTTTCATTTTGATGGGGGATTTAACCCTTTGAGTGCCAGAGGGGTACATAATGCATTGCAGAGCAATGCGTTGTGTACCCCTCTGGCACTCAAAGGGTTAACCCCTTGCTTGCTAGAGAGGTCCCCAACAAATTGTGAAGCAATGCACTGGAGGCCTCTCTAGCTATGGGTCAAAAGCCCCATTTAAATCAAAAGGAATCAATTACAAAGCTACAGAGTAGTTTTGGGTTACCTGATCTTAAAAATGATTACTGGGCTACAAACCACCATCTTAGCACACACGTATACGTGAGAAGCACTGGGTTGATATGGAAAATGACATAACTATCCCTGATCTACTCTTCTTGTGTATTTGGGTCTCTTGTAAATTTAGACCATACATAAAACTGGTCTCCCACATATTCTTAATTTTTTAAGGATTTGGGACAAAGAGGCTATTGCCAAGAATCTTAAATCAATATATTACCCCTCCATAACTACCTCCCTTAGGATTATCTGTAATCCACCGGGTTAACTCTTTAACAGACTTGATATTGCATATAAATGAAATAAAGAAGTGGGAAATGTGTGTAGCATTTTAAATGGCCCCTGGGGAGATCTAGCCATGAGTAATTTTTTGGACTGGCAGTAGGTACTGGTTATATCAGGAAATTTCATATTTTTAAAACATATCAAGTATCTTTGAATTTGGGAAATAGGCACGTTGTTCACCATTTGATGCATTAGATTTGTTTTTTGGTTTTGTTTTTTTTCAAAATTTCCTGTTTCTTGTAACAGTTTTAGCACAGGGATATCATATCTGAAAAATCAAGAAAAACAACAGAAGAGGAGAAGAAAGAAAAAAGAAGAAGCTGGCCGCGAACCTCCTGGACATCAGGATTACTGGTAAGTTTTTATTTGTCGGGACATGTGTGAAACTGTGTCTAGATTAACCCTATAAGCGCCAGTGGGGTATGCAATGCTGTATAATTCATTGCATACCCCACTGGCACTCATAGGTTTAATCTTTATCTCTGTTTCAACCAAAAGTGTGGGTTGGAAACCAGTTTTCCAATAAATACAGGTTGTTTTCACTGCGACTCTGTGCCTGTCTTCTCATGGTCCAGGATTTGCTCCATGCAGTCATAAACATATGGTGAAGCCACCGCATGGCAAAAGGATAGCAAAGTGTACTATTTTTACGTGATATCCAATGGGTGAAAATTTTGCACCCACTGGACATTTTTGCGTGTTTCTTGGTGTTGACAGCACAGTTTATAGAACCACTACTGCTGGTTTTAAAAATACTGGGGCCAATAGAATTGAGCCCTAGATGTTTTAAGCAAATTGGCAATGTACCGTATATATGTATCTTGAATCCCCGTGGAGGAGGATCACAGTATCCGGTCATTATCCATCAACAGCTGTGTGGCTGATGACAGTTACTGATGTAAACAAATAATCCCGTCATATCAAATCCTGGACCCTAATCAACAGGACATTTTCAGTATCTTTGAGACAGTCTCTTTTTTATTTTTATGTTGGTGAGAAAATAGCCACATCTCTATCATTTCCTTTCCTTTTCTATAATCTGGAATAGCTTTTATTTTTTGGATTACATCATTTGACCTTTGGTGGAGATTGTAAATGTCTCAGCTTTGTTTTTCACATTATTTTTTCTAGCTGTTTGCTTAACCCCTTCGCGACCACTGATGTGCCAGGACCGTCACGGCCGTCCGGCACTTAAGGACCAGTGATGGTCCTGGCACGTCATGGAGTTCAGCCCTGAACTAGAAGTAAAAAAAAAATGAAAAAAAACCCTGTGGTCATGAAGTGCCAGCCGCAGGTGCGTGCCGGTCCTTAAGGGGTTAATGTATTTATTAATTTATTCGGGTTAGGGGTCTCCAAAGTGAAGTCATACAGCACAGTCTGAAACCATCTGGATCTCCTTCTCTTGATACTCTGAGGAACTCAATACAGTCTAATCAACTTGTGAAGCAAGGTGCGAAAGCTCAGAATTGTGTGAATAAGAGTGTGATAATACACTGAAAGGAACATAGACCTCATTACTAAAAGAAATGTAAAATGAATGCTTTTGTTCATTTTTTTTTGTTCATTTTTTTTTGTTCATTGCATTTGCCTCATGTCTATGTACAACACTAGTTTAAAGAATAAAAAACTGTTTTGAGCATGTTATTTCAAAGGGTTGGCAGTGAGAGTGAATGGGCATTTCAGAGCATGCTATTTCTCTGCAAACTAACCTATTTCATGTACTAAAACAGCAGGTAGGAAATCAGTGCAAAATTGTTACTTTTACTTCAGTCTGCTGCATGGATGGCATTAACAGAGTCTTCACTTTGAAGTTATACAGTGGTGGTGTACTAGTATTTATTAAAAGTGACCTACATAAGGACCTGTACAGGCAATCCATAATTTCAGACCTATATTTAATGGCAGCTCATACACTGAGCTGGAGGATTAATTCCCCTACAGCACATTTAAGTGCTTAGGATTGTTTGGATATAGGTGGGTGCACACCATATTGTTTGATGCTGGCTCACTATTGAAATGTTGCCATCTATATGGTGACCATCAAAATAGCGTGTTAAAAACATCACCTGAACCCAAAAGCCGATATCAGAATGCCGCCCCAATCAATAGAGAGACTTTCTGATATTGCATGTTTAATGGTCACCACATACAATGCAACAGTTTAATGCTCAATTAATCCCTTGAGTGCCTTCCCCACATAACGATCCTCATGTGCCTCATAATGCTATTAATGCTGAATTAACCCCTTGAGCCCTTTCCCCACATAATGATCCTCATTTACCTCATAATGCTCTTATTGCTGAATTAACCCCTTGAGTGCCTTCTCCACATAATGCTCCTCATGTGCCTCATAATGCTCTTAAAGGGATAGTAATGTTTTACAATAAAAACAGCTCCAATTAATCTTCATAGTATTTGGGCCATGGAGACTGTTATTTCAATACTGTTATAGTTGTAGTTCAAGAGTAATTGAATGATAAAGTGTCGCCCTCCCACCCCTTTTACTGATGTAAGACTGCTCACCTCACATCAGCACGACTGTCCAGATAGAATGCAGAGAGGGACATTCTTCGGTGAGCATAAGGAAAAACCTGAAATACCTGTCAAGGGGGCAGGGTTTTCCTTATGCTCACAGTAAGAAGATTGACCCTTGCTGTAAGCTGTCTGGTCAAGAGACCAGATTCCACATTTGAAGGAAGGTGGCTTACACTAGGTCAAAGGGGCAGGAGGGGGATACTTTATCATTCAATTACTTCTGGACTACAGCTCTGACAGTATTGAAATAACACTCTCTGTGGCTCAAATACTATGAAGATTAATTGGATATGCTTTTATTATATACTATCCCTTTAATGCTGAATTAATGATCCTCATGTACCTAAACATCCGGTTGGACCGGTATGAACTCTACATCCCTGTTCTTTGCGCCCCTCAATGCCGTGACTCCCGCCTCCTGATGGTTTCTGTGAGTTCAGAAGTGACAGGAGACGGGGCGGTAAGGGGCAGAAAGAACAGGGGTGTAGAGTTCATACCAGTCCAACTAGAGGTACATAAGGATCATTAATTCAGTACTAAGAGCATTATGAGGTAAATGAGGACTGTTATGTAGGAAAGGCACTCAAGGGTTAATTCAGCATTATGAGAATCGTACTTTGGGGAAGGCATTCAAGGGGTTAATTCAGCATTATGAGGATCATTATGTGGAAAAGACACTCAAGGGGTTAATTAAGCATTCTACATTGAACTGTCTCATTTTTTTTGTGGTGACCATTAACCATGCAATATCAGAATTTCGCTCTTTTGATTATGGCAACATTCTGATCTCGGGTTTTTGGTTCAGGAGATATTTTTAACACGCTGTTTTGTTGGTTGCCAAATAGATGGCAACATTTCAATAGGATACCTTTGATACTAATGTAAACTCAAAACTGTGTTGACCCCTTGAGGACCAAAAAGGTCTGCATTGTGAAGCGGCCCTCTGATCCACTTCCCTCCCCCCTTATAACTATCCCCCCCTTCCTGGTCTCACTACAGACCCAATATATACCGTCAGACCCCCAAGCCTGGTTCTATTGTACACTGGAAGTCACAGATTCCCACGTATGCTATATGACCTCCCCCCAGCCTGGTTCCTGTGCCCTCTATTAGTCCCAGAGATCTGCATACACACTTTGACCCCCCACACACCTTGTTCAACTTGTAGTCGCTGAATCACACACATATCCTGCCTGCTCTTCTAATAGCCACTCTCCTGGCACCCACTATAATATGTCAACCCATACCAAAGGGGTACCCTTTTTCTCATGCTGGCCCGAGGTACTGATATACTATGAAATCCTATAGTGTTGAAAGATTTTATTATCTTTAAAGTGACTGAAGTGTTAAAAGTGTTTTCCTACAGCATCATTCTGGAAAAAGTTATATGCAATAGCCTAGGGGTAAAAAAGCAAGTAGCCCCCTCATTTGAGGAGTGAATATCTACTTTTCTAAATAGTATGCTTTACTGACGTTTTTCACATATGTAATGGTTATGACCATTTTAGTCCATACAATAGAAAATGTCATAGAGTTCAAAGATTTTTTTGAATCTTTGAATTGGTTGAAATTGTGCCCACCAGCCTAGTGTTAGAAAGGAAAACAAACCCTCATTTGATACAGAAAATGTCTAGTTTCCAAAATGGTATGACTTGCATACATTTCTTTCATATGTCTAATAGTAGGACCATTTTATTGCAAACAGACTATTTTAAAAAAGAAAACCAGTAGGTGCAATTTTGTGCTTCTGGCACCCCCTACGGTATGTCAAGCCATACCATTGGGGTACCATTTTTCTTGAAGGAGTAAGAGCTAATAAAAGCAGTAAGACATTACATAGTTTTCAAAGATTTTAGTACATTTGAAGGGGGAAATGTAAAATAAATGCCTATCATCTTGTAGCGCCACCATCTGGAAACATTTGTGCATACCAGGTTAAGGATAAAAAGGCAAGTGACCCCTGCCCTTATCTGATGTGGTGGGTTGTCCTCTTTCAAAAATATGCTTTGTGTTCCTTTTTTTCATTTCTGTAGTTGAGAAAAAATTTTTAGTACAGGCAAGTCATGTTTGAAAAAAAAATTAAGAAAAAATAAGAGCTTGTAGTTTTGTGCTTCTGGTACTCCCTACAGTAAGTCAACTCATATCAATGGGGTGCCGATTTTCTTGTAACAGCAGTAGCTAATTATTATACTTTCTGGAAACATTTGTGCACACCAGGCTAAGGATAAAAAAAAAAAAAAAAAAGCTAAGTTACCCCTCATTTGATGCAGAGGGATATCTACTTTCAGGAAATATATTGTTTTATATAGATACTAGTGTAAAAGCCCATGTACACAGGCCAAACTATATATATGTGGTATTTTTTACTTGGAGGATTTAGGGGGTTTTCAAATAATTGAAACCTTCACAATTAACATAAAGGTTTTTGATCCATATTGTATGGGATTTTAGCAAAATAAGTAATTTTGCATATTTTTTGTATTTATGACACCATAGCTTGTCAAAGGATGCAAAATTTAGTTTGTGTGAGGTTTCATGACAAAGCTGAATTTGTTCTGAAAAAAATCATATATAGTTTTCCATATATAACTAGATTGTTACCAGCAAAACTCATGCCTAAACAGATGGATAGTAAAAATGCTGAAAATGTGTCTGGCCTGCAGTGTACAGAAAACTCCCTAAGCCTCAGGCACTGGAGGGATTAATGGTAGAAGGGCCTTAAAAGCATTAAAATGTCCTGATGAAGGTCCTGATACTGGGGAGTGAATTATTGGTTGTTCTTTAATTTCACTAAAAATGTGAGACTGTAGCTGATTTTAGTGTGCCTGTGTCGTCATTACTATTGTTCCAGAATTGCACACCTCTTTAGAAAATGTATTAAGAAGTAAAATTTTAGAGACCATTTTCTGATGTACTGTGGTCTTTAGAAAGATTTCAAGTACATTGCAAAGAGGTTAGGAAAACATTTCCTTGATAAATCTGTATGTGGTTGTTAATTTCATCAAACATTTTTGTCTACAGTAGGCATCAACTGTTGATATTCCTTTCTATGGAGAGCTTTGGTCTATGACACTCAGCTCTCCTTAAACTTACAGGTAATATTACCACCTAGGGACCCAGTCATGAAAATTCAATCTATTGAAAATAATGAAAATTTGTACTATAAGAACTTTTGAATTAAGCATCTCCCCAAAATGGGAGGGACTTAATTTTACTTGACATGAAATATACTACAATTAATTTGTTTAAATGAATTAATTACTGTCCCTTTAAACTGGGCCACTTAAAAATATATACTTAGGACTGCATTTATTCTAATATAGCACTGTAATACATTTCTATTCATAAACCCATTCAAAATTCTCTGTCAGCTGCAGCATATATTTCTGCAGAAAAAGAGGAAGGGAAAGAAAAGGAACTTTATACAATCATATAATATAATGTATATTTATAACTGTCTGCTTATAGAAATAATATTTTAGCCTTTCTTACAAAGGCTGCATGCATGTGTCCATTAGTAAAATCAATTTTTACTTTATGAAAGCAATAATAGATCTGCCCCTCTTATCATAACTACAAAGAAATACATGTTTTATATAATCATGAATGGTTTAATTTGAGCTTTTGCAGATCTGCAGAGATGTTTTAAGAGCTGCGGCACAATAACTAAATCTCTCTCTCTGATTGCTAATTATACTTCCCGAACACTCATAGGAGTATAAGCAGAGACACAGTTATCACAATTTAGACTTAACTGTTTCACTACTGAGCGAACAAGACATTTATTACACCGTATACATGAGATTAATGATGGGAATGCAACACATTGTGGAGCAATCTATTGTGCACTGCCCCCTGACATTCAAAGGGTTAAAGTAGGAGTTGTTTAATTTTTTTTATATAAAATGACATGCTAATTCCACATAAATACAGACCAACTTCGACTCTATATATGGATATATAGGTTTTTAAAAGTATGAAATGTTGTTCAAATGCTAATCTTTGAAGATAAATAATCAGAACTGAGGGGAGACGCACTAAGGTTTGATAAAGAGGAGATCATTTCTCTAGTGTTATAAACTCACTAATTCCTGTTATTCAATGGAGTCTATGCACTAAGATTTCACAAGTTGGAAAGACCTTAGTGCATAGGTTCCATAAAATAACATCCGGATTGGAGAGTAATCACAGTTGAGAAGTCAGGCACTATTTATCACATCTCTGTAGTGCATCTCTGAGCTGAAAAAAACAACTGCACCATAGAAGAAAAAGAAAAAAAATCATAGTGTTTCCATTTATTTAAGTGGTGTTTTAACCCTTTGAATTCTAGAGAGGCCTTCAACTCATTCTAGCATTCAACGACTTAAAATCCCCATTTAAATGAATGGTATTTTTTTTCTAAGGTGCAGCAGGTTTGTTCCAGGTACTTCAGGTGGGAGATTCCCTAAGGCGTGATAAAAAGTTGGTAATACGGAGATAACTTCTCCAATGATATCACTTCTCCAGTTGCTATGTTATTCTATGGTGCCAATTCACTTTTGTAGATCACAGGAGAACACAGGAACTGGAGAAGTGATATCACCGGAGAAGATTTCTCCTCATTATCACCTCTTTATCACACCTAAGTGCATAAGCCCCAGCCCATTATTAGTAGTAGAGTCATGTAAATTATTCAAACTGTAGATCAGACCTGTTTATATGGAAGCAAAATCTCATCTGTACTTGTATGACTGTCTCTAAATGAATGTGTGAGTGATGTCCATTGCGGACACTGATGTTCCTGCAAATTCCTATTCAAGAAATCATCTGATTTAATTTCTGAAAAATCTGCAAATTAAGTCACATGCAAGACACCAGAATAGTATAAAAGTGTATAAAACAATTTAAAGTGGACCTGTCACCCTAAGACAGATTTCAATTTTTTTCAGATAATTAAATACTGCTTATATGTGCTGTAGTTCCATTTTTTTCTGTAAAATAAATATTTTGAAAATGTAACTTTTATGTTTTGGTGGCAAAGTTATGTAATTTATCATAATTCATTGAACAGTATGCAAACTGATTGTAGACCAAACATATCCCTACCTGTGCTATTAGAAATTCCTAGACTGGTTGCCAGATGCATTGCATTTGTTGCTTAAAGTCCTATGTGAAGCCGTTCATGTCTTCTCTTAGGTTTATCTTTTACTTGAAGTCTTGCAGACCACCAGAGCCCTGAATCGTGACCCTCCTTCCTATTCCTTATCTCTCCCCTTTTTTTTTTCTTTTTTCTCTCTCTCTATCTTTCTCTCTCTTTCTCTCTCTCTCCACCCCACCTTTTTCCTCTATTTTTGTGTCTTGCTTACTCCGAGTACACTACAGTCTCCCCATCTCCCCTCCTCAGATTAGTTTGATGGATACTTATATCCCTATGGATTTGTGTGATATTACTTCACATCTTTGTTATCTTTCATTACTACAAAATACTTTCTAGTCTTCTGAAGTTTTACGCTTGCTTTACTAATCCTACAAGTGTATTCAAATTTGTTAATGTTTCTTCATATATCTCTGTATTACATTGTATTTGGGAATCACAGTCTATTTCTGTGATTTTTTGTTTACGTTTCCTGTATCTTTGTCTGAAATTTCCAATAAAGCTATTTGAAAAAAACAAAAAAAAAACAAATTCCTAGAGTGAATGAGTTATACTTGATGAGAGTTGGTACCATGATAGCCATAGAAATACAGGAGGCAAATATAGTCAAGTTGATACCTTTATTGGCTAACTAAGCAGATTTAGGATGCAAGGTTTCAAGACCCCTTAGGCATGTTATACTGAGAAATATGAAAACATATCATATAACAAATCAGAAAGAGATGATCTATATATCTCTTATAAAAATGGATTTTGGGTTGAACCAAGTGGCATGATTCATATAGCCACATAAAAAGATTGAGGATCCCGATATCTGCAGATAGAATGTTTTTTCAAACCTGAAAAAAAAATTTGTGTCAGAAAAAGTAAATCACAGAGATATTCTGTGGGAAAGTGAAGTTCTCTGAATGAGGAGACAATGGCATTGTGGACAGCCTGCACACCCTTGTCATGTGGTATGACAGTGTAAAAAAGTATTACTAAGGTGGTAACTCCTAGTTACCTTCCATTGTATTCAACCAAGCTTTCTTGTGTTCCCAAGCTTTGCCAACTAGATGCAGCCTATAGTGTAGATTCCTGTATTCTGCCACTGCATTCTCTATGTGGCATACTTATAGCTCCCTACTTGTATCTGTTCCTGGGTTTCACCATATCGAACCTGTTTTCTTACAGATTGTTTTTGAGTCTCCTCTGCTCTCTCGCTGTCCCTGGATTCAGTCCCCAGATCCAGGGTCTGTGTTTTTCAGGACTGCCTCTGTCCTGTGGGTTCATCTCTTAGTCTGGGCATTCATCTTGACAAATTATGAACACTCCATGGCCAAGGAACCCCACAGAGGACACACAGGCTCTGATGCAGCATGTTGCCCAGATTAAGCAATTGGATGAGAAGCTGTATTCCATTACTGGCTTGCTTTGCAACCTTCATATCATGCAGATCACTGCATACGTTTCTCCCTCTACTATGTCCAATCAAATCTCAAGTTCTCCTGGGCCCAAGACCTTAAGGAATAGACTCCTAAGATACCCCTTCCTGAGGACTTTGAAATACTCCAAATCGCTTTGGAGTTTTCTAAACCAGTGCTTTTGTTACATTGTAAGAACCAGCCTGACACATCCTCCTCTCATCAATTCAGGATTGCAATCATCATGTCCCTTCTCTTGGACATTCCCCAGCCTAAGTATCACCTCTGATCAAATTCCCTATTCTTGATATTCCAAGGCTTTTTTGGTAGTCTTGTGTTCTGTCTTCAAACTCTCTGGAAAGAAAACCCATGCAGAGGCTGCTGTTCTGGAGACCCAACAACTATCGCTATTCCAATATGCATTAAAATTCCACAGTCTAGCATATAAGACAGGATGGGTGGAGGGGGCATGGAAAATGACTTTTTGTTGAGGGCTGTATGAACATAGTTAATGACTATTGTAAGGGCCGATAAAGAAGGGTGCTCGTAGAGGAGGGGGTAGAGTGAGAAGCCATTCCATAGGATCTGGTACCATGTTCTGTGAGTCCCAGTGGCTTCACCTAGCTTTTTGGCATGTGCCTCTGTGTGCTTTCAGTGTCTATTTCTGTCTAGCTAATATACATTGATCCTGCTCTTGTGTAACAAACTTCAAGCTGACTCCAGTGGCAATCTTAAGCCCAGCTACCTTTCCCACTCTCAACAGTGAACTCCACACTCCAGCCACTTCAAACTGCAATCTTTGACCCAGTTACCTTCACTGCTCCCATCAGTGAACTCCAGACTACAGCCTCCTCAAGTGGTGATCTTAATCCCAGCTACCTTTTATGTTCTCAGAGGTGAACTCCAGACACCATACTCCTCTAGTGTGATTGTGATCTTCGATCCAGCAACCTATGCCACCCCCAGTGGCAATCTCCAGATTCCTAGTCACTTCTGTGGTTCTACTCATCATACTCCACAGCTTTGTCCACTAGCTCTGGCCTCTACCACAGACCCCGGAAAAGCTGCAGTACCGGCATAGTTCCCTAGCTGTTCCTGGGCTTCACCCTCTCTGGGAGTTTAATACTGTGTACTCTGGGAGCTTAATAGTGAGTATATCTAACCTGTCTTCTCTTGAAGAGTGTTCCTGAGTATCTGCTGCTCTCCTGTCAGCTCCAGATTCAGTCCCCAGGTTCAGTGTCTGTGTTTCTCAGAACTGCATCTGTCCTGCTGGTCCTACACTTTGTCCAGGTGTCCAGAGTGACAAGCTATTATGTTATACTGGTAAATGTCTCGCAAACTTGAATTCCTCAAAAGTTAAAGTTCCATTCCTAATTTAAAGGGATAGTAATACTTTGTTTTAACTTTATTTTATTTTGTAGGCATTAAAAAAACATAAAGAATGATATATGTGTTATCTCTCAAACCTTTATGGTTTAAGAGATATTCACAAGCAAAGATTCCCCCTCCCGCCCCTTTTTTCTAGTGTAAGCCATCTCTTCTCAGATGTGAATCTGGTTGTAAGACCAGACAGATAACAGAAGGGGACACTCTTCTTTGTATGAAAACAATGAAAGCCCTTCCCCCATGACAAGCTTTTCAGCTTTTTCCATTATCTTGATTGAAGATTGTCCCTCTCTGCAGTCTACCTGGGCACCTCCTTTCTGAGCTGGCTGAACAGGGGGGGGATACTTTGCTTGTGAATATCTCTTAAACCATAAAGGTTTGAGAGATAAGACTTATATCGTTCTTCATGTTTTTTTAATGCCTACAAAATAAAATAAAGATAAAACAAAGTATTACTATCCCTTTAAGCAATGTCTCCATTCTCTTACAGAATTAACCCTTTCAGTGCCAGAGGGGGTATGAAACGCATTGCTCTGCAATGCGTTGCGTACCCTCTGGCACTGAAAGGGTTAAGGTCTGCCTATATGTGTACTAGTTATTTTTCTGTAAACTAAATAATTTTTGCAAAATATTAATTCACTGCATAGTATGGTGACTGTTTCTTTTCTAAGCCAAACTTACAGCTAACAGTGTTATTAGAAAAGTCTCTATTGTGTGGATTCATTCATTCTATGGTACTATCTGAACAACAAAGTAAGTAGTTTGCATAGAATTTCATACCTTGCCAAGAACAAATAAAGGATAATTTCTCAAAAAATATTTACATTACAAATTGCAAGCATCTTAAGCTGACATGTCCAGTTTAAGGAGACTAGTTTTTACAGGTAACATATCTTTCTATCAGGAACCTAATCCAAATGACATGCATATAGTGTGTATTGGTTCCCTTTCATAATACTTGCATCATTTGACAACTTTTCCTTTCCAAGTGGCCAAATAGGAAATGAAACTGAAACAAAATGTACTTTCATAATGCTTAGATCATAACTTGAGAAACAGCCTATTTCATATTTAAAACACACTTTCAGAAATGTAATATTGACCATTTAAGAGTTTTGTGGGTGTAGATTTATTTATGGGATTATAAGAGCAAAAAGCATAAAGAAGTGAAGTCCATATACTGGACTTTTTTGGATAATTCCAAATTAACCCCAGGTATAAGACGTTAAAAACATGTATTATAACCTCAGTGTGCACAGTCATAAGCTATAAGCAGTAAATTAAATGACTGGAAAGTTGACTTTGGCACACTGTAATTCTAAATTAATCTGAGTGATGAATTGCCATGAGAGCAAAAATACATACATTATCAAACATTATAGATTGCTATTTCGGAATCAATTTACAGCACTTAAACAAAATAAATAGCATCATTGGTCAATACACTGGGATACTATTGTAAATAGCTAAATATTTAATCTACGATTATGTATGGCTTATTTATTGATTTACATGTCAAGAAAGTACATATTCTATTGGACATTAAAACTCCTTCTATTACAATATTACTTAAGGGTAAAATTAATTGACCATAATTTCCCAGCAATTCACAAGGCACATGAAATGCTGGAAACTGAAATCACTTGCCTTGATTATATCAGTATAAAAGTGATGAAATGTAATTCCAGTGTTTCATTTCAATTGCATGCAGAAAGCATATGTACTATAAACTGGACATTCAAGTTTAGGATTGTACTAACAAATAACGTATTCTAAATACATTTATTCTTCCATGAGCTCATACATAAACAGACTATTTTGCAGAACTAGGGATAAACTTAATCTCCATTTTATTGTCTAATTAATAATATATTACTAAAAAATAGATCTTTGAAAGAAATTGAAAATTAAATACAGAATAATCAGATTTTTAAAAATCATACTACATATTACAAATTGCGTTCAAAGCTGAAATGTTTAATTCATGGTATTACAAATGAGGAAACAGTCTGGTTTAAAAAGTCACATAAAAAAGGGAAAAAAAAGTATAACAATAATAAAAAAATATGAAAGATGCACACAATTAAAAAATGTTCTGGCTAAGACAAACTAAATAATACATATAGATATAGACAAAATCGTATACAAAATGTGGAAGCTAAGGCAGAATAAAAAAATGTATGTGGAAAAACTACAGTAGACCCCCATAGATAAAAGATTTCTCACAACCCTCTCTCTCCCCCTCTCCTTCTTGCTCTTGGTCTCTCTTGGTCTGATGCGCACAATCTGTCTCAAATCTCACTCTGTCTCTTACTTTGTCTTGAGCCCACTTTACCTCTCTCTTGTACACTTTTGTCTTATGCATTTCTTCACTTCCTGTAGCTTAATCTCTCCCTCTCTCTCTCTTTGTCCCATATTGTTGATCTGTTGATTTTTCTCTGTCCCTTAATCTCATGATCTTTTGGTGCCCCCCCTTATTTTGTCTCTGTAACTTCTAGCTGCTAGTTGCTGTCTACTGACAGTTTGGGATAACTGCAAAGATTATTCTATATTTTCCTGGGCATAGAGCCAAATTCCACATTTTTTTCAAAATTGCTCTGGAACTTGTCGTTCTAAAGTTTTGGTGTAGGGGCAGATAGTACATCACTGCTTAGTAGCAGGACTATCAGGAATTACGCATTCCAAACCCAGGATGAGTTAAGCAAAGAACTAGAAGCATGTGACTTCTATATATAGATAGGACTAAGAAAGCTACTTATTCAACTGAACGTTCATGTATTGTAGGCAGATAGATATCGGTTGGTCCATCAAGACATCATAAAGCTGATTAGACAGAAAATTAATATATCTATTGTTTTCAATACAGTATTCAGTCTCATTTTAATAAACTTGGTCAGCTTGTATGTTTGGCATGAATTGAAGAAAGGCCTTCTCATAATTAATAGGTTGCTACAATCATTGATGGTTTAACCTTTTGAGAGCCAGAAGAGTAATTCAATGCACAACCTTCTGGCAAAAAAGTGCAACCCTCATCTGATTCTTTTAATGCCTCATACTTTTGGTCAGTCGTCACTCATGTCAACACTGTCTCTCCGTAAATAGTAAAACTCATCTATCTACAGTATATACATCTATGTAACTTTAAAATGCTATCCATATCTAATGCAAAAATAGCCATTTAAAGTCCTGAATACAATTGACTCCAAAATACAATCCGTTTACTCCCTGGATCCACATACTAAAAGTGTATACATAACTTTCTGTAATCCAGTAATGTATTATTGAAATATAATATTCATGCTTTACCATACAGTAAGGTATTAAAATGGTCTGCATCTTTATTTTATTTTAACTGTTGTCTAGCTTGCCTGGTATACTTGGTGCTTGGGTGAGACTGAGGGAGTCCTGATTTATAAATACATTCTAGCACTTGACTCATGCCCTGTTGTGTCAGTCTATATTTATAGAAAATAGAAAAGAGCTGGAGATGACCAGACTATGGCTTTGATTTGCCACAGTTGGCCAAAAAGCATCTGACTGTATTTTCTCAAGCACAGTAAGCTATTCAATTACCTTTTCTATGAAAAAAATACTGTGTAAAAAAACTCACCTTGGGTGATAAATGTTGCAGCATTTTTGCCCATGTAAAAAAAAAAAACAACACAAAAATATGCCATTTAATTCCATGAATTAGGCACTAAGATCCGATAAGGGACCCATTTTATCATGTGGAAATCTGCAGAGTCGCTTAATGGATCCCAAAAGTGCTGATAAAGAAAATGAAAGTAAAAAGACATAAGTTCCATAAAATAAAATGTATATGTACATTTTAAAAAAAATAAAATATCCCTAAGAAATGCCATAGTTAACCCTTTGAGTGCTGTAAGGTAAAATATGGTGTTGTATAGCCTTTACAAATAACATCCAGGCAGTCCATTTTAAATGAATAATATCTGCACTGTTAAAAATGAAAGTCCATTCCCATGTTGCAACAAAATTCCATTGCAGCGGCAACAATGTCTACCACATGTACTGGCCCGTTGCCCGAGTTCCAATGAAAGAATTGTGAACTGAGACTGGCTTTTTATATGGCCAGTCTCTCTTCAAAATGGATGCCAGCCCACCATTGTCTGGGACTGGGACGTGTGCTTATGCACCTCCCAGCCAATCAGCTTGTAGTAGGTTTCGTCATGTCCCCTAGAAGTTGATTGGCTGGGAGATGTGTAAGCACACATCCCAGCCAAAGGTAGGCTGGTATCCATTTTGAACAGAGATTAGCCATATAAAAAGCTAGTCTCTGTTCAAAAGTCCCTCATTGGGATTCAGACAATGGCCAAGTATGTATGAAATATGGAGGGGGGTCTGCTCTGGTAGACATTGCTGCCACAGCCAGCAGAGCCAGCAGAGGTGGTGGCAGAGGAATTTTATTGCAATGTGCGAATGAGGTTTTCATTTTTAACTACACAGATTATTTATTTAACATGAACTGCCTGGATGTTATTTGTAAAGGCTATGCAACACAGCATTTTACCTCTCCGGCACTCAAAGGGTTAACTATGGCATTGCTTGGGGGCATTTGATCTTTCTAAAAACTTAAATATACATTTTATTTTATAGAAAAGAAGAAAGAAGATTAGATACAGGAGAAGGGAGATTGAAGAAGAAGACGGACAGGTTACACACATCTGGGTGTTAGGCTAGTATTAGGGTTAGTATTGTTGCACTTTACTGTTACTGGTAGTGTAGGGTTAGTGTCTGGGAGGGTGACTGTGTATTTGAGCTAACAGTCAGTGCTTGACAGTGTGTCAGGCACTGACCATTATCTTTTTCCTTTGATGTTCCCATTATTCATGCTACTTAGCACTTACCACACAAAACGGGCATTTGGCCACATATCCTTTTCTGTGGCCTAAAGTCCGTTGTAGTGTCAGCTGGTAGGGCAATTGAATAGCTCCGCTAGCACTTTTTGCTAACGACCATTAACCAATTTTGCACTTGTTAATGGTGAACTATTAGATGGTTACATTAAGCAATGATGTTTAAACTTATATATTCCTTTTTATCAGGAATAATCCTATTGCCTGTTTCTTTATAATAAGAACTAGTTGAAGTGGTCTGTGTACACAGTGCCACCCAGCAACGGCCGCGGTGCAGTTATGCATTATCAGCCACGGCGCGGGCAGTCTGTAGTGCACATGGCTGTAGCACACGCAGCCCTATCTACTGAGCATGACGGCTTCTGACAAACAATTTAGGTGGAGAGCTATCTCAGTTGGTTGCTGTAGAACCTATTTAAACCGCAGGACTAGAGATGGGTGAAAACTTTCTCCTCAAACCAAAATCATTGAAAAATGTCACTTCCTGTCGAAAAGTGCCATTTTCTGCTTTTTTCACCTAGCTCACTGCATTGAATTCAATGGGAAGAAAAATGTTTCCCCACCACATGAAAGTTTTCTCTACTTTTCTGGAGGAGGAGAAAGAAGCACATTTTTGAGCTAGAGAAGATAAGTAAATAAAGGGGAATTGAAGGACAATTGTTTTCTGTATTTGGGGAGTCTGGGGGCACTCTGAGGGAAAAGAAGGGAGGAAGGAGGTTGACCCCAAAAACCCCAAAATTTGGTGTGACTGACTGGCAAGACACAAGCAGCCGGGTTCCAATTTCAGGGCTGTTCCGTGTTCAGGCCCTTGGTGTTCAGGGAGCACATATTGAGGCTGACATTGGACCCTGCCATATTACTGAGGTAATAAGGGGATGTAACCCAATATTGGGGCTAAGATGCGGAGTTGGAGTTGGGAAGGAAGGGCAAGGAAAAAGGGAAAATGCTGAAAGGCAGGCCTATCCAGCAGCACTTCCAAAATGGACTACCAACAGGGGAGGCCAAACTAATACATAACCATAACATACTTACACAGATCCACAATGTCATACGAATACGGCATTGGTAAAACCCAAGCAGTACACAGGCATAAAATGGCAGAAAAAACGTTACAGGGAGAGGGACGCAAGCAAGATACCAAAGAAAGGATTGTCCTCGAAGTCTCTAATGACTGCCGGATACATGCATTGTATAGTTTGGGCTCTGACATTACCATAGTGCTGTAAGTACAAGGACATTAGACATAGAATTTGTACGGGAGGATTAAAGTGTTAGTAATACTTGGTTAAAAGTAACTTTAATTCTGTAGGTATTTAAAAAATAAATTAATTGCACCAAGTCCTATCTCTCAAACCTCTATGGTCTGAGAGATATAAGCTTTCAAAGTTCCCCATTCCCTCCCCATGCACTGACGTTAGCTTAAGAGATCCCGGTCCGCAGACCGCCCTGTTGCTCTTCAGCAGAGCCATAATCTCTCTAGTTAGAAAGAAATACTTCATTTGAACGGTCTACAATGTGTGCCTGGTTTGCAAGCAAACATTGTAGACCGTTCAACTTAAGTATTTCTTTCTAACTCGATTACGGCAATGCTGAAGAGAGCAGGACGGTCTGTGGTCCAGAATCTCCTTCTCTAACACAGAAAACTGACGTTGGTGCACTGGGAGGGAAGGGGGAACTTTGAAAGCTTATATCTCTCAAACCTCTAGGACTTGGTGCAATGAATTCATTTTTTTTAATACCTACAGAATTAAAGTTACTTTTTCAAAGTATTACTATCACTTTAAGGCAGAATTCCCCTCAGTGAAAACAGTCTTCTGCTACCCCACAACCTTTGTGCATCGGGGTCAAGGTGAAAAGATGCTCTGACCTGAAGGCAACGATAATCAAGTTTTGTCCATCTCCAACCGCCATGAGACAAACACTCAATGATGCGTGACTCACCCATGGCCAACTAAATCCTGACGCTGCCTCCAATAAAGAAAAGTAAAATTGTAAGCAATAAAAGTCCACAGAAAAAAATGGAAGGGGAGAGGGAATGAAAAACAGTCTGAGGGCTACAGTTCTTGCAAGCAAAGTCCTTACTAGATCAGAACCTTAGTCCAGAGATCAAACTCATCACTTGGAGTGTGGTCAAGGAAGGCGGGGATCCTCAGTTGAGTCAGAGCTTTTATGAGGAAATCAAGTCTCCCTGCGCTGAGAAGAGGTGGGCAAGTTCACTACTCCAGGTGTGCAGTAAGTCAAAGGGGCAATCCCCAGGGTCTCACAGATTTGGGAGTTCTTGTCCAAGCATTTCGCTACCTCAAACTTCCCTTTTTGCTGTAGCAGCAGAGCAAACGGGAACCCCCACTTGTACTTAATCCTCCAACTACAGAGGTGGAATGTCAATAGGCACATAAATGTCTGTTGGTGTAGGGTATGTGGGGAAATGTTGTTGAACAGATGACATTCTACCCCAGCTTAAGTAAGCTTATCAGACGTGCAACTTTCTTTTGGTTTGATGACATGGACAAAACTGATGTCTTACAACCACAGGAGGGTATACGAGAAAAGAAAAAGGTAAAATAAAATAAACCTGCCGCAATCATGATGTGAAGTAGCCCTTCAAATGAGAGAGCCACTGGCTCACACATCCATCTCCGAGCGAGCCAAAACTCTACCCCACCCACTTTCTTTTTCATGCATCTTCTATTCACCCTTCTATTTCTAAAGACTTTTTACATCTCTTCTTGTCCCATACTTCCTCCTCATTTTTCTCTAAACTAACCTCATACCCCTTACATGTCCAGGTGAAATTCATAAAGGTATGAAAAATCAGCATATTGAATATACCTTCTTTGCCAGCACATTGTCAATATCACTAAAGGATAACTCTGGGTCTTCATCAGTAGTAAAAATATGAGAAACATGGTGTGTATGTGATGAAGACATGGTGTGAATGCCTCCATTCTGTAGCTACACACATACAGCATATGCATGCTTTCTCTCACATTGCCTGTCATAGGATCCTCCAACTTGAAGTGGAGTATGGAAAACTATCTGGCCATCACTCACTGAATAAGCAGTGGCCAGATATGATCTGGCCATTGCTGAATCAGCAAATCACTAAAGAACATTGAGCAATCTGTGTGTTGATGAACTGCCGCCTTTCTCTCTGTCTCTTTCTCACTCCCATATCATGCATTACACTCTCCTCATCCTCTCTCCCACCTCCTTCCCTGTTTTCCTTCCTTCATTTTATACACCTTATATATGGACTTTTCTATTTTCCTTCCCCAATTCCAATAAATGTTACCACATCCTGAACCCCTCCTGTTTTACATAGTGGCATAGCTACAGGGGAGCAGGCCAATCCTTCCATTTGTCTACAACTTTATTGTTTTGTATGTGCACATTAAAAATTAAACCTGGATAATGCCTTGTGCCTAACCATGTGATCATCAGACCAGTCAAAAATGTGCAATGTTTCCCTCATGATGTCTCTCCATATGCTTTTCTATCCCTAACCTCATGTCTCTTTACTTGAATTCTCATTGCAAGCTGTCATTCTGTGATATTGGTAACCTTGTTCTTGAAATCCAGTAATAACAAAAGGGATGTGCTTGTTTAAATATAATGCGTATTTTCAAAAGTAAACATTGTTATTTTGTTTGCATCCTGAACAAACAATGTGAAAAAAAGGAAATATTACATAATTTAGTTTCAGTTTGCAGTTTTGAGGGATTTGTCTTCTGCTAGTGTTTATTGTGCACGCAAGACCAAACAAAACATGAATATAAAATCAGTCATACTTTGATGATACAATACAGTTCATCTTTTAAGCCTTTGAGTGCCAGAGGGGTAAGAATCACATTGCAAAGTTCTTATAGGATGTGTATAAGTATGAACAACAAATAAATTAGAAACATGATAATTGTTTAACTGTTAGTTAAACCAGAATATATTTTGTGCAATAAACCTATTATTTACGTCATATCTGGGCGAGATATTCAAAAAGTCGTGATAATGAAAAATTGTTGGATTATGAGTTGGTAGTAAAAAGACAATATTTTCAAAATTAAATCCATCATGTTTGAAAATGTGTCCTCAAAAAATTTAAAATGACGGTAAGAAGATCTTGAACAAATGTCTTTGAGTTTGTCTTTGAAATAAAAACTTTCAAAGAAACAAAGACATTTTTGGACACATTTTCAAGCAAAGACTTTTTTACCAGTTAACTTGTTAATTTGTCTTCTCCAAGTTTAGACCACTTTTATTTTGTCTGGAAAAATGACATTAATCAGACAAAAAAATGATGCTTAACACCAATTTGCTCAAAAATTGTAGCAGATCTGTTCTAGATTAAATAACTTTATCACTGTTTTTAGCTACACATTTCCCTATAGACATTAGTTATTCTGATAAAGATGTATAGCCATTGGCAATGATAGGTATTAGTGGAAAGGCTAAAGCCCCAGATAGCATGGAGCATATAACACTGCTTATCTCCTTATATGCAGGTCTAAAAGGTCACATAAATGTGGTAGTAGTAATAAATGTTACACCTGCCACAGGATTCAAGTCAGGGAAACAATTTATGAGTTATGTTACAGAAAAGATTTGTGCCATGAATTCTTATTTTAATTGTGTTATATGAAAAATCAGTCACTGAAAAGGGTTATTTTTATTTATTTATTTTTTACGTAAACTAGTGAAACAAGAAAAATAAAACTCAGTGATTATGATCTTTTGAGTGTTTTGTACAGTTCATCCTTAAAGGGGAACAATGACTTTAGATCAAGTGGCTCTTGAAACAGTTGGACCTACCTAGGTAGGAGTCTTTGAAATAGCAGTAATGTATATTTTCAGTATATACATTTTTTTGTGCAATTTCTGTTGTAGTCTACTGACACTTGTTTCAGTAAAAATTGGTAGGAAGGGTATGTGAGTATAATCACTCCCCCCATTTAGTTTTTATACATTTTATTATCATGTGATAAGCCCAGACACTGTACCTTCTCTGTGTGGAGAGCATTTGGATATCAGAATGTATCTTTAGATGTGTAGGCAAATACAACAGTTTTCCCAATCTCATAACCACAGAGAGCTAAGTGATCATTGCGATAGATTTGAATTAAATTAAAATATTGCTTAGTAGAAACTATTTTTGCCTACAGCACATGCTCACATAAGAACTTGTGGAATCCAGCTGTGCAACACAATTATTGTAAATTTATATTAAAATCAATTGTTTTGAAGCTATACAATATAGATACAAGTGTTTATCATTTATTGTTTCTTTAATGTCAGATGGGGCAAACGTGGAATATGAAGTTTAATGTGGTGAAGTGTAAAGTCATGCATTTGGGAGGAAACAATCCCAAGGCTACTTATAAACTTAATGGAATAATTTTAGGTGACTCATTGCTAGAAAAAGACCTGGGTATCCTTGTCAACTGCAAACTTGGAAACAGTGACCAGTGTCAAACAGCAGTAGCAAAGGCAAACAAAGTCCTGTCTTGCATAAAAAGAGGTATCGAAGCAAGAGTGGATAACATTATTTTGCCATTATACAAATCATTGGTAAGACCTCACCTTGAGTATGCAGTGCAATTTTGGGCACCGGTTCTGAAAAAGGATATACTAGAACTAGAGAGGGTACAGCGGAGAGCAACAAAATTAATTAAGGGAATGGAGGACTTGACATATGAGGAACGACTAAACAAACTTGGTTTATTTACTAAGAGGAGACCTTATCACATTGTACAAGTATATGAGAGGCCAATACAAGTATCTCTGCGGTGAGCTATTTATTCCAAGGCCTGATCAGGTGACCAGGGGACACCCCTTGAGATTAGAGGAAAGGAGGTTTAAACTTCAGCAGAGGAAGGGTTTTTTTACGGTAAGGTCTGTCAAATTGTGGAATTCATTGCCCAGGGAGGTAGTTATGGCAGATACAATGGATACATTTAAGAGAAGATTAGATACATTTCTTTCAAAAGGGAACATACAGAGTTATACTGTTTATCAGTAGGCTGATCAGGAAGGTCTGATAAACACTAATTTAATTGGTAGCAGGAAAGCTATATAATTCTCAGTTACTGAGGTATGAGGCGAAGGTTGAAGTTGATGGACTTGTGTCTTTTTTCAACCTAATTTACTATGTTACTATGTTACTATTTCCAGTGTACAGAAAAGTCCAGATTTGGTTTGTCTATTTTTTTATACAATTCCAACCCCTTGGGCGCTAGATGACTTCAATACATTGTGAAGTCTAAGTGATGAAGTATTCTGCCTCTACACTGGGACATTATTCTAGAGACTGCAAGTAAGCCCTTTTTAGGTAATGTTAGATCAAATTTTTTACTTTATCTATATATATATATATATATATATATATATATATATATGCAATTTTTGCATACCTTCCTGGCCCTTAAAGAGTTAAAGACTGATTTTGAGTTCCTTGGAATTTATTCTCTTTCCAGCTCTCCATTCCTTCAGGATAACCCTCTGTCAGATTTTTGTTATTTGAGAAAGATTTACAGGAAGTGAAGCATTTGTATAGCGTGGGATAACCCTACTCAGGAGGAAAATAAGATGTTTATGTCAAACTGAGATGTTTAGTCCTGAGTAAAAATGCTGCGTTGCAGGGTTTTCCAGAAGTGGCCCTTGCTAGGAAGAGACATATATCTAAATGTAAAAACTATCTTTTTGTCTCTTGTACTGAAGAGTCAGATCCCACTAGAGATATGGATGCTGTGTTCTCATCTGAAGAAGATAAATATGTGGAAGAACTTGGATTTTTTATCATTCTCTGCTGGATCTTTTGGTGAAAGTGGTAAATCAAGACCTTTCTAGACAGGAAGTCCACTAGGAGAAGTCAGCTCTTTTCCTTACTGAAGGAAAATACCTGGGTCTTCACTTTGCACTCATTAAAGATGTGATCCTTAGTGATTGGCAGAAGTCTGAAAGGAAAATTATTTCTTTAGAATCCTTCCTAGAAGGATTCTAAAATGTGGGAGTGTCCCTGGAAGGTTGTTGTTGATGTAGCCTCTTTCAGGGATGTGAAGAGCAAACGGAAAGAATAATATACAGGAACTCTTTGTTTCCATTGGTTCAAATTGAAGACCTTCAGTGGCCTTCACATAGTTTCTAAGGCTGAGGGTTATGGTTGAGAACTTTGAGCATGCCATCCTTCATTAGGTAAAAGGGTCAAATATTATTAAAGTCCTTGCAAAGTTGGACTTATCCATTCACTTCCTGTTCTCCTCAATGACAGGTTTATGACTGGAGATGAGACCCTTAGGCCACAGTTTTAGTGTCTTACAGTAAACTCTGTACATTCCTCTTTACTGTGAATATGTAATCTGAAGAAAAACTCTGACACCATCAAGAAGGTGTTGGGGTGGAGGAGCATTTTTCTCCCTCAAGAATGAAAGGGAACACATTTCTCAAAAGACCGCAGAAGAACATTTATTAAGTTAGAGATTCCTAGAATACAATAATGATACAAATCCAGCACAACCTGCTATCTCAGGGCATCATCTATCACTCAAATACTCAATGGAGGAAATACCCTAAAGTGTGATAAAGAGGTGATAACGCAGATATGACTTTGCCACTGATAACACTTCTCCAAGTCCTATGTTATCCTATGTAGCCAATAAAATAAGATTTCTCCAACTTCAGAGATCTTAGTGCATAGGATCTACAGAATAAAATAGGAACTAGAGAAGTGATATCAGTGGAGAAGTAATCTCAATTTTATCACCTCTTTATTACACCTTAGTAAATAATGCATTTTATTGATTGGAGGTTTATTTGAAGAAATAATATTAATTTGTTAAAGGTTAATTGATCAATCTTCTTACTATCATGTCTGTGACTGGGCTAATTCTCATAATTCCAGAAAGTCTTCTCTGTTATCTCAATTCCTGTAAGATGTCCATGACAGAGAATTAAAGCATACTACCACCTACAAAAACTGTGATTTTAAATTAATGATAATGAATGGTGAAGGATAATGAGGATGATGAGATGTCATAGAGAACAAAAAAGAAAAAGAAGCCGATGGTAACACTCAGGTCTCTATGAACTATAGTAATGTCCGATGCTGCTAAAAAAATGTTTGGTAGCCTTGCCTACCTAATAAGAAGTGCAATCTGTTTTTTTAGAAAAGCATGAACTGGAAAAACATGAGAGAGATTAGACCTGATCTAAGAATAGTAGTTTATTACAATAAAAAATAGAGGTTAAATAACAATAAATCTACTCACATTTTACTCATCTTGGGATTTATGCTTATAAGGAGTCCCTTCCTCTGATAGCCATTGATCTGTGTCCAAAATGGTACCTTCCTGGTCAGTCCAATTCTCTGATGTGAACTCTGCTCCAGTGGATGAAATCTGTAACTTGTTGATGTTGACAGTAGTTGGGAACAGCTGCATTGAAATCACAGTTTACTGGGAATAATAATGTCCCCAAGAAAGTCAGTATTACTGGAACAGATATAATGGAGGGGCCTGGTGTGAGGGTGGCCATAGGCCAACACTGAAGGCTACCAGTGCCGGGATGGATACAGGAAAGGAGGTGGGAACCTCAAAGAAGGTGTGGGAGGAATCAATACTGTGGTTCATAAGGGTTTAGATATCTAGATCCGCAGATCTATAATGACTTGGTTAGATATTATTTTTCACCTCTTATACTTTTATTTGTGTGACTTATTTTTTTGCTTCTTTATTTCAAATTAAATTCACATTTGTCTGCATTTAATAATAACATTTGTTATTTGTATATTCAGGCCCGGATTTGTCAATAGGCAGACAAGGCACTTGCCTAGGGCGTCAGATTTTCAGGGGCGCCTGGCAAAGGATTTGTCATGCCCACATTCCACCCCAAGGTGCATAATAAATAATGCTGTGCCACACTGCCACTTAATTTAAAAGTAAAGTGAGCTGTTGCCTGTGCGCGCTTGCCCTTGAGGGCGCATGTGCACAAGAGACAGTAGCATGTTCCCCATTGTACCTGCGGCTGTACCCATGCTGCCGGGCCGCCCCACTGCTGCACCTACGTGCCACTGCCTCCAGACTCCATTGGTCTCACCGCCCGCCAGGCCCCCTGTGACATCATCACTACGCTGCCGACGGTGATGCACATAGTCAAAGTCGGCTGAGCATAGTGCATGGGAGTGTGGTTGGCTCAGTGGAGGTGTAGAGCAGACAACGGGCCAGTTGTTGGACGGATGGCAGCATCGGCATGCTGGCTTGCTAATTAGCTGCATACCTCAGATTAGCACCTTCCTTTCCACAAGACTACTACAGTCTAGAAAAGCTTACAGTGGTTTGTATAGGCATGTGGGGAAAACAAGAATTAATATCAGTTTTGATTGTGAACTACCAAACAGCTATCAACCGTGTACATCAGGGATGAGCCCCCCCAATTGTTGCTGAACTACAAACACATGGTTGGGGTGATGGAAGCTGTAGTCTAGCAACAGCTGGAAGGCCTCACAATGTACTGGAGACCTCTACAGCATCAAGGACTGAAAAAGTCACTGATTTAAATGGGGCTTTTAATTTGTTTCCTATGGTCCATTTAGTTTGCCCTTAAAGCACTGCAGAGTAAATGACCAAGCCTTCCCCGTGCAGTTATGTGAATATAACTTATGTACGCTATATATAGTGCATATGGTGTTTTATAAGGTGAAGACTGCACCTCCTTTTGTTTGTTTTCATTGCCACAGTACTGTGAAGAATAAAAAAAAAAAATCTAAAAATGGGTATGACCACAAAATGGGTGTGGTTAATGAATGGGTGTGGCTAAGTGAGGGGAGTGGTTGGGTGGGGCAAAGGTGGGACTAGGGGCGCCGGAGGGTGTTGTGCCTAGGGGCGCCTGATATGTAAATCCGGCCCTGTGTATATTCCAAGATATATTATATTATAGCCTTATTTCTTTATCACTTGTGAATCTCAGCAGATTCTAAAAACACAATTATTATTGTTTGTTATTTATTATAACATATATACATATATATGTTATATTTTTATTTATATATTTGTTCATCTTCACATCATACGAGATACATCATTGTTTGTGATGATCGCTTTTTGCTTCACCATATTTTATTTGGTTTTATTTGTTGCCAACATAGACGCATCTTCTGTCTTTTAGTGTGTCAGTGGAAGCTACTTGGACATCATATACACACTTGATGTTACTGTCACGTTTTAATTTCTTATGCGTATACCGAATGTTCTAATAAGGTCAATTATGGGATTGTTTGTTTTTTACATATTACCATTGGTTAAATTATGATGACTGAGTTTAATATAGCTGTCATTATTTGTTAGTTCTCCTTGCACGTCTGAAGAAGTGGAGACATGATATGCACTGGGTTACCATAGCAGTCCATAGCATTGCTCCCTCCCATGCCCTCTGTGAAGTTTCCACCTAGAGTGTGTGGCTAAATGGGGCTTAGACTTAGAAAATGTGGCAATGTTGATGATGACTGACATGATAACTGTGTATTTTGGGAATATTTGCTTGTCCAGAGTCAGACTTTCCAATTTCTTTCACAAACATTTTATAGACAGTGGTGGAATATTGAGCCTTTTGCATTTCAGGTAACTTTCTGGGCTGGTCATCATCTCTCTCATTCTCAATTTCATCAGTATCTGAGGAAGAGAAAGAAGAAGAAGTTGCTGGAGGGATATATTCTAGATCTACATCATCATCAGTCATCATTAAGTCATCCTCAGGCTTCTTGTCCACTATTTTTATATCCATCTAGGCTTTTGGATGTCTCAAACAATGTTTTCTACTACTTTCAGGACAGGCATTTTTGTACTTGTTTGTCTCACTGTCAGATGCAGCATTTGGTTGAGCTGCTACACCTTCTTCCATTATCCCAACACTAGAATGCTATTTGTTGTCATCTTCATTGTTCTTACATAGTTTTTAACAATACAGGTGTAACTTTTGATGGGACTTTTACAAATACATGTTTTTTTAACAGTACTGGTGCTGGAGGTGGTGAGACTTTAACAAACTGCCTCCTCAGGGGGAGAATGGTCATCATAATTTATTGCACATCTTGCAGCAACCATGGCTGCAGTCAGTTTTGGGGTAAACCTCCTTTTCTCCCGCCTCAATCTCCCAGACTCCCCTAGGACAGAGATAATAGCCAGATCAGGAAGGAAATTGGATCACAGCTGCTTATATATTTCCAATCAGTCACACAGAACGTTGGGATATTTAGGGTCAACCTTCTAACACAGAGATAATAACGCCATATCAGGAAGGACTTTGGACCTGTGTCCTTCCAATCAGTCATACCAAATTTTAGAGTATATGTGGTAAACCTCCTCTGCTCCCTTCTCACCCCAGACACATCTAACCAGAGATAATAATAGCCAGATATCACAGTGCCTGTGATTCCTGTCACTCTCTGTTGTGGATGTCACTGATTTGCTGACTGAGTTTGACCCGCCTCCTGATGACCTTTTTATACCTGGCTATCTCTTATGTCAGTTGCCCTTTCGTGGTGTTCCTGAGCCAGTAGTGCTTTTGCTGTGTTCCTGTATTCTGAGTTCCTGTGTACCGATTCGGCTTGTCCTGACCATTCTCCAGTGTTCCTGCCTGTTTATGACCCGGCTCGTCTGCGGATCACCCTTGGATCCTGACTCGGCTAGTTTGACGTTCCTGCCTGTGTATGACCCAGTCCGGCTGACTTCCTGCTCCGAAGATCGACTTCCAGCTTGTTCCAGTGACCTGCGTTCCAGTTGTCGCCGCCGCGACATTTTCCAGTCCCTGCTGCCCACGTCTGTGCCATTGCCTTGCCTGGTGATTCCTTCAATAGTGCTGTGCCTCGTTCTAGTGCAGAACTGTGTGTATTCTGTGGGCCTTCCTCTCCTTGCAGAGCCTGATTGTAGCGTTGAAGCCTCGAGTAACGTTACAGAGCCTTGCAGTAGCGCTGAAGCCTAGAGTAAACGTGCATTTTAACTCTTGCAGTGCTGCCTCATATTCACTCTCTTTATCTCCTGTACGAGCCTCGTTGCAAGTGATACTGCTGCTGAGTTGGCCACTCTCCGTCGGCAACTCTAGTCTAACGTTGCGAGTGTTCACAAAGCTTGGGCCATTTGGGCGCTTAAGGCTCTCCGGTGTTGGTTACCGACGAGATCATTGACACAGAGTGTTGGCAGAAAGGCTTCAGTGTTGGCTTATCCGGTACTACGCCCGAGGGGGCTAGTGGCTCTGGCTCTAGTATTACTGCATTCGATTACACCTGAGGAGGTTATTAGCTCTTGCATTGCAGGCCGGTTTCCATTACGCCCTAAGGGGCTATTCGCACTTGCACATACTAAAGCAGTTCCTGTAGCTACGCCCGTGGGGGCTAAGTTGTTACCCATTCTGCTTATCATCTACCACCTTGGCAAGGCAGCTCGTTCCTCAGCACCTGATGAACATCGTCTGTACAGTACAGCCTATTTAACATCCAGGGCGTGTCAAACTTCCACATCTGAGACTGACTGTTATTTGGACTTTAACCCCTTAGGGGTCAATATCATCCTAGTGCATGCTGATTTGCATTTATGTCCATAATACTATTTTCCTTGTATTATCTCAGTTTACGTTATCTGTGTATTACCTACCGCCTCTAGAGGGCGTAATTGTACATTATTCACTTTAATAAAGTGTGTTTTATTTTCACTTATTGGTCTGAGAGTCCTAAAAACCGTAACACCAGATAAGGAAAAACCTTGGATCACAGCTGCCTGTGTCTTTCCAAACAGTCACACAGAATGTTGGGGTATTCAGGGTAAACATCCTTTGTTCCCTTCTCACACCCTCAGGCACATCTAACATAGAGATAAAAACATCCAAATCAGGAAAGAACTTTGATAACAGCTGCCTGTGTATTTGAAATCCTTCACACAGAATGTTGGGGTATTTGGGGTAAATCTCCTTTGATCCATTCTCAAACCCCACAGACTCTCCAAGCACAAAGATACTAATAGCCAGATCACAAAAGAACTTGGATCACAGCTGCCTGAGTCTTCCCAGTTATTTAGTCATAAAGAACTCTGTTCCTGTCCCCCAGAATGCCCCCATACTCCCCTTATACAGAGAACAAATTCCTTCTGACAAGAATCCCTAAATTACGCTTCAACTCCACTTTATTAGCTTGTCATCTCTAGCTCATAAATTGCGCTGCTCTCACAATTTCACAAACTCAAAATGGCATACTGTGAGAATGTGACACCCCTTTTATACTATGCCTGTGAGAAAATAAGGGAAACTTGCCTTGTGGGAGATGCAAAAAAACTGCACTTTTTCTGAAAAATTTATGAAAAGTGCCATTTTTCTCCTGTTTCGCTTTTGAGATGAAAACTTTTCCCCATCCCAAGTAATATTATGTCCAAGTCATAATTTCATACAATAGAGTTATATTTACTGCTGCTGCATATTTTAATTTAAAGTTTAATTATGTAAGTCATTTAGTAAAGGGTGGCTATTGTTATACATGGATTATAATTTATTTCCTCAGTTCAAACCACTCACAGCTTATTATTTTCTTATAGGAAACTTCCATGAAATACCACTTTTATTTCAGATTGCCTTAAACCAATTTGCTCTCCCTTCCAGTCCACCATTTTTTAGATTGCTTTTGTATTGTAAAATTGCTGTCTGACTTCCTTTTGTTAAAGATTACTCCAAGAAATTCCATAATGCTCAGAAATGGTCCGATATTACATATCTCTTACTCATAATCTGTAAATATTCCATCTATCTCAAGGTGACACATTGTACAAAACACCTTTTTCAAGAACAATACAGCCCACAGCTCATCAAAGATCTTATCTACTAGTTTTAAATATAAATTCTGAAGGAATGAAATCCAAAAGCCATGATGATACTTTTACACCCCACTGAAATCAGAACAGGAGGGAGGCCATTAAAATGTATACATTTCACACACTAACAGTTATATAAAAAGTGTAGAATGACTACCAATGAGAAAAACACAACAGAGCTGCAGAATGAGGGATTGCATAAAAAACTTACCATTATTCAGCATGGTGAATTATTTTTTATTGAAATAAAAAGAGATAAGTTAAGACGTAATTAAGTTTAACTATATTCTGATTGATATAATTCATGTACAATAATTGTTTTTGATGCTGTGAAAACCAGTTATTTTGTTACTCTGTTCAGTATCACCAAGAATAGGGGAAAAGGCTTACTACGTCTTCCCATGGCAAGAAATCAGTTTTGTAGTTTATTGGTTGATACACAGTAGGTGCTTATAAATCAGTGGTGGGCAAACTATGGACCCCCAGCTGTTGTTGAACTACCACTGATGACATATTCTCTCAACCATTAGCAGGCTGAGGCTGATGGGAGTTTTAGTTCTGCAACTGCTAGGAGGCTGCAGGATGCCTAGTCCTGCTGTTAATTTCTCAGAGAAAGAGATAAACATAATTAGGTTAATGTGATAAGAAAAAGCTGGAGAAATTCTGGAATAAATCAGCTACACATTAAAGTGGGAAATAATTCCCAATTAATTAAATAATTAGTTTAACCTGTTAAATACTAGCATTCAAGGGGTTAAAATTCCCATTTAAATAAATTTTGACTGTCGTCTGCAGTCATTTTGGTTTGTCCTGGAATTGCTCCAGTTTTTAATACATTATCTTAAAAAGGTATTACCCTAGAACATATGCAAAGCACCATGTAAGGGTGCATGTCATTATATAGTTAAACTAGTACATTGGGATCAATGCAATTGTGCACAGAAGATACAGTTAAATGTGTTATTTTATATAAAAATGAATAATTCATTGTAGCAGGCAGGAAGATGAGCTCTACAACAGATGTCAAACCAAGGCACCCTGCAGATTAGACAACTTCATTTCTAGTATTCTAAACTGAAATGCAATACTTCAGTTTGGATGCTATTAAGAAGATCATTTTGTCAAACAACAGCTGTTAAGAAACACGAATGGTGAGATCATTGTGTCTGATATGTTCTGCTGCTTTGTGAAAGCCTTCAAAGCTTCAGTTACAGCTTCCAACACACTTTACTATTTCAAATAAAAGAATTTATATAAGAGCGTAATATGAAATTCACTGAAATACAGAAGGTTCCATAACTTTATATTACTTAAGATTAAAGATTAACAAAACCTAATTTTAGCAAATTATTTAAAGGACTTAGAGAAAATTCTGGGTCCATCCAAGTTGATTCAGAATGGGTCATGGATGTGGGAGGGGGGATAATGACAGAGGTAGTATGTGAGAGATTATGTGCATAGTGTAGCAGAGAAGGCGGAGTGGTGATTGAGCAGGAAAAAGAAGGGATGTAAGTGTGGGGAAGACCAGGGGTGAGAGAAGGATCCAGGGGAGTGAAGGAGGCAGAGGAAGGCAACTTCTGGAGAAAGGAAACTGCAATGGGGCCTGTGAGGAGAGTGAGGCAGCGACAGAGAGAGAGGAGGTGTCAGTTTAGACTTTGGGGAGAAAGGAGGCAGCAGTAGGAGGAGAGAGAGATGGAAATGAGGTAGCAGTAGGCAGAATGGAGAGAGAAAGCAGGGGTCAGCTGGCAGCATATGGAGAATGGAAGAGATTGAGGGGAAGAGTTGTAAAGTGAACAAACTATAAACTGATTGGTTGATGGCTAAACCTGACTTTTTTTCTGATCATCAAGTTATCATTTTTCCTGCTGTTAATGTATGGATATGAAACATGAAACAAAACACCCTTTTGCAATACCTACTTCAAATATATATATATGACATGCACTAGCTATATGACAATGCAGGGAAAGAGGAGAGTAAGGACAATTGATCCCCCATCCTGCTTAAAAGCAGCAACGTAATTGTACAAATATATTCAAAAGTTACTTTGGGGTCTGTTTAATAAACTAACACTTTAATGCAGCACAGATGACCAGTTGATTTTAATGTATTCACAAAATAGCTCAAACACTATAATTCTTAAAGTCAGATGAACATATGTAAAGAAGCCGCTTTCCCTGCATCATCTGACACTGACACTGTACAGTGGTTTCTTTATACCCCTTCAGCTAGACATCACATTGTTTCTTACCCTTTACTGAAGGGGTAGGAGAAAACCACTGTACAGGTCATTGTCAGATGATGTAGAATGAGCAAAAACTGCCTGTATCTTAAAATAAATCAATGGATTTATTAACCCTTTCAGCTCCATAGAGGTATCCACACCTCTTTGACTCTCAAAGTGTTAAAGGACTGGCTCTATTGTGTTAATAAATTAAGCACGTCAGAGCATTTTTGCTGTGCTTTATGTTTGTTTATTAAATAAACCCCATTGATAGTGCTCAGTGTATTATAGATTGCTATCTCATACAATATCACCTGTGAATTTAACACTTGTGTTCCTCTGACAAGAGATTGAAAAATTACTATAATAGGTTCTAATGCCTATAAATACTTCCTACCATCCAAGGAACAACTGGGGGGAGATACACTAAGCGGTGGTAAAGTGGAGATGACTTCTCCAGTAATATCACTTCTCCAATTCCTATGTTATTCTATGGAGCCTATGCATTAAAATGTCTTCAACTTTGTAGATGTTAGTGAATAGGCTCTGTAGAATAACATAGGAACTGGAGAAGTGATATCACTGGAGAAGTCTTCTCTTCATCACCACTTAGTGAATCTCCCCACTGATCTTCTTCCACGGATGCACAGTTTCCCACTTGTCATTGTTGTATAGCACTAAATATGCCTGTATATGTAACAAGCATTTTACTCCAACTAGGCATGTAGTCCAACAAGAACTATAAAGCCACAAATAGGCTAATCTGAGTTAAAACTTGATATAATTATGATACTATTCCTCAATCCCTGGCTACAGGAAAACAACATTCATCAGTCACTGGGAAATATGACTTTAAGTACTGCATCTACTATTTCAGGAACATTTTCTGAGCATTTGTTATCCTATTGAGTGGGCTATGTAACTGATCTCCCCATACTTTATTTTATAGCCACTCCACGGTTTTAACAGTTGTGAGAAGATGATTGTATCAGTAATACACTACACTACTACTATCCCCAAACTGTCAGCACTCAGCAGTGACAGGTCACAGTGGGGAATCATGAATTTCATGAGCATAATTATTTTAATATAATTTTTTTCTTCCTTAAAGAATATGATCCAGTGTTGATATAAAGGAAAAGTATGATTTAAATTGTTACTAGTGCAATTTTATTTTTAATGCAGCCCTAAATATTTTTTTGTTTCATAACTGTGTTAATTTGCATAAATGTTTCAATATTGGCAGAGATCCTGCTTGATTTACTTTTCTTTAATTGTCTTATCGCCACTGCTCCTTCTTCACTCTTGTCTCATAGCTTCCTTTCTCTTGTACCTCTAAAACATCTCTGAGCTATACTTTATCTGCAGAGCTCTCCTTAATTCTCTACCATTGTTTTTCAGATTCTTTTTCAACTTTCTAATGATCAAGTTTTCCTTTGAACGACGTACAGCAGTGCTAGTCAATATTTGGAGCTTCAGTGTTTGGAGATTACAACTCTCATCATCTCAATCAGTCACCAGAGGTCATGGAACTTGTAATCCCCAATTGCTAAAGGTTCAAAGGTTTATTTCTCCTTATCAAGGGCCTAATTAAAAAGACAGCTGAGACAGCTGCAGCTCTAAGGCTCATATGAAAATAATAGGCCCATTCTCATCCATGGTGAGTGATACTCACTTGTCTACTAGCTGAATAGACTTACTTCTCCCAGAGACCATCTGCCAAGATCGATCTGTTACTATCCTGGCTTTGTTGCAAGACAGCCTGCAAGTGCATAGGTCTATATGTCACATCCGTAAAATATAAAAGGCCAGATGTTTGTTTGTCCAATGCATTCATGCGCAGTAGAGACTGTCCAAATGCTGGGAGGTGTAGTTCTGCGGTATGACTACATCGGACAAACATACATCTGGCAGCATGTGTGTATGTGTGTATATGTGTTTGGAGCTCCACAAATAATCGTAGATCCTTACAATGTACGGATTGGGACAATACCGGGAGACAAGAGCTTTCTCACTGGAAGGGGGTCCTTGCTCCCAAAATCACAAAATCACATAGCTTATATGCGCTTAATGTAATTAACAGGCATTTGTCGGCCTCATGTTAGGGGGGTGTCATGAGGAGTCATGATACCCCCCTTGAGGTATAATGTATATATTGTTAAAATTAAACACATTTCGTTAATAAAACATAACTTGTTAACATACACACATATACAGGCATATCTTGCCTATTAACCCTTTGGGTACCAGAGGGGTAGGAAACATGCTAAGCAATGCTTTCCTACCTCTCTGGTACTCAAAGAGTTAAGTGTTGAATAAAAGACAGATTTGTGGACTACATGGCAGTCCCTGAGGTGAATGTCTAAGGGTGTTAGTATGTTGAATGTATGCAATATATGAAGACATACTAAGGGGGGTGTCGAAGGGGGGGCATTGCATATGCTTGGTGTACTATTTCTGTTTATTGTAAACCTTTGAATCCCACAGGGGTGAGCAGTGCACATCCCTATGGCATTCAATGCTGTCCATGGTGCTGAAAGCCATCTCTTTGTTCCCCTACTGGCTGGGTAGGGAAGCACAGACTTATGTTATCCCTAACTCTCTGTTTTATTTTCCTCTACGGTGGTTTTTTACTCTGAGTTGTGTGATGTTCGCAAAGAAAAATGGGTGTTAGATTTCTGGAGGAAAATGTTGCAATTTAACTAGCGTTAGACCTAACTCCAACATTTGAATGGCTCTGGGCTTCACTTCTTCATTGTTCTCAATGGCAAGATTTTGATGTTTTGGAGACGGGCGATGTGTGTTTCAGAACTGCAGCTATTTCTTACTAGTGGGAACATTTGCATTGCTTACTTGATGTACAAAACCACCGTCGCCAGTTTTTTCTGCCAATGCCAACGTTTGGATCGAGCCCTCAGTCTCCAACGCTTTTCGTGCTGATTTACATCGCTTCTTCAGGGAGTTAATCTTTCAAGTTCTCTCTCTCTGTCTGTCTGTCTGTCTCTCTCTCTCTCTCTCTATATATATATATATATATATATATATATATATATATATAGTCACTTTTTCTGATAGATATTGTACAACAAAGACAAGGAGGGCCAGGGGGCTTCACCAGTTGTTTATGTATCCTGGATTACATTTAGAAAATTGCAATTTAGGATGTGCCACTATGTTTTTTGATAATTAACCAATCATAATCATAAATGCTGTACCAAGCACTCATATATAACTGACAGAATCACTGAGCAATGTAAAAACTTATCCTTATACATATCCCTGGGCCAGGTTACTAAATTTCCGTCCTTGTCTGTGGGTTTGCTAACTATATCATCTGAAGTTTGTAGTTCCTGTAAAGCTTTTCTTTCTTTGAAGCTCATGTTACTGTTTATGACTCTGGATGTGATTCAGAAAATACTTCAACGTGAAAGGATATATTAAAAGAGGGAGTAAAAGTTGATATGAGCTTAATGTCTTCTTTCCAAGGATCATTTTTCCCTGTTGCATTTGTATCATAAGATGGACATCAGTATCTATTATTTCATCATCACAATACCACGCAAATCATTTTTTTAAGGAGAATCTTTTGACAAAATTAATGAACATCTTTAGTAACTTCAAAGTGATCAATGTGCTGATATGGTATGAAAATCAGACCTTTAAACAAGACTACAGTATATTATTTACCTAAAACTTTATTACTTCGTGCCACCAAGTGTTCTTGCTGACAGGGATAGGGGAGACAGTTACTAAAAAATAAATACAAAATAAATAAAAATAATTCATTGGTGACAGAGACAAGGACCCTGACATGAGCTGTAACTGAGCAGACTAATATTAGATGAGATAGAATATTTTGCCAAGGCGAGCTATCACACTCAATCAGTTCAAATGTTTGCTCTTCTGTAATATCCAGCAAACACACAAGGGGTAAGGGGAGGGGGAAAGGAATAGGAGTAGGAGCATATGAGCAGTAATCCAAAAAATGACTGCAGCCATGGTTGCTGCAATGTGAACAATAAATTATGGTGGTGTCACGGTTTTAATGAACACGCAGACAATTTGGTTAAGGTAAAACAATGAAGATTTATTAAATAAATAATAAAGAACAGAAATGCCCTTCACAGGTCCAGACCCAGACAGAGAATAAGCTCTTTTGGATCTGACACAGGTCAGGGTACAACAGAGACAGGTATGTACAAAACAACAGTAATGCAGAGTGTAGAACTGGAACAGGAACTGGAACAAAACCTCAGCAGTACTGGCCAGGAGGTGCCTTAGGTTAGGTAAGTACTGCAGGGCAGAAATCCCCAATGGAACAGGGAGACAGTTGAGACTACCGGACTTGCCCAGAAAACCAGGTATAGGCAGCCTACGTGACAGCTCAGATACACTTACTTGGAGGTTATGCCTGGAGGCAACGGAATAGGCACAGGCTGTATAGTAGCGCAACCGGAGGCAATTGTGAGGCACAGATTGAACATCGCAACCGGAGGCAACAGTAATGACAGGCTGAGTATAGTGCAACCAGAGGCAATCGTAAGGCACAGGCAATACAGCAGCACAACTGGAGGCAACAGGAAGATACCAGTAGCTAGTCGCACAACCAGAGATAATCGTATGGCACAGGCTGTATAGCAGCGCAACCGGAGGCAACAGTGAGCCACAGGCTGAAAGGTGGTGCAACCAGAGATAACCGCTAAGGCACAGGCTGTATAGTAGCGCAACTGGAGGCAACGGAAGGTGCAGGATTAAAGGTGGTGCAACCAGAGATAACCGCTAATGTACATGCTGTATAGTAGCACACCCGGGGGACACGGAAGGTGCAGGCTGAAAGGTAGTGCAACCACAAGTGACCGCTAAGGCACAGCCTGTATGGAGAGCAACCGGACTACCGTAGAGCAAATGGCTATAGGACACAAGACCGGAGGCAACAGGGACACTAGAAGTAAAGGTAATGCTAGGAGAGTTGTCAATGCAGAAACGGTACTCTAGAGAGCGGAGGTCAGCCAAAGCCTGGATCGGTACACAGAGAGCGATAGTCAGCCAAAGCCTGGATTGGTACACAGCAAGCAGTAGTCAACGGAATCGGTCACGGCAATCGTAGTCAGGCAAGCCAGGTCGTAAACAAATTGGGCAGCGAAGACAGGAGCAAGGTCAGACGTAACCGGATCATACACGGAACAGGAACAGAGCAACAAACGTCTGGTCAGGAACACCACGAAAGGGCACCGTTATAGTGACAGGAGGGCGTATATAAAGGCAAGCCCTGGGAGGGGTTAAAAACCCAGAGCCAATAAGAAGCAGCCAAGGTAAACCCGGAAGTAAGAATATCACTCAGGCAGAATCACGGGCACCGTGATAGGTGGTCCCACTCATTCCGAGAAGGGTGCAGTTTGACAATGTCTCACAAAAGTTCCATCACTACCACTAGAACCACTGTTAACCAAACAAAAAAAAATAAGTTATATTCTACTGTTGAGGGCATAATGGAAGAAGGTATAGCAGCTGTATCTGACAGTGAGACAGACAAGCACAAAAACTCCTGTCCTCAAAGTAGTAGTAGTAGTAAAAGTAGTGGGCAAGAAGCAGCAGGTCGATGCTGAAGATATCCTAATGATGATGATGTATATCAGGAATATATCTCATCGGCATCCTCCTCTTCTTCAGATACAGACAAAGTTAAGAGTGAAAGAGATGATGACAGGGCCAGAAAGTAGTTGAAAGGCAAGGGCTCAATCTTCCACCACTGAAAAGGAGCACAGTGCTTGTCTATAAACAGATTGAGAAAACAATTGGAAAAATTGACCCTAGACAAGCAAAGATGCCAAAAATATAAAATCACCCTGTCAGATATCAGCAGCAGCATTGTTGCTGCTTCAAGTTGAAACCCCACTCAGCCAAACACCTTTGTTGAGGAAGCAGCAGCAACCACAACACAGGTTATTAACATCCTCAAACTTAGTGATGATGAGTGCCTCTGCTGCTGTTGGAAATGCAGCACCCACGACACCTAGTAGTAGAATTGCAGATATATGTAGCACCAATAGCAGTCACAGTCCCTCAGGAACCCTGAAGTCATTTAAGTCCACAGTATGGAGATACTTCACTCACGACAATTGAAAAGCTAAGCATGTTGCTATCCGTTTTCTGTGTAAAAGGCATGTAAGAAGAGAAAAGGAGGCTCACACCTAGGCACCTTCTCAATGAGATCCCACCTAAACCAAAACGTCAAGACTGACTGGGAGACACAACAGCAACAGAGGTCCAATAACTAGAAGCAGCAGCAGCAGAAATTCTTGGTGCTCTGGGACACATAAGAGAAGTATGAATGTTGATGTATCAGAAAATGTACAAGGAGTTTGCTCATTTGCTATAGCTCCTATGGCTCCTGTCGCAGAGGAGTATGATTCTGACTTTGTTGTAGGAGATGGCAAAAGTCATAGACTGCCCACACATGCTTCCTTCACATCCACTACCTCCTCTAGTCATATTGTTAAAACAATCAATTTACAGGGTTCTGCCATGTAATGCCAACCTACACTAAGGTGTGCCTGTGGAGTGGCAAGGTTGCCAAGATGTTTGTAGTGGACATGCTGCCTTATTCTTTTGTTGAAAACCAAGGATCGCTGGCATATCCCAAGTCACAGTTATTTTTCCAAGATGGCAGTGCCAGAACTCTACAAGCAGGTGATTAGTGTAGTGGCTAAATGACTGGAAAGCTTGTATGGAAATAAAATCCACCTTACTAAAGGTATGTGGACAACTGGTCAGAGCACAGACTATATGACTGTGACTGCTAAGTGGGTTTCCCTCCCACCACCAGTGGGCTACACTAATTTGCAGCATCAGGTGACAGGCAGTAATCTCGCATCTAGTTCTGGCAGTATGATTAAAAGGCAGCAGAAGGATAGTCCATAACATCGGCATGCCTCTTTGTGCATGCAAAGTTTTGAGAGACAGTCTCACCATAGATATATTAAGCAAACTAGATCCGGTGATAGAGGAATGTCTTCTACCCTCCTCCTTAAAAGCTGGTTTTGTGTCTGCTGATAATGCCTCCAACATAATAGCTTCCTTGAGAATAGGTGATATGGTGAATGTGCCCTGCTTTGCACCATGTACTAAATTTAGTTGTGACTAGATTTTGTCAGAATCCAAATCCCTCAGAGAAATGCTGAATAAACTCTATGCCCATTTTAGCCACTTTAGCATGAAACCATTATATACCATACAAAAGCATAACAACCTGTCTCATCCCTACCAGGTGGAATTTCACAATGTTCATGCTAGAGCATTTGTATGAGCAGAATAAGACCATTAGCAAGTACACAATTAAAAACTGGAAGGCTTTGAAGGGTGTCTTTTTGTCACATGGGCAATGGCAAATAATGTGTGATGTATATGAGTTGCTCTTTTGAGCAGTCAACCATGCTAGTTAGTCATGTACGTGGAAGGACTTAGCAACATTCTTCCACTGATATATGTATTGCAGAATAAACTGAGTAGCATTGCTGAAAAATCTTACCATAATGGCAACACAGACATGCGTCAGTTGGTAGAGGACATGTTAGCACACTTTGAGGAAGATCCTCGCATAATGTCCATTAAAAGCAATGAGGAATATGTTCTTTCCACTTTGCTGCACCCCAGCTTTAAACACAAAGTTTCTGAATTTCTGCCAGAAGCATGAATAGTGTGTCACAACAACGAGTCATGATGATCATTAGCACCTCTCTGAGGAATCGGATTCTGTAAAGTAATATAAAGATATGCTTATTTATCGATTGGAGGGTTGCAATATGGAAGAAAGAGGGGCCTAAAAAACTGGAAGAAAGGAGAAAATCCCTTCCATTTCTGAACAAAGGTGAATTCATAGGTCTCAGGGGTGTAAAATATCCAAAATTGGTGGTAGTGGCATATATCTATGGGACTTGCTCCCTGAGATTAGGTTGGCAAACGTGTAGATGGTAGTAGTGGTGTCACTGCATGTGAGATGGTAATTGCGGGACAGCTACAAACGATGACCCCATGGACTACTGGGAAACATTGTAATGTGTGTAGCCAGCACTAACACGTACCACAGTGGAAACTTAGTTTCCCACCAGAAACAGTGGAGTATGAGCATATTTTTAGAGCAGCAGGTTATATTGTAAATGACCATAGGGCATGGCTATCAAGCAGTAATGTTGAGAGACTAACATTCTTAAAAATTAAACAACATCTAATACCATCTACGTATTAGGTAGCAGAACTGGACACAACCACAAATGACAAGGAAAGCTAGGCCACATGTATTATTAACAGCATCAGAGAGGATGAGGAGAAGAGGAAGGATGTGAAGGGTTGCTACCATCTACTACTGTGGGATCATTTCTATGAATACTGATTAATATGTGTCAGTACTCTGAGAATAATGATAGCTTACATTAGACTCAAACATGATAATGTAACAGTTTGTTTGACACACAGACACAGTGGTTTAGGATAAAACACAGTTTTATTGAAATCACAGTAATAAAATAACCCTCACAGGTCCTGTAGTATACAGGCAGAATAATACAGACACACGACAGGTTATATATACATATGCCTACACAGGTCCAGTATAACCATAAAGTCCATAACAGTCTATACTGACACTGGTGAGACAGAATATGATGAATTCCCAGGAGAAAGGCACTGCATGAGTTAATGGTCTTCAATGAGTGTAAACAGTCCATGTGCAGAGAGGTCTGTGATGGAGCTCTCGCCTTATAGACAGCTTAAGGATTCGTAATGCCCAGAAACAGGTTAGCAGAACAAACGTGAACTGCCAGAGTAATATCAGGAATTGAGCAACGAAGGACACTGCCGTAGCAGTAACGGAGACCAGACCATTCACACTCTGCAGGCGCAGTAACGGAGACTAGGCCAATGGCACACTGCCGTAGCAGTAGCGGAGACAGACACTTGCACGCTGCAGGCGCAGTAACGGAAACTAGGCCAAAGGCACACTGCCGTAGCAGTAACGGAGACAGACACTTGCACTTTGCAGGAGCAGTAATGGAGGACAAGGCCAATTGCACACTGCCGTAGCAGTAACGGAGGCAGACACTTGCACTCTGCAGAAGTAGTAACGGAGACTAGGCCAATGGCACACTGCCATAGCAGTAACGGAGACAGACACTTGCACTCTGCAGGAGCAGTAACGGAGGACAAGGCCAATGGCACACTGCCGTAGCAGTAACGGAGACTAGGCCACTTGTACTCTGCAGGAGCAGTAACAGAGGCAATATTGCCTGATGGATCAGAATGTCGCCAAGGCGACACAGAGGCAGCCAGAGCAGGAATGCCAACCAAGCCGGGTCGAATCACGGAGCAGGAACGTCAGCCAAGCCAGGTCGAATCACGGAGCAGGAACGTCAGCCAAGACGGGTCCGTATACAGGAGCAGGAACTCTATACAATTTAGGTTGATATTCCCCACCATTATTGAAAAATCCTATGTTTCACATTCCTTTATGAAGCCTGTTTCCTGAACCCTGAAATCCTCCTCCTCCTCTGATTCTTATTGATGCAATTTGGTGCAGGGAAAGAGGAGAAGAGGGAAATGGAATTGTGATTGTGTGTCATACCTTAAAGGGATATTAATGGCTGATTTTAACAAAATGTAATATTGTAGATATTAAAAAATAAATTAACTGTTGCAAGTCCATTTTCTCAAATGTATAGTTTGAGAAATATGTGCTTATAAAGTTTCCCCCTCCCTCCCCTTTCACAGATGTCAGCCTGTAGCTGACAGCATGAGATCCTAGTACGGGACAGGTCGGCAGCTCTTCAGCAGAGCCGAAATAGTGTTACATAAAAAGAAACACTTAATTGGAAAGGTCTACAAAGTGTGCTTGCAAATCAGGCACACTATGTAAACAGTTCCAATGAAGTATTACTTTTCAGATAGTGCTATTTCGGCTCTGCTGAAGAGCCGCCGTCGGGTGGCACAAACTAAATCTCCTGCTGCCAGCTAGATCGCTGACGTCTGTGAAAAGGGAGGGAGGGGGGAACTTTATAAGCACATATTTCTCAAACTATGCATTTGAGAAAATGGACTTGCAAATATCTCTCAAACTGTAAATGTTTGAGAGAACGGACTAGCATCAGTTAATTTATATTTTTAATATCTTCAATATTACATTTTGTTAAAGTTAGCCATTACTACCCCTTTAAAACAGAACTACCACCTCAACTAAAGTTGCCTTGTAATACTTAGGCAGGTGGTGACTAGCTTAATAATCATTATTTTACCTCTCAAAAGTGCCCCCGATTAAAGTTATCCTTAAGCTTCCGAGACCGGAAGTCAGGCATCACCACGGATATCTTGAATGCGCCTGCACACAGGCTTTAGTAACCTGGCCATCAGTCTCGGAAGCTTAAAGGGATAGTAATACTTAATAATTACTAACCCCTATATTAAAGTCATATTAAAAAGAAATGTATTGCCCCCAGTGCCATTTCTCAAACCTTTATGGTCTTGGCTCTGTTGCAGAGCCGCCTGATTATCATAAGACCAGATTTCCCTTCAGTCAGCTGCAACGCTGACTTCAGGAAAGTGGGAGGGAGAGGGGAACTTTAGGAGCGATTATCTCTCAAACCATAAAGGTTTGAGAGATGACACTGGGGGCAATACATTTCTTTCAATATAATTTAATATAATTAGTTTTACTATCCCTTTAAGGATAACTTTATTCAGGGGCACTTTTGAGAGGTAAAATAATGATTATTAAGCTAGTCCCCATCTGCCTAAGTATTACAAGGCAACTTTAGTTGTGGTGGTTGTTCCGCTTTAAAATCTGGGTATAATTCACATCTATGTTTTACAAAATGTTAAAATAGTTACTGTGATAAAGGCTGTAACAGCCAACATTAAAGGCAACGCAGTTTTGCTGCAGTTTTGGATTTTTTTCATTTCCTTAATAACTTTATTTTATATATTAGATGCAATTTTAGTCATTGTTTATCCTCAATAATTCATTTATTGTGTAAAAGAGCCTAGAGTTCTTTGATCCTATTTGACATGCAATACATTTAAGATAGTTCCCAATCTATTTTTAAACTGTATTTTATATTCCATCTAGCCTCATTATTCTAGTAAGAAAGGGCTATTAATTTTCTTAAAATGTGCTTAATATTAAATATATATTACTTAGAGAGAATTATACTTTATATTAATGGTCTATTTAATTTTCTCTCCTGCTATTACCTTGATCCTGAAAATGAGATTGTAATGATGATTTTGAGCTCAAATATCAATCTCTTCTGTCCAATGCATTTTATCATAAAAAGGTAGCTGCATATTTATGTTTTACAAAGCCTGCTCCTATGTGAATAGACTTAGTAAAAATGAAAATCTGAAAAGAGTGCAAAACACAAGTTGGATTCACATTTTTATTTCTTCTTACACACAAAACCAGTTCACTTATTATAAATCCCCTTGACATACAGCCAGCAGATAATTGGTGAAATAATACATTGCAGAGTTGTTGTAAATGAAATAGCTGCAAAATGTGCATCAGGGATTTTATGTGTGTATATCTTTTTTTCCCTTTTCCTATCATGGCAATATATTTCTTTGATATACTCATGCCCATTACCAAATTATTTTTGAGGGCAATCTAGTGATCCATTTATTGCCCAGTTAGTTGCTACTAGTTATATCTAGGTGTAACGGTTTTGTAGGACACTCAGACCAGCAGGTTAGAATAAAACAGTTTTATTAAAAAACAAGAAAGACTGCCCTCTGTAGGCAATACAGAATAACTGAAATGAACAGTAAAGTACAGACGCCCTCTCAGGCACAGTATACAGAGAAGTAAATATATACTGTCACAGGACAGGCATAAGTAACATACAGGTAACTCAATGGTTAAAGTACATAGAATCAGTCTCTGTTGTGGTGTGTTTGACACGCCCATAAGATGGTAAAGGAGTGATAAGTGGTGCTAGATGAGGAAACACCAGTAATAGAGCAGGACAGAGACTACTGCTTATGCTGAGGCAGGGAACTGAGGCCAAAATACTCTGCAAGAGCTTAATGAGCTAGAGCCACTAGCACCCAAACCGGTGCATGAACGGAGAGCAAGTGCACTGCAAGAGCTGAGGACAACAGAGCCAATAGCCCCCACAGGCATTGCAACGGAGACCAATGTACTGCAAGAGCTTAGCTATATAGAGCCAATGGCACCCACCCGGTGTGCCCAACGGAGACCAAGGACACTGCGAGAGCTGAGGATAATAGAGCCAATAGCCCCCACGGGCGTTGTAACGGAAACCAATTACACTGCAAGAGCTTAGCTGTATGGAGCCAATGGCACCCCCACGGGCGCTGTAACGGAGACCAACTACACTGCAAGTGCTTAGCTGGATAGAGCCAATGGCACCGCCACGGGCGCTGTACGGAGACCCAAGGCTCAGCAAGTGTAGCGGAAGGCTCAGGGTAGTGGAAGCAACGGCTCTGCAAGTGTTAACGGAGGCTCAGTGAACGTAGACTACTGCTCTGCAAGTGTTAACAGAGGCTCAGTGAACAGACACAACTGCTCTGCAAGTGTTAATGGAGGCTCAATGAACGGAGGCACGGCTCTGCAAGTGTTAACAGAAGGCACAGTGCTCTGTAAGTGTAAACGGAGGCCCAGAGTAACGGAGGCAGCAGGCTCAGCTAGAGTAAATGGAAAGGCCCAGTACACAGGAGGCAAAGACACAGTCAGCCCTGCCACAAGCACAGCGGAAGTCAGAATGTCGCCCAGGCGACACTGGAACACCACACAGCAGGAACTCAGGCAGGGTCAGCAACGTAGCCGGGTCAGGTCACTGAGCAGAAACGTCAGCCAGGCCGGGTCAAATCACGGAGCAGGATCGTCAGACAAGCCGGGTCAAATCACGGAGCAGGAACGTCAGCCAGGCCGGGTCAAATCACGGAGCACGAACTAAGGAGCGTAGTCAGACGGGCCAAGTCGGTACACAGGAAGCAGGAACACTGGAACACATCTAAACAGCAACACTGGCTCAGGAACATCACAAAAGGGCACCTGACAGGTGCCAAAGGCCAGGTATAAATAGGTCATACTGAGCGGGCCAAACAAGCTCAGCCAATGGGAGCGCACCACAGCAAAGAGTGACAGAGGAAGATCATGGGCACCGTGATAATAGGCAACCCTGACTTGTTGGTCGGCATATACGAACATAGCTACAGAGTTGATCATTGTCTATCTAAATAAGCAGGTGCATTTTAATATCAGCTATTGACACAAATGAGTCCATTAAACAATGATTTTTTGAGGACACAGTTTGTGACCCACTCAGTATATTTGCATGAAGATGTTAAAGATATTTGAGTTATGCTGATAGCATGTATATGCCGGCTCACTGAGATAAGGTTGCACTGTTGGCGAACGCCATCATAGAAACTTTGATAAACTTTGTGATGGGCCGGTGTTTGGAGACAAGGTATCACGGCGCCCGTGATCTGGGCGACATTCTGTCCATCTCGCTGATACTGCTTTTCCATTGGTTGCTCTGTTCTGCTCCTCCTAGTGACAAGCCTTTTATACCCTAGGCTGTCACACCGCTAGTGCCCTTTCGTGGTGTACCTGATGCCTGGCGCTAGTTGTCGTTGTTCTGATCCAGTGTATGACCCCGGACTGCATGACCACGCTATTGTCTCGTTCCTGATTCTGTTTACTGATTCAAACTGGCTGACGTTCCTGCTTCCTGCTCTGACCCAGCCTGGCTGACGTTCCTGCTCCATGTACCGACCCGGTGAGATTGACAACCCAGCTCTGTGTACCGACCCAGCACGTCTGAGGATCCTGCTCCGTGTACCGACTTGGCCTGGCTGATGTTTCTGCACTGTCTACCGACTCTTCTTGGCATGGTTCCTGTTTCTGCTGTTCCAGTGGCTCATCTGTATTACTCCTGTTTGCCCACCAGTTGGGTACCGTTCCAGCTTGCTGGTTCTAGTTTTTGTGTTCTGTTTGCTCTCATACTAGACCAGTGGTCAGAGTCTTGCTGCTTCCACTCCGTGTTGCACTCGCTTGGTCTGTGTTGGTTCAGCAGGGTGCCTCCGGTGATTACTGTTGTCCAGACCACAGCGCTATTAACCCCTTCGGGGGAAGGGGCCTCCTATACCACTATCATCTTGAGTTCTATTGGGCTGCGCATCTTGGGCTATAAGTCTCCTGTCAATCAGTTGGGCGCTTCCGGTTGCCATACATTTATACACTGCCCATTAACCCTTTCAGGTAGTGCGTGCAAACAGTGCTGGGTTGCTTCGGTAGGGCCTCCGTTTAAGCACGAGTTCTGACCAGTCCATAGTTGTTGGTGGGCATCCACCATTGCTATCATTTACAGGCGTCCAGAGCCTGTGGTTGCAGTCCTGTCCTTGTTGCCTCCCACTACATACCGGCGACATTTAGTCTGATTTACGTTACAACCAGCATTGCACTGGTTAACACTGGATATTCATACACTGTATCAATCTTTGACCTGACCTGTGTCAGTAGGGTATTTTGCACTTCACTGGACCCGTGTGGGTAACCATTTGTAACCTGTCTTGTGTCAGTTTGTGCTATACTGGACCCGTGAGGGTTACGTTATTCATTGTGTGCTTCAATAAAGCTGTGTTTTTACCTAAACCTAACGTGTCTGAGTGTACTGAACCGTAACACAAGGACATTAAGCTCTAGGGAATATGATACTCTTGTCTGCATGATTCCTGTTATTTGATCAGCTAAGCATATCTGTACAACAGTGCCAATATAAAGATTCATACTTTTCTTATTGGCATGTTGGCTCACTAAGTCCAAGATATCTGGGTGGCGATGCCCTCATAAAAACATGGTTACATAAATACTCCATGATTGGCCAGTGTAAGAATATTAGGATATCTTGACCTAGGGACTAGGTCAGGTCTAAACCTGATTCTTTTTGGTCGAAATCATCTTCTGATGAATCAAGCAATGAATATGAGGAATACAGAATTAAAGACTCTGATTTAGATGTTTCAAATGCATCTGATATGAACAATACTGATTGTGATGATCTTGAGGATGATTTTGATGATACGGTGGTCCTAGACGAAAGAGGTAATCCTCTTTTTGATCAGGAAGTCATAAAACACCCTCAGAAACGTCCTCAGAATGGGTACCTAAGGATCATGTGGCCAAATATATAGAATTGTGGATGAGAAAGGCTCTAGATACAAAATCTAGAAATAAACTAAGATCGGAGTGTCCTAGGCCTTCCATTAATAAAATTTGTGACACCCCTCTGATGGACCCACAAATATCTCAATATATAGCCAAATCAGGAAGAGACCCTAGAAAGGGCGTGAAAAGGTCACTTAAACAGTGCCAAGATAAATTGCTAGATACAGTCGGTCCTCTAGCCAACATTTTCAATCGTATTGAGGAGGCTATTTCTAATAATTCCTCAATTGATTTTAACATCTTAAGAGGATGGATTCAAAGAGCCTTTTGTTTGATAGGCAATGCCAATACGGCACTTTCTACTGAAAGACGGAGGGTTATTCTTCTACGTATTGATCCTAAGTTATCAGAAATGGCTTCTACTGAAGCAGGTCCAGAAGCTAAAGATCTCTTATTTGGAGAATATTTCATAAAAATTTAGGAAAGTACGCTAATACTTTCTCAGCCCTTCACAAGGCTCAAAATTCCATGAAAAAAGTTTTTAATAAAAAGGTTTTTGTCAGGGACGGGAAAAGCAAGGGTCATTTCCCTAGCCGGTCCTCTGGTTCCAATAGAGGCCAATATAGGAATTATCAAGACCCTACGTACTTTGGGAGAGGAGGTTACTCCCAAGAGACCAGAGCTCCCCCTTCCTTTTTCCCTCAACGTGGAAGAATCTGGAGATCAAGGAACACAAGAGGATTTCCAAGATCCAGACCTTATTCAGGTAAGTGTCTTCCCCCCCCCCTTATCCTTAGAGGAAAAAGTGGATGGCAGACTAGCCCATTTTTTCCAAAACTGGTCTCAGATAACTTCAGATCATTGGGTACTTCAAACAGTTCTAGGATATGAAATAGAATTCTATCTCAATCCTCACCAATCATGAATATCACATTCTTTCCAATTTTCAAAAGAAGATTTCCACTTGGTGGATTTAGAGATCTCAGAATTAGAAAGAAAAGGGACAATAATTCAAGCTCCCTTAACAGAAGCAGGTTTTGTCAGCAATATTTTCCTGGTAAACAAGAAAGATCCAAGCGTACACCCAGTCATAAACTTGAAAGAATTGAATGCTTTTATCCTTTACAGACATTTCAAAATGGAAGGCATTCATTGCCTGAGGGATCTTCTAATACCATCAGATTGGATGGTAAAATTGGATTTGAAAGATGCATATCTAGCGATCCTCATTGCTCAACACCAACAGAATTTCCTATGATTTTTCTGGAAAGGAGTAAAATGGCAATTCACATGTCTCCCTTTCGGTCTATCCTTGGCTCCGTGGTGCTTCACAAAAATCATGACGCCTGTAATTTCTTTTTTGAGGAGCAGAGGAGTCTGCATGATCATTTATCTGGGTGATATTTTAATCATGTCTCAGGACTTGGACGTGATCAAGGAACATCGTCAAATGACTATTTAGATTTTGACCGATCTCGGCTTTATCTTAAATTGGAAGAAATCGGCATTGAATTTCTGGGATTTGTAGTGGACACTGAATTCTATTCTTCTTCCTCACAAGAAACTGAAGAACATTCAAAAAGAAATCAGGTTCATTCTGAAGAAAGACTTGATTTCTCTCAGGATGATAGTGCAAATCGTAGGACTTATTTCTGCCTCAAGTCAGGCAATTTTCCTGGTTCTACTTCATTACCGAGCCCTCCAGAGATTGTAAATTCTCCATCTTCGCAGAGGACTAGGTTATTCGGAGCATATCCCTTTGTCCTCAGAGGCCAGAGAAGAGCTTCTATGGTGGTTAAACCATATGAAAGCATGTAACGGGAGAGCAATTTTCGGTATGTCTCCAGACGTGGTCATAGAATCAGACGCCAGCTGGGGCTGGGGAGCTCGCTGCGGAAGTTTCACTACAGGAGGGAAATGGTTCCTCACGGAGAAAAATATGCACATAAATTGCTTGGAATTATTAGCAGGATCATTCGCAATCAAAAGACACGTCAAATTGCTGTATCCTGCTGAAGATGGACAATGTATCAGCGGTGAGATACATAAACCATCTGGGTGGCACAAGATTGAAAACCTTGGCAATCTTAGCCAAGGAGTTTTGGCAATTTTGCCTAGACAAAAACATCTCGGTTCAGGCAGAACATCTTCCTGGACTATCCAATACCATTGCGGACTGGAATTCCAGGCATCTAATAGACTCAAGCGATTGGACACTTCACAATTCAGTTTTCACTGTAATGAATTCAGTCTGGGGTCCCTTTCATTTAGACCTTTTTTCTTCCAGGCTGAACTCTCTGCTTCCAAGATTTTTCAGTTGCAGACCGGATCCGGACGCTTTAGCGGTGGATGCTTTTCTTCAGCAATGGCCTATGATAGGGAGTTACGCGTTTCCTCCTTTTGCCATGATTCCCAGGGTCATTCTTCAGGTCAGGAAACAACAGGTCACCACTGTCCTAGTAACTCTATTTTGGACAGCTCAACCATGGTTTCCAACATTCCTAGAGATGTCCATAGACTTCCCATGTTATCTGGCTCCGTTTCCCCAGCTATTGCTGGACCCAGCAGGGAACTCTCACAAACTTCTGCTTCAAAATCAGTTGCACCTATTGGCCTGGTGGATTTCAGGAATCACTGGTTTATCGACAGAATTTCGGAATTGGCTCAATTACTCATCGCCGAGGCTTGGGCACCAGGTACACGAGCATGTTACAAGTCATGCTGGAATATCTGGACACGTTGGTGCATGGAACAGAGTTTGGATCCCGTTTCTGCTGATTTAACTTCAACCATTAATTTTTTGTCTTCCTGTTTTCAGCAGAGCAAGGCATACAGGACAATTACCTGTTACCCCTCAGCTATTTTGGCTGGTCATTCACTCATTGCAGGTTTCCCTTTAGGTCAACAACCTTTGGTGTGTAAACTTATGAAAGGTATTAAGATTTCTAGACCTCCAATTACTAGATATTCCAATTTCTGGGATGTAACAATAGTTCTTCAATTCTTGGAATCCTGGCCTCCTAATGAGGATTTATCACTAAAACAACGTTCAGCTAAACTTGCTATGTTGCTTTGCCTCATTTCCTTTAGGAGAGTGTCTGATGTTCATGCTTTAGACATTTCCAACAGATTTTACAAACCTGATTGAGTAAGATTTCTAATATCTAGGTGAAATAAATCTTTATCTAGGGAAATCTTCTATCCAAACTTTCTTCAAAACCCTCAGCTTTGTGCTGTACTTTGAAAGCATATGAGTTAGCTACCAAAAAGTTTAGAGCTAGTAGTTCAAAACACTTGTTTATTTCATTTGTAAAACCTTACCGACCTGTTTCTACAGCTACTTTAGCAAGATGTATTCGCTGGATCATGCAGTCAGCGGTGGTTGATACTACTCTAGTGCACATTCCTCTCGAGGAGCTATGGCTTCCAAGTCCTACCTTGCTGGGGGCAGGAAAACATCCTTAAAGCAGCTGATTGGTCCAATGAATCCACCTTTAAGCCTTTGTATTTTAAACCTATTGCTCATGCAACTGCTAATGTTATTAAACAGATTTAAACTTGCATAATAGGAGCCTCTGTGTCTTGCTTTAAAACTCGTGGATTTTCCTAACTTCATGAAGGAAAGTCAGGATTTTATTAAATACACGGAGGCGAGTATTATCCCTCCCTGTACTAACCCTCCCTATTTTTCTGTTTTCTCTATTTCCTATAGGATAATCATATTGGTGAATTGAAAGATCGTTTAATAGTTCCCAGGTGACTTCTCTCGAGTTTTGGGTTTAAATGACTTCAGTTCGGGTTGGATCTGCATCAAAGAAAGAGGATTTGAGAAGACTGGGCATTTCAGTTATACTGTTTATATGATTGTGATTGGCTACTGTTATGTAAGGGGCGGGGTTATCTTACTATATTGGTACACTTTTTCTCTTTGTTTTAAAAACGTTCATATTTGCTGCTGGAGTGGTAAAGAAGGATTTTAATGCATAATACTCGCCTCCGTGTCTTTAATAAAATCCTGACTTTCCTTCACAAAGTTAGGAAAATCCACAAATTACTCTCTATCTCCCAAAACCAAATGATAACATATGAGAAACTCACAGATCTTTTATAGTTAGCACATTGGATATACATGAAAACTCCACTTTGACAGGTGGGGTTTATTATTATTGACGTCAATGCAATGAAAAAAAATGAAAATGGCACTTTTTATGGGAATTCCCAGACAAGGTGAAGAGTGCAGTTTTTTGCAAGTTTAACTTGTATGGCAAAACTGTTCATCCATCTCTTTTTGGCCTTTCCCCTAGATACTGTCCCAAAATGGTATGCCCTTTAACAGAAAACAGTGCACCTAAATAATCTTTTTAGTAACTTTTGAGCTGTCATTGGTAGCAAAGTTGCGATTTCTTTCAGTGTTTTTACTTAATTAATTAAGTTGTTAGTAGGAATATGCTTAGATTTGTTATAAGCCTTACCAATGGCTTTCTTTTCATACCTTTTTCTTTGAATTTCTTAGTTAAAATTTTAGCTTCATCAAGGTGTTCCTCTTTTGTACAGTTCCTTCTTATTCTTCTAAATTGACTATTTCCATATCTGTAGATAACCACTTACCATTGCTCTCTACATTTTTATATAAAAATGCTTGCCATTTTTTATTTTCATATGTGTAATCTATGACATCTAAAAACTAAATCTCTGTTAAATTTAATCCTAGGGGACTATTACTTATGTAATTAGTAATGTTGTCAAGTATCTCTTTGACACTGTTCCATACAGTCTTCAATATACCATTTGTACAGAATCAAGTTTTCTTCATATGAGTTGTTCCAGATGTACATTTTCTCCCAAAATCCCAAATGTAAATTCACCAATGACAGAGTGAAATAACAATTCATAGTTTTGCTTTATACTATATGGTAAGTTCCACTGAAGTAGTTATGTGTTCAGGCATATTTGATGTACTCTATTATGGATTGCTTTATGAGTAGATGAAGAGCTCCCACTTAATATTGGAAGTGAAGCACAGATTGTATGCCTTCCTTATGAGGGATGTTTGTGTATAATACCTGTATGTCACATGTCATATCATCCACATGTACCTCTTCCTCCATTCCAATGTATCCATAATTTAAGACATAGTCCTGGCAACCTTTTTGTTGTAAGCATAAGCATGTTATCCCCTATTTAGCATTCACTGAGATTTTCAGTTAAGAGATAATGGGCTTGATTCAATCCTATGCTACCAGCTGAAACCACAAAGGACGTAAGGCCACACAAAAGGACTTGTGGCCAAATATGTTATGTGTGTTCAGTTCCCAAAACTCAAGTTAAGCAGTGTGAATAATGGAAACATCAAAAGAAAAAAGCTAATGACCGGTGCCTGAGATACTTTCAAGCACCGATCTTTAGCTCAAATACAGTCACCCTCCAAAAAACTAACCCTACACTGCCTCTAACAGTAAAGTGAAACAATACTAACAAATACTAGTCTAACACTCAGATTTGTATAACACTTACCTGTCATCCACTGTCTGTGTTCTTCTATCTTCCTTCTTTCTTCTTCTCTTATTTCTTCTTCCTCTTCTGTCTTCTTCTGTTGCATCTTCTATATTTTGTTCCAATCACAGTCCTGTAAAAGAAATAAAAGTAATTATTAACTGTGTACCCCAAACATATCCTGGACATATGTGTATAGTTTAACCTATGTCATAGAGAGAAAAGCAACACAATGCAGAGCAATGAATTCCGTACTTCTTTGACACTCAAAGGGTTAAAGGGGTAGTAATGTTTCATAATAAAAGCAGCTCTAATTAATCATCATAGTATTTGGACTTTGGAGAGTGTAATTTCAATTCTGTCAGAGTTGTAGTTCAAGAGTAATTCAATGACAAAGTACCCCCCTCTTGCCCCTTTTACTAATGTAACACTGCTCAGCCAGAGCAGAAGGGAGGTGCCAGGTAGATTGCAGAGAGGGACAATCTTCAATTAAGGGAAAAACCTGAAAAACTTGTCAAGGGGGGCAGGGCTTTCATTGTTCTCATAGGAAGAAGATTGTCCCCTGCTGTTATCTGTCTGGTCTATAGACTGCATTCCACATCTGAGAAGAGATGGCTTACACTAGGTAAAAGGGGCGGGAGGGGAAACTTTGCTTGTGAATATCTCCCAAACTATAAAGGTTTGAGAGATAAGACTTATACCGTTCTTCATGTTGTTTTAATGCCTACAAAATAAAATAAAGATAAAACGAAGTATTACTATCCCTTTAAGCATTGCACCTATGTCCAAGTTAAAATTGTGGACGATGCCTAACAAAATATATTATTTCCCCATTTTATGCTAATATCCCATAGATGTTTTGAAATAGAAAATTAAACTTTTGTGCACAAAATTGATCATTTTGAAAATGACCCCTTTGTGTTTTCTACCTCTGTCTGCTGTGGTGGTAGCGGCAGGAATAGAAGACAGACCCCCCCAAGTACCTCAAGGGCCGATGCCTGTTCCAGTGTGAGGGAATTTTAAACAGAGACTACCTTTTTATATGGGGAGTCTCTGTTCAAAATGATTCACAGCCTGGCATCTGTGCTTACTCACCCCCAGCCAATCGGCTTCGAGCAGGTTCCTTCAATCCCTTCAAAACTGATTGACCATAAGCACAGAACCCAGACAATTGCTGTGAGTAATTTTGAATAGAGACTGCCCATATAAAAAGGCAGTCTCTGTTCTAAATGCCCTCACACTGGAATGGTCAGCAGCCATGAGGTACTTGGGGGGGATATCTGTCTACTATTTCTATCACCGCTGCCATCGCCAACAGCAACAGAGAACACAGAGATGGTGACACGACAACAATGCAAACGGGGGGCGCAGGAACCTTCCTGCAGGGAAGTGGGTGCTGGGGAGCGATGCTAGAGTTCGGAGCTTGTGAGCGGGGACTGTTAGGAGCGAGGCCTTGCTGCGGCCATGGCCAGATATAGTTGCTGGCCGCAAAGCCAGATGTCTGATCCCGATTGAGCCGGAACCCAGACCAGGATGGCAACACCGCAGTACGGACTCCCCTGCAGGGGGGGTGAGCAAAGAATGGAGTGCGCAGAGTAGCGTGCGTAGCTAGTGGGCGGAGGCCATCCTGTAGCTGAAACTCCCCTGGAAAACCCAGACACCCAAAGAATAGAGGACAGAGGAGAAAGGCACTGACCTGGAGATGGGATCCCAAAGAGATATCCCGACAGGCTAACGGGTAGATGGCAGAAGGTCTGGAAAAGACAACCCCACTGGAACAGAGCTAAGGGGGCACACTGCAGCTCCTGTATCAGACAAGGCATAATCAGGCAGGCAGGTTCGGTATACAGGTATGTCAGGACTACAGGGATCAAGCTGAAGAGTAGTCAGACAGGCAGGTTCGGTACACAGGTATGTCAGGACCACAGGGATCAGGCTGAAAAGTAGTCAGGCAGGCAGGTTCGGTACACAGGTAAGTCAGGACCACAGGGATCAGGCTGAAGAGTAGTCAGGCAGGCAGGTTCGGTATACAGGTAAGTCAGGAACACAGGGATCAAGCTGAAGAGTAGTCAGGCAGGCAGGTTCGGTACACAGGTAAGTCAGGACCACAGGGATCAGGCTGAAGAGTAGTCAGGCAGACAGGTTCGGTACACAAGAAACTTAGACTGCAGCACAAGTACTGGACTAAGGCTAGGCAAGCTAGGAGTGAGCCAGGACACACTGTGAGAGTGCACCGGCTGCTGGGAAGCCGCTCCAGATATAGACGTCTGCAGATGATGTCATCGGCAGGACGCGGCCACAATGAAAAGAACAAAGGCGCCTGCAAAGACAGCCCGATAGAAGAGGACCAGGGCGGCGAGTAGAATCGCTGCTGAGAGACAAGCTGCGACAGCCTAGGAACAGAGGTAGGGCCAAGCACCGTGACAGATGGCATTTTGATAATGAGCAATTTTCTGCACAAAAGTTTACTTTTCTATTGCAAAACATCTGCGAAATATTAGTGGAAAATGGGGAAATAATATATTTTGTTTGGCATCTTCTACTATTTTAACTCAGATACATGTGCAGTGCATAACACTTTGAATGCCAGAGAGGTACACATCACATTGCTCTGCCACTCAAGGGTTTAAACTATGCACAGGACTGTGATTGTAACATGGAAGAAAGAAGATGGAACAGAAAAAGAAAGATGATGGAGAGAAAGAAGAGAGAAGATTGAAGGAGACAGACAGTAACTGACGAGGGTGCTGAAGGCTCCACTAGATATCAGAATTAATGGTGAGTGTTTCTTTTCAGGGGCTGTTGTTTTTTACCTTAGTCTGTGAACAATATAAAAGCAGAGAACAATCTAAAAGCAGAATTTATTGTTACACTTCCCACACACAATAAAGAAACTCACTTACAATGTATACATATTTAAGGATACACATCTCTTTCACAGTCTCTCACAGCAATCACAGAGTCCCCGCCATCTTCCTCTATAGGAACTAAACTTGTTCTTTCTATTGGTACTCTTATCTGTCCAATATAGATCAAGAGGATAAAATCCTCTATAAAAGCATCCAAAATGTAACAACAAAAGCAGCTAGATGTAAGCCAAAATTGAGGCTTCTGCTCGATCATTGGGTGACTGAAAAAAGAACGTCCTGTGGCAAGATCTCTTCTGGTCACATCTATGTAATGTCCACGGGTCCTCTGGAGAAGCTTGGTGTACTGGTGCAGCAGTGTCTATCAATATTTTTTGCAGATTGGACACGCACTGAGCTGTATTTTTAGCACAACTTCACTGTTATTCAGTTCCAGTTCCCCATCTTACCAGCCAGACTACAAGCGTTTACATGAATACATTTTATGTTATTAAAGAACTGCATTCTTTGAAATATTTATTTCCTTTTATCAGGCTGTATCATAAGCACCTCCCAATTAGATGAAGTAGCCCATCCCCCTCTCCACCACCATTCCCCTTCTCTAATTTCCTCATTTACACTACCTACTCCATCCTGATTTGTATCATCCTCTGCTTTCCTCCAATCCTATAACCATCCTAACCCCTTGCACAATAGCCCCTTTCTACTAAGGTGCAATCCATCTTACTATAAAGTTTTCCCCAAGGGACAACTCAGTGCTCGATAAACCTGAGCATAATGATATTTTAAATATTTTCCAATTAAGAATTTTAGGATAGCCTTTTTTAAGTTTCTTATTTATATTTTCACATTTTAATTGATGTTTAAGTTAATATTTCTGATTGTTGTTTTCAACCAAACAAATTTAAGAGTGTTATACACATATGTTTTTAATATCACATGTGAACATATTACTAATAATTGGTAGATGGAAGAAATATATTATGAGGAATACAAGTTTATAAATAGGCTGAAGTTGCATATTTGACTCCTATCATATGCAGGCAGTGGTCATCATTCTGATAAAGAAACTGAAGTTTATTCCAGTCTTGGACTCCTTTGCCGGTCCAGTGACACATTGTGAAGCAGTATGTGAAAAGTGAAAGCAGAGATGATAAAAGATGGATTTAATGAACTAAAAAAATATAAATGAAACTCAGTGAATTAAAATGATACTGTTACCAGTAGTGGAATCCTTAATAAACACTCAGACAACTGATAGTCACAAAACTTATATTTATTAAACTTTAGAAGGTGATTTCAAAAGTGAGAGTTATTATAATTTTTTATGCATTGCTTTAAGTAATGTAAGGTCACATGATTTGCATATGTGCATGTGATCTTTTTAAGATACCATAAGAATCTGTCCCTATGAATACATAGTTACAATGAAGTTAGTTTAACATGTTCTTGTATCCTCGATCATACAAAGTTACAATGAACAACAGGCCATTCTTTTAAAGGAACATAGGCCTATCTATAAATATGTAATTGTAATATAATTTTAGGTTACTTTTGAGTGCTAACTCATTTGTCTCAATTTAATTTACTTCAATTATTTCATTTTTATTTATCCCAATACTCTGACTTTAGATAAAGTCCAATATAGTACAGTATTTTGGTTATTTATTAGCCAAACAACAGTTTTTAGTAGTATCCTATATAATAATTCGCTAAAACGTGTGTAACGACAAAGTCATGCACAGTAGACACTGCTGAGTGTGCTGCAGTCATGCGCAGTAGAGACTGCCTGAACCGCGGCTATCAGCCGCGGTGTGGGCAGTCTCTACTGTGCATGACTGCCTCACACCGGCTGGTAGTGGCACTGTGGCCTGCGTAACGGGCTCTTCAACTAGTTATAGAATATTACATTAGTAGATCCCATTGACACCACACTAGTTTGTGCAATATAATTTGGTGTGTTGCCAGTTATATTCGTAATGTTATTTTTATTTTGTTTCTTCTTGCCCAGATTTTTATTATTTCTTTCTTAATAAATGTTATGTTTTAATTTACAATCTACTATAGCCAGAATTAAAGGGATAGTAATGTTTCATAATAAAAGCAGCTCTAATTAATCATCATAGTATTTGGACTTTGGAGAGTGTTATTTCAATACTGTCAGAGTTGTAGTTCAAGAGTAATTCAATGACAAAGTATCCCCCTCCTTCCCCTTTTACTGATGTAACACCGCTCAGCCAGAGCAGAAGGGAAGTGCCCAGCTAGACTGCAGAGAGGGACAATCTTCAATTAAGATAAGGGAAAAACCTGAAAAGCTTGTCAAGGGGGGTAGGGATTTCATTGTTTTCATTGTAAGAAGACTGTCCCTTGCTGTTATCTGTCTGGTCTTAAAACCAGATTCCCCATCTGAGAAAAGATGGCTTACACTATGAAAAAGGGGCGGGAGGGGAAACTTTGCTTGTGAATATCTCTTAAACCATAAAGGTTTGAGAGATAAGACTTATATCATTCTTCATATTTTTTTAATGCCTACAAAATAAAATAAAGTTAAAATGAAGTATTACTATCCCTTTAACTATTAACCCTTTGAGGGCCATAGGGGTAGGCAATGCATTCATTTATAGACTTTGCAAATTAACAAGATCAATCCATTTGATGCCATAGTTTTTTTGTTTCTTATGTCTATTTTGACCTATAAAACATTATGAATGTACATTTCATATTTAAAATGCAGCTGGGCTGTTCCCTTTCGTGCCTTTCTGGCCGTAGAGATTTACTTGACGCCATACTTGTCAGCGACCTGGTTCAGAGAAGGGATACTGATCTTGCTGGTCTACTTACCTCATGGAGGGCCCTCGCTGATCTATGTTCTGAGCTGCCACCAGTTTCATCTCCTCCTACTCTCCCCCTCCTGGGTCTCCCATCTACAGTACTACACCTGTCTTTTGAGGCGGAGTTCGATACCTACTTAAGTGAGATCCGGAATGTTGTGAAGGGGGAGTTTGCTAGTCTGCGGGCAGACGTTCGGCACCTGAGTGGCTACGCCACACTGGAGAGCGGGCCGTTGGTGTCTTTGGCTACCCAGAGAGGGATTGCTCCTGAGCCTTCCTTCGAGGACAAACACTGGATGTCAGGCTGTGTTTATGGCAAACGAGATGCCACTGCTCTGGTGTGGGCTCTGATGGGACTGTTATTTCCAAAGACTGGAAAGCCTAACATGGGGTCTCTCTCTCCGTTTGCATCTGAGTTCAC